>JANTFD010000003.1:2400000-3600000 GCA_026745475.1 Microdochium nivale
GGCCTTGTATGGCCATCGGAGAGGCTCAGCCAGAGCATGGCCGGCGAGCATGAGGGCCACTGAGAAGCGAGAGAAGTCGGGGGCAATCATGGCTGTGATTGTGTGTGCTGTCGCGAGTCTACTAAAGTATAGAGAAAGTGGGCGTGAGGCGTGGACGAAGTGGCTCGCAAAAAGACCGAGATCAACCCGGGACGGCGAGAGAAAGAATGACGAAAGCGATGGACTGCTGAAGCAAGAAGAGATGGAAACAGACTGGCGGAGAAGGAAAGAGGAAGAAGAGGGACCACAGGCACAATAGTCGAACGAGATATAGCACGGGAAGGAGGAGAGGAGGACATGTACAGGCCCGGGTCCGTTCAGTTATATCTGAAGTGCACACTCCGTACCTGACCCGGGTTGCCGCCAAGACTGTCGTTTCAAAAGACGCCGTCAGGCCTTTCTCAAGCGCAATGACATGGCGGGCATCTGGAGCTCGAGAGTGCAGGGCGCCTAGGCCGGACGGCAGAGTGGACTTTGATGTACATGGGGACTTGGTAAACCTTAAGCCTGCTCTCCTACGGGACGACGACTACCAGTCGTTGCGCGCTGGGGAGTCCAGGTTGGAGCGCGGCTAAGTTGGGCGGTTACGCCCTTGGGCGGATCGGCAGGGACGACCCACCCCTGGCGCCAACCCCAGAGGCCAACATGATTGGTCGCGTGCCTGACACCTGCAGGGCCTCCCCTCCTGCTTCCTCCTCTGGTATGTCGCCTCGCATGATTTCGCGATACCCAACGCGTGACCGGCAAGGCAAACCCAAGTCTGTTCTTAGATTCTCAGGACACACGCACTGCTCCTACTGTGCGTGCCCGGACCGGACCGGCGCCGATCATGGACCAGGCCTCGCACCACCGCGCCGCTTACCAGTCCTACCCCCACCTTACGCCCGACGAGTTCGCAGAGACATGCCACTACCTCGACAGCAAGTACTGCAGGGCCACCCTGGGGCCCTTCCGCAGGACCTGGCGCCTTCACGTCCGCGCCGCCCTCGGCGCCTCGTCCTTCTTTGACTTGGCCGGCGCCGGCAGTGACACGGCCACGTACCTGCAGATCACACGGCCCCTAACCAGCACCGACAGCACAGCCGACGACGACGACCTCGCGTCATGCCTGGGCACCTTTTCTTTTGGTCACGACGGCGACGATGGTGGCGGCGTTGATGCAGTGTCGGCCGACGATCGGATGGTCGAGATGGATGAGGCAGACGAGGTACGTCGCAGCTGACATCTCTTCTTCTCTCCATTGGCTTCTGCTTCAACATTCCCACATTGATATCATGGACACCGACAACAATAAGGCCATTCTGCCAAGGCATGCAAGCAGTAGTTCAGCCGCTCGAAGCGGCTACGTCAACTACGAGATCCACTACCACCCGACCTACCGGGCCCCGTGTCTCTGGTTCGCCCTCCACGACCTGCCGGCTCACGAGAGGGCCTTCGATGTCGAGACCATCTTCCGCCGGCTTGTGCCCAGTGAGTACAAGGACAGCATGCGCCGCGTGGGATCCATCGGCGGGATCTCGGCTGACGTGAGTACTTGACTTTCGCCCTGTCTCGTAATGATGATGTGTGGTTGCTCTTTTCAGATTTTGTACAGACGGTTATTTTTTTTTCTTTTGTGAAAATGGCCTCCCGCCTAAAAACCCAGGGTGTTGTTATCTTAGTAGACTACGTTGCATCCGGTCGACTGACTTTTGTGGCTTCGTCTCTGGCGCTAAAACAGCATCATCCACTGACCGGCGTGCCGTCCTTCTTCGTCCACCCATGCCTCCTCGGCGATGCCATGGACGGGTTCTCCTGTCCTAAAGAGGACTACCTGATGGTCTGGCTTGGCCTCGTCGGTGGCTGTGTAGGGCTTTGGGTCCCAAAGGAAATGGCGCTCGTCGACAATTGAGTGGGGAGCGGGTGGAGGCCGCGTTCTCGACGGGAATATCGTCTCTACCCAATGTCCATTTCTCGAAATACCACGACACGAAGCGCTCGAATTACGGGTAGCTGCGTCATAGTCTTCGATCCTTTCCCCTCCAGCAACCCATCATCACTCTTCGTCACTGTCCTCCTCCATGGCCACATCAGAATCGCTGCCGTCCTCATCGTCGTCTTCATCCCGCACCCGCTTCTGACCAGTGGCATGCGCGGCTGTTGCTGTCGAAGGAGCGGCTGGTGTCGATGTTGTGGTGTTTGCAGCAGCAGAGCCTGGTATGGGTGCATTGAAGATGCTCTGCTGCGTCGCGGTCATTTCCGCCGCGGTGGTGGCTGTGCCGGGTATCTTGTACGTGCCATCGAGCTTGGCAATCGTGTCGGACTTTGACTTTGCATATTGTATCCTCTGAGTGGCGCGCACAAAGCCGAGTCAGCATATGTAGAATCTCTATTTTTCAACCAGGGGCTGGCTAGAGTAGTTGGAGGACTTACCAGCTCCCGGCCCAGGAACTCTGCGCCCTCGAGCGACCGCATGGCCTGCGTCGCTGCCTGCAGGTCGCGGTACACAATGTGCGCTTGGCCACGCATCTTCATCGTCTTGAGGGCAACGACGTCGAGGATGGGGCCGTACGTTGAGAAGAGCATGTACAGCGCCGTCTTGAGGTCGTCCTTCTGGATCTTGGCCGAGGGCAGGTTCGTCACGTAGAGGGTCTGGTTAGGCGGGATTGGAGCCGCCGCCTTGGCTGTTGTGGCGGCCATTGCTACGGTCGTGGGTGGGTGAGTTGGTGGGAGCACTTTCGCGCTTGGGTGGCAGGGCGTGCCACGGGCCGTCGGGCTCGTGAGTGTCAAGCCTGTTGAGAAAAAGGGACCAGTTGTCGATTTGGGCCGCGGCGTCTATTGGGTAGTCGTATCAGAAGCTTTGCGAGACTGGCAGGGCGTAGTTCGATTGCCTTCGCTTTGAAATTTTGTGTGTCGTAGGGCGGTTGCGCCACGGGGTCGTTGATCTCTCTGCTTGCCAGATATCGTCAGGTTGCTGGCTGGCTGAGTTTGCGGTCAGCCTAACGTTGCAGGGTTCCTTGCATTTGGCTGCTGCAGGTGGCTCCAGCCAACCAGGGAGTCACAATGGCGGCGCTGGTGGGGTTCGATTCGCCGAGGGTGACGCAACATCCACCAAAGCTGTCCTAAGCTCCTTGTCCAAGCAGAGAGCCGTTCCAACCACCACCTCTTTGCACCATAGCCACAGCTGTAACTCGGTCATATTTGATGCTTTCCGGATCGCCGTAGAGACCTCACAGTACGTGGTAGTCGAGCGATATACTCCTATCACACAATCATCCTTTGGAAACCCTCACGCCTCTTCATCTCTTCCACGAAACCAACCATGGCTGCCCCTGAGGTCCACCACCTCTTCCACCACCCGATTGCGGACCACTCGTTCTCGGCCGACCGCGAGACGCTCGCTGTTGCCAAGGACACGACCGTCGAGTTGTACGGCCGCGTGGGCAACGACTTCAAGCTCAAAGACGAGCTTAAGGGCCATGACAAGACTGTCACAAGCGTCGACATTGCCCCGCAGAGCGGCCGCATCGTGACCTGCTCCCAAGGTAAGCTCCCTGAGTTTGCGAGTGACTCTCATGGGCAGCTTGTAGATATGGCCATGTTACCGAGCAACCGTAGCTGACACCGACTGAAGACCGCAACGCTTTGGTCTGGGAGCCCTCGCCCACCGGCTACAAGCCGACTCTCGTCCTGTTGCGCATCGCCCGGGCTGCTACTTTTGTCCGCTGGTCGCCCTCAGAGACCAAGTTCGCCGTCGGCTCGGGCGACCGCGTCATCGCCGTGTGTTATTTTGAGGAAGGCGATGACTGGTGGGTATCGAAGCACCTGAAGAAGCCGATCCGCAGCACCATCACTACGGTCAGCTGGCACCCCAACTCGGTGCTGCTAGCCGCGGGCTCGACAGACGCCCATGCGCGCGTCTTCTCGGCCTTTATCAAGGGCGTCGACGCGCGGCCGGAGCCCAGCGTCTGGGGCGAGCGCCTGCCTTTCAACACGGTGTGCGGTGAGTTCCTCAACAACTCAGCCGGCTGGGTGCACTCGGTTGCCTTCTCGCCCAGTGGTGACGCCCTCGCATTCGCGGCCCACGACAGCAGCATCACCGTCGTCTATCCCACTGGCCCGGAGCAGCCGCCCCGCGCCGTCATCAGCGTCAACACCCAGCTGCTGCCCTTCCAGAGCATCATCTGGAATGGCGAGACCGAGATCATCGCGGCGGGCTACGACTGCGAGGCTTTCCGTTTTCAGGGGAACGCCGAGGGAGGCTGGCACCTTGCGGGCACGCTTGAGTCCAAGGGCCGCCCCGGGCTTGGCGACAGCGACCGCGAGGAATCGGCGCTCAACATGTTCAAGCAGATGGATCTCAAGGGCAAGGTCAAGGACGACACGCAGCTCAAGACCGTGCACCAGAACACCATCTCGACGATCCGCGTCTTTGAGAGCCGCGGCGGTGCCGTGAGCAAGTTCAGCAGTAAGTCGACTTCTTTCGTCCTGGGCACAGGCTGTATAATATTTGCGATCTATTGCAGGGAATATTAGATTACTAACTTGGTTGACAAACAGCGAGTGGTGTCGATGGACGTGTTGTCATCTGGAACGCTTGAAAGAGTACCTGAAAAAGATACCATGACGAGCATCAGCAGCGTGCAACGACAAGTGCTGACAGCCAATCTACTTTTTGCTTGTTCTCCGAAATAGGCTGGCTGTAGAATCTAATAGTGATGGTACGGCAAGAGACTGCGTATCGATGCCTTCAATTTTATAGACCCAAAAAAGAATAGTTCAACACGGCCGAGACATGATGAATGACTTGCATGAGACTGTTACTCCACCTCGGGACGTTCGGCACCACAGAAACGCAAGACATGCAACCACTTTAAAGTATATTGCCTGATCAATGGCAAAGTAGTACTTAAAATGAGAGCATGGAGGGTGGCCAAGTTCTGATGCACGGCAGCACGAGTATTTTCACATATGCATGTACAACGATGACCCTGGATCCCGTCCTGTCGGGCGATCTGGATCTCGATACCGCCTGCCTGGACTTACAAGGATGCCTGAAAGACTAAAGTAAGGGGGGCGCACTCCACTGCTAGTTGCCCCTCCCCCACCAGCTACCCAGTAAACAACAACACGGTCGTGGAAATTAGGACATATCAAAAGACTGCCCGGGAGCCTCCGGTTCTTCGACTCGTGTTCTCCAGCAACCACACGGCGCTCTTCTTGATACCAAGTTACTCCCAAAGTAAAGCACCACAATAATCACCATGGCTTCCGGCTCCAAGGTTTTCTCCCTCGAGGGCAAGGCCCTCAAGCTTGACACTGCCCAGGACCTCGAGGCTCACATTGCGCCCCTCCGCGCCTCGGACGACGTCGAAGAAGTCCGTATCCTCGGCAACACACTCGGCGTAGAGGCCTGCAAGCTGCTCGGCGAAGTCCTAGCCACAAAGAAGACCCTCAAGGTAAGTCTGTCTGCGCCTCCTTCATATCTCGCATGCTCGTGGCCTACCTACACTTTCATACTGGCGGGGCTTTCCCACTCTTGACTAATACTCGGTCGTCGCTCTTTTTTCACTTTGGTTTAGATCGCCAACCTCGCAGATATCTTCACAGGCCGTCTGCTCAGCGAGATTCCTGACGCTATAGACTCGCTGCTCACGTCGCTGCTGAACCTGCCGAACTTGCACACCATCAACCTCAACGACAACGCGTTTGGCATCAACACCGTCAAGCCCTTGCTGCCCTTCCTTTCGAGCCACGTGCCCCTGCAGCACCTATACCTCAACAACAACGGCCTGGGCCCGCACGCGGGCATCCTCGTCGCCGACGCCCTATCCGAGCTGCACGCCAAGAAGGAGGCCGCGAGGAAAAGCGGGCAGGTGGCGGCGGTGCCCGACCTCGAGACCGTCATCTGCGGCCGCAACCGGCTCGAGAACGGAAGCATGACGGCGTGGGCCAAGGCCTACAGCCTGCACAGCAACATCCGGGAGATCAAGATGGTCCAGAACGGGATCCGACAGGAGGGAATCTCGCACCTGCTCAGCGAGGGGCTGGGCAACTGCACGCGCCTCAAGGTGCTTGACCTGCAGGACAACACCTTCACGATAACCGGCGCCAAGGCTTTGGCGAAAGTCGCGCCACTGTGGACCGAGATCCAGGAGCTCGGCGTCGGCGACTCGCTGTTGGGCGGCAAGGGTGGCGTCCTCGTCGCAAAGGCCCTCGCCAGGGGCGAGAATAAGAAGCTCGAGGTCCTGCGGCTGCAGTTCAACGAGATCTCGGCCGCGGGAATCAAGGGCTTCGCTGATGCAGCAAGGGACGGCCTCCCCGCGTTGAGGAAGATTGAGATCAACGGCAACAAGCTCACGGAAAACGACGAGTCGATCCTCGCATTGCAAGAGCTGCTCGAGGCGCGTAAGGAGAAGCTCGGCGGGGACGTCGTGGACGAGGAGGCGTGGGGCCTCGATGAGCTAGACGAGCTCGAGGAGCCCGACTCAGACGACGAGGAAGAGGAAGATGACGACGACGACGACGACCAGGACGACATTAAGCCCGAAGCCCGCGCCGAGAAGCTCGTCCGCGAGGCCGAGGAGGCTCAGGAGGAGCCCACAGTGCAGCTCAAGGACAAGGACGTCGACGCGCTGGCCGACAAGCTCGCCAAGACGCAGGTCTAATGCGATTCGGTGTCTTGAAAGGGGAAGGGGCGGAGATTTTATGACAATTTGCGAGAAGAAGCTAGCAATAGCAAAGTAGAGCCGATGGAATGGATAGAAGAGGTTGTAGATGATACAGCAAAATACAAAGACGATGATACCCAGAGTCGTTCTTCCCAGGCGCCGCCGAGTCAAGCGGGACGAAAAGTCTCACAATAATGACTCTACCATGGCTTTTTAGTCGCACATTGTTCGGAGGAACAGCCGCGGAGAAAGGTGTGAGTAGGTGTTTATCCTTCCTCGGGGCCTTCTCTCACCAAGAACAAGAGAAGCCGAAGGGAAAGTGACGTGTTCCAAGGGTCTTTCTTTTGCGATTATACTTAATTGCGGGCGGCTGTGTTCTGCAAGTACAGCGCCATCTAAATGAGTGGAAAAAAGCACACCGAGTATTGGCGAAGAACAGCGTTTCTACATAGGATACAGCAGCGAGAGAGTGTGCCATCCTGCCTCCTCTCTGCCAACGTTTTTGTTTCACTCGCCTCTTCTGCTTGAAGCCCCTCCCGTCTCTTTCCCTTAATACGCCATACCCAAGCCCTTCCAGTAGATGCCCCCATTTTTTGTCACTTTCGCAACTGCAGATTTCGTAGACCCCTCTGACAGCTGATACGTTGTGAGACGCAATGGCGAGCTGTCGTCATCGACGTCGAACATTATCGTGCAGGTCGTTTATAACACCTCGCCGATGATCTTGGCAGCCTCGCGGTAAGTCTCGAGCAGCTTCTCGCACTTCTCGCGCTCCTTCTTGACGCCGTCATCCTCATACAGCAGCTCCTCAAAGAGCGACTCCTTGTACAACGAGCTGACCAGGCGGTTCTGTACCACGTCCTTGCAGTGGTTGACCAAAAGGTGCATCACGGCCTTGGGTACCTGGTCCGCGATGGACTCTCGGACAATATTGAAGTAGGATGAGATGAGAGCTCGAATCAGCTCCGTCTCCATCCCTTCACGCTCCGTTAGGGCAGGTTCGCCGTTCTCACCCTGTAAAATGATGTTAGCGAGTTATGGTGTATGCAAGTCTTGAGGTAGGCCAGGCGAAACCTACAAATTGTGAGTCCAGGCCGAAGCCGAGGCCCTTGGGGCTACTTTCCCCTCGGAGCATGGCGTCTGACAGTGCTGGTCGATGAGTAAGCCTTTCTTCGGGGCGGCGGATGCTCCCGCTGAATGTAGGCTCGGTACTCTGGCTCACGTGCCGTGGTAGCGACGATGAGATAGGGCTCGTGCCGGGCTGTGTTGGCATGCCCACGCCATCTTTGCCAAAGAAGTAGTTCAGGAAGGAGTCCTTGGGATTGGCGGTCTGCATGCCCAGCCTCGCTGGCGACGCCGACCTGTTCCCGTTCATGGACGAGGCAAGGCCCCCCGGGCCGATTTCCCGCACGTTTGAAGTGCTTCGGGACGCTTTGGTAGTCAACTTGCGAACAACCGGCTCTTCTCCGCTAACCTTTTCCTCATCATCTGGAACATCACCGTTCGATAGCTCCTGCAACCGTTTCTTCTCGCGCCGTTCACGCTCGTCTTGTATCAGCCTTTGCCTCTCACGCTCCTGCTTGTTGCTGACGACGTGACTCATCGCGGCAGCTGCACCCAGAAAGTTGGGGTGGTTGGTGTTGATATATGCCCTTTGAATGGAGATGAGGGACTCGACGTAGGACGACGCGGGGCCCAGGCGTTCACGAAGCAGATCGGAGACAACTTCAATCAGCTTGGCCTGCAGTCGCGGATATCTAGATAGCTCTGTCGATCCACAGGTGTGGCATATCTTGATCAACTCTTCGTAAACAAGCTCGACGCATCTGTGACTAGGCATCTCCAACAGCTTGATCTGAGGCTTTACAAGAAGATCAAAGGCCATCTCAGGCACAAACAAACTCGGCCGAGGACCGGTTGAGTTACGAATTGCGGTGCGGATGTCAAGGGCCGAGAGATTGCTCGTGGGGTCGATGGTCTCCAGACTGTGGCCGAAGACTGAGTTGAAGATGTAGTAGATGCGAGCACCTCCGGAAAGCTCCTTGGTCGAGATTTCTGTGGAGGTACCGTCGATGGAGGAGATGAAGGACGTTGCGAAGCGTGTCATGAGCTGCAGAATCATGGAGCCACGGTGCTCCTTGCCGCTGAAGTGCATATCACCATAGCTGGCAAGCTCTTGCTGTGTCTGGCCCATGAGGGTATTTAGCCGTGCTTTGATGTCAGGCAGACGTTCACGAATGTGAAGCATAAGTGTCTGGTTCAGAGTCTTGGCAAGGTACTGGGTTCCACAGCGCGCGGCAATGTTCCGGTATGCTGGATGGTGGCGGAAGAACTCGGACTCTGCCTTGAGAGCCTCCTCCATAGGCCGGTTGCCCTGGATATCCTGCTGCGATCGGTTGACGACTCCGATGAAGCCCAGCTTCAAAGGGTAGACCCGACCGGAAAGAATGTCCAGAGCATTAGTACCGTGGTCCATGAGGTCGACCTTTGTGAGTACGCCAATGGTGCGGCGCCCGAGCGGGTCGACATGACGGGCGAGTTTGAGGGCTTCCGAGTTGACAATATCGACGTTGGCTGGGGACACAGCTAGGATGATACTGTTGGGCTTGGCAATGTACTCTGAGATGAGAGTCCGCGTCTGCTTCTCAATGTCGGCAGGCTGATCGCCTATGGGCACCTGCGCAGAGGAGGAGGTTGGGGTTAGTTGATCGTTTTTTACCAACCACGAGTTTAATCGCCCGTGCAAGATTGACGCACTGTCAGCACGAGGAGCTAAGAAAGCCTTACCTTAGTCAAGCCGGGCAAGTCGACCAATGTGAGGTTCAGGACGTGCGGCGAGTAGACCTTGAGGTTGATGGGCTGCCGATTGATTCCCTTATTGCTGCCAGCCACGCGAGCCGTCTCATTCTCGATCTCACGCTTCACATCACCGAAGTCTGTGTAGCGGCGGCCAACAACGTGGTGAAACTCGGCCCACTCAGACGGGCCAGTCTGGGTAGAGTTGCGGTAGTCGGCATTGGCGTCCTGTATCGACTCGTCGGCCTCGACATTGATGAGCTGAAGGATAAGAGGTCTGCGCGTGACGATGCCGCTGCCACGAGGGAGGAAATCGCGGCCGACAATGTTTTCTAGGACCGAGGACTTTCCAGCAGACTGGGAACCGACGACAACCTGATGGTAAAGGGCGCGGGGAAACGGTTAGCTCTTGGACTTTAGAGTGGCCCGTGTCGGGCAGGGCCAAGAGATTTTTGGGAGTCGTGGGGCTGGGAAGGCTGAAAAGTGCTCACAATCTGGGGGAGGTCGAGGGAATCTGTGCCAATGGTGTTGAAGACGAGATCCTGCAGCTGGTTGACGATGCGTAGCAGGTCGTCGCCGAGGGCAGTCATGATGGGCGGATGGGTGTCGGGACTGGCCGGGAGCTGCCGCGAAAACTCCAGAGGAGCTCTGATGGACAGGACAAGAGCACTTTGCAGCGGCGATCGATCGGGTCGTCTCGGTATTGGTCGTTGTGCGCCGGGCTGGAGATGCGGAGAGGGGCTGGGTGGTCTCGGCTGGTGATTCGAATCACGGGCTGCGACAAGGAAACGAGTGCCAGTCCGTGTTGTCTGTCACGACGGGTGCGTGTATGTGTGTGTGCGTATGTGTGGGTGCAAGTGTGGATGGTTGTCTTTTTGTGGCGATGGTAGCCGTTGAAGGCTGCGTGCAGCGAGTGCAATGACGAGGCAGAACCGGTTCGAGTCCACTAGAGCTAGGTCTGTCTGCGACACACCTGCCACGCCTTGGTCAGCCCGAGAGGTACCTGCCGCGTGTATGGGGACTAGCCTGCCGCCTCGGGTACCGAAAGCATTCACGCCCCTCGACGCCTTGTACTGCGTCAGACTTTTGGACTCCCAACCTTGGACTCTCAACCCCAAGTCCCCAGCAGAAAAGCATGGGTTGGCCACTATTCGAGACGCCTCAGGCCCACCCGCGATCCGCGTTTATTATTGAGCCGCTGGGCTATTCATCCCAGATGTAAACAGATTCCTACAGAACAATAGCGAAGCATCCTCGGCTAGCCAAGCTTTCTCGTCAACACCACGACATATGCGCCGAGGGAGCAGAACCTCCGGCAGTTAATAACCCCCATCGAAACTCCCGCAGCAGCAACTTCTCTGGCAATTTCCGTTGAGCTACACGATAACTTCACGCGAGTTAATTGGAATCGGACTTGCAGCTTAGAGCTAGTTATTTTATGGTATCTCTGCTTTTCTTGCATACGGCGGATGGACGTTGGCCATACGCACGAGGCTGTCTTTGCTTCACCCAAACTACTGTGCCACCAATCTCCTGGGAGCTGGCCTTCGCTTGGATAATCCCTGCCGAATCCGTACCCCATCCTTCCCATCCCAGGTCTTCGTGTGGCGTGCCTCATGTGCATTACCGATATGCAGAACATCCATGGATGAAATCGCTGGCGCAATTAGAACCCACGAATCTGGCCAAGAATCTGCTGCAGCCTTCTCAGCGCCGGGAACTCAGATGGACCACCAGCGGCAACGGGCCTGGCACCATCCTCCGCGTCCTGGACCTCGCGCTGTGCTTCGTGGACTAGGGAGCTCAGGTCTCCCCATACCTCGTCGGTATACCTGGTGAGAACTTGCGCCCACTGCTCCGCCCAGTTTCGTTGCGACTCGCCAGTTTCGGATCGGCCAAAGTGCTCAACTCTCTGGCGGTCTCCAACTGCTAGAGCAACGCCTTGGGCGCCGTTATCGGTCACATAGGATGGCACAAAGTTGAGCAGATCGTCCCAGTCGATGCTGTGAGTACTTGTGCTTGTGGCTGTGCTATGTTGCACATTTCCGAAAAGTGCACGCCTCAGGGATGCCCGCTCTTCTGAAGTCAAGATGGGCTCATCCTCTGCGGTCTCAGCCATGACCTCCTCATAAGCATCCGACTCAAGAAGCCGCACGACTTCCAACCCATCCTGCACCGGCGCGGCAGCTTCACAACGCGTCCCCGCTGAGCCAAACGGCGCGGGCTGTTTGGCATTCGCTGGAGCGGGTTGGCGAGAAGCTTGGTCGTCTCGCGGTTCCAGGCTTGATGTGACTGTCTCCGGAGGTGGTTTCAGTGCCGGGATACTGTCGAGGAAGCTCGAAAACGCTGCTTCTTGTTGAGCTGCATGCCCTTGTGTATCCGTGGTCCTGAAGCTGTGTCCGCTGCTCGCGGCGGGGTGTAAGCTCGACGAGCCAGCTGCTTGCAGGTCATGGGTATGAGACGATATAACCGACGAAGACGAGCCAGCTGCAGCATGGTTGCTATGGGATTTGTTCGCTGGCATAGCTTTGCTCATGTCTGAAGCATTGGCGGGACTTGTAACAAGATCGCTCGCCAGTCTCGACGCCGAGGCGACCACCCTGGCTCCGAGCGTCCGTTCGTCTCGTCCCGAGTCTGTGGTGGTGACGGACGGCTGTGCCGTGTCGTATGTTTCTTTTTCCTTTCCATTACTGGCCGGTGCTGAACCTCGAGCATCCCGGTGATCAGACCGGCCTGGCGCCTTTTGCTCCATTGCGAGTTAATATGTGTGCGCTATCAGCGCACTTGGAGTTGTAGTCGTGGGCTCCGAAAATGTGGTATCCGGCAATCAAACCCGATTTCGTCACAGTAATTAGCATGTGATAGACATTCGACTTGTAGGTGTGTTCTAGTTGCGACGCAGCGTGAGGCAAACACAGGGGGCTGTCTGACTGACTGCAACGCTCAAAGCCTGCAAAACCCGAGAGTGGACTTGTGCACTAGCTCGTCTTTCAGTGACGTTTGTTGTTTGATATGCTCGTTGTTTGCGATCGGCATCTTTCGGGCGGCGGCGGTTTTGTCAAGCTCGGCTCAGTGGGACCTGGGGAAGAACCGTGTTGTGCGTGTGGCTTGGCCAAGTCGACGTCTGGATTGACCCTAGCACGAGTTGTGATGAGCTGCTTGCTTGTCAGGCCACAACCTGGAAATCAGCATTATTCACACTGAGTCTGTCCCTCCTCACGGGCGAAATTGAAGTCTGCTAGACATTGCATGAGATGTGATTTCCGCTTTTGCCATATGTTGTCATATTCAGGGCTGAGAGATCTGCAAGTAGTACGGCATCCATTGCAATTTGGCTTGCAATGATCAACTCGTTTTGCTGGGCACCGGGGCGTGGAGTTGCTGTTGAAAACTGCAGAAGTATGTGTTGATGAATCCCTCTAGCGAAGATGCACTCTTGTCTCGACGGGAACAGTCCCGTGTTCTTTGAGCCAGGGTTGAGCAGTTTCATTATCAGTGAGAAGTGTTGAGTGCTAAAGAGAGGTACTGTGGACCCGAAACTTTCTGACATTCCCGAGGTCTCTTTCGACGTGCGCGTTCATCGGGATTTTAATCTTGTAGACAGCGAGGGACATCGCATCTCGAGCATCGACGCTCGATTGCACATCTCCAGAGAACTCATCCTCGTCGCATTGAGTCAGCCCCATTACTCGTACGCATGAGAGGACATGCGTCATTGTTAATGCTGGCCAACGAGCAATGCTCAACCGTGTCAACACAGATACAATCGCGCGCCGCAGACGGCCTGAGCACAGGACTTGGGTAACCAAGCTGGTGCAAAGCACTTGAGAAGCCGGTTTTACACTGTCGAGTTGGAGCTCCTGATCGGGTTAATGCACGGTCCACGGTGGATTCAAGGTTGCTTAATTGTCTCGCTAGGATGCTGGCTGACGGGCAGGCTTGCGGGTGCTGGGGCGATGACGAGTGAGGGGTGGTGAGGACGAGCAGCCGCAAAGGAGGGGCTCGCCCATCTGGGATTCCAGGGACGTGGGCCAGGCTTGCTGTCAGGGATCTGTCCGTTGGGAACCCAAGGTATGAGACAACATCGAATAGCGCTCGACATGCCGGCCAGGACATGACGACCTGTCTGATAGGTCAAGCATTCACAATCGGGCACCTGGGCAGGCACACGAATCGTCCGTGTACACGTCAGGGCAAGAAGGAGATCACCCGACGCTTCGCGCCTCAGGTTCCTCCCTCCCTCCCCCTCGGAGCCTTTGGGCTCAGGGCGGTCTGGGTGGGGCGCGGCTGGTATCGCAGCAAGCAAGCTTGCAACAAGCAGGTGCAGGCAGGCTGCGTGCATGGCCGAGCATAGGTAGCACTGAGAGGAGCGAACAACCACCACCACCACCACCACCCACACACACACCACCTGCCTCAAGCCATCGTCTCTGCTCAACACCGCCTGCCCACAGCATTTAACTACCCGTCTGCAAACCACCACTTCAACTGTCCTGCCTCTGCCTTGACTGGCCGTATCCCACTTCAGCGTAGTTGCACGTCGTTTGTCCGCCGCTTCGTGACGCCTGTGACTCTGGCCCGGCCGAGCTGTCTGCACGCCCCAGCCTCTCCGCTGCCCGCCCTGCTAGGCTCTGCTCTGCTCTGCAGTCCCGCAATCCGAGTCGCCACGATCTGATATTGTCGCCCAACCGGCAGTTCCACTCTGCACCTCACCTCCCACCACCCTCCCGCCCGCAACCACTTCCGTCCGCACGACCAGCAAAGCCCAGCAGCACCGCTGTCGACGCCGCCGCCTCCTCATCGCCATCATCCCCGTCGCCAGCCCTCGTTCCCCCGCGGACGACGCTTGTTCCGGCCGCTTTTTTGGAGCTCACCCCGCGTCCTCGCACACCCCGGCATCCTAGACGACCCAGCTCCCGACCCCGTCGACTCTCTGTCCCCGACGTCGCCCTGCGACAATACTTTGTCATCACTCGTCCCCGATTCCTGTCTTAGCGGAGCCGGCCGGAGCTTGATCAGCTTCAGCCCACATACTCGACTCGAACATGGTGGAAGGAGAACAGAACTCTCCTACGTGGAAGTTCACCCAGTAAGCTCTTGCCGCCCGCACCTCGTGCCGCGTGCAAGCGGTAGAGCATCTCGTGTTCCGCTTGCCGCGCTATAAGATCGCATTTTGCAAGAGGCCGTGGCTGAAAATGATCTCGTCTACAGGTGTTTCGGTGACAAAGGTGACGTTGAAGACATCACTGAAGGTAAGACCACATCGCGTGAGCAGCTCAATGCATCTCGACGCCGTGTACACTCGATACTGTCTGTCCACGTCCGGACTGCAGTGCTGATGGGCTAATGCACTAGCAGCTGACATCATATCGACTGTCGAATTCGACCATACCGGCAACTACCTGGCGACGGGAGACAAAGGTGGCCGAGTCGTGCTTTTCGAGCGAAACGAGACAGTAGGTTCCGTTTCTGGCCTTGCCATGGCCATTATCTTGGGCTTGTAGTGAGCAGCTGCTGAAAGTGAACTACCAGAAAAAAACCTGCGAGTACAAATTCCACACAGAGTTTCAATCACACGAGCCTGAATTCGACTACCTGAAGTCCCTTGAGATCGAGGAGAAGATCAACAAGATCAAGTGGTGCCGCCGACAGAATGCCTCGCACTACCTTTTGTCAACCAACGACAAAACGATCAAGTTGTGGAAGGTCTTCGAAAAGTCATTAAAGGTCGTGGCAGAGAACAACCTGTCACACGAGGTGACACCCGGAACTGCTGCGGGACTTGGTGGTGGCGCGCCAAGAGCGATCCCACAGTCGACTTTCAAGAACGCCGGCGATCTCAAGCTCCCACGCCTGACACATCATGACACAGTCGTAGCTGCGGTTCCACGCCGCACCTATGCCAACGCCCACGCCTATCACATCAATAGTATCTCCGTAAACAGCGATGGCGAAACATTCATAAGCAGCGACGATCTAAGAATCAACCTCTGGAACCTCAACATCCAAGACCAGAGCTTCAACATCGTTGACATCAAACCAGCAAACATGGAAGAGCTTACGGAGGTCATCACAGCTGCTGAGTTCCACCCGATGAGCTGCAATTGGTTCATGTATGCAAGCTCAAAAGGCACGATCAAATTGGCCGACATGCGCGAGAGCGCACTTTGTGATCAGCACGCGAAAAGTAAGTTGCTATCCTTGCTTTCGCAACTGCCCTCATGCTAGTCTGAGCTGCGAGGTCTCTTGCTGTGACAATGCATGAATGCTGACAAAACCTGTGTCAGTGTTTGAGCAAGAGGAGGATCCTTCCTCCCGGTCATTCTTCTCCGAGATTATCTCGTCTATTTCAGATGTACGGTTCTCACACGACGGCAGATACATACTTTCACGCGACTATCTGACAGTCAAGATCTGGGATGTCAACATGGAGCGGCAGCCTGTCAAGACCATTCCCATCCACGAGCACCTCCGGCCAAGGTTGTGCGACACCTACGAGAATGACAGCATCTTCGACAAGTTCGAGGTCGTGTTCTCGGGAGATGCCAAGAATGTCATGACTGGCAGTTACAACAACAACTTCATGATATATCCTTCCGATCCCGAGAAAGAGACCGAGGTCGTCCTCCAAGCAGACAAGTCAGCGTTCAAAGCAAAGAAGATTGGCATTCCCACACCAATTAATTCTTCGTCGAGCCCGACTGCCACGAATGGTGGCAAGAAGGGTGGATCTCGAGCCAACAGTCCTGCTGGGCAGGGTCAGCGTATGCGCAAGGAGACTGATGCAGACCAGATCGACTTCAACAAGAAGATTCTTCACATGAGCTGGCATCCGTTCGAAGATAGCATTGCTATTGCAGCTACAAACAATGTAAGATGCATCGTCGCCGCCGTTAAGGATACCAAAGCTGACCAGTCCATAGCTGTTTGTATTCTCTGCTCTCTGAAGGGATACCCAATCATCAGACATGCCTCTGGAAAATGTCAATACACTTCGTCAGCACCGTCCCAAATATGCCTCTACGCTTGTTCTTCTTGTTCAATCACTTCAGTCACTTCAGTCACCTCAGACTCGTAGGATTCAAATTTCGGCACTCAATTTGAGAGACCCTGATGAGGGGTATGAGGTAGCAGATTCAGACATATGCTTCGACACTGACAAGCGTGGAGGTATACGGGCCAGTCGGCTTCAGAAAGTGCGAGCCTGTGATCGGCAAGGCTGGGTAGAGCATCGATCAAATTTTGCCGTGGAGAAGGTATAGACTAAATAGGCGATAGGGATAGCCTAATGCGACTTCCGGTGAAAATGACTCGCCCGTGTATTTTGACCCGCGAACGCATGACTCTCGTGGTGGGCAGAAAGTCTACGCCAGCGCTGATGTATCGTGGCGTTCATCTCATGGGAAGCCCGGCATTCACCAGAGCATACAATGATGGAGTGGGATAAAATGATGATAATGTGCTTTATCGATAGAGGTAAAACACTAGATGAGTATTCGATCCTGGTAGGCCTGCGTCCACGAAGAAACAATAGTACCAGAATGCCATAAAACCATGGTAGGCGTTGATGGATTTGTGTCGACGCTCCAGCATCATTTGATATCTTTTATGAGCAGCCCTCTACCTCGGTCATCGAGCTATGCTCCAGGGAGAGCAGGGTGTCGGTTTCGTCCCATGACGCATTTGTGGGCGATGAGACGACGAATCTGCGTCGTCGTCCTCGGCTTTGCCGAGATGTCGATCAGCGCGTATTCACGGCCGCTCTTCTGGCGCAGTCGTCGCGTGACAAAGTCAAGAGGAGGCACATGCTGTGGATGGCGACGGAGAAGCGCGCAGAAAATCCTGGCTCAGCTGATGGTCCGGTGAGGATAGAGTGCCACGATGTCTTTGTCGGGTCGGATTGCCTTGGTGGTGTGTATGTGTTTGATGATGATAAGATTGATGGATGTGGTTTTATTGGTGGCTTTTCCTTTTCGCCGGGGGCCACGGCCGAGAAGATGTGCAAGGTGTGTCACGAGCCTAGAAAGAAGTGAAAGTACAGATGCTAGAACGATACCGAGTCGTCTACAAAAGGTTTACACGACATATCATCTCCGTTCCACACGAGCAGCCTGGTCGGTGATTTGGGTCGAGCTCTAAGCAATTAGAGAACCAGGAATAAGCGGTTGTCTAACGGCTTTTGTTAGATCTGGGAATGGTTATACATGATAGGCTTCTGAAGTGTCTTCCATCTTGGTTTAAAATCCCGTTGGGGATAAAAAGAACGTAAAGGGGGAACAATTATGAGGAAAAAGTAATTTTAGTTATTTCATTCAATATTTCGATTCGTCCTGTAATTTATGGGGGTAAAACAATTTCAGGCATGGTAGAAAGGAGGAGGCGACCAGTGAGAACATGTGAATAACATGCAAGATGCGTCATCTCTATGTCCTAGGCTGAGAAATGGGATCATGAGCTCAAAATAGCATACAATCATGTTTTAATATACACGTTACTGTGCATTTTCTCCACATTATAAGTATGTGTAAGTTATCCTGCATCACTGTGTATAGAATCTCAATGCATCAGAAATCTGGCCTTGGAACAGCTTATACTATTTGCTGCACGCATTCTCATCAAACTACCTACGAAGGATACAGACAGGCGTATCGACTTCCACTTGTAGCCGATGGCCCACGGCAGGATACAGGATGGTATGGCAAGGACAAACCAGTCGACCAGGGTGCAGATGATCATATACGAACGCCGGAGAACGTTGTGACTGCCATACTATGTGAAGAGCATAGCTATGACCAGAGTTGTACAGGCCAGCGGGTCATTCGCCCGAGGAACTTGAAGTTGATGGGTGCCAGGTGAGCAGCACAAGCTCATTCCCCACAATCTGCACAATCAAGCCTCGAGTCCCCTGCAGCGGCCCCGCACTAACAGCCGATCGAATCGAGCTTGGGTTGCAACTGCCGGCTGAGTGCTGTTGGTGTCAGGGTCGGCTTCTAGGAAGCGGGAAAAGAAACCTCCCTGTCCGCAACTGAATCTAGTCGTAGCTGGATCGTTAAAGAGGTCCGGCCGGTCCAGTCGATCCAGATGTTCCCAGGGATTGGCACAGAGGTGTCAGTACTCCAAGGCATACCGTGCGCCAAGTGCTTGAGGTCTGAGATCGGTGAGGGACGGATCACGATCCAGCGTATCAGAAGGCTTGAAACGCTATCTCGAGCTCCAGAGCCGGGCCTGAGGGAAATCAAGCACTTGCAGGCGGTGACGTGGAGGAGGGCGACTGTCAACGTGTGCCTGCAGGTGACGCCCGCGGACGATTCTAGACGCCATCGATGGATGCCCGGGTGCTCAAGTGGACTTTTGACCCCTGCCACGCCACGCCCCGGCCCGCCAAGCGCGCCACCAGGGGACAATCAGGCGCGCCCAATCTCTGGCACACATCTGTTCACATCGACATTTAGACCAAATGCCGCCTGGCCAGGCTCCCTTCAACTCAGCATCCTTCCCAGAAGACCTCGAGCGCGACCAGCCCGCAACTCAGACCGCCTGCGCCACTTGTATCCGCCATCATGTCGGGCAGCAAGGCCCCGCGGCGGCGCCAGAACCTGCGTGACGCCCAGCCTGCCATCGCGCATGATCATGAAGCGCCCCCAAAAGTCATTAATGCTGCGCCCTCGCTCGAAAAGGCCGAGCTGTACGGCATTCACGACCAGCGGCCCGCCTCCAAGCGCCTCATGGGCTTTGCAGGTCGCTTCTTTATCGAAACAATCCCCGCGTGGCTCGCCGTCAGTGTCATGCTCGGCCTCATTTTTGGTGGCTGCTGCTCGAATGTGAGTCTGATGCGACTGACAGACATGACTGCCCACATGCACCTGAGCTGAACCAATACTTACCCTGCCGATACAGGTATTCGCCTTGGAGGCCATCGTCAAGTGAGTCTCTGGCCGCACCGCTACACGTACCACAAGGTAATCACGACCGTGCTAACAGTTGGACAGAGTCGAACCAGCCAGCGGTATGTCTCAGAGCTCATCAATGTTGACTGTCTAGAGTCAATAGGGCTGACCGACCTCATCCCAGGCACCCTCTTGACCTTTGTCCAATTCCTGTTTGTGGCTGTGACTGGCTATGTCTCGCAGTTTGACGTTTCGCGGCCGCCGTTTTTCATCAAGCCAAACAAAGTACCCATCAGGCGGTGGATAGCCAATATTGTCTTGTTCTTCGCCATCAACATGCTCAACAACCATGCCTTCAGCTACAATATCTCAGTTCCAGTGCACATCATCCTTCGTTCCGGCGGAAGCATTACCACAATGATTGCCGGCAGTCTGTGCGGCAAGAGATACTCGACCATTCAAATCGTGGCAGTCCTCCTTCTCACTGTCGGTGTCATTCAGGCCGCTTGGTCCGATGCCCAGTCCAAGGTGGGTGCTTCCAGCAACAGAGGCCATTTGACAACGCTGATTTACTCTTTCCCAGGGCACTGCCGACAAGGCCTCTGATGACAGTGCGGCCAGCTTCAGCATGGGTCTGGCGATCCTCTTTGTCGCTCAGGTCCTGTCGGCCATCATGGGCCTTTACACGGAAGCAACCTATAAGAAGTATGGACCACAGTGGAAGGAGAACCTTTTCTACTCTCACCTGATGTCGCTGCCCCTGTTCCTGCCATTTGCGCCTTCCCTCGTCTCGCAATTCAAGAGGCTGGCCGCCAGCCCGCCGCTCACGAATCCCCTGCCCGCCGAGATGATGGGTCTCGACGGACTACCTCAGCCTCTTCAAGAGCTGTTAGGGAAGGCGTATATCCCCAGCCAACTTGCCTATCTGGCGCTCAACGTCCTCACGCAGTACGCTTGCATCCGTGGTGTCAACCTGCTGGCAGCAACCACGACTGCCCTGACAGTCACAATCGTGCTCAATATCCGCAAGCTTGTCAGCCTGCTCCTCAGCATCTGGTTATTTGGCAACCGCCTCGCGACAGGGACATTGATTGGCGCCTTGGTTGTGTTCTCGGCTGGCGGGCTGTACTCGCTGGATGGCAGGTCCAAGCCAAAGGCTGTTTCCGCAGGGAAAAAAGCCAGCTAGGAGAAGTGGCCCTGAACGTTGGCACCGCGCCTCCTTACGTACTTATCTGCAAAGTACATACCTCCAGAACCATAGAACAGTGTAACACCAAACTAGTTTCGCGTAACCAAGACTTTTGAACTGGCATAGCTGTCAGAACTTACACTTTCAGCTCTAGCGCCTGCACCGCACGTCAGCCAGGTCATGCACAACCGGGTGTCGGCGATATGCGATGGCAGGTGGCCCGAAGTAGACAAGTGCGTCCCACTCTAGCCCAAGGGTCAAAGGCTGCAATAGGTAAGATCCAGGGATGTGTTGCAAGCAGGAGTGCCAAGCCCAAGCCAGGGCAGTCCGACGGTTTAGAACTTTAGAAGGTCAGACCTGCAAGTTATTGTTGATATATTCCCGTGAGGCAGACCCGGTGACCACATGTACAGGTGCTCATGTAGATGCACCCAGAGAACTCTTCAAGGGACACATGGTGAAGGTGACAACCTGCAAGCTCTTGCGGACGGCACAAGTACCATGCCCAAAACTTAGCATTGAGGGGAGGCACGCCTGCAGACCTAGGTGAAAGCTTCAAAGTTGCTAACGTTAGGGGGCGTTGTGTTTCCCCACTGGATGGCCAAGAGGAGCACGAGCATTGCGGAGACCGCCGGCATGGTCAGCCAAGCTTGAATACATACAGGTCACTGCTCTTCGGAGTGCGCCCTATCGTGCGGATCAGTGTGACTCAAACGGCGGTGGTGACTGTATTCGTGGCTTTGTCGACTTAATGGAGAGAGAGACTTCGTGCCGAGGAAGGATTTGCCGGGAAGAGAGAGTGTGTTCGCGATCTTAAAGTTGGCGCTCGCCGGAAACCATCTGCGTGCCTGCCGTCACAGATCTGGCGCCAAGGTTCTCTTCAGTCGTCAAGTGTGTGCCCACTTGCAGGGAATCCAGCTGCTGCCCGCAACCCCCACCTTCGAAGCTGTACGTTCTCCAAGGCACCACCACACCTTGCAAAGCTGCTCATCTAGCACGCACACATCGCCATCCACTCGCCTCTACTTTGCAAGTTTGTTACTGCCTTCCATCTTCCGGGTAGATCGTATACTTGCTTGCACAGCCGAGAGCCCTGGCCGGGACAGTCTGCAGAGATTACAGCTTGAGCCCGATACCTGCTTTCTTGGGAGCATCGAGTAACAATCGTGGGCATAATGTCGTGTTAGTACAATTTGTCCTGCCACTCTCAATTTTTCCTCAGTCTGCCGTTGCCAGAATTCATGCCATTGACTCTCTCAGAACAATACTGACATTGGTTTTCGAACATATAGCCAACGACCAATTCGACCATGACCCGCCGTCTGAGGAGCCCTCGCCCAAGCTCCGTGCCTCCCACCACCAGCTCGAACAAGATTCGGACGGGCCCGAAGACTACGGAAACGAGACCGAGAGCGACTCTGAGGCTGACGAAAATGGGCATGGACTTGGTGCAAGCCGGACCGTGGACTCCCGGTCCGAATTCCAGGATGGAATGCTCCCTCGTGATCTGCCCAAGAGGACCACCTTTCACGACCCTGTCGCCGAACGCCAGATGACCCAGACGGATGCCAAACTCTTCTATCAGCGAAGCCAGCTCGACCTGGTCAAGACCGGCGAGGGCTCTTGGGGCCAGTCTCAAGCTACTCCCCATGGCAGTCCTGCGATTTCGGAGCGTACGAGGCTGCCCGCCATCGACAACCTGTCGTTGCACAACGCCGGCCCGGGCCCTGCATATGCCCACTTCCCTTCGAGTGCCAGCCACATATCACTGCCATCGGCTGCAGAGAGCTACACCTTCCCACAAATCACAGGTGCCATGTCCTCTACGCAGCGTGCTGGGCCCGAACCCCGAACCGCCACACAACCAGCCCTAGGCGGACATCCCCGTCTCTCGGTCAAGGAGCCGCCGACATCAGCACCCATGTCTCTCGATCCTGCCGTCCACGGCCAACAGGGACCACAGCCAGATATGGGTTACCCCGACGGTCCTGCGAATGGCGCCGCGCCAAGCACCGCTGGGGACTCGTACATCACGGCTGAGCTCAGCACCATATTCCAGAGCATACAGAAGATTATCGATCTGCGGCACAAGTACATTCGACTCTCTCTCCAGCGTGATGGCGACAACCCCAAGGATGATCCCAGCTGGGAGATCTACCCGCCGCCGCCAGAGCCTGCTTGGGTTGGCCCAGCTGGGCCCCAAGACGTGCCAGCACCCATGACAGGGTACAACAGCATGAGCAACAGTACCGTCCTCCCGCCACCACAGTCAACACCGCAGCGGCAGAGCGAGCAAGGCGCAGACGGCGTAGATGGCAGAAAATATGCGAAAAAGAGAAAGCCCGGCCAAGATGTGGGAGAGGACTTTGATCTAGCGGACGTGCCCGCAATGGCGCCCCCGAGCGAATTTACCTATCGCCTTGATGAGAGCGGAGTTTATCAAGTATTCGAAACCGCGGCGGCCGAAAAGGCCAACACTCCGGTGGTTGGAGTGCCTACGCTTAAGGACTTCTACATGGATCTCGAGCAGATCCTGGCCATTTCCTCAGATGGTCCCAGCAAGAGTTTTGCCTTCAGAAGACTGCAGTACCTCGAGGCCAAGTTTCACCTGTACACGCTTTTGAACGAGTACCAGGAGACGGCTGAGAGCAAAAAGGTCCCGCACCGCGACTTCTACAACGTCAGGAAAGTGGACACGCACGTCCATCACTCGGCCTGCATGAACCAAAAGCATCTGCTACGCTTCATCAAGAGCAAGATGAAGAAACATCCCGATGAAGTAGTGCTCTTCCGAGATGGAAAGGAGCTCACCCTAGCTGAGGTGTTTGAGAGTATCAACTTGACTGCGTACGACCTGAGCATCGACACACTTGATATGCATGTACGTGGCTACTGTAGCTGACCTGCTTGGCTTTCGGAGACTCAAATGACTGACTTGCCAATCCACAGGCCCACACCGACTCATTCCACCGCTTCGATAAATTCAACTTGAAATATAACCCGATCGGGGAATCTCGCCTGAGAACCATCTTCCTCAAGACTGACAACTTCATCAAAGGCCGCTACCTTGCAGAAATCACCAAAGAGGTCATTTCTGATCTGGAGTCAAGCAAATACCAAATGGTTGAGTGGCGCATTTCGATTTACGGCAAATCCCTCGAGGAGTGGGACAACCTCGCAGCCTGGGTCATTGACAACAAGCTCTTTTCGCACAATGTGCGTTGGCTCATCCAGATCCCGCGACTCTACGATGTCTATAAAGCTTCGGGTCTTATGGATTCGTACGAGCAAGTCATTAAGAATGTCTTCCAACCACTATTCGAGGTAACGAAAGATCCTTCCAGCCACCCGAAGCTACACATCTTCCTGCAGAGAGTCGTTGGCCTCGACAGTGTAGACGATGAGAGCAAGATCGAGAGGCGTCTTTACAAGAAGTTCCCCGTCCCGAGAGAGTGGAACTCGAAGCAGAATCCGCCCTACAGCTACTGGCAGTACCACCTCTTCGCCAACATGACATCGCTGAACTTCTGGCGTCGCCAGCGCGGCTTCAACACCTTTGTCCTCCGGCCACACTGTGGTGAAGCAGGCGACAGCGAGCACTTGGCAGTTGCGCTTCTGTGCTGCCACAGCATCAGCCACGGTCTTCTGCTCAGAAAGGTTCCTCTTCTGCAGTACATCTACTATCTGGAGCAAATTGGCATCGCCATGTCACCACTAAGCAACAACGCGCTCTTCCTCGCGTACGAGAGGAATCCTTTCTTTCAATATTTCCGACGCGGGCTCAACGTCTCCCTCTCGACAGACGATCCGCTGCAATTTGCTTTTACCAAAGAGCCCCTAATGGAGGAGTACGCCGTTGCCGCTCAGATTTACAAGCTCAGTCCTGTTGACATGTGCGAGCTGGCAAAAAACTCCGTTAAGCAAAGTGGCTACGAACACTCCATCAAGCAGCAGTGGCTCGGCGATAGATACAACCTGCCTGGGCGAGAGGGCAACAAGATGGTGAAGACGAATGTACCAGACCGCAGAGAGGATTTCAGGCACCAGACTTGGGTGGAGGAACACCGCATGTAAGTTGTCCCTTTCTATTTTTAAACAGCCTTGTCACTAATCCCTATTCCAAAGGATCTCAAAATACATAGGCCCGCAGCCTACTGAATTGGTCTCGAGCCCCGAGGCCATGCACCCAAGTGTACCTGATGCCGCGCCGGGCTCGCCGAGCTCGTCTATCAAAGGCAATGCGCCCAGTATAAGCACAGCTACCGACTTGAGGTTACCAAAGTCTGTCTCCCAAGCCGATCTACCACCAATGGCAAACCAGCATGGTCTCGGGCAGGGGGCCGTGTTTGGCTCTCCTGTTGGAAACAAGACGCAGGAGGGATCGTGGAGTGTTGACGGCGACAGGCACATGTCTGGGCACGAGCCGCGATACCTTCCTGGCATGATGACGCGTGCGTCTGGACGAAGCAGTGTCAGGCAAAGTTCTGTCCACGAGTCAGACGACTTGAGTGGTTCGCAGCACCTTACACGTCACCCAAGCGGGACTGAAGAAGGACACTAGATAGGCGTAGCTAGAGACAAGAATCGAAACCCGTGTGGATGTGAGCATGAGCTGGGGAAACGTTGACCCATATGGGTGAACCTATGATGAATGTGGAAGGGGACTGTGGCTTCCCCTTCTCATCCATGTCTCACCTTGCTGCACGGGGTACGTACCTGGCTACACCCCAAGGCAGACCGGGCGGAGCACATGTTGCGTTAGAATAGTGGGCACTTCATGGTTGCAGATGCTGTTGTGTCATCCTGCATGTGGCCAGCTCTGGTGTTGGCAGGATGGCGGCAAACGTGAGCCACTTTCTGCCTCCAGACACATGGCAATTGACGAGACTTAGTATTACCAACTGGCTTAGGCCGCACATGGCGAAAGGGGGGAATCTGCAGCAACGAGCAATGATTAGCTTCGTAGTGTCCGCATCTGCAAGCATGCAAACTATGTGCTCGGCGCGGCTCAGGGTTTTGGGACACCAGCAGCTCGGGTGCAGCGCATCTTACTTACTCGCTGGCGGGAGCCACCCATGCCCAAATCAGATCCCAACTCCCAATTTCGCCGGGGCCTGCGCCAGGCGGTGCCCGGCAATGACGGGGGCCTTGGCCTGTCACTCAGTGGCACCACCCACCAAGTCTGGTCACTCGAAGTCACTGTGTGCTTGCTCCTGCCATGCACAGCACTCCGTACCTCAGCTCTCCTCCACCTGCATTCGTCACTCTGTCTGCCACGCCCATCTGCTGGCAATCTGTGTCTTTATACAGACAGCAACAAGCCCCGGCCACAGCCACCAGACCACCGAGCGTACGTAGCCGTGGTAGACTCCCCGACCCGGAAAGCTTCACAGCTTGCTTGCACAGTCAGGGCCGAGCAACCCCCCCTTAGCCGCTCGATCCACGCGGCACTGACGCTCTCTTCCGGCCAGCTCCTGTCTAGCCCCCTAATCGCACCACCATCATTTTGGTACTCTACCATGAGCACGGCTCCTGCTCCATAGACGCCAAGAGAAATCCGAACACGCTCTCTCCAGCTCGACGAGCCATCGCGACATCTCCTACATTGCGCGCCCTTGGTCCATATCGAGGTCACGAGCTCGGCCTGGAGACACGAGCACCACCCTCACCCGAGTCGTGTGCGCCTCACAAACTCTGGCGACACCCCCCGAGTCTCACTACCGGGTTCCGCCTCACGGTATTTCGAGCTTCAGACCGCGAGCCACTGCGTCTCCACCGTTGCGATGGGGTTTCTCGGCGTGTTCAGGGCCATATACGATTATGCGCCACAGTCCGAGGGTGAGCTCCAGCTCACAGAGGGTGATGTGCTCTACGTCATCGAGAAGAGCACAGATGATGACTGGTGGAAGGCCAAGAAGAAGGCCGACGCCGAGGACGACGATGAGCCCCTCGGCCTGATCCCAAACAACTACGTGGAAGAGGTTGGTGCTATGAAGAGAGACCCCCGCTGCTCCGTGTCCAGATGATGTTTACTCAGTTTCGGCCGGGGCTAACACAAATACTTCCAATCGCTAGGTCAAACCCGTTGGCCAAGCCCGCTCCCTTTACGAATATACCCGCCAGACCGACGAGGAGCTGTCATTTCCAGAAGATGCGCAATTACAGGTCTTTGATGCCACTGACGAAGACTGGGTCCTGGTAGCGTACGAAGGCGAGTTCGGCTTCGCCCCGGCCAACTACATCGAAATGGTGAATGCACCAAGCGCGTCTGCTCGTGCATCGCCTCCACCCAGTCTCCCAGGCCGTCCCCCTGCAGCTCCAGATCGAGTAGTTGAAGCACCTTCAAGCCCGCCCCTGCCACCTCGCCAGGTGTCCTTCGTCGAAGATGTCGCGCCACCGAGCCCAGAAGCTCCCGCCGGACCGCAAGCGGCGCTTGCGGGTGTCATGGCAGGCAGGAGCGCGGTGCGCGCTTCTCCGCCGAGCCCGATCCAGACGCCTTCACGGCAACAGTACTCTGAGTCGGAAGAGGAGCCCAGTCCTGCGCTGCCGAACCGCCCTAGACATCAGCCAACGGCCAGCATCGACGCTGGCATCGTTTCGCCACCGCTAAGGACATCGAGTCGACACTATGACGATGACACCCCGAGTCAGGCTGCACGCATCGCGCCCGGAGGCTTCCATATGTACAATATCAATGAGATGGTTTCGGTCATGGGAAAAAAGAAGAAAATGCCTACAACGCTTGGCGTGAATCTTAAGACGGGTGTAATCCTGATTGCTCCGGAGCACGCAGAGGATGGCCCGTCTATGGAGTGGACGGCCGAGAAGATGACGCACTACTCGCGTGAAGGCAAGCATGTTTTCATGGAGCTGGTGAAGCCATCCAAGAGCATCGATTTCCACGCCGGCGCCAAGGACACAGCCGAGGAGATAGTCAGCGCTCTGGGCGAGCTTTCTGGTGCCGTTCGCGCCGAAGGGCTGCGCGAGGTCATTGCTGCGGGGACTGGGCTGATTCAGAAGAAGGGTCTGGTCCTTTATGACTTCATGGCCCAGGGAGAAGACGAGGTTACGGTTGCGGTCGGTGACGACGTCCTCGTTCTCGACGATACCAAGAGCGACGAGTGGTGGCTGGTCCGCAGGGTCAAGAATAGCAAGGAAGGTGTTGTGCCTAGTAGCTATGTCGAAATCATTGAGACCATCAAGACGTCAACAACACCAGCAGCATCGGCCTCGTCTGGCATCAACGCCGGCAAATCTCATGTTGCTCAGAACAGATTAGAGGAGCAAAGGTTGACACGCGAGGCGCTCAAGAAGGAGCCAACAGGTGATAGCGGGAGCCGACGGGACGGCTCAAAGAATGAGAGCTCACGATCGCAATCTTCAAAGTCCAGTAAGTTTCTTCCATGTGGAAATGTATATGGTCCTACACGGTGAAGGAGGCATACTAATAGATGGGTATAGAACCCGATCCTAGAAAGGTTCGTGCCTGGACCGATCGGTCCAAGTCATTCAGTGTCGAGGCCCAGTTCCTGGGTCTCAAGGACGGCAAGATCAACCTCCACAAGATGAACGGCGTCAAGATCGCAGTTCCAGTGGCAAAAATGTCTGTCGAGGATATAGAATATGTCGAACAGGTTACTGGCAAGTCCCTCGACGAAGACCGGCCGCTCTCCGATGTTAAGCGCGCGGCGAAGTCGAATCAGCCTAGCGGCTCCAGCAGCTCTTCTCGCCAACAGCAAGCTAAGGTCGGCGCTTCTATCGAGACTCCTCAGTCCGACTACGATTGGTTCCAGTTCTTCCTGTCCTGCGAGGTTGCCTTGGGGCTGTGTGAGCGCTACGCTCAGGCTTTCATCAAAGACTCGATGGTTGAAAGCGTACTGCCCGATGTGGACGCTGGCGTTCTTCGAAATTTAGGCCTGCGGGAGGGCGATATCTTAAAAGTCATGCGGTATCTCGACAAGAGGTTCGGTCGGGATGGCAAGAAGAAGGCGAACGAAGATAGCGAAAGCAATGGAGGGTTGTTCTCCGGTCCGGGCGGATCGCTGCGGAACAATACCCGGAAGGGTCGCCCGGCACCTGCTACCCAAACAAGCGATGTTGTCGACCCCAAAGCCTTCTCTCAGAACAAGGATGGCAGCGCCGACAGCTCAGCCGCGTCGTCGCCCGCCACGAACCGGCCCAATGCGAAGGGTTCTGCAGCTTCTGGAAGCAATGGTTTTGATGATGATGCCTGGGATGTCAAGCCGTCTAAACAGACCGAGGCTCCTGCGCGACCTGCCCAGGCCACGCCGGAACCGAATCCACAGGCAGCGGCACCTTCGACTCAGGCCATGCAAGAGCTCAATTTGCTCTCGCAACCCCTCGAACCGACGAAAGCACCACCGCCTACTCTCACTCAGCCACCAGCACAACCTCAAGCTCCGCTGCAACCACAACAAACGCAAGCTCAGCCCCTTGGGGCCACTCCTTCATTCTTCACCGGCGTCGCCCAGCAGATCACAGGCATGCAGCCCATGCAGACGGGAACGCCTGCGCAACCTTTGGGCCTTGGACTTGCACCTCGCGCGCGACCAACCGTTCCTCAGATGACCGGCGCGGGACTCATTGCGCCTCCGCCGGGACGCGCCCTCTCAGCACCGCAGTCTGCCCAGCCAAGTGCTTTTAACCTCCCTCCCATGCAGCCTCAAGTCACAGGCATCGCGGCGCCCGGGCAGAGCCTGAACGATCTGACTCAACAGCGGATGATGATGATGATGCAGCAGCAGCAACAGCAGCAAAACATGGGCATGTTCCAGCCACAGCAGACGGGCATGTCTTTCAACCCAGGTATAATGCAGCAGCCGACGGGCTTCCAGCCAAACCAGTTCATGCAGCCAAACATGACGGGCATACCTCAAATGCAGCAGATGCCCCAAGGAACTTTCCAACAGCCCCAAGGACAGTTCCCGCCCATCAACAACCAGCCCACGGGCTTCCAGGGCGGCTTCGGCCAAGCCCCACAGCAGCAATTCCCTCAGCAGACAGGCGTCAACTCGTTTCTGCCCCAGGCTCTCGAGCCCGACCGGACCGGTATGAACCAGCCCATGCAGCCCATGCAGGCACAGCCCACGGGCGCCGGCTTCGGCGGCTTCACGCGTGTGGGAGGAAGTGGTGGTGTGTCGGGAGGCTACAGCAACGGCACCAGCCAGTCGCCCCCGCCGCAGCTGCAGCCCCTGCAGCCGCAGCAAACAGGACCCGCGCCGCCCGTGCGGTTCGGCGTCCCCGAGAAGCTTGCACCCCAGGCAACGGGCCGCCGGGCCAATTTGTCCGCTGCCAGTAAGTCTTGCCCCGCCGTTTTACATGTTCGCTATCTGAGACCGGCATAACTGACCTTCTTTTCTTGCGTGTAGCACCGGACAACCCGTTCGGATTCTGAGGGTAAACGAAGGGGAAGGGCGAAACAGGATCGGCCGGTAGAGAGGGAGAGAGAGAAATCTGTCCCACGGTAAGGCTGTGGCTCGAATAGAGCACTGCCGAGCATTCTGATCAGGGGGAAGTGTCTAGACCTGGCGGAGAAGAGGGAAGAGAACCTTTTGGCAATTTGGCGGGGTTGTGTTTTTCTCTCATTTGAATGGGGTCATAGTTCAAGGGAGATGATGATGTTCTTGCTGCTCCTGCTGCTGCTGCCGATTGGAGCAGGAGCCAAATAGGTAGTGGACTGCGTCAAGGCAGGGTTCTAATTGTCTATATATGCATACATATACTCATTTCACATGGCTTCAAGACGGGGTTCGGCTCCGAAAATGGTCGTCGGAGAAGAACGAGGTAATCAATCTCACGGTATTGGTCACGGTGCTTGTTGCGGAGTTTCTGCGTGCTATCTGAAAGGAGATGGCCTAGATTCGACACTCAGCCAACGCGGTTGACACACATGGGGTAACTAGCGGATCCTTGCTCTGCGTCGTGCTGCAGGACAATCGAGCGTTGGAGGAGATATATGGATACTGTAATGTTCATTATCAGCGCCCAGGTGGATTCTAGCCGTTTTGAAAATCGCAGTAATAATATGGAAATTATCTACGCCATTATATATCTCAGAGAGAAAGTACATGATTCCCTCAATACACCTCCCGCATCTGCCGTTTACTGATTTGCGGAACTTCCGCGCCTGGCGCATACTTTGCCTAGGTTCAAGCCTCCATTCTACAGAACTCAAGTAGTGTCCATTATCCAGGATGTCGCCGGTTCTCCTAGGCCAATTAGTCCAGCGAGAAAGAGCCATCGGCTGGAACTAGATCGGCGGCGGCTGGTCGACGTCTTCACCGTCGAGAAGAGTACCACGTCTCGGGCGCATCTTGAGCTCGGCGGCAGCGCCGTCAAGAGCCGTGGTGGCGCCCTCTGTCGCGACTTTCTTGTCCTCGCCCTCCATCGCCTCCTTGATCTTGTCCTTGTCGGCTGGCGTGTCGAACCGCTTCCGGATGGCGTCGATCATCTTGAAGAACCAGTAAAAGTTGAGCGAGTTGAGGGTCATGTTGGCACCGATGTAGACGACAGCCAGCCACAAAGGTACTGTGGTCTCGTCGTTGACGTAAATCATGGTCTGGGCGTAGGAGGTAGGGAGATCAGCCTGCAGAGCGAGGCCAGCCGCATCCTTGGCGGCCAAGGCTGTAATGACAGCCGGCGTGGCGTTCAGACCAGCCAAGATATCCCTCGCGACCCAGTACGTGTTTAGACTGCCCCAGACGAGGCGGCACGAGAAGAAAGTGCCAATGAGGATGAAGCCGTTGTAGAGCTGGAGCTTACCACCAGTGAGGCCGAGCTTGTCGCAGAACCAGTGGATGTTCAGAAACGGAGACGAAAGCTCCCAAAGGATAAAGTTGCAGCTGTAGTAATTGACAAATGGGCGCTGTTGGTGGTGATGATGAGCGTGTTAGTGGGGGTGCGCTTCTACCGCAGAGACCAGATGTTTCGAATGAAGACTTACGAAGCCAATCGAGTAGACAGCCAGGGCGCAGATGGCGTGGACCAACATTCCGACACCAAAGATCTTGACATTGGAGGCTGTCATGATCAGGTCCCAGAGGAAGTAGCCGGCGGCGCAGGCCTGGATCATGGCGGCAGCACCATCATAGCCCCACAGACGCTCCTGGCTGTCCATGTCCTTGACCTCCTGGTTGGTGAAGAGGACATAGATGGCGAGGATGTTGATGAGGGTGCTCTGGACAAAGGAGACAACGTGGACGTCCCAGCTGAGCTTCTTTGAGGGGGAGAGGGCCTCGTACTTGCCCGGGAAGACGATGTGCGAGAAGAGAGGGGAGAAGACAGTGGCGACAAAGTGGTAGAACGAGGCCATGATGAGGATCTCGTGGATGTGGAGGGGCAGCGTGGGCAGGGAGAAGAAGTCTGCCAGAGGCTGGACAGCCCTGCTGAGGACGGGACTCGGCGGTATGACGAAGAAGTCCTTCATCGTGGGCGGTTTGGGGGTTTGTGACGACGGAGCTTGTGAGGGGGCGAGCCTGGAGAGCTGGAGATGGGCCCGGGCCGCTGAGATATATGTACTTGAAGTACTTGGCTGAGTCGAGGGACTGGTGCAGAGGCCGCGGTCAGGCGCCGCGGGACGAGTGACTCTGGGGGCGTCGGTAGTCGACTTGCAGTGCCCCGCGTGACAGGAATAGCGCCGGAGGGGGGGACTGCCCAGGGTGTCCTGCCAGATGCCCGGCCAGGTCGCTTGCAGGACGCAGACGGGCCGAGACGGCAGGAGCGAAGAGAGGGCCGGTGATGCGCGGCGAGGGCTTGGGGTCGAGTGGTGAGGGTGAGAGGGGGAGGGAGAGCGGGAGGGAGAAGAGGACCGAGGGCGGCGGACGGAAAGAGGCAAGATATCCAAGGCAGTCAGCCCGGAGCGGCTCGTCATGGTGGACACAGCGGCAGCGGACATCTTGTTGGGGCAGCGGCAGCGGCGGCGGGGGCCCTGCCTGCTGCCTGCCTGCCTGCCTGCAGCCAGCTGCCATTAGTGGCAGTAAGTGTCCATGTGGATCTCAGGGTCCTCTGACGAGAGCCCCAGCTCTCTCAGCTCTCCCCGGCTCTCAAGCTCTCAAGCAAGTCAAGCTCTCAGGCACGCGGCGGGAGCCACATGCGCAGTACTCCACTCCTCCTCCTCCTCCTCCTCCTCCAACTCTCCATCACGGCTCATCACCACCAACATCACCTGGCCCGTCATGGCAGACCTCCTCTACGACCTGCTCGTCCCTGACGATCACCCATCAGCGCGGGCTCCCCCCAGCGCCGCTGTCCTCCAGTACCTCTCGACATTGGCCTCTGTGCCCCTCTCCCAGATCGAGACTGTCGAGCAGCAGCAGCTCTCGCAGTCCTCCCACTCGCTGCTTCTCTCGCTGCAGTCCCTCTCCAAACGCTCACACAAGGCCATCATCGCCTCGGCAGAGAAACACGCCCAGCTGCACGACGCTCTGCCCGTCCTCGAGTCCTCCACGGCCGACCTCTCGGCAGCCATCCCGAAGCTCGACACCGAGGCCGTCCGCTTCTCGAGTACCTACCACAAGTCCGGCGACAATGAAATCCTCAGCGCCCGTAAGAGAGCCCTGCTCCTCTCTTCAAACGTAGAACGACTCGTCGATGTTCTCGACCTACCCACATTGCTCTCCACGGCCATCTCGACAGGCTCAGCTACCCCAGCGGCAAACTACTCGTCAGCACTCGACCTCAACGGCCATATACGTCGCCTTCACTCTCTCTACCCGGACTCGCCCCTTGTCTCATCAGTCTCGGGCCAGGCCGATGATGCCATGCAGGCCATGGCCAAAAACCTCATTGCCAGTCTTCGTGCCCCTGGCCTCAAACTCGCTGCGGCTTTGCGTGCAATAAGCTGGCTTCGACGCGTCGTACCGGAGCTCGACAAGACAGGCGCCGGTGGTCATGGTGGCAGCCTGGGGGCCCTCTTCCTTGCTTGCCGTCTATCTACCCTCATCACGATGCTGGGTGCGCTCGAACCGCTGCGTGACCTGGCCGACCAGGAAAAGTCCCGCCAGCAGCAAGCAGCCGCAGGCACTACGTGGTCCGGTGGCCAACAGACGGAGCGATATCTCAAGCGTTACATTGAGATCTTCCGTGAGCAGAGCTTCGCCATTGTGTCCATGTTTCGCAGCGTCTTCCCGGCCCCTACGAAGCAGGCCGAAGAAGCCTCGACAGTGGACCCGCTACAGGCCCTGCCATCTGCGCTAGCGACTTTCCCTCTGCACCTCATCGAGATGCTCATGGAGACGCTACGCTTGTATCTGCCGACAGTCAGGGACCAGCCATCAAGAGACAGTTTACTGACACAGGTCCTGTACTGTGCAGGCAGTCTGGGCCGACTAGGAGGTGACTTCAGCTTGCTTTTGGCGTCCATCGACGTTGGCGAGGCAGCCGAAGACGAGTGGGTGGAAGTAGTCAAGCGGCACCGTGTCATGGCCGGCAGACTCGAGTCCATTGTTGGCACAAAGGACAGGGCAACATCGGAAACGCTTACAAAGACCTGAGGCCGACTTTGGGAGTGATGCTCATAAGATATCCGCACGGCCAAGTCATGAAAGGAACATGCGGCACCCGCCGTGCCGGTGCACAAGGCGCGGTCCCATTCGAATGCTACTAGCTGCAGGAGACTGTGTGTCGCCATGACCCACATGCTGCATTGTCTAGGCGTCTCGCAGCCTTGGTGGATCGAGGCGCCGGGCTGGTCATTGGGAGCATATAGATGACTTACTGCTGAAAAAGCCCAGCTCGAGCATGACACGCAGAATCCCAAAGTCCACCCAACTTCCGTCTATAAATGGCTGGGGTCGGATTGGTAGGCATCGCAGTGGTGAGCCCAGCTAGCTGAGCCGTGACCGTAAGGACAGACTAATCAGAGTTGGACGAGTAATTGTGTGGAACGTCACCGAAATCACGAAGGGGTACCGAAGTAGGCACGAGGCATCCTCGGCACAAGCGATTCTGAAATCGTGACAGAGTTCGTGGCGACATGGGGCTGGGCTCACAGAAGAAAGACGAGGATATGATTAGAATCCATCAGGCCAGCCAGTGACATCCCACCCCGGTTTCCTCTTGTCGAAGAATTGAGGTTGACTGCTTGCGGAGTCTGTCCCTCTGTCCCTCTGGCCCTCATGCTGCTGCCGGGCTTAGGTAAGCTGTGACATGACGTGCCTTTAAGGTGGGCTAGGACGGCGGAGTCGGCGTCGCCAAACCAATGCAGTTTTAAGCATTCCGGCTGGGCCGGATGAGTCTTAGACATCACGATCAGTCCTACCACAAACAAGGCCGGCCTGGGCGACACAGCACGACGACAGAGGCCGCACATCTCGAGACAGTGTCTCGGCCGCGTCGACAGTCGGACTGCACCAAACCACGTGACGCCCAGCTGCCTGATTTCACGCACTCTGTAGAGTGGCGCACCGCACCCCCGCAGCCGAGGCAGCTCAAGCAGAGCTCCCCGGCCTGCTGTCGTCGGGACGAGGCTTCAGGTACAGAAGCGACGTCCACCTTGCACACGGGAGCTGGCGACATGTCGCAGTCGAACCGCTCCAATGCCACGTCTTCCAAGGGTCAGCACCTCTTAATTCTAATCCGTCTTGCTCTGCTCTCACCATTCAGTTGACTGATATGCCCCACCCTCAGCCTTCCACTTCGTAGCCGGCCTCGGGTCTGGCATCTTCGGCGCCGTCCTCCTCCAGCCCATCGACCTCCTCAAGACCCGTGTACAACAGTCCGGCTCTAGCTCGATCCGTTCATCCTTCCGCGAGATCGCCGCCTCGCCCAACGCCCTCCGAGCCTTCTGGAGGGGCACCGCCCCCTCGGCCCTGCGCACCGGCATCGGTTCGGCCATCTACTTCACTACACTCAACACGCTGCGGCAGCAGGCAGCCCTTATCTCGGCCGGTACCAGCAGCAATGGCGTCGTCAACGCCCAACAACACTCGTCCTCCCTCCCAAAACTCTCCAACACCAGCAACATGATCACGGGCGCCTCGGCTCGAGCGTTCGCTGGTTTCATCCTCATGCCCCTCACAGTCATCAAGGTCCGGTACGAGTCGAATCTCTACTCGTACCGCTCCATCCTAGGCGCCGCGCGGGATATTTACCGAGTGGAGCGCCTGCCCGGCTTCTTTGTAGGCTTCGGCGCCACAGCGCTGCGCGATGCTCCATACGCGGGGCTCTATGTGCTCACATACGAGCAGTTTAAAAGGCGCCTGAGCAAGCTGTACCCCACAACGACACCCGACATCACGCAGCACCAAGCTGCTGGCAGCAATAACAAGGACATGGCGTCCTCGCGCTCGGCGACGATCAATTTTGCGTCGGGCGCGCTGGCGGGCGCGACGTGCTCCTTCATCTCAAACCCGTTCGATGCCGTCAAGACGCGCATTCAGCTACGACCCCGCGAGTACCGCAACATGTGGCAGGCGTGTCGGCGCATGGTGGCCGAGGACGGCTTCCGTTCCCTGTACGACGGGCTCGCACTCAGGATGACGCGCAAGGCCGTCAGCTCGGCGCTCGCTTGGATGCTGTACGAGGAGTTCGTCTCGAGGGCCCAGAGGACCTGGGGTGGTGGCAGTAAGGCCCTGCAGAGCGGCGGCGAGGTGCGGCTGTGATCACCGGGGGGGGCTCGCTTTTAAAGATGGACTTGACAAAAACAACAAAGGGAACAAACTCAACTCCACTACTTTCTCATGAAAAAGCCGAGAGAGTTCGGCATAGAAAATCAGCCAGCCAGGCCTCCAATTACGGAAGAGCATTAGTGGCACTTGCTGCGTGTTCATAGGCCAAGAAGAGCGCTGTAGTCGGCCATTGGGCTGCTATGCGGCTTACTCCCTTCGGGTTCTTCCAGGGCGTACGCACCACCTTTAACCTGATCGGGGCGGCTTTCCTATTTTCTGTCGAAGAGGTCTGCCTGGGCTCATTGAGCCACTGTCTGCGTCCTAAAAAGGCAAAGTGGACAAGAAGGAGGGTTTGTCCGATGGACTTGTGGCAGGCTGTACGATGTGTGTACCTTTCGGGCCCTCGTTGGTAGAAAGAACGAGGGCTCTTGTGTGTGTATATACGTGTATGATTAAGCTGGAAAGGCAGGCCCTTGGGCACGTGCCACGAATTAGGGAAAGCAGGAGATAGGTCGTGGTCGAAAATACCCCAATCACATATCGGGTCACGCCATTTGGCCGGCAACCCTAAAGTGGGCGAGCAAACATGGTGTTGTGAGAGAATAAGTAATATGTCTAAGCTACGTAAATCAACGTGAATCATAATACTCGTAGAAGCTTGAGTTGGGGCCTTATCCCAACTAAAATAAATGCCAGACGGGCAAGGTCCTGCCAATGTCTGTCAGAGAAATATGGGCGCTGTCCATCAATGCGCATGCAATCCACCCCCCCCTTAGGCAGGACGGCCACCGGCCATCCAGAGCAGCATGGACGGGGACTTGCTCCTCTTACGGCTCTTGTGCTCCTTCTTGCGCACCCACTCGAACTCGGGCTCGGGCAAGAGGTGATGATGGTGCTTGCGCTTTTCCTCCTTTTCGTCAATTGACATGATGAGCCGGCCGCCGTGGGAGCGCTGCTCGCGAAGGTACCGCGTGTGCTGCCACAGAATGTCCTGCGTCTCTTCGGGCACCCAACTCTTGATCAAGACGTACTCGGGGTTCTGGTGAGGCAGGAGGTCAGTAAGGGGCTCTTGAGCAATGATGGCAGGAACAGTTCCGGGGGGTTTCGTGAAACTTACAGCGTCAATAACATATTCGTAGTTGTAGACATGCAGGGTCTCGAGCGACAGGTGTCGCCGCAGCATCTTGGTGTAGACTGGCCGATCAACGTCCTCTTTCTCTTTGTGCTTGCCCTTGTCCTTCTTCTCTTCCTTCTTCTCTATCTTCTTGCCATCCATAATGGCTTGTATTTCCTTCTCGCCGAGGCCCGATTTCAGGAGATGCTGTTCCATCGCAGCCTTGACGAGCTTGTCTTGTCGTTCCTGTTCTTCCCGCGCCTTAAAGATCTTCTCTGCCTCTTCTCTCTTGAATTTGTCGATGGCCTCCTTGGCCTCTTTGTCGCGACGCTTCTTCTCGGCCAGAGCCTCCTCCTCCTCCTTGAGGCGGTCGAGCTCCATCTTCTGCTTGATCCTCTTCTCAAGCTCCTCACGATCCTTGGCATCGCGGATCTTGGAAAGCTCCTTCTGTGCCTCCTTGAGCTCGCGCTCCTCCTTCTCAGCACGCTGGCGGCGGCGGTCCTCCTCGGCCGTCTCTTGAGCCTTGCGAATGGAGTCGAGCGTCTTCTTGGCCTCGCGGAGCTCGCGGTCTTCACGTGCCGATCTCTCTTGCTCTTCGCGCTCCCTGGCTTTTCGTATCTCCTCGAGCTCTCGTCTGGCATCCTTTAGCTCGCGCTCCTCCTTTGCGGTGCGGTTCCGTGTCTTCTCTTCCTTCTCAATTCGGGCAGCGAGCTCTAGCTCCTCGAGCTTCCGGCGCTGCTGCTCGACCTCCCACTCGTTACGGACCCGCTCGAGGGCAGTACGGTCCCGTTCGCGGTCCTCGCGAGCAGATTTTTCCTGGTTATCGCGCTCCCTGGCCCGCCGAAGCTCGTTGAGCTCCATCTTTGCTTCCCGTAGCTCACGCTCTTCTTGTGCGTTACGGTTTCGGACCTTTTCGTCCTTCTCAATGCGGGCCGCGAGCTCTAACTCTTCGAGCTTACGGCGTTGCTGCTCGACCTCCCACTCGTTACGGACACGCTCGAGGGCAGTGCGATCCCGTTCGCGGTCGTCACGGGCCGACCTTTCCTGGTTTTCGCGGGCCAATCTTTCCTGGTTATCGTGCTCCCTGGCCCGCCGGAGCTCCTCGAGCTCCATCTTTGCGTCCCGCAGCTCGCGCTCCTCTCGTGCGTTACGGTTACGGACCTTTTCATCCCTCTCGATGCGGGCCGTGAGCTCCAGCTCTTCGAGCTTACGGCGCTGCTGCTCAAGCTCCCACTCGTGGCGGGCGCGTTCCATTGCAAAGCGATCCCGCTCCCGGTCTCGGGAGCGCGACCGGGAGCGACTGCCACTCGAGGATGATTGGTGGTAATTTCGGCGGTGGTGGTGATGGCGACGACTAGAAGTCTTGGATTCCGAACCCGACTCAGAGTCCGAGTTGTTGTAGATGTGGGTGTTGACCACCACGGGCTGAGCTAGCTGGGCTGGCGGGGCGGGTTGGGGAGGTCGGTAGCCTGGCGAGCTGGAGCGTCTGTCACGAGACTTGGAACGATGTCTGGTCGTCACAACCATGTGGTCGTTGCTTGGGTTCAGGAATCTCCGATCCTCTTCCCAGAAGCGACGTTCAACCCTAGGCAGCGGGGGCTCAACATAGCTCACAGGTCGTGTTGGGTAACGGATTGGAGGAGCTTGGGAAGAGCCATGGCGGTGGCTGACCCGGATGTCCAGCTCGGAGTCCGAGTCGCTGTAGGAGTCGCTGTACCTGCTGCGCCGACTCATCGTGGGCAGTTTGTGACGATGCGGGGTAGTCCGTCAAAGGTTTGGTATGTGTTGGCAAGGGCACCTGCCGGGGAAAACGATGGCCTCAGACGAGCAGTGCAGTATGGAAGGATGCTCAGATGAACAGAGGAGGGGAAGGGGAAATGTCAGACATAAGCCAGCGGCGGGGGCTGCTTATGTGAGTGAGGGAGACCGGGACAGCAGTGCAGTCGCAAGGTGGGGTGGCGGGCCGCGGCGCTCTTCCAGCTGAGGTCGTCGGAGGCCACTTGGACTGGATACGTGAAGGTTGTGTGGCTTGGAAGAGACGGCTTGAGCCCACGCATAGCGACATGCATGCATGTGCATGGGTCCGAGACAGACATCGCGTGTGCCGGCTATCCATACCACAGTCTTTGCTGATCGCATAGCGCTGCAGAGGGTTCACGGAAGCAGGGAATCGTCTCAAGTCCGCCTGCTGCATCCCCCGCAACAGACTGCTCTGCCAGCGCTGCTACTCTCTCGAGCTCTACTGGCAACCATGAACAGCCAAGCATTCCCAGGCTGAAGCGCAGGCTAAAGAAGACGGAGCGCGGGGTCACGCTACTGCCTTGACTAACCTTTGCTCACACGACTAGACACTGGACCCGAATCTAGACAAGGGACCAGTGTTATTGCCTGTGGCTCGAATGCCAGCTCATGCTGATCAAGGCTGCACATTAGCAGAGCTGGCAGCAGGCAGCTGCCGTGGGTGTACTCCGTAAAAGCCGCGTCCTGATCGTTGACTCGAACCGCTCCTCCCCAGCGCAGCTGTCAATGATGAACGTTGGACACATGACAAGGTTGGGAGAGGGCCCTGGCCCTGGCTGCCCCATGTGGACCGGTCGAGGTGCCAAAGATAGCATTGCTGATTGGAATCGCCAACGTGTGGGACATGTGACCACGAAGAGCCAAGGGGATCAAGTGCCAACCACGCTCACGAGTACTCGGCACCGTCGGCTTGGTGCAACTGTGCACTGCTCCAGGAAAAAGGGTACTTGACCCGCCAATGCAAGACTGTCCACAGGTAGGTAGTCAGGCGGGAGCGCTGGTGTGGTGGATGAGCCGCAGGGGTGCGTTTGGGGGCCGCGACTACCATGTATGCACAGCCCTAGCCCCCGTGTCTCGCAGCAGGGAATACTGTCCTGTGTGACGAATAGAAAGGCCCCATATGGTCTTGTAGGGCTGGCCCTGGATGCCTTTCGTTGCTTGGGCTGCTTTCCTGGCGAGCTTGGATGATCTGGCGGACAGAAGAGATGGTCAGAGAGTTTTGGAGTTGGCGGTGGTCGATGGGCGGGGTCGGGCTGCCAAGCCGGCCTGGCTGTTGCAGGGTCTTTGCGTGGCCTGCCCAGGTGCTTGCTCTATTCTTAGATTACAAAGAGTCAAGGAGCAGAGGCCGAGCAGCCGGCACGTCAGATCGCCGTCCGTCAAGGCTTCGCTAGCTCTCGCTTCGCCGCACGACAATCCGGGCGGAGGTCGTCTGTCGACCGGCTACTGCTCCTACCCTCATCTCGAAGATCAAAACCAGCGTCGCGATGCTCACCCATAAAATCAACGGCCAGTCTCACGCTCGGGCGCCACCACTTTGCTAGTGCTTACATGCTGGCGTTAACCCCTGCTGAGCGGGAAGTCGACGCACAATGATGGTTGGCGGGGGGCCACGCCGCAAATCTCTCATCGTCGGTTCCAAAGCGAGTTCAGTCCAACAGGTGCTTGTGGTCGGAAATGAGTCGCGCGTCTTCTATTTTCAGATTTAATGTGTGCGCTGCTACTCCGTTCCTGTTCACGTCCCTGTCCATGCTCGGAACAGGATGCAGGCAGGTAAACCCCGGACGAGGTTGGTTTCTTGGCGTGTCGCGGAGTATTCTTCCGAAACGCATGGCACGAGTATCAGCCACGCGGATTATGACGCTTCGAAAATCATCACGAAGATGCCGAATACGGCCGCTGGCAGTTGGTCCAAATTCAGGTTTTGTGGCTCATGACTTTGGTGCAACATGCGCGCACATAACGACATCGCTTCATCGCTTCATCAAAATGCCTTCGTGTTAATTGTTGCAAAGCACGAATCGAGTTGTTCCATGCTTTGGATTCGGGCGCATCTTTCGTGTGATGAGTTTCAGCTTCTCTCGACTGGCGAGTTCGTCGGGAACATAAACCGTGGCCCATCTCACTAGTGGACTAGACACATCAGACAACACTGTCTAGAGTCGTCCCATGGCTTCTTGTTAGGGTTGTTGTCGTTTCAGTGCGGCGACTACTGAGAGCTCTTCCTAGAGGGGTTGGAGCTTATTCGCTATGTCGAAAGCTTGAAACCAAATTGGCCAGGCCGCTGCTTCCGACTCCTTGAGCCCGAACTGCAAATGCTTTGATTGTTTTCATGAAGCGCCAGCACCGCCTAGCATGCGCATTATCTGGTCCTGGCTGTTCTTCTGCGAAATTTCGAGATAGTTGAGCCTCTTTCCGAGACCCTCAACCTCCCCTTCGGCATCCTTGATCTGTGACGCAAGCTTGCTGTCCATCTCTGACATTGGCAAGGCCACGAACCTGCAAACTCGCTTGTTAGTGGCACTTTATCTGGCATCAGGCTTTTCAGGCCATAGCGACCGCGGTAGTAACGAACATCTTCCCAACGCCTTCGTACACGTCGATGTCCTTGGGGAGTGAAGACAGCTCGGCACGTGTGAGCTCGGCCATGCGCATCTCCCTCTGCTTGGAAGATTGCTGGGTTTTGACGAGCGAGATTTGCTGCTGGGCGGCAATCGCCTGGGTCTCGACCTCCCGCAGAAGCTGTATCGGAGGACTTGTTAGCAGGTGTGTTGTCCAATAGATGGACCGGCGGAAAACACCAGAAGAAAGAAGGTCCGTGATGAAAAGGGCCAAGGCCCCTTGATGGTGACCAAATCCTTTCGCTTGTGGCAGACAAGGATGTGATAGTACTTGTGCTCCTGCGCCACATACGTACCTTCTGCAATGCTTCGTTTGAGATAGACATTCTGACTGGCAGCTCCAGTGGTTGTCGCTATCGCGGTGTAGCGTGACAGTATGACAGGTTGAGGAAGGCTTGACGACGTCGACGGGCGGCGGCGCGGGGCACTTGCCTAGAATCCACAGAACAGAGTGCCCCACTTGTGTGTTAGACATCGCTCTTCTCTTGACTTCAGTCTGTGAAGCGTGAAAATGAGCACATAAAAGCAAAATATTTATTCAGTGAGTTATCGATATATTAAATTCATAGTGAGATTATACTACGCGTGCAATAAACCTGCCGCCCACTGCTGTGACTCTGTCGAATCTGCTCTAAAGACTACGTGGTCTTGCGGCAAGCTCGACATGTAGTGCAAACTTTCGTGCAATACGTACATCGCGTACCTAGAGTCTCATTGTCCCTTTTTGGCCGCTACATGCTTTGCATCCGATCGAGACACAATCTCGGGAAATGAGAACACAGAAGGCCACACAAGTTGAAACCTGTCCTCCTCGCCAGCGAGACAACGGTGGATCCACATCCTCCACACAATGTAGTAGTAGGCTGTTAAATGAGTTAGTTCAATGTGTCACTCGACAAGCACAGCAAGTATGAGCTTTGTGGCTGTCCTAGTTGAACATACCGCCAATTCCAGTCCCGAGATGCCACCAGGCATGTCCCTCGAGGACAATAGCCCACGGTAGCTGCATGCTTCTGCGCCAGCCTGTGATGGTGCTGCAGTAGATATTGTCCAAGTTCCAGATCGCCCAAGCTGCCAGAAACGTGCCTAGGCCTGAGAACAGACATATATGTATCAGAAGTGGACGAGCACTAGTTGGGGAGACGTGGGAAGGACTGACCTGTGGCAACCATTTTCCACATATCGCTCATGGTGGCATTGCTTGGTGGGATGTTCGTGTCAGCTGGTCTCAGCTTCTCGCGTTCCTCTAGCCGCGGCCGAACCCTGTACTCCATGATCCACATGTTGGAGAAGACGACGGTGGCTGTGAGGACGGCATAGGCATCTTGGTGGAACTGAGGGTCCTTGGTTTCGTAGTATCTCGCCTGTTGTCGTGCGTCAATTTCAATCACTTCGAGCCCAATATCCGTTTGGCACTCACAGTAATGTACCAGGCAATTGCGGCGAGGACAATGCTCAGCAGGACTCGGAATGCGGGTGATCGGCCGTAGGAATATGTGGCGTACATCATGAAGAAGGTGGTGTAGATCATGCTGAGCTCGTCTGCAAGTTGCATCCAATCTTGTCGTTTGACCCATGTCAGCTGCGGTTGTACTTTCGGACATCGCGTGAACCATGGTCGGGATGATGACTCACATTTAAGCGAAGCGTGGAACAGAGTCGAGGCGATGCCAACCGTCATATAGCCGAGAAAAGCCACGACAAAGATGGGGGCATGCTGGTATTTTAGGCACATCTTGAGACCTCTGACCCCAAGCACGACGAAGAGGAAATTGGTCAAGGTCTATTCCTGCCAAGGCATTGAAGGCGAAGTTAGTTCCGCCAATCTTGTGCTACTAGAACTAGAAGCTATACGCTGCGTACGTTACAAAGTTCGGCAATATAATGTGTTATCACGTAGTCCTGTCGCCGGAGTAAGGCGTCAGTAGAGTGCTACGTATTGGCAGGCATGATCCAGACGACGGTCGTGTGTGTACCTCTTCGCAGAAATTGAGGGTGACTGTTTTGGGGCCCCAGAAGCCCTCGCCAGGCTCACCATACGGCACCGAGAGGGCTCGGACTAGATTTTGCCAGGCCATGATGCCGTGCGTGGTGTTGCGACAGTTTGTAAGTTGGGGCTCGAGAGCGGCGTCTAGGGCTGAGGCGCACGGATCGGGCCGGCGCCTAATCCGAGGTGTCTGCACGGAAACCTTGGGGGTGCAGTGTGCTTCAGACGACAGGGGGTGTCAGCTACTGCGTACAGGCGACAAGCGGGCAACGAGGTTGGCGTGTCGGCGGCTAATTACTGGAAAGTAAGCGTACGGAAGTGGTGTGAGGCCATGTACGGAGCAGGCGAAGACAGGATCAGGGTGGCCTTGCCAGCAGGGGCTTCCGGCAACCTCGGGACCTGGTTTGGGACAGATTGCGATTACGTATCACGCAGATGGCAGGTCTCCGAAACCCGCTTGCACGCCGTCCGTTGCCCGTATTCCGTACCAATAATAACAGTGAAACTGGGGGCTGAGCCAGAACCAAACCGGCTGACGTTGCTGGCACGCACCCGGATCTGGTTTAGAGCTGGAAGACGACGAGATGGAGTTGCCTCTAACCGTAAGCATTGACGTCCAGCATCCATCCTGCTGTTGGCTTCATGTAGAGTGACTTTGCTCTTGTTCTGTCCTACATCCACCGTGAGAGTTGCCCTTTGCATGTCAAAGTGTAGGGGCTGCTGCTGCTGCTAATCTACAGACGCCCTGGTCGGACCGTTGGAGTCGCAAGCAACCCCATCCGCGTCATATTAGATATTAGGTGCGTCGAGCTTGGCGCCAGGCTGTGCGCGCCAGGCAGTCACTTACTGCTCTGCCCGCAGCTTCAACCTCACATATCGGCGTGCAACAACCTGTCCTTTGACTTCCCAGCGTCGCACCGCCCCCTTCACACCTTATACGGAGTATCCATCGCAGACTGCCGTTGTACACACACATAGACGACCCTTCCTCTCGCCATCTCCGCTCAGGCCGCTTGCACCACCGTCACCATCCCTGCCCTTTGAACCAAAAAAAAAACACCACTGGCACGACCGCTGCCTCGATCCTCCCCACAGCCCAATCTCTTGCGACATCGCCCGACAGAACCTACAACGGCCCGTGGTCGCCAACATCGGCCTCGGCGCCCACATACCAGCCGCAAGCCGAACCGTGTAAGCCGGCGCCTGCTATGCGACGACTTCGACCCTGATTATAATGTCCGCGCTTGTCTAGAAGGTCTCGTACGCAGCCTAAGTTTGCGCCTGCACAAAAAGCCCGTTTCACCGACACGAGGGCGCGCCACGTCCAGCATCAACACCCTCACATCGGCAACATGGCGGCAAGATGGGGCTCTCTTCTGTCCCAGGCCGTAGCCGGAGTGGAGGCTCGACTCGACACAATTCTTGCCGAAGACGATCCAAAGACAACACAAGCTGCTAGGCAACCCACACCCGCCGCAGCTGCCGCAATGACAACCCCTTCCACTTCTATACCCCCACCGAGATCGAGCACACCGTCGCGGGGCAATGATCGCCTTCAAGAGCGCCTGGCTCGCGCCATGGCTGCCAAGAGTGCCGCGCAGAGCAGTGCGCCCCGAAGTAGTACGGAAGTTCCTTCCTTGAATCCTAGTCCGCGGCCCAGCCTAGATCAAGTTTCTCGCCCGTCTGTCGACAGTCCAACTCGGCTCAGTATCGACACGCCGAGGATCAGCTTTTCTGCAGATGGGAATACCAACGCACCGGTCGCCGTAACAGAGATCGAGACGTTCAGAATAGATAGGAGTGCCGCAGCCTCTCCCGCACCCAAAGAATCCGAGGCGCTTATAACAAAGGCCCTGTCCCCTTCACCGGCCGAGGCTCAGTACACATCCGAGATGTCCATGATGGTGCCCGTTCCTGTCAGCAAGCCTCTTGCACGAACTCCGTCAGTCAGCTCCGATGGTGGCGGCGCCGCCACAAGGCTTTATGAGAAGCGTGTAGATGAGCTCGAGAAGACGCTGGAAGAGCTACGATCTCAGCACCAGGAGGATATTCTGGGTCACACTGAACGCGTCGATGCCCTGCAGTCGAAGCTGCAGTATCTTGCGCGTGAGGCATCTGAGAGTGCCAAGACAGCCTCAGCCAATACCCCAACGGGCAGTTTGGAGAAGAAGCTTGCCGATAAGGACCAGCAAGTTGCATTGTTGATGGAGGAAGGCCTAAAGCTTTCGAGCACTGAGCAGAAACTACGAGCCATGATCAAAAAGCTGCGTGCGCAACTCGCCGCCGTTGACAAGGACCTCAGCACACAGAAGGTCGCCAGGCAGAAAGCTGAAAGTGAATTGAGCTCCACCAAGCGATGCCTTAAAGAAGCAGAGGAGTCAGGAAAGTCAAACGACGAGGCGCAGAAGCTGATCAGCCAGCTCAAGAGGGATGTCGACAGGCTAAAGTCTGAAATAGCCATAAAGCATACGACAATTATAGACTTGAAAGCGAGGGTGCAGGAAGAGACTGAGCGGTATAAAACGATGGCTGCAAAGGCGAACGATCAGCTTGTAGAGAGTAAGGAGAGGCGTATCAAGGAGTTGGAAGAAGCTGTGGCTGGCCTCGAGATCGAAAAGGGTCTGGTCGCAGATAGAGCAAAGTCACAAGCATCCGAGCTACAAGAGAAGGCAGATCGTGTCTCACAACGGTCACAAGCAGTGGAACTCGAGCTCAAGAGCGAGTTGCAAGTCCTTGAAAGCAAACTAGAAGCACTCCGAGCTCGTGCAGAGGAAGCATCATCCGGCGCTGGGGGCGATACCCAAGCAAAGCTTCTCCGACAAATCGAAACGCTCCAGACACAATACTCGATAGCGAGCGAGAACTGGCAGGGGATGGAGGCGTCGCTAGCCGCGAGGGCGGCAAGTCTCGAGAAGGAACGGGACGAAGCCCTGCGCAGAGAATCAGAAATGAGGAAGAAGGCTCGAGAAGCGGTAAGTGCTCGATCTGCAGTCTTGGTTGATCTTGATGACGACAACTAACTCCTTAATACGTCATAGGCTGCACGTGTCAAGGTGCAAGAGGAAGAGCTCGAAGAAGCCAAAACACAGTTGCCACAGGTCCGGAAAGACCTCTCATCACACCAGTCTCAGCTAGAGGCCTTGCGAGCAAGGGCAGAGGCTGCGGAAGCCGCATTAGCTAAAAGCAAGGTTGAGCTTGAGAAACAAAAGCAAGAATGGAAGTCTGAACGGAACGAGCGAGCCGACAGCCGCGACCGACGTGGCTGGCTTGAGGAGACTGCGATGCAGCACGCGTCCATGCGAAATGGCGGTGGTAGCAGGCCAGAATCACCATTGCTGTCGGCCCCGCAGAGAACATTCAGTAGCGACTACCTGGGACTTCAGAACTTCTCCACGAAACTGCGCAATACTTCTGTACCATCGAGTAATGGTGACCCATCGAGTATTGGTGGTGAGAGACAATCACCCGCAAGACGGCCGTCTGCCCTCGCAATGAGCCGGCCCTCGGTAATCACGTCGTACTCCGGCAACTCCGGCCACTCTCCATCTTTATTTGGAGGTCTTGAGCCGGTACCGTCCTTGCCGCCACATCCTGAAGATAGAGACGAGCTATTTGACAATACCGAGTCGCCCCTCTCACCACAGAATGTCCTGCACGATGTGGTGTCGGTCTCGACGATCGGTGCGGGGCCCTCGGTGCAGCTCGTGGAGAAGCTCAGCGCCGCGGTCCGCCGTCTCGAAAGCGAGAAGGTTGCGGCAAAGGAGGAGCTCGCGAGAATCTCAGGGCAAAGGGACGAGGCGCGCAACGAGCTCGTGACGCTCATGAAAGAGGCCGAGCTGGGCAAGACTGCACGGCAGAGGACGGACGTGCTCGAAAAGGAGGTCGCCGAGATCAATGAGAGGTATCAAACCACGCTCGAGATGCTAGGCGAAAAGAGCGAGCTTGTCGAGGAGCTCAGGGCCGACGTGCAGGATGTCAAGGCCATGTATAGAGACCTTGTTGAGCGCACGATGAAATAAAGGCATCGCTCCTTGGCGAGCAGAGCCCCGAGAGGGGTTGCTGCACAATACAATATATAAACACTAGGCCAGAGTCCTTTCTCCAAGCCGATGCATTTTCTGTGGATTTGGCTGTTCAGTGTCGGGTGGCTGCAATATCGACATATCAGACTGAGACGTTGGTTTCCAGCACATTAAGTATTCAGTGGGTCTTTTAGTCCTGGTTACGAGTGCTTTTCTTTTTTGGTGGTGGTGGACACTAGAAGCGATGAAGGAAGGGAAGGAGGCTTTTGCAGAGTCGCAAGCCTTCGAGACAGACATGGTCCACGCAGCCCGCCTAGGTATTGTTGCCCCAGTTGCTTATAGAACCTCCCGAGCGCCTACGCCTGCGTGGCAGTCCTAGGCAGCGACACTGCTTTGTCCTAGGGTAACCACTCTATCCTTTTCTTTGACAAGGTTGGACGGCAAAAACCAACATTTGGACGCGTAGGATATACGAAACCAAGGCACTGCTTCAGCGCAAAGAATGCGCAGCGTGTGTTTTTCGTCTAGCCTTCGGATCCGATATATTACATGGTAGATTGATAGGCCTGGTGAATCCTTTAATAGAAGGATGTATAGAGTACTACAAATGATAGTGATAATAATATTTATTTGCTGTTTATATCCTAAAGGTCGATGCCCTCATTCTCACATTCACGCTGGATGTATTTACGGACCTGTAGAACCTAAAGTCAGCCATGTTCGTAGGAGAAGGTTATGGTGAACATGTTTTCGTTGATAGCACAGGGGTGGCAAGCATGACAGATGACGACATGAGAGGACACACTCACTTCTCTGTCCGGCGCGAGATCGAGTGCAACCCGACCGTCCATGTCCTTCTTGTCTAGCTCGGCTCCAGCCTTAATTAGGGCGACGGCAGTGTCACCTTGTTATAAAATGTTAGTAATCGACATAACTTCCCGACTCCGGTGAACTTTGGAAGCAGGTCCTGTTTTTAACAGTAGTCTGCAAAGAAGCATGACGAAAACTCACCATGTCCCTCCGCGACTGCATGGTGCAAGGCAGTGTATCCGGACGAGTCCGTGGCGTTGAGCGGGCTCTTATGCTTGATGAGGAGCTGCACCAGGGGCGCGGAGCCGACGGCCGCAGCGCGGTGTAGAGGGTACTGCCCGCGCTTGTCACGAATCCGGACGGACGCCGGCGGCTTCTGGTCGAGCAGCTTGCGTGCGAGCCCGAGGTTGTTCTTGGATGATACAAAGTGCATGACGGTCTGCTCGGCCTATAGGTTAGATCATGGTGTCCGAGATGCAGCTTGCTGCGGAAGCGCGAGCACCCACATGGCCGCTGTTATCTGTTGGAGGAGGGTCAGTTTCCATGGCCAGCGGAACGAGAGGATCTCGGGATATAGAAACGATGGGGCAGCTCACTTGTCTGGTTGATGTCGGCGCCCTTCTGAAGCAAAAGCTCCACGATAGCATCGGCATCTTTTACGCTGACTGCAATCATCAGAGGAGTCCAGCCGCTGTCATCCTGTAAAGTAGCAAACGGGATAGATAAGTGTCTGAGAAAGCCGACAGCAGTGCCCTCGGGCCAGAGCTAGTGCGACTCACCTCGGCATCTGGGTCGAAGCCTTTCTGATTGGCAAGCATGAGAGCAACTGCATGCTGGTTCGACGAGGCCGCCCAGTGCATGGGTATCCGCCCGTCATCATCCTTGAGCTTTCCGAGTTTCGGGTCGACCTTGGTGGAGAATGAAGATATTCAGTCACTCGGCCGGTACTGGCATGGGGAGGCTGGAGGAGTGCGTTCATGACACACATTTAATAGAGACTCGACCGTGTTAACTGGCGCTGGGTTAGCAGTGGAGCTGAGATGAGGGATGGTGTGCACCTGGGCAGGCCGACTGACCTCGTCCTTCCCGAGCAGCTGCGTGGATGGCGAAACGCGACTGGTCTGAAGCCATGATCATAGGAGAGAGCTGTGTGGCGCGAGGTTATGATCTCGAGATGCCCTGATTATCAGGAAGAGTACAGCGCAGTGCGCGGTACAAATAACCAAGAACCAAGAACCAAGAACCTCGGTGTAAGTTGTTGGTTACGGGCGTGGAGGCAACAGTAAAGCTGCGTGTAAGTTGAAGGCCGCCCCCACACTTGCAGCCGACCCTGTGAGGAGAACCCTGGTCGCCGTGCCCGAACCTTCTGCGACAGCGCATTCACTTAGCCTGCACATGCAGCTAAGCGCTGTCCAAATTTTGGACGCGACTAACTTAGCAACGCTGCCCCCGGCTGGCGACAATAGAGAGCTCACAGGCAGCACACGTCTCTCAGCCATCAATCTCGACTTCGACGTCCCAAGCCAACAAAGTCTCGCCAAACGTCCCCCGACCTGGGCCATTGCCACTCCCCAGTCGCGCCTCAGCGGCACTAGCAGGCGGCTTCTGCCTGACTTGCTACGTACAAGGCTCCCCAACACACCTTCCCAAGTATGGAGGTCGCCTCCTCAGATCTCGGCGCGCTCGCGCTTCAGAACTCCAAACGATCAAAACTTCTCTTCGGCACTCAGCCCGCCGAGTCAACTCGCAAGCGGCTACGCATCCTCGACCCAGCCGAGGCACAAATCGAGAAGGAGGCAATCGCCTTGCGACTGCACGCAGAGTACAGTGACCTGAGAGACCTGCCCGCACCTCTCGCCCAGAAACAGACCGCTGCCGCCGGCGCCCGTGGTAAAGGATCTAGAAAGGGCGCTAGCACAACTGGGAGTGGTACCGCTGCAGCCGGCGCGGGCCCAGAAGACCACGAGACACAGAAGCTCATCGAGGGCATCCCCAGCAGAACAGCTCCCAATGGCTCAGTATCGTCACCTTCAAATGCTCTCGTCCGCTCGACGCGGCAGCAGCCCACATCTACGCCTGGCATCACAGGCAGTAGCGGAGCCTCGCAGGCGCTCTCGACAGCACGCGCGCAGGCAGCTCACCACGTAAAGCCCGAATGGCACCCACCGTGGAAGCTCATGAGAGTGATTTCGGGCCACTTGGGCTGGGTACGAGCCCTCGCAGTCGAGCCAGAGAACCAGTGGTTCGCCAGTGGTGCAGGCGACCGAACCATCAAGATCTGGGATCTGGCCACGGGCAACCTGAGACTAACGCTGACGGGCCACATCTCGACCGTCCGCGGACTCGCGGTATCACCTCGTCATCCATACCTCTTCTCCTGTGGCGAGGACAAGCTGGTCAAGTGCTGGGACCTAGAGACGAATAGGGTGATCCGGCATTACCACGGCCACCTCAGCGGTGTCTATGCACTATCGCTGCACCCAACGCTGGATGTGCTGGTCACAGGAGGTCGAGACGGTGCCCGCGTCTGGGACATGCGCACGCGCAGCAATATTCACGTCCTCAGCGGCCATGCAGGGGCAGTCGCAGATGTCAAGTGCCAGGAGGCCGACCCGCAAGTCATCACGGCGTCGCTTGACTCGACAGTTCGCCTGTGGGACCTCGCAGCCGGCAAGACCATGTCGGTCCTGACGCACCACAAGAAGGGTGTGCGCGCGCTTGCCATGCACCCGACCGAGTTCACCTTTGCAACAGGTAGCACGGGCAGCATTAAGCAGTGGAAGTGTCCCGAGGGTGCCTTCATGGGCAACTTCGAGGGCCACAACGCCATCATCAACTCGCTCGCCGCCAACGAGGACGTCCTCTTCTCCGGCGGCGACAACGGCTCCATGAGCTTCTGGGACTGGAAGACCGGCCACCGCTTCCAGGCGCTCGACTCGATCGCGCAGCCCGGCTCGCTTGATGCCGAGGCTGGCATCATGAGCGCGACGTTCGACCGCACTGGCATGCGCCTGATTGTCGGCGAGACAGACAAGACCATCAAGATCTGGAAGCCTGATGACACAGCCACCCCCGAGACACACCCGCTAGAGTGGAAGCCCAACCTGAGCAGGCGCAAGTACTAAGCCTCGCGCATGCTAGATTTGATTCGTAGAAGCGTCTTGGATGCATGAAGACATTGATCAGTCGAAAGACAAGGGGAAGTGCGGTGGATGTAGACGGATACCCTCAAAAATAATCAAAGCATCGTCTTTGGCGGTTACATAAATTGATCCTACTCGAATGCAATGTTCAATGCAAACACATTGGCCCGGAAGGATACAGAGCAATGCCGACATTGCAGAAACATGTGCTGAGGCTCAATTAGCTTCAGCTTCAGCTTAAGCCAGGCTCACTTCGTACAATTTGTGTTATTATTATCTAAGTCAGTGTATGTGCATATTGTCTTTTTGTAATATCTTGCACAGAGTGCTCACACATCAGAAAGCAATGCCCAGCGCCTTTATCTCTGGATCGTCGCGGAACGCCAGCTTGACCTCCTCGTCGCCAACCGCGAGCCGGATTTTACTCGGCCGCTCCGGCCGCTGCGCCTCGAGGAAGATTATGCCCGCGCCAGTGAGGTCGACGGCGGCCGACCCGACTCCAGCAAGCCGGACAGACTTGAAGTCCTGCTTACGCACAGGTGCAAGAGCTGTCGAGGTCGTCGTGGAGGAGGAAGCATGACCCCCTAGTTTGCGACTCTTGAGCAGGCTGACCCTCCTGGACCCGGCGTCGATGACGAGGGCGCGGTTCATCTCCTCAATCACGTCGCCGAACGTGCTGTCAGGGAGCCCGGACCGCTCGTTACGCACGAGCAAGGCGGCCAGCACGAGTTTTGAGGCGAACGGCAGAGCGCGCAGGTACTGCTGCAGAGGGCTGGAGGTGGCCTCGTTGATGGCGCGCTTGACGGTGGCGATGGTGACCCTGCCTTTGAATAGGGCTGCCTTGGATTTGGGAGTTGCTCCCGCCGCCTCGGCAGCCTCTGCTATCGCTCTTGCTCTTTTGCTCGGTGTGCCTGGGTCTGTGCTGGATGACGTGTTCTTGGTCTCGGCCTCTGCGAGTTCTACCGCTCGCCGGCATATGTCGAGGGCTCGACGCGCGTCTCCGCTTACTGCCGCTACTTTGCGACTAGCGAATTGTACTGCATCGGACTCGACAATGTTGCCTGGGACGCCTTCGAGCCGAGACTGGATGATCCTCATCAGCTGTTCATGGTTATAGCCAGGGAATGTTATCCGCGTCAGGCCCAGACGACTACTGATCTTGTTGCTCAGAGTTCTTTCCGGCAGATCCATGGTGTTTGCGACAGCTAGAACAATGAGCCGTGAGTGGCGCAGGCCGGGCCAGTTGAAGAAGTTATACATGACGCTTTGGTTCTTGGTCACCAGCTGGTCCAGCTCATCCATGAGCACAACACAGGGCACTCTTCGCGGACTTGGGTGGTTGAACTCGCGCTCCAGCAGGTCCAATGCCTGACTGGGGCTCACACGCTGGCCACGGAGTGCTTCCCAGAGCAACGAGTACGACTGATGCGGGTCTGTGATTTTCATGCCGTTGATTTCGACGAAGATGAAGTCATCCAGCTCTTCAGCCTGCACAGCTTCGTCAAGCCGAGACACCACCTCTCTGACGGTCGCTGTCTTGCCCGTACCGGGCGTGCCAGAAATGTAGATACACGCTCCTGAGCCATCGGTGATGGCAGCTTCGAGGTGCGAGTAGACGATGGAGAACTCTGCTTCGCGGCACGGTAGACTCGTGGGCACGGACGCCACGTGCAGCTGGGCTCTGGCAATTTGAAACGGCGAAGCTTGGTGGTGACTTGGAGAGAGAGTGCGGGTGGCCAGAGGAGTGAACTCGAGGGCCTTCTTGAGCACGATCCTAGTTGCGTGATGTCAGTATTTGGTACACAAAGAATGATGACAGAAACACTCACTTGCGATGAGAAGGCGTTACCGCCGCAGTCGTCTTTTGCTTTTTCCTGGGTGTTGTCGGCGCCCGACCTGTCGCTATCATCTCGTCGTCGTCATCTAAGTCTCCAGCTAAGGGCGCCTCGTAGCCCTCTGACCTCGGCTCTGCCGTCTTGCGCCGTTTCCTTGTGGACTGAGTGCCTTTTTCGATGACGTCTAGCAGTTGGACTATATCCTCCTCTCGACCGCTGTAGATGTCCTCCCAGACCAGTTCATTGGTGTATGTCGTAGTCCGCAGATTGCAGCCTCTGCGACACACAAATGTGAAACCAAATCCTGGTGACGTTTTGGGGATTTTGCCCGTAGGATAAGCCTTCATGAACTCTTGGTGGGACATGATGGTGGCCTTGCCCTGTATGGACGACAGCGAGTTGATGTCATGGTCTGGCGTGATGTATACTTCATTCTACGAGGGAGATGGTCAGTAAAGGCGTAGCTCCTCGTTGCGGGCCGGTTCTCAAAAATGAAGTATGCTTACAGGCAAGAAGTCTGTCCGTTTCCTGTTTTTGTTGCGGATCTCCTTCTCGTTGGCGAACCACAGAAAGTTTGCCGCCTGGTCGCCGTCCTCGTCCCTCTCGACAAAGTCGGATATGATGGCGACCCACGAATCGGCCTGGCCATCAGCTCGGAGCAACACGCAGTCGCCTATATGATACTCTGCGTCACCACGGCTGGCACCGATGATCCTCTCGCGGTCGCCGTCCCGCTTGCGCTTGCGGGCTGACTCTGGCCGCGACGGTGTCGGGGCTGGGGCGGTGATCCACTGCCACTCGGCGTCGGCCTCGTCAGTGGAGGACTGGTCGTGGTCACTAACGGCTTCTCCAGCTGGCAGAGCTGGAGAAGGCTCGCGTCGAACCATCAATAAGGGTGATCTGGATTCTGGCTGCGGAACAAGGAAGCGTTGCAATTCACTGCTGATAATCTCTGGAGCCGGACACTTAATCAGAATCGATCGATGCTGAAAGGGACGTCAAGTTGGTGATGCTTTTACGCGTTTCAACACACGCGATTGCAGTCTCAATGGGTGCGCTTGACGCGAGATCACATGCACGGATCAAAGTGCATGCATACATTGTGCACACCCCTGAATGTTCGTGCATAAAACACATCGGTGTCCAAAGGTGCTGAGCTCCACTCTATCTAAAGGTGAACTTGTAACGACCACTCAAATCAATGCAAGCCGCAAGTGGGCATATATGAATCACTTTGAGCCTCGCCTCAATGCTACAAACATGTTTTTATTTACTTATTCATTTGCTCATGAAGTAAGCCAAAGCACTTTGAGGTCATGCTGTGTTTTACCCATTCTGTAGACAGTGTCCCATGTCGTACAATCGCCTGCTCGCGCGTCGTGCCGGTGCTTTTGGCCAGTTCCCGTCCTCTTCTTCTACTTGTTCCCATTTTATCATGCTGCAGTGTTTTGCGCTTCTCGCAGGCCGAGCTGCATGTCGAAGAAGAGGTGTTTTCGAAATCCCCGGGATTGCTTTCGTACCCTTGTGCGAGGAACTCTATTCGTCAAATCTACAGGATTACACGGGAAAGCAATGACCGTTCTGTCGTGTTGCACTACCTTTGCCATAGAACAATCCTGCCCTGGTCTTGGCCACGGCTCCTATTCCGAGATCTTCGATCCGCACAGACTACCCCTGTATGACAACGGGTCATTCTGCAGTAAATAGGTCTGCATAGTTCGTAGTCTACCTAGCTCGAGCTTGGAACAATCCATTACCTCTGTACGACTTTATTGCAACCGCGCGAGACACTTCGAGTCTACGTACCAATACAAGATGTCAATACCATGCTGCTGCGCCAAAGCGCAAGATGGAACGCCAAGCTGCGTCTATTAGCATATACGAGGCTTCTATACATAGCGGGTCGCACGACAAGTCTCTAGATGGAGCACAAATACTCCCAACTTTACGTCTGCGATAATGGTTCATTGCGCTGCAAAAAGGAACGCCCGCACGAAATATATAATCTATATTTTATAAAGGGTCCATGTGTATACTTTGTACTTTGTGTGTACATGTATGTGTATGTCTGCACCGTGGCATCTACAACATCCGACTCGTAACCAAAAGTGAAAAATGGGGTATATGCGCAAGAAAGGGCGAGCATTAAGTCAAAACCCGACAGCTTGCAAGGGCTTGGTTCTGCTCGGAGAAGAGAAATTCGAAAAGCTAAGCCCTCGTAAGAAGAAGAAAGGGCTCATGCTTTGTTGCCTAAGACGAATAGACGCCCACCCAGTGGACCTCCATCATGGCGCCATAACCGTCGACAGTAGCCTTTTTCAAAGACACGGTTAGCTACTTGGCTCTATACATGAGTGTCAGGCAGTTTGCGCGATCAAGTGAACTCACGTCGTTGGGAGGGCCGGGCCAGTTGCCGCCGACAGCCACGTTTAGAGTCAGGTACAGGGGGCTGTGGGCAAGGGTCGCCCAGGTGGCCTGATCGTTGATGTCTGCACCGCAGAGGACCTTGAAGGTGTTGCCGTTCAGCTGCCAGGTCAGAGTCTGCACCCGCCAGTCCGGGCTCTGAAGGTCGATCATGACGGACCATTCGTTGAAGACACCATCCTGGGGCATGGCTGTGGTCGTGCCCAGGCCGGCAGGCTCTTGGCAAGGACCACCGGGGTAAGTGCCACAGTGGACGGTGGCGTGGCCCTCGTTACCGCCGCTGACTTGCTCGAAGATGTCAATCTCACCCGCCAGCGGCCACCCGACGCCGTGGCGCATGGCGTCGCCGAGAGCCCAAAAGGCAGGCCAGATACCCTGTTTCATCTCGCGGGGGTTGGTGCCCATAAGCAGACTGGCTGCGAGCTTCATGACCTTGCCGGGCTTCGGGGTCCAAGACTGCCTCGTCTCCATGCGTCCTGAGGTCCACTCACCCTTTGCGTCCTTGCGAGGGACAAACTGGATGGACTCGCCACCGCTAATTTGCAGGTTGGTGCTGAATGTTGTGTAGTCCTGGACTTCGTTGTTTACATGGATGTCGTCTAGGATGGACCAGGCTTCGAGATTGGGAGGCGAGCCCGCATCGCCACGGAAGGCGTCATGCCAGACAAGGTTGAGCCCACTGACCGACGGGGGCTCAATGGCACTCGAGAGGCCAGCCCAGAGAGCGGCCGGGATGAGTGGGAGGAGGTTCTGTTGGAAACGCATGTTGTCTACTTCGGAAGCGACTTGGTGTATTCTGTGTGTCGATAATTTGTGCTCCTGATAAAGTATCACTGAACCGATAGAAGAAGTGGCGTAGGTTCTCTTTGAGACTGCAGATGAGATAGTGTATTGAATGAGATCGTAGAGAAATGATTCTGTCTCGCTGAAAGGACTGGAAGATCTAGCCAAGGTGTGAGTCTGCAAAGAAGGATGTTCGGACCGAGGCCGTGAGAAGAGATAAAGACTGTAATGCTTGACTAGCAAGGCGTAAGAATAGAAGGACAGACGAATCGAAAACTTGAACTCTGTAAGAGAATGAAGAGTGATGAAGAGAGGCAAACCTGAGGCAGCATAGTCGCGGCAACGAGTGATATATACCTACATGAGGTACCTAGACAAATCCTATACTATCTTGGGCCATGATAATGTGGGTGCCGGACCCCTGAGGCCTCGGCCAGAGAGTCCCGGTGGCGTGTAAGTCGATTGGCCATGGTGGCCCGGCTCGCTGGGCCTGCCTAGGCTGATATCTCGTTGGCCCCTGTAAATACTACAGTACTAAGTAGACGGCAGTGACAGAAGAGCATCAGACAGGGGAACAAGAAACGCGGCCAAGCGTACGCAGCCCATGCAGACAGACGCAGGCACGGCGGCACTGGAGCGTAAGCCCGGAAGATGAAACTTTTGGGTTGCCCAACACCCACCAGAGGCAAATCGACCCTTGCAAGAACCGGCGAGTGGCTGCCCCTCGGGGCATGGCAGCGATCGGGGCCCGCGCGAATCAGCTTGCAGAGCCGCGCGGGCAGGTCCTTTGGGCGTTTCCGTTGTCAGGATGAAACAGTACTCAAGTACTCAACCAGTCACTGATCAGATCACGGCCCGTCTGATGCGCTGGCATCCTGCCAAATTTGTTTGTGCGTAGGTGCGGATGACTATACAGCGTGTTGAGTAGGTATATCGACAAGGCGCCAGTTACACACGTACCGAGAGGTCCAGGTCCCAAGTGCAGGACATTATCGTGATTGGGCATGGCCGAGGTGCTGGGCTTTGTGGATTTACCAAGACGGCATAAGACAGCTCGAGTTTCCAAAAGATGAGTTCAGTCGGGATTCGATGGAGCTGGCAGAAATTAGGACGACCTAGGGGCGTTTTCTTGTGTCGACGAGTAGGTGGCTCGGTGGAGTGTGTCGTGGTGGGTAGCAGGGATTGTGAAACTGCACAGCCAGTCGGCATTGATGCCTCGCCCTCGATGGAACCCTCAGGAACTTGCAAGTTGCAAGATAGTTCCCTCCTTGATCCATGCTGGGCTATATCGGAAGATCTCCAGGCAAGGGTGCTAGACTGAGCTATTACAGGTCGTCGTAAGGTACGATATTCTCCGCAAAGTTTGACGAGAGGGCTGTGGAATCCGAGCCCAGATCGAACTGCTACCGCTGTTGAGCGTAGGTACTACTCGTACTTACGGTCTCATAACGCACGACAGCGAGGTGTTGGCTCAATGGCAGTTGCTTGGACAGTCGTTCTATCCCATCTTTCTTGGGACGAGGTGCTGTGCCCTCAAAGGGGGCGCGTGATAGCCCCGCCCCCCCTTTCCTTTCCCTCACACACACACACACACACACAACAGTGCTCCGCTCGCCCTCTTTGGTTCCGCGGGCACGGGTGCTCAGCACTCTCGGCCCACGCGACGTGCTGCCAATGAAAGTGCGAGTCCCAAGTGGCTACTATCGCACCTGAGACAGGCAAGCGGACAGGCGCGCTCGCTGGGCGGGTGACAAGAGGTTGGCGGGAAGAAGTCTTTGCCAGGACCGGGCACATTGCAAAACTTACTGCGTATGTTCAAAATGTCTATCCTATCTTGACAGGATCCCTGCAAGCAAGCCCCGGTAGTCGATCTCTCTTTCGAGCTCGTGAGCGTGTGGTGCCTGCCGAACTGACCGTGTCCTTGCTGCTCAGAGGATGAGTGGAGCGATTGTTGGAAATGGGCGGCAACCAACTTGACTGTTACCGCTTCCACTGAGGCTTCTGGCGTCTATTTATTTGTTAATAATGATACGCAAATGTGTGACGGAATGATTCGCAACTACAAACAGCACTGAGCCGCTCGAGTGGAGCCGTCAGCCTTGCACCTCAGATGCCGTGCTCAAGCTCGCAAGCCCACCAGCCTGAGACCTTTCAATCTTGCCGCTTGCCGTGGAAGGGTTCTGGGTGCACCTGCGTGCTGTGTTGTGCCTTTTACCAGAGGTTTCGCACAGCGATCTTTTTTTTTCTTATGCCGAGAACAAGAAAAGTTGCTCAGGAGGCTGAACCTTGGTACTACCTAGGTATCTTTCGATCGATAATATTAATGAGGAGGGGTCTCATCCAGGGAAATACCGACAGAGCCAGGACGCTTCACCCCGCCACATGCATGCTGGGCACATACGCACATACAGATGCGCTCCATCGTGAGGGGTCGCGGCGACGTGTCGGCACGGGAAACATCTCCGATTCGGTCATTGTTAACAAGTCCTAAAGGCAACATACATACCCCAATGTACGACACAGGGTTCAGGCCTGCGTGCGGAGTATGTACGGTGCAAGTATGCAGGACGCAAAAGGGATTAAATACAGGGCGCCTTGTCCGTTGGCATTTGTCTCCGAAGTGTTCCTTGCTACCTATCCCCCCAGGTTGGACATACAAGCACCAGCCAAAAAGACAGGCAAAAGCGAAAAGGTCCAACAAAACCGGGCAGTGAAAAACAAACAGCATCCCACAATGGACAACTTTGCAACCTACCCGAGCCTGCGTGACAAGGTGGTCCTCATCACAGGAGGTGCTGAGGGCATCGGTGCTGCTGCTGTGGAGCTCTTCTGCCGGCAGCAGTCCAAGGTCGTCTTCCTCGACATTAGTGATGCGTCCGCGGCTTCGCTGCAGGCCCGCATCGCCGAGATTGCTGGTGCCTCAAAGCCCGTCTTCCTCCATTGCGACGTCACAGACCTAGACCGTCTGCGCGAGTGCGCCGAGCAGACCATCACTCGACACGGCGGGCGAATCGACGTGCTCATCAACAACGCCGGATGCGCCGGTGCAAAGGCACGCGTGCCCACGAGCGAGGTGACCCCGGCCAGCTTCGAGTTCGACGTCAATGTCAACCTACGCCACCAGTTCTTCCTCACCCAGGCTGTAATCCCGGCTATGCAGACCCAGAAAAAGGGCAGCATCATCAACCTCGGGAGCATCACTTGGCGCATCCCGGCCACGCGGCTGCCCATATACACAACCTGCAAAGCAGCCGTCATGGGGATGACGCGCACGCACGCCAGGGAGTTTGGGCACGACAACATTCGTGTCAATAGCATCATGCCCGGCGCCATTGCCACCGAGAGGCAGATCAAGGAGGTTCTGACAGACAAGTACCGCGCAGAAATCATGGCCGCGCAAGCACTGCAGCGCGATCTCATGCCCGAAGAGGTCGCCAGGCTCATGCTGTTCCTTGCTGCTGACGATTCGAGCGCCATCACTGGAGCTAGCTATGTCATTGACGGCGGCTGGGTGTCTGATCCGTAGGAAAAGGCTGGCTGAGTAGCTATGTCATCAAGTCTTGTGGATATCTTTGGCGTTGTGCTCGTTGTCAAGGGTGCTGTTCCAGTGAGTTAGGTTGGTCATATACGCAGTCGTCAGTGCCCAGAAGGCGTCCACAACATGAGAGAGACTAGTGAAAGTTTAGGCGTCAAGATTTCATTGATTTTCGTTTTCAATGCCATACATGCAAAGCCCACGACGACAGAAGCATTATCGACGCTTGGGCGTGAAAGAGAGAGACCCAACCATAGACTCCAAGTGCAACCAGACCTCAATCTTCCATAAGGTGCCACCGACGGCTGTCCCGGTAGATCAGGCGCTTGTTTTATGATGTGCAAGTTCAAGTTTTTGTGTGCATTTATGCGGTCTCCTCCTCGCCGGCAAGCGCGCTCCGCTTGGCAGCCTGTCTCTCGGCCTTGCGCAGACGGGCGGCCTTGTTCTTCTGTCTCTTGGCGTCCATCTCCTCCTCAAGAGCCCGCTCGCGGGCCTTCTCAGCCTTGGCACGGTGGATCTGTGATGCATGTGTTAGTCAAAACCCGGTTGGCGGTTTGAGACTGCGGAATGGACGTACGTGCTCAACGAGCGCTCTCTTGTGCTTGAAAGCGTTACCCTTGCTGGAGTGGTAAAGCTCGTGGTAAAGGTGCTTGTCGATCTTGCCAGAGGCACGGTACTTGACGAGAAGACGGCGGAGGACACGGAGGCGGCGCATCCACAGAACTTGCCTGTAAAGGTCATGTCGTTAGCGCGTGTCTCCGAAGCTCGATGACAAGCATGGCGCAGCCAGAATCCAGCATGCCTCATGGTCGCCACGATTGGGGAACGGCAGTACTTACTCAGGCATACGGGCATCGGCAGTACCCTTTCTCTTACCGAAGCCACGGTGTCTGCCATCACGGCGAGCCAGGTTCAGCTCACGGGCACGCGACCGAGAGTGCATGGTAACGGGCTTGCGGATGATGAGGCCATCGCTGACAAGCTTGCGGATGGTCTGGCGAGAGTTGGCGTTGGAAATCTCGGTGATCTCGTTGGGATCGAGCCAGATCTTGCGCTCACCGCATCCGATGACGGCTGCCGCCAGGCGCTTCTGAGTGCGGAGGTTGACCCTTCATGCGGAGATGGATTAGCTGCTGATTTCATTACACGATTCGACCCGACATGCGATGATGGACATCCGGAGCTGGCTTTGTGGATCTTCTTCGATGTCGAATGCGTGGCGGAAGAGATATTGCGTATGGGGTGGCGTCCAAGTACCCCGCAGCAAATGATTGTGTAGGGCGTCGATAAAGTCGTGATGCTGAGGTCCTGACTTGGTGGGTTTGGCGTGGCTTCATCCATCGTCCGATAATCGTTAAATCTTCGGGACGCTTTCGTCGTGCGGTTTGCGTGCAGGCTCTCCAGCGTTTCCTGTTATATCCCTTTCGTCTTATTGTGGTGGTTGTCGTTGTTGTCGGATCAGGGAGTCGAGTCGGTCGAGTGCAAGTCTATGATGCAACCAAATCTCCCACCACCAAGTAGTCGTGTCGATCCCATCGTGAAGCCAGCCATTCGGACAGATCCATCATCGGAAATTGGGCACTCATCATGGGCAGTAGTTCGGGAGCAACGCGAGGACACTCACATCTTGATTGAATCGGCGGTGCTGATGGCCCGGGTGTTGGTGTGCTGTGTGGGTTAGTTGGGACGAGGGTTGCAAGTAGGAAAAAAAACCCAAGAGAGAGGGGTCTGGCGCTTTTGGTGACTCGGCTCTGTGCACACACACAAACAGCTCGCTCTCTCTCTCTTTACTGGGGAGCAGGGCGGAGCACGCTTGAGCTGGAAAAGTGGCCCCCGGCTATGAATTTCGGGGCCAATGCTCAGTACTGAAGGTTGTCCGGGGGGGTTTGATGAGCTGCAGCGGGCGAGTTTGTGGACGCGCTCTATGCCCAATTGGGTGGCATAAGCGAGAAGGGCACCCGCAGGGGAGTCACGTGCGCAAGCAGCATGCCAATCCCTGGTCATGGCACTGACCACCTCAAGCACATTAAAGTCGCAAGTCCACAGGCGTCAATGGCACGATCAGTCGCCCATTACCAACCCGGGGTCGTTGAATGAGTCATGACGACTGCCGCATCACCATATTATAGCAATTGCAAAGTTTAGCTCGCATCAGAGATGCTGGTTTTACTAGTGCGTGAGGTGTAATCCCACACCGTGATGTATAATGATTTGGCTGTGATGCAACCCGTGGAACTTGAGGTTTTCTGATTAATTTGTACCCAGCTCTTGGCTAGAGTCAAGCATGTCAGACAGCTTGGTATTTCCAATGGCTAGCACCCTCATGCATCCTGTCACAACGGTCTCCTTCCAGGCTGCTCAATCATCTCAATCATCCGTAGCAAAGACACCACCACCCATCTCGACGGCTCCCACGCTCCAAATCTCCTTCTCATCCTCGACCTCGTCATTGGACAGGCCAAGGCCACCGGCCCCACCTTCTGCCTCTTTCCTTTCTCGAGCTTGATTGCCGAGACGGAGGGCCACGCGCTTGAAGTAGTCCTGCATACTTCTCTTTGTGTTTGGCGGAAGAGTCTCTCCGGCACCAGCCATATAATTGTCAAAGACCTTGGTCTCCTCCTCGACCACGCTAAACAGTTCCACGAATGCGGCCTCGGCCGCAAGCTTGACGGGAATGACGGGGTCGCGCACCGACGCAAAGACAGGCGGTGCCAGCAGTCCGAGATGTGGCCGTATCATGTCCATGTCTGTCCGTGAGATTGTTCGTACGATGACCAGTGCTAGTCGGCGGGAGTCTGTAGGGTTTCCGGGCCCGATTATGGTTGCCAGTGTCGTGAAAATAGGCTTGATCGACTCAAATGTCTTGGGCGACTCTGTCATGAGATACTTGCCAGTCGCCAGAATCGCGTTGTCCGCCACAAATAGCTACCGAGATATCACTGTTAGCGCCGCCCGCTCGACACTTTCCTTACAATGTTTGCAACTTACATTCTTATTAGACATTCCTTGGCAGAGAATTTCCGGCAGGTCCTCAGCCATGGGGCTGTCGAGAAGGATCTGTCGCGATTCGACAAACACAGCATTGAGCGCCAGTACAGAGGCGTTAGAAAAATGCGTCGTTGTAACGCGATTCTTCATGAGGTTATGTGCAGCCTCTGTAGGCACGTTTTTTATCAGCGCACCTAGCAGCTTCGCGTTTGTAACTGTCATGGTGTCGTCTTTCATCTCGGTCTCCATGTCGATCAACCCGAGCACGGCGGTTCTTGAACTCTCACCCATGTTGGCTCCGGCCTTGCTGATGACTTCATACAAAGCTTTGAGCATGGCAGTCTTGACACCAGGGTCAGATGTCTTGGATCCAGTAACAAGTTCTGCGATCAGAGGATCAACACGCGGTGTGAACTTGATGAGTGTACCTAGAGCCTTGGCGGCGCGGGACCTCAACATCTCACTCGTGGGGTCTGCTAAGGATCTTGCAAATGTTCGCTGCAGTTGAGGCAAAAACGGCTTGAGCGCTGTTGGCATCTTCTCAAGAAGGTTGTTAAGGGTCAGTAGAATGGCTGCCTTGACATCAGTAGAACGCTCAGAGACAACACGAATGAGAGGACCTGTGATCTGCGTAACGAAGGGCTTCAGCGCGTTCTCGCTCGTCCTGTCGACAATGTCTGAGATGGCGAGGGCGGCGTTCGTCCTCTGGTCTGCGGTACCGTTCATGAGACCCTGTAGGAAAATGGGTAAAACCGCATTGATACCCTTGGGCAGTTCGAATCCAGGAAGGTTGACGCCAGGAACACCAATGCGTAGCAGTGTTTGCCGCGTGGACGAGACCAGACCTTCCATCTCTTCCTTCTTGAGCTTTTTCGTGAATTCATTTAGTGCCGTCCACGCTGCTTTGACAACTTCTGTATCTCTGTCGTCAAAGGAGATGAGCAGAGAACGGATGATGTCTTGGTTGTAGCGCGAATAGTCGACACTGCCGTTAGAGAAGAAGTTGGCGAGGCGGTACGCTGTGACTGCTCGCCTGCGGTGGTCGTCATGTTTCACCAGTTGCAGCAAGACATTCATGACTGTGTTCAGACCATCGTACTCATCAGTGGACTGGATGACCATGTCGAAGGAGTTCTCTAGGTCGAATCGCAACTCATCCTTGTCCGCAGCTATGATGTTGTCCATGAGAGAGTTTATGATATTGGGCATCCGCCTGTTCATAGCGCCACCAGCCACCTGAGACAATGACGCGAGTGCCTTTGCGTTGAATGCTGAGATAGGGGGAGTGGTAAGTGTTGGGATAAGGTTGGGCAGGATTATGTTGGCCCGAGAGCTTTCGGTTAGCAGGGTGAGCAGAGCGGCTAGGGCATTCTCGGCACCACTCTCAGATCGCAGCAGGTTAAGGAAGAAGGGAAGTACTTGATCCACAGCACTTTTTCCGATGATCTGTTGCAAAGAGTCAAATGCTTCGGCCGCTGCGTCTCTGACATCCTCATCAGAGTCTGTCAGAGCAGTGCGAACCACGGATATCAGCGACTTCTCGTGGTCTTGGACTGCTTCTTCTGATGCTGATGCGATCAGCTCCTTCAATGCCAAACAAATGCCCTGCTTGGCATCCGTGTCGGTTGAGGTTTGTAAGCCTTCTTCAAGGGTAGGAAGAAGTGTTGAAAGAACACTATCACCAGCCTTCCGAATTAGCTCGCCCAGAGCGTTACTGGCAATGACCTTGTGCTCCATGTTTGAGCTTCCTAGGCGACGGATTATGAGCTGGGTGAGGGTGGGCGTAAGCTCCTTGAGAGTTCGCGGCGTAGCGACCAAAGCCTTCCACACAGCAATAGCGGCAGCGCGAACGGAACTAGCTGTGTCGCAACGGCAGATGTAAAGCGCTGAGAGAATTTTGTTGCGCTTCTCCTCTCCCAGTACCTCGAGCAAGGATGCGCCAGCTTCCTTGGCATCGTCTTCGATGTCTTCGTCCTCAGCATCGGCTTTGCCTGTGATGCCTGTGAGGTTGAAGAGGAGATCACCGACGAGCTCCACTGAGCTGAGACGAATTCTGTAACTATCGTCTGCCAGACCACGCTCCAGTTCTGGAAGAAGCAGATCTACTGCACGAGTCGCAAAGTTCTTGACGAGGAGTCTTCCAGCCCGAAGAGCAGTCTCTCGAATGGACTCGATGTCGTCTGCAAGACCGGCCAAAATAGGCGGAATGACTCTTCCCAGGTAGTTGGAAAAACTATTGCCGAAGCAGACGGGTAAGAAGATAAAGAGTGACATGAAACCTTCTCTGATTGCGGCTTTGGATGACCCGACGTTCTGCAATATGGTCGGCAGCGTTTCTTCCAATCTCGTTGTGCCCAACCCGGCGAGCACCTCGGACAGGGCCTGGGCGGAACCGAGGCGGTCACCCGCACCAGTGTCTGACTTGAGCGCCTGCATGAGGCCAGGGATAAGGTCAGGCAATGCATCCTCACCGAGCTTCTCTACAAGCGAACCAAGCGCACGGGACGCCGTGGCTCTTGTGGTTGGTACAGGATCGACTGCGGCTACCTTGAGACCAGATACAAGCACTGGAAGATGAGCAATAAGATCTTTGCGCTCCGTAAGGTGGGCAAGACTACCGATGACCTGAGCAGCTTTTCGCTTGGTGCTGGAACGGTCACCAAGACCGCGTTGCAGGATGCGTGTGACAAGAGCAAGGGATGGCGCATCGAGGTAATGAACGAATTGTACCTTGATAAGGGCATCGAGAGCATCGTCTGTGTACTTCGTAGGGTCGCTGAGAGCCTTCAGCAAAATATCCACTAGGCTCTTGACTTCAGGGTTTTCGATAACCTCGCCGAACCGCTTCAGACTCTTGTTGGCACCAGCCCGTACCTCCTTGTGGCTGTCGTTGAGCACTGCAGTCAAAGGAGGAATGATATCGGGCAGACTTTGTGCCAGTTGTTGAGGGTCAAGGTACGCCATGGCGCCCAGTAAGTCGCATGCTCCACGCTTGCTACGCCACTGATCATCGTCTAGTCCTCGGAGTAACGTGGGTAGAATGGTCTTTACGCCGTAAGAGCTGAGCTTGGCAAAGTTTGCCTTTGCGGCCGCCAAGCAGGAATCTCTGATATCGGCATTGGTGTCGCCAAAGCCAGCCAGTAGTTGATCCACGATTTTGATGACGTATGGCTCAAAGAGCCGCCCAAGAATAGTTGGCAGTAGTTCAAAGGCAAGAAAAGCGCCCTCACGCTGCTGGGCTTCTTTCTTGTTCTCAGTGGCGCTTTTGAGGGTGATGATGATCCGATAATCGCGGAGCGCACAGATACCTCGTCCGAGAACGAGACCGGCGAGACCATATGCCGCGCCACGTTTCTCTGCATACTTCTTGGAGTTCAACAAAGTATCGAGAACTTGGTCAAAGTACTTGGACGATTTGTCGCCACACGTTTTCACCAATGGTGGTAGGCACTCTGCGATCGCGTACTGCACAGTCTCGGATGGTGTGCTCAGAGTTGCAAGCAAGCGATCGAGAACGACCGGAATCTTGGCGTCCCCAGGCTGGAGGTGACGAGCCAGAGCTCCGTACATGATGATGACAGCTTCATTGACGCGATCGGACGCTTCAGACCCTTTATCAGGGGCAGCTAGGGTCGTTTCGAAAGTCTGCATCAGCTTGTCGACAAGAGCCCTACCGTGCAACTCGATCACCGCAACAGCGGCCTCAAGCATCTCCGCGCGTACAGTCGCGTTCCGATCTCCAAGTGGCCCTCTTTCAATGAAATAGGCAAAGAAGTCGTCGACCTGAGATTTCTGGAGAAGAGGGGCCAACTCCTTGAACGCCGCCGCGAAGCCGTGCCGGGATTCCCATGGATCAGCCAGGTCCGTTTTCTTGGGCATCCCGAACTCGTCAAGTTGAGGCACCTTGGGCTTTGCGTACTCGATGTAGGAATATTGGAGCTCCTTAAGAACCTGCTCAAGAGTTTTAGGGTGAGCCTTGCACGCTTCGGCGAGTGCTCTTGAAGAAGCTCGTCTGAGTTGAATGTCTTTGCTCTCCAAGTAGGGGAGCATTCTGAAAGGAGTTTCTTTCGTGACGCTAAATTCGCTCTCAGCCCAGATCTCGCGACCCAGTTCAATGTTTTCTGCAACATCGTCGTGGCACGAAATCCAAATTTCGTCCGAAAAGTCCAGCTCGCTCATGTCGACATCTGCGCTGATCGATGTAAGTACTGCCTCCCGGATCGACGACTGCGGTGCAATAGCCCCCTTTGCTAAGACCTGTATCTCGGCAGTGCTCATATTCGGAGCCACGCAACGCACAAGATCCGAGAAGCAATCCTTGATGATTTTGTAGTGCTGGCCATACTGCTGCATTGATGAAACCAGGATAGCGATGAGCTCTGCTCGCGGAATATTCTCGTCGGCGCAGATATCCGTGTGATGAGCTAGGATCTCAACGGCAAGGACAACCTGTGCGTCCCGCTCATCGGGCGTTGCACCCACACCTCCTTTGCGAATGATTGCGAATGCCAAGGGCAGAATGTAGATGACAGACACGGGGTCGAAAGGCCGCTGCTCGCCAGCGAAATGAAGGCGATATAGAACCCTTGTGATGAGTTCTTCTACACCTTCCTCAATCAGATGCTCAGGTAAGGAACCAACACCCAAAGCTTGCAGAGTAGCGACACCGACGAATGGCCTGATGGTTCCCAGGCGACTCGAGACCTTGTCAGCACAGCCAATGTAAGCCATTGGAGCAATATCGCCAGTTATCAAACACGCCCCAGCCTCCATGGCCTCTAGCAAGGCGCCAACCGCAGGCGCAAGCCAAAACGAAGCATCGGTAGGCGGTCCGTTGGTAAGGCTCTTGACGATACCGATTCCTCTAATCAACCTGGCCTCCACCTTCTGAATCGACTGCCGTATCCCAGCTTCTTTCTTTAGCTGAGCATTGACCTTGGACTGCTCGTCAGCGGTCAACTTTTTCTGCTGGCCCTTCTTCTGAGCCAGTTGAGTTCTCAGTTCTTCTTCCCACTTCAGTGTATCGTAATCTTTGACATTCTTGTTTGGCACAACTTGAGCTTGCTTCGCGAGAACATCGACAAATGCTGTGCCTTCGGGCGTGCGGAAGATCGCTGCCTCTACTGGCCCAATGTTTCGCAACTCTGTAGCATCGAGATCTGAGCGAAGCATATCGATGATCTTGGATGTCATGACCTCGGGAGCAACGAACACCAAATCAGCTGCGGCATCGCAAGCAGCATTCTTGATCAGTGCAGACTATTTGAAATCAGTGAATGCAGGTAGACACTGGGGTAGATTTGACATACTTTCTGAGACGGACTTGTCTTATCAATCACCTCTGCGATCAGCTCCTCAACATGGCTCTTGGCTAGGGTGCCTGGGTCGAGGCCTGTTTTGAGGCAGAGGTCTATCCAGCTCGACCGCGGGATAAGCTGATTACGAGCAAGGACTAGGACCGAGCATAACTGTTTTTCAAGACGTGACCTAGATTCGCCTGAAGATGCCCCCGAATCCTTGACGCACAAAGACCTCAGGACTGAGTTCAAGCCACTTGTCTCGAACTTGGCAGAGGCTGCAACGCTGTCTTTGTCTGCGCAGTCGCAGGCCTCAACCCACTGCCAAAGCGCCGCGACAATGCTTGTGAAAACAACCGTCGGCGACTTCTTGTAAAGGCTGGAGATTGCATCGCCTGCAGATTTGCGTACCACCGCTGGTACAGTCGAGGAAGACGACAGAAAAAGCAGAGCTTGGCCCCATGCCACCTGTGCCGGCACTGACGCCTTTTCTAAATCGTCGGAGGCAGCCGTCAAATTGGACAAGAACCACTTGCAGTCACCTTCGAGCGTAAGTCGGCTATAGACCCTGTGATTCAAGAGATATGAAGGCTTGGGTTCCAGCGAAAAGCCCTCCTTGATAACGTCAGCCTTCTTACTAATCGTTTTAGCTGCGGCGCTGTCGAGCTTAGAGAACACATTGTGTGAAAGGACGGCGAAAACGAAAGCACCAGTGATGAGCCCGCTCTGTGTAGCCAAGGCTGCGTTCTTAGATGTCTCCGACCAGACTTCCGCAAGAGGCGAGTGAACAGACTCTGCGAAGTTCGCCACATTTTCGGACAGGGTGCCAGCGTCACCGAAATGATTCAGTATCTCGCCAGTATGCATGATCCAAAGACGGCGCGTGGGAATTTTTTTGTCCGCCAAACCCTTGGCAAATGCATCAGTAGTAGGCTTGCCTAGTTCAGCGCCCCCTTGGAGCAAGCACAGAGCAGCCCTCGCGATCAATCCGAGCTCTGCAGTCAAAGCTGTCTCGTTGCCCTCCTTTGCTGCCACGGGCACGAGTCCACTCGTGATCTTTAACGAGACTTCCGTGGAAAGATCAACATTGCCAAGGAGCTCGGAATGAAGCACTCTTTGATCAGCAGAAGCGAGCTTCCCAGCCTTGAGAGGATCAAGGATTTCGTCGCATATTTTCTCGAGAGCCTTGCCAACGTGGCTTTTTTTGGCGGTGGCTTGAAAAGCTGACAATACTGCAGCGCGAACGGCTGGATTCGAAGACTTGACGCTCGCCAATATCGGTTTCAAAAGTTGCCCGGCGAGTATTTCCGACAAGTCGTATTCGGTAGGAAGCGCATTTGCGAGTGGGCTGATAAGCTCGAGAACGACTTCTGGTGCTCGCAGAAGACCCTTCTCCAGAGGCGGTATGATAGTCTTGTTTAGGTCGGCAGTTGTAACGAAGTCGTGGAAGAAATCTCGCAAGCTCTCTGTGATGTGACCTGGCACAGGCGTGCGAGATCCTACGATCTCCCTAGTGTAGAACGTGAAATAATCCGCCTTCTTGGTCTCCAGAAAAGCCTTTGCCTTCTCATTCCGAGCGCAGACACCAGCGACGACACCAAGCAGAACGGCGTTGCGGGACGTAGGCTGAGCAGCCTTTGCCGTGAGAGCTTGAATGGTAGCTTCGATAGCGGCTGGGCGGACCTGTTTAGACCCGAAGACCGCACGAAGACCCCTGCGCGATATTACAAGTGCAGATTGAGCGGCACTTGGTTTCGAGGTCGGCTGGACACATCTCTCAAGCGCCGCCGCAATGGCGTGGACAACCTCGATGCCGCACTGATCCCAGAGAGGTGTGCCGGCAAAGCCGCAGAGTAGTATCGAGCACCATTCCACCAGCACGAAAGCAGCGGTTGGTGCGAGGCTCGGCTTGCTCGCCTCGGTGCGAACCGCGTTGACAAAGGGAACGATGACCTTGGGTTCATCAACTGTTGCAAAGATGGACGCAATGCACTTCTGCACCGCTCGTCTGGAAGGCCTGTCGGTATAGTAGTGGTAGGTGCCAAGTAGAAGCTTGAGTACGAGGGCAGTCGACTGTAGGTCAAGATCTGGGCGACGATGACTGGGATTAGTTACGACCCGGGCTTAGAAGTAGCACATGCGGGCGAGACAAGGATGGGGGCCAACCTTTAGCAGCGACGCGGTCATCGAGGGCCCGGAGCTGTGCTATGCGGGTGTTCGTAGAGGACGACGCAAGGGCCGCTCGAGTCGACGCCCAGTCAAGGGTCTGGGAAGCAGCGACTTCAGTCATTTTCGAAGATTGTTACTGCGAAGTCGGGACATGGGGAAGTGCGGAGGAGCTTGCCCCTCGGGTGTGCGATCTTTGCTGGAAGTGCTTCACCACGATCAACGGTATCCAGCGCTGAGGCTTGTGTGCTTCTAAGTGGATTTCAGCCGTCAAAAAAAGAAGGCGGATGCACCGGCTCGGCTGGCGTGTCTGCGTTGAAGACTATTGTGCAAGCTTTAGTTGCGCCAGTTGGTGGCCAGTGGGGTTGGGCGGGAGTTGCTTCCAAAATGCCCCTCTGCTGATGGGGCAGGCGGTGACTCGCACCTCCAAAACTCCCCGGCGAGCTGGATTCGGCACGCCGTCCTAAAAGCTACAGCTTCCCTTGGCGCCGACAGGTCGGGGTTGCGCCGGCATTAGAACGAGCACGCTCGAGTATTGGAGCCGGCGCCCGGTTCTCAATGAAACCCCCGGGCTCGGCGCGGAGCTCACGGCCAGGCACCCCTTGTTCTAAATTTCGCCTCCCGGGTCCGTCACCACGTTCTGCTAAAACGTGCTTGCCCCTCATACGTCAGAGTATGCCCCTCCACCAGCAAGCCCTAGTCTGGTCAATGTTTGCATGCGCCTCTCCCGATTCCGTATCCCCCCCCCCTGCCACGATCGACAGCTCTCGCCTTAGAGCTTCAACGTCTTTTCAACATGCGACTATGACTCGCAATTCTATGTCCGCCGTGTTGCTTTGCCCAATTTCGGTGACATACTCTGTTTGCGACTTCCTGTAGCTCCAGGCCAGCTGAACCCCATCAGTCCGACTCACGAAGTACTCATCCACACGCGAGTGATCACGACTCACCGAACGACCTGACGCGCAACTTCTATTCCAGCCCAGATCTTTGGCTGCCCAAACTAACCGCCGCTCACCATGGCGGGTGCCAAGAAGAAGAAGACGAAGCCTGCAGCCAACCCTGCACGAGGCTTCGCCACTACTTCAGTCGCTTCCAAACCTGTCACTCGTGTTGAGAAACCCGACGACGAACCTTCGACCGCCACCAAAGGGAAATCGGACACTTCCAATACTGCGGGGGCAACCGGATTGACAGCAGCTGCTGCTACCCAGATGGCCATCGACGTGCCGGGTACCAAGGACCTCTCGCCCGAGGAATTTGAAAGGCAGCTTGAAGAGTCAGAGCTTCAGATCATGGTTGAAAAACATGCGCAGAAAGTCCGTAGGGATGCACAGCGTCAGAAGAGCAGGCTGGAGACAGACCGCAGACTGTTGCGTGGGCAAGCCGAGCCGCTCAATGTCAAAAAGTGGCTGCCTCAAGAGCTTATGGACCACATCCTAGACCTCATACAGGGGGAAAGCCGATTTGCGGCCTCCGCAGAGACTTCTTCATCCAGTAGGCTCCCTCCAGAAGAAGAGCTCACGATGAGGCTGTGGACATTACGAGAAACGCTTGTAGGCGCCATGTTCGCCGAAGATCGTATCAGTGCCGTGCTTCTGCATGTGCTTGAAATAGCCACAACAATCAGCCTGACGACAAAGGACAGTATTTGGGGACTGGAAGAAGCCTTGGACTGGCTCGCACGAGAGTGCGGGGCAGAAGAGCTACGCACCTACAATTACAAGGCAAGGAACACAAAGCCACGGGTTGGTATGTGCCACTTTTCTGTCCTTAATCTTTAGATGGATAATCAAGTGTGTATGCACATTTACGCTTGCTAATTAGGTCACTTAAACAGAAACACCACTGGACAGCCCATTAGTGTCTGGCGCCACTACTCCGATGATTTTCGGACACAAAGCTGGCAGCGGTAAAGCAAAGTCCACGAAAGCAATCACTACGACCACTATGTCGCCGAAGAAAAGTGTTCTTGTTTGTAACGAATACATTGAGCCAGACGATCTTGTACCAGCGTTTGTCAGCACAAAAACCAAGCTCTTCCGCATACAGCGCCCACGGCAGGACAAGGCCAAGCCCTCATCGAAATTACCCACTGCTGATGGGGTTGCGATAGAGCCTGACGATTTGGAGGAGCAGAAACTGCTTGCGAGACTTGAACGGATCGTACAAGACGTCCTCTTTGATAAAGATATTGGAGAGCAGAGATGGAGGGCAGAAAGACTTGCACTCGAGAAAGAATATGCAATTACTAAGAAAAAGCTTATGGAGGATGCGGAAGATGCCAGGCGCCAAGAGAAAGCCGAAGTCGACAGCACTGATTCAGATGATGACATTGCCAGAGAAGCAAAAAAGATGGCCGCAGAGATTCTGGAACAAGATGACTCTGATGATGATCAAGCGCTGTCAGATCTTTTTGCCAATCTACCTGTCCAGGAGATAGATGAGAAGACTGGAGAGACCAAAAACGTGATCAACGGAGCCGATGGCGTTAAGGTCTACATTCAAGATTTCGGTAAATGGACTGGATTTAGCCCTGTTCAAGCCCTGAAAGAGACTTGCAGGTCGAGGTATGCAATCACCATTGTCAAGTCGAATCAGCACGTACTGACAACAGTTTAGAGATCCGAGTTGTCAGATCGGCTACAGCGTTGTTTCGGACACGTCCTATGCCTCAAAATATAGGGTTGTCATCTCTTGGTCGAAACCACAAGACCTTCCAGTTTATCGGGATGTAGCTTTAGTGGATAGCTATTGGCATCCAGAGCAGTTCGTTTTCACCATGAATACTGTCGCCACGCCTGACAAAAAGTCGTCGGAGGCATATGCTGCTACTGTCGCGCTCTTTTCAATCTTCAATCTGACTAAAGAAGAAAATGTCTTCAAGAAGCTACCCGCAGTCTGGCGGGATCTGTGGGCCGAGCTAGCCAACGTCCGCAAGGAGGAGATTGACGCTGCTGACAGGGCATCGATCAGGGATCTTCGAGCGCTTGTAAGAAAGCGGCAAGACCAGGAGGAAGAAGATGGAGTTTTGTTATCTGGGGCATTCAGGGGGCGCACAGCTCAACGGGGGCCAGGTGAAGCCAGCGATGATTCTAATTTCGACAGGGTGCATCGTCCGTCCGCCAGTCCTGAATACTTTCAGCAAATATGGCATGCCAAGTCAAGCACAACAAGATTTCAAACTATGCTGGTAGGTGGCTCGGTGTAAATGTATCGACTGTGGTGCCAGCGCTAATGAGTGTCACAGAGAGCACGTATGCAATTACCGATGTGGCAGTTCCGGGACCAGGTGCTTCAAGCCGTGGAAGAAAACCCGGTCATCATTGTCTGCGGAGAAACAGGATGGTAGGCCATCATACCGCTTTCACTGTACATACGGTGTCGGGGCGCTAACCTTGGGGGTTTGCAGCGGCAAGAGCACACAGGTTCCATCATTCCTACTTGAGCACCAGCTATCGCTTGGCCGCGAGTGCAAGATCTACTGCACAGAGCCAAGGCGTATATCAGCCATCTCACTTGCCCGTCGTGTCAGCGAAGAATTGGGTGAGGGTAAAAATGATCTTGGGTCTCCACGCTCCCTTGTTGGTTTTTCTATTCGACTTGAAGCCAACACTTCTAAAGAAACACGTCTTGTGTTTGCTACCACGGGCATCGTCATGAGGATGCTTGAAGGCTCGAACGAACTTCGTGAGATTACGCACCTTGTTCTCGACGAGGTTCACGAACGTTCTATCGACTCTGATTTCCTTCTGATCGTACTCAAGAAATTGATGTTACGTAGGAAAGATCTTAAAGTGGTTTTGATGTCAGCAACAGTGGACGCGAAGAAGTTCTCGGATTATCTTGGTGGCGCTCCTGTGCTGAACATACCAGGACGAACATTCCCAGTGCAGGTCAAGTATTTGGAAGATGCAGTGGAACTGACTGGGTACTCCTTTGATCAGCAGCATGGTCACGATAAGATGATCGACTTGGATGACGATCCCTCGGAGGTCAACAGTGAGACCGACAACAACAACAATAACAATGCAACATCCGCTGATGCCGCAAAGTCTCTGAAGAGATATTCCGCAAAGACTCGAAACACGCTATCCCAAATGGACGAGTACCAAATCGATGTCGAGCTAATTGTACAACTCGTTGTTCGGATAGCTACGGATCCAGCCTATATCGACTTTAGCAAGGCAGTTCTGGTCTTCCTCCCAGGCATCGCTGAGATCAGGAACCTGAACGACTTCCTTCTTGGACACCCATTCTTCCAGAAGGGATGGGAGGTTTACCCTCTGCACTCGACGATTGCGACCGAAGACCAAGAACGCGCTTTCCTTGTTCCTCCCCCGGGAGTAAGGAAGATAGTCTTGGCGACTAACATTGCCGAGACGGGTATCACAATTCCCGATGTGACGTGCGTCGTTGACACAGGCAAGCATCGTGAGATGCGTTTCGACGAAAAGAAACAGCTTTCTCGTCTTCTCGACACATTTATTTCTCGAGCAAACGCCAAGCAACGACGTGGACGAGCTGGCCGTGTTCAAGAAGGTCTCTGCTTCCACATGTTCACAAAATTCCGACACGATCAACTCATGAGCGACCAACAGACCCCAGAGATGCTGCGCCTCTCTCTCCAGGACCTTGCAATGCGCGTCAAGATATGCAAGATTGGTGGGATAGAAGAAACCCTCGGCGAAGCACTTGATGCGCCATCGCCAAGGAATATTCGTCGTGCAATCGATGCGCTTGTCGATGTACGAGCTCTCTCGGCGTCGGAAGAGCTTACGTCACTGGGCCATCAGCTCGCTCGCTTGCCACTTGATGTATTTCTTGGAAAACTGATTCTGCAGGGTGCAATCTTCAAGTGCTTAGACATGGCTATTACGGTTGCGGCTGTTCTATCGTCCAAGTCTCCGTTCACGGCGCCGTTCGGCCAGCGCTCGCAGGCCGACCAGGTGCGGAAGTCGTTCAAGCGTGGCGACTCAGACCTCCTGACTATCTACAATGCCTATCTCAGCTGGAAGAAGGTGTGCCAGACAACAAACCACGACTTTCAGTACTGCAGGAAAAACTTCCTGTCCCCACAGACGCTTGCCAACATTGAAGATTTGAAAGGGCAGCTAATCGTAGCGCTGGTCGACTCCGGCTTTCTCCGCTTGACGGACGATGAGCGACGAACCCTAAACCGCCTTCGTTACTCGAGTCGGCGCCGCCAATTTTTCGATCTTCCCCAGCGGGTCAATATTAATAGCGACAACGACCTGATCACCGCCTCGGTCATTGGCTGGAGTTTCTACCCAAAGCTTCTCTTGAGTGAGAACAAGGGCTTCCGTAATGTCAGCAACAACCAGAGCATCAGCCTTCACCCTTCTAGCGTCAATAAGGGCAACAGAGACCTCAAATGGCTGTCGTACTACCACATAATGCAGTCCAAGCAGTAAGGCCCCCCCTGCTTGCAGCTTTCGTGATCCAAGATATTAATTTGTGTTCTACGCAAGATTCCTCAACGCGCACGAGACTACCGCTATGGAGAACTTCGCAATCGCTCTTCTTTGTGGCGACGTTCGTATCGATGTAAGTTATTTCTCCATTTACCTCGCGCACCTCGACACGTCGCGCTATCTCATCAGAGCACTGTTCCGCCTAGTCACCGTAGAGTCCTTGCTAACTACTATCTGAAAATTACTCTAGATGTACGCAGGCGTCATTGTCCTTGACAGCAACCGCGCCCGCTTCAGCGTCCCCGACTGGAAGTCGATGCTCGTTATCAAAGTCCTGCGCACCCGCCTCCGCGAGCTCCTCAACCGCTCATTCAAGACGCCTGGGAAGCTGCTCACGGCGCAACATGAGAAGTGGCTCGATGTCTGGCAGATGATCTTCAGCCAGGATTTTGCTAAACCATAGTTGTGGCAATAATCCTTTTTGGTCTTGTGCTAAGGACACGAAGGCACGTATTGCTGTCTAGAGCACGGGAAATACTCGACCCCACCTAGTTCTCGTTTGGCCAGCTGTCAAAGGTGCTTGTAAAGTGAAGGACGATTGTGTGACAAAGTGTCTCGTGCACATCTAAGCTTGCAGAACGTACCACCTATGAACCTGTGACAGGTGTTCAGAATCATGATCAAAGAGTCACGTCAAACAAAGCCCGGCAGTCAGAAATGGTCAAGGAGGTCCGCATGTGTCAAAATTATCGGATGTCTGTGTCTGCGGCATCTTTATGAAACGACCCTCTTCTATGCGATCCCTATTTCGCACTCACTATGCCAGCTTTCTTCTCCTCATCCTGCAACTGTAGAATATAAATCCTGGGTATCTGATGAATTGAAGCATCGGTGAAAGAAAAATACGTGTGAAAAGTTACAATATCAACCAGGAGAATCAATTATTTGCGGTAGAATCCATGGAGCCGTTTATCTTGGGTGGGGAAGCATTGTCTCCATTGCCGAGAAACAATGCCTTGAACTCCGCGTTGCTCTTCGGCTTGATGTTCTCCGTGCTCTGAGCGGAAGCCGACGGCTGTGTTGTCTTAGGTCCCGCGGCGAAGCCGACTCCCCTCCGTGGCCCGGGTTTCCCGAGTACTGGTCTACGTATGTGCTGAGCTGGCTGCATGAATGCCAGCTTCTTATTGCTGGGCGCCGATGCATGCTTGCCGTTTTCCGGATTGTTTGCGTTGGATTTGTGTTCCGGCTTTTTCTTCAAAAGTTCTGTCACGGGGCCCGTCTGCAGCTTTCTTCCCGGGATAATTTCAAGTCCGTCGACAGCTAGGGCTACGCGACCAGCTGTCGTTGCGTCTGCAAACTCGACAATTGCACCTTGATGATCGGGTCTCAAGATCAGCCTAGTCACCGCACCATGCTTCTCAATAATTGCGCGAACGCGAGCGTCATTGACCGTGTCGGGCACGTTCATGATGGCCAGTGTTCGTTCTTGTAACTCCCGAGGTGTTGGATCTTGGTTCGCAAGCTGTTGTAAGCCAGGCTTGTCTGCACCTGTGCTGTTGTCGTCTGGCGCAGGGCTGGGCGAAGAGGTGGATGAAACTCGAGCTCGGCTTGTGGCTGTCGGTTTATAGTTCGTCTCTTTGCTCAGCTCTACCTCGAGGATCTGCTGCCTGAATTTGGTCTTGTCAAGCTGCAGGGCGTTCTCGGCATCCTTGGCGGATTCGTAGACGATATACACCGTTCCGACACTGCGTCCGGCCATGTTCTTCAGGATCCGTACCGAAGCGATTTTCCCGTACTTGCCAAAGACTGACTTCAAGTCACCCTCTGTCGTGGCGATTTGCACGTTCTTGACCCTCACTTCCCGTCCCTCGGCGACTGCTCCCTCCCGGGCCTTCTTCTGAGAAGGGTCCGAGTATTTGCACAGAAGCGTGAATTTCCCGTCAATGACCTTCCCGTCAAGACGTGTAGCAGCCTGTGCAGCTTGTGGGCTGCTGAATGAAACATAGCAGAAACGCCGATGCGTATTGAACTTGAGAGAGGGCCACCTGATGCCAAAAATTTCCCCGCAGCCTTTGAAAAGATCGCGAATGAACGACTCGTCGGCTGTAGGCGGATAGTTCGTCACAAACAGTGTCAAGCCTGTCCCAGCAACAACCCGAATCTGCGACTGCTCAAAATACTTGTTGTCGCGAAGTTGGGCTGATAGCGCTTCTTCTGCAGAACTAAATTCGATGATTGCGCTTGTACTCTGAGGCTCGACTTCCTTCTTGGTGTCAATTGCTTTGATATGCCCGTACTCTCTAAAGTACTTCTTGATGGCCGTCTGAGTTGCGCCTGCTGGCAAGTTGGTGACAAGAACTGTCGTGTTTTCTCTATCCCTTTTCAGTTCTTGCTGCGTATCGTCTGCACTACGTGCCTTCTTTGGCGATGCACCATGGTCTTCGGGCGTCGATTCGCGTTTCCTCTTTGTGCTGGCCGGTGAATCATGCATAGCAATATCGTGGGATTCGGAAGCGTGGTTCGAGACGTCTTGTTGCTGGTCGTGCTGCTGCTGCTTCGCAGCCTCGACTTGAGCTGCGTAGGCCGCCGCGGCGTCTGCACTCTCACGTTCACGGCGCTTGGCAACGCCCTTCCGAGCCTTGTATACCCGATCCTGAGCGTGCTGGAGAGTTGCAGGCTGCTCGTAGTCGTTGCAATGCTGAAGATACACTTCCATGACTCTTTCAGGCCAGTCGATAGTTCTTCGCTCAACTGCTCGGCGTAGGACATCAGTAGCAAGGCCAGGCACTCTCATCATCTTTGTGGCCCCAGCTGGCGTGCCGGGCGTAGGGCTTCGCGGCTTTGGTATTGACGCGTACACAACCATTTCCCACAGATAGTAGTTGAGCCAGAAATCGTAACTGTCGGCAAGGACTGGCTTCCGCGAAACCCGCTCCCAAGTCGCCCTGGCTTCGTCAATATTTCCTTTCACTTCAGTCAGGAATTGTGTGAGGATGCGCTCGAGGCGATAGTTTGGATCCCCCTTGTATTCGTCCTTGTAGAGACGCTCTCCCCACAATTGAACATCCTCCAAGGCCGCAAGAAGGCCCACCTCTGCAATGTCGGCAGAGTCTTCGTGTGCGTCGGGGTTCATGGCAGTACGTTTAAGATAGCCGCACCAGGCAGCATACATGTCCAGAACGCCAGTCATGCCATCTCTGTCGAGAGCCTTGGTGTTGGTGGCAGCGTGCTTGATGGACTCCACCTGCTGGAAGGACAGTCCAACACGCTCCGCAGCCAGAATGTACCGTGACCATAATACACCAGACCAAGGACAGTGTACGGTAGCTTTTTGAAGGATGTCCAGAATGTTAGGCAGGGTAAGCTGGGCCTGGACGACGTTTGCGCGACCAGGAAGGCTGGATACGTAAACGGAGCAGTTAGTCCAGATATCGTCATCAAACGCGAATACGCCTGTTAGTGCTCGGCCATACAGGCCGAAGCAGAGGTCGACCGCCAAGCGGGCATTCTTGGTCTTCTTGATCTGGACCATTTCCCAGTCCAAATAGTCACGAAGGACAGCCCTGTGAAGCTCTTTGTCACCGTCGCGTGCAGCGCGGTTGATCTTGAGCTCAAAGGGTTCTCTGAGCTCATATGCAGCCTTGGCCTCTGTTGCGCTTGCAGTGACCTGCTGAAACTCGGATTCGTAGGCGGCGTTGTTGTATGTGCTGAGGAAACTGGAGAACATTTGCGACGTCTCATCCCAAGTCGCGTGAGGGATCTGCAAGCGATCGCGGAACAGGTGGGTGATGCGACGAGTGCCGACAGGATTGCGCGAGCGGGCGAGCTGGTCCATTTCGATGGCGATCCAACGGTTCCAGAACTCGTGGCTGTCGTTTATGCGATATCTGATTGCGTCGTAGCCATTGCTCCAGAGACTCAGGGCGGAGCCAAAAGAAAACAGCTCGCGTCCGACAGTCTGTTCGTCGGCAGACCAGGCCGGGTTTGGGGCCTGGCAATCGATGAAGAGCGACCAGAAGTACTCGCAGTAGGCGAGCCATATCCTCAAGCTGGCGGGCAAGGCGAGGGTGGCGGACTTGTAGAGCTCTGCGACCTTGACGCGGCCTTCGAGGTCGGTAGCGCGGCGCGTTTCCTCCTCGATGTAGGCAAGCCAGCTTTCTTCTCCTACGGGATTTGCCATTGTGAGCGGGTGATGAGGCAGATGGGGGCGCCAACGGCCGCGTCCATGCGAGAAATGGGGGAAGAGAGGGTCGCGGAGAGGCGCGCAAGATGGATGTGGGCGGCGCAACCGCAGTCTGGTTGGGGTGATTCGTGAAGGAGCAAGCTGGGATGCAGAATGGCGACAGTCGCAGACGCAGAGACTGATTGCAGCTGGCCTGGTGGTACGGAGTGGCAGTGGACCCTCGGGAGCAGGCTCAGGCCGAGCGAGCTGAGCTTTGGCCAGACCCGTCAGGAGGAGAACAAAGGGAAGTTGCAACCTGGAGACGTCTGGACTCTGCAGGCTCGCTGGAGCCGGTCGAGGCGCGCAAATTGGGTCTGCGCCCTGCCTGCGATCGGCACTGCAGTGTGCTATGTAGACTGCAGTGTACTATGTACTGTAGACTGCAGTGTGCACTGCAGTGTTCACTAATCCCCGTCCTGCCCAGGCCAACCTTGGAAGTCTTGATGAAATTGACAAATCGACAGACAGCAAGCACCACTCACGCACTGCACTGCACTGCTGCACCAACAAGCCGCAGCCTTGACTCCCGACACCACCCCTTGCACCTCCTCCTCCTCCACCGGGCTTGGCTGCGCTGGCGCCAATTTCTGACAGAGTCGACAGAGTCTAGACCCGTCCTTATGCGCCAGTGTCGTCATCTTTCTGACCCTGCGCGCCCGTTGGAGCGCACGGCGCCGCCGCCAAGCCGTCCCTTTGCGCACCACGCGACGGCAGCTCAAAGCACTACAAAAGCCCCCGTCCAGCCGCTCCGACTCTGCCGCCTCAGAGTCGCGGCTTCCTCCGGCTCCGGCTCCGGCGCCTCATCGCTCCTCCTCGCCTGCCTCGGACTTCAGGGGCTGGTTGTGCCCACGCTTGCTGTTGCTACGTAGCCCACGGTGCTTCGCAACAAAGTCGTCAAGTTTGCGGTACTCCGTACCAGCACTAGCACAAGATTTGCAATCTCGGGGTCTGGACACAGTGGCGTCCTCTCAGGGAGCGGGCGATCTCGCGTCAGCCCCACGTAGCGGAAGAATGACTCGAAGCGCACAGGCATGTCGAGTCTCGACACTGTGATGATTGTATTCCGGCTGCGCGGCACTTGCCGATAATTGCGCGGCCTGCATTGGACGCAGCTGGATCGGGTCAACTTTGACGAGCCGGCATTTCTGGAACTGCATACTATGTAGGACCCTGGCGAACCCCGGTCCACCAAACTTCGTGACTAGCCTTGCGCCTCCATGAGTCTCGCTCCAACCATCGAAGACACTTCGCCAGAGGGCCTCGAGCGAGCGGTCTGTCATTAACCACTTGCTCACGAGCATACCTTCCCACTTCGATCTCCCTGAGCAGCCAGGTATGTCATGTCAAGTACTGTCTGTGACCTAGGGCAAGCGGCAGATTTCGCCACATGCCTACACGTATGACGACTCAATAAGGCTTGCTCTTCCCAATAGTAATTATGGCATAGTTATATCACTTGCATTACATTTAGATAGCACGTGCCTCGGCTCACAACAGTCGTGATATTCGCGTTCATCCATTGCTCAATATCGCGCTGGGCTACACCTTACTCTACTTTCTCAACACAAGTTCTTTTTTTTGTCAGCAAGTCTGCTTTCTGCGGGTAGCTCCCACCAGCATTCGATACTGAGTAGCGTACGCTAACGGTCCTGTCAATTATGCCCACCCCCACCTCGACGCGTAAACCTCTTCCTTAGTAGCGCTTCAGTGGCGGGCATCCAGCACACGCAGGTGCCGAGAACTTGGTCTCAATGTAGCTGTGTAGACCAAATAGTGTCAGCGGTGCCATACAGGCAGAAAACAGGAGATCATGTGTCTTGAGGTACTTACACCTTTTGCATGTTATCCTCCCTCTTCTCAAACATGTAGTAGATCTTGTCAAGGTCCTCCAGGCGCGCGCGGTGCGAAACCATGTCGAGCGGCTCAATCTCGCCCTTCTGGATCATGGCGAGCAGGTCCTCCCAGTATTTGTGTACTGGCGCCTGCCCGTTGCCAATCAGCCGGACACCACGTTCCATGAGTGAGCCGATGTTGATCGTGTTGGTGTAGCCGAGGTAGATGCCAGTGATGCCACATCGGCCAAAGTTCCGAACTCCTTCAATCATCTCATTGATAATCTCACTCGTGTCCTGCTCGATGCCGAGCTGCAGTTGAATCCAGTGAAACCAGCCTTTGGCGTACTCGCCGGCAGCGCACTCGAGACAGACATCTGGGCCCCGGCCCCCGCACAGCTCCTTGAGTCGCGAGACTACTGTGGGCTTGGTGGTTACACCGAACGAGTAGTTCTTGTAGTCGATAACCTCGAGCTTATCCTTGTGCTCAGCGGGCCAATGCTCTCTCATGAATGTTAACCGGGGCTCAGTGTCAATGCAGATGACCTTGGATGCGCCGGCCTTGAGGGCGAATATAGCTGCGAACTGGCCGATTGGGCCCAAGCCCCAGATGGCGACCTGGTCGTTGGGGTACACAGCCGTATCGTGGACAGCGTTGTACGAGGTGGCCAGGACATCACTGAGGTACAATGCCTTCTCATCGGGGACGTCATCGGGAATCTCGAGCAGGTTGACATCGCCGATGGGTACACGAACGTACTCGGCTTGTCCACCCTGTGTGCCGGAGGTAATGTGTCCGTAGCCAAACATGGCTACATAGCCAGACGTCAGTTTCAGAGGTCACAAGACAGGCAATAAGTATGCCAATGGTCTCCCAATACGACGCACAGGACAAGAGTACGCCATTGGATGATCTTACCTGCTGTTTGTCCGCCGTACATGCTCTTCATGATCTGGTTGGAGTTTGTCTTTTCGCATTGAGATGATAGCTTGTTTTGGCAGAAGAAGCAATCACCGCAGGCGATCTGAAAGGAGGCGACGTATCGCTTTCCCTTCTTGACTTTCTTGACCTCTGAGCCGACCTGGATAAACTGTCAGCAACAACGAATATGCAGAACACCGCGGCACGACACACAAAGGGTGTCTAGATAGGATCACATGCCTCATGCGCGATGCCACAAAACTCGTGGCCAAGAACATCGCCCTTTGCCATCTCCGGGACCACACCGTGGAGCAGGTGGAGATCGGAGCCGCAGACGGTGCTGCCGGTGACCTTCAGGATGACGTCTTTAGGCTCGATGATCTTGGGCTGCGGCACGTCCTGGATTTCGACCTTGTTCTTGCCCATCCAGACGAGGGCCTTCATGGTCTCGCTCTTGCCCGTGTCGCCGTGAGGCACGGATATATCCTGGGCTGTGATGGCACTGCCATCGTGGCCGATAGCCTTCTCCGCCGCGTAGGCAAGTTGCGAAGTCGCCATCGCTTGTGTTTTTGTATATGTGCGTGTGTGTGTGTGTGTGTGTGTGTGTTGCAACTGTCTTGTGATTATACGGATGTCGTTAAAGCTACGTGGAGATATTCATGCGGTCATGACGGGCGAGTTTCATGGGGTGACTTGGCTTTATATAACATGTCGCAGCTCCAGTCGTAGAGAGCACGCGGCCATGACGATACTCATTGGGGTTGATCATGATGATGAGGCATGTATTAGCAGTGGTGGACTGATCCTGGAGCGCAATGGCAACGGTCACGTCAGAGTCGGGCGGCTCTTGAGATTTCGAGGATGCCATAGGTCAGATGACCCTGGCAGCAGGTAGAAAAGCTCCGGCTGCGCACCAGGGCCCATGATCGAGGACAGACGTCATGACTTTTCTGCTGTGATTGAACCCCCACCATCTTGAGCGCTTTTTGGAGACCAGGGAAGATGCAGAATCCCATGGTCCCGGCCCAAGCCTCCCCCGACTCATCAAGGCGGCTTTCTAGAAGTGTACAGCTACCGTTCTTGTTGTCAGGCGCACAACCCGCCCCACAACCCTCCAGGCGGCTCCCGAGTTGCCAATCTCAACGTTGTCCGTGGCTACCCAGGCGAGGCTGACCAGCCTTAAAATGGCGCGTTTGCCGCTTGTCAATCACTCAAATGCGCCGTTTAAAGGTTGGTTAGCCTCGCCAGGCGAGGCGGTGGCCATAAAAACCGGGACAGCGACCACACTCAATAATCGCAAAGTAGTCCCGGTTTTTTTGGGTCACTGCGTCACCAGGTGCCGGCAACATTGCGGGGTTCCTGCCTAATCAGGCAGTCCTCCTCCTCAAGTACTCGTGAGCCGTGCCTGCCAAGCGTTGCGCACCAGTATCAAGCACACTCGACACCGAATAAGTATGCCCCGAGATGGTAGACAGCATTACCATTTTATTGTTAAGCACTCTTCAGGATCCCCCCATCTACGATCGCTGCTGCTTCTCCGATCCATCACTCGCCATCGCCTCCTCGACAGCAACACTCTCGTTGGTCTTTTGCGTCACTACTTGGTCACGCTGTATGCTCCATCCCCCTGCCCAGCCCAGCCAGCCATTCTCTCGCGGACCTCGGGCGAGCGCGACGAGCAGTGCGGCCCCCAAGAACGCAATGTTGCACCCACCGCTCCACGTCCACCCCCCCTCGGCATATAGTCTGTTTCCCACTGCCGTGCCCGTTAGCTGTCCTGCAAAGCTGAACACCATGTACGCCGTGTTGATCCGGTTCCGTGCCTTGGGGTCTAGTGAGTACACATTTGCCCTGTTGGCCGTGTGTGCAAAGATGGCGCCCGAATCCATCATGACACCCTGGACAATGGGGCCTGCAATGGTAAATTTGCCGATACAGGTGCCTATGATGATGCCCACCAGGTCGATAATCAGACCCAGCACCACAGACCACAGCAGAACGAAGCGGTCGGTAATCAGCCGCGACCATATCGGGGCCACCACAACTACGACAACGCCCATGAGCGCAAAGAGACCAATCTCAAGTGATGAGAATCCGTACGGGGGCGAGGACAGCAAAAAGGTCAATGTGGTCCAGAATGACGTGAATGCCGCCGACATGGCGAAGCCGATCAGGCACGCCTGGAACAAAAGAGGCTCGGTGACGATAATGACGAGGATGCCCCAGATTCCCTTGAAGTAGTTGAGACCTTTGTTCTTGGCAGGATAGTCCGGCAGTGTCAGGAACAGGATCCCTAGTGTTAAGTACTGTGCCCCAAGCGCAAACCAGTATATGTTGCGCCAATCGGTATAGTTAGACATAATGCCGGCCAGGATACGTGCTATCAACATGCCCAGTGTAAGGCCAGACACGACAATTGACAATGAAGCTGCTCTCTTTTCTGGCGGGGCAAGATCGCCAACTAGCGGAAGCATCAGCTGCGGCGTGACCGTGCTACAACGATGTTAGAGTTGACGTTGAGATTATGAGATCGGAATTTGCCTTGTTGTAGCCGACTTACCCGACACCACAGAGGAACGACAAAGCCAGGAACACGTTGAAGTTATGTGTCAGGCATAATCCTATCCACTGTTCAAGGGACACCCGGTCAGCGATAAGCTTGGCTGGCGAGAGTCATCTCCCGTACTCGCCAAGCAAGGTTACTAGAACTCACTATGGTCGCGGTAGCAGCAATCAGAAACAGGATCATGGGCCTCCGAGGGACCATGTCCGCGACTGGGCACAGAAAGGCCAAGCCGACAGCATACCCGGCCTGGGTGAGGGCTGCGACATTTGATGCCCGCTCATTGTCCACGTTGAACTCGACAGCTATGAGGTTTAGAATTGGCTGTGGATAGTACAAGTTGGCAACAGTGAAAGTTGTGGCCTAGAGGCAGATACGATGTTAGCATACATGGTGCTAGTGGTATTGGAGGAAAATTGCTCGCGTTCGATGCCCCAACTTACAAAAGCGAGTAGTATATTCATAGAGTTTGTAAACTTTGGGGGGTCATCCGGGTCATAGCGGCAGTTTTGAGGCATCCAGTTGAGGACGGCCAGAATCCTCTGCCATTGGCCCAAAGGCGAGGCTGAAACAGACCCGTCGAAGCGCTTCTCTACTGGCGGATGTGTTTCTGAGCCGTGTGTTGTGGTGTACGTCTCATCTGCATCCTTCGAGCCGTAAGCTTTTTCGGGCACTGCCGTTACTGGTGATGGCGGCTGGGCATGGGAGGCGCCCGGAGACTCTGCAGGGAATCCAAGAGCCTCAGCTGTCACGTCGTGAGTCCCAGCCGGGTTGGGTTCATTGTTGCCCATGGGCCTGTGGTCCGCAATCATTGCGAGGCGAAACAGAGGTACGACGCACCCTCTTGACAAGCTAGTAGGTACACGCCTTGTAAAATCGAAGGTAAATCCCTTGGCACCGGGATGTGGGGGGCAAAGTCAAGCGTCCAGCATGAAGCCGATCACGAGGTATGCTTGGCCGAGCTCATGATATTTAACAGAAGGATCCAGTTTGTGAAACAGAGGACAAAAAGAGTAACCACCACGAGGTGAAAAAAAAGGCCGGTCGGCGGAGGTGAATTAGTCAGTACGCGTCAGCAAGTGGTAGGCGCGGTAGTCTGCCCCTGCCGGCCTTCGTTTCCCGTTCAAAGTGAGTGGAGACATCGGGGGAGCGCGCTTCGGAGGCCGGCCGATGGAGTGGAACCCGAAGACAAGCTCACCGTTGCAGTCTCCGTACATCTATTTGTCGAGTGACGCCATTCGCTAGATAGTGTATCCATCGCGCCTGCAAGTCCTGACTTGTCTTGACCACTTATATTCGCTCTGCCCCGGTCTCGGGCCCGTCGATACCGCCATGAAGTTGAAGTGGATCCTTACTCAGCTCACTACACTCACGGCTTTTCCTCTGTGGCCGGCGACAGTGTTGCACAGGATGCCCGACCTTGAACTCCTAATCTCACATATCTTGCTGCTAAACACTATTTCGTCTTGTTTCACTGGTCGCCATACACTACCGACCAACATACATCATTGTTGCAACTGGTTTATTTCTACTTTGATTTTTCTTAGTCTCGGCTCACATGCTTGCTCACCGCAGCTTGCTCTCGGTGTAAGCTTCGATGGCGCGGCAATCCTCCGAAACCACGCCGTTACTGCACCGTGACAACAGTCACCATGTGCAAGGAAACACGACCCATTTCCCAAGCGATCAGTCGCTCGCGGCAACTTCGGCAACCGCCAAGATCGTGGCTCTCGTCGGGCCGGCCAATCGCATCCTGCTTGCTGGTTTTCTCATGAGCTTCACTCTTGGCATCACCCAGGTCCCGTATGTGCTCTCAGATGTGCTACGTGACCTCCGAAGAACCACGTTGGCTGACGTGCCAGATTTTCAGCATCCTATACGTCTTCCGCCTGATGGAGTGTGACGTTTTCTACACGCACAATCCCCCCTACGACGGGCCCTGGGAGGACCGCTGTCATCGCCGTGAGATTAACGCCGGCACTGCACAGCAGGTTTCCATACTCGGCATGTCGACCTCATTCAGCGGCGTCTTCAACCTCTTCGTGTGCGGCTACTTCATCAAGCTCTGGGGCCCTCGCTGGGCCTATGTCTCGCAGACGTCCCTCTTGGGGTTCCGTGTCTCGACACAGATCCTTGCCGTGACCATCGGGGGCAGAACCGGCGAGATTGTGTTCCAGGCTTGCCAGGGCATAGGGATAATTGGAGGACCGCGGGGATACCAGTAGGTGGTCCCAGTAAAGAAAAGTATCTCTCCGGATCCCTGCCTCTGATGTACTGACGGATGCCAATCGCAGACTCGTCCTGAACACCTCTGTTGCCGAGGTGGTAGCACCAAGAGATCGCACTGCAGTGTTTGGCCGACTCCAAGGAGCTATTATGCTTGGAACAGCTTTTGGGTTTTTATGTGCGACTCCCCTGAAATTCATACACTTGAAAACAACTTCCCTGACATCATATGCTGTGCGTAGTGGGCGGTGTCCTTGGTGATCTTTACGGAATCAGGCGGCCGTTCGAAGTGGCTTTTTTTCTATACGTCGTCTCCACCATCTACGGAGCCATATTCATGCCAACGGAGATTACGAACAGTGACAAGGCCGGAACTACAACCCAAAAGGGTGGCATTGCAGCGTTCTTCGCCCCCATACGCGTCATCGTGCCGCACAAATACAGACTCCCGTCTGGCAAGGTCATAACGAACTATGGACTCATATTTCTGGCCGCTGGGCTATTCCTTGGTGTTGTAAGTAAGACGCAATGTTGCCACACACAAAAATCTTGGCTTGCGTTAAAGGGGGAAACTAAAACAATCACGCCCAGTTTGCCTCTGGCTATTGCCCGACACTATTGCAGCTGTACGGCACGGCCTCTTTCGACTGGAGCACGACCGACAATGGCTATCTAATGTTCGGAAACTCGCTGATCCGGGGCATGTTCCTCATTTTTGTCTTTCCACGCATTATTTCCCGAGGCAGGGCGTGGTTCAACGGCAGCCAGGCTCCCACCGACGAGCCTACCCGCGCCTCAGTTGGTTCGTCATCGACAACCACAATCGTTGCCGTCAACGAAGATGAAAACGGAGCCGACGGACAGACGTACATCAACGGGAATGGCGATGCCCCGCCACCAAGTCCAATAGCCTTCGCAGATGTTCAGGCTCTAGAGGTGCCGCAGGAGCCTCTCACTCCCGCACAAACTCTGAATCAGCCCTACTGCGATAGCACTACGGATGCCACAGAAGACGTGGCGAAATCTGCTCAGGAGGACGAGGACGAGGACGAGGACTGGGGGATCGGCTTTGATCTATTCTTCGTGCGGTGGAGCCTTGTGGTTGACTCGCTCGTGACTTTCTTTGCTGGCTTTTCGTCCGAAAGCTGGCACGTATACCTTGGTACGAAACCTTGCCACCTTGGCCACTTCCGTCGGGTTGCATGCAGCTTTCAAAACTACAATATCATTCTGTTTGGGACTTGTGGCTAACTCCGTTCTCCTTCTCCAGCTGGCTTCGTCTTGCCTTTTGCTTCTGGATCCGCTCCGGCCTCCAAGGGCCTGCTTTCTGAGCTCTGCCCGCCCGAGCAGCGACGTGATGCCCTCAGTGGCATTACGCTGGTGGAGAGCATGGCGACACTTATGACCCAGGGCCTTTTCGGCGTCATATTCGCCGCCATGTCCGAGATCGACCAACCGCGCCTGACATTTTTCTGTAACGCAGTGAGTTTATTTGCGCTGCCCCTTCGCCCCACGTGTGAACAAAATGTAGCGGTGATCTTCATGTCTGCTTCCGCGAGCACATGTGATGCAAAGCTAATATGTGGAATTTAGGGATTCGCTGTGCTTGGCTTTGTGGTATTATTCATGGCACGGTTGCCGCCTCCGGGCAGCAAGCGGATAGACGATCGCAGCAAGAAAGCCCCCCATGATGATATAGATCCGCTTTCTCCCGCCTTTGGCCGCAGCACAGAGGCCAGGGGCGTGAGGACAACTAATGAAAGCAACTCGCGTTAGACCTTCAGAGGTTGTTTCGAACAGGACTCAGCGCCACTATGTGAAAGAGCTTGCTATGATAAAGCCGGGCACATGAGTTGAAGACAGAAGTTGTTATAGAACAAATTTAGTTCCTTTGCATCAAAAGCTCAGATCACAATAATACTGCTCGCCCCCAACTGAAGTCAAGCAACGGGGCGTTCAGGCTTGATGGAATTTCTGGCTGTCTTATTCATGCAGCGGTTTATTGTGGGTGAGGTTTTTGTTGATTTACTAAATTTATAGAGCTAGGTCTAGCTTATATGTTGCAAGTGCGTGTGAGTGCAATTGTTTTTCCTACACGAACACTCCAAGCTTTGGGGCTACCATCGATTCCATAATCTATTGTAGGTTTACAAACAGGCCACCATCAACCAGGAGCTGTGCCCCTGTGACATAGCCGCTTAGCTCCTCACAAGCTAAGAAGACGGCAGGGCCAGCAAGATCATGCGGGACACCTGTACGCCCGAGTGGTATCCGACCCTCCATGTACTCGCGTTTCGCATCGTCGGCAAGGTCCTCTTCATTGAGCTGCGTACGAACGGTGCCCGGGAGCAGGGCGTTGCAGCGGATGCCGTATTTGCCGAGTGCAACAGCGGTGCTCTGCATGAGGGATGTCACACCGGCTTTTGTCGGGGTATAGTGCGTCTGGAGCCCACCGCCGACGAGGGCCGAGATGCTCGAGAGGCCAATGATGGAGCCGCCCGTGGGCGACTGCTGAGTGGCCATATGCCGGGCGGCGGCCTGAACGACATAGAAGGCGCCATCTAGGTTGACGCGAACTGTGTTGCTGAAGAGGTCAGGTTCCATGGACAGGAATTCGGCGAACTGGCAGACTCCCGCGTTGCTGACGCAGATATCGAGGCGGCCACCGAACCTGGAGACGGCGTGGCTCACAAGAGCCTTGCCGGTCTCAGGATCGCGCACATCACCAGGCAGGTGCTCGAGGGAGCCGGCGGCGAGAGACTTCTGCTTTATGTCCTGGGCCTCGGCGATCAGGGACTCGAGGTGTGGCTTATCTCGGGCGAGGTCCTGTAGGAGAGATAAGAGTGTGAGCCAGAAGGCACTCGTAAGCACCAGGTTGAGAGGTTGTGATTTGCGTTTGGACATGACTCACGAGATGGTTGACGACGACGTTGGCGCCCTGGCGGAGAAACTCGAGGGCAATGGCCCGGCCGATGCCGGTGGTGCCGCCGGTGATGATGGCAGTCTTGCCCTGGAGGAGGTTTGTTGGCGGCATTGTCGCAGGCAAGGTGGGTGAGGGCTGAGTTGCAGTCGATGTATCTGCAATTCGCTTTCTCGAGCCTCTCACACCGTGCTGCTATAGATGCGCTTTGACTGAGCCGCGACCAGATCCTCCTCCTCAAGGTATTCGGAGAAATACTAGCGTTGGGGAATCCGAAGGTGGGGTTGGTTTGGTGGGTTGCGATCTTGGGGACAAGCCCCGCGTTTCGGGGCATCTTGGACCGACCGTTCCGGGCCTCCAAAGTGGCTCGTCGGGCAAGCTGGGCCCGGGAACTGCCTTCCGAGCATCAACTCCAGGTGCACAGGTGTCGACTGGTAGTGCGCTTTGCCGCCATGCCTGCCCCGCGTCGTCTAACGGCAGCTCTGTATGTTCTTGTCGCCTGCAGTTTTCAGGATATTCTTCCCCTCCTACTTTGACCTTTCAATCTCCGTCCTTTTCGCACCCCCTCCCCTCGGTGACTTTCCCAAGCCATCGCAAACTCCACACCAGACAACTGTCATCATGGCGACTGTACGCGACTTCCCCACAATCAAGGCTATTCGCTCCTTCGTCATTGGCGGCGTTGGCTCTGGCGGTGACTATCACAACGTCAAAGGCGGCCACTGGCTCATCGACTCGGACATCTCGACGCCCTGTTCCATCTGGGACAAGTACAAGAAGAGCCGCACCTCATGGGGGATCAACGTCCTCGGCTCTTTTCTCGTCGAAATAGAGGCCACTGATGGCACTGTCGGCTTCGCCACGGGCTTTGGCGGCCCCCCGGGCTGCTGGCTCGTCCACCAGCACTTTGAGCGCTTCCTCATCGGTGCCGACCCTCGCAACACCAACCTGCTGTTTGAGCAGATGTACCGCGCCTCCATGTTCTACGGCCGCAAGGGCCTCCCTATTGCCGTCATCTCCGTCATAGACCTCGCCATTTGGGACCTGCTCGGCAAGCTACGGAATGAGCCCGTCTACCGCCTCATCGGCGGCGCCGCCCGTGAACGCCTCGACTTCTACTGCACCGGACCCGAGCCCACGGCCGCAAAGGAGATGGGCTTTTGGGGCGCAAAGGTCCCCCTGCCATTCTGCCCGGCCGATGGCCATGTCGGTATGCGCAAGAACGTCGAGTTTCTACGCAAGCACCGTGAGAGCGTTGGCCCGGACTTCCCCCTCATGGTCGATTGCTACATGTCGCTCAACGTTGAGTATACGATTGAGATTGCCGAGCGGTGCAAAGACCTCGACATTGGCTGGTGGGAGGAGTGCCTGTCGCCTGACGACACGGACGGGTTCGAGCAAATCAAGCGTGCGCACCCGACCATCAAGTTCACGACGGGAGAGCACGAGTACTCGCGCTACGGCTTCCGCAAGCTCATCGAGGGCCGCAACCTGGCCATCATCCAGCCCGACGTCATGTGGCTGGGCGGCCTGACGGAGCTGCTCAAGGTGTCAGCCATGGCAGCAGCATACGACATACCTGTCGTACCGCACGCCAGCGGGCCGTATAGCTACCACTTTGTCATCTCCCAGCCCAACACGCCGTTCCAGGAGTATCTAGCCAACTCACCCGACGGCAAGAGCGTGCTGCCTGTGTTTGGCGACCTGTTCCTGGACGAGCCGATCCCAACCAAGGGCTACCTGACGACGGCGGATCTTGACAAGCCCGGCTTTGGGCTGACGCTAAACCCGGCGGCCCGGGCCAAGCTCATCCCTTCCGACTACCTGCTCACGCCGCCGCCGCCGCCCGGTCTCAAGCCTGCCGAGGCTGCTACGTCGACGTCGACGTCGACTTCGACGGAAGAGGACAAGGGCCTGGTGGAGAAATTGACCGAGGGCGTCAAGAACATGAACGCGTAGGGTTGCATTGTGGAGACATTTGTACATAGGAGCATGGTTGTGCTTATCAGACTACCGGTAGAGAGCTGGGGTTTGGGCGGCATCCAATAAACAAAGGCGGCGTGTGAGATGTCGAATGAATTGGATGGACATGACGAATCTAATAGCTGTGCCGCTGCGAAGCCTGCCTGATACGAACGTGTCGTGAGCACCTGCACAGGCGGGTACTGTACCGTGCAACAGGGTCCCACGTAGTAGAACTAGTCCAAGTGGACCTTGCGAGGCTGGGGGTGGGGGTGGTGGATGTGGAGGTGCAGGTGGAGGACATTGACCCGGCCCGGGACGATGTCCTTATCGACGTCCAATCTCTGCGCGCAACATTACTCCGTTCCCCGAGCCCATCGCGTTCCTCGATCCACCGCCACTCACCACTTGCACTTGCTTGATTGCTCAATCACCCAGCAGTACACGCGCACACACTGCACGTCACAACTCGCCCTCGCTCTGTCTGCACCCGGCCGGCGCCGCTCGACCCGAGCCCCGAGTCCCACGCCGGCCACTCCTCCGCCATCCGCCCTCCGCCATCCGCCCTCTGCCCTCCGTCCCCGCCTTGCCCGTCCCGCCCGATCGCTATGCAAGCGGCCAGGGACGCCGCCCAGGGCCTGCCCGCACCTCCTCATGGCCATGGGTCTTCGCACTATCATCGCCCCTCGACCTCGTCTGCCGGCATGTCCGGCCTCGCAGGGCCCGGCAGAGACTTGCTAGCTGCCGCTGCCGCCGCTGCAGAGGTCAACAGCGATGAGGGCAGTGCCGACGATCTTGACGACGACCCCGATCACGACTCCCTCGACGGCCTCTCCTCCCGCCTCGGCAAGCGCAAGCGGCCCGTCTCCGTCTCGTACGTGCATATGCCCCCTCCCCTCTTCCACCCACCACACCACACCACACCCCATGTTGATGTTGGTGTTGACATGTCGCCCGACCCGCCCAGGTGTGAATGCTGCAAGCAGCGCAAGGTCAAGTGTGATCGCGGTCAGCCCTCGTGCGGCTGGTGCAGGCGTAATGGGGTCTTCTGCGAGTATCGCGAGCGCAAGAAGCCCGGCCTACGCGCTGGCTACGGCCGCGAGCTCGAACAGCGCCTCGACAAGCTCGAGGAGATCCTCCAGTCACACTCTGATATCATACAGAGCACCCTCTCGGCCTATGCCTCGTCCTCGGCTGCCCATCAAGATCACATACGCAGCCTGCACCCGGCCGCCCCGGCCAGCACTCACACCAGCAACCCGAGCCTCCCCAGCGACCACGGGACACCACGCGACACAGCCATGTTCCGGCCACCCCCGGGAGCCATGGCGGGCGACCCGCTGCGCACTCCCCAGGCCGAGACAGCCCTGTTTCTCCAGAGACCAGCATCGTACGGCCAGGCGACACAGGCCATGGACTTTGCCATGCCGCCCATGCACTCCAATCACGAGGGCCTCTCTTCACGGCTGTCAATGGCCGGAGTGTCCCCCTCGAGCCAGATGGGCGGTATGCAGCCCAGTGCTGCTGCTCACGAGTACTACGGCGCCAACGCTCAGGCCGCCCAGCACCAACACCAGCACCAACAAGCAGTGCCGTCTCCTGGCATCAGCATGGCACAAGGCCGGACCCAAATCTCCGCCGACCAGGATCTGCCACCATACGACTTGCTCTATGCGCTGACAGACCTCTACTTCAAGCACATCAACACATGGTGTCCGATCCTGCACCGCAAAACAACGCTAGATTCTCTCTTCGGGCCCTCGACTCTGGACGAGACAGACCGTGTGCTGCTCCATTCCATTGTTGCAACAACAATGAGGTATTCAGGCGATGCTCGGCTCACGCCCGAGAGCAGGCAGCATTATCACACGATATCAAAGCAAAGGGTCATCATCTACGGCATGGAACACTCGTCGGTCAAAAGCTTACAAGCGCTCGTCATCCTCGCCCTCGACCTTTGTGGTGACAGCAATGGCCCCCCTGGCTGGAACATCATGGCACTCATCACGCGCTCGGTGGTTCAACTGGGTCTTGCTGTCGAGAGCACTTCCTTTATGGTTTCACCAAACTTCCAGTCGATATACACCCTGCGTGCTATGATCTTGCCAGAATCGAAGGACTTTATCGAGGACGAATCTCGACGACGGCTCTTCTGGATGGTCTATCTACTCGACCGCTATGCTACACTCGCGACTGCATTTGATTTTGCGCTTGACGACAAGGAGATCGACCGTACGCTACCTTGTCGTGATGACTTGTGGATAAAGAATCAGAAGGTCGACACTAGGTGGTTTCACTATGAGGGCGATCTGTCAGACCTACCGGACCATAACACGAACAAACCCGAAAACTTGGGTGCCTTTTCATACTACATTGAGATCTTGGGCATTCTCTCCAGGATTCATAACTTCCTGAAGCAACCCGTGGACATCAGCGCGCTGAGCGACGTAGAGCAGTGGCAGTTGCGTTACAAGGAGCTTGATCAGCTCATGACGAGCTGGAAGTTTGGCCTGCCCGGCGAGTATGGCAACATGGCCAAGCTGTTCCAACCAGGCTTCAGCAAGACACTAAGCTGCGCATGGGTCATGCTGCACGCCACCTACCACACCGCGGTCATCCGTCTGCACTCATCTGCAGCATACCCAACGACACGGTCGCCCATATTCACCCCATCATACAGCGCCAGCCAGCGTTGTCACGGTGCTGTCGAAAACATCGCCGCGCTGGCCGAGGTCGTCGTGCAGAGCAACATGCTGCACAAGCTCGGCCCTCCTTTTGCATTCACGCTGTGGGTATCCGCGCGACTGCTGCTCGTCCACGGCTCAACTGTCGAGCACAATGTCTCTCCTCGCATCGCCTTCCTCGTCGACACGCTCCGCGAAATGGGCCGCTACTGGCCCGTCGCAGATCGGTACTGCCGCTTGCTCCAGCGTGTCCTCGATGAGCACAACGAGTTCGAGGCCTCGACTAACAGCCCGAACCAGCACGGCAATGCCACAAGTAGCAGTAGCAGTAAAAACAAGAACAATCGCGGCAGTGTCGGGACTGCGCACGCCGTGGACCCCCGCTCGACCCCGTCCTCTGTGCGGATCCTGGCTGATATGCGCCGGACGGCGTACGACCTCGACTTCCTCATCAGCAGGCAGCCGCGCCACGTCGCGGGCGCGCCGAGCCGGTTGCCCAGTGTCACGCCCGTGCGGACACCGGCATCGGCGGAACTCGAGTATCTTGACGTGTTTGACTTTTTCAACGTGCCCCGACTGCCGTTCGGCGGCATCGGAAACGGCAACAGTGGCGGCAATGGAAGTGATCAGCACCAGGTTGGTAGCGGCAGCGGAGTACAAGGGGGTATCGGCGGAGGAGATAGTGCCGGGCTAAATAGCATGACCAACGGGATGCCTGAGGCCGATGACAAGCAGACACCTGCGAACGAAAACGGGAACGACGATGGACCCGGTAGCATGGCCAACGAGTTCAACATTACCAATTTCACAATGGATGTGGATAGCGACTGGTTCAAGCAGCATCAACAATAGTTACGAGCCATTGGCCCCGCACTTCTCTTGGGAGGCATTCCCTAGGTACACTGGTATACACGAACCAAAATATGTCACCGATGCTGACATGTGTTGATTTACCAACCCACTCAGACTTATCGTACCACTGTGCACACACATAGCAACCATGCAGTATTCGTGACAATGAGCCTACCATGATTGATTCAGCTGCAATAAGGTGACCAGCCCGATCGCGGACAAACTTATTGCATGATTCCAACGAGAGCGGTATGCATTTAGAGCTGCTGTCTCTCTTCACTTCACCATGACCTGCATTTAATAGCATGTGTTTGCTGCACTTTGACGCTTGTTGACCTCTACTTGTTCTTAGGTATAGCCTCCGGCGCTCGGGGGTATCATAAGCGCGCACGAAAGCAAAGCTTCGTTTTGAAGCGTTCCAATCTTGATCATAAATACGAAAGTAACCAAAGAGAGAAAGAAAAAAGAAAAAAGAATGGTCTCCAAGACCTGTGTGAAGACTCCCCCAACCCTCAGTAAGAACAATATCTGAAGTCTACGGTTGTGTGTGACCGATGGTGTTAATGTCAAGCGGGCGTTGTGTAGTGAGAAGTGTAGGTGAACGATGGACAGATGTCGTATGTTGCTGCGCGTTTTGAATGCAGAGGAAATGACCGCTAATGCTTGATGAACAATGTAATGTGTAAAGCAAGGAACCCAGGAACATGCGCTTGCGAGATCGAGCGTCTCCTAGACTGCAAAGATCTCGATCTCGCGCTCCTCATCTGGACTCCAGATGGCCATCTCCGGAGCCTTGTCGAGGCGGAGTTTGGGCATGCCCTTGATTACGGGCTTGCGACTGCGGATCTTCTCTGCACGAAGCCCCATTTCACGTTCGATGCCGTGGTTGATAGCGTCGAGAACGGTGTTGACGGTGGTGCGAGGCTTGTAGGCTGGCTCGGTTCCCTCTTGGTAGACACCAGTTTTGACGAGGATCGAGTACCAGTCATTGAGTGCCTGTTCATTGAAGCGGTTGGTGCCGCGAATGTCACTCTCGGGCGTATCGCCAACGAAGTAGACAGTGCCAGGGGGGGCATTAAGACCGTGCTCGTTCTTGCGCCATCTCTTGAGGAGTCTCTGAGCAAACTCGAAGGTGCTGATCTGGGGCTTGCCGTAGGCGTGAGTAGTGAGGGTCTTGCCCTTTGTAACCTCCTTGAAAGTGTACTCGACGATGCCGCGTAGCGCGCCCATCCCCAGACGCACGTTGTCGTGGGCAGCCGACCAGACGACGTCATTGTGAGAGAAGAAGATGGGCGGGCCCTCTTCAAAGGTTTCTGAAAGTGTGCCCACACGACCCCCCTTGGACATGGCCAGGTCGAGGATGATTTGCAGATCACCTGCCCAGTCTCTGGAGTCGGCAAAGACAAAAACGGCCTCGATGGTGACTTCGCTGAAATCGCGCTCTTTGGAGTTGGCGTACTCCTCGTCGGTCAGCTTGCGGAAAGGAGTGGTGGCGCTGTTGTACTTGATGATGTCTCCAGGTGTGACGACGTCTTTGAAGCCGTAGCCCTGAGCAACCTCACGGCACTTTTCGCCCTCGCCGCCGACAACCAGGACAGTACCGTACTTGTTGGCCATTTCTGACATGGGGGTGTGGCCGCAGATAAATTGAGCTGGCGAGATGTCAATCTCGAGTTGCTTGGAGAGGTCGTTGCACCGCTCCTCCTCGGTTTTGCCGCCACCATTGGTGAGGAAGATGTAGGGGCTGTAGGCCAATTGTCAGCGAGCATATTCTAGCATTGGTTTTGTTGCCGGCTGGTAGGCGACTTACATCTTCATGTTGTACTTGTTGGCACCGTTGAGGACCTTCATGGCCTCAAGAGCCTCGGGAATAGGCCGGCCACCGCGGACGAGGACGCCATCAATGTCAAAGGCAAAAGCGAAGCTGTCGGCAACGAGGTCCTCTTCGCCGGGGCTGGCGACCGAGTCCGAGTCCGAGGTGGGAGGCGAGGTGCTGCCCGCGGGACTGAGGTGAGGCGTGTCGTGCTCCGAGGGGGTGTCGTTTGAGTCGCCGCGGATGAGGCGCTTCGCAAGGTCGAGTCTGGCCGTCTCGATTTCCTCTGCGAAACTGCCTCTGTGGAAAGAGGGCTTCTCAGGCGTCGGTTGCAGAGACATGATGATGGTGGTGTGTTTGGGATTGCGGGGCAGCGGAATGATGAGCAAGGGAAATGGGGAGATAATGTGGGAAAGCAGCGGGTCTGTGGGAGAGAAGATCTGGGGACGCGAGTGTATATATAGGCGAGGGTTCGGTTCGAGGGAGAGAGGGAAGGGGGTGATGAGCCGAGCATGTCGACGTCGAGAGACTGGAGAACCGACGGCGTTGCCCCTGGACCGGTGGGCCATGAGCGCCATGAGCGCCATGAGTGAGCATCATGGATGCATGCTCATGGTCGCTGGCTTGAGGAGTCAGGCCGGCCCACGGGGTGGAGCCACGGGGACGCAGGACTCGCCGGTGGTGTTGTTGGTGATGGCCGAGGGGCAAGGCCGAGTCTGCATGTACTCGGTACACCGTACCCACCTCTGTTGCACGTGCAGGCCAGAAACACCCGACGGGCTCGAGGCTGGTGGTCGCCGGCTCTGGCTGGCGGTCTGCTCTGTACCTGTACCCGACGGTGTGCCGGCGTGCTACGTCAGACTGCCTGTGCCTGTGCCTGTGCCTCTGTCGGCCAAGGGCTGCAGCACTCCAGGGCCCCTGCAGTCAGCCGCGTCGTGCTCGTGTCAAGCGCCGTCGACATTTGCCATATGTGCAACCTTGACACAGACGGCACTTGCAGCAACACTAACACAAGCCAGCAGCCGCAGCCGGCGGCTTCGACAAAGGCTAGCGAGCCACGGTTATTCCAGTCGAGGATTTGTGCCTGCCGCGGCGGCGCTGTCGGATTACCGGCCTGCTGACAGACGACTCGCAAAGCTGGCCGTGGGCAGCCGCCCAAGGCCCCTGAACCCCTCGAACAAGCAGATCGGCATCTGCCTGCTTGCGTCTCCGATTATTTCTCGCCAACGACATCCAGTCACGCACGTCCAAGTCGCAACTGCTTGCACGGCTTGTTTGATCATGGTGCGTGCGCAAGCATTGCGAACGGTGCAGGCCCACATAGGGAGCCGCCAAAAGCCCAAAGGGGAAAGGCTCTGCTTGTCGCGGTGGATTTGCCGGCCGGGTGGGTCTGGTCTGACGTCATTGCACGGCACTACTGCAGACCCTTGGGCCAGGAGCCCCCCACCCCTGACCCAAAATGGCATCGCTTCCTGCTCGGCCCGACAAGCCACCCAGGCACTTCTCGAGTGCATGTCGCAACCTGCAGACATCTGCATGCCCTGATTCCGAGGGCTCACTCGACACAGCCATTCTTGCCTTATCTTGCATGCATTCCTTCTGGATTGTGCTTGCCTTGCAGTGCACACTGGTTGTGGTTACTGTGCTATGTCCTCGGCCGTGCCCGGCTCCCGGCATCCCCCGCGTCGCACGCACAGCACAACGACCCCTCGTTGCAGCTTCAAAAGCCTTCCCCTTTCCACCTGCTCCTCCATCTCCGCCCATCCGTACGCCGGCAACCCCACCGCTACCTTGCCCAATCTCGAGGACCTCCTCCTATCTTCCCAAGTGTTCGCACATAAACAGAAGCACAGTGGTTGCACAGATGTCCATGAGTGCTAGTCTAGCCAGCATCGATACATCCAGCGGGACAGGCATTCGTTCCACATTCTTCTCCCGTTGAATGCAAATATATATCTGCCGAGACATGATTAGTAGCCGGCATAATCGCCAGCTAGCACATGGGCCAAGCGCCGCCAAGAATCTGGAAAAAAAAAAAAAAAACTCATCTCGGAATGGTCGACGCCACACTGCAGCACACACAGAGCCTCAGCGGCGATCACTCTTACCAGGCCCGAATAAGCAACTGCCTCGTGGCAGCCTTGGCGTGTGCAACGAAATTGCAGCGACACATCAATGTGTTGCTCGCTGGTGTTATCGTATCGGCATCTCGCCGAGGCCTTGAGGACTGCTTAGGTAACGGCAGCAATCTCTGGCACAGCACCCGCTAGTGCGACCAATACATCTCGACACGTTGACTGCTTGCAGCCGGCACGGGACTCTGCCCGAGTCACGCCATGAGTAGGCGTGTTTGTCTCTGATTCCACAGCAGGCCAGGCGAGATACACATCCAGCTCTTGTTGTTAGCATATTGCGACCCAAAGTGATTATTCCAGACAAGGCACACGCTGGCACGCTGGCACGCTGGCACGCTGGCAAGACTGACCACGACTAACATGACTCGGTCCACCGTCAGCATGGCTGGCGGAGCCCGGCATGCCGTCATTTTGACAGGGTCTCCAACGACATCCCGACCCGGCGTTTTGTGCGGGTGTCGGATCAAGCGTCTTCGCACAAGAGGGATAAATAGCATTCGTGCCAGACGTTCTGCGTGCCCATAAAGAAATCGAAGGAGGTTTCTCGCTGTTTAAAAATAAAGAAATTGAAATCACTATGGGGGCCACTGCGCACTCCGTAGCTAGATGACTGACCCTTTCTTGAGACAGCACACAAGAGTTGACACCAGACTGGCACTGGCGACTTGATACGCGTTGGGTCATTTGTGTGCAACCCCGCGGAGGCGGACACTACCAGCGGGCGGGACCCGCCATCTTCGACGAGGTATCCATTTTAGAAGAACTTTTTGCGTCAAGACCCCGGGCTGCATCACCTCTTCGCCTGTGTCGACCTTGTCATTCTGGCAATCTTCGATGAGGAGCCGCCAGTCTGATGCGGGTTCACGGGCTTCCGAGTTATGTGCATAAGTTCTGCGGCCCCTTGGGCGTCGGGCCTAATAACAATGCGAATGCAGTCCATGTAGCGGCGATGTCGCCGGCACAGATGTGACGAGGAAGGACGTGTTGGAAAGACGAATAATGCCAGGCAATATTCAACCAAGCACGACATCGAGCTCACGCTACGAACCGTCCCCCGTAGAAGCATATAGGGAGATGATGTCGTGAGTCACTCGGATGGAACAATCAACGAAGCAAACTCTATTTGGTGGATCTAACAAGGAGGATGCGCAAGCAAAATGTTTCAATTGTTCAACGACTCCCTGTAAAGTGACGACATTACGACCTTTTGACTACTTTCGTCACCAGTTGAGGCACTATCTCCACTGATCAATGGCAACGTATTACTACGAAACTTGTGTATCCTCAGCTTCGACTCGTGGAACCAATAGTTTCAACCAGCACTGCGTCCAGGTTTCCCACGGGTTTCGAGAGACACAGCACGGTCAAGCACCACTTAACGCCGTTGCTTAGTGTTGTATGTACTAGCATAACTTTATAATCCGAACGAAATAGGTAAGTGCATATCTGATCCTTATGTGTGTCCCTCTCCGCAGTTGATGCATATTCCGTGTGAGCACCACATGTTCTTCTGTCCGAGTCCTCCAGTTCTCGCGGTTGACTCGCTCCGCTCACAACGCGATGGGGTTATACAGCCATCGAGGCTTTTCATGTGAGCGTATCTGCCACTCCCGCATGCCCAACGGCAAGCTGGAATAGGTGATGGGGGCTGTAGCTGATGACAACATGCGCCTTCATTTGCATGACAAGCTGCAGCCAGATCCGCGATCCACTGCGCGCCATTGTTGCAAACCGAACCCGCTAGGTGCCGCGTCTTTAGTCCGTTGTTAAGATGGACTATGCAAGCCAACGATACTCTATGCCGACTCATCCCACGGTAAAGGGTAGGTCCCAACCCAATCAGCAACCTCAGCACGTAGCTGCACAATCTCGGCATCGTCCTCCCCGTTCCCAAGGTGGTCGAGGAAGAACTTGAGCTTGTACTTATCACCCTTCTCCTCGGCGGCCTTGCGAGCTGCCTTGTCTACCCTGGAGGCAATAGTCACAGATCGGTCGACGATATCAGCCACGCGAGAAAAGTCGTTCTCGGTGAAGCCGCGCGTCGTCATGGCGGGTGTACCGATGCGAAGACCACCTGGGATCATCGCAGATTTGTCACCAGGGACAGTGTTTTTGTTGCTAGCCACGCCGACGAGCTCAAGCACGCGCTCTGCACGAGCGCCATCGACGCCCTGCGGCTTAAGGTCGACAAGCACAAGGTGATTGTCGGTGCCGCCACTCACAATCTTATATCCGAGACCCCCATTCGTCTTAGATTCGCCGAGACGATTGGCCAGTGCCTGCGCATTCAGGAGGACTTGCTCCTGATATGTCTTGAAGTCTGGCGATTGCGCCTGCTTGAGAGCTACAGACAGGGCAGTGATGGTGTGGTTATGAGGACCACCCTGGTGGCCTGGGAATACTGAGGCATTGATGGGGTTCTCAAGGTCGTACAGTATTTCCTGCTTTGTCTTGGGGTTTGTCCGCCGGACGCCTTTGCGGTAGAAGATCATAGCGCCCCTAGGTCCACGCAGGCTCTTGTGGGTAGTGGTTGTGACAATATCCGAGTAGGCAAACGGGCTAGGGAGAACCTTGGCAGCCACGAGACCCGAGATGTGAGCCATATCAGACATGAGATATGCGTTCACCTTGTCAGCAGTCTCCTTCATGCGCTTGTAGTCAATCAATCGGCTGTAAGCACTCGCGCCAGCCACGATCATCTTGGGTCTAATGATTGTGGCCATCTCATCGAGCTTGTCGTAGTCGATGAGTCCAGTCTCCTCGTTAAGGCGGTACGGGATAGTTTCGAAGTATTTGGATACGGCCGAAATCTTTTTAGTTGGCGTTTGATAGCCGTGAGAGAGATGACCTCCATGAGGCAGGTCAAGGCCCATAAGACGGTCGTGTGTATTCATCAGGGCGGAGTATACGTAGAGGTTAGCAGGCGCGCCCGAAAGTGACTGCACGTTCACACCCCACTCCTTCTCACTGAGCCCAAAGGTCTCAAGAGCCCTCTGCTGGCAGAGACGCTCTGACTGGTCAATGAACTCATTGCCGGCATAGTAACGAGCGCCGGGGTAGCCTTCGGAGTACTTGTTTTGCATGGGGCTACCGAGTGCGTCAAGGACAGCCATCGAAGTGAAATTCTCCGAGGGGATAAGGTTGATCGAGTGCTTCTGTCGGGACTTCTCCTTCTCGATAATGTCGAACACGACTGAGTCGCCTTCACGGAGATTTGCAGATAATAGCTATAGCAAATCGAGTGTGTTAGCCATAGTCAAGCGCGATGTGCACCACTCGGTCAAGCAGAGCAACGAGCTTGACTTGGAAAGGCCAGGTGTGCTCGTACCTTCTGCTGCCCGTCAGCAGGCGCAGATTGCCACCGACGCGCGACAAGAGGATGTGCGAGGGTCGCGCGAAGCGATATGGCACGCAGAGCCCGGGGGCAACTGCGAAGCGCAGGAAGTGCCATGACGAGTGGATGTGTGAGCAAAGGCGACAAAAGGAGCAGGTGGTGATTGCTGCCGGGAGGGTTAGAAGCCCATGCTCGAATGGCTTGACAGTCCAGACGAGACGCAGGGACAGCAGGGAGGCTGTCTTCTGCCGTGATGGGATATGAAGGTGTTGTGGTCGATGCGGAGGCGAGCAGCGGCGTGGAAAGTTGGTGGCTCGGCAAGCCTGGCCGGCAGTAGTCGGACGCGGAATCGGAGACGGCCGGTGGAGAGGCAGCGGCAAGCCAAGGGTAATCGAGGCATCACTCGGCGGGTGGGCGCGGATGGCTGCGGCTGCTCCCCCACCTCTAGCACTACCATACACAAAGTCTTGCACAATCTGCATTGCAGGTACATTTAGGGTTATCGTCTTGTACAATTGTGCATCATGCCCTTTGCCACCTTTGACACGTGACTCGAGCTCCACTAGTGCACACCTCTTTTAGAAATTTCCGCAGTGGTGCTGCTAGCCTGTTCTTGAATTCCTTTTCTTCCTCACAACTAAATCTGGAAGTGACGAGTCCGCCTGCAACAGCACATGGATTCCGCGTTTTCGCGCGGGAGCATGCTGAGATGTCCCGGTGGCACCTCACCACCTTGTAGGGGCAAGCAATCCATCTGATCCAGCATCTTAGTTGTCTCTATCTCTATGCAAACCTAGTAGACGGTCGACCTGTGACTTTTCATGTGTTGAGCAATCCATGACGCAAGCGCGGGCGGGAACTGAGTGAATCGGCAGCTGTGTGCAACGCGATGACCCTTCCATTCACGCTGTCCCTATCGATCACGCAATGACACAGATGTTTTTGCCTATAAGCGGAAACAACCAAGAACAGACAATCAAGGGATCAAGGCTCGATTTTGTTGCCGATCACACTCCAGTCAATCTGCGCCGTGTTCCACGCATGCCCCATCCTGAATGCATCACTATCGTGTTAGGTCCCAGTCGCTTGCCAATTGGGCTTGTGCCCTGTACAAGGCCATGTCTTCGCTTGCGCCAGCGGACTCGGCAAACCCGTTAGATGATGGGAAATACTCGCCGTCCCTCTCGCATTGCGTGTGTTGCGCTTTAGGTAGTGTTCCATTGTGCAAGAAGCTGCGGATGTGTTGAGCCATGCACTTCGACGGAATGGCGAGTGAGCAGTGTCCATATCCCTTGACTTCGACGAGCCTCGAGTCAACGAACTGCGTATTGTCACAAATTAGCAGTCTGCATAAGTTCATGCTCAAAAGTCTTCTATCGGTTTGGTTACCGACTTGCGACACCCCACACAGCCACAGACAGGGTAGGTCACTTACAGCAGCAGAAGCGTTCTTGGCTGAGACCATGGGGCAGACAGGATCATATGTTGTTGTGAGCATGAGTAGAGGGTGTGCGGTCTTGACCCCGGCACGGGGTATATAGCGATGCGTTCGTGGTACAGGCCACTGCTGTTTCATAAAGTACACTTTGGTGTTGGTCGACCGGAACATGGTGCCGTTATAGAAAGGCACCAAGATGTCGCTGAGCGCCCGGTGTCCCTCAGGCCAGCGCTTGAAGCCACTTGCACCATCGTTGAAGTAGACCACAAAAAAGGATTCATCGTGGCGTGGGAAGCGTTGGCCCATTGCGTAATGTAGCAGGAACTCGGTTGCGTTGCCCTGCAGCAGCCCAGTCAGGTTGCCAGCAAGCGCAGGCCACTCGACAGGACGGTAAAGTGCGGGGAAGATGGCATCGTGGAAGAGCTTGGTCCAGTCAACAGTCCCATACGTGGTTCTGTTGACGTAGATGCTCAAAGGCTGCTTCTGTAGCTCGTCGCCGAAGGCAAGCAGGCGACTCCAGAGGTCCTGCTTGGTCTTAGCCACAGCTGACAGGCTGCACTTGTCACCGGCCTTGGTGCACTCGTCGAGGAAGCCATCGAGCACTGCCTCGGTATCTTCAACAGCCTCTGCATCCAGCGGCCGGTCATACCAGTCGAACTGGTTAGCCACACCATCGATGATGATTCTGTGGGAGCGCTCGGGAAAGAGCGTTGCATAAGTTTGTCCCAGCAGGGTCCCGTAGGAGAAGCCCCAGTAGTACATGTCCTGCTGACCGACAGCATCCAGGATGGTATTCATGTCGGCAGCGGTCTGGGGAGTGTTGATGTATTCGCCATGCTCGCCGAGGGTCTCGACACAAGCTCGACCAAAGTTGCTAGACCACGCATAGAGCTCTGGGTTGTTGTCCGAGCCGAGCACCCACTTGCCCCTGACGGGTGACATTCTTTGCTCGGTATCAGTGTCTGGATAGCAGCGGGCCTGTGGTTGAGACGAGTTAACTCCTCGAGGATCGAAGCTCAGAAGGTGAAAGGCGTCACCAATGACCTCGCGGAGTAGCGCTCCCTTACTGAACATGAACTCAATGCCGCTGCCCCCCGGGCCACCGGGGTTGAGCAGGATGTTGTGCGCGCCGTCGCGACCCCGGAGGCGGATCAGCGGCACGGTAAAGGTCTTGTGCTTGGACACAGCGGTGCCAAAATGGTCCATGGGCACCAGCAAGGAGCCGCATTCAAGCGGATGGCCACCGACCCGGCCGCACTCGTTCCATGACATGGACTCGCCCCAATAGCGCCGCTGTGCAACACCACCAGTCGTCCCATCACTGCCAGGCGACTGCGAGCTGTAATGATATATAACCCAACACAGAGGAGCAATGACCAGCAGGGCAACAATATGCTGTCGAAAACGAGAGTGCAAGCATGGCGAGGTTCGATGTTGAGAAGAAGGGGTAGCCTTGTCCAGTAGCGGCTGTTTGACGTCCATGTTCGTGCCCGGCGCCGATCCGAAAGAACTGAGTGAGATATCTAGCGAGATTGTCTGTTCATGGAGTAGGCGCGGAACTTAACAGGACCTCCGCATGCTCATGATGGATCCTAGGCAGCCATCACGAAAAGTAGTAATCCTCCATCCAACAACAAACACAAACATAAACCTGACCCCAGGGTAGGCAGGGCATGTGTGTAGCAGACATCCTTGCAATCATCTTGTCCGAACCCCGAACTCCGATTGTGATGCCTGCTGCTGGTGGTCGGAGTAACAAAGTGGGGCGGCCAATTCGCCATGTCCGAGCATCTTGACCACGAAGTAACAGCAAAAACGCGCGTCGCCATCAGACAAACAAGGGTGAGTAAAGGCTGTAGTCAATCTTGTATATATATTGTACAGTATATTCATACATGTTGCAAATCAGACACGACCAGCGACTAGTGACATGTGCGAGCCTGGTGTAGCAGTTGTGCCATCGTGGAGTTCGCTTCGTCTGCTCGGTCCTCGACCATCAGCATGACAAGGTGCGTGTCACTTCGAGGGAAACCTGGCCAGTATCACTAAGGCTGAGTTCTACAGCTGGTCCTTTAGCTACCACATATGTCATCGAGCCGCCGGCTACGATCGAACCAGTCGCTAGAACCAAATGACAGGACTCGCAGTATATAGCACGACGCTTTGCGAAACTGGCCCAAAGCTGCCAGTCGAGACTATCGGACCGGCTGGGAAGTCTCAGCAGTGCCAGTTTGTGGCGAGGCGCTGACGGTTTGGGCTTTCTTGTACTCTTCCTCGAGAACTCGTTGCATATCGAAGTCAAGCTGGCGCTCTTTCTTGACGCGCTGCTGCTCCATGTCGCGAATAACGCCCTGGTGCATGGCCTGCAGAATTGTCACCCCAAGTCAGCGACACAGCTTATGGGACACGACCGCGATGCATCATACCTGCTTCTCCCACTTCTGCTGGAAGTGGACAAAGACGACGGTGGCAGCAGCGAATAGCGACGTTCCCGCAAGTGTCAGTTGTGAGGCCCGCGACATTTCAGGAGCACTTCTTCGAAAGCGCAGAGGTTGAACGAGAGGTGTGTATGTACACTGCTAAGTGACGCAGGCGGATGGACTCGTGGGAGTCTGCGCCAAGAAGCAGCGGAGCCGGCTCAGGTACCTCCAATTGCGCCAGTAGCACAGTACGGCACTGTTTGCATAAATGCATGGGCGTCGACCCCCACCTGTGCACTTACTGCATAACAGCTTCGAGCTTCGCCGCTCCCATGCTCACACTACTCAGAACAACTGACCTCACTGCAGCTTCAGCCTCCCATCCTCAATTGCCTAGGCTCGCCAACTTCACTTACAGAAGCGCGCTCCCGCAGACACCACCCGCCCAACCTCTGTGCGCCGTTTCCAGACCTCTCGACAGACCTTTTGCTTCCATCGACGCGCACTCTTCAACCCCACATCCACGATGGTAAGCTCTCGTCGTCCCTGCTTCGCAATGGCAACAACGCGCGCAGACACTGCGGACGAATGTAGCAATAACCAGCTGACCTATTGTCTAGTCCGCCCAAAACTCAGCAGGCATTCAAACCCTGCTTGATGTATGATTCACCTTGGGGAGCCCCTTAGCAGGTTGCTGTTACTGCCCTGTAGCTAATAGAAGTGCCATCGAACAGGCTGAGCGGGAAGCTTCTAAGATTGTCCAGCAAGGTTTGTGATTCCCGTCCGGCACTATCTCGCCCTTGAAAATCGCCTGCATGCTGACAGTATGGCGCTACACAGCTCGCGAGTGTAAGTTCTGCTTGCTATTCTTTTAGAGGACGAGACCGACGACAATCCCCATATGGCTGCCGACCGCGGCTACGCTAGAGCCTATCTCTCCAACCTACGACTGCCACAGTGGCTGACATGGCGAGACACCAGATCGGACGAAGCGTGTAAGAGAAGCTCGCGACGAGGCCAAGAAGGAGATCGATGCCTACCGCCAGGCCAAAGAGGACGAGTTCAAGAAGTTCGAATCAGAGCACACGGCAGGCAACAAGCAAGCTGAAGACGAGGCCAACACGGAGGCTGATGGCAAGATCAAGGATATCAAGGCTGCTGGTCAAAAGAGTCAGGCCCAGGTCGTCGAAGCCTTGCTTAAGGCCGTTGCTGAGCCGAAGCCTGTAGCACCGGGCAAGGCGTAATGGAATTCACTAACACCATATTGCTCACAACGTCTGGTTCAGTACACGGACAAGCACATAGGCGTCCCCATGCAATGCACATGAATGGAGTGGTAGAGTTTGCAGAAAACTGGGGACGAAAACATATTATGAGACTAGAACTTCAGTGGTTGCAAGTTCAGTCCACAACCTAGCACGACTACCGTAATGCTTTCTGATCATGCGTAAAGCTCGACGGTGGCAGCTTGTGATTGTCTATGGGTTTTGATGAATATGTAATTGTGTGTTTTATCCTAATGCTAGCTCGAGTGTAACGACAATTGGGTTTCGAACAAGGGCAGTTGACTCGTATCGCATCATATTCAGCTTAATCTTTTAGTCTACATCATGCGTAGTTTCACTTGACAGTTCCAAGCACGAACGAGGCAATCAATCCCATATCATGCAGTCGTATAACGAGCTCGGTGCGTCATTGCGAGCCGTTGCGTATAGGCTATTGTATGAACTGGAGCAGTGCATTTAGCATATCGCGACTGTCCCTGGCGTCGGCATCGTCGGCATCCATGCCCTCCAGCTGTTCTTTTATCGTGTCACGGATAGCAGCCAATGTCTCATCCTGCTCAGCAAGCTCTTTCTCTATCACAGACCGTACTCCATCATCCTCTGCGACCAACCATGCAAGCACAACGTCGAGCGTCTGCAGCGAATACAGGCCGGCATCGAGCCTGCGCAGGAAGTATCCATTCGCCGCCTCTGATCTTTCTTCTGCCGTTATGCGCGCTTGCTCTGTGCGAATAGACTGCTCTATCGGTGCTAATCGTGTAGCATAAGTCTGTCTTAACTGTACGAGCTTGACCGTCTTCTCGTAGTCCTTCTCGACAAACTTAGCCAGCGCCCGAATGCGCTCCGGAGACTCGGCAGGCAATAGCCGAAGGAGGGAGGCCAGCATCCCCACGAGATGCTCCGCAGCCTGGCTATCAAGCGACTTTTTCATAAACATGGTGAAGACGGTCTTGAGACCACCAGCCTCCACGATTTTCTGGCACACACCGAGTCCAGTATTGCCACCGGCAGCGTGGTCGAGTAGTCTGAGAGCCGCGGCCTTGCTTCTTTTTCCTTCTTTGAGCATGATTAGGCACAGCTCAACGCCCTCGGCCTCGACAAACTTGGCTTTGCCTTCGGGTTCGTCGACAAGGCACGTCAGCGCCTCGAACAGATTTTCCATGTACTCTTCTTCTTCGCCACCATTCTCTGGGTCTCGCCTCCGATATGTAGCTACAAGCTGTAGCATAATATCTGCAGCATTGAGGCCAGCAAATATTCTCCGGTTTACTGAGGAGGACTGGACCAGTATCGCGATTATCTCAGCTGCATATTGCTTGTTTTGGCTGACTGGTGGGTTTGTCTCCTTATTCTGAGCTCGTTTGAGAAGCCATCGCAACAGCATCTCGTGCTTGGCAACTTGCTCAGCCGTCGCGGTACGGCTGCAGAGGTTTTCGATGATGCCCATGGCATAGTAGACGCCATTTCGATCCGCCTCTTCTTTCTCGTTTAGTCGCTCGAGATTTGAGACGAGCAAGCCCAGCAGGTCGGACTCGAGTAGCGCATCCACCATGGCGCTCCAGTCTGGCTCGGCTGCATCTACGTCTTCGTCGGTGAACTCGTTGATGATTTCGATGGCGTCAATGGCAATATCTGTATTCTCATGTGCGAGGAGGCTGACGAGGGTGGTCACGCAGCCGAGCCTGGTAAGCTCTGGGTAGAGGTGTGGGTGTTCGGCGATAATTGAAAGAGTCTTGATGTCGGCATCTAGGTCGGCTTCGCTCTGTATGAACTTGCGGGGGTCTGACTCGAACTTGGCACGCAGCTCTGCGTTCTTGGACACGCGCCTCTCGAAGTTGAGAACCGTCTTGCGCAGCCAGGCACTGTCCACCTTGTCCGCACCTAGCTTATCAGCCTCTTCGCCGCCTTCTACATAGTCTAGGACCCGAGATTCAGAGGCCGTGATGCCACCGCCAAAGAAGCGCCCCTCTTCATCGTCCTCCTCCTCATCACCATCTGGGGGAATATCAGGTCCGTAGTCGTCGTCAGGCGGAGGGGCTGGGCCGGCGGCCATGTCGATGTCATCTTGGTTCTCGTGCTGGCTCTGATCCTCAACGCGAGTCTGGCGGTCACTATGTCCATCAGGGGTGAGACGACGAGACTTGTACACCTCATCTGAGGAGTGTCATAATGGTTAGTCGAGCCAAGGGAGACTGGCTGAAGCTGTGTAGCTCACCTGGATTGCGCAATGGCTCAAGCTTGCGCTTGTTGCTGTGAGCCTTGAAGAGATCGTCTATGCTCGTCATTGTCTGTTGGCGCAATTGAAATTATGTACTCGGAATAGTATGCGCAAGGAGGGCTGACCTTACCTGCCTTGCCTGCACATAACTGACAATCGGTCTTTCTTCGCGTCGTACACCGTGTAAAGAAGAGTTGACACTCAGGGCAACACTGTGCGGTCCCCTCCGCTACCGGAGCGGCCCATCCTCGCTTCACATTCCGCCCGGAGACTCACTCAAGTTGATCATCTCACTCGCCCCCTGGCCGGAATGGAGCTCCCATGCTGTAGCCATTCGCTGCAACCTACCACAGGTACCTAGTATTCAGCCATGCCGCCCACCCTCATCCTTGTCCGCCACGCCCAGGCGTTACACAATGTCGACAGTGAGTCCAACAAAAGCCCTTGGGCAGTTTCTCATGGTCCGCATCTAACATCTAACACCATGGCTCAGAGGACTACGACATTGCCGACCCGGACCTGTCCCTGCTAGGCCACGAGCAATGTAAACCTCTACGCGAGAGTCTCATCAGCAGCGCCGTTGCACAGCAGGCCGGCCTCATTGTTGTGTCACCCATGCGCCGCACCATCCAGACAGCTTTGCGCTCCGTCGATTGGCTGCTCGACAAAGGTGTCAAGCTCGAGGCTGATGCAGACTGGCAAGGTATTCGCTCGACCCTTGACCTTATGGTACTGTGTATTTGATGCAGCAGCACGTTCCTGACCCTTTACTCCTAGAAAACTCGGCCAAGCCCTGCGACACGGGTAGCAGCATTGCCAAGGTTGCAGAGGACTACCCTCAAGTTGATTATTCAAGCCTGGACCCCGTATTCCCAGACAAGTCGTCCACTCTTGCCAGCCGCTACCACTACTCGCGGCCAGCAGTCCTCGCCCGCGCTCAGTCTGCCCTTGAGAAGCTCTACAACCGACCCGAGAAGGTCATCATTGTCGTTTCCCACTCGGGCTTCCTGCGCCTTGCCGTTACTGGTTGCTGGTTCTTCAACGCTGACTACCGCATTTTCGAATTCGTGCCAAGAGACAATGCCGGCGACAACATTCCATACCGGCTGCAGCAGTCGTCTGCGACCAAGGAAACTGGTGGAGGTCTTGGCTGGAGTTGTTCGGAGGAACTGGTTCTCGGCTCCGGGCTGCCAGAACAGTACCCAGCGAAGGCTGCTCCATGATCGAGGCGCAGGTATCGACTCAAGATGGCGCGGGTGCGTAGTCAAGGGCTGGCATCACCATCACAACTAGCTCAGAAATAGCCTTTTGCGCGAGTTGCGAGCTGGCGTTGCGCAGTTCTATCGACCATTTACAACAACTCAGCATACGCATGCTCCTACAAAGCTCACACAACGTTCCATTCGACTCATGTATATTAAGGTAGTATGAAATGCCGGATGCTTCACGTGTGTCGACTTTTCAGTCTAGAAATAACGGCCCAAGCCTCACAAACTATTACTTAACGAAGAGAGCGTGTTGCTCGTTTTCATGTGTGCTCTGATGGAACGTCAAAAGTAGAGAGGTAATCAAAAATACATAACGCCATCGTGGATGCAGCAGAAAATACCCCAAAGCCGCACATCAGCTCCACGTAAGCCCTCTGAAATTCCTGGACCACCTTTGCTGGGTAAGTCTTGTGTTTTGTTGTTGTTGCTAAAGCACCCGTGATCGGAGCTTCGTCTGTCCGCGTTCCTGTAGTTCGTGGCGTCAAAGGCGCTAGCGCACAGAGACACCTGAGCGATCTGTAAACATGCGCGATGCAATATTCATTGCCTGCAACTCCTGGAAGAGAAGCTTGGCAGCATACGGGATGTGAATTTGGGCAATCCGGGTCTTGTTCTTGCAGGGCCGACACTCGAACGTCTGCTTGGTCAGATGACTGGTAGAAAGCAAGTTAATATTTTGTACATAGTAAGGTAGTTGAAAGGGTCTCAGATACTTACGCGACGGGAGTCATGAGTCCACAAATCTCGCAGATGTGGACTCGGAAGGCATCTGATACCTCGAAGAGACGTTCTTTGAGGAAGGCAGCTGCGCCGTGGGCAATCATGCAATCACGCTCCATTTCTCCGAAACGTAGACCACCATCTCTGGCACGACCCTCGACAGGTTGTCGCGTCATGATCTGTACGGGCCCACGCGCGCGCGCGTGGATCTTGTCGTCCACCATGTGACGCAGACGCTGATAGTAAGTCGGACCGAAGAAGACTTGCGAGCGAAGCTTGCGACCCGTGTGCCCGTGATACATGATTTCAAAACCACGCGACTGGTATCCGTGCTCACGCAGCAAACTTGAGACAGAGTCGACCGTAACATCCGTGAATGGCGTCGCATCACCTTCCATTCCCTTCAACGTGGCGACCTTGCTAAGCAAACACTCGATCAAATGGGCAATCGTCATTCTAGACGGAATGGCGTGGGGGTTGATGATGATGTCCGGTGTGATTCCTTCGCGTGTGAACGGCATATCCTCTTGACGGTAAGTGACACCAATAGTACCCTTCTGCCCGTGGCGAGAGGCAAATTTGTCACCAATCTGGGGAATTTTTGTGGTCCGCACTCGCACCTTGACATACCGAAGGCCATCAGCGTTAGTCGTGATGACAACTTGGTCAATCAGACCGCTTTCGGTGCTTCGAAGTGGTGTTGAGGCATCACGCTTCACGTGTACTTTCGTGCGCTGGCCCATCTCTTCGTTCTCGGGGTTGATTGGAGAAGTTTTGCCAATGATGATGTCTTCTCCAGACACGCGAATGCCCGGAGCGATGATGCCATCGTCGTCAAGCTTGTCGTATGTGCCTTGTTTCAGGCGAAGTGTGTCGGCTCTGAAGGGTTTCTCAAACTGCTCGATGGTATTGATGCCAATACGTTTCTCACAGTCGCTGTACGAACGGAAAAAGAGACTGCGGAAGATGCCGCGATCGATGCTGCTCTGGTTCATGATGACGGAATCTTCCTGGTTGTAACCCGAGTAACAGGCGATAGCGACAATTGCGTTTTGCCCAGCTGGAAGCTCTCGGAACTTGAGGAATTCCATAGAACGTGTGGTCCCGAGTGGCTTCTGGGGGTAATACAGAATATTTGCCATCGTGTCCATACGTCGCGAGTAATTTGTGAGGAAGAAGCCCATGGCTTGTTTACCCATTGCAGACTGGTAGCAGTTACGCGGTGACTAGTTGTTGTAAGAGTTAGTATTGTAGAAGAAGCTAGGGCCAGCGAAAGAAACGTGGTGGTGGAGACTCTGCTTACCTGGTTGTGATCAGGGAATGGAATAATGCTGGCGCAAATGCCAAGAAGCATACTGGGATGGATCTCGCAGTGCGTGTACATGTGCGTTGTTGGGTTCATCCGTGTCTTCACGCGCTTATTCGGCTCTTCGGTGTTGTCTGTTGTCATGTCGTGACCTTGTTTCGCCAAACGAAAGGTCTCAAGATCCTCAGCGGTCATACAAATCATTGAAGTTTCCTCTTCCTCGGCGTCGAGATACTCGATGACACCCTCGTTGACCAAACCTTGCCAGCCGAAGTACTCGTCACTACCAGAGGGTAGGCCTTGATCGTTCTCAAGCTTCCTGATGTGCTCCTTGTTGAGTGTTAAAGAGCCCATTTCTACACCCGTCTCCGGATTGGCCTCCTGCTCCACCACGAGTAGTGGACGCATGACACGGCCAGCGTCGGAAAAGATCTTGAACTCGCGGTCTCTGATATCACGAATCAGAGAAACCTCTGCAGGGATTTGGTTGTTGCGACGAAGCTGCTGGACGTCTCGCACCAACGTCTTGGGGTCCTGGTGCACACCGATCCAAGAGCCGTTGAGGAAAATCTTCGTGGCATTGGGATATCGCAATGGTTCATACTCCTCCAACACCTCCATGTTCCTGGTAATCATATAATCGATGATGGGCTCAGTTGAGGTGCCCACGCTGATCGAGCACATAAGAGAAAGGTTCTTGACCAAACCGCAGGCCTGACCCTCGGGTGTCTCCGCAGGACAGACAAGACCCCAATGCGTGTTGTGCAATTGGCGAGGTTTGGCAAGCTTACCATCTCTACCGACAGGAGTATTTGTTCTGCGCAAATGGGACAGTGTAGACGCAAATGTGTAACGATTCAGCACCTGTGAAACACCTGCTGTAGAGCTTGCGGCCTTCTTCTGATCTCCCCAGTTGCCAGTGGCGAGGGAATACTTGAGTCCGTTTGTGACAATTTGAGGCTTCACGGCGATCTCAATCAAGAAATCCTTACCCTGCTCGACTGCACGACGCAGGGACATTTGAATCTCTTGCGTCATGCGGCGGACCAAGTTGCGGAAAAGCTTGGCGAGGAGGGGGCCGGCCAAATCCAGGCGCTTCTTGCCAAAATGATCGCGATCATCGATGTCGCGACGACCTAGTGCACACTGCAGAAGCTTATGGACCATGTAGCCCAGGAAGAAAGCCTTGCGGGTTTCACATCCCTCCTGCTGTGAAATGTGTGGCAGCATTTCTTTCTGCAGAATGTCCTTCGCGGCCCGGACACGTCGGTCTCGGGTCATTCCCGTTGTCTGATTCCCACGTTTGCCAATGTAGTCGAGAGCGACCTCCCTATCTTGGATGCAGAACGCCTCCTCGATACAGGGCCGCAGCATCTCGAGCATCTGACTGTCGTTGCGGTCGTAACAGATGTGGTTCAAAATCTCCTCGTCAGAAACGACGCCCAGAGCACGGAAGACAATGGCAATGGGAAGATCGGCTTTGACGTAAGGTAGAGTGCTATGGATTGTTGAGCCATAAGCACCACGACTTGCGTCTCCCTTCGTGTACAGCTTGAGCATCAGTGATGAAATCAGGCGGGAACCTTTTTCAAGAGCACTCCGGATTTCGGCCGTGTATGAGAAAGGGCTGGGCTGAGCCTTCTTGAAGACCTGCACAATGTTGGCTGCGGAGCGCTCTTGAGCAATGAGGACCTTTTCGCTTCCATTGATGATGAAGTAACCACCCTGATCGTAGGGGCACTCATTAAGCAAGAAAAGCTCCTCTTCTGTTTCGCGACTTAGATGGCACGCCTTGGACTTGACCATGACGGGCAGCTTGCCAATGAAGACGCTTTGCGGTGCCTTCTCAGCTCCAGTATTGTCCGACTCAATTTGCCATGTAAGCTTCGTGGGGTGCTCGCCAGTCCGGCTCATCTCGGCCTGTTGCTCATCATCCAGTTCTTGCAGGGGCACCGGTTCTTCGACACAGCTTGATGTTTTCGATCTTATGTCAACATAGATGGCGGCAGCGTAGGTAAGATTGCGATCACGGCATTCGTAAGGGAGCAGAGGCGCGGTAGTGCTATCGCCCTCGGTGATAACGGGACGGGATATTATGACATTGCCAAGCTTGATCTCGTAACGGCGCAGGAGGATTTCGCCGTCGGATGCAGATACTGGTGGGTTGTTCTCGTCAATAGTCATGTGAGAGTACTCATCGATGAGCTCCTGAATGGTGGTCTCTTGGAAATCGTTGAAAGAATCAATCTGCTGTGATACAAGTCCCTTGGTATCGAAGTATGACGAGATAACTGTCCAGCAATCCTCTGGTGTGATGTTGACGTCCTCATCGCCGTAGTCCTCTTCGTACTCATAGCCCTCGTCGTAGTCGGCCATGATGATATTTGTTGAGCTGCCGACCAGGGGGGAACCAACTGCTAGACGAGATATTGCAACCACTGAAGGAAGAGCTAGCTGTCCGTGTCGATCTTCGTTGTTGCCCCGCTAGGTTGAGGTTATGTGCGACGAGCTGCTTTGTGTTGTTTTACAGGAGCAGCGTTTGGCGAGAGTCGTCGTGGAGGTGCCGGTGAGTCGTGGAGAAGAGAAATGTGCTCGTGCTCCCAGGAGCTGCGGCAGGCTCTGCAGCGAGATGTGGAGCAGTCGCGGCTCAGCAGCGACCACCAGTGAAGTCGTGATGAGTACGATGCGACGGGTAGATCGACAGATGTGTTGGCGTAAAGAGGCAAACAGGGGACCGCGAGAAGCGCGATCCCGACTCGACCCAAGTTTCGGGGATCCGAAGTTGGCCAGCAAGAGGGGCCTACCCGGGAGTAGCGCTTAGTAATCCTAGATGGTCCACTTTTTCTCCAAGATTCTATCGCTTCAAGTTGGCTGGTTCTCAGCAAGCCTTGAGAGAAAGAGAGAGCTCTATCTTGCGCCTGCTCAGACCTCCCAGCTTGATCAATATGCCTTAGCAAACCATAAAGGCCAGTGGCCTGCCAGAGGTTACTCCTTCGACAACTTTCAGGGCACGCTGGGATGGTCCAAGTGTCTTCTGCGGATGACAAGCACGGTCTGTCCATGATGCAGTTTCAAAATTCAAGCCCACCTGGGCAAGCTTAACTGTCCATATAACCCGACGTCTTTGGGCGATATAGGTCAACCTAATACCTCAAAAGTGACGAAGTGGGCGAAATCCTTTTAGTGAGTAAGGTTCCGACGCTTCATTGTCTAGCCTCGTGGACGTATGGCGTCCTTCCCTGGTTATTCATGCTTGAGCATAGAATAGAAAAACTGCTACACACAATGTGACAGTTAAGCTGGTCCAGAACGTGTTAACAAAGATTGACCTTACTTGCAGACAGCGATACCTCAAGACCAACATCACCTATCCAAAACAACCAGTTACATTCAGGCTTAAGCATTGCACTGAGCAGATGATATGAACCTCCGTAGCGGTACACATGTGTATTTCCTAGGCTGTGCAATGTTGCTCGTTCGCAGTTCCTCGCACTCCATTACTATGTTGACCGAAAAAGACTATGCCTATGTGAATACCTCGTGTTGTCTAAAACCGCCAACTTTAGTGCAACTGGTCAGGACACCGCAAGGTTTGGAACCGTGCATACCCATACTGACATGAAAAAAATGAAAACCGAGGCAGATATGAACTGCCATCAAATGCAAAACTGAGCCAGAAATAGGCGTCGTTCTACTTTCACCTATTTCTCCAGCGGGGAGTTGTAAAAAGACGATGGAACTCTCACCGTCATTATAGTCTATATAAACCAAGTCTTTGTAGCCTGCCTAACAGCACGAACAGTAGGCAAAGTTTTCTTCGACCGACCAGCTTTGTAATGGTTAACCATCACAGGCCTGGTAAGCCCGTCTAACCCTACCAAGATTGTGTAGAGTACAATATGATCACAAAAGCGAGGTAGGCAAGTGTAATTGAGACTCGCTCGCACTTTATATTGCATGTGCACTGGTCAGTTCATTCTCGCAACAAAGCCAAACAAAAATGTCAACTGCGCAGCATCGCCCGTAATAACAATTGGAAGTGATACCTGTAGCGCTAAACTCAAGCTGTCACGAGCTCCTATTATCATTAGGAGCGATAACGTATCACGAGTAATGTTCAATTAGTAGCTAACTTCAACGTGTGTGCTCAAAACAGGCTTACTTGTAATACATATATTACAGTTTAATATATTTTGAAGTAGAACTCGAGTCTGGCGTATTTAGAGCTGTGAGAAGCCATGATATAAAATACTGTAAACAAAGCTAACAAAACTACTACATCTCTATCTACCTACGGGCTCTTCATAGATCTGAAACAGGGAGACGATCAGGCGAAATACATGCGAAAGCAGATAAATAGTACGTACGTTTTGCCGAATTTCAATGCTACCATATTTCAACACAACAAACAGAGCATGAGGATATGAACCATGCGATTAGGGTAATTGGATATAGAGAAGCCATATTTCAAAATTAGACTACATTGTTAACATGATTTTAAACTACCTCAGGGCACCAATAATATAATAATAGTGCACTTAATACATGTATTTGTATATACATACAAAAGACACACAATCAATATGCCTAAAGATCTGAATGAAAACCTCTGCACACTGTTGCGAGTTATAGGTTTCTAAAGCATATCCATATTCAATCAAACCTCTAAGACTATACCAGAAATGGGCTAAATTTAGCTGTCCAACCCTGATTGTGAAATCAATAACGTACCTTTGTAAAGTGGCGACATGAATAGTGATCTGCACCTTTGTGATAAGCCTATATGACTATAAAGAATACATTGTACGAATAGAAGCCACTTCATACAATATTGGCAGACTACACAAATCGCCTAGCGAATGATATAGGCTATGAATTTGTAGTGCAACTTAGGAATTGTTCATGCACGCAAATATGTATATAAGCTTAAAAAAGTTTTCAGTCACGTCCTATAAGCTAGAAGCATTGGTGCTTAGAAATCATCTAACCCTTGCAGCCTAGTAGTCCAATGCATAAACGTGTTATACTACTCTAAGGATTGAGAGAAAAACATCTACGTACAGCACGAGAAAAGTCTATTCCCGTCTTAAAAGCGCAACTAATAGCATGGAAGAAGATAAGCACTAGCTGTGGTCTTAAGGGCTATTGCGTGCCCAACCTAGCCCGTACTAGATAAATACATCTCCAAGGTTAAAAGAGAACAGAAGTAGCCCGTAAATTTGGTTAAAAGACATCATCAGGGATTTGACTTATTTAGCCTTATGCGAAGAACCTATCTTCTCAGAGCCGACAAGCCTCCGCGACATATGTACCCCACACTACTAAAAGACCTAGTGTGACAAAGCTCTTTGTAGCTCTGTCACTTGCTAGTACTTTAAGCATAGTGAGGAATAAGTGGGCTTATTTGTACCTCTAAGCCCCGTAATTTTTATTGAATATGATCACTGTTTTTTCTCCATATATTATGTCGCGGATGCTTGTCGGCTTTGAGAAGGTAATAGATAAGTGACGGAGAGCCCAGGATATCCTCAGGCTTAATATATGCCATATACATAGCTTGGATGCTCGCTTTGAAGTCTTCAAGCATTTATCCACCCTATACAAGATATCAAAACGATATTGACAAGCCTTTACATAAGATAATTATGGCCAAGTTAGATATTTACCTTATCGTTGCTATCTGTACTGGGAGTGTTTTAGTACGCTTCACACAAAAAATCATATACTTGAAGACTATGAAGTCTATTCACAAGGTTGAGTACCAGCTAACTAACCGCGAGCAAACAAATCGAAGTTTAATGTACGAACAGTCTATTTCACTGAAATCTACTTAACTGCCCATAAGCTTTCGTATGATGTGTTATTGTTTCATAGTAAAGCACGCTAATCTGACATGACTGGTAATTGATCATCTATTTGCATTGCATCCCAATCATCGTTAAAACAGTGTGCTAAATATGAAGGCAAGAGCCAGCACAAACAACACGAACGTTATCTTCACTTGGTCATACGAAGAACATTGAAATTATCATTTATAGTGCGGCTTAGGAAGGCCATCAATCCCTCATGTAGTAAAACGTACCTGGAGATTAGACCTAAAATACAGACTACGCCTTCATTTCGACTTCTAACATGTTTCCTCTAAGCTAAAGCTAGATATAGCAGAGGCTCGGAAAGTGTGATAAGGTGGAATTGCCATTTAATTGGCAAGGACATATGCAAACAATCAAGTCACATCTCCCAACCCTCGAGAGATACCATCTAAGCTAATACCGCTTAGGAGAGATCTTTAGCATGCTTTCCGCAGGTTGTATGTTTTCTCACATTGAGGTTACTTAGGAAACAGATGATCTAGAAGAACTAAGAGGTTGACAAAGACGGTAAATAATAGGCGGTTAGTGTTACGAGCCTGAATCGCGTGGCAGTTAATGTTAAGCATCCTACTGAGCCGATAAGGTTGTTAATAGCAGCTTTTCATGTAGAATCGACTCGTTTTGTACTATGCAACAATCGTAAGCGCGGGTGTGAATGCTAAAAACTATTTATGTTCTTTGTTGATTGCTTATAAACAGCTAACCATTGCAAACCTCCAAGCTGATAATAATAATAATAGTCGGTGAAGAGCCTTTTTCACATAGAAAGTGGAGTATTCACTTGACACGTAAGGGTCCGTCTCGTTGGAATGAATAGTGAAGACACAGTGAAGGCTTAGGTCTGGCCAAGGCTTGGGTACTGCTATAGTATGTTGACGTAAAAGGAAAGTATCGCGAGGGATTCACCGGATCGCCAGATAATCGTACAGAAACCACCTGACTAGCTCATATTATAATAAACTGTACCCAGCGTGGACTGCTTCGTTACTGCTTAGCTAGTACATATTGTTTAATATCTCTATATACTTCACCATGTACGGACGGATATATTAAGTATTTCAAGTACGATCTACCGTATTGAATATATATACTCGACTCCGTGGAAGCGAAATTAACGACTGTCTTATCTAGCTAGAGCTAATTGGTGAAACCTCACTAGTATTTTTAATCCGAAAACGGATCGTCCTATTAGTATAGTGCGATGTCCGTAGATACTCTACTTGATAAGTATCTATGTGTATGCTACTCTATCACCACTAGCTGCTCTATCCTCCGTATGAAACAAATGAGTATTGATTACCACATAAAACTCGAGTAAAAAACCGGTTTACAATTCCGGCATGCATTTTGAAACTTAATGTTGTACATCTTAATACAAACCCCACTAAAGCATGGAAGTGCCGCCACAAGCAAAACTGAAGCAACATACAGTCGAATTAACATAACGGAACCACCAGGCCGTTGCGTGTCGATTTAAGAGCTAGAGAGCCAGCTCATTAGTGACGCTCTAGATTGTTCTATTCCACGGGTGATGGTAGATAAATTAACCTAAGAGTTCAACCGATATTAGTAACGGCTTCTTCAGGTAGATACAGACTACCCTTTAAGCCAATTATAAGCTTGATTACCCACAGAACTATCTTAGCTTAGCACAAGTTAATAGCAAGAATACAGGATGCGTGATTTACTTGGAAGCACTTAACAATGAAGTTAATGGTATCGTGGTAGATCAGCTTCAGACAATATGGTCAACGAGCTTCAGCTACATGCATCATCCATTGAAAAAACTTATAGCAAACTGTTATTTTATTTTATTGTCCATCTACTATAGTATAAAGTTGATAGACTTTAGTATGGTATTGCTAGCATCAGTAATAGTGACTAAGATGATATATTCTGACATTACTTAATGATACACTAACGGTAGCTTAAATGAAATACATGTACCTACCAACCGTCTTTATTGTCGTAGAAAAGAAAGGGATCAAATTTCTATCCAGTCAGCTTGTAAAGTAGTCTACTTACAAGATAAAATTCGCTCTAGCTCTAGTCCTCAATGACTACTACTCTTACCTGGTAGCATGAGAATCAGTACTGACTTTAACATATCAATTCTAATGCTTCATTTACCTCTATATACCAGGAAGCTCATTTCTCTATTGGCAGCAATGATCTTGGATCATGGTGTGAATTGATTACATTAGTGCTTCATACAAGTACGACCATGTATGCTAGTATCGTCAGGAACTTTCTAAATAATTCGTTTTGTCCCCGGGCCGGTACAATGGAGTGGGATAGAGTATGTTATTACCCGCATAGTAGCGCCGGAACTCCACATTTAGTATAGATGATCTATCCCATATAGAGGGACTGTTGTAAGCTAAGAAGATACTGGCTCTCGTACGCAATCAATTTAAATCAATCACATAGATTAGTCGACCGTCTCGATTTTCAGATCAAACAGACACGGTTACAGACTTACGATCTCTTCACATTCTTCAATATGTGACGAGTAAATCCAACTACAATGGAAGAAAATCTGGGCGCTTCTTACAGAGCTCCCATAAGCAAATATCGCGTAATGAAAATTTCTGAGGGCGTCTATAAATGTAGTTTAAACCTGAAATTGAAGCTAAGTAGTGATGATATATACCTAGTTTGACTTTAAAGATTACTTTTTAAAGAGTCGGAAGTATACTGAACTAAGGGGGAAATGCTATATAGCGACGAGGTAGTTAAGCTCAATAGCATGATATGTGCTTTGTAAAGGTATCATGCTTTGCAACCGCGGCTAGTTCTCTACATAGCATGCGGGCTGCTTAAACGTCGGAGCAACGTTTTGTATGTGACCACTTTCGAAAGTTATTGGTAAGCCTAAGCCTTTTCTGTCTGATACTTTAATATGTCCTTTAGAGGAGAGCATAAGGAGTATAATACTCTACATATTCTACCACTAGGACACATCTCTATATAAAGTATATATTGACACATCATTCAGCCTGAATCTAGCTTTAATTCATGCATAACTAGTGATTGGATGTAGTAGCAAAGCATGGTGTAGATAGAGTCTATAGATAGAGTCTACTTTCTCCATTCTAAACGCACTTGTTGTATACAAAATAAGATAGCATCATCATCAATAATACGCTATGAATAAACTAAGGTTAATTAAATCTATTTAAGAATAGTATAGTAGAAACCCTGCCTAAGGGCTTGACTACGCTCTATCCGCTACTACTTATGAGTCTCGTCCTGGAAAGTAATATCCTCGCTCATAGTTATTTGCTCTTAGCTGTTAGGCCGTCCTAATTAGCTTTATAAAAGAAGGCCAGACAGAGAAATATAAGCGTAGGGAGAAAGTACAATCTTTAGAGGGTACCGCTATACCTTCGCAGAGTGTCTCAATATCTAGTATAGAGTACTGACTGTATAACTGTTCCCTACCTCATGAGTAGCCAAGCAGTAAGAGAGAGTTATCGTCGGGCTTACTAATACACAATTTAAAGATATAGGTAGGCATTGGTCAAAGAACTAATACTGTAAACAACCATCAAAGCCGGAGAGCATCTCGACCTGTTTACGTATTTGTGCTTCAAATTATTATTATCGTTATGGTATTAAGACCATAACACGTTAAATACAAAGAGATCGCTAATCGTTTTTTTTACATTCGCTTGCTTAAGTTGATTATATATGCGATGACTTCCTAGGCATTTACTCTTTTCCTTGGCCATGTATATTAAAGTCGAAGTTGGACAGTTCAAATGGATTAGTGTTGTTTAGCTAGAGTGTAGGTTAAAAAGGATAGGTGATATCTATCTAAACATAAAAGTTCATTTCACTATAAATTACAATATCTAAGAATGCTCTACCTATCGGTATATTAGGTATGTAGATAATTGTCTTTTCGACTCATGTGTTAATTAAATAGAAGGATAGTTCGCTCGCTAGATTCCAACTATATCGGTATGAAGGTGTCGCCCTAAGAAAAGTAGCTATAAATAATCAATACACAGCGATTGTGTTTCATTTGTACGATGAAGAAATACGATGACTAGAGCGAATAAATAGCTTAGCTAGTAGTCTTCATCTGCGCTTTGCAATCGTTTTTGGGGTCAGAGTGAAGTTTGGGTTAAACTAACTAGTAATTTACTAGTAGCTAAGGAACACTGCTTATAACCTGAGAGTCTTATACTTGTGAACCATCACGATAATCCTTGAAACTACTTAGATTTAAGACATCTATCTAGGTGAAATCTAATGAGAAATGTCTAAAATAGTCTTTATGGTACTAACGACCACGTGCAATCCGCTTCACACTTCTTTCCCTTTTATATTACAGCTTTAAGCTATAGGCTAACGTAGTCCACAAGTGAGTGGGCCCCCCTCTATATGTTCGTACGACAATATATAAGTCAAATTAACTACAACGCCTTAAATTAATCAAATCTATAAGGAATCCTCTACTTTAGAGGTAGACTTAACTTTTCTAGTACGTACGCGCAATATAGCCGGGCTCGCTGTAGAGGCTATAGCGTCGCGCGCGTGTTTCTAGCTTCCTCGTACGACTACTATTCTAACTCGTTTCTACCTATAACTACTACGTCGTATTAATTTAATCCTTTAAAACTTTTACCTAATTAATCGTAAGGGACCCTCCTTTCTATAGTTATTCTTTCTTCGTACGACGACGGCGGCTAAGGCGGTTATTTACATCTTAACGCTTAGTAAGGTCGTAGCGTATAAGCGTCTACTCGTATACTATTAACGAGATTTCTTTATTTAGCTATCGTAAGCTTAAAATACTTAACGAAGGAGAGCTAACTTAATATCGTACGATACGATTCTTAATATATTCCGTCTATGATTTAGCCTTATTATTTAGTATCTTCGAGACCTAGGGTAATAGTAAGCTAGTAGAGGACCTAGTAGGTATTAGCATACGAAGCTTTATATCTAGCTATAAAATTATATAAATCGGGTTATACGGTACTAGGCTAGTTACTCGAAAGCTTACTCAGACGTTTAGCTTAGTTATTCTAGTATTATACGCCTTATTATAGACCAGGAGGAAGTCTTCCTTTACGATATACGTAATATACGCCCGTATAAGACCTTTGATTTCTTTACCGTACGCCCGTTCTAGAGGCCTAAAGTACCTAATACCAAGAGGCTAAAGCTTATATAGCGAGTAAGTAGGTATGTAGAGCGTTATAATACTCTACTCTTTATAGAATAGCTCGAAATTAGTCGAATAGTAGCTTTCGTAGCTATGGAGGATTAAGAGCCAGAAAGTAAGCTCTAGGTCTTCTACGTCGATAAGAGGTTATAACGATAGTTTTAGTAAATATCTTACCATTACGAAGCTAGTCTCGTCGAATCTATAAATATCGTTATCGTAGATTCCGTATTTCGGGATTACGTTCCGTATTTGGGAAAACTACGCGCGATATACGTTTAGATCTACGTAGAGGAGCTCATGTGATATTTAGACTAACCTAGTCGTGTCATAACTCTGAGATCTGCGCTTTATGTATTATTATGAGACATGGAAAAGAATAATATTGACACTATACTTGACGTAGCTCATCTAGTAACGAGAACCACATAGTAGTAAGGTATTTGAATAACGCTCTTGTAGAGTAAGTCTAAACTAGAAGAGCCCTGCTTATTATATATAACGTGGATTATATCGCCCGTTTTCCCAACTAGGGCACATTTGATAAAGAAATAGTAAGTTTATTTATCCAATGTTTTAGTTTTACATTATTGTATAGGATTTTCATCTGTGGTCTAGTAGGTAATCTTGATATGGAAGGTTAGTCTATGTGAGAGTACTTAAGCATAATAAACTGAATACTCCCGCTAATGAAGCGACAACGGTGCTGGTAATCGGCGGCCGCGCGCTTCACGCAAGAGGCGCACGACACCAGGCGCACGCCGCCGGCAGGTCCGCACCGAGGCTTCTTAGACTACAAGTCGTTAGCATAACGACCACACAAGCAGCGAAGGAGCGGCTCACTAGCGTCGCGGGCGCCGAGCCCGGACCGGGAGCAGGCTACTCCTCGAGTTACTGCTACTACTAGTGCTACTACTGTTGCTATTACTGTTACTACTACTACTCCTACTCCTACAGCTCGTGCTACCGAAGTAGCTCCTCGGCGTCGTCGTCGTCGTCGCCGCCGGAGCGGCCGGCACTATTACGGGTGCGGCGTGCTACTCAAGATCAGTAAGGGCACGGTAAGATCGACTAGGAAACGACGTACCTATTACTGTTGTTATTATTATTATTATTATTATTATTATTATTATTACTACTTCTACTGTCGCTACCGTTAGCAGACCGCTCCGATCTAGGGGCGCAAGCGCGCCGATAACGAGGGCGCTACGGCCGCCGAAGGCGATACTTACGGATTTAATAATAAGGCTATAGAGGAGAAGGAGGAATAGGTAGCGAGGTCGACGATAAGCCTAACTTATAGCTACTACTATACTATACTATACTAGTTACCCCGGATACGAAGGTACTACTACCTAAGGTAGAGCTCGTAGCGATAAAGACGTATTTACGTATCTACTACGTAGCGAATACGATACATCTTAAGGAATAAGGTAGGTACTCTCTCTCTTTTTATTTTAAGTAAGGTTTAGCTAGTGAAGAGCTATCCTTTTATATACGACGATAACTCCGAGCGTAGGCGCTACTTTAGCGTAAAGAAGATATAGCGTATATTTTTAGTTTAGCCTTATAGTACGGTTTATTATACGATAGATTCGTAGTACCACTAAACCCTTTCTAACTAGTTAGTATAGCGTACTATAAATAATAATAATAATAATAATAATATAACCGATAGATGCTAAACCATAATCTTACGGCGCTTTAATAATAGTAGATAGCTCAGATTAAAGTCGCGAACAAGCTTTACGTGCCACTGCTGATATTTAACCAAAGTCTATATATCATGGCATAGTAAATTATTATTATTATTGATAGTACGCTATACCTAGTCTAAGGTTAAGCGAATCTACGTATTAATCGTGTAGTAAAAACCGTGCCTTAAGGGCTAGACTAAAACTCTACACGCTGCGTTCAAGCTGCGCCTTAGTGGCGCCTTCGTTGAGAAATCGTCGCGTCAAAAGTTGGTCCTCACCGACCAACCTTGCTAAAGAGAGAGAGAGAGAGAGAGAGAGAGAGAGAGATAGAGAGAGAGAGGGAGAACGAGCGGGCGAGCGTAATGTAGTCGCTGCGCCTTCGTTACGTGCCTTGTAGGCTGGCGCTGAGTGTCGTGACGCCGTAGGATGTGTAAGTCGTTCGTGGTAACCGGGGCAACTATAGTACGTGGCCGCCGAATTCGCCTTCAAGTTATTGCGACTTCGACTGCAGGTCAACTGGCGATTCCTTCCTTCTGCAAGCATCACCCACATCGGTAAGTAGCCCTTCGTCGTTATCGTCGTCGTCGTCGTCGTCGCCATCGGTGCGGGTGCGCGTCGGCGTCGGAGCGATGTCCATGGCTAACAGCGGCAGCAACAGCAGCAGCAGCAGCAGGCATAGTAAATTAATACACGAAGAAACTCCGCGTAGGCTAAAAGACTTGCATCGCGGAACATCATAAGTTAATCAGTATGTGTATACTACAGAAGAACTACCCATGGTAATGTAGAGGTATAAGCTATGCTCAAGAAGATCCGGACTGCCTACTATTGATAAACAGTTCGATGGTATACTAATGAATGTAGCGTCGTAAATATATATTAGATATGCGTTCGTAGTCGATACATCAGATAATAGACACTTGAACTACAGCATAATGAGCACTACCTAGAAGTCAATAAATTCTAACTAAAACAAGCCTTTGTTATCTACAGCGGACAACTATTAATTTACAGATATTCGAATCCGGGTTGCTCGCTCGATACGGTACAGTAATTAAATATCTAGCATAGCCTTTGTAGTATGCCTATGCGGCAAGAGAAGTGAAGAAATAATGTTGACTTGCTCGGAGTGCATAGCACTGTGAGTTCAGGAAAGGTGTTCTAAAAGCTGATACATATGAAGCATATAATTTAAAGGACACGATAACTAGCAAGACAGAAAGCTCCGATATAGATGTAAAGAGAAGCTTCACGGAGTAGTATCTTGGTACAAATCAGACCTCACTCAGGACACTTCATTTTAGATATGGCTTACACTCGGAAGAAAGAATATGTACGGAAAAGCTACGGTAATCTACCATACACTATGTACTGTTTCATGCTTCATAATAGCTGACGAGACCATAGTAAGCGAGGCTTTTAAATATAATATTAGATTACTCTGATTGCATTCTATTGTATACTAACTTCTTCTATTAGATTTTAGGTGATTTACAAAGACGATTGCTACACGAGATCAAGCGCTGATCCGAGATTAACGGCACATCTACCTTGCATTAATGATATATATTTAATACTACACTTAGTCACAGTATAGTCACTTCTTAATTGACGCGCCGATTTTATAACGGAGGCGCTACGAGGACGCAGCTCAAACGTAGCGTGTAGAGTTTTAGTCCAGCCCTTAAGGCACGGCTTTTACTACACGAGTAATAAGTAGATTCACTTAACCTTAGACTAGGTGCAGCGTACTATTAATAATACCATTATGCCTTGATGTGATGAACCATTCGCGAAGGGCCGCCATGCCGTAGTTTACCAGAGGAGAGGCAGGAATGGGCAGCGAGGTCGATGATGAGCCCGACTTAGTGCGACTGCCGCACTGTACTACACTAGTTACCCGGAATACGAAGGCACTACAGCCTAAGACAGAGTTTGCGGCATTAAAGAGGCATCCACGCGTCTACCACGTAGCGAGCACGATGCGCCCTAAAGAATAAGTCGGCCATTTTCTCTGTTTTTATTTTGAGCAAGGTTTAGCTAGTAAAGAGCCATCCTTTTTATATGCGACGATAACCCTAAGCGTATGCGCTGCTTTATCGCGGAGAAAACGCAGTGTGTATTTTTAGTCCAGCCCCACGGCACTGTCTGTTACACGATAGATTTATAGCACCGCTAAACCCCTTTTAACTAGTGGGCACAGAGTACTATAAATAATAATAATTTACCATTAAGACATGTCCTGTTATTAAGCGAGGTACCGTGACTTACCTTATTATTAATCGTTTTCCTCGAGTTACTCAGATATAGCCCGCTCGGATTCAAGCTAGCCGGAAGTACGTATTAAAACAGTAACGTGTACCACAGGTCTTTATTTTATTTTATTTTTTTACAGCAGGCTGTACACGGCCCATCCGTATGTTGCCTAACTGATCAAGAACCAATACCGTTACCGGTGCTCGTTTCCACGTAATAAAATATGATCCAACAGGATATATGCCACGGGGAATACAGTGTCATACTGATACACTACGCGTACGCAGGAGAGATTCTGCTGCGTGCATTGCTCTGTGGCAGAACAGCATCTCATCAACCTGGTTGATCGGCGAGTGCTATTTGTATATAGCGCAGCCTCCTTCTATCAAATACGCGGCTTATCCATATGCCGCGCAGCACGTTTGAGTCCAATTTTCTGGCTTGATTCATTTACTACACCACTAATGAAAGGGCTTGCTGGAGTTTTGTGGCCAGAGATAGTAGAGAAGAAGTAGCCGCCAAATTCACTTCAACTTGCAATTGAACGCAGCATAAGGTAGTGCACTCATAGCGTATTAAGTTCGAAGACTCTGTTTGTCATGAATGCTTGAGATGGATAGATAAGACATAGCATTCAAAATAATCACTAAAGATGTGTATATTTCTAGTTGACCAGTAGTTTTCGGCGAACCACAGAAATAGATCTAGTAAACATTACAGTGGTGTGAATCATTTCTTAAGCTTAATATAACGAGTTCATAGTGAAAACTAACTAGAAGCTAGATACTACTAAAGATACTGTTTCTATAGTATAATTTGGATTAAATTAATTACTATTGCGAATCATTTTTTTTGTCTTTCACGGTTAGTTTAATACTAACTTGATTCATAAGCGACCCGGCCACTTCCTTATCGTCGTATTAAGTCTACTTTTCTACACACCTATAGCTCCCTTAATTAAGAGTTATATACTTATAAACCTCTCTATACCTAAACGATAAGGATAATGTCCTTAGTGTTAAGGTATCATATTACTTTAGTAGCTCCTTTACTACGAAGTAGTACTCTTAATACCCTAAGAAGCTATAGCCTTTACTTTTCTTTCCTAGCTACATGTAAGTATTACTAATAAAGACTTTACGCTAGTTTAGTACTATTATCATTATCGTTTAATAACTAAGAGGTTTTTAAGTATATAACTCTTAAATTAAGAGAGCTATAGGGATGTAGAAAAGTAGACTTAATACGACGATAAGGAAGTGGCCGGGTCGTTTGTGGAGTACGTTACGCAAAGTAAGAAGTGAGCTTAGGTCTAGCAATGTACTTCGAACATTATGCTACAAGGTATCATTTCATATCCTTTTCAGCTTATTAAAGTTTTCTCTGTACGATATATTGTTTTCTACACTCGCTTAACAGCAGATTGCATATAACGTGCTATGTAAGATAAATAATGTGCCTTTAGTTAAGCACTACTACTTTTCAGCATTTCGTAGCCCTGTATCATTATCTTCTTTGTTGAACTAGTGGTAGGTTATCCCATTAAACGTATAGCAGTTTGGAGGCTGAACAGAACAAAAGCTAAATAACATAAACTATGTCCTCCTATATTTGTTACATTACTCCCCCATCTTTTAGTAAATTATGTCACCTATAACTCAGAAGACAACACCTAGAAATAATCATTAGCGAGCCTACGACCATCTCTAGCTTGTCTGTCGACGAAAAGTAACTACAGTCAATTAATTCTGCGAATTATAGGAGACAGCCTGCTCTTTGTGCAGTATCAAGGTTTATGTTGTTGTCGTCGGGTAAAACTTAGGTCATTTCGTTCAACCAGATTGGTTTGTATGCTATCTCTGTAGTTATCTAGAGTCCAAGGAGTCGGCACGTACCAATTTTACATATGTTATAGCCTCGAGTCAGTCGACCTTTCATGTGGCAGTACCTTTGCAACGGAGCAGAATTGTGGAATGCAAAGAAGGGTATATTATATATTGGTTGTATGCTGATAGGAGACGCATCAATACATATATTGCCGTGAGCTAAGGCACGGTTGCGAGCTCCGCAGTAGCGAACTATAAACCAGTTTATTTGAGAGCATGTTTGTCCCGGTAAGGTGCAATTATTTTACAGCACTATGTAAATATAACGTTTGGTTAGGCTCAGAGGTGTTGCAGTTGCTTGCAGCCTATAGGCAGGCCACATGTATTATGTTTGCATATTGTCATATAGTGAGCCTGTTCTGCTATATACGTATGCGAACGAAAACAGACGTGTAATTAATCCACTGATGAATGCAAGCGATAAATGCTCTATTAACCGTTTCCAACAAAATTACACGTGAATTGAATAATTATCGGTATCTATCGTTCGATTCTTCTGTGTAGATGTAAGACGCAAATACTAACTTAGGGTGCTATAGCTACTCTGACTATGGTATGGTTACCACTTTTCTCAGCGGCGCTTTATTAGTTGTATCTCAACTATGTTGCGTTTGGATTTCCGCTGTATGTTATGAGCAGGGATTACTGTTTTTATACAGAAAAGTTAGAATGATAATCGAGAAATATCGCTCATTGTAGAGTTCAAAAAATACCATCCATCAAGTAGAGAAACCAGGAGAGACTTTGATGTAAATGTATTCGGGTTTTCTGGGTGCTAACAATTCACAGAATACTGGCTGCTGGATAAAAGACAAAAGCGCTCTGTAGCATAGCACAATCTCTATGACTGGGAGCACAAGCTATAGCCTCACTTTTCTACTTCGCCTGAGGCACTGATCAAGAAGTAGTCTTTCCTCTAAAAGTCATTTACACGTACCTAACTGTTTCATTCAACTGCTTGTCTAGTTTCAGTTCGTCCAATGTTTAACTAATGTTGAGGTCCGAGGGCCTTGAAGGAAGATTGCCTGTTTGAGTTGTGCGAACCGTGGGGCAGTCTGAACACTGACCTGGAGAAAGAGAAAACTTCCAGCGACTTAGATTTGAAGCCATCAATCAGCGCAATATCTGGCATAAGACTTAGCACTCTTCCCATCGCTCATGCATGCATGAGACAGATTGTGAGGGCCTGGGCGACATCTCGTGCAGTCAGCCTTGTGAGCTACAGCGCAGACTACCAGCCGTGAGAGATGTTTCTTAGCATTGGTGCCAGGGGTGGAGGGGGACAAAAAATATCAGTCGGCTTAGTATGGCAGACATATATCCATGCGCACTGCGCCGGCTCACATTTTTTGTCCCCCCCTTGGGTGTCTGCATTCGATGTAACACTGTAACAACGAAACTGGTTTGCTTCAGCTAAAGAAGTTCAGCCCAAATACTCTTTTCGCCGCGGGCTATTCTGATGACGAGTATGATTTCCGGCCAAATGCACACCGCCGCCCGATATCGAGAGACGAGTATTGACTGCGGCACACAATATACGCCCTCTATTGTGATTGGAATGCTATCGAGCACAGGTTCTGGACGCTACCGACGGTGGTATGTGATATGCGCCACCTCAGCTCCGGTTCGAAGTACGAAGTACCTGACAGGACACACTAGGAGAAGGGAGCAGGCAAGCACGATCCCGAATTTCACGACTATACCGCCGAGCGTGAAGACATACTCCAGCGAATGGCTTGTCGAGTTTGATCCTCGCCGTGGTGCCCGGGACGCCGTTCGTGTACCGCACTTCGATATCATCTGCAGGACAGTCTAATTTTCCCTCCGCACGGGCAATGCCGGCCTGTCAACCAAGGTCCCAGGCTGGTCCCATATGCTTCGGACTGGCGCTCTCGGCCTGTCGTACGATTTCGACACGACCGACGAGATATAGGCCGCTTTCCAGCTGCAGTAGTAGCACTTTAAGCTCAAGATCGAGGCCGCCCAACTCGACACCATTGCTATGCACGATATTGAAGTCGGTACTCTGCACCCTCGACGACTATCTCATAGCGTTTCTGCATTGACGCGCTGAGCTTCTGGACAGCACCAGGGCGCGCGAGAGATACGGCGACAATCTCATCCATGAGGCTCGGCCAACTCGATCTGCGAGGCAGGAGATCCAAAACGCCCGACGCCGACTGGACGACTATCCACTGCCACCTCTACGTGTCCTTGCTGCTATATCGCCTTCCCTGCATCACCCTTGGCCGCTAGTTGGCCGCGTATGTCAACATGAGAGGCCTTGGTGTCGAACCCGACAAGAGGCGTGACATCCTGCAGGATAACTACGGTTCACGGATGATAGGCCGCTGCTTCTTCATCGCCAAGTCAGGCATAATTGGCTTGGGTACAGGCTTCATGGACTCGGGCGACGTGGTCAGCGATCCCTACGGACGCAACACTCCGGTTATACTCCGCCGAGATTATCCATGACGAGTACCGACTTACCAGTAACTGCTTTGTTGATGACTACATTCATGGGAAAGCTTTAGGTTCGGGCACCTTTCAGATAATTTCTTTCGTGTTGCTTAGCTTCGCGAATGTCCGCCATGAGAAAGAATTAAATGTGTGTGAGTTTGTAATAATTTAACGTCTCGACTGCTAACACAGAGCATATACACAAATGAGAAGGCAAAGCGCGTATATTTAGCAGAGGGGCGGAGGTTACTCGACCTGGACAAGATGGCGTTGCAGTGTTGGTTCATCAGGGTCACTAGTGCCAAGCCGTGATGAGACATGTGGTTATCAGGTTTCGGCCTCGAGACCTTCGTCCTTCGGCAGCGAGAACACCATCTTAGCAGCGCCTGCCTTTTTCTTGCGCTTGCTTACGCCAGCACCAGCTCCGGCCGGGGCATCGCGAATCCATCGGGACACAGCCTCTGCTCGCTCTGTCAAAATAGGATACTCACGACCATCGTCCACAGCCCACCGCTTGGGCATAGCTGCGAATGGGAGTCCTGGCTGTGAAGCTCCTTGGTCTTGTAGCTGTCGTGTAGGCGGCAAAATAGCATTGCTCACAGTATTGGGCGATGCATCAATATTTGCTTCAACACTGTGCTGCCGCGCCACGAGAGCGGCTTTGAAGCTGACCTCGTCATTCACGCGTTCGTCCTCTAGTGCATCAACGATGGCCTGATGCCCGAGGCGGTCTTTCCGCTGGCGTTCGGTCTCAAGAGGCATTAGCCCGTCATTGATGGAAATACCATTCAAACCCGAGGAGAGAGTGCCAACACTACCGTTGAGGGGCACAGGCGACGGCAAGGGTGCAGGGGCACACAAGGTCTCCCAGCTACTAGTCAGTTCAAGCCAGCCTTTGGAGCGCCTGAGCACCTCGATCCAGTCTGCTTGAGCAGGTGACCGACTTGCTTGGAAGACTGGGTAGCCATCAGCAAGCCGAGCTAGGCGAGCTACCATGTAAGCATGTCGTTGCAACTCCTTAGCAGATGTCTGAATTAACGCATGACACAATAAAAGAGCATGCAGTGCGTCGGTCAGCAAGGGGTGGTAGGTGACCGTCTCGGTAGTGGTTTCAGTCGACACATGTGCTGTTGACAAAGTTACAAGCTCAGTGGACGGATAAGAAGGCAGGCCGGTTGGAGGCGTTGCTGCAAAGAGCGTTGACAGTGTATGCACCATATGAGGCTTTACTCTAGGTTTCGGAGCGCTTGAAGCCTGGTGGAACCACCGAGGTTGGGTGTAGTATCTCTTTGTCTTGTTTGTGGCATGATTGACCTGTTTTGTAAAATCATCAATCATTCCGACTGGAAAGTCAGGTGAGTAATGGAAGTGTCTCAGGTAGTCCATGTAGTCTCTTAACGCCCGCTTAGCGTACAGTCTGACAAGCTTCCGATGTTCCATCTCGTCTTTGGACGACATCTGCTCCGGGCGTTGTTTTTCCGCGCCACTGATAACTTCTGGGCCAGTAGAGCCGGCAGTGGCTAGGGGAAGGATTGGAGGCGCTGATTGGGGAATGGCTGGCGTAACGTGGTTGCACGCAAGTGTCAGATAACAGCTGGCCCTCTGCACGAGCAGTTGCACCTCTGTAGAACTAGGATGATCTTGTTCGTCCAGGGGCGTCTGGTCCTGACGACGACCAGACCTCCGCTCCATCTGCTTCAAGCTCTCGCGCTCAGCATAGTGAAGTGGCTGCTGGAGGCGGCAAACACTGAGCGCAGTGGTTAGGTCATGGGCGGCCCCGGTGTAGTCGTGCTTAAAGACGCGCACGGTAGCTCTGGTGCGCAGAGGTTCGCAATTGGCAGGCCGCTGACCAATGATTTGATCAAGAGCTCGTAAATCCGTGCACTCTGCAAGCTGTCTAGATGGGATTTTCTCGTGGAAGAAGTGGACATAGTTGGCGTCGGGATCTGTAGGCTGCCGTTGCAAAACATGGCCTGCGACATTTTCCAGCGTCGAGGTCGACTGCATGGTGGCAACGCTCGAGGCGATCTCGTCGAGATGGTATGCCTTTGAGAGTTTCTGGCTTGCTTGCTCGCGCATGCGAAACTTGCGCTCTGAGCTGAGCTTTGTCCCGCCAGCACTACCAAACCCCAGGCCAAGGGCCTGCATCTGATGAGCAGCACTACCTGCCATTGAATGGGGGATGGGGGAGGCGGCGATGCCGCTTGCGGCTCGGACGGCGAGGTCGGTGGCTGCATCGACTAGCTGGCGGATCTTGACAAGATCATAAAAGACGGCAGGGTCTACAGGGCGAGGGAGCGGCATGTAGTAGTTTGCGTTCGCGAGGGTCTCGAGGACCTCGACGGGCAGCTGGAGCCATGGCCCATGGAAGGAGGAGATGAAGCGCCAGTGTCTGTCGGGAAGGGGTGCACGGTCAGGACTATGATGTCTACCAGGGGCAAGTCGACTGCAGTGCGCACGCACACAAAGAGTGGCTTACTTGTTGCGACAGATTACGAGGGCAGATGAGGAGGACGAGGATGGCGGAGGATCAGACGGGACAGGAGAGGCCTTGCCTTTGTGGGACGCAGAGACAGCAGGTGACAGTGCCGGTGAGGGCGCGGGCGACCCGGCCCTCGTGCTCTTCTTGCCCATGTTGGTGGACGGTGAGACTGGCAGTGGCGATGGGCAAGCGTGTGGTCGTCGAGAACTCTGTGATGCTGGGCTGCGGAAGGGGGGATCCGCTGTGGACGCCAGCAAGATTGTGGGCGTCTCGATGGAGAGCTACTTAAACGAGAGCGGTGCAGGCACGCCAGCCCCGGTGCGAAGCTGTATCTAAACAGCGATCATACCGCATGTCGTGCTCTGTCGTGACGAGCAAATCGGCCGTATGGGGGCGCACAAATTGGTGTTTGCGCGGCGCGGCTCGACTCGGCCTTTCTCGGTGCCCCTCGCTGGCATTTCATGAGCCATGGCCGGCGACATTTTGCTTATCGGCACTTTCCTCCAAACGCCGTTATCGGTAGCTCCACGCCGCACGGTACTAGAAGTGGATTGGACTGTGCCTACCCACTGTATGCTCGACTTGTCTTTACGTTTCTACTCGAGCTCACGCGGCGCCTCTCATGTCATCTCGCCACGACTCCCTCACCTGGCCTAGGAGACCGTCGATCGTCAGTATGTCGACTGCTGTCCCCGCAAGAGCCTTGCCCGCCCTCAGGGCCCGCTCAAACGCTGCCCGAGTGCCAGCCGCGTATGCAGAGTCCTGCAGGGATAGAGAAGCCTGCATTCAGGCTCGGCATCACGTAGCTGACATCCCCCTGGTCACTGCTTGCATTCGTCTGGCCCCGCATTTCGTCCACCTCGTCGTCAGTTGGGATCTGTACAGGAGGGCTCAGCGAGTTGAAGTAGCGCCGGTACGAGTGCGCAAGCACACGGTTTGGCACGTGGTCAGCATAGCTCATACTAGTTGTCATCTTGAGTGTCGCACCCGAGGCCGCCGCGCCAGCCTGAAAACAGCCATCGACCTTCTTCTTGAGCTCCAGTAGCCTTGCGCGGCTGCCGGCTCGCACCACAAAGTTCCCTACAGCATATGCATGGATAATGTTTGGCCGCACGCCGCCGTCGGAGGTGTTGCCCTGAATCCCGTCGCCCGGCATGGTCTGTTGCCGTAGCACCGCGAGCGCCGTGCAAGCCGTGATGAGCGCATCAAGGGCATTGATTCCAAGCCACGGACTGGCCGCCGCGTGTGCCTCACGCCCAAAGTACTCAACCCGGAATGCCTTGTATGCAGCTGTCCGCATGATGGCACTATCGGCGACAATACTTGGGTGTGAGATTAGGCTTATGTCGACTTTGTGCTCGCAATATGCCCCAGCCTCGAGGAGTTTGATCTTGCCGCCTCCGCCTGTCCAGTGTCAGGCTTAATTGGATGTTACATGGGCAACGAGTGGATGAAGAGCTCATCTTCTTCAGCTGGAGTTCCAAATATGACGACCTTTCCTCCTAGCTTGTGACGTTCCATGACTTTTGCCGTCGCCAGGCCCCCTTGCTACAGATGCGACGGCGATCCAATTGTGGCCACAAGCATTACCGATCCCCTCCAATGCGTCTGCAGCAAGCAGTGTCAGTGAAAGGAGTTGAATTGGATTGGCTGTGAGTATGGCGCATTCGCATTGACGTAGACTGACCATACTCGGCATTGAAAGAGACCACAGGGCCTGGGCGTCCGCTATCATAGACAGACGTCCATGCTGTTGCAAGACCGTATGCTGAACACGTCACAGCCCACGCTTGCTGGCGCTGCATGTAGTCTGTGAGGACCCTGTGCGCCGTAAACTCATGATAGCCAAGCTCTGGGTTGTCGTGGATGGTCTTATTGACGGCCCACAACTCATCTGCTGCGCTCTCGATAGCCTCGTTGACGTCGGCGAGGTAGTCTTGCTGCGTGCATGACCCAGCCTGTGGCTGATCACGGTCACTCGCCACGAGGACAAAGTCGTTGTTGGTGATTTGCATTTCAGCTTTCGGCAGCGCGAGGATGGTGCGTTGCCTTGGCACCGTGGAAATTAATGTCGAGCCGGCCGGTGCCAACATGCGCGACTCGATTGTGTTCTTGGGAGCTGGCCGAGTTGGCCGCACCGGCCGGGAGCCGTTTCACCGACCGGCCCCGCACCCATTGGCGCCGTTGTCGGCAGCCCGGTTCCGAGTCTGCCGGCCCCCAATAGCAACCTTTGTGAGCTCCGGCCCTACGCAGTAGACCCCGTCGGCAAGCTGCACGTACCAGACACCAGAACATACCAGACGATAAGCCCTGACATGGCAACTCTGGCAACTCTGGAGGATGAAGAACGGAACCCATCCGCGCTGTCATTGGTCCACGCTTGTGTGTGTGATCTCGTCGGTGCACTGAGTTGGAGGTAACATAAGCACACGATCCGGGCTACCTGAAATTCAACTGCTAAACCAACAACAATTATACAATTCTCGCCTGCCCCGCCTCTTTCCGGGCGTCTAGTCATGCGGCTTGGACCTCAAGGGATTCTCAACACACAGAAATAATCACCGCCCTAGCCGTTGGACATAGCGACGAATACGCAAGTCGATTACGACCCGGCGACAGCCGATTAGGTCCACTCTAAGCATATATAGATGGGGGAGCTCGACGAGAAGAATGTCCGCTGCAAGATTGAGATGTAAATACTGCCATTTATTTGTATCGCCTACTCCCTCCAAGTCATCGACGAGACATCCCACGGGTACTCGTCTGTGTACGGCATTGTACCAGACAACAAGAACCTTGTGGGTTAGCAGTATTCCTGGGTAAGCTCCATCTTCTACTTCGGTGCGTGTGACCCTGTGGGTGAGCGGCCCAATTCTCCCCCTGCTCTCTCCTGCTGACTGATGCTTTAAGCTACCTGTCTGCCGAATATCCCTGTGTTGTAATTCTCCAGGGGTTTCCCATTGTCAAGTTCCTGGGTATCGATATTATCCTCTGGGGTGTGGCGCTACTAACTATAGCTGCTTGCTCATTGTTTGCCGGCCTGACAAGCGTCCGGGTCATCATGGACATGACTGAATTCACCACCTCACTTGATTTTGTCGTTTTTATTGACATTTGGTGGACATGTTAGGAGCAGGCTAGTTAATCTACACTATGTATTTCTTTCTTAGGCATTGGTAGCTTTGTTAGATGCTGCTATCTTACGGAATCAGGCACAGCAAGGACAGTATTTCCACTTGGTAAGTCTTGTGTACACAGCTTGAAGTATGCAGCCTACGCAATAGTTGCCATGTAGGAAATACATATTTCTCACTTACAGCGCCATGACGGTAAAACGGGGCATGATCTTCACACTGTTCGTCCCCGGACCCCCAACGCGAGTCTCTTGGCTCAGCAAGAGCGAAAATGTTGTCGCAATACAGTGTGCAATCGAGAACAAGACGGGCACAGAGTCTCGCCGGTTTTGTGAAGTTGAAGGTTGTTGAGGGGTGCACAGATCCCCATGTCATTGTCCTTGGACTCATTTCTTTCGTCAACGCGATCGCTTCGGGCGGTCTTGCCTTCGGCTCACTCACCATCGCTGGCTGTGGATTTGACCTCTTGCACGGCCCTCATAAATCTGCCCCTTGCTTCAATTCAGGTGGTTGTGCAACTCTCCTGCAACTTCTTGGCAAGCAGGATTAACAACTCTTGTCTCTATGCCACTATTCCTGCCATGATACCGCCTGTGAGCATTCCTTTGGTCTTGACTGGAAAATAATAACATGACACAGCTTCATCATCAATACACGCGGGTTAACCACCAACCTCGCCAGATCATTAGCACATGTTTAATCAACCAGTTTAAAATTACCAATAAATGGGGTCGACTCGTTGCTGTTCGGCTACCAGGCTCATACCTATTTGACTTCATAATTATTAATGGCAGAAATTGCTGGCAGCACGAGGCGATCTGTTGATTTGGGCCGGGTGTTCGTGTGCTAATAATGCCTTAGCCAGATCGCCGACATGCAGTTCTTCAAGAGCACAGAAGCCCCTGCCTATCATAGTGGCATTGTGGCCATGCTTTGTAGTTTCGTTCTAAATCTCGTGCTGAAGCAGATCTTGTGCTTTCTCAATGTTCTGGAAAACTGCAAGTTCGATAAGCCTCTATATTGAAAGAATAAGCAAGATAAACCGAGCTATGTAAGATCAGCGAGCAATAGAGTTTCAAAGACGCATCGACCGCAGGAATGTAAGTTCTTCACGTCAAGAGTTATCTTTTGTCGTGGGTGAGTTATTATTGCCCTGTGGTTATTAAACCAGGTCATTGAATTAGGCCATATTTTGTTACGTCCTGTAGACTTTCGCTTGCGAGAGAATATTTATATTACGACCGAGAACCCATTTTCAATGAGTTCCTAGGGGAGTATTGGCATGGGCATGGTCAATTAATGTTTCCATCATCGTTAGGTTTCTTTGTAGGTAGCACATGTGTGTGTACTATGTTCATATGAGTCTGATTGGCCTTATGCGTGAACGTTTTCCTGCAAAATAAAATCTCAAAAAGTGCTATGCTAAAGCTTGATCTCTTTCCAAGATACAGTTGCATAGTCATTGACCGAGTGTACCCAATATACCCAGTAGATTGAAGCCTCTCATTCATGTCAATTATTGATTTATAATCGGAAATCTGGTTTGCTCCTTGTGTACTACCAGTGCTAACAGTCAAACCACCACTCAAGCGATGACTATTTAAAAATTCCTCGACTTGTGGCACCAAACCAGCATGAATGAGTTGTGACACTCTACTTGTTCAGTGTGTATCATCTCCCATAAATCCGCGGGCCAGATATCAAAGTAACCCCTCAACGGTCTGCCCACCCCTGGATTTCATCGAGAGTGAGGACGTAGTCATCATTGTAAATCTAATGCCAGGTGTAACGTTTCAATGATTAGCCACGAGATACATGTCATCAATAGCATTCAGCCAAGATCTCGCTACGGGATGCGGGGAGAGCGCCTGCGTCATACCTCTTTCAAGACTTCGACCGAGTTCCAGTCGCTGTTGTCTATGTACGTCTCACCCCAGACGCAGAACCATAGCCAGTCGGCTCCATAGGCCTGTAGAAGATTGGGCTTTGGGGCCGAGCCAACTTCAGAGGCAGCAATTAGCTTCTTGTCTTTGCCAAGATCTAGAAGTTGCTGATACTGCGTGGTCATGACCTGCTCGGCGGACTGGGTTAGAATTGCATGATAGCCATTTTGATGTAATCAACTTACACCGTGTCCCCGAGCATACACATCTGCACTAAGAATATCCACGGTATCATCTCCCGGATACCAGTCCTCAGCAATCGAGTTCCAGACCCAGATTAGATTGCTGAGACCGTGATACTCTCCAAGTCGATCGAAGAGGAGTTTCCAAAGAGCTTTGGCCGGCTCAGGACCTTTTGCACCCCACTAGAACCATTCGCCTTCTGCTTCGTGCAATGGTCTGAAGAGGACCGGGACACCTGCGTACTCCAGACGTTTGAGTTGTATGGCGATAGAATCAATGTCCCGCACAAGCAAGGTGTAGTTGGCTCCTTGGGGATCGGCCAGCACTTGGGCGATATCAAAATCTGTCGCCCGAGTATAGAACCCAGACCACCATGGATTTTCACTCGTATCGTATAGCCCAGTAGGCGCGTTCCAGTGCCAAAGGACTGAAACGATCCCCCCTTTGTTGTGATGAGAAATGGCATCCTCGATTGCCATCGAGATCTGACCTTGGCGCTCGACGCGGGATGGGCTATAATCCATCAGGTCCACCGACAGTAGGGCTGGAGTCTTGCCGACGTTCTGGGTGATCCAGTTTGCCCACTTCATGTCCTGCTGACCAGACAGTATCTTCTTGCCGTAGATGGAAACAAGATAGTTGTAGAGCTTGTATGCAATACGACCCGACTCGTCATTGACCAAGTCCTTATTGATTTGGTGCGGAGGCCGGGCTTTTGCGGGAGTGAGCTCAATGTAATCAATGAGGTACCTGTGGACACGTTGATAGAAATTTTCAGCATACGCCGGATTCCTTTGAGCACTGCGATATGAAGTTTCACGCCATGACATACCATCCCCAGTTCGAGACGATATCGATTGAATTGTCACCGGCTTCGAGGAGTACCTGGCCTCCAGACGCAGTGACCCAGGAGGTCGATGCGGGAAGCAGGACCTCGCTTGTGGAGTCACCGTTGAGGACGAGCGACGTTCGCTTCTCTCCGTAGATGCCTGCATAGCGTATACTGATGTCGAAGAGCGTGAGAGCATCACTTGTTACCCGAAACGAGACCTTGTCCGTGCTCGTGTCGAAGCTGGTCACGTAACCGGATCCTGGGACGGTCTATGTCAGCAGGATATACGCGAAATCATCATGTTCTACGAGAGGAGAGATCACCAGAGAAGCCCGCTTGCGTCGTATCGACCGTGGTGCCCGAGAGAATGGCATCCTCGGCCTCAAACTTTCGTGTAGTGCTCTGTGCAAAGCTGCTTGTGATCCTTGAAGCCAGGGCACAAATCATGCCGAGGCCATAGCCGTATTGAATACACCACATTTCGAGCAGAGCGTCTACGTTCAATGGTGGCGAGGCTGTCGCGGGATTGATGATGAAGAGGATTGTGCGACGTCGACGACAGGCCACATTTCATACGTAAGTAAGAAGTGAACCGTACCTAAATGGAAGGAAAAACAGCGGAGTATGGTCTCATAAAGCTGCCATCATCCGAGGACATGCAGCCAGGAAGGGGATTCATCGCCATCTTCACTCTATCCCTCGACCCAAATCGGGCGAAGTACGGAGGCCGAAGCTCCGCATGCTCGTGCTTGGCATGGATTCATGGTTGCCGCACACTACCCAAGCATAGCTCTATTTGTCCGAGGTTAGATGCACTGTGGTACAACCAGCCGGGATCGTGCGAGGTCTCAAGTTCATGCGGAAAACTATTGTATTCTCGTGGTTTTGTGAGGTTGCTTGACGGCAGTACTGAGCCTTTTTACTAAAAAAGCTAGCTCTAGTTGCGGATGGAGTGGGGCGCTGGGAACAGAGGCAAGGGGAGAAAGGCGAACTGTGGAAGCAAGTGCGTTGCTACATTGGCTGTGCACTCTCTGCTATATTTGGTTGAGCCTGATGATTCGATGGGCACATGTATCATCATTGACCCCGTAACATGCTCACTCACTTTCAAGCCTGTTTATTACCAGCGCTATGCTAAGGAGGCCAGTTCTGCCATTGGCAACGCTGCGCATACGATGCTGAATTTAGACATGGGTATTTGAACTCTTCTACATGATAGACTGCTAATATGCGACGACACGACCACCGCCTGTCAACTTCGGCCAATTCTGCTAGGAGCTCAGTGCTAGGCAGGCATCGACCGCAAGCCCAACTCTCCCCTCCTTCTGATAGACGACATCACTTATGATATCGCGATCTAGATCCGGAAACATGCCAGCCAAGGTTTCTACAACGTTGCGGTGCTCAGTCCGGCTAACACGCTGTGCCTCGGCAACCTCGGCACTGGCTTGCCTAGCAGCAGCCTCCTGAGCTGACAGCTCGGTGTCCTTGTGGCGCTCTTCTGAGGATACGCGAGGACTGTTTGCCTGTGGGCCTAGTCGCGACGGTGCATAAACATGTTGTGGAGGGCGGGCGGTGGTGGCTGAGCCTGTCACATCAGATTCATCTGAAAACATCCGACCAATTGAAGAAAGTGGTCTCTGAACGGCGCGTAGAAGACCAGGAATGGCACCTTCATCACTTGAGTCGTTACTTGGCTCCATGGACGAAAGATAGCGGCGTGGCGTTCCCGAGGAATCGACGTCAAGCGACGGTCGTGTTGACGACGATCGGGACTGGCTGCCCCGGTCGGGTAATAGAGCTTGTTGTTGCTCTTTCTGGACAGGAAACTCTTCTGCTCGGTGTCGCTCAGCAATAGCCGAGACAGCCGCCTCCACATTTTTTTCGAAGTCCTCATCGGATATAGTCAAAGTCGTCCGATCCATGTTCTCTATGAATTGCACGGCGCCCATCTGTAGTTCACATCAGTATGACGCTTCACAGAGTCTGAAAGAGGTCCACATATAACTGACTAGGGACGACAGATAGTATCCAGCTTCTCCTCCAAGTTTGTCTTGGTTGCGAAATCGCAATATATACTGTACGTTTGACACGAAGTGTTCCGGATTGGCCCGCAATACAACGTAGATCAATAGTGGCATGAAGGAATCGGCAGAGGAGTCCGACTTCGCGTGTTTAAGCAGGCCTATATTATCAGCTTTTGGTTTGTGACAACCGGGTGACACTTCATGAGAACTTACCAAATATGACTTTACAACAGTTAAGTACGCATATGATCTTGTCCCGGGGTGCTCGATACGAGCGAATCTTGAGCAGCTCTGTGCTGGCTGTTAGTGTAGAAACCAAGGTTTGCACAAGATAATTTGGAGCTCACCCTGTTGCGCCAGACTGAGAAACCTTCGACCACTGTCGCTCACTGCTGGTATATCTAGATGCTCTTCGCTTACCCAGCTGTAGATGCTGATCTTTTGAGCTAGAACGCCGTCGCGCTCCACGTCTTCTTGGTGCTGTCCTCTGCGGCCCGGGCCCATTGGTCTGTCACTGCGACGCTTTGTCTTTACACCAGGGATCGGCTGTGGCGGTGGGATAGCGGGAGAGAAGGTCTGGCTGTAGAGCCTGTTCATGACAAGCTTCTCCATTCCCTCACGGGCGTTATCGAACTCGGCATCGGATACGTCCCGCCACACCTCGCATTGCGCCATCTTGTTGGCAATAAAGGCTAAGAAGTCACCAATGATCTTGACTTGCTCATGCACCATCCATTGCCTTTTCCCAAATTCGGACAAGAAAGACTTGAGGTAGCGCGCAACTGGGTCGGCCTTTTTGTTCTTGAGCTGATCGAGAAAGCGGTGGAAGTCGAATGGCAGTGCCGGCTCGGGCTCGGGTTCTGGCAGCGGGGGCCTGTGCAAAGTACTGGTTGAGTCAGAACGGGGAATGGTTTCATCAGCAACCCTGTCCTTGGGAGGCACAGGAGGGCCGTGGTCGTCGGCTGTGTGTGATTTGTCTTGGGACTTCAGGCTTGCCGGTGAGTCGTTAACGACCCCCAGTTCTTGTAGCTGATGGACTATACTCGAGGATAGAGGCTCGAGGCTCGATTTGCGTGGCGGATGCTGCAGTGGTGCACTGCCGAGGATGGGCGAGGTCAGCTCGAGGCGAGGGCTCATGACCTCTTCTGCACCGGGCCCACCGCCACCCTCGGGAAACTGGAGCATAATGCTTTGGATCTCGGAGCGAGAGCTGCCTTCCTGCTCATCTTCGCTGACGTATCGTTTTTCGTCGTAGCCGGAATCGGACGGAACTGGAGAAGTGCCCATGGCTGGATCTCGTGGCCCGTGGTGTGTTGAGCTGCTGCGCGAGTGGGGGTTGGAGCCGGAGCCGGACGGAGCGTGAGGCGCTGGGTCGACGTAGGTTGAGGTGTCGATCGCGAGGTGCTGGGGCTTAGCTGGCCTGATGGTTGCGACTGAGGACTCCATGGGGTCTACCGGAGCATCGGGCTCTGGTGATGACGGCTTCATGGGGGCTGCGGCGTTGTTGTCTTGGAGAGCAGAGTCGTGAGCTCTGCCGGGGCCATTGCGAGAGGGCGGGCCATCAGGGGATGGAGGCATGTGCGTCTGCCGCAACGTTGTCGCGATCGATTAAACGAGATTGGCAAAGACTTGACTAGAGGTGCTCGAGGATGCTGATGGTATGGTGGTGTCGTCGGTTGGAAGCTGAGCGATGAAGCCGTCACCTTGGAACAGCCCACCGCGTGCGTGAGGCAGCAAGCTTGGCACAACGGAGCTCCATGCACAGCACTATTGTACCCTACTACGTACGTAGCGCAGTGTGCTTAGCCCCGCCCTGCCCAACCTTCCAAGGTCGGATGGGAATGCTCAAAGTGCCCGGCTCACACGACCGCCCCGTGGACTTCTTGCCGCTAATTTAATATGACGACTACGCCAAGCATCGTAGCAAGCTTATATGATTCGAATAAATGCATGTCCACGTGCTTATCTACCCAGGTATGTATGTGTTTCAGGGTATTATGTGCCCTGTACTGTGACTATTGCAGAGGCTCCGAGAGAGGCGGCTGTCACCGCGCTACGATGAGTAAGGCGAACTTCGAAGTGGGATCGCCCCCATCCAGATCCCATGGGCCGTCCGGCGGGTGGTGAATACTCCGTATGCGTACACACGGCCCACGTGCATTCGTCGCGCGCAATCTCACGGGTCCCTCGTACTCCGTAGACAGGCCCACCTAATCGAAGCGCCAACACCATCACTATGCCGGAATTCTCGTCAAAGCTGGCTTGGCTCTGCAGGGTGAGGATCGGTGCTTGTCGCAACGCCGCATCTGTCTCCCCCTAGGCGCGCCTCCCACGCCATCTCGCCCTCATCTCATCGTCCCTCACTCATCTCGTACGCGGTACATCGACTTGGTGTCTGTCTAATAATTAAATGCAGCGTCACCTGACCCTCCTTTCTTGACGCTCTTCCTAATGGTTCTTGGCCGCGGCCACACATTCGTTTGAACTCCGTCCATGATGCCGCCTTCCGTGCGTCAGTTCTACACCAGCTCGCCACCTCAAGATGCCTTCTACCGCCCATCCACTACCTCTCTGCATAGACTGTGTATGCGCTGGGATACGACGGTAGCCGCGCTTCACAGCCTTGTCTTGCAGTGGTACCAGGTCGTTGTCTGTGAATTTATCCTACGCCAGCAGCCTCTTAAGCCTTCTAAGGACGGCCGTAGAGTCCCGCTCCGCCCCAACTGCGGCTCTAGCCTCATTGACGAACGCCGAGGGCGTCCCTACATTTCAAACACCATCCGCACCTCGCGCTACACGTTGTGGGACTTTTTGCCCAAGCAGCTTCTCTTCCAGTTCACCAGGCTCGCAAACTTCTACTTTTTGTGTGTCGGCATTCCTCAGACCATCCCCGGCATTAGTACTACCGGCAATTACACGACTATTCTGCCTCTCCTCTTCTTCGTCCTCTTGACTATCGCTAAAGAGGGATACGATGACTTCAAAAGGCACAGGCTTGACAACGTCGAGAACTCCACACTAGCTAATGTCTTGAAACAATCGTCGACCAAGCATTCCGTCATCAAGCCCGTCCGTCGCTGGGTGCCATCGAGGAAGGGCCAAGGCGAGGCACACGCGTTTGTGCACATCGCCGACGACCATGACGATCACGGTGACGAGTTTGCGTGGCGCAACACTTTTTGGCAGGACATCAAAGTCGGCGATATCGTCCAGGTCTCTCGTAACCAGCAAATACCCGCCGACATCGTGCTCCTCTACGCCTCCGGAGAGAACGGTCTAGCCTACATTGACACCATGGATCTAGATGGTGAAACAAGCCTGAAGGTGCGCGAACCCATACCGGATCTCAAAGGCTGTGGTACAATCTCTGGGATACGTGCTTGCTCAGCTGAGTTTATCCTGGAGGATCCAAATGCCGACCTCTACAGTTTCGAAGGCCGTATCCAAATTGGAGGGCAGACCCTGCCGCTGACTTCAAGTCACGTCGTATATCGTGGCAGCACACTGCGTAATACGGCACGCGCCATCGGTGTGGTCATCAATACCGGCGAGGAGTGCAAAATTCGCATGAATGCTAATCAGCATCCCGAGGCGAAGAAGCCTGCGCTCGAATCCACAGCGAACAAGATCGTGTTGCTATTAGCGCTATATGTCATCATTTTGACAATTGGTTGTTCAGAAGGCTACCGGATGTGGCAGCGGTCGACAGAGCAGAACTCGTGGTACATAGCAGGTGCGCCTGTCCAGTATCACCAAATCTTCCTGGGCTTTGCTATCATGTTCAACAACAACATTCCCCTATCTCTGTATGTGACACTGGAAATCATTAAGATCGGACAACTTTTGATGCTCAACAGCGACATCAAGATGTATGACGAAGCCACAGACACGCCTGCGCAGTGCAACACCAATACAATATTGGAGAACTTAGGTCAAGTCAGCTACATTTTCTCAGATAAGACTGGTACTCTCACCGACAACATCATGAAGTTCCGCAAATTGAGCGTGGCTGGTACATCATGGTTACATGAGATGGACCTGGCCCCTCAGAAACCCGCTCAGGAGACTTCTCTTCACCAGCGCATTGAGACACCAGGCGACATAAATGAAGACCCACGTCTAAGTCTGGCGCACGTGAGGGATGAGATTATCGTAGAGGATGTTGAGATGGGACCTCTGCCTTCGCCAAATTCCGCTGTCCGACCAGCGGTAGCCCGGAGATCATCATCACAATGGAGGTCAACTGGGCGGCCTGACCATATCCAACCAGACGTAACCACAGATGATCTGCTAGCCTTTATTCGCTCGAGGCCCGCATCGCCGTTTTCTCGAAAAGCACAAGACTATTTATTGTCTATGGCATTATGCCATACGTGCCTTCCAGAGATTGTGGGCGGCGAAATCGACTTCCAGGCGTCATCACCCGATGAGTTAGCTCTTGTACGAGCAGCACAAGAGCTAGGCTACGTCGTCACCCACAGATCATCCCAATCCATCACTCTTCAAGTAACCCGCGCTGATGGGTCCATCATGGACGACACATATCAGATTCTCGACGTCATCGAGTTCAGTAGTAAGCGCAAGCGGATGTCAATCGTTGTCCGTTATCCGGATGGGCGGCTATGCATCATTTGCAAAGGTGCCGACTCGGCAATTCTTCCTAGATTGAAATTAGCCGATGTGGCGAAGCAGAAGGCGTCCGAAGTTCGCAGGAGCGCTGATCTAGAACACGAACTCATGCGTCGGAGTGAGCAACAAGAACTACGAAACAGCTTTGGTGGCCGTCCGAGTTTGACAATGATGCGCAAGAAGTCTGGCTTGAGCGCAAACATGCCACACTTGCCAGATCGGAATAGTCTGGCTGTTCCTCGTGCAGACGTGTATGTCTCGAGCAGCTCCGCGGAGCGAAGTCGATCCGCAGAGAGGCCACGGGACTCGGTAGACAAACTTCGGCCCATCCTCGGGACACGCACCTTCTCCCTTGATGTCCCACTCCCAGTCCCGGTGCTCAACCCCAGTCAATCACCTCGTCAAGAGGCCGATGGTGACAAATTTGCCTTTCTCGACGACCCAGCAATCATGGACGAATCGACTGTGTTCAGTCGCTGCTTTCGACACCTTGACGAGTTTGCGTCTGAAGGTCTGCGCACGCTGCTTTTCGCGAAAAAGTTCATTTCCGTGTCAGAATATGAGACATGGAAGAAAATATATAGCGACGCTGAGACTAGTCTCGTGGGCCGACAGGAGAAAATCGAGGCTGCAGGCGAGCTCTTAGAGCAGTCCTTCAGTTTGGTCGGTGCTACTGCCATCGAGGACAAATTGCAAGCAGGAGTTCCTGAGACGATCGACAAGCTTAGGCGGGCCAACATCAAAATCTGGATGCTGACAGGCGACAAGCGCGAAACTGCGATTAACATTGCGCACTCTGCGAGACTATGCCGTCCTAGCTCCGACATCTTCATTCTCGATGTCGCCAAAGGTTCCCTTGACGTTCAGCTACGCGATATCGAGGAAGATATTAGGGCTGGTTGCCTTCACAGCGTCGTTGTCATTGATGGCTACACGTTGTCAGTCATCGAAAAGGCTCCGGAGCTGACAGACCTGTTCTATACCCTGATCCCAACCATTGACTCTGTGATCTGTTGTCGAGCCTCACCGGCCCAGAAGTCGCTTATTGTCAAGGCTATCAGGCAAAGGGTACCGAAAGCACTCACACTAGCGATCGGAGATGGCGCTAACGACCTAGCCATGATCTCAGCCTCGCACGTTGGCGTTGGTATATCTGGCAAGGAGGGTCTTCAGGCTGCGCGCGTGGCTGACTATGCCATTGCGAGATTTCGTTTCCTCCAACGGCTTCTACTCGTACATGGGCGTTGGAACTATGTTCGGACAGGCAAGTTTATTCTTGCTACGTTCTGGAAAGAAATGTTCTTCTACTTGCCTACGGCCATGTATCAGTACTTCAATGGCTACTCAGGGACTAGTCTGTACGAGAGCTGGAGTCTGACGGTATTCAACACGCTCTTCACGTCTCTATGCACGATCTGTATGGGAATCTGGGAGCAGGATCTCGGTGCCGACACTCTCTTGGCTGTCCCCGAGCTGTACGTGCACGGACAGCGAAACCGCGAGCTTAACATTCCTAGATTCCTGGGGTGGATGTTGGCTGGAGCGACCGAGGGTGTCTTTGTGTTTTTTGGTATGTGGGCGGCTTGCAATGCCTTTGGGCAGCAAACTCGCGACGATGGACTCTTCGCAATCGGTAATCTAGCGTTTACTGTTGGGGTTGTTTGGGTCAACTGGAAGCTTTTGTAAGTCTCCCCCAAGCGATTACTCCTGGGGCTGGCGACATTCGCGCATGTCCTTGTATTGACGGCAGACCCTGCGACTACATTCCTGGTATCCACGATACTGACTAGTCATTATTTACACCAGCATCATTGAGACTCACCACAAGACGTCTGTGATCATGGGCTGTTTTGGCGTCACGGTCGCAGGATGGTTTGCGTGGTGCGCATTCCTGGCAGGCGTGTATCCTTTGCAGCCCAGTCCCTACGCCGGACGTAGGGGACTCTTCGAGACTTTCGGAAGGGATCCTGTGTGGTGGTTGACTGGGATCTCGGTATGTGTCGTGCTAATCTGCGTCGAGATGGCTTACAAGACAATCAAACGAAACCTGATTATTGCCGGATGGTGGTGGCTACCGCCGTGGAAGCACCACGTGAGCGATGCGAGCTGCGAGAAGTGGAACCTCGAGATTTGGCAAGAGTTGGAGCTAGACCCTGCGGTTCGAGCAAATCTTCGGCGGATACTCCGCGAGGAGGAAGGAGAGGACAACGAGAGAATGGAGAGCAGGTCTGGTGTCTGTGCGGGGGGGTTTCTAACTGACCTCGACGAGGAGACGACAACCACGGGTGACGACCGAAGCAGCCGGGCTGGCAGGGCTGTGATCAAAGGTGGTGCGGAGTAACCGATTTGGAGAAGGGAGCGGGCGCGAGACGCCGGCCTGTAGTGCCCCGAGACGTGGTGGGCGCCCTCGAGACGCGGCCACGACACGAGTCCTCGCAAGTGTTGCCCCCAACCCTACAGCATCTCCGCCCCAGTGTACCCCACTCCGTTGCTCGGAGCTCTCAGGGCCTCCGCCCGCAGTGATGCCTTCCCCGCTCTCCCCGCCCGGTTGCCCTCTTCGCCCGCGTCTCGTCGCTCCAGATCTCTTTTCGGCCCAGCACCGCGCCTGGATGCGGTGCGGCAATTGGTGCTGTAGTTTTTCTTGAGAGTAGTGCCTCGTGGCCCGCGGACTGTATAAAGCCCACCACCCGAGACCTCCACTTGCTGAGCTGTGTATGTGTTGTTGTTGCTGCAATCATCTCAAACAACTGCCTTCGCAGCATTCTCAACCAACCTTCATACGGGAATTCATTCACATTGCGCCCGAAACGTAGCACACGCTACAAATAACACAACAGAACGCACGCCAGTAGACTCCTATCCGTATCTCATCAAGCAACATTCCTCGCCTCTCTGACCATGGGATCAATGGCACAAAGAAACATCATCATCACGGGTGCCGGTGGCCTCGTCGGCCCTCTCCTCGCGGAGCGCCTCCTCAACGACCCCAAAAACCGCCTCATAATGACCGACGTAGTCGAGCCGGTTATACCCAAGAACGTCAAGTACCCCGAGAATGCGGTGCCGTTCAAGTGTGACCTGAGCGACCCGGCCGCCGTGGACAAGCTGCTAGAGATTGCATCACCTCTTTCAGCCATCTTCATCTTCCATGGCATCATGTCGGCCGGCAGCGAGGCCAACTTTGACCTCTCTTACAAGGTAAACGTCCAGAGCGTCCACAGCCTATTGCTCGCCCTGCGACGCACAAGCCCGGGCGTCCGCGTCATCTACTCGAGTTCCCAGGCCGTCTACGGCCAGCCCTTGCCCAAAGTCATCACCGACGACGTCACGCCGACCCCCGAGGGCACCTATGGCTCCCACAAGCTGCTCAACGAGATCTTCATCAACGACATGCACCGCAAGGGCTTCATCGATGCCTTCATCCTGCGCTTCCCCACAGTCGTAGTCCGTCCAGGCCTCCCCAGCAACGCGGCCCCGAGCTACCTTTCGGGCATGATTCGCGAGCCCATGAAGGGCGAGGAGTGCGTCATTCCATTGACCGACCGCTCCTATCGCTCCTACCTCTGCTCCCCGAGCTCCCTCCAGGAGAACCTCGTCCGCGTCCTCGAGATGCCCTCGGACAAACTGCCCCCACACATCCGCCACATCAACATCCCTGGCATCGCGGGCACCACCCAGGAGCTCATGGACGCCCTCGCAAAGTACGGTGGTGAGGACAAGCTCAAGCTCCTCCGAGAGGAGACAAAGCCTGAGCTCGAGCGCATCCTCCGAAGCTGGCCCATTGACTTCGACTCGACTACGCCCGTCAAGAAGCTCGGCCTCGTTGTAGACGAGAAGGTAGAAAACCTCGTCAAGGAGTACATTGACTCGCTCAAGCTCAGCAAGGCGTAGATAGGGGGATGCGAGAAAGTATTAAGGTGGAGAGGTTTTAATAAAATGCCATGGTTCATGGCGACGGCGTTCGTGCAATGTGTATTTTTACAGCATATATAACTCTTTATTCTTCTCTTGGATGTGCGATACCGTTATATAACGCTTAAACGATGACTTAGTTGTGTTCTATATCGGGCTAAGCACGTGGACTACAGGTTGCTAGTAGAACCAATATGAGTATCAACATATTGTCTTGTTGAGGCCTGGTCTAGCTCGAACATAGGTTAGGGAAGGGCATTTCATCTGGCAACGAGCATACCCAGCCTTGGAAGGTCTCCCTTGACGGCCCGACAAACTATGAACATCGAACTGGCAGATCAACTCGAGATCCGGGCGAGCCTGTACATCTACAGATGTATCGTGGCAGTTTTCACCGTAACGCAAACCATAAGCGAAGTCTGTAATGTGGGATATCAACTTATTTATTTGACCTGTTCAAGGCTCAGTATATATACGACCCGCCAACGGCAGCAAATTCGGCATAGTAAAGATTCGTCTCTGCACATATCACCATCCGGCCGTTGCCAGCAAAGTTGAAGTTGGCCGAGCCTTCGCCAAGGTAGATCTTGCCCAGCAGCTTTCCGGACGGGTTCCAGACGTGAATACCATCTCCACAGCCACCATAGACATTGCCATGTGTATCGCAATGGACACCTACCATGAGAAGGAAAACCAAGGTCAGTACTTGTACCACGGGTTGAGGACGAGTGGAGATTGAGATCCAAAGTCTCGATAGATACTTACCATCAGGAACACCAGAGTCGACATACGAAAAGGTTTTTCGGTTGTCCCAGGTACCATCATCTTGAACGTCATACGAGTAACTAGTGGACGTGTTAACAATAACGCGGAATCGCATATTACTGTAGCTCACAAAGCGGCAGACAAAGACGGAGGGGTGTGTAGCTCACATTGTCGCAGGATTGGACTGGTTCCAACCCCGGAATCCCTGATTGGCGCCTGTATCGGCAACATAGGCTTTACGCCCATCAGGGGAGAATGTGATACCTAGGAGGACACAAATCGAGTCGTTAGCTAGTTGATCTGGTTTTGATTACTATGCTTGAGGCAGGAACTCACCATTGGGTAGAACAAATCCATCGGCAACCACTGTTACCGCACCCGTCACATCGTTGTATCGATACACCTGGTTCCGCAAGCCAGGCGGAGGCCTGAATTCCTGGAGATAACCGTACAGGGTATCCGTGAAATAGACGTCGTTATTTTTCGGGTTGACTGCTAGGTCGTTGAGCGAGCTGAACTGACGGCCAAAGTAGTTGTTTATCAAGACTATCAGCACTCGGTTAGTTGTGCGGCTCGTGAACAAGTGCAGACTGCGACGCGCCCACCTGTTGTGTTGTATGGCTCGACGGGATTCATGATGATGAGCTCCGAGGGGACATTGGCACCTTGGCCCTCGGCGGCAAAGAGAATCTGACCCTTGTAGTTGGTCCCGCCTATGGCAGACATTAGCGAGCGCACCATTGAAGTACCTGGGACGACAGGCTTCCTACCATTGGGATTGACAACGGTCGGGCTAGAGGCAACCTCGACTACGTCGACCAGGCCTGAGGCGTTAACCTTGTTGATGGCGGCGGCGGCCTGGGCGAGGGAGATCTTATAGATGAGACTCGACTTGTTGAGGCCAGTGCCGGCGGCACGGGCACCTGCGTTCTGTACAAAGAACATTTCGTCGGTGGGTGGGTGCCAGACGACGGCTTCGTGGAAGATGGGATTGCCTGATGCCTCATGGGCGATCAGAGACAGCTTGGGGTTTTGGCCGATGACGGCAAGGAAGTCGTCATCGTAGATATGAAAAGGCTTGGACTTGAGAGACTGCGAATTGGAGCCCGGGGGGAGGAAGAAGGTGGTGGCATTGGACTCTGTGAGTGGCAAGACGTTGGGGAGGACGTTGAAGGCCTTCTGGTTGATACGCTGGGCCTGTGGGGGGAGGTCGGCATGAGGATAGGAGCGGGAAGCGGTGGGTGCAAGAAGGGGCTTTGGCGCAGCCTGGACGTAGGCGGTTGCGCCGAGGACGGCAAGTATGAGAGAGGCTACAGCCATTATCGCGGTGGTCTTTGTCTCTGGGGGGTCCTTCTTGCGGGCATGAGAGGGCTGCTTCGCTGGCTGCTTTGCTGGCTGCTTTGCTGGCATTGACGGCGGTACGGTCATGGCTGCGCACAAGACCCGGGGTTTATATACTTGAACTACAACAGGGCCCTTATGGTACTCTGATGCACGACGTCTCGAGTCCTAGGTCGTTGATGAGGGGCGACAGGCTAACGGCAGAGGTCCGTGCCTAGCCACCGACAACGGCTGTTGTGAATGCTGTAAGTTGAAACCTGTGATTCGCCGGGAAGGGTGCGGGTGCGGGGGCGGCTGCGAGTTGACTTGTTGGTGATCACTTGGGCATGACGAGCAGAGCGACATGCGGAGGCACGGCTCTGCTAATGAAGTTTGTCCTATGCCAGCAAAGACCCCTGGGTAGACGCGGGGCAGTTTATACGGAGTACATGTACTCCGTATGGAGCACCTTAGTGCTACCTGGGTACCGATCGGGAAGAGTTGCAACCGTGGAAGCTCCTCGTCTCGGGGAAGGAGCCGAGGCGATTTGCAAATTAACTCGCGCGTTTTAGACAGCACCAATGACCAAAATGCGCGAGTTAATTTGCAGACCGCCTCGGGAGCAAGTTAGCCGATCCGGCGGAGTGGGTGGAGCCCCCGGGCGGAGGAGAGAGTTGGAGATCAAGACAGGGGTCCACAGGTCCTCCCGATAACACCGATAAGACAAAATTGTTCTGCAACGCCTGCTGCAGTGTATGCACGCAAGAGCTGCTGCCATCTCTGGATCGTTGTGTAGCCTCGTCTGTCGCAACACACGTCGCCTACATAACTACAACCCGACCCCCGTTCACTACATAACCACAGTCGCAATGCTCAGGCAAATGTAAGTCATCATTCAAGCGCCATGTCTGGCTTCATCCTGCCGCTGCCCCAACCCGGACCCTCTGACTCTTTCCTGTATAGAAAACCACGGAATGCCCGCTCCAAGCGCGCCCTCGAGAAGAAGGCTCCCAAGGCCGTCGAGAACCCAAAGACGTGCCTCTTCCTCCGTGGTACCACATGCTCCCAGATCGTCCAGGATGCCATGACCGACCTATTTGCTCTCCGCCAGCCTCTCGCCAAAAAGTTCACAAAGAAGAACGACAGTAAGCCCCGTGCAACGCAACGCATACCGTGCTCCTTCTTGGCCGCATCATCACGCTGACCGTCTCCCTCAAGTCCACCCCTTTGACAATGCCGCCTCTCTCGAGTTCTTCTCGGAAAAGAATGACACGTCGTTGTTCGTCTGTGAGTTCCGACCCTGCGCATCAATTTCGACTCCAAATGTGGCATAACTCCAGACTGCTGACAAGCAAGCCTCATAATCCCCTACGCAATAGTTGGCTCCACCTCCAAGAAGCGCCCGCATACCCTGACCTTTGTCCGCATGTTTGCGCACAAGGTTCTCGACATGCTTGAGCTGCACCTCGACCCTGAGAGCTACCGCGCTGTTTCCCAATTCAAGGGCCGCAAGTTCGCCATCGGCCTACGGCCCATGGTGTCTTTCACTGGCACCGCTTTCGAAAGTCCCGTCGCCAACGAGTACACCATGGCCAAGAGCATGCTCATCGACTTCTTCAAGGGCGAAGTCAGCGACAAAATCGATGTCGAGGGTCTCCAGTATCTCGTCTCCATCTCGGCAGAGGAGCCTGTCGGCAACGACGACGTCAAGCCTCAGATCCACATGCGCCTCTACCTCATCTCCACAAAGCGCAGCGGCCAGAAAATGCCCCGCGTCGAGGTCGAGGAGATGGGCCCACGCATGGACTTCCGCGTTGGCCGCTCCCAGCAACCCGACGAGGCTGTCTGGAAGGAGGCTATGAGAAAGCCCAGAGGCAACGAGGAGAAGACAAAGAAGAATGTTTCGACCGATACCATGGGCGACAAGCTCGGAAGGATCCACCTCGGCAGGCAGGATCTGACTGAGCTACAGACGAGGAAGATGAAGGGTCTCAAGCGATCCAGGGATGTAGTTGGCGAGGATGAAGCCAGCGAAGCGCCCAAGAAGCAAAAGTAGGCTAATAAGAAAGGAGAATCAATACTTGGAAGTGCTGTTCAACAGTAGTAGCACGGGCACGGGAATGGTAAACGGCCAGCGCTATTACCGGTCAGGAGTTCTGGCGTTTTACACAAATGATAGATCGACTGTTCTGTCAGGGTTGGAATCAAATATAGTGGCATCACAAGCATGGATACACAAGACCGCCACACAGCGAGATATCATCTGACCCATACAATCTTGAGCTAGGTTTTTGACTATTGTCGTTTGTCGTGAAGTGATGTCTCGTGATTGCTCAGGTCTACTTAATCTCTGTCGAACACCCTCGGGCGTGATTTCATAGGCTTGAAGACGGTATTGAATGGCGTAGTAAAGCTCGTATTGGGATTCTTGCCCAGAAGGCCGCTCTCCTCGTCTGCCATGGGGCCGCTGGGGCCCCATATGCCGCGCCGGCGCGCCTTTCTTGTCTGTTTCCTGCAGCAGAAGACCATACATGGCAGCTGCACAATCCATTCCCTGAACCGTGGCCGCCCAGCCCGCTGCCACCTCAAGAGGATCACCAGAACACATGCTACAAAGAAGATACTGAGGGATACTGGACCAATGATGAAGGTGCGGACAAAGATCAATGGGAAAAAAGTCGGTACGTATAGCGGCTGGGCTATCATGTACCGGATCGGCCATGTTCGGGACGGAAGCTCGCCCACCAAGTTGTTAACACGGATGCCGACAGTGGAGGCTCGGAGGTAAGAGCCTTCAAAATGGGTGACGGGTATGTTGGAGAATGTGGCGAGAATACCAGTCTCGCGGTCGGAGTCTCTGATGTCGGCCGGGCTTGTGAGATGTTCAAACACAGAGACGTCCTTCCAGACCTGCACCACGCGCGGCTCGGGCACATATATTCTAAAATTTAATGAGCACCGGCTGTGGCGAAATTGGTACGAAATTAGGAGCTTGTCGGTCCAGGCGAACCACGGCATGACGAAGTTGTCGTCGTCCTCAGCAGCGCGCACCTGGGCACCTAGCAGCCCGCTGACGAAGAGTGTTTTGGTTTCTTTGGAGCCGAGTGCGTTGAGTGCTGAGGACGCGGCCTCGCTAAAGTACTGAGCACCCTGCAGTGCAGCTTCAGTCAGGTTGACGCACTTGTCACAGTGGCCAATTGTGAGCATGATGCTGTCGGTCTCAGAGTCGGGCTCGAGCTTCCAGTCGATCAGCAAGCCATCGATGGTGCTGTCCTGCGAGGTTCCGTAGCTCTTATCGTACCGGACCGCGGCAGTAATGGTCTGTCCGGTTCGGAGGGATGCATCGATGGTGGCATCGCGGACGGCGCGGGAGATGCCTGGCGAAGGCAGGGTGAACCAGGTGGTGATGAGGCTGAGCCAGGCCAGAGGCAGCAGGCTGACGATGCGCAGAGGGGTGATGCGCGGCATGGACGCTTGCCGCGTGGCAGTTGAGGGCGTCTGTCGCACGCGAGCTGGAGTCTGCGCGGGCTCAGCACGTGCTAGAAGGCCACCTGAGGGTGGTGACGAAGGTTGTCGAAGTGAGCCTGGCTTGAAAGATTGTTGTGGATAGAAGTCCTCGCCCCCCTGGAGTTGTACGCAGTCGAGTGCACTCTGCCATCTGCCTAGTGTACACTACACCAAGCAGGAGGGTCATGAACCAGTGTCCACCAGGAGGCGGGTGCCAAAATTAACCGGGCAGTCTGACCCCACAGCTTTGCAGCGAGAGGTGCTGAGTTGCCTGGTTTATTTTGTCACTCGCCTCGACCAGGAAGATCAGCAAGGCTCGAGGACAGCGGCAGCCAACCAACAAGTGGCTCCACGCCGGCAGATCCCGAGCGGGGCTGCAATGACAGCTTTGAATTTGATGGCCATTGCAGGCTCTTTGTTGTTGGAACTGCTTTCACAGCCAAGCTTATACAAGAAAGTACAAAGTCCATTAAGGGTTGTCTAACCGTCGCATCAATTAATCAATAGACTAGTAAATGTTTGCAATCCACTTGAGCTTTTACCGTATAAAAGTTCAAACCCGTGCGCCTGGGCTTTACGTCCGCCATATTTTGGGAATGTATAGTTATCCGTTAGTCGATTGTGGTGTTACGCGGTTTCTCGATGGCCTGCCGTAGCCACGCTGGCATTTATGGCGGCGAAAACTGTTTTCCACCTAGTCACAAGATAGGACCCAAACAGTGATTCTATTTTTATGTTTTGAGCGATACAAGTATCGAGTGTGCGCATGGGGTACTTGAGAGAAGCGAGCAGATTCGGGGGACTTTCAGGCTCTGAGTAATTGCTTTACTGACGTGAGCTACAGCGACTGGCCAGTCGCTGTCGGGCTCCCGTCCATATCGGGTAATTCCCATTGCAGCTTAACCCAAATACAACGAATTACTACCGCTTTTGGTGCTTCCTGTAAAAGCGGTACCGTCCCAGAAATGTCCAATGGTAAGTCATTCAGTCACATTCCTCCTGCCATCATCAGTAGCTTTGAGACGTTGTCCTCCTCTTGTGTCCTCCCTAACTTTATATGTCATCCCACGCTGTGAGTCAAACTCCGATGCTGCTCCCTGTCGAGGGTCCATGACTCTTACTGTACCATGATGTGTGCTCGAGGAAACGGTGGATTCCATTGCGTCAACATCGTCACCGAGCCGTCCCGATTTCGCCTGCTACCGCCCGAAATCAGCAAATTGCAGCAAATACATAATGAAATGTAGCCAGAACCATAGAGAACCACGAGCAGTTTGAACAAAAGCTTCTTGTGCCTCTGGTTTGTCATCTTGATGACTTCCGAGTCGGATTGTGGGGCGGATAGTGGAATGGGACTCGACTGTCCAAGTTAGCGGCAAGAGCTTCCCCACACATTTGGTGGGCCGCAACGTAACGAAACCCCGCTGGGCGGATCGCCCCTGTCGCGTCCGTCCGTCAAGCTTGTCCTTTGCATGCTAAAGTGCGCAAGGCAGGGAGTGCCAATCTCGACCACCCACACGCAACCTCAACCCCGACAATTCCATCTACCGGGAGTCGACACGCACGCCGGTTCCGTCGTCGTTTCTGTCCTCTTCCTCGAACAAAGGCCAACTCGCAGCCGCCCTCGCGCAACACGTCCTGGGACGTTAGCCTCCCTACTCCTTCACTCGTTTCTACCTTCTGGCATTTGCCCAAAATCGCACACTGGCCTTTCGCGCCTCACCTCGACTCAACCAGCTATACCCTCAATACTTATCGGCCAACAGACCCTCAAACCTCGCCTCGACTACCCGATAGAGCAGTGCACTTGACGGAGCGCGTGCTAATTCCCTTGCAAGCTACTCATTACTCTACCCCCCAGTCAGAGCCACCAAGATCGACGGATCCAACGCGACAATGCCTTCGCCAAGGAGGCTCCGCCTTCTTATGGTGGCCGTCATAGCCGTCGTCGTCACGACCCTCTTCTTTACCTCCACGATACGCCACAGCACAGTTCAGGACACCCGCACAATACAGGACTTCTACCACAAGACCATGAACGCACTAGACCACCAGCGCGCAGGCCAGGCTGTAGTCGATGGGGGCCAGGCCATAGAACCTCACATCAAGGACAAGGATGGCGATGGTACCGTCGACGCCGATGATATCCAGTTGGCCAGGGAAATGTCGGAGCGCCTACGGGCCGCCGAGCAGCAGGCCAAGGAGCTCGCAAACAAGAAAGCTCCCTTAAAACCAGATCACCCAGCCGAGGTCGTCGGTATCGGCTCCTCGGCCGACGGCCAGCAGCCGAAGGCGAACGCGCCCAAGACCAGCGAAAACGGCGACTCCGACAACGACGCATCTACCGCAGATAGTGAGACTGACTTTGCCATGGAAAATATCCTCAAGAAATCACCGAGTAAGTCGACCGCCAGTCTTGCTCTTGTTGACCCTGCGTTCCCGCTGATCACGCGTACTCTAGTCATCATCTTTTCCAAGTCATATTGCCCATACTCGAAACGCGCCAAGTCGATTCTCCTAACAAAGTATTCGTTCGACCCACCGCCGTACGTTGTCGAGCTCGACGAGCATCCCCTAGGCGCTAAGCTTCAGGCCAAGCTCGGACGCTTGACAGGTCGTAAAACGGTCCCGAATATAATGGTCAACTACAAGAGTGTCGGCGGCAGTGATGAGATTGCCGATCTGCACGCTCGCAAAACACTCATTGACAAATTTAAGGCCTTGGCAAGCAACCGTGTCGTAATGAAGGAACGATTCGACTCTGGTGGTGACTCTTGATCGGAGAGCCAACACTGCCCTTACAAACGTTGTACAAAAGTGGTGATTCATGAGCCGATATAGTCTCCTGCTCGGTTCATATTCATTGGCGTTTCGGAGTTAGCATCACATAGCAGGATCCTGCAATATACAGTGGACATTTTTCCGAGTAGCTCATGTCAAGAGGCTCAAACCCCCCGCCGTTATAGACTGCAAAGACAGATATAACGGCAGTATAACCTGAAGCTTATCGTCTTTTATTCGCGCCAATGAAATCGCTGCGGCAATCCTGGACTCTTGACGAGATTGGCACCATCCATTGTCTTGTCGTGTCGTGACAGAATGTGACGATGCGCCCCACCTCGCGCGATGCGACAACAACCTTGATGGCTCTTGCGTCACGTATTATTCAAAGAACACCATGAGCAGCCACGCTCGGCCTCTCGGACCTGCCTTAAAGGTGTTACCCTCAAGGTGTCTCCCGCCCACTTCCCACATTCGAGATAAAGCGCTCCGACCCCTCCTAAGCAGCCCTTCCCTCGAAAGCAACATCACATTCGTCCAAACCTCCATATTCCTATATCGAAGATGCGACTCCCGCTTGAGCTCCTCTTGGAGGTGTTCGAACATCTCGATGCAGCTTCTATGCAGAATTTTGCTTCGTCCAGTAAGGTATATCATCACATGTCTAACACCTTCAGTGGCCAAGGTCATGTTTTGTGGCTGACCTCCCCACAGGCGATAGCATGTCTCACATCCAGCTTCGAAAAGTCCATCAGCACAAGACGTACAGCATATTATGGATTCGATCCCCTGCAGACAGCTGTGTTGTGTTCGAACAAGATCTGCCGCCTCTTAATACCAGCCAGATCATATGCTCTCATTCGAGAGTTGGAGCTACGGCAAAGCAGGACCGAACACATTCTCCTCCGAAGCGGCTTCGTAGAACTCACGTCGCCACCTGGAATGCGACCACTGACGTGTAGCGAACAACTATGGAAGCTTTACCCGTTGTTGCGTCAGGCGCTCCGCCTCTGCGACCGCATTGCGGACCTCGCCGCTTCAACGGTACAAAACACGACGATACATGTCTCTACAGTACCTAAGATCGTGGAGGTGGCCAACACCATGCAAACTGCTCCGACTACAAGCACTGCATTCACTCAGTATCCCGCGAGGTCAGCGCAAGTGGCCTTCATACAGTCGCTGGACCTTGAAAGCGTCAGCTGCCTGCTGTACCTGCTCATTGTGCTATCAATCGGCTTTGTGGAGGGTGCGGCGGGCGGCATGCCGATCCAGGCTGGAAATCCCATAGAGTGGGAGCAAGTGACAATATTCGAAGAGGGCGTGCTCAGGCACGGGTCTTGGTTCCTCTGGGCACACATTGCAGGCACGGCGTGCCCAGGTGGACGGCTGCACACTCTGAAGCACAACTTGATGGTGTCAGGGCTGCGGGAATTGACAGATTGGGAGACTGGTAAGAGTAGGGTCTTGCCAGGGCTCAAAATGACAGTCCTGGATCGCTTCCGCCACCTGACGCAGCCAGAGGATGGAAGTGACCAGCACGGGCAGCAAAATACCGTCATGCACATGTTTGATATTATTCGCAAGATGGTGTATATTGTTGACGCACAAGGAGCATGAATACGAAGTATTACACACCTTTGGAGTTCGTTTCTGCAACTCTGGTACCTCCAGCACTTCTGATAGCTTTGATGTGCCTGATGACAGTACTGAAAGCGAAGGGTTGTCAACGCTCCGGACCCACCCAGGCCGAAGCCGAGGCCGACCAATCCCTCACACCCTTAGGGACCAGAAGCTTTCAGCTCGTTGGAGCTAAGAAACTGCACGACAGGGTCGATGACATGGCTGCCTGGCCGGTGACTCAGTCTTGACCATCTCGACGCCACGATACATTCATTTCCCAAGGTGTGGTCGGCAGGGCTGAATGCTGGAGTCTGAGTCGACGGCCACGGTCTGCATGCTTACGGGCTATTCACGCCAGGCGTGTAGGGGCGCGCCAGGCATCGTGCACTGCGTGCGTCGCGCACGAGGTCGTCGGGCTACTCGAGGGAGGGTGTCCAGCAAGGTCCCCCATCCCATGGTAATGTGCGCCCTTGTGGACGGACAAGTGAAGCAGCAACGGGGCGCTGGCACCGAAGCCGGCGAGCGGGATTGGGACGCCGTGAGGGTGGAGCCTTTGCTGCCGAGCACGGAACCCGCTTTGCACCGCTCGGCTTCGGCAGTGGTAAGGCCCGTAAGGGGGCACTCCAGGTCTCGCTGGGCTAACATGTGTGTAAATCAGCACTGCGGCCAGTCATGGTGTTCTGGCTTTGCGTAGCGCTTACGGACCACGTCGGCCGGTATGGTATCGGTATGGCATCGGTATGGATGTCGGCAGGGCTGGCCGCCTGGTCGCAGCATATAAGGAGCCGTGAATGCCTTCTTTTCCAGGGGACTCGTCAACATTCATCCTGTGTCATAACCCATCATCCTGCCTTACCAGCCCAACAATCAGACATCTTCATATTTGTTTCCCACATCTTGATTACCACCCCCAGCCCAACGAACACTAGCCACCAACAAGGCATTTAACTACGCCTCATACCCTTCAACAACAACAACAACAACAACAACAACAACATAACAAGATTACAACCACTTATAGCCGGAAACATGTGCCGGAGCTGCTACGTAACAACCTTCTCGGCCCTCTCCCCAGCCACCGACCTCCGCGGCCCTTCGTCCTCCTCGTCCAGCAGTCACACATGCAAGAACTATAACTACAACACAGCCATGTCGGACGTCCCTCCGGAGCTCATCTGGGCCAGGATGGACGAGAAGAAGGCCCAAAAGGCCCGCATGAAGGCCGCTGCCAAGGCTGCTAAGCACAACACCATCAGCAGTGACAGCACAGCCCGGGCGCCGCCCACGTCGTCATCGTCTGCAGCGTCGACCTGTTCCGGCTATACTGCATACTCATACGACAAGGGAACGAGTATCGAGTCGCCTCATCCTGATGCACCCAAGAAGAAGTCGGTAGGCCAACGCCTGAAGCACGCCTTCCAGTAGGTGGAAAATGCATGTGGAGTTTCATGACGAGAAGAGGTTTCCGTTGCTGATTCATGCTTTTGTTTGTGTTTGTGTTTGTGTTCCATTGTGTTGAGGTTAAAAACAGCAGTGCAAAGCGATACCAAAGCTGGTAGAATGAGTTTAGCTAGCCGAACGGCTTCCATGTATTAGCCGCTGTTATTTATACAAGTTCAAGAACAACTTGGTAGAAAGTCTGATCTCCAAACACGAAATCGTGTTTCCAGTTGCAAACTTGTGCGTCATGTTGCGGTGCCGATACTCCGCGTAGAGAGTGATCTTAGCTAGTGACACTCCTTCCCTTAGGCTTCCCTTGAGTTCCGACAACACACGCGTATCTCAACCTCAAGTTTGAGAGTTGCATTGCTCCACTCGTCAGCCACATAACCCCACTTATTCACCGCCCTTGATTTTCAGCCGCGAGCCCGCTTCTCCCCTTTCCCATGCCATCCTTTCACAACTACGTATATTATTTCGAGACCACAACTTCCGTATTAAACTGCCCGCTTGGCTCATCGGTAGAGCGCCTCACTAGTAATGAGGAGGTAATTGGTTCGACTCCAGTAGTGGGCAAGCTCATCGACTTGGTTATGTAACCAACAGGTCATCTTGTTTTTTGACTCTGTTCAACAACACGTGGTCTTTATTTTAATTTTAATCTACGTGGTAGTTGTGCTGTATCCAAACCGCAATTATATGACTGAAGGTAACATGGGCCTCATCGTCTTCTTAGATTCAACCACTCGAGCACTAAGTTATGTGCGTGTTGTTTCTGATCCTGAAAAAGGTAATAACAGGTTCAAGTCCGGTCAGGTACAACGATGTTTTTAGGTGTTACTTAATGTGATTTTGCTTGTAGGATGCTTGTTTAGTCTCTGATCTGAAACACCACAGTTCGATGATCGTGGCGACTGAATCTGTAGTGTAGGCGCCCCCGGAAGCCGTAACGCAGGGTTGCAACTCTTACGGTCATCGCCTGGCGCGATCGACTATCTGCCATAAACTGCCTCTGCAGCTGCGTGCTGTTCACAAAACCCATAAATTTCGATGCTACGACCGCTCGCCGAGTGCCGCTGATCTTTCCGTAGAAACTGATACTGCCACGTGTTGCTGTAATAGGAATCAACAGATTCTCCGACAGTGCTGCAAAACTCAAAGTCATGTCTATCACTAGGTTAAACAAGGTCCTCCAGTCTTGGAATCTTATATGCCGAGTCGTCGAGGACACCGTTACTGAGAAGGAATGACGCCGCAAGCGTAGATAGAGCCACTCGGTAGTATTCGGTTCAGGCGAATCCAGTTTTGTGCGTGCACACACAAAAGCCAGCAGTTACGATCTCGTGGGCTTGGTCGAAGTGCTTGAAAATGTCTAATGGATGACTAGAGCGCACTCGACGATGTCACCTGATTGGAAATGTTTTGGTGAGGGTCGCCCTAATAATTCACGTTATTATTTTGTCAACACCTCTCTAATAGCGACTGCGAAAGACAACCATCATCATCGTTAAGCATTTCCTGGGCACTTGTGCTGTTTTGTGGTCACCACACCATATTTCATCACTTCTCACACTTGCTAGACAATGACACTTAGCTGTCAGTGACCATGCTGACACTACAGGTGAATCTCTGTTAAGCTGATCTGTCCTGTAGGCCATCATACTGGTACAAAAGGAAGTGAGAATCTCACTTCCGTGCGTTCGCCCATATCCCATGGTAGAAGTAGCTTGCATTATGGCTTGAAATCGACGTTGGCTCCCAAAAACATGTCCCGAAGCACACGGCCATCGGCACTGACCATCTGGCTCCGTGAACATACCAGACTACCAGAAACTGCAGAGCGAAGACGTCCTCGCAGACATGAAATAGAACTGATAGATCTCGACGAAGAGTGGACGAACCGAGCACCGCTAATAGTCGACAAGAGACCCCTGACTACTCTACAAGACGTCAGACACCAGGTTCTCACGGCGCTGGTAGGTGAGCAGGCTGTAGAGACCACACCCTTCAGTGTCCGGCTGTTTCACAAGGGCCGCCTCGCGAGCGGCGGAGCATTTCGACATTCAGATCATCTACACTACCAAGTCGTGCTACCTAGCCACGAGGCTGCCGGTCTTTGCGTAGACATGAATGATGAAACACACTCGCTTAGTATATCCCAGCTAGCCGAGATCAAGCGGCGGATAGAGACAGGGATCTCAATCCACGATCTACAGGAGCTCGTCTCTGCAGAGCTGAATCTGGCGGGCACAAACGAACACTTGAACCCTTTGCAGATCGAACTCCGAGCTGTCGGGGGGCTGCGACCTGGCTCTATTCCTGGGAGGAACTGGTACGTGGGCATGGTGGCGAGCACATGGTTCTGCCAGAAGCTCTGCATTCGCGTGCGGCCCCCACACCAGCAGATTATCATTCAAGCGTTCAACCAGGAGTACATATTTTTCAGACCCAGGCTTAATCCTCAAGGCACCATCAGCGCTCGGACCGTTGGAAATTGGTTCCTGAGGCGCGTCGTGCTAACGATTGGCGGGGCCAACTCGTGGGACTGGGAGGTCAACAGAGATAATATCATCTGCCATGACCGCGACGGCAGCGCGCAGCTCCATGACCAATCGAGGATCGCGGGCGGCGCGACCATAACCATTGTCCTTCCCCGAGATGTTGCGGCACGTTATATCGAGGCCGAGGCATCCATGGTGCCTGACACGCGGATCTGCTTGGTCTGCGGCGACAACAAGCGGCCCTCGGAGATGCCAACCAGAATCACAGCGGCCTGCGAGCACGCGAATGAAATGTGCAAGAATTGCGTGGAGCAGTGGGTCGCCTCTAGCCTCGAGGGGGCATGGGACAGGATGAGATGCCCTCAATGTCCCAGACGGCTGAAGTTTCTCGACGTTGCGGCCCTGGCAGACAGGGTGACTTTTGCAAGGTATGACTGTCGCAGACGATGATGAAGTTTTTTCTCTCTTCCGCCCAAGTGATTACTGGCTGACCATGGCGGCTTTGTTAGATACGACGATCTCGTGACACGGACGTTCCTCTCATCCTTGGCGGACTTCAGGTGGTGTATAAACCCTAGATGCGAGGCCGGCCAGCTATATGCCCCAGACTGCCTACGAGCACGCTGCAATTATTGCAAGCGAGACATGTGCGTACAGCACAGCATGCCATGGCATAATGGCGAGACTTGCAGTCAGTTCGACCAACGCAACTTTGAGCAGCGCGAGGGCGAGGAGGCGTCTAGAGAGGTAGTTCAAAGCAGCAGCAAGGCGTGCCCGAGCTGCAACAGGGACGTCCACAAGTATGAGGGCTGTAACCATATCACCTGTAAGTTTTGTGCATGAATCCCGCCTCTAGAACAGGCTTTTGCGCGAGTCCTACGGGACATGACCGTGGATGATCACCTGTACGACTGACCGCTGCTCATCTAGGTCTCTGCGGTCATCAGTGGTGCTATCTCTGCCTCGCACCGTATACCAACAACCGAGAAGGATTTCCAGTAGCCCATCACGCACCAGGCTGCGGACGGTAGCGTATGCTGCTGGCTTGTCAAGGCAGATGGCTGCTCGTGGGCGCGTTGAGAGTTGTAACAACTGTGATGATATCGACTTTTCCGCAATTTATGCTAGCAAAACAACTGCTCTATTCCTCACAGCTAAATATCTCTAGTGTGATATATTCTATGTCGCTTGCACAAGGGTTAGCTAATCTCTAGCGTGCTTTTCCCGCAATAAGAGTCATTGTAGGGCGAAGTCGCCGCCAAGCACGAAGCACTGGTGCCATATGTTGTCCTTGCGTGATAAAACGGGTGGCCCTCGATATCCCATCATCAGTAGCACGCTTAGGTTTCCCAGCCTAAATGCTAGAGAACTACGTCGATATAACTCAGTAGAATGGTTGGCCTCGTCTGGACAAGACATGAATCAGGAGCCGTCACTTTCCAGAAAAGTTATCCTTGACCACAACCAATGCATTGCGAGGGATTGATTCTCAGAAGGGATTGCTCCGCGAGATGTTTTTGACTTTGCGTAAGTTACCTTTGGTAGTTGTATACCAGCCCGACTTGTGGCTTCACACATGCTAGGTGCTGGAAGTACTTCCGCCAGGTTCAAGCTTTCTCCGGACTTTCTCTCCTGGGGGCATCCCTGCAAGATTGTAACCAGGCAAGGCCCCAGAGGCTGACGCCTCCCGAACTAGGGTATGCTCACCAGCTTCCCCCCAGCGCCTGACCTGATATTGACTCCGAGGTAGCCACGATAGACATCAGTACTGGGACTCCGCGTTGGTGGTTTATATTTGACGACCGCAATTTTCGAGCCGCAGAATCGCGACGTCACCGTGGCTGGAGGTAATAAACTGCTCTGGCCCGTGTCACACGTCGGAATGTTGCTGCATAGGCACGGTACACACGGATCGGAAGAAGGCCATGTACGCAGTACGTGTCTGTGGCTACCAGCAGCAAATATATTGGATGCAGACGAACGGAGTACGGAGTCCCGACGAGTCTGTACTGTTTTGATTGCATCTGAGCCTCGAATTGACCTCGCGCGACTTGCTTGCTTGTTCGCATGCTTGTTGAATGTCTACCGCGGTGCCGGCTCTAGAGCTGCAGCCTCGGAATTGGAGTTGGATGTCAGCTGGTCTTGTGTATTCGAACATACGCAGTACTGCGTAAGGTTCAAGCCACTAGGGGCGGTGAGATGACCGCACGACCGTCTCAAGTGAGCGGCTGCTGTTTAGGGAGTCGCCTGGCGGCCCCTGTCGCGATGAGCCGCAGGGGGGGAGGTGGCTCTGCCGTGAGTGCGACGTTGCGACGCTGCGACGCTGCGACGCTGCGGGTGCCGACGAGCCCGATGGTGGCGGCACATGCCGCGATGGCGGCATGGCAATTGCAAATGCAGTGTGCGCCATGCAGGTCGGGTTTGCATAAAGCTGAGTCGGTTGTGGCGGCTGTGCGAGTGGACGGTCGGCTGCACAGTATGGAGCCGTAGGGGAAAGTAGGGTCAGGTACACCACAATGCAACGTACGGAGTACCTACTGTACCCTACGGAGTATGGAGTGCTGACCGCGCGCGGCGTGGCGTGGCGTGGCGTGGACATGACGAGGTTGGAGATGGCCTGCCCGCGTTGGAGATGAGACAGGCGAGACAAGAGCGGTCTGATCAGCCACGTGCCTGGCTGGGCGCGGGCCGGATCAGACCCAACAAGGGCTCCGGCGACGACAGGCGGGCGTGTTTGAAGGGGTCACGTAACAGTGGCTCAGCTGTCGTCATTGTGCGCTTGACAGCCGCTGATTGCAATCAAAAAAGAGTCAAAGATTCCAGCAAGGCGTGCGAATCGGCCAGCGTGCAAACTGCACATTGCACACTGCACAGCCAGTGCGCATGCCTGCTGAACCAGGATAGCTACCTTACCCGCCGATCATGCTCGCTTTCCTTTCTTCTTTTCTTCCTCGCCGCCGTTCGGAGTGGTGGAGATGAGATGCAAGGCGGGGCGCGGCTGGAGCAGCCGCCACATCCACCCTTACCTTCATCACCCTCATCACCCTGATGCCTGACGCCTGACACTCAACAGCCGCCGCCGCCGCCGCCGCCTCGCGGGTCTGCGCTGGGAGGCCTACGGCGGCACACCCACCTCCAGGGCCACCACAGCAGATGCCGCCGAGGAGAGCTCCCCTCCACTGTACCAAGTACCTCGAGGTTTGTTTGCCAAAGCTGCTCAAAGTGCTCCGTACGCGGTACTCCGAAGAAACGAAGGAAGCTAGCTCTCGAGCACTACTCTAGCAGGGCCGATAGTATCATATAGCAGGGGTCTGTGTGCTGGGGCCCAAGGGCAAGGGCCTGGTGGCTCACAGCCAGCAGACCGAGAGGCAGATGGATGCCGATGCAGACGCAGACGCAGACACACACAGCAGAGTCAGTCGAGGTAAAGGAGCCATCTGATCGCGTCATGCTGCCTTCTACTTGTTGTCAGAATGCCTGCAGAGACCTGCAAGCTGCGCCCCTGATCGGCCGTGCAGCCCCGTCTGTCGTCTTGCCCACGCCCATAACAAACCTGGCCTGCCCGTCCGTGCTCCGCCCTCTCCCTGCTCCGACACGACGCTGCTCCGCTCCCACGTCCTGCCCATTGTCCGTTGTCCGTTGTCCATCGTCCATCGACGACGACATACACTGTCGCTCCATGCTCAGTCACCACCCTCGTTTGGTCCTGTTGTGTTGTATTCGTTTGCTGCGCCAGTAATGAGATGAGTACCCGTAGCCCCGTCCTCACCCTCACGGTCTCACCTGCCATGCCCGAGTCCACACAACCACCACCACCACCATCACCACTACCACACGCCCACGTCCACGCCCACGCCCACGCACCACCAGACCACGCCGCATTCCATCCGCGCCCGCATTCAGACTCAAACTCTGTTGCTCCCGCCCTCGCTCCTGCCATCGCCCACCCGCTCCCGAGCCGGACGGCAGCTCCAAAGACCCCGCACAACAGCTCCCTCACCGTAAAGAGCCTCCCGAGCCTTCCCCTCTTCGGCGACGGCGTTTCCCTCGACTTCTTCGCCGACATCGATACCTCCTTCTCCCTCTCCTACGACGACATTGCACGCCCAACCGATGCCAGCCCCGGCCGCCCGTCCCCTCACAGTCCTACACCGGGCCTGGAGCCCAGCTCCCCGACAATGGGCGGCGTGAGTAGGAGCCGCTCCGTCCTCGCCCGCCCGGTCTCGTGGATGGCCCCGTCAAAGTCATCGCCGGAACGCGACCAGCTCGAAATCCATGAGCCTTCATCGGATTATACTTCTCCAAGTCGCCTCGACCCCCAAGACTTGCCGGACAAGCCTAGAGCTGTCTCCAGCTCGCTCACAGCGGCATTTGCAAAGCGGTCATGGCTTGGGAACTCTGCGACGACACCTTCGTCTGAAAGCAAGGAGAAGCGCCCGTCGCGAGATCCATCACCCGCCGCGCCGTCTGCGTCGCAAGACCCCTCACATAGTGCCTCAAGGGGTCTCATACGATCTTCGACCGAGACCTCGCTCAATAAACTCAAGAAATCGGCAAGGCGCGCCAATGACGGGCTCGGTAGTGCCGAAGGGAGCAAATCGACCGACTCCATGAGCAGACTTGGAGGATACTTTTCCAGGAAGAAGGCTCAGATAAGTCCCTCGAAAGCACCCATGGTCGTGAGTCAAGATAGCGCCGGATCATCGACGACAAGTCTCGCCCCGCCCTCGATCGAGGCGCGTCCTTCTCATGCCTCTGAGACAAGCAATAGCACGGCGCCCGACGATTTCCCCACCAGTAACGCGCCAGCAATGTCTCGTGATCCTCTTTGGTCGTTGTTCAAAAGTCTCGAAACCGATTTCCCCAAGTTCCAATCGAAATCCATGAGTTCCAAAGCCACAGTTGTCCGTAGCACGCTGCTACCGTTCTTGCGCAAATTCAGCTCGCACCCTTCCAACAAACAACTACACCCGACGGACCTGGAGAAGAGAGCCATTATACTTAACAATTGGTGGACCGGCATTCTAGACATGCTTCAAACCAGAGATCAATATGCGGTTCCTGGCGTCGACAAGCCTTGTCTCTACGAAGCCACAACTCTTCTGATGACCCGCGCTGAGTGGCGTTTCAGCACATCAAATTTCTGTGCGTTGGCTGATCGAAGTCCGAAGGAGCGCCTGCGCAGACGAACCCGCTCATCACCCAGTACCGAATCTTCCGAGTCCCTGGAGTCCAGTGAAGCTTCTTTTATCGCCGATTCTGCCGATCACAACGTTCGAACCATGTTCACGTCCAAGCTCATCGCGCAACTTGTGCTTGTCATCGACAAGCTTTCCAGTAGGCATGCTCCTCTGAGCCTTGTCAACTTTGCTGGAAAAGCGTGCGCGTACGCATTCTTCTTTTGCCCAGACGTTGCGGATGTATTAGTTCGGCTGTGGGAACTTGCACCGGATGTAGTTCGTCGGGTTGCGGACGAGTTTGGCCTACCCAAAAGGAACAAAGGGGAGAGTGAGGACATCATTGCACTTTTCCCTCCGAATCTGGAAGAGCTCGGCTGGTCATCTGCAAGAGCGATTGCCAATTCCCTAAAACGATCGTCGCCTCTGCCGCTCGGAACCGCTAACGCTCAATGGCACGGGCCGTGGGTTTCTCGGTGGAAGGGTAGAGACTCCGATCTCTTCTTTGTGTTTTGCAAGTACTATTTCATCCTCGCCGAGGACTTCTTCCCTTCCGGACTGCCTCTTCTTGAGAAGGCTAGGTCTCCTGCATTTGTCCTAGTCAACAGTCAAATTCTGTCCGTCCTCGATTCGACGATCCACCGACAAGCAGCTGCGGGAGCTGTGCCTGGGCTTTCTCTTACGGACTCTGATCAAGGCGCAGATGCGTCACTTCTTTCTGTGTTACCGGCACCAAATAACAATGCCTTTAAAGGCATGAGTGAGAATCGCTTGATTGTCTTGCTACGGGATTTTTTGGGCACCTCTACGCCTAGCAACTCGCTTGCCCGACACACCTTTGCGGAAACTTTCATGTCAATTATGAAGGCATCAGCAAAACGCACATCGCAGTTCAACCACAACGCATGTTTCACATTGTGCGACTTTCTCGAGGAATCGCTGCCAATATACGATGACTTTGCTGGGAATGGAAACCCTGAGAGCACGCAAGGCGATTGGCACTTCTGGTTCGAGGTTCTTGGCAAGATTCTGGACTCTAACAACACCATGTCTGAGATCAGAGTCCTGTCTCTATTATTTTCAATATGGGACACCATCACAAGTGACCGGAGCCGTCAAGATACTGCTTGCCACGATTGGCTGCTGACCGAGGAAGTATTCAACAAGTTCTTCAATAACTGGTGTCCTATGGTACGGGCTTATTACATGCGGCTGCTCTGCTGGAGAATCTGCAGAGACACTGGTGCCGCCAACGAAGCCAATACGTAAGTCGTAATGCCATGTCAGTTCCTTTGGTACCAGTCGTCCTAATTACTCACACCGTCTCTAGTCAAATCTTCTTGGTAGTTTGGGCTCGGTTGAAGATGGTCTGGTCGCACCATCTCTGGCTACGTCAAACTGCGGAACAGGAAGGCAAATTTTTGCCATCTACGGCGCCATCATACCCTACTCCTGGCAAGCGTTTCATGATCATCAGACACGAGGTTGCACCACCTCAAAACGGCCTCTTCATCGGGTTTGATCAATTCTCCCACCAGCCTTCCAATGCTGACCTTCCAAGTGGCCCGGCCACTTCTTTCGATACAATTGAGATACCTCCTTACGATACCCCGCCGCAGTACAAGAAGAAATGGGGGCTATTGGGCAAAGTGCTTTCATTTTCAGGCAACAATCCTTCACCGGATGATCTCGAGTCGCTCCGACGGGAGACGGCAAACTCGCGCATGAAGCCAACTCCCCCACCGAAAAATTCCGAACCATATCATATACCTGCATCGGATGCCGACAGCATGGGCTCGTCTCCAACCTACGAGGCCCTTCAGTACGTTTTCAAATTTACGCTGTCATGGAATGCTCCCGGCACGCCCAGCCCATTGCATCGTATCCTCGGCCGGCCACGGTTACCCGGTCCAGCTCAAGCCGTGGTCAACCTACGTGACCGTAGCGGTGCACAGGATCTGCTTCCTGCGGCAAGTCGGCCAGCTGCACACAGAGCCGTCTCTGGAGGTGTGAGCTGGGGACTGGTTGAAGCCGCCAGAAATGCTTCGCCTGTCGACGGACCGGGCAGTCCTCCCCTTCCTTCCGATGACCCGGAAAAGACGGCCACGATAGAGAGCAAGTCGTCCAGCGAATGTCCAAGTAGCGAACGTGGCCCTCTAGGTGCTGGCATGCCTAGCTCGCAGTCAACAACTGAGTCCATCATGCACCCTCAACAGCCTCAAGGTCACTTTGCCACTGGTGTCAAGTATGCTGGCCGTGCCCTTGCAGAGTGGGGTCTCGTCGTTGGCGAGTACAATGGCTTCGTCGACAGGAGACGAGACGAGGGTGTTATGGGCCTGAGCGAAATAGAAGTGCCATCACTGGGTATCGAAGGCTTCCGCAAGGCTTGAAACTCCACTCGCAGACACTGCAAGTTGAGTCTGGCCCAACAGCCACTTCCGGTATTGGCAATGGTTGCCACATTAATGAGACAGCTTCACCGACACTGCTGTTGGGCCGGACCCGGCTAGTTACTGTTCATCTTTTGTTTTCGCATCTAGATCTTGCTACATTTACCCTACGTTTGAGTAGGTGGCTCATTGGCAAGACTGAACCTGGCGCACGGTGTCAACTGGTTTTTCATGGGTTTTCTTTATACCCGGCGCAATTCGGTTTATCTCTTCTGCATTTCGGCGCAATGATGAATATTTCTTTACGTAATGGGACGCATTTCACCGCACACGACACAACATTTGGCGTTCGAGGATTTATTTCGGCCTTTCTACCTGTGGCCTGGGACTTTACTTTGCATCATCGAGGGGAACCGGGAAGATGGAGCTTGAAATCTGAGGGGACTCATCAGTATTGGTAACAGGGGGGTTCAACCAAGCCCGAGATATAGAAAAGGTCTGGTATGACCGATGCGGTGGACGTGAACTGGCCTTATTGAGCACAGGCATGGATAGAATCAATAGACTAGCTCTATTGGTCATAACCGCGATGTGTTAATCTCCCGTAGGTAACACAAATAAATAGGTGAAGCAGGAGCCGGCCTGCGCCGAGTCTGAGTACCTTGCCACCATGCTTTATCAACCAACTTAAGCTGTCCGTGCCTGAAGGGAACCAAACACCATAAGACGTCACTTACCCAGAACGGACAGGGACCTCTCTTAGATGCGCCACATCATGTTGGAATGCGGAAGTCTTCCAGATTTCATACAGGTTCAGCGGGAGCTACTGTGATTTGCCTGTCACTCAGCCGGGAGTGGTGGGGCCTCTCTCTGGGCATGACAGCGGCACAACGTCATCGCAGGCTTGTTCGGGACAGGGCGAGAACAAGCCCTGAGCTAAGACTCCGACGAATCATCATTGCTACTCACCATAGGACCACACGTGTTTCTCAGTGAACCAGTTTGGCTTCCCACTTTATTCTTCTAGCACTGGTCAATGAACGAAGTACAGAGAGGTAGTTTGCGATTGTCATTCTCTATCACGGTTCGAATCACACTACCTACACTAGAACTGTTGGTCGAGATACTGACCTGACACCCCTAGGCTAGTAGGTCTATCTGTGCCTATGTGTTGCAACTTCCAAGTTTTTGCTGACAGCGGCACGGCGTCCTGCTGGGACATGTAGCACTTTTCAAAGAGGTCTGAGGCGAGGCATTGTTGATCTCACATGACTGTCGTTCTTGTTCCTTCCCGGCCGCCAGCAAATCTCGCATAGTTTTTGTGGTTCGTCGTCCAATAAGTTCTTTCCCCTCGATCCCGTGATCATCCGGATCCGGTCCACGACATCTAGAACCACACGGACAAGGCCGGACCATGGCCGACTCAAGTGCTCCCAGCAAGCCACTGGCTACCGGTGCTCCCAGCAGTAGTATCAGCAGCGACAACGATGACAGTGGGTGGCAGAAGAAGCCACCGTACCAGCTTGGGGAGAACACCCATCACAACACGGAAGAGGGGGCTAAGGCTGATGGAGAAGGAGCTGAAGGTGAGCCCGCATCTCAAAAGGGTGGTGCTTGATCACGACAGCCACGATGATGATGCCTTGGTTGGGGCTGACACACATGTCATCATGTCGGCGGGATATGTGCAGCACAACGATTTGAAAAAAAGCTCGAGGCCCGATGCCACTGTGGACAAGTCCGGTACTGGATAAGTCGAGAGAAGCCACTGGTCGCCAAGTTCTGTCACTGCCGGGGATGCCAGAAACTGCATGGTAAGTTACCTCGGTATCCTACCTACGCTATCAAGACGCATCCGAGGATCACACGTGAACCACTCTTCCAGCATCGTCCCACCCCTCGTCGTGCTACTGATCCGCTCACACGGCGGCAGCCTTTTCCCTCACCGATATAATTTGACAAACTGACGACCGTCGCTTCTCATGGCGCAAACACCCGACAGGTGCGCCCTTCCAGTGGGCCGCAATCTTCCACAAGTCGGATATACTCTTTGAGCACGGCGCCGCAAATATAGAGTTTTACAACTCCGGCACCGGCGGCGCCTCGCATGACCTGCCTTGCAAGTTGAGCTGCTCGCGCTGCCGGGCGCCCATCATGGACGAAGGGCGCAGGATGGTCCTGCTGTTCCCGACACTCATCGATTTTGCGCATATGCCAACGGCACCAGCAGACGACCGCAGCGGCGAGAGCCAGGAAAAGGAGCAGCAGCAGCAGCAGCAGCATCATAGACGCGGCGACAAGGAGGTGGCGCGTCTCCAGGAAGGCTTCTATCCAGAGTGAGTTTGCTCGATTCCATCAGTTTCCCGCCCGGATCTCCATCCTTGAAAGGGTCAAGTGTTCCCTCCTCCGAAATATAGAGAAGCCGTGAAGGGCCCATGTTGCATTGTGAGTTCTTCGTGAGCCAGGCAGCCAGAATATTAACCAAATCACCTCCTTGTAGCTGTCACATTTTTTATAACCAGCGGATGGTGGACATTGCGGACGGCAAGCCAAAGTGGCAAAAGTTGGATGGCGCCGAAGGGATACTATGTGACAACCTGCCGTGAGAATGTCTCAGTGCATTGCTGATAGTATGGTTTATGATGTCTATATACGATATCCCGTTGGTAAACGGGTACACGAACGATTTGGTGCCTACATACACGACGCATCCCTAACATGAGAGCGTTTCTTCTCAGACCTCTAGAAAATTCGATTTTGCTAGGACGTCCACACCATGTTCTGCGGCGCATCTCCGTTACCCGTGAATCCGTTAAATCCCAAGCTCAGGTAAGCCTCGATGTCAGTGAGGCCCTCGTTCTCGAGGACATCCATAAGCTCGGCCTGTTGTTCCTGGCTCAGACTGCCCTGTCTTTCTGGGGGCAAGCCATGGAATTGTGGTCCGCCATGCCCCTGGAATATCGATTGAGGACTACTACCTGGACCCCCCCACAAGCCAGTGGTTGCGCCGCCGAAGGCAGCATATGGTGTGATGAACGGCGGCGGAGGACTAAACCAATCTGTAACAGTTGTCGCTTGCGGCAATGGTTGTTGCCCCTGTGGACGGTGATGTGGCGGCATGGGCGGAATTGTGAAGTTTTGGGGTTGGCGCTGGTGCTGTTGTGGCGGAGGCATAGTATTTTTTGCCATGGCAGAAATAGGCGGCTGGTTCATGTTTGGACTTGCCATCATGCGGCTATCATGAAGCGGCGTGTTCATGATTGAGGAGCTGCCCGTTGTCATGGATTCTTGGGGGTTCGGCAGGTGCTGCTGTGCTGGTGACTGAAGGGGAGGTGACACAGTGACGTCGGTGATCGGGGACAGACGGTCGTCAACTGCCGGATCGGCCGCCATCTGGTTGAAGTCAGGAGGGAAATAGCTGAAACGTCTGCCATTGCTCTCACTTGATGCCGGATTATGGAAGATTGAATTCGATCGAAAGGTCGGGTGTTGTTGCTGCCCGAAACCATTTCCATGAAAGCCAAAGTCTGTGATTTGCTCAGGAATGGTGTTAAACACTTGGCCAAACTGTGGAGGATTGAATAGGGGCTGGTTCGAGTTTGCTCCTCCATTGCGCTTTGGGTCCGTTGGTGGCGGAGAGTATGGGTCACTCAGGTGAGGAGGGGTCTCGAATGCGTTGTAGGGTGACATGGTGGGTGTCTCATGTGAGTTGTAGCTCTCCAGCGTTGCTTTAGCCAATGTTGAATATAGCTGTGATGCTGCCGCAGTCCCAGGCCATCGATCTGCACACTGGTCGATGATGTCAAGAGCAATGTTTACAAGATTCTGCACCTCGTCCCTGTCATGGCTCTGCCGCACGTCTGGGTATGTCACACTCCATAATAGAGCATTCAATGCCATGTAGAGCGTGAGCAAGAACACCCATGTAATATCGACTGCGGCACCCATCATCTGCTTGCTGGAAATATCGATCACATAGGCTGATGAGTCAAAGCACTTGGCAGCCGATCGAATGGACGGTCTGGGACACTGCGGCGTGGGACGGTGCATCGTGACTACCATGGTGTGTAATCTGCCAGAGAACCTGCGAAAGCGTCAGCCACATGTGCCAAAGATAGTCGAGAATGAGTGTTTACTTACCATGCTTTGCACCAAACTGGATCGGTGGGTGACGCTTCAAGCCATCTGCTCATGCGCTCTTCGAATTCTCGGAACCATGGGTGTCCATCGTCTTTCGGGCCGCTCGGCTTTTTCGAGTATAGAACTCTTCGGATCTCTGCTTGAAGCTCTCTCATCTTGCAGAAATGAATCGCAATTATCTTCTTGACATCCGGCGGGCCTGGCAATATGCCTTTCTCTGTTATGTTGACATCCTTGGCGACGTCGAAATACTTGACGTCCACGTTGTCGTCGGTCTTGGCAAATCCACACGGGCGACCCATGCTCTGAGAGAGTCCGTACTCCATGGTCCGAACGCTCCAGCTTACACGCCGTCGCATATCTAATGTCAGAGGATCGCCGGCACCAAGCGCTATCGTCTTTTCATCTGCAAAGCCAAGTTGCTGACATATCTTGGTGGCTAAGCCAATGACGTAATATACGGCAGTCCGAGTCGGTGTCAGGAGAGAATATTGCCCGACCAATACCAAACATTGAAGTGTTTTGAGATCTTTGGGACGTACGACATCCTCAAAATAGCCAATTGCTGCGAGGTAGTAGCTGTCTGCCAGACCTGCATACTGAGCGTCGAGTTTTTGCATGCTAATCGCTATGACCAGACGTACGACAAAATTTTGAAAGGGGTCCTTGCTGCCAGCGAATACGTTGTCCGTCATCTTGGCAAGGCTTTCTTCATGCAGGGCTGGTGTGAATATTTGGGCTACGTTGCAATCAGCATCAGTTAAATCCAAACAGTCTGGTGGACTACAAGCCCGATCGTGCCACTCATACCTCTTTGCTGAAAGACTTCCACGAGCCGGTTTGCTATAGGCCTACTGGGGAGGGTGCTCGCCGGTACGGCGCTGAGTATTGGATAGCTTTTCCTGCGCTGTGCTAGTTGCGTGGCAACAAAGGACCGCGAGCGCGGAGCCACGGTTTCTGCAGCCCGGCCGTCTGGATAACGCTTGTTTTTGACCTCTGGTATGAGTTCTGATATTCGCTTCGAATCCGTGTACCGCTTCGCTTCTTCCATCAGGATGCGGACCATGGCAATCCCGCTCGAAGGGCCTAGGTATCTAGGGGTCTCGTCTGAGTCGTTGAGCCGCACAAGACCACCAGGGCCGACAAAATCTTCGTGGCTTCTGGGTAATTCTTCCTCATCGACAAACTGGCCGAGATCCGCCTCCAAGGCCCGTACTTTCTCCTGGAGCCGAACGACGTAGTATCGGCTGATCTTCTTGCCCTTTGTCGTGTCAAAGTATTCGCAGACCGAACCTGATCTCTCACATGGCAAGCAGCGGGGTAGAGCCGGATCGCATCTCGTTTTCCTCTATTGTAATTATTAGATATAGTCAGCCTTTGCTCGCTGTAGTTGTGCTCAAGACGGGCAATTTGTGTCGGCCGAGAGCCTCTATTTCAGCAGGGCGTGGGAGCCGGAACACGTTACCTGGCGACATCGACAGCAGGCTGTCAGGGTGTGTGCGATGCGATTGGGGCTTTCGGCGTCATCGTGCTCATCTGCGTGTGGCGAGTTCGAGGTGTTTTTGAAGCGGTGTTGTGGCAGGGGAATCTGGTGAGACTGCTGAGGCGTGCCTCTCGGTGGGAAGATGCCAAAGCCCTCGACCTGGCGGAAGACGCTTGAGGCGTCCATCGAGGTTCGCTAGATCGCAGCCCTGATGATGAGTGAGCCCGCGGGCGGAAATGGGAACCGCGTGCGCGACGAGATGGCCGCTCGCAGCAGCGACGCGCGCTTGCTTAGAGAATGATGAGCAGCTGCAAGGGGTCCTGGCTGCGGGAGCAGGAGGTCACCTGTCCGTACATGCGCCTGGTGCAAATGAGGGGAGGGGGATGGTTGACAGCGGCGATAGCGTAGCGGGGCTCGGACCCAGCTCCTAACGCGCCACAAGAACCGACAAGCAACTTCTCAGTCACAAATCCGCCCACGCAAAGAGTCTGGCAAAGAGTCTTGCACAAACTCGAAGGACAAACATGGCACGACCTAAATCGAGAACTATTATGTTTACTATGTGGAGCAGCCCTTTGAAGCACGTTTACCTCCACAATCACGAATCATGGCAAGCAGCGCATCCACTAACGGCAAACGCGACTTCTGTCCAGCCCGCCAACAAAAGTCTCTTGGAGTAAACGGCTACCTGGCAGAGGCGAGCCAGAGGGTGACTGCGCTGGAGTGTGATGTTGTCATCTTGCGTCTGGCAACCAGGGGCATTTGTCCGAGTGGGTTATTTTTTCTCCCCAGCGACCTGGACTTCGCAAGTCAGGGTCAGGGCAGGGTCAAGGGCCATGCAAGGGCCGGGTCCAACAGCAAATGGAAATGGGGCATTTGGAGAGCTCGGTTATCTGTGGTAGAACTACGCCTCCATGCCTCCGACCAGAGTTCGGACCGGAATGGTGGCTGTCCATGTCGCGTGCCGGTGCCAGGTGGACCTCTTAAGCTGGACCCTGGTTTTCTCCTTGCGGACAGACCATGGATCGCGGCCAGATCGTGCGGGCAGAGGCGGCTCCATGGCGAGCTGGAGAGTGGGGCCTGGGCTCTCCTCCACTTGATCACATCCGCACGCAAACCCCACTTCACCACGCGTCAACACAGTCGCACTGCCGACTACAGTCTCGTTTCTGGCCCAGCCAGTTTCAACAGCATGTCTTGACAACGCCGCCAGCAGTCCTTGTCTTTGTCCGCATCTGTCTCCGGCCTGCCTCTGGCCCCCCAGGCTTGTTCGTCTCCAGCGCCAGCAACCAGGGGCGTCCGCCCTCAAGGGACCTTTCCAGCTTACTACCTACAACACATCCGGTCGTCGACTCAACCCTGTCGTGGCCAATCGCCAGCCGGAGTCTGGTTTTGGGTGGTCCTTGGGATCTCCCCGGCCAAGACTGCTGCCAGCATGCCACGCTCAAGCTTCTCAGACAACCCCTTGTTGCGCGTCTCTCGCCCAGTCTCTGCGTGTTCAAGATGTAAGCACCATCTTTGCGCTTCCTCGCGCAGGCGTCGGCCCAGTTCTCTTAGCTGACTGTTGTGCCGCCAGGTCGTGCTGCAAAGGTCAAGGTATGAGCAACCAGGATCCAGCTCGAACCAGAGAGTATTCTCTCTAACTATCCTCTTAGTGTGATGGAAAGCTCCCCGCGTGCACCGCTTGTGAGAAGGCTGGCCGTGAGAACGAATGCTCTGCAGCCAACGATCAGTTTGCTCGAGGCAAAGAGCGAAGGTGCGTTGTGCCTCTCACTTCGCGGGCGAGCCCGATGTCACGACAGCTCTAACTTGGAAGTGATCAGCTATGTTGCCGCCCTGGAACTGCGAGTCGAGAAGCTAGAAAGACGACTGGCGTTCGCTAGACTCAGAAAAGCATCAGTGGCCAGGCACGATTCAGAAGCAGGGCCACTTTCCATGACCGAATTAAGCCGTAAGGACTCTCTCGCAAACATTAGAGATGCCATTCATCGCAAGGCAGCTCGAAGGCGTGAGGATTCCGATGTCAACTCCCTCATGGCCGAATTTGGTTTCTTGTGAGCGTCGCAATATCTGTCGTCATCTCCATGCTCCCACGGCTAACCTTCCACTTGTAGATCCGTCAACGCAACAACTAGGGACTTCGAACCGTCAATGAACAGCAACATGACGTTTGCCCGCCTCGTGCTTGCCGCCGCGTGCAATGACCCGTTGCCAGACGCAAAGAACTGGAACTTACCTCCACGACATAACGTCATGGCGACGATTCAGTACTACATGACTAACATCTACTCGCTCTTTCCTTCGTTCCCCGAATCTGTACTTTATGCGGCTCTGGACCATGTTTATGCGCATGATCGGTCCCCTAGGGATTGCGATTTTTGGCTTGTCTACATGGTCCTAGCAATAGCGTCCATGGCCCAGAGTCAGGTCAAGGGCGACGACTTTTACGCCGGTGGCACGCACTTTGCTTCCAAGGCAATGGAGTACGCCGATCGTGCTTTGATGCCTGGCTACACATCGCAGATACAGTCCCTAGTTCTCCTTACGCAATACTCCATGCTAGACCCGGCCCATTTCGACAGTTGGCATCTCATTGGGTTCACGTGTCGTGCTGTCGTCGACCTCGGCTACCACCAGGACCCGCCAAGTGAACAAGTCACGGACAAGGCTTCCCTGGACATGAGACGCAAGGCGTTTTACTGTGTTTATTCACTTGACAGGTACGCTCTGCTCTATAATTGTGGTTGCGTGCCTGGCGACTAGTGATATCAGAGTGCGACGCTAATGACATAACAGAGCAATAAGCATGAGTTTTGCGAGAGCGTTCTCGTTTACCCACGGATCCATCAACGTAGCATGGCCAAGAGCGTCTTCATTTGCTCGGCGACAATCTATAACAGGCCAGACACAGCAGGGCTCAGAGCCTGGTCTCCTTCTGTTCCAACTCCGCCAGGCACAGTCACACTGGTACCAGGAGCTCTATCAGTCAGGGTCTACGCCGCTCAAAGATCCCACAACCTTTGTGTGGACAATGTGTCGAGACATGAAGGAATGGGGTGACTCGCTCCCGAGTTCGCTCCCTGTAGGGTTTCGGGCATGGTTTGACCTTGAGCTTCACTACAGCTTCGTTTTCCTCTTAGCGCCATCAGAGAGAACGCCCTACATGACAGACCATAATCGATTGCTGATTTTCGAATATTCCTTGGCGTACCTCGACAGGATATACGACGTATCTCACAACGGCACAAGTAGTGCCTTCTATACCTATCACGACGCGCTGCGCGTGTTCTTCATTGCCAGCCAGTTCATCGCCGTGCTCCGAGATGCTGAGGAGCTGCTTCTCTCCGGCATGCCGGTTGCAACGCCACCAAGCGAGTACGGCAAGCCTCCACCGCCATCACTGCCAGCTGGAGCAGCCACTGTTGCGGGCGAAAGCATCGGGCGTAGCTTGCGGTGTCTGCAGAGAACCGGCTTGACTCTGGCAAAGTATGGGCAGCGGTGGGAGAATTCGGTGGCCCTCAAGCAGAGTTTTGACATGATATCAGCCGAAGTCATGGACCGTCTAGGGGCTAGGCAAAGTCTGAAGCAACACAGCTCTCCACCTCAGTCTGTTTCACCACCCGCAAGAGAGATGCGGTGGGTGGGTGTGGATATGGAGTCGATCATGAAAGGCAGTACAGGAGGCAACGGCGTTCGTGGCGCCAAGTTTGACCCGCAGCAGCAGCAGCAATAGCGGTGCTACAGTGAATTAATGACGGTTGGCGCCTGATTTAATGTCCCCTGTGGTCCCTATGAGCTGCTTAGACTTAGAGTTAGCTGGCCGCTGTGTGGTGGTGACGAAGTCCTATAGATAATACTTTTTGTAGAAGTGTATCCTATGTGGTTGTTGAAGGGAGGAGCCCCGTGGGTTGAAAGATTCCCCGCTTGAAATGCTTGTGCACCCTGGGGCATGCAACGCAACTGGCTGGGGCCTTTCAAGGCCTACCCTGGGACCCGACCGGCTGGATCGCAGATCCTGGCGGGGCCGTGGCGCGCTTGACATTCATCTTCGGAGCTCACCAGCAGTCGCTCCGGAAGAGCGCCATCTAAACCACCAGGGCATCTTACATGGCTCCAATCGGGCCGCAGCCGCCTGATTGATCCAACATGCGCCTGCTCGAGGTCACCGCCAGCGGCAGGTGCAGCCTGTCGCGGGACACGGACAACAGCAAGGCCCCGCCGTACGCCATCCTGTCGCACACGTGGATGCACGGTCAAGAGGTCGAGTACAGCGATATCACCGGGTCCTCGAGGCGGTCGCTGTCACGGTCTGCGCAGCGCCAGTCGCAGTGCCGAGACCCCTCCAAAGCCGCGGGCTGGCGCAAGGTCGACTTCTGCCTGGCTCAGATCCGGCGCGACGGCCTGCGCCACTGCTGGATCGACAGCTGCTGCATCGACAAGGCCTCGCCCAACGAGAAGCACGGCGCCTTTGCGGCCATGTTCCTCTGGTACCAGCGCGCGCACGTCTGCTACGTCTACCTGCACGACGTGCGCGCCGCCGACGACCTCGTCGGCAGCCACTGGTGGACCCGCGGCTGGACCCTGCAGGAGCTGCTTGCGCCCTCGCGCGTCGTCTTCTTCGCCGGCGACGGCACGCGCCTCGGTGACAAGGAGTCGCTGCAGCACATGATTTACGCTATTACCCGGATCAACCGGGACGCCCTCATGGGCACAGTTCCGCTCTCGCAGTTCACCATCGAGGAGAAGCTTTCGTGGATGAGGGGTCGGCAGACCACGTTTGAGGAGGACTGGGCGTACTGCCTCCAGGGCATCCTCGGGTTCGAGATGTCGCGCCGCTACGGCGAGGGGCGGCGGCGCGCGATTGAGAGGCTCAAGGGGGAGGCTGCGCGTAGGCAAATTGAGAAGGAGACAGAGGAGAAGACATACTGGGATTCTCCTTCCAAAAAGGGAATACCCACGAGGAAAAGGAGACTCCGACCCCCAGAGCAGAAGCCCATTGAGGAGTCCATCGTGCCACTGGTCCCGAAGACTGGAGCAGAACTGCCCGTGCAGCTCGACTGGGAAGAAGCCGCACGCGTGGAGGCGGAGCTCAAGGCGGAAAAGATGCGAGAAGCCCTAGAGCGCGAAGCTCAGGAGACAACAAAGACTGCGCCCGTGGCGTCAGATCCCAGCGAGGCAATGCGTAGGCTAATCGAAGAGGAGCGACGCCGTCGCATTGCATCCGAGAGGGAAGCCAAGCGCCGCGCGAGAGAAAGCAGGGAAGCCCACCAGGGCCCGGGCTCGGGGCCGGCATATCACGATGACAACACGGCCGGCTACGTGGGCACGGGACCAATTGGGATACCACCACCGCCCGATACTTGGAGTGATCCAGCGGACTTGAACGACGGCCCAGCCTTTGACGAGGATGGTCTCCACATCAGCCCGGTCGGTGGTGAGGATATTTTGTTGGATTTCGATGATTCATTCCTTGACGAGCAGCATCCGAACCCCGACTCATGCGAAGGCATGCTGCCTCCGCTGCCCGACCCAGTTGAGCCTGGCCAAGTCACCGATCCACGTGGGAGCGGCACCAAGCCTGCTACTGAAACTAGCTCGTTCGTCATCGACCCAAACCTAATCGAAGTTACACTGGAGGACCTGCTCGCAGTCAATCCGCCATTGTCCGAGCCTGGTCCTGCGCGGACGCGGCGGCTATCTCCAGCTTGAGCCACTTCCGAAGCCTCATTGGGGAGAAAGAAGAGCACAGTATGCAGAATTAAAAGAAATTAATGTTAAAATGACATGTTGCATGTGGGTTTGCGACCTGTCTGCAAAAAAAAAAAAAAAAAAAAAGAGCGGAAAGAAGCTAGCGCTCATGCAGACTCGGGCACGTCTAGTACGTTGGCTAGAGCAAGCTCGCAATGGACAACAGCTACATGGTTTCTTCATGGCCGACACGAGTTACACCGAGCACGAAACTCTGCTGGCGTGGGCCCCTTTTGGGTGCTTCCGTGTCTACCCGCAGTGGCACACTGTTCAGTTGAATGTATCATTGTCACATAAAATCGGGAAGGGTGAGGAGGAAGGTAAAAGCGGAACGGTTAGGCGCGAGTGCCTCCATTCTATGGAAGAAGAGTCTCAAGTTTGGATCGCTTTCGCTTTCGCTTTCTGAAGAAGGGAGGAAGCTTTTCCTTTTCTCTTTCAACTTCAACTTTAACTTCTCAGACTTACCGATAACACATGGAATGAAGTTTTCAATGTGAGTACAAAATTATCTAAGCTAGGTAGCGGCATAACGGATGATTCATTATGTATTTTCCGTTGTGATAGTGTTCCACGTGAAAGTACTATTATTAATAGTACGCTATACCTAGTCTAAGGTTGAGCGAATCTACGTATTACTCGTATAGTAAAAACCGTGCCCTAAGGGCTGGACTAGAACTCTACACGCTACGTTCGAGCTACGCCTTAGTGGCGTCTTCGTTAAGGATTCGTCGCGTCAAAAGTTGGTCCTCACCGACCAACCTTACTAAAGAGAGAGAGAGAGAGAGAGAGAGAGAGCTAGGGGGGGTGTCCCGGGCGGGCGCAATGTAGTCGCTACGCCTTCGTAGCGTGTCTTACCGGCCGGCGCTAAGTATCGTAAGTGTTATAGAATATGTAAGTCGTTTATAGTAACCAGGGTAAATATAGTACGCTACCGCCGAATTCACCTTTAGGTTATCTACGACTTCGACTACAAGCTAACTAGCGATTCCTTCCTTCTATAAGCATCACCTAAATCGGTAAGTAGCCCTTCGTCGTCGCTATCAGTACGGTTACGCGTCGGCATTAGAGCGAGGTCTACGGCTAATAGCGACAGTAGTAACAGTAGTAGTAACAGTAGTAGTAACAATAACAACAACAATAATAATAATAATAATAATAACTACGAGTAAGTCAGGTCCGTTTCACCCGTTAGTCCCGTACTAACCCTCGTGGTGCTTAAGAGATAGACGTCGCCTCTGGCCGGTAAGGCCACGAAGCGCCCGCGCGCCGAGAGCGCAGCTCCGGCTGCCGGTGCCGCCGCCGCCGCCGACACCACCACTACCACCATCACCACCGTCTCCGGCGATGTCGACCTTCCTGCTAGCTTCGTCCCCATCAACGCCGCCGCTACCACCGCCGCCGCCGTCCTCGCCGGCGATGGCCCTGGTGCGGCGTCGCGCCTGTCGCCTTCGTCGCGCGCTTCGACCAAAAAGCGGAAGCAGGTACGTGGGTTGTTCGCTGCGCGCTGCGTTCTCGTTGCTGACGCGCGTCGTTGAAGCAGAAGGGCAAGGGCCGTCGGGCCCAGATGCCTCACGTGAAAGTAATATCCTCACTCAGGCACCAGACGATTTTGCGCACTTCAATATACATCATACATTTTATAGTGTCATTTTTAAAACAGAAGAAACGCCTGCTGCTGATCCAAACTTCTACCCGTCCGCATATCATGACATCAACGGTGACTAGGGCTTGAACGACCACTGCTAAACTCACTCGGCGAGGGCAACTCGTCCATCTCCTCTCCTGGCAACTCCTCCTCCTCGTCCCGCTGCCGCCGCTGCGCAGCCTGACCGCCCGCCACCGCCGCGGCCCCTCCCTCATGCTCGTGGAGCGGCGTGTTCTTGAACATGACGTACAGCCCAAAGTCGTACAGCAGCCTGCACGAGCCGGCCACGACAAAGGCGACCCAGAACTGGTCGTTTCCCGCGAGCACGCCGGTGATGGAGGGCCCCAGCATGGCGGCGAGTGTGCGGAGCATGTTGGTGATGCCCATGACGGCGGTGCGCTCGTCGGCTTTTGTCACGGCCGCGATGAAGGCTGAGCGCGGGGCCTGGTCCATGTTGTTCAGGCCTGCGCGGACAAGTAGGAGGAACGCCGTCATCCAGAAGCTGCTGGGCGCTGGGAAGAGCAGCACGGCTGCCGAAGAGGGCACGTGGGTGAAGACCATTGTGCTGACGAGCCCGATTTTGCGGGCTAGGGGCCCCGCGAAGACGGAGGATACGGAGCCAAGGAAGTAGGCAATGGAGGTGACGTCGCCGAGCGTCGACTTGGCCGGGTGAAACTTGTCGTCAATGTAGTAATTGGTCAGCGTGTATGGAACCATACCGTCCGCGACCGAGTCGAGTGCGAGCAGAACCCAGAGCTTATACATGACGCGTCGGCTGGACAGTGAGATGGACGAGAGCTGGCTCGTAAATTTGCTGAGGAACGACTTCTTGGAGGCGTTTTGCGGTGGTTTCGAGGTCCCGTCGCGCCGTGACGGCTCATCCACGCCAGAGTCACTGTTATTCTCGTACTCATCGTCGATAATGTCCTGAGTCGCAATCTGGGAGTATGCACCCGTGCCTTCCCTGCGTTTGAGCTCGCAGGCGTCCGTCAAGAGCAGCACGAGTAGAGCGTTAACAAGGCCCATGGCCGTATATATCCAAAAGATCGTGTGATAGGCGTCCTTGAGGGCCCAACCATCCTCGCCGTCGTTCAAGTAGTGAACAATGCGGCCAGACGCCTCGCTGCCGATGGAGAGGCCCAGTATCGACGTCGTGACGTACCATGTGAAAACATCTGCGCGGGTCGTGGGACTCGTTAGCTCCGAGAGTATAGATTCCTCGATGGCGCGGAAGGGTCCAAAGTCGCCGCCCGTGGCGCTGACGACACCGACAATAGCCGCGAGCAGGAGGATCCAGAAATTTTCAAAGACGGCAAATATGAAGCCGCTCATAACCATGAGGAAGGAGCCCAGGAAGAGGACTCGGCGTCGTCCGACCTTGTCCGCGATCAAGGTGAGCCAGATTCCGAGGAAAACATCGCCAAGCAGCGTCAAGCTCATGAACAAGCCGATGCGAAAGTCGGAGAATTTGAGCTCGGCAAAGAAAAGGGCGAGAATGAGCGAGTTGGTGCCGTATGCGAACATGCGGCATGTGCGTGCGGTGACGATGATATAGGCATTGGGCCCAGCGTCGTGAAGGCTGCCGAGCCCAAATTCTTGGTAAAACAACCGGAGCGGCTTCAAGACGACGCTCATCTTCGTGGTTGCCAATCCAGATGGGCTATGCAGTCAGGTCGTAAATGCGTAATTAATCGATTGGCCCTTACGTGATCTGCGTGATCACGCTCAGAGCAAAGCACGCCGAGTTGCAAATAAGAGGGGAGGTATTTGCCGCCGGCGGAGCGATTTAGAAACGATCCCGCAACGTGCCGTGAGGTCGCATATAGGTATAAGCCGGCTGGAGAGTGTGCTGGTTGAAGAAGTTCATTGTTCGTAGCGTAGCCACGGGAGCAGACCTTTGTGGAGAGGGGAAAAACCCCCGGTTCTGCTCCGAGAGCGCCGACCAGCCACCTCCGCTCCCCGAGCTCGGCTTCGGCCCGGCCGATCTACGACCGCATTTGAGCAGTGGAACCACATGATTCGCTGTTGACCTGGCCCTAAAATAAATTTACGTGGTAACCTCACCTAGCAATGCCAGCCATGGCACTTAGCTTTCAAGCTTGCAGGATCCCGGTTAAGACTATCAGTCTCCCGACAGATACTAAAATATCAATTGTGGCTTGTCTCTTTTCAGTATGCAAGGCAAGTATAGCAGGAAAGCTACATACCCTACTTCACTGCAGCACCCGTCCGCGCCACTCCAAAATTTGAAGCCCGCCTCTTCTTGACGAAGTGACATTGAGGGCGCATTGGCTGTTTCACGCAAGCTGCTCAAATCACGCAAGTTATTTGTCGCGTCTGACTATGTAGGTTCCCCGCTCTATAGCGCGCTCAGGTCAAGTGGAACACTGCTACCACGCCCTGCACGATACCTCTTCGGCCCTCCTACGAAAGGCCGCGGTTTGGGTAGCATGGAATCAGCAGTGAACCGCCACCTCGTATCCTGCACATTGTATCGTTCTTGAGGGCTTGATGCGCCCGTGTGTAGAGGTGAAGGGCTATGTGGCTTGCCTGCGCTTCCATTCGTTGGGGCCAGTGTATAGGCACTTGGATCGAGAAGCTGAGAACGCAAGTTCGACCCGGCCCGCGCACGGTTGGCACCGACTGATGACTCCCTGGCGGCTGGACTGGGCGGAGCCGGCGACGGCGGAAGAGGAGCAGCCGCGGGTGGCGGTGGAGGAGGAGGTGCGGCCGGTGCGAAGGCTGGCGGCAGAGGTGCGGCTGGTGCCACAGCCGGCGGTGGTGGTGGAGGCGGTGGCGCCGGAGCTGAAGATGGAGGTGGCGGAGGTGGAGGAGGTGGAACGGACGAGGACGGTGGCGGAGGTGGATAAAGTGCCGGCGCACCAGAGGGCGACATCACATTTGTGGATGGTTTCCGTGAGCCCGGCGGCGGTGGCGGTTTCTTGCCGATGGGTGGTGGTGGCCCTTTCGTCCCTATAGAGGCACTCGATAATGGACGATCACTGGCGCTTCGGAGACTAGCAACACCTGCTGGCGCTGGCGGAACGGTGCGCCCAGGGATTGATGGAGCGCTACCAGCTGGTGGTCTTGGCGCTGAAGGTAGAGATGGTGCTTTAGGTGTATCCGAGTCTGATTTGTAAGATGCTTCACCCGTTGCTGCACGATCGTTAGTTAATATTGTGGTGTAATCCCATTGTCGTTCTGACTCACCTCCAGTATTAACACCGCCTCCCCGCTTCTTCAGCTTGGGCATGCCACCTGCGAAGAGTCCCCCTAGCTGTGGTCGAGCTTCCATCGCCGGAGCTGCGCCGCTGGCTCCTTGTTCGCTGTCGCTCCTTAGCCGGTTCCCTGGCACTGGCGGTGCTAGACCTCCCGGAACCGCTGGCGCTCCCATGCCGGGCACGGGCGGGGCGCCTCCCATGGGAGGACCTCCAACGCCCCCTGACGCCTTGCCGACGATGGGACTGGATCTGTCATTTGTGACTGCCTTCCGTAAAGCCCTGCCTTTGCTGATGTCTCCGAGAAGTGCGCCCTGTTACCGGTTAGGAATGTTGGTTTCTCGGAGTGAGGACGGCGCACGTACTCTGCCCGCACCGGCTGGTCTGGACGGTAGACCGCCTGGAGGAGGAGGTGGTGGTGGTGGAGGGCCACCCATGCCCGGAGGTGGCGGCGGTGGAGGTGGTGGTGGAGGCGGCATGTCGGTCGGTCGGGAGTCCGTCCACGGGACGGCGATCAAGTTATCTGTCCTTCTGGCTTCGAGCCGACGCGAGGTGTTGCGCGAATCGGTCGTGTCCCGAAGTAGGGCGAGGGGTATAGGATGCTGTCCGCATAGGCTCGTGGATTCGTCGTACTCTATCGCGAACGGGCGGCTGTGACACTCGTGCTTGTCAACATTCAAAATTGCGCTGGTCTATTAGGGGGATTTGCTGGTCGTAGTTTACGCCGTTATCTGCGTCGGAGTTAGAAGCGGAGGCTCGAACTGGAGGCCGAATGAGTGTTGCAGCCAGGAGAGGATACCAATCCCAAGGTGCGCTGGGAATGGAGTGGGTGTCGTCACTGCCTGGCTTATGTAAGTTCGCTGCCTATCGGAGATGGAATTGTGGCTGAGTTGTGGCTCGGTGCGCCGAATCGCCACAACTCCAGACTCCGGACAGTGAAAACCCTACGCAGCTAATGTTGTAGTGCTCAGAGTTAGGGCCACTGCCTATGTCCAAATCCAGATGTGCATTACTACCTACTACGCCGTAAGCTCTTCAACTTTGAATCGCAGTTGCAGTCGCAATACCCAAAAGCGCCCACCAGCGCTGTCGCACCAAAAACCGGAGACGTCACGGGCCCCAGGCACTAGAACGCAGCATGCATGGACCCACGCCATGGGAATTCCTCAGCCTGGTGAACCTCATGGGACCTGTTTAAGTCTTTGTGCCATCTAAAGGACATGTAGACGGAGCGGAGGTCTTCAGCCGAAGGTGACAGTGGTGTTTGATTGCGCCAAGCTGACGATTTGTCTCGACGTGAGCACGCGACTACTTAGTAGGGATATCGATCCCTTGACTATGCTGCACCAAGCATTTCTGCTGGGGCTACTGCCCGACAGTGCGAGCCCCCGTCGTGGTGCGACTCGCCAATCAACGGCAGGAGATGAACTATGCTTAGTAAATTCTGCGGAACACCTCAGACGGAGCATGTGACGATGGGCACCGAGGCGTATTCTTTGACTCTCCGAGTGGGCAGTAAAGCTACTCAATGCGCGGCGAGATAGCGCTATCTCAAGAAAGCTATTTGCGATGGGGTTTTCGCTAGCATCGCTTTGCTGTCGCCATCGGCTTGAAATCACGCAATGTCGAGCGCGCTCTAGACTGCACGCACGACCACATCTGAGATCCAGAGGTGTTCGAAGTGGCCTGTGGTGCGGTCGTGGTGCCGAGGACCAGACTGCAAAGGGAAAGCTGCTCCGGCCCGTGCATGACCACGTCTTCTTTCTTACTAGCCCGCCGGCCGAGTGACGTGGAGAGTGTCTATGACTCTGTCTCACCTCTGCCGTTTTCCGGATAACTCCGGCCGGGCTCGGAGGCCTTTTTTGCGTCTCGCGGCAGCTGACTCTGGCAAACACACGAGGAGCCACTCAGCTGTCAGGCAACTATCCGAGGCACAATGTGCTAAACGGACGCCAGAACCAAGCCTGCCGTACTACCGAGATGGGAGGCGGCCGTGGCTGACTGGCTGATGACGGGTGGACTGGCTTCTGCCCAGAATCCCAGATCAACAAGCCTTGCACCAAGAGCCCAAGCCGGAATAGGTGGCTGCTGACCAGAGCTTATCCACAGGCCAAGGCTCCTAGAGGCACCGAACTGCCGCACACTGCGTACTATGGTACAAGGCGCAAAAGGTGCATGGCGCACAAATCGTCCTGTTGGCCGAGCCCGCCAAGTCTGGCAGCATGCAGCGGTTGGGTGTGTGGGAGGCGGCGGCGGCGTGTCAGGGCCCCCTTGCTGCGCATATTATCCGCCCCCCCGACACAACGGTGGTGATCCCTGTTTCTGGTTTCGCATGATCCAGCAGAATGGCCAGACTCGCGAGATTCCGTGTCATGCCAGCTCCGGGGCGGATCCATCGCCGGGACCCTCTCGTGCTATCAGGAGCGGCGATGCGGGTGACAGTATACGGAGTAACTGGACAAACTAGTTTCCCCCAGACGTGGCCCGTCGGGGTCCTGTGGGCATCTCCGGCCGCCGGCCCAGTCGTCCTGTATGCACGGAGGTGTCGAGGAGCGTAGAGACGCTCTCGACGCCCTAATGACAATTATCCCGAGCAGGCGGGCTTGGCGCGCGGTGAGCATGGGCATGAGGAGAAGGAGGAAGGGCGGCGGGTGGCGGCAGCGATTGGAGGGAACCTAGTCCTTCGCTCAGTGTTCTGGATGCGCAGCATTGGAATCGAACAAGCAGCACGCCGCGCCTATGCTAGCTAAGATGGGCGGGCTGGCGGGATTCCCACCAACTCAAAAGTGGTGGCGGCCATGGACGCCATTCTACCTTCCTCTTTAAGCCGCTCCCCACCATCCTTCATCTGTGAGCTCGCAAGGGGCTCCGGAGACCGGCCCCGGCCAATCCTGCCAGTCCAAGGATCCCTGGCACGTCTTTCTACGTGTAGCCGTCCGAAGTGAAACGACCTTTTACCATCTGTTGGTGCTATGCTGATGGTGGTGAGTTTGATAACAGGCCAGCTCAAGGGTCACATTGGTTTGCTGGGACTGGCGAGGATGTGTCTAGGGGTGGCAGGCGAGGCGGGCCTGTCTGCATGATCTCCGCACAAAGTGCATACAGGCCGATCGCTGATTCACTGCGAGGGCCCTCCTGGTTCCAGTTTGGGACCTTGCCACGGCCATCGTGCAAAAACCCCATCTCGTATGGCCCCGGTGATACTCCACCAGATGGGTACTCCACAGCTCGCCAGACATGCGGCCCCCTCATACCAAACAGGCAAGTCAAGCATATCAGGCATGCGCAGGGGCTCCGGGGGCGGGACGCTCTGGACGTGGAGATCGGTCTCGCGTGGCGGGTTGAGGGTTGAAGGTTGAGGGTTCAGGGTCTGTAGAGATAACAACGACTCACGCGGATAAAAAGACTCGACCGCCCGCACCTCCGCCCGGCCTCGCTCTGACCGATCCTACTCATCCCATTTTTCAGATCAGCCCGTGCCAACTTGAACAATGGCGGCTACCGAGACCATCGAGGCCCACGACAACATGACGGCGCCCGTCCGGGTGTCCGCCCAGGCCCAGCGTGAGCAGAAGCCCGCCTCTACCAACGAGAAGCAGGAAGCCTACTTCATCGATGGCGAGGAGAAGCACGCCGCCGAAGAGGAGCACGAGTTCCTCGACAACACCGTTCCCTTTCCTCCCATGAAGGGCCAGCCCGACGAGGACAGGCAATTCACCTTCCGTGCCGTCATCGTCGGTACCCTGCTGGGAGCCATTGTCTCAGCCTCCAACATCTATCTCGGCCTGAAGACCAGTTGGACTTTCGGTGCCTCTCTCTTCGGCTCCATTCTCGGTTTCGCCATTCTCAAGCCCATGTCCTCATACATAGGCGGTGGCTACTTTGGTCCCAAGGAGGTAAGAGCGACCCACCATGTGCACTATCCAGTTTTACCCCCGCCCACAACCCTGAGCGCTAGCGGCGGCTCCACAACGCCCCCTTCAAGCGCCGCCCGCCATCTAAACACCAAGACCAAACATCGCGAACTCACTCCTACACATTCCCTCAACTCCATAACTGTGTTTTTGACTGAACGGACCCGCTAATTTCAATTGCCTAATACAGAATGTCTGTTGCCAAACAGCTGCCACGTATGTCTCCCCTGTTTCCCCGCCCAAATTGTCCAAGAACTAACAAAGTTACAATACAGTGCCGCCGGCGGTCTTGGAATCTTGTTCATCGGACCTGTCCCTGCGATGTACCACTTGGGCCTGATGTCGAAGAACCCTGCCGATGGTAAGAATGTCACTCCAATATATATATAACCGAGTTCTAACTAAACCCCGTCAACAGACATTGGCAAGCTCATTACCTTCGGCCTGTGCACCGCCTACTACGGACTCTTCTTTGCCATCGCCCTCCGCAAGTTCTACATCCTCAAGCTGAAGCTCATCTTCCCGTCTCCCACCGCTGTGGCTTACACGATCCGTGCTCTCCACGCCGTGGGCGGTGCCGGTGCTGCCGATGCCCGCAAGAAGTCGATTTGTCTCGCCTGTGCCTTCGGAGGTGCCATGCTGCTCCGCATCATTTCCACATACGCTCCTGGCATCCTCTGGGATCACCACGTCTTCTGGTGGCTGTACACTTGGGGCTGGCAGGACATCATCGCCGCCGACAACTGGGGCTGGATCTTCGAGTACACCCCCGCCTTCCTCGGTGCTGGTATCCTTAGTGGTCTGAATGCCTCTCTTTCCTTCTTTGGCGGAAGTGTTCTTGCCTGGGCCATTATCGGCCCCGTTACTGTCAAGACCGGCACCACCTTTGGTATTCCTAGCAAGACATTCCCAGGCGTTGTCAACTACGCTTCCCTCGGCCTCGGCAACAGCAACCCTGTCGCAATGCCATCGCCTCGCTACTGGAATCTCTGGGTCGGCGTCATGGTCATGCTTTGCGCCTCATTCGCCGAGGTCGGCATGAACGGTCCCATCCTCTACAGAGGCCTGAAGAGGGCTTTCTTCGAGACCGCCGAGAAGATCCCTGCCGCCCGGTCTTTTGCCGAGAAGCACCTGACCGGTGAGGAGCGTGAGATCGAGGACCCATCGCCCAAGTCGGAGCAGGTTCCCACCTGGCTCTGGTCCGGCGGCATCCTCGCCTCCATTTCCGTGTCCATGATTGTCCTTGCCCTGCAGTACCACGTCAGCCCCGGCCTTACTCTGTTGGCTGTCATCCTTGCTTTCATTTTCAGCTTCATCGCTGCCCAGTCTGCTGGAGCCACAGATATCAACCCGGTATCAACCTGCGGCAAGAGCTCGCAACTTGTCTTCGGTGGTGTCACACAGGGCCAGGGCATTTTTGGCACGGAGGCTCTGAAGATCAACATGACCGGTGGCATCGTCGCTGCTGGTGCCGCTTCCTCCTCTGTGGACATGCTGGGTGACCTTCGTACTGGATACCTGCTGAGCGCCTCACCGTACGTACAATTCGGCGCCCAGGCTGTCGGCGCCCTGGCTTCCGTTTTCCTGTGCGCTGGTCTGTTCCTGCTGTTCGGCAAAGCTTACCCTTGCATCACCGATGTCGAACTCTTTGAAGCGGGAGACTGCGCCTTCGGCTTGCCCTCTGTCGCTGCCTGGAGCGCACTCGCCAAGGCTGTGACCCAGACCGACTTCCCCGTCCCCACCTCTTCCGCCATCACTGCTCTGGTCTTCGGCATTGTCTCGATCATAATCGTGGCCGCCAAGTATCTTTGGATTCCCGAGAAGTACCACATCTACGTTCCCAACATGAACGCTGTTGGTCTAGCCTTCACCCTGCCCCAGACCCAGTACAGCACTGCCATGGCTGTCGGTGCCATCGCCAGCGCCATCTGGCTCAAGAAGAGCCCCAAGACCTGGGACTGCTACGCCTTCAGCTTGGCTGCGGGTCTCAGTGCCGGCGAGGGTATCGGCGGTGTCTTCAACGCTATCCTCACTGTTGGTGGAGTCGGTGGTGACACCAAGGGAAGCGCAATCGGCTGCCCGCAGTTCGAGTACTGCGGTTAAGCAAGCTGCCTCTATTCGCCTGGCTCAGTCTAACGTCCGCTCGAGTCAGCCTTGGCAGTCCGTCAAGCTAACGAGTAGTCTTGTTTAATACCCATTGGCTGCCCCCTTATAATAGCTATAATTAGAAGCAAAAACACTCGTTGTCCTTCACTGTAACGCGAGAGAACCAGACCAGTGGGCTCCACATTTCTTCGGGATACTCTGACTGGAACCTTGAAAGGTCTCAACTGGCGACGTGAATGTGTACAAGGAAACAAGACCCAATGCCGTGTACTATTAAAGATTTGATAATTTGTTTGTCGAGATTGTATGTCACCATGATTGTGAGAGTGAGCGACCAATTCTTTATGATTAAGTGGCACCCGAGCAGGATTGTGTGAGAGGTCTTGCAACTTCAACTTCCCCTGGTGGATTCCCACTGCGCATGCAAAGCGAAAGTTGTTTATTCCGCGAAGATTTTGTTCCTAATAACAGTTCTACCCGGAATGACTGGCAGATCCAGCTGGTCGTCCTCCGCCAATCATAATTGTTGCGCATCTGGTGGAATGTGCTGTTCCCGGGGCGGAAAGTCGAGACGGTCATGGCAGAAGAAACTGGCCACGCAGGCGAGGCGGACCAAACAAAAAGTGACGCATTTTCTTAGCCTCGCTCACAGCACGGGTAGAGAAAATGCGTCACTTTTTGTTTGGTCCGCCTCGGCAGGAAATAGTTTCTCGTTTCATACTACGCGAGCAGTCTTGTACTACAGTCGTATGCGAATATGTATTTCGAGAGCCAATCGCTGGAGCAGTGGATATTAGGGGTCCGACGATCTTGACCATCCTGAGCTCGAAGGAGGCCGCAACCCCGGCTAGGCTACCCTGATCGGGAAATCTGAGCCCGCCGTCCAGGCCACATGCCGACGACATGCGGGTCAGCCACTGTTCGTCGCCGCGAAGCAGCTCCGAATCGGGCATTATGAGGAAATTCGTGCGGATCCCACGACACGTAGATAGCTTGCGATGCTATATGCACGACTAATTCGAGGAGCCCTGCCCCGCGCAGTCCAGTGAATATGTCGACCATTGCCCTCGGGAGTTCGTTTCTTATACCTCGAAGTCTCCATGCTGCCTATGGTACACCGGCTGGCCGTTGGAATAGCATCGTGTATATTGCATCATTATAACTGCTTAACATTAAACCGAAAACTCGCACAAAACACTCGCCCAAGGTCTAAATCCCCTCACTAAACACTCTTCACGTACGCAGTAGGCTCCTGAGCACACAGATCACACAGGCACACCATGGACAGACTGCAGCAACTCACCAACCGCGAGTCCCTCCGCAATGTCCTTGAACGACACTTTGCAGAGGTGCTCATCCTATGCGGCATGGCTGTAGCGGCACTGTGTGTTCACCTGTGGCAGCGGAGATCGGGGCAGCAATTCAGCACGCGCCCTCCGACTCCCGTACTGGAGAAGGCTCAGCCTCGCGTCTGGGGACAGTGGGAACCTTCAGACTTTATCACACCAAAACCGGAGCCGTACCCGGACTGGTCGATCAAGCACACGAAGCCGCTGCCATACCGACCGTTTCGGTACGGCCCGAAATACAACATCACAATGGGACTGAGGACGATGCAGCATGAGGACTGGATCGAGCTGGACAACAACTACCCCCGCTTCCACGACGACAAGAAGAAGCGCATCGAGGAGAGAGGTGTCAAGTGCTCCAAGACTGCGCCGGAGGCGTACCCCGCCGCGGTCGAGCTATTGGAGGAGCTTGCCGAGTACCTACCAGCGCGGTACCCAAGTCTGTACCGCCGCACGGACCGGGGCCTGGATAACTTGTGGTCGGGAGAGAGTTTCGACATCACCAGCCGGCCGCTCGCCGAAGACCCGATGCAGATGTGTGCACGGCTGGTGCAGGACGACCTGGCCATCATGATTGAAAAAGAGGACGGCCAGTACTATTTGCTGGCGGGGTCGATTCTGCTGGCCGGGTTCTGGCGGCTGACGGACAAGTTTGGCATGCCGCTCTCCGAGATCCACACGTCCGGGCCGGTGCCGCAGTTCAAGGAGAAGCTGGAGAGAGGCATGATGAACTTCTTCCGGCGCCTGAGGCCTGAAGACGTTTTCGCGCGGCATAACTACTTTGTGCAGGTGGACGAGGATTTGCCATGGTCGTGGAGCATCGGCAACGAGGACTCTACGCAGGTGAGCTGGGACACGGCCGAGAAGGACAGGGCGATAGAGCACCACCACTTCCGGTCGGAGCGGCAAACACTGAGACGACTGCCCCGCAGCGGTGGTGTCGTCTTCACGATCCGGACGTACTTGCATCCCGTGATGCAGGTGGCTGAGGAGGACTACGTGCCAGGGCGGCTGGCGAGCGCGGTGCGCAGCTGGGGCGATGACGTGAGCCGGTACAAGGGGCGGAACAAGTACGGCGATGTGCTTCTCGAGTACCTAGACCGCAAGCATGCGGAGCAGATGGCACGGGGGCTGGACATGGAGGCCGAGGAGGAGATTCGGGCGTACCCGTACTGAGGCCGGGGTGGTGCCGTATTGGGACGAAGCCAGAGAAAAAGATCCATAGATTGGATGTGCTAGAGGACCCCGCCTTGTACGTAGATGACGGTAGCTGGTTGACCTACCAATTGACCTGGGATGCTGGCTCTGCACACTCTGGCTAGCTGATCCGACAAGCGGCCACGATCGTGATGGCGGGTGGCTCTGCACGGAGGACAAATCTCGATGCCGCAGGGCGGGCTAGTCGTGGCTTGGCTGGCTTGCATGAGTAGACAGAAGCCTAATATACTACAATCGTACTATGTATGTAGACAGGGCGGCCGCTGGCACCGCGGAGGAAAGGATGGGGCTTAGAAATTCTGGCAGTGTCGTCGAACCCGTGGGTGTGGGAGCAGGGGCTGACCTTGATCGTGCTTTTTGCAAATACCGTGCCATGGCATGCAGGCTGCGGTGTTCCAGGCCTTACCCCTGCACGGCAGGTTCCGAGAATCACGCGGGAGCCCGAGTTATTGTAGTGATGGAATTGTACTCAATAGAGAGCTGAGGATCCGATGCCGTAGGCGGATGATTGAAGTGGACAAGCAGGTGGCTGGCTGGGCCTGGCCAGGGCGGGCGGGCATTGTGGCTGCAGGACGGATCAAGTCGAGTGGCACTTTGGCAACTTGCATCGTGGATGATGCCTGAAATACCCAGGCCACGTCCGAGATACAGAATCGCAGCATCGTTGTGCATGTGGCGGTAGCCCTCCACACGCCTGCAAGCCTCGAGAGCTGCCTCTGGTCCATCACCGATGAGGCTGGCCCCTGCCCCTCCTGCAACCTGCAAACCCGGCGCCCCGAGCAACCACCGCACCGCATTTTCAGCCCATAAGGCCGGCTCGCTCCCCAACAGCTTCGTGCGCGTCCTGAGCTTGACAACTTGCACGACTACCACTCGCCGATGCCGCCCGGTGCGCTCCGCTGCTGTCTGATGCAGCACCCATGACCCGCCAATGGCTGCTCTCGCCTCACCTCCCCCCGCCTCGGTCGTGCCCGCCCAGTTGGGCTTCCTCGCCATCTTCAATCCCTCCCTGGGCATCACCGACGATACCCTCGACGACCAGATTGTCTACTATGCCTCAGTCAATACACAGACCCACGGTCGCCGCCATCGCTCCCGCGGCAAGCCCATTGCCGCTCTCTCCCAGGCCGAGCGCAATGAGCGCCTGCGCCAGATCGGCCTCGCCCAGGGCATGGTCGAGTTCAGCAGGGGTTTCTCTGGCGGCCAGACCCTCAACACCATAGACACGGACAAGTCGCGCTGCGTCCTCCACGAGCTTGAGCCTGGTTGGTGGATCCTCGCCGTAAGTCTGCCCATCCTGCTGCTCATGCTCCAAGCTGGGTGACTGCACACACTGACCCATTCGATGATCGTTTATCTCTAGTCTGTCGATCTAAACAAGATACCGCTGCCTCCCAGGCTTGGCTCTGCGCTATCTGGCAGCAAGGATTCTGCTGGAGAAGTCGAGTATTCGTCCCGTGAGATGAAGCCTGCGGCACTACTGCTACAAGACCTCTTGCGAGCACACTCGACGTTTCTCCTCCACCACACCACCTCACTGAGTGCCATGTTCGTCAAGCTCAAGCGTACCAAGTTCATCTCTGTCCTCACCCGATTCTGGGACCTATTCTTGTCTACATGGAACATGATGCTCCACGGGAATCCTGCTGTCAACGTCTTTGGCGGCATCAAGGTCGCTGCTTGTGGCGAGCTAGGTGTTGGTGTTGGTGAGGAGCATCGCGGCAGCGGCGAACGCGAGGTTCTCGAGGGCTTTGTGGGGCGCGTCGAGGGATTGACTGACCTGATCGTCTCCAAATTCGGCTCCCCCGACCCCGACCCTTGCGAAGACGCGGGTCTGGACGAGAAATGGCTCGGCACGGGCGACGAGCCAGCCGGCGAAGACGGAGCAGTCTTTCTTGGTGTTGGCGCTATTTCGAAAAGATCAGTCTGCGACATTACGCAGTGGATGGAAGATCTGTACTCCTGGGGCGAGGATGCCTACGGCGTAAAGGACCGGCCATCATCTGTCCGTCAAGCCAGGAAAGAACGACGGAACGACAAGGGTACTGGCAACAGTGGCCAGCCTACTTCAAGCACTTCGCAAGACAAGCAGACACAAGATGCAGCCTCGCCCCCACCAGCAACAGAGACACCAGAAGAAACAGAAGAGGGTGGCGTCAACAAGCTCATGAGCTACCTCAAGATGGGCTATGGCACACATTGGTCCGTGGGTGGTTCTACCGGACCAGAGGCAGCTGGAGCACCTCCGGTTACTGCTGTCGATGCCAGCGCTCAACAAGGCGGCTCGGAACGGCCTGCGATGACCACGAGGAAACTCAGTGATAATATGGGCCACTATTTGATTGGCCTGCTGGGCGACGTGGACGAGGAGTCTGGCGGGGGCGAAGAAGAGGACAAAAATGGGTCAGGGGCTGATTCTGACGACAATGATTATAATTCCCGTGTTCTACTGCGTACAGTGGTCGTGGAGTTGAACGAATCCAAGCTACATCCGTCAAGGATGACCCAGGATCTTGGGAGCCAGGAGAACGAGCTGCTTCTGACGAAGCTGGGGTACAAGGACGCGATGGATCCCAGTTCGCACTTCAACAGCCAGGACCGGAATATGACCCAAAAGATGCGCGTGGTGGTTTACGTTAGCAAGCCCTTCATTTACACTTTTTTATTCCAGAACCGAACCGACTCGCTTGCCTGGAATGGCTTGTACCGATCACTCCATCATCAGCTAGAACCACTTAAGAAGCAGTTAATTGCTTCGACTGCTTATCGACCGGAAAGGCCAGACATGGGCCAGGCAGCATCGCAGATATACGACCTTGTGTGGGACCCGAATATGACGACCGTCCATTCGACGATTCCTAACATCCCCGACCCTGGACACGGAGCGCAGGATGTTTCGCATACTCTCTGGACAAGGGCGGAAGCTCTCAGCATGCACAATCAAATCCTGAACATCTACACCTCGACACTGACGGATTACTCTGAAGTAGAACGCACTTGTAAGACGAACCGCGGCTGGTGGGTTGTTTGGATGCGCATCCCAAGCAAAGACGTAACCAGTGACGCAACAAGCACACAGTCGCAAATATCCACGCCACGCCAAATGGTCTCAGACCGAAATCCTACGTCCGTGGTCCAGATGTCGGAGCGTCCTACACTTCACAAAGAACTCTCCAACGACTCCGAGCAAAGTCACCAGTCCATGGCGCGGAGCGACTTTAAGCGACCGAAGCCGAGGGTTGACCGGGAGATATTCCTGATTCGACGTGCAGGCGAGAACGGCGGCCTGCGAGGCATCACGTCTGTGTATTCGGAAGATGGTGGATGGGGAGACGGGGCGGCTCGTCTGGCGCAGGGGATTGGCGTCGATGCACGACAATACGTTGAAAGTCTCCTTAACCTTCAAGTATAGGTTGTTTCCGGAATCCGGCAAGTGCGCCGCGGAATAAAAGGGGCTCAGATATGTCTAGTTGGGTTACCGGTTGTGCATGCTCACCATAGATAGCTGCGCCATGCTCTTGTGATTCTCGGCTTGTGTTTGCGAGAGAGCACGTCTCCTAGCGGGAAAGGGCAAGTAGAACATGGCAGATCACAGAACATGTCTAAGGAGTTTCAGTTCGCTCCATCAGCCAAGCATTTTTTTCTCGCGAATCTGGCCGTCATGCCCTGAACTTCACACCCCTGAATAACCTAAGTAGTTTAGCGATTCGTATTTCAGAATAGTTGGGACGATGTGTGTCATCCCTTGAGACCATGGACAAACTATGACAACAAGCCTCGTGGCGTTGTGCTGTTGACTTATTCGCTCGTCACCAAGCAATCTACGTCGCCAAACTGCTTTCGTTAGTTGAACACCTAGAGCAGGGGACAGGTGTCGCCTACTCGAATTGATGACATAACTTGTGTTTGCGAGGCGGATAGGGAGAGTCTCGCACCCAGTACAAATTCTCCTTTGTCCGTCCTGCCTGTCTCACCCCGCGATCCCCTTCTAGACCTGGGCAGATCAAGCCGAGCAAGGAGAAGGGGGGAGGGGGGTGAAACTAGACACTTGGACTATTTAACAGAAAGAGGTCCCTTGATTGAGGAGGAGGAGAAGAAGAAGAAGGGACAATAGGAAAAATAAACAAAGAGCTATCGAGCCCGTCCCACAAACAACGCCAGCCCTGGCCACCGACCCGTGAGCGGCTGCAAGCAGGTACTTACTTATTTACATGGGCTCACACTCACACGACGCCGATCTGGCTGACTTGAACAAGGCTGATCGGGGTGGGTTGGTATTCTTCTCGTGAGACTGTGCGGTCCACCGACGTTCCAGGCCCGAACCGCGCTCCCTTCCCTGGCAGGAGAAAGATGAGAGAGAGCTCGAGTGACGAATCCTTTGTGTCTAATTGGAAGATAATTTGATCATGAGAAAACATGCTGTTGTGTGTTGTCGTGGCGACGGCCTTGCGTGTCCCGCGGCGGATTACAGTTTCAACTCGTCATGTCAATTCGCACAGGAGCATAATCTAGAAGAAACCAGACAGTACAACGTCGCGATTGGCAGCTTTCTGACTCCACTGTCCGCTTACGTACAAGCTGACTGTGCATTACGGAGAAAGTACCGCAGCTGTGGTCACGAGAATCTGTGTTTCGTCTATGTTCCTATACTTGTTCCAGAAAAAAACCCGTTCAAACAAGGGTCTACGTTAAGTGTATGCAAACTGATCTTCTATTTGGGCTGTGATCGTCTGACTATGTAGGCAAAATCTGGCACGCGTGTGCAATATGTGCAGATAGAAATGAAGGCTCTCTCTCGGAGGCGAGAGAAGCAGGTAGACCCCTGTCTTCATTGTTTGGTTTCCATAGGACGCCAACCATGATGATATGTGGTCATAACTGTCTTCTCCATCTCATGGCAAGCTTGTCCGGGCAGGGCTAGCCGCTAGAGATACAATATGCGTGTTGATAATGATTGTTTCGTGTAATTGTCGTCGTTGAACACTTCTTCCGACGTGGAAGATCGTGTCCTGTCAGAGCAGATGGGGTATAAAGGGGTTGCCAGAAACCAAAGTACAAAAACAATTCGAGCTCAAGCAGTAGAGTGGACAGGCTACCGAATGGCTAGGTCGCCGCCGATGGTCTGGCCCTCCTTGCCGTCTCGTTTCCCAAGCACCAGTGCAACCCACGTCACACTTGCCATAAGTACTCCATCTAAACCCCCCAATGAAAGTTTTATGTCAAAACGTAAAAGAGTTTGTAGGTTTGTGTTTACCAGCTGACAGACCAGGTGACCTCGCCACGGCCAACTCCGAGAGAGCCGAAGAGCTCGGTGAAGGCTTTCTTCGAGACGTCGATGGCTTTGCTGTTGCATCCGGGGCACTTGTCACGGGCAGAGACAGTGACAGACTTGCCGTTGGCAGTAAGCACGACCTTCTTGTCACAAAGAGGGTGGCTAGGCGAGTTCATGCCGCTGTTGGTGAGGGTGCTGATGCTGTTCCAGAAGTCTGCAGAAATGGCAGCAATCATGCCAGTATCGTTCTCCGCAGAGTCGTCGTAGCCGCAGGCGCCCTGGCCGACATCGTAGTAAGTGATGTCACCAGTGGCAGTGTAGCTGTTGCCACTGCTACTGCCGCCGGTAGGGAGAGGAACATGGGGGATGATGCTGGACACCACGGCGGGGATTTCCTGAACAGGCTGGACCACGGGCTGGACCACGGGTTGGACCACGGGCTGAACTACAGGCTGAACCACAGGCGCGATCGCGGGCTGGACCACGGGCTGGACGACAGGAGCGGCGGGAGTGGGCTCGGGAGCAGGAGGAGTGGGAGTCTCTACGACCGGAGGGGCCGCCGGAGTGGAAATCTGAGAGACCAAGGTAGTGGGAATAGGAGTGCTCGAAGGCTCGAAGAACTCGGCGCCGGTGGTGGAGGGGTATGAGGGGGGAATGGTTGTGGTGCCCTCGTCACCAATAATGACAGTAGCAGTCACCCACTCAGTGGCAATCTCGACAATGAGGGCGCGCTTGTCGTGCTCATGGTGCTTGACGCGGCGGTCGTGGTGCTGGTGGCCGTGGGGCTGGGCGACGGCAGCGGAGGCCAGGAGGGCAGCGGCGAGGGTGAAGGACTTCATGGTTGCTAGTCTGAGCTGAGCTGAGCTGGCGTGTTGAAGTGTTGGAGTGGTTTGGAGTGGTAAATTGTTGATGATGCCGTGGTTGTGTGAGAAGTTTGTGAAAAGGGCCAGCCTTGATATCGTCAAGATATCAACCACAGGGTGGTGCGGTGAAGGAATGTGTCGACGGGGAATGACGGTAGTCCACAGAGATGTGTGGTATGTGTTGACGATGGACAAGTGAGCGCTGCTCGAGTGGAACGTGTGGTGGTGTGGACGGGATGCCGGGACAAGACGAGGGCGGGATGAGAGCGGGAGCGCGAGGCAGGGTAATATACGGGCGGGCGCTGGGCAGGCAGGAAGCTGGGAAGCTGGGAAGCTGGGAAGCTGGGAAACATCTGGAGCCTGCCGGGGAGAAGCAGGAACAAAGACCAGGGTGTGCGGGCCTCGTTGTCGTGGCGCCAACATCGAGGGCTCCAGCGTGCTTCGCTTGCCTCGCAGGGGAGGCCGAGGGCCCCTGCAGACAGGCAAACGTGGTGGCAGACCCACATCTGCAGGTACCGGCGTGTGTGCTGTTCCGCCCGTCCAGGGGCCGCCAGCCTGTGCCTGAGCCTAGCGTCGCCCGGACCACCTCGGGCACTGCCCTGCTGGTAGTGGAGCCGTGGCGATGCCCTCCCTCGTCTCCCCGTCTCCGTCGTTGGGCATGCGGCCGGCCCGTTGCCTTGCATTAGCACAGCACACCATCAGCTGAAGAGTTTTCATGCTGCTTGCGCTGCGCTGTGCCCTCGGCCCGTTGAGCTGCACAAGTCTGCACATCCTTCACCGATGGCGTCGCACGCCACGAATCGTGACTACACTTTTGTACCGAGTACCACCACCACCCTAGAGTCCTAGACTGACATCCCGGCATTCCCCAGAAGGGAGAGCCGCGCGTCCGAGCACTGCTCCCTCGTCCCTTTCCTCCGAGTTTTGACCCGGTCTTGATTCAACCCCGTCTGTGGGTCTCTTGATTCAGCGCTGTGCCTCGGGTCGCGACGGCAAGAGGCCAGTCTCACTCCCATGCGATAGGTTCGACGCGGGAAAGGCATCCAATGGACCGGGTCACCAGTATGCGTCTTGGCAGGGCAGGATTGCGAGGTCGATTAGCGATCTGCCGATTGCGATTGCAGCCTGCCGCTGGACGAGAATGTTCAGCGGTGGTGGTGCAAAGTCTGCAAGGGCTTCATCGCATCCTGTGCGCTTCTAGCCCCTCCAGGCGTGGTGTCAAAAACAAAAGAAATCGACGAATCTTTCGGCTCCTGTCTCTTCAATGTACATCTGGGGCCATACCGCGGTGGTAGTAGGTCTTCCGCTGCCACCCAACCAGCAAGCAAGCCAGTAAATGTATGTCAACAGGCTCAGTCAGGTTCGCCTCGTTGCTGCCCCGGAGGCAGTCTTGGGTGGGACCAGTGCCTGCGACAATTCTGGCATTTGTTTCGAGCTCCACCTAGACCTAAAGAGCTTGCATGGCTGCTGTGCAAAGTCGCGCAATGCTGTCCTAGCATGCGACGTGTCGTGGAGACACCAGTCCGACTTGTATTTCATCGTCCGGCTCGAGACGCCACGTCCTGTCGCTGTCGTCTCGCAGCGGATACTTAACGGACGCGTCAGCATCGCAGTTCACGCAGAATAAGCCGCAGGTTTCATATATGGTATGCATCAAGATAAACTGCTTAGTGTTGCGTTGTTGCTCGCCTGTATCCTGCTAGTGATGCCAAATAGAAAGAGGCCCTCGCGGCTGAAGACTGGACGATCCTCGTCGGTCAGCTCCACCACGCTGAACTTCTTTTGTGCTTTCTTGAGGAAATGCATGTCGGCTCTACGCCTCTTTTTGAAGCAGAAGTAGATCATGGCGGATGGGCACAAGGCTAGCAGGTCAGTCATTGTGGCCAGGAGAAGAGGGAAGGCTGGCTCAAAATAGACGCAGTCGGCGGCAAGAATCACATTGGGCTTGAAGTCAATGATGTCTTGAGACAGAGCCTCACCCCTGCAGCACTCGGTCAGCTCTGATGCTTGGGATTGGGACTCGGGGGAGACGGGGGCCCTTTCCGGCGGCTTAGTCGGACAGCATTGCAGGACGGACAGCACGTACCAGTTGAGAATGGCGGCCTGGGCCTTGATGTTGAGGCCGTTCAGAGCAATGTTCTTTTTCATCAGCTCGAACATCTCGAGCTGATCAGTCACGTAGAGGGGTCGCTCGATGGCACAACCGCTGGCCACGGCCAAGCCCACCAGTCCGCCACCCGCACCAAGTTCGAGTCTGTCGACCGCAGTTTGTGTGAGCAAGAGTGTAACCCAAGAGGAGATCGGCATTGCCCGTGGAACGAGCGGAACCCTGCCGATGAGCTACTGCAAGGACAGCACATACTACGTGGGCACGCACAGCGGAGGCAGGACTCACATTCTGGCATCTCGGAGGTCGTTGCGGTGGTAGCGCAGCATGTGCTTGCCGAGGACAAAGCCTGCCGGCCAGGTTTGCCCACCGCACCCGTTTGCAAGGTCCTCGTGCAGGCGCAGAGGCTGCGACAGCAGGCCCGAGAAATCAAAGTCGGCCGTGGCTGCCGTCTTCATGGCCGGCAGCGGAGCGAGATCAACGTCGACGCTGAGCGCCTCAAAGGGCGGTGCTGCGGCGTCGGAGAGCATCGTGGGCGGCACCAAACTGGAGACTGCTGGAGACTGGAGGGGTCGTTGCTATCGTGGGGCCGAGCAACAGGATGTCGAGGTTTCTCGCACTGCCGCTGTTGATGTTCTGTTCCCGGGCTGGGAGTGGCGGCGCCTAGGTAGCCAGAGGCAGGGTGGGTTTCGCACTCGAGGAAGACGGTCAAGGCCAACGGTGGCGAGAATCTCGAGGATTTTGATCGGTACGATGCCGCTCTTGGTCGTTGTGCATGTGGTTTCTTTCCTGTCGAATCCATGGGGGCGTCTCGGGGCCTGGACCACACCACACAGTCCAAAGGTTCCACTCTGCATCTTTGCAACACTTCTCGCCCTCTCGTAATCCAGCGGCGTGCAAATGCCCACGAATACTCCAAGCCCTTGCCAAATGCAGTCCTCAATCTGCCAGAGGCAGCACATTCAAGATATTCAGGTGAAGCGCTCCGTTATCCAGAATCTTGCTATCTCGCTTAAGGTAGTTATCCATTGCAAGGATGCGAAATTTGAACCTACCAGCCTCAGTTGGCAGTTTTCACAACAAAAACCGAGCATACATAGCTCGTAACGGACGAAACTACCTTACTTACATTACTTAGGTAGGCAATATTTCTGCCACGCGGTCTACACCTAATAGGCAGCCCGAAGTTCCGTCGAAGACCTCATTCGTCCGTCCTTGTAAACAGAAGAAATTCAACTAGCTCAAATGCGACTTGTGCAAAGCATCCGTAGGATACTCTTTAGTGAGCCAGCATCTCACGTTGTTATTATGAAGCAAATACAGTCTCGGTCTATGACTCTGGTGATCCTCCAGTGGCTATGGCATGGAAATGGTTAGAGCCAACACCCGTTTGGGCCGTATGCCTTTCTCCCAAGCGCACAAAGCTCTGTTGATTGACGGGATCGCTTAGACAAGATATTGGCCCCTATCCGCCACATCTGACACGTCTCCGTGCTGTTCATGACGCCACTTAGGCTACCTACTGTGGATGTAATCGAAGTGGACTGCCACCATGCAGTGCACTCAACGACATGCGCCCTTCCTCCCTGCCAAAGGGTGGACGTCTCTTTCATTTTAACAGCGATCGACTATCGTCTTATAGACTGGTTCTCCCGGCACAGGATGGGTTTTTGGTAGCTGGAAAGGGAGTCATCTAGGCACAGAATGGTACGCATCCCTCGGCGCAGGGCCGAGGGTGGGACAACCTCCTGCCTTGCGTCACTCCATCGTGTTTCCGAGAAGATGTTTCCATGCTACCGACATCGCCGTTTACAGCAACGATGGTCTCATCGCCCTGCCCGATTCAGCACTCTGTGGTGACGTCGCTGCGTCTAACTAGTGGGCTGCGGAAAGCGGCTGCTGGAAAAGGGCTGGAGAGGAGGCAATATCTTGCGGATTGTCCACTAGAGACACAAGGGGGCGGGTGGCTGTGAGACATGCCATTCCTGAACGTCTTTACCTGCCCCCCATAGGCACCACCCCTCCCTCGCGTTCTGGAATCGCACGTGTAAAGTGCCTTTCCTGCTCCCAGCCCAAGATGCTTAGGGAGGGCTGGCTGGGCAGAGAAAGAGCCCTTGACACGACTCGGGCAGGCTGACAAGAAATCGCGAGTCCAAAGCCGGCATACTCGCCCTGGTCCTTCGAATGTCTTTTCCTACGACAAAGCTCTTGTGTTTTACTATGCCTCGGTCGCAAAGCCCATCTTAGCATCAGTACCGACGACCTCATCTTGCTCTTGACAGAACAGCCCCATCATCACGCGAGCGGAGCGGGGATCAAACTGGTGCTTGGAGAACTCTACCCTATGTCACCACTGCCACGAGAGGTGTAGGGCTCATGATGGTGGCAGGACGTGTGCGCCAGCAGCAACAGCTGCCGGCGCTGACACGGCTCCTCACGACGATGTTCCTGGTTCTGTCGTATCTTAGCTCGCCGTGCCTGTCGACACCGACAGCCGCGTTTCCCATCAACTCACAGCTACCGCCGGTCGCACGCATCAACCAGCCGTTCGCCTTCGAGTTCTCGCCGCAGACGGTCAAGTCGCAAGGCCCCATCAACTATACACTCACCCAAGCGCCACCGTGGCTATCCATCACCAGCAGCAAGCGGCTGCTATCGGGAACGCCAACCGAAAAGGATGTGGCGGCGGGACTGGTGGTCGGAATCCCCATCGGAATCAGAGCGGCTGACAGCAACGGGACCGCCCAGATCAACGCAACGCTTGTGGTTGCCCGTACTCCAGCTCCGGCGATCAACATTCCGCTGCCAAACCAAATTGCAGATCTCGGGCCATTCTCCAGTCCAAATACTCTACTCATGTACGAGCAAAATAACTTCACATTCACCTTTGACAGCGAGACTTTTCGCAGCACAGGACGCTGGGGCCTGACATACTACGCCACCAACCACGACCATACGCCGTTGCCGTCATGGATCAGCTTCGACCCAGAAACGCTGACGTTTTCGGGCAAGACGCCGACATTCGACCTGCCGTCGCAGCCGCCGCAGACTTTCAATCTCCAGTTGATCGCCTCCGACGTCGTTGGGTTTTCCGCCCTGTCGATGCCTTTCTCAATTACCGTAGGCAACCACCGCCTGACCAGCACGCAAGCTGTGATCCAGCTCAACGCCACGGCGGGAAACCCGTTCGTGTACGACGACTTCCTCGGTCAGGTGAGGCTCGACGATCGAGCTCTTGGCCCGGAAGAGGTTGTGTCAGTGACTCCTCTTGGACTGCCAAGGTGGTTGGCTTTTGACAACAAGACATGGAACTTCAGCGGGACGCCCGAATCCAACGCTACGGCTACAAACTTCACCGTCGCCGTGGTCGACACTTATAGTGACATGCTGAACGTCACTTTCCAAGTCAAGATTGGGAGCAGTATGTTCAACAATGAACAGTTCCCGGCCCTCAACCTGACTGCTGGAGAGGCCTTTGACTTCCAACTTAGGGAGTACCTGGTCGACCCCGCCGACACCGAGCTGTCGGTCCAGAGCGACTCGGACGTGTCCTGGATCAAGGTGGACCAAGAGGTGCTGTCTATATCCGGGATAGTACCTCTATCTCTCGGTGCTCGGGCAGCGACGGCTCGGGCACCCTTCGACTTGGCGATCGTGGCGACCTCGAAGCGCACCCAGACCAGCCAGGCGCAGGACCTCTCCGTCAGCATCGCCGGAGCAGCCACCGCCGCGGAACCTTCGACAACAGCGACAGAGACCCCGCCGTCGTCGCCGAGCTCATCCTCGGCAGCCTGGTCCCCGGCCGAGGCGCCAAAGACGTACCTCTGGCTCCTGCTGCCCATCCTCCTGATCATCTTTGTCGGCGCCATCATCCTCTACTTCTACTTCCGCAGGCGGCACCTGCGCAGGCACAGGAGGATCCTCAAGGCCGAGGTCTCGGCGCCGCTCCCGGGAACATGGGCACACCTTGCCGCCGGGAGCCCCGGCAATGACAACGCCGGCGATGAGTCCGGGTCGGAGACCCGCAAGATACTGGGGAGCCACAAGAAGGAGATGTCCACTTCGCCGCCGGAGATGAGGTTGGCCTGGGCGGAACGACCCCTTCCATCACAGCCGCAGGAGTCGCATCAGCAACAGCAGCAACAGTACTCGCCAACCGGCCCGCCCCCAATGTCAGCCATGCGCGGCTTGCACGCAGCGCCGAGGCCGCCTGGTTACAGGCGGCCAGTCCAGGCTCTGCCGTCGGTTGGAAGCGACGGCCAGCCAAGGTCGGGAAGCGAGAGCGCGCTCGACGGCAGCGAGGACATATGGCGCGCCAGTCCCGCGAGCCAGAGAGACAATAACCACAGCTATACCCGCCGCGGCGACGGGCTGCGGCCAGCTCACTACGAAGTGAGCCTACTCTCGGACACGACGATCGGTGAGGCCGACCTGCAGACTCTGAAGGACCGCTCGGCGACATCGGGAGGACTCGCGGTCCTGCCAGCGGGCTCGCCGGAGGCTACAGACAGCCGCAGGGCCGCCACGAAGCTGCTGGAGGTGCCTCCAGCTCACCACCAGCATCCTCATTACAACCAGTCCGGCCAGTCTGAGCCGCGTCCTTCGAGTATCCAGCCGACGCCGAAGATGGCTTACGAGCCCCCCACCCCGGCGGCCAGAAAGTACGACTTTGACTCCTCTGACGAAGACCAGGGCTGCGCACACCCGAATGTACCGTACGGGCGGAGAGACCCCCCAGGATCGATGCACAGCGGCGGCGGCCAGGGGCGAGGCGGTTCGATCCGCTCGGCCCTCGGGCAGCGACTCTCAAATGCCTGGCGGCGGCCGGGGAGCACATCATACGCGCGGCAGCACGAGAAGACCGGCAGCGATGCCGCGTCGTCTGTGCAAACACACACCAGTATCCTGACCACGGCGATGGCGGAGCAGACGGCCACGACGGCCACCAACATGGCGAGCCCCGTTGTGGTCAACATCCCGAGCCGCTCTCCGAACCCGCGCACACAGCACACTCAGCGAGCGGACGAGGTGGCGCCGCTCTTCAGTGGTGAGAACCGCGAGCCACTCTACAGGATGAAGTCGAGGCAATCGCCGAAAGAATCGCCACCGATACAGCCAATATCTGAGCCACCCTCTGCTGAGCAGTATGGGGCGGTACAGACCCGGGAACACGCGAATCTAATGGGGCCACCAACTGGTGTCTTCGCTCACCACGACCCGTCCCGGCCACGGCCTAGTGACAGCTCCTGGGACCGCGCCGCAAGAGATGCCGTCGGCATGGCACATAAAGACATTGTGGTCAACCACTCACGAGACGAGCCGAAGAATGCCATGGGTATAGTTGTGCCGTCTTTGCGATCAAGACAATCGTCCGGACGACCAAAGAGTCCGCCACCGCGGCCGGCTTCTCTCCTGTCAGTCTCCGATGTCAGTACGGGCCCGCCAGGTTCCTTTGCTATTGGCATGGCCGTCTCATCAGGTTCGGGATGGACTCCACCGCCCCAAAAGCCTCTGCCTTCCATACCTGGAATCGAGCTAGCCGGAGCTGGCGCATCGGCTCCGAGACAGATGAAGTCACGAAGCACGGGTTCCATTGCGGCTCGGTCAAATCGATCAACCGTTATGGCGGAGACAAGTGGTGCTGAATCCCTCACGACTGCAAAGGCAACAAGGCCTCTAATTAGATCGATGGATGGGCCGATGGATGCGCAAAGGATGCAGTTCAGAGGGAATCTGCAACAGACCACGACAAAGTCAAACATTCTCGACCCCGGCGCAATCCCCGAAGGTCTGGTGTACCATGGATCAGACCTCTATGAGTCACCCATCAGATACCACAGTAACAGGTATGCCTCTGAGTTGAACAAGAACCAGGCTATGGCATCGAAGCCAAGCCAAAAGACGGTTGACAGCGAGGGTCAATGGGAGGATGTTGACGAGGACGAAGAGGAGGACGAGGATGACGATGCTTGGGAGGACATCCGACCACCAGACTCCACAAGGCGCGGAGCATGGGACACTGACGGGAACGGCAGCAATGGCAGCTTCCCGGTGTATATTTGAGGATGCGTAATTGTTGATGTGTGGCTGCATGACGTGCGCGGCGTTTCAAGGCTGTTGATAGATGATACACCACACGCTCTTCTTGTTCCGCTAGCTGCAGATGGAATTCTGTATGAATGCGCGAATTGTACTCCGCGAACACACTGCTAGTCTTGTGTATAGATTGTGCTTTTCCTTCTCGAGAACGACGAGTTCGTGCATGTTGTCTTGCTTCAAGCTCTCGCGGCGACAACCTGCAGGACGCCACTAACTCCATCAGTGCCTCCGTGCAAAACAGGCACCAAGATGTACTGGTGTAGACGTTTCCGGGGTCCCCATCTGGTTGTCAATGGTAGCCCTTAGAGCTGGGGAGACTCGTCACCACCGGGGCACGAGATCAGCGTCGCCGTCGACGGAGGGTGATGAGCAGGGCTGGATCGGGTCGGGCTGGCTGAACAAGCCTTGGGAAGGCGGCAAATCCGCCACTAATAGCACCAGGCACCACCAGGCAACGAATGAAAAATTGCGAAGCCGGGTCTCTCTGCCCGCGAGTCTGTGACCCCCCGAAGCTGCGCTGCACTGCGCAGCGCGACTGCCCACCCTGCAGGCCCCGCATTCTTGCCCGCTCTGCTGCTGGTTTCATGGCCAGGCCCTGCCTGCCTGGATTAATGCCCACCAACGCCGCACCATGCCCTCGCACGCCACCACATCACCACCACGACAACCCTTAACGCTCTCCCACTTCTCTGGCCTGCAAGCCCGGCATCACCTTTCCCCCCTCTTCTCTCTCCCTCCTCTCCCGCACCCGCAATCCCTTCACGACTGCAAGCCGCTCCCGCCAGCCACCTACACCTTTCGCCATGGGCCAAACCCTTTCCGAGCCCGTCGTCGAAAAGGTATGTTAATCCCGTCACGCCCGCCACACGACCCCGCCTGCCCGCGCTGCCCGGCCGGCTCGTGCTCGTGCGCTGCTGCCCCACGATGCCCGTTCTTGCGACAACCTCGCGCGACTCGTGCAACTTTGTGTCTGCTTCCGCACCGCTTCAGCCCTCGCACCGCCATGCCCCTCGGTCATCCTTTCCTAACGATGCGCGGCCGTACACCGATGCTCTCCCGTGCCCACAAGTAGTCATGCTGACATGGGCACCTTTGACAGACGTCCGAGACAGGCGAGGATGAACGGCTTCTCTTTGGCGTCTCTGCCATGCAGGGATGGCGCATCAGCATGGAGGACGCCCACACCACCATTCTCAACCTCTTGACACCCGGGTCTGATGACGAGAAGAAGACACACCCTTCGCGACTATCTTTCTTCGGCGTGTACGACGGCCATGGCGGCGACAAAGTAGCCCAGTTTTCTGGCGCAAACATATTCGAGATCCTCAAGAAACAGGACACCTTCAAGTCGGGCAACTATGAGCAGGCCTTGAAAGACTGCTTCCTGGCGACCGACCGAGCGATCCTGAGCGGTACGTGATGACCACGCACTACCCGTGCGCCATAACATACACGAAGCTAGTAACTAATCACCACGGTTCAGATCCGAAATACGAGGAGGAGGTTTCTGGCTGCACTGCGTGTGTTGGCCTGATCAACGACGACAAGATCTTCATTGTGCGTTGATTCTCCTTTCGCGCGAACTCGCATTGCCTGGTACCTTTGCTGATTGACAGGACTAGGCCAATGCTGGCGACTCGAGAAGTGTCTTGGGTGTAAAGGGTAGAGCCAAGCCACTTTCATTCGATCACAAGCCGCAAAATGAAGGTATGTCTGTCGATGCATCTGTTTGTAAAGTTTCTTGTGCTGATTTACCCCGCTCGTGAACTAGGCGAGAAGGCACGAATCACTGCCGCCGGCGGTTTCGTCGACTTTGGACGTGTCAACGGAAACCTTGCTCTCTCCAGAGCTATCGGCGACTTCGAGTTCAAGAAAAGCGCTGAGCTGGCCCCCGAGCAACAAATCGTAACGGCTTACCCCGATGTCGTTATGCACGAACTGAGTGACGATGACGAGTTCCTGGTTGTTGCTTGTGACGGTAAGTGGCGCAACTATGCTGGCTTCGTATCGCATCTTCTCATTAATTATCTCTAGGCATCTGGGATTGTCAGTCCTCTCAGGCTGTTGTCGAGTTCGTCAGAAGAGGTATCGCTGCCAAGCAGGATCTGGACAAGATTTGCGAGAACATGATGGACAACTGCCTGGCTTCCAACTCAGAGACTGGCGGCGTCGGCTGCGACAACATGACCATGATCGTTATCGGCTTCCTGAGGGGCAAGACCAAGGAGCAGTGGTATGAAGAGGTTGCCAGCCGTGTCGCGAAAGGCGATGGACCATGCGCCCCTCCCGAATACGGTATGCCAACGTCTTGACGCCCACGCGATGGAGCGAACCGAAACTGACCCCATGTGCTTCTCTCCTGTCATCAGCCGAATTCCGCGGTCCTGGTGTGCACCACAACTTTGATGACAGCGACAGTGGCTACGACTTGGAGAATGAGAGCAGGTCAAAGCCATTCGGCATTGGGAACAACAAGGGACGCATCATCTTCCTTGGCGACGGAACCGAGGTCCTGACGGACTCGGACGACACCGAGATGTTTGACAATTCGGAAGAAGACAAGGACCTGGCCAGCCAGGTTTCCAAGTCGGGTGCGTCTAGAGACGGGAGCGATGCACCCCCTCCTCGCGCCCCCTCTCCGCCACCTCGTGGAGCTAGAAAAGAGGACGTGAAGGAGGCCAAGACTGATGCAAACGAATCCGTCGCTAAAGATACCCCAGTAGAGACGAAGACGGAAGCCACAGGCGCTGAGATCAAGAAGGAATAAGAGACTTCTAGGGCATTTCTGGCTTGTGCTAAGAAGGCAACTAGTCATCAATATCCGTCCCTGGTTCAGCGGTGGGGGACATGGTTTCAGCTGCACAACAAAGATTTTCATTTTTCTCTACGTTCGGTTGAGGCGGTAACGACAAAGCATATGAATTCACTGACTTTCAAGACCCACGGGAAATTTTGGAAGCATTACAGCTCGCCGAAAGTTTAATTGTGTGATCACGTCCAGTAAGTCAAGCAAATTGACGGACTTGAGTCTCAGGTTGTTCAATTTTCCTTCGGCACAATTTGCTGTTCAACGCCCGAGCCGGAAAAATTGTGCTTGTGAATCTGCCAAGTTTTCCGGATGTCAATAAAGTGAATGGCCCCTTTGTATGTTGACATACGGTAGAGTTGGCGTGTTTTGTTTTGAGATGCGGCAAGACAAGATCTCAGGCTGGACGTGGCGGCTCTTATCGATAAGTGTCGGGAGCTTCTCTAATGGATTTCCAGGGTTGATCCCAAGTTCTGTTGGCAGTCAGATCTGCGCCCTTGCCCTTCCAATGTGTCCGCCACATGCACGAGCATGTCAGCATCCGTTGCATGTCTGCGCCAGCTTGTCTTCAAGTCTGGAAGAGCTCCCTTGCTGAGAGCTCATGCTGCAACATGGCAGGAATGCTGGCCGACGACGCAGTATCGCTTTCTACACAATGGAAGTCCAGCACAAACGACGCCTAGACGACCAGTGTCCGCACCGCCCAAAGCCGAAAATGCGAGATCCGACGAAATTTCAACGAGACACTCGTCCTCCGTCACGCAATTTGGAGACGAAACCGCAACAGGCCAAACATTTCGATCACATCGCCCTTGGAAAAACGTAGACCGATGGGAAGATCGTGAAAGGGTCAAGGTGCACGCGAGACGGCGCCCTCCGCCCCGCGTCCTTGTACGGCCTGCACAGGAATACCCCAGCAAAGCCGAGACACGGCGGAGCGAGTGGAAGCACATCAACAGTGTGCGCAGGCAAAGTCGCCTCGGTCTCAAGAAGCTGGAAAGTGGCGAGGTTAGGCAGCTATGGCAAGACACCTTTGAGCTACTGGCACAGAACACGCCCAAGTCGGACGGGCTTCTCAAATTCAGAGTCACCATTGGCAAGGGGGCAGCAACGGAGGCCCGAACGCAACTAATCGAGGGGCTCGACACAAACGTGTGGCGGATCAGCAGGAGACACCAGAGCGAGATTACCGTGGATGAGGGTGACGACAACGGCAGCCTGGATTTAAAACTGTCTGGCTCGGAGAATGCCGTTCGCCTGTCATTGCTCGAGGTGCTACGTGCCGTGGGGGAGCTGACAGCCCTACGCGTGGATAATGTCAAGCTCCGTGCGGCCTTGGCGAGAGATTGGGAGAATGGAGACGAGACCACATCTCGGGTCAGACTTCTGAATATTGGCGAGATTGCGACTGGGGATGCCATCCTCACACTCCGGGAAGAGACGAATACCTCGGAGCCGCAGGAGCCGCAGCCAATTACTGCGTTTGACAATCCTTACAATATTCCTGATGGCACGTACGTAATGCCGACCACAAAGCATAAACAGTACAAATTACACCAGAGAGCGGACAATATCCCCCCACCATCTGTCTGGACGAAGCGCTCCCTCGAGGATTATGTTGCGGCGCTCACATATGGCGAAGTGCCGCCGCACAAAGTACAGGAGCTGTACGGTAACGGACCCAGCCACCAAGATGTCGTAACATCGCTTCTTGTCAGAGCCTTGACATCGAAAGAGACCAGGGCAGCTATTTCTCTATCTGCTCTAAATTTGGCATTGGTACACATGCAAAAGCTGGGGCCAGGGTTTAGACCTGCAAGCGAGCGAATCCTTGCCCAGATCGAGCGGCAAGATCTACCAGCAGACTCGGAAACCTACACGATATTGCTGGTTGGTGCTTCCAGGGGGGGTGATCTGGACTCTTACACGGCTGTACTCAAGACCATGATTCGGAAGGGTTTCAAGCCGCAGGCGAGAGCATGGTTCGCCTTTCTCGAGATGACTCAAATGCGCACGAAGAAGCTGTCAGTCCTCGGGGCGATGCGGCGAAAGGGTTTAGGCCTCGTTACGTCGGTGAAAAACGAGATGGCAAGGCATGGAGTCTTGCTCGAGCTCGAATCACAGATTGACGAGGCCATAAATGCCCGGGCGATCAAAGCTGCCGAATGCGAGGCTGATTGCGTGCAGAAGACACCCTTTCAGACCCAAGGGTTCCAGATGACTAAATTCCTAGAGAGCCAATGCGAAGAACACGGAACAGGGTGGCTCGACGTGACCACTGTGAACAGGATGTTGGAGCTTCTAGGTCGTGGCCAAGAGAATGACGCTTTCAAACAGTTGCTGACGGTCGCAAAAGCGAAGTACCGGATCGACCTCGACGTGGTGACGCTCAATACTATGCTCACGCATGTGCGAAATATACCCGTTTGGTTGTCCGTCATGGAGAAGATGTTTCAAGAGGACCCGTGGCTCCAGGGCGACAGGGTCACGTTTGAGATACTCTTCTCGATGGCGTGGGCGACCAATAAGCCCAACATGATGGCAGTCATCTGGCGATATGCCACCATGGCGCGGCGTGCCCCGTCCAAGATGCAGAACTGGCTCAACAGCCTGCTTGTTCGAGAAGAGTCGCACCTCGGCACAGCTCGCCTGCGCAACCGGATAGAATGGCTGCCAATCATTTTCGGGCAGGCAGACCTGGATGAAGCCACGGCTGTAGCCGCAGAAGCAGGCAAAAAGAACGTCACTTTCTATGACATCAGCGCCAACTTCGAAACGGCTCGGGGCAAGAGGTCACCGGCTGTGCGCCTCCCTCAGAAGCTTCGCGAGGCATTCGAAAAAGACATTCTCCTCTACAAGCTCAAGAGGGCCACAGGAAACGGGGAAGTGTCGGAGGAGAGCATGAGAGCCCTGACGGTGGAAATCCCGTTAAAGAAGCCCGTGGTCCAAATGGTGGGGCTCCTATGATGGAATATGAGCTAGGATGTGCGATGCTATGTGATTGTGGATTTCAGGGTTAATGTTCTCTAACAAGAGAGCACGAATGCATGACGCGAAGTTTGGCTGGACCATTATTTGGGGCAAGGGCGGGGCTACTATAGATATATTGATTAGATGTAGGCGTAGAATATGATACCCAGGGTTGAGCTGTATGTCTCCAAGTGGCTTGATCTGACTGGCTACCAGTTGTCTCGCAAGCTGATTCCTTTAATAGTATAAGGCGTGAGACAATAGAGCTTCTGGCGGATATGGCAGGCACAAACAGCATGGGATCGTTGTTTCGACGATGCTAGAGTGATTCCGACTTTGTGCCACCCCGGACATGCCGGAAGAACCGTTGATAACCGCCCGGCCGCCGATCCGTTGCAACGGAGCATAGCGGGGAGCACGCTGCAACCTCGACGCCCACAACCGCGCACCCGGCCGGCCACCAGTGGGCACCCACCATGTGCTACTCTGCCTGCTCTGACTGCCTCTGTGCAGCCTGCTTGTTTGCTCAGGGTCTTGTGGAGGATCCAACACTGTCTTGCATGTGCCTTCCCAAACGAGGTAGGCCGACGCCGATGCCATGATGCCCCGCACCCTGCACTCGAGGGTGCCATTGCGCCTTCTCCACCACTCTCGCCATCCGCGCGGCAGTAGTCCCTTTGCGACAATCTCTTCGTCGTCGTCGTTGCTGAATTCCTTCTCTCCCTTCTCCTCCTCCTCCTCCTCCTCCTCTAGTCTTCTGTCCCGTTGCCCATACTCATCCCGCCCCACTGCCCGGTTTCCTCAGCCAGGCACACGACTTGATCCTGCTCGTCTTATCAGCTCAAAACCCCTTCCGCGCCGAGCTGCCACCGTCGCCCGCACCACCCCGCGTCGTAGCCCCTCCTCGCCGCACAGAAGCTATCTGACGGTCGCCGTGAAGGACCACCAAGCTCGCAAGATGGCGCCCCAGCTCGACGGCTACTTTGCCGAGGTCGACAAGCTCTCGGATCATTTCATCGACCGCCTCGCCAAGGCTGTTGCCATCCCTTCTATTTCGGCCGATGCGGAGCGCCGTCCCGATGTCGTCCGTATGGGCCACTTCCTTGCTGACGAGCTCCGGGCTCTTGGCGCCTCCGTAGAGCTTCGCCCTCTCGGCAAGCAGCCCGACAAGCCCGAGCTCGACTTGCCCCCCGTCGTGCTCGCCCGCTACGGCGAGGACAAGTCAAAGCGCACAATCCTCGTCTATGGCCACTATGACGTCCAGCCCGCCGAGAAGAGCGACGGCTGGGCCACTGAGCCTTTTACCCTTACTGTCGGCGAGGATGGCCGTATGTTCGGCCGTGGAAGCACCGACGACAAGGGCCCCGTCCTCGGCTGGCTTAACGCCATCGAGGCGCACCAGAAGGCCGACATCGATTTCCCCGTTAACCTGCTCATGTGCTTCGAGGGCATGGAGGAGTACGGCTCCGAGGGCCTCGACGAGCTCATCGAGAAGGAGGGCAAAGGCTACTTTGCCGATGCCGAGGCCGTCTGCATCAGCGACAACTACTGGCTTGGCACCGAGAAGCCCTGCCTCACGTACGGCCTCCGCGGCTGCAACTACTACAGTGTCGAGGTCTCCGGCCCTGGTGCCGACCTGCACTCTGGCGTCTTTGGCGGCACGACCCAGGAGCCCATGACTGATCTTGTCCGCGTTCTTGGCAGCCTGGTCGACACCGACGGCAAGATCCAGATCCCTGGCATCATGGAGCAGGTGGCAGCCCTGTCCGCGGAGGAGGACACTCTGTACGACGGCATCAGCTTCACCATGGAGACCCTACATGAGTCTCTCGGCTCCAAGACCACGATTTTTGAGGACAAAAAGTCGACGCTGATGGCCCGCTGGCGGTACCCCTCGCTGTCCATCCACGGTGTCGAGGGCGCCTACTCGGCCCCCGGTGCCAAGACCGTTATCCCAGCCAAGGTCATCGGCAAGTTCTCGATCCGCACCGTCCCGGACATGGAAATTGACAAGACCAATGAGGCCGTGTACTCGTACGTCAAGGACGTCTTTGCCAAGCTGGGTAGCAAGAACACCCTCAAGGTGTGGGCCCAGCATACTGGCAAGTGGTGGGTGGCCAGCCCGAACCACTGGAATTTCCGCGCCGCCGGAAAGGCCGTCGAGCGCGTGTGGGGTGTCCAGCCCGACTTCACCAGAGAAGGCGGCAGGTACGTGTTTAATCGGCGACACTTGATTTCCCCACCCCCTTCAAGACACTTACAGTGCTAACATGCCCGTGGACACTCTGTAGCATCCCGGTCACGCTCACCTTTGAGCAAGCCACAGGCAAGAACGTCTTGCTGTTGCCGATGGGCAGCTCGACGGACGGCGCGCACTCGATCAACGAGAAGCTGGATAAGCGCAACTACATTGAGGGCATCAAGCTCCTGGGCGCCTATCTGCACTACGTGGCCGAGGAGCAACAAGTTTAATTGTCCAGAATGACAAGCGAGAGCAAGAATAAAGAAGAAATAAATTCATTGATGATGCCGTAAGGAAAGGGTTACTCCATCGCCATGAGCTTCAGTAATCGTGATAGAGGTGACGTCTCGGACACAACGGGGAACCTCGCTTAGGTCTCTCACAAAACCATCGAGCACTTGGAATTGGCAAGTGGAACTTGGCTTTCCACTGGTGATTAAAATTTCTGATTAGGTCAAGCAAGTTTCAAAACCTTTGGCTCAAGATTATAGCACTTGTCTATCTGCGAACTACATGACGCTATGCCAACCTTGCCAGAACACCGAAGAGTGGGAAGGCGTTAACGGCCTAGAAAAAGAAGGAGAAAAAGGGAAAAGAGGTCGCGTTCTTGATGGAAATCCAATAATTAATCCTACGTTCCGGAAAATCACTGCCTCACCCTCTCAAAAAGAGCCTTGTCGTAGGCCTTTCCATTTTCCATTTTCACATGAAAAATACTGACGCTGACGAGTCTTTATCGCGCCGGATGGCAGTGTTTTCGTTCAAGCCTCCTGTACTGCCACCTGGACAGCCGGCGGCGCGCCATCAGCTTCGGCACAAGCAAGAGCTTTGCCTTTGCCCTTGCTGTCGACGATCCCGGCGTGCCTGTCTAGCTCCAACCCTTGCTGGTGTGCGGCAACGAGGGCGCGCAGCTCTATGGGCCGGCCCCAGACGTTGCAGGGCAGGAAGCGCCAGGCGCCCTTGTGTGGGAGGCTGAGGCGGTCGGCGATGGCGTGGACGCTGGGGACAGGCAAGCCTGGCCAATCGTGACCGGACTCATAGGTGACGTCGCGGCAGCGTACCATCATGGGGGGGATGACGAAGCGGTCCATGGCCTGGCTGCTCTGGGAGTCTGAAGCCTGCCAGCACTGCAGGAGACGGTCGCCGGTGACCTGCGCGGCGACGGAGCCGGGGGTACCCGAGAGCTCGCGTACGGTGCCGAGGAGAACGGCGTGCACCTGCCGTTCCAGGTGTTGCTGCATGGGCGCGCCCAGGCCAGCGAGGAGGCGGGTGAGGGAGGCGGCGTCGTAGGTCTCTGGACGTAGGTGCGCGGCCTCGGCGGCGGCGAGGACCCTGTACAGGGCCGGGACGAAGAAGGACTGCTCGCGGGCGAGGTCTGCGGCGATGGTGAGCCGAGGAGGCGGGGACTGTGGTTGCTGGAGAGGCTGGTCGTGGCGGTGGCCGGGGACGGGCTTGAGGAGGGCGGCCTCGACGGCGGGGAAGAGGCTGGTGGCGCGAAGGCCCATGTGATGGATGACCCAGGCGGCCCAGCTGTGGACGAAGAAGTTGAAGTCGGCAACGTCGGCGAGGTTGTTTGTGATGGCGACGTAGGGGGCCTGCTGGTAGGCGGCGTTGAGGGCGCGCAGCATGGCGTTGAAGAGGTGCGCCGACTCGTTGGCCATGTGGGCGGCCGGGTGGTGGACGTTGCCGTTGAGCGCGGTGAGGGGCGTCTGGATAAGTGCAAAGGGCTCGTCGGCCCAGGCAAAGCGGCCGCCGACGCTGACGATGCTTTTTGTGCTCGTCGTTGCTGTCGTCGTTGTCGTCGTTGTCGTCGTTGTCTTGGACATGTCGCCAAGGCCGCCGCCGTGTGAGGGCCGCGAGTTGGGGGAGCTGCGGTCGCCCATGGTGTGGATGATGAGGTATGCAAGAACCAGGCAAAGAAAAGAAACTACTCGGCAAGTGCGAGTCCCTCGAGAGCAGCAACGACGCGGACAAGATGGTGTTGTGCCTGCCCTGAAGGCCTGAAGGGGAATTGCCGTATGCGGGAGTGTGGAGCTTGAAGGATGCGGGAGATGGCGAAATCCTTGTCGCACCGGCGATCAGAGGCGCAGGGGTCAAAAGCAGAGGGCACCCCCGTCTGCGCCCAGCCGTACGCAGGGGACCTCTGGCTGCAGCGTGCACTGCTTGTACTGCGTAGACTAGTGCAGGTGGCCAGCCAACCTTAAGCCGTGCTCAGCCGTGTGCTTCACGGCTCCCAGCTGGACAACACCCATCTGTGGCCGACATCACAAGCGCACAGAATACGCACAATCATCTATCTGCACTTGCAATTGTCTCCAACTGGCAACGCTGAAGTGATATGGCCGAGCCAGTCTGCTCTGCTCCTCTGGTTCTATACATTAATCGAGCCTCGCAGGCCTGCTAAGCTACTCCGTCTCGTAAATAAAGCCATGTGTCGTCCAAGGGGTGCTGTACATGTGCTTCGCTGATAATTAACGACATGCTGATAATGACACGCGGCAAAGCAATTGTTCCCGCGCTGTAGTTAGCCGATAATGTCCTCCTCTTGTCAGCCTCGGCCAAGTGCCGGGCTAATCGATCATTGTTTCTTGTCTTCAGCGGGTGGAGCTATGCTTTGGGATTGGCATCAGGTCGACCATGTCTCCCCTAAGCACCGCTCTTGTCCAGGCCCTCCCATCCCTCTTTCCAACCTTTGCTGCTCTCCACAGCACCCCCAGATTCACCGTTCTCGGCCATCGACTTGATGTCGCTCCAGTATTCCAGCTTGCGCACCTCTTCGTCTGCATGCTTGATCGCCTCGCCGAGATTCGCCTTCTTGCGTTGCACATCCTCCTCACTGTCACCCTCGTCTGCCCTCTCCTTGCCCTTGCCCTCCACAAGCTCGTCGTACACCTGCATCAGCCGGGTGAGGAGAAGCTTGCGGGATGCCTGGAACACAAACACTGACATGATTTCGTGCATATTCCTATCCAGCTGCAGGCCGTCCTCGGAATTCTTGATGTAGTTCTCCACAGCCTCCAGCTTCTCCCGATCGATCCTGGATATCCTTAGCACCAGCATCAGCTCCTCGACCAGGTGGATGTCTGGCTTCTCTTCCGAGGCCTCATCCCCGGCCAAGGCCGAGTGTCTCGATCCTCGGGTTGACGGGCTGCGACTGTGATCGTTGGAAGCTCGAGGGAGTGTTGCCAAGCTCAGCCTGTCTCCGACACTACTGGTCCTGCTAAGATTGTGGTTGCGTGCAAGGACGTCAGGCTTCTGCTTGGGTGTGACCTGGAAGTATTCCTCATGCATGAGGTGCGGGTCGTTGGCCTGGTATCCGAGGCCCTTCTTGACGCGCCCGCGGATCCATGCACGCCGACGTACATACGAGTTGTACCACTTGGGGCCATGCCACGAGAACTTCTTGGAGAACATGAACGAGTACTCCCAGCCATCTGCATCGGTATCGATGGTGTCATCGTGATTGACCCGCCATTCAGGCCATGACCATTGCCAGCTGGGGTCTGGCACCTGCGCAGTCTTGATGTCTGTCGGACTTGGTTTGTGGGCAAAGTTGGTCCACGCCGACGGGTCGAGATTGCCCAGAGCAGCGGCCGAGAACAATGGCACGCCACAGAGGATGCATCCTCGTTCGTTTTCGTAGAGAATGTCGATGGCCGTCTCGGGATCGTGCGTTTTACTTTTCCGGCCCTTTGTGCTTGATTGTGTCGCGTTCCCACGCTCGTTTGGAGTCGGCTGGTCGATGACTATGGAGGGACCTCCGTCGTTGGAGCGATGTCGGTCATGCTCGGAAGAGGTGCCGTTCTTGTCCGACTCGTCGACTTGGCCGGGGCTGTCGGACGTAGATGCGTGTGTGTTGGTTTTGGTTGGTGTTGACAATGATGGCTGTGTAGCCGTGCTCTGCGACTCGACGAGAGGCTGGGTGGATCTAGGTCTGGACGTGTCGCAGTCGGCGCTGGTGAGGGAACCGGCGCTCGGGCGCGAGGCCTGCTGGGCCAGCTGGGCGTCGTGGTCTATGATGAGAATCTCATGATCGATGTCTGCGTCCTGGAGAGACTCGACGCGGCGAGAGGAGCGGAGGCCTCTCATGGCCGTTGTCGTTGCGCCGCAAGGACGAAAACAGCATAGCCGTAGGCAGGGCGGCTGGTCAAGCGGTCATAGACGCCTGGAAGCAGGGCAAGCAATGCGACAAAGTGAAGCCCGCGACGAACTACTTTGGGGGCGGCGGATGCACAGCCAAGGGGCTTGAAAGTCGGGACACACCAAGACAGGATCCAGGAGACGAAGGGAGACGACGGAAGCTAGACTCTAGAGGCTGGGCAGTGGACGAAGAGGCGGCAGGCAGGACCAGGCAGGAGACACGGGAGGCTAGACCCGAGTGGCTTGCAAGGATGGCTGGCGACCTTGGAATCTAGGCCCTCGCCCAGGCAACTGAGCAGAGCTGTAGAATGCAGCAAGGGCAGGCAGATTGCCCATTTCGATCTGGGTTCGCTACCCTAGCGTAGTCTGTGCCACAGAGCGCTCAGAGCTCTGATGGTACTCCGTAGGCTGTCTCCACACAGCTCGAGCACTACGTCATGGCCGGGGGATCGAGCTGTCAACCGCCTTCAGCGACCTCGGGAGCCGCATGGCCCTGCGCGGGAGATCACCGATGTTGAACTTGCCCAGCACACAGAGACCCAGGCCGCCCAAGTGCTGCGGGGCCAGCCCGGTGTTGCGACACGGCTTGGGAGCTTCTTCTCCAGCCCTGAGCTCCAATGACGTCGACGTTGCACAATCCAAGCCTGTTGTTCCTTCCCATTTTCCTGCACTTAAACTCCTTTCCCCCGCACATCCAACTCCTTCCTGGCACGCAGCCTTCTCCGACTCACTCTCGCCCTCATCATTACCGGTCTCCGCACTCAACACGACCGCACTCACACCCGCCGTTTCTCCTCTACACATCCCCAGTCAACTCATCATGTCTCGATCAAGAGTCCCCGCCATTGTTGGCCTGACTGCCGTTTCCGGTATTGGCTACTACATGTACTCTGCTGGTGGCAATCCCAAGGTAGCTCGCAAGGAGGCTGAAGGTATGTGCTCAACGTAGCCAGGCTCCTCGTCTGAGGCGCAGCGTGCGCGCGCAATCACAAGCCTGGCATTCCTGACATATTCCGCCAATCTAGCCGACGCGCACAGGGCTTCTGCCAAGATCAAGAGCGAGCTCCCAGGCAGGACCGGCGAGTACAGGAAGGAGGCCGAGGCCGCTGGCGCGAGAGCCGGCGCGGCGATTGACAACTACGTAAGCCTCATTCACTCGCACACCCCACCTTATATGCAGACAGCTTTTCTGCAAAGACGTCTTTCGCACCCACCCGGTCGAGTTCAGCTTGTACAGCACCGTGTTATACGGCGCTTGGGAGAGGCTTTGACTAACTACTTCTCACCCAACAGAGCAACAAGGCCCAGACCGAGCTGCAAAGGGCGACGGCCAATGCCGAGGCTTACGCAAAGGACGCAAAGGCGACCACGCTCAAGAAGGTCGACGAGTTCGATGCCAAGGTTGAGCAGAAGGCTGCCGAGGCCAAGAGCTGGTTCGGCTTCGGTGGCAAGTAAAGCACAAACTCGGCATATCTGGGTAGGCACGATGGAATAATGATCGACTGTAATGGTGTCGACAGCTGGACTCATGTATTCGATTGAGCAGTTGTAACCACTGTACAAAATAGATAATCCAAAATGTAATTGATGCACACGCTCTAGGCAACCCGTTTTGGAAACGTTTTTTTTGCGTCTTTTGATTGAACCAACGTAAACTTTTCCCAATTTGCGATAACTCCTCAAACTCCGAGCCCGGTGTATCATGAAAATGTGATTGCATAAGGCCCCCCTGCGCAACAATAAAAAAACGCCCGCTATATGCCATCCCCGATGTAAAGCAAACAAGTGCCATATCAATCATCTAGGAGAAATGGATACCTTCCTCGTTGAATGCAAACAATAGACGTAGGAAGTCGTTCTCGTCACACTTGCCAGAACGCTGGTCTGCCAGCTCCGTCACATCCTCAAGCACCTTGCGGACCTTCTCCCTGACGAGCAAGGCAATTCTCGTCTTCTTGTGCTTTGATTTGGTCTTGGGCACGTCGGTCCTGCTGTCTTTGAAGAACGACGGGGTGTCGTCGTCGTAATCGTTGTCAACGTCCATGGAACCAACGCCACCCCACTCCTCTTCCTCGTCCCCAGCAGTGGGCGCCACGTTCTCATCCATGTCGTCGTCTTCGTTGATATCGTCCTCGGCTATCGTCTCGTCGATGGGGATGTCGTTGGTCGCACACCACATCCGGTAGTTCTTCTCCACCATGCCGAGCACCTCCTTGTTGCCGAGCCAGCTCGCGCGCAGCGTCTTGTTGCGCCGGTTGAAACACACGCGCAGCAGGCCGTCCCACTCGACAAAGCTAATGTTGGGCTTCTCGGACCCGATCTTAGGCTCGATTCGGACGACTGAGGACTCGACCTGCGGCGGCGGTCGGAAGTTGTTCCTGCCAACCTTCATGATATGCGTGCACTTTGCCCAGAACTGCGCGTTGACCGACAGCCGGCAGTACAGGGCGTCGCCTGGTTTCGCTGTGAGGCGCAGCGCAAACTCGCGCTGGAACATGAGCACACATGTTCGCGGCGGGTTCGGCATCGAGAGGAGCTTGAAGACAAGCGGCGACGAGATCTGGTACGGCGTGTTGGAGATGCAGACGTCAAACGGGGGCAGCGTCGTCTTGATGACGTCTCCGAGCAGGACCTCTAGCTTGCGCTGCTCGGGCTTGCCCTGCACGCGCTTCGTGACCTCGGCGGCCATACGGGGGTCCATCTCCACGGCGATGACCTTCTTGGCGTGCTCGAGGATCTTGACTGTCAGGTTGCCGGTTCCAGGGCCGACCTCGAGCACGGTGTCGGTGGGCTTTAGGAAGGACTTTTGCACAATCTGCTCCGCTATGCCGGGGTTCTTGAGGATGTGCTGGCCAAAGTCCTTGCTGAACTTGAAGACGTTGGCCGCGGCACTGGCAGCCTTCTGGTTCGAGGCGGAGCGATCATACGGGCCGCTGGAAGCGCCGTTGCGCTTCGGAGTCCTAGCCTTGCCCATCTTTGTATAAAAAAATTGGCGAAGTTGAGGTCTACGTCGCTCGCAGCGCACGTGGAGTGGCAAGTGTCGAAAGATGATATGCTCGATCGTGCTACTTTTGGAGGGGCAGAAGCCAAAACTAAAGGGTCCTGGGGCTATCAGGAACTTTTTTTGGTGGTTGTGGAGCCTGCCGACGTGATGGCCTCTTATCGCTTGAGGAACAAGCTTATCGGCATGCTTCCGAGCTCCCTTGGCTTCAGGCGGCTCTCTTCAACCATGTAACATCCGTGCAGCCATTATTTGGACCACCTCTACATTCGCTCATCGCGCCTCGTCACGTCCACAACCACTCCGTAGTACCGACTCTTTCTCAACGGAACTCAAAGCAAGCGGTTAGCGGTCGCTTGGCTCCCCGCGACAGGCGCAATCATGTCTGGGCGGCGCGACTTCCTCAACCAGCCCGCGCCTGAGAACTACGTCGCAGGTCTCGGCCGCGGTGCTACTGGCTTCACGACAAGATCCGACCTCGGCCCCGCGCGCGAGGGACCGTCTGAAGACCAGATCAAAGAGGCGCTCGCGAAGCGCGCGGCACAGCTCGGTCTCGGCGACGCGATAAAAAAGGACGAAAACAAGAATGACGACAATGACGAGCGGTACCAGGACCCGGACAACGAGGTCGGCCTGTTCGCCGGCGGCATCTACGACAAGGATGACGACGAGGCCGACCGCATCTATCGGGAGATAGATGAGAAGATGGACCGGCGGCGGAGAATCAGAAGGTTAGTGCTTGCCCCTTGTCTCCCTCCCCAGCTCCCGCACTCTTCTTGAGTTCTACGTTCATACCGGATGTAGCGACGGGCCAGGTTACCGACAATATCTTTTCTGCGAATAGGGAAGCCCGTGAACAAGCGGAGCGCGATGAATACGAACGAGACAACCCTAAGATCTCCCATCAGTTTGCCGACCTGAAGCGTGGACTCGAAGGCATCACCGAGGATGAATGGGCCGCGATACCCGAAGTTGGTGATCTCACCGGCAAAAACAGAAGGAACAAGCAGGCTCGGCAACAACGCTTCTATGCTGTTCCCGACAGCGTGCTCGCTGCAGCAGGCAGCGCAGGAGAGCTCGGGACCACGATCGCGGACGATGGCGCAGCACCAAACGGCACTTCGGACGGCGCCGACGGGACAATGACCAACTTTGCGAAGATCGGACAGGCGAGAGACAAGGTACTCCAGGTCAGGCTAGACCAGGCTTCGCAAGGTGGCACTAGCACCACGTCAGGGAGTGCAACAAGTGTCGATCCCAAGGGCTACCTCACCAGTTTGACCAACTCCGCTCTGCCTCAGAGTGCGGCGCAGGTCGGAGATATCAACAGGGCTAGAGAGCTGCTGGAGTCGGTCATCAAGACCAATCCTCACAATGCGCCAGGCTGGATTGCAGCAGCTCGACTCGAAGAGCTGGCAGGGAAAACAGTCGCAGCGCGCAATGTGATCGCCCGAGGTTGTGTGCAATGTCCGAAGAACGAAGATGTCTGGCTCGAAAATATTCGCTTGAACGACTCGAAAAACGCCAAAGTCATCGCAGCCAACGCCATTAGCAAAAACAATCGCTCTGTCAGACTCTGGGTACAAGCCATGAGCCTGGAAACGGAAACAAGGTCTAAAAAGCGAGTCATTCGGCAGGCGCTGGATCACATTCCAGAGTCAGAGGCTCTGTGGAAAGAAGCTGTCAATTTGGAAGAAGACCCCGCCGATGCTCGCTTGTTGCTAGCCAAGGCCACTGAGCTTATTCCTCTGTCAGTCGATCTGTGGCTTGCTTTGGCCCACTTGGAAGCACCAGAGAAAGCACAGATTGTTCTCAACAAGGCCCGCAAGCACTGTCCCACGTCACACGAGATCTGGATTGCTGCCGCTCGGCTTCAAGAGCAGCTGGCTGACGAGACCAAAGTCAATCTTCTGATGAAGCGCGCAGTCACGATGCTCGCAAAGGAGTCGGCAATGCCCAAACGAGAAAACTGGATCGGCGAGGCTGAGAGGTGCGAGGCCGAGGGTGCGATAATGACCTGCAATGCCATCGTCCGGGAAACACTTGGGTGGGGGCTCGACGAAGACGACGACCGTAAGGACATATGGCTCGAGGACGCTCGCGGCACCATCAACCGCGGAAGTTATCAGACAGCCCGGGCCATGTATGCCTACGCCTTGCGAGTGTTTCCCACCAGTCGTACTGTATGGCTCGCAGCGACTGACTTAGAGCGGACACACGGCTCGATGGACGAGTTATGTCAGGTGCTGGAGAAGGCAGTGAATGCCTGCCCTCGCAGCGAGGAGATGTGGATGATGCTCGCAAAGGAGAAGTGGATGGCTGGGGAGGTCGACAGTGCGCGCCTCGTTCTGGCACGAGCTTTCCAGCAGAACCCCAACAGCGAGGATCTCTGGCTTGCTGCCGTGAAGCTTGAAGCAGAAAACGACCAGCAAGATCATGCACGCAAGCTGCTCAGCGATGCTCGACAAGAAGCCCCGACAGATCGCGTCTGGATGAAGAGCGCTGCTTTCGAGCGCCAGCTCGGCAACCTCGACACAGCGTTGGATCTCGTGCAACAGGCTCTCAACTTATTCCCCAGTGCTCCAAAGCTGTGGATGATGAAGGGTCAAATTTACGAAGATGTCGGCAAGCCCCTGCAGGCCCGCGAGGCATACGGCACAGGTGTGAAAGCGGTGCCCTCATCAGTGCACCTGTGGTTACTGTACTCACGATTGGAGGAGAAGCTTGGGCAGCTGCCCAAAGCGCGTTCGGTTCTTGACCGAGCTCGGTTGGCGGTGCCCAAGTCTGCGGAGCTGTGGTGCGAGTCGGTGCGAGTCGAGCGGCGAGCACAAAATACGAAGCAGGCTGAGACCCTTATGGAGAGAGCCCTGCGCGATGTACCCAAGCCGAATCAAGGCATCCTCTGGAGTGAGAAGATTTGGCACCTGACGCCACGGCCCCAGCGGAAGAACAAGGCGCTCGAAGGTATCAAGGAGGTTGACAGCGACCCGGCACTGCTGACTGCGGTCGGGCGTATCTTCTGGGGCGAGAGACGGCTGGAGAAGGCGATGACGTGGTTCGAAAAGGCGCTCGTGAGGGACTCTGACCTCGGCGACACGTGGGCGTGGTACTACAAGTTCCTGCTGGAGCACGGGACAGAGGAAAAGAGGGCAGAGGTCATCAGCAAGTGCATCAGCGTCGAGCCTCGCCACGGTGAGGCGTGGCAAGCTGTCGCCAAGGATCCCAAGAACGCGCGCAAGGGTCCTGAGGAGCTGCTCAAACTTGTCGCCGCCGAGCTCAGGTAGAGAGACCTTAGGGAGTCGACCATAGCTCAGCTCCATGCCCAGTACTAAATGTGTTTCAGCCTGTATCAAATTGAGTCTTTCCAGGACAATCACACACTGGGTAGGACAATGCAACCTCGCCATGATAGATGTGACAATCGGAGCAAACAATGGGCATTGAAGAGCAGGGGTCCTTGTAAGTGACACCAGGCACCCCCACTTCGATGCCATGCCGCTGCCAGCCCCTCCCTCCCTAGAAGCTTCTATGCGCCGCATTGAGCTTCTGCTAGAAACACTTACACAGTCACTTTCTTCCTGCTGACGCTCGCAACAGACTAAGCTCGCCGTACTCCTCACGAACTTCCTCGCCCATCTTCCTCCTCGAATCGGCATTTCCACATAAAGCAGGCAGCAAACCTCAGACATCAACATCACAATGGCGTCCGAAGGCCAGAAGCGGAGCCGCGTCTTCTTTGACATCTCGATCGGCAAGCAGGCCGCGGGTCGAGTCACCTTTGAGCTCTACGACGACGTCGTGCCCAAGACAGCCGAGAACTTCCGCGCGCTCTGCACGGGCGAGAAGGGCGTCGGCAAGGCCGGCAAGCCCCTGCACTACAAGGGCAGCTCGTTCCACCGCGTCATCAAGCAGTTCATGATCCAGGGCGGCGACTTTACAGCCGGCGACGGCACGGGCGGCGAGAGCATCTATGGCGCAAAGTTTGAGGACGAAAACTTTGCCCTTAAGCATGAGAAGCCTTTCCTCCTCAGCATGGCCAATGCCGGTCCCGGTATGTAGTCACCACTACCACTACCACTACCACTACTTACTACTTGCCCGTATCCTTCCCCCCGCCACATTGCAAAGACCGCAAAATCGCTAACTGTACATTCTGCTGCGGGGAAACAGGCACAAACGGCTCTCAGTTCTTCGTCACGACGGTAGCGACACCACACTTGGACGGCAAGCACGTTGTCTTTGGCGAGGTCAAGACGGGCAAGTCCCTCATTAGGCAGATCGAGAACATCCCGACGCAGACGGGCGACAAGCCGGCGGCCAACAAGGAGTGCACGATCGTCGACTGCGGCGAGCTCACGGGCTCCGACGCCGAGGGCGCCGACGTCAAGGCGCCCAACGCCTACGGCGACCCATACGAGGACTACCCCGAGGACGAGACGTCGGCGGGGGAGCTGACGGCCGCCAGGGTGGTCGAGATCGCGACAAAGTGCAAGGAGTATGGCAACGCGGCGTTCAAAAAGGGCGATCTCGTGGCGGGGCTGGCCAAGTACCAGAAGGGCATACGGTACCTGAACGAGGAGCCCGAGCTCAAGGACAGCCCCGAGGGCACCGACGCGCAGCTCAGCGCGCTGCGGTTCACGCTCAACAGCAACAGCGCGCTGCTCGCCATCAAGCTGGGCCAGTGGGAGGACGCCGAGCGCAGCGCCGCGTCAGCGCTTGCAGTCCCGGGCATTTCGGGCGCCGACAGGGCAAAGGCCCTGTACCGGAGGGGCCTGGCGTACGTCAAGCTCAAGGACGAGGACTCGGCGCTCGCCGCCCTGCAGGAGGCCGACAAGCTCGTCCCCGGTGACGCGGCGATCACAAAGGAGCTCGACGCCGTCAGGAAACAAGCCTCGGCGCGAGCTGCAAAGGAAAAGGCCGCCTATAAGAAGTTCTTTGACTAGGCATTTGGTGGTAGGTGACGACGTACTTGCTGAGTGCACAGGAAAAAAGGGAGCCAGCGTTTGGAGGCGAGGGGTTCCAAATAAAAGGAAAGAGGCTGTCTGCCTCGGCGTTGTGTCCAGCACCCCTTGCTATTTGACCATCGAGATTTGCCACCAGTGTCGACGCAGATCAAAAATGCTCACTAGCACCTGAGTAGTCAAAACCAATAATAACAAAAACAAAATTGAAAAGTTGTGAGAGAACCGCCGACCATGGGCCGTGACATAAATGCATGCACTGCACTGCAACCAAATACATCACTATTACTTAGTGTCAATATTCCATGACAAATCACTCTACGAAGGCGCATTTCGGTCCGAGTTCTACAAGCTTTGATTGCCGTCTCAACGTTGACAACTGTATGATTGGTGTATCGTGAAAAATGCCATGCTCCTTATCCGCTCCGTCCAAAAAAGAGAAAAATAGGCAAAAAAAAAAAAAAAAAGAAAACTATGTACGTGTGATGCTTGCGCATCATTTCAAAAGTGTGTATGAATATGCCGAGCATGCCGGGTTTTGATAGTATGTAGCCGACGACGCTCTCTTCGGGTCGGAACAGTCGCACATATTATGTTATACAATGGCGCCGCTTTATCGCATTGTGTCCTGCTTGGAGCTCGTGTCGCTGTGCCAAGCTTCGGACAGGCTCAAAAGCCCGCCTCGATCTCGCGATTTCTCCTTGTCTCCTCGGTTCTTGTCCTTGTCCTTGTCACGAGACTTTGCTCGTATCAGTCTGGGCGAGGTGCTCCTCTTTTTCCCCAAAAGCCCGCTGATAAAGTTACGCGGGTGCCGCCCATTCCGGTCCTTGAATCGTATTGTGCCGGTCGAGCCCGCCGGGTATGCCGCCTCCAGTGTGCTCGGCGATGCATATTTGGATACATTGATATCTCGCCCAAACAAACTGAAAGAAGGTTGCGATTGGCTCTCCGTGTCGCTACCCGAAGATCCAGGTGGACGATAAGGGTCGTTGTCGTACCAAGCTGGATAGCCGTATGACAGCGCGACAGCGTCCAAACCGTCAACAAGCTCGTCCGTGACTGAGTTGGCATCCTCCATCTCCCGGATTGACTCGATCTGTGCTAAGCAAGCGTCTGTGCGTTGTTGAATATCCTTGCATCTCCTGTCGAACTCGGCGAGCTCGCCATCTAGATCTTGTGGAGCTACTGCCGACGAGGTGGGACTAAGCTCGAGCCACAAGTTGACAAGTGTGGCGTGGTTGCGCGCGTCGTCGATCAAATATGGCAAAGAAGGGATGCCGCCGCGAGACATTGGCGGTAACCGACCCACAATGGTGTTTGGTGTCGAGTACGATGCATTAATGTGCAGGGCAGTACGGTCCGATGAGATAGAGCATACCTGGTCGATGAAATCCTTGAAAGGCTGTCGATGTCCATAGAGAAACTGGTTCATCGGCTCCATCCAGCTCTCTTTCTTGCCAAACGTGGCTAGATTGGTTAATGCTTGAAGTCCCTTGGCTACCAAAGTGAGTGTGCGCTGTGCATCTGGGCGCGGATTGTCCCTCAAAAGCCCGGACAGTTTGGGGTTTAGGATAGCTGGGCAAATGAATCGCAGGAAGAGGAATCCAGACACACTCGTGTAGCTGACAGTCCGTAGGAAGTCACCGTACCGGTCCTCGGCCACACCGCGCACATATTTCAGGATCTGCCGAAGCTCGCCTGGTAGCTTCTGCACAGATTCTTCTATGCACTTCCAGACTTTGCTCGTGTATGTGACGAGCTGTGCCCAGTGTCGGTCCATGTCTTCGTGGTTGCGAATCCGGCTGGGGTCGACCTCGCAATCTGGATTGAGCTCATTGATCTCAAAGATGCGCTCGCTAAGCACAGTCTCAAGATACTCTTTGCCGAGTCTACGCATGTGGCACTCGAGCGCCTGCGTAAGCAAGCTATTTCCTCGGAACAAGAGGTTGGCCTCTCCAGCCAGGGACTTGCTCATATCCCGCACGAGTGCTTCTCGCTCACTTCCCGAGGCGTTGGAATCGCTAGACTTCAGCCGGCGACTGAACCGCAACTTTCTTGACGTATTCTGATTGCCGAGTCCGTCGATCTCATCTTCGACCAGAGCTTGGAGCCATTCACTAGCCAGCCCCGAGACCTGGAAGATGTTGAGAAATACCTCGGCCAACCGGCGTAAAGCGGACGGGATTACTGTGGCAATTTGGTTGGTGAGACTGAAGTTCGCCTGCTGCAAAAGATCTGCAAGAGGCTTGTAATCCTCAATAGACAGGACGAGTGACTCGTCGTGCTGGATCCGCAAGAATATGCTTGCTATTGGCTCGTTTGTTTCGTCGAGCACGTTCAACCATTGCTCATGCATTTTGGAGCGATCAAGCTGGCCTAGTGGGATATCCACGGCACCACACAAGACTTCCGTTAGGTTGCCGGTCTTTGGCAGGCCGAGGGAAGCCTGCAGTTGATGACTTGATGTCTCCAGGTTTCCATCGACTCGCTTCAAAAGGACTGAGAGCAGCGGCAGGGCAGCAGGCAGATCCGCAAACTGAGATTCCTCCCGCCAAAACGGGGCTTTCGTGTCTGTCTGCGTCATTGTGCGCGAGCGCACCTCCCCATCCAGGATGACTTCCGCAAGGTAGTTGCCTGTGCGTGGGTCTCGGTCTTTGCTGTATCGTACATGCTGTTCAGAGAATGGGCCAGGTTTGAGAATCTTGGCCTCGGTGATCTTAACTTGGATAGTCTTTTCGAGTCGGAATAATTGGCCCTCGAACGGGCGATTCAGTTCGCGCACCTCGACCAAGTTGTTGCTAGCTATATCGAGGCCGTACAGCTCTGGCACCGCAAAGGTACGCAACAGCGTAAACCAGACCTCGAATAGTACTCGGGACTCTAGAGAAAGGTAGACAGGTCGAAATATCGAAAGTTGCCGCGCACTCAGGGCGTAGATCGGGAAAATGGCAATACAGTAGTCTTCGTCGAGAACAGACTTGTCGAGTTGTTGAATGGCGGACCTAGACAGCTGTGACAACTCAATGACGGAGAGAATGGTGACGTCGTTCTCAGTCATCAGTTTGAAGTCTCCGTTGTCTTGTAATATGCATGATACCCTCCTCCACGTGGTCGAGGCAGACTGCAGATCGCGGGTAGAGGACCGCTTGACAACGGCGCGAGGGGAAACGGCGAATCCCTTGTCCCACAACAAGACTTTGCCGACTTTGATGATGGCACCATCCTTTGATGGGATGAAGCCAGCTGTGGAGGAGGTCCTCCTGACCGCTGGTCGCATGGCGATGGTGCCGTTGTTGCCCCTGCTTGTGCCAGACCGAGCACCACTAGGGCGGACTTGCTGCCAGCAGAGAAGGCTTGCTAACCACAGGTCTAGCTCATCAGAGACTCTTGGCTTTAAGATGACCTCGGCGTTTCCGACGTGATTGACGATCTGAAGGCACTTCGTGACAGAGTGTTCATGTTGGATCGGATACACACGACAACCCCGCAAATCACCAATCAAGGGAATGGCGTGATTTGTGTCATGGACGGAGTCAAAAAGCAGACTGCCCCGATCATCATCAATGTAGCACATGCCTGGCCCATGCCACACTTGCCCTGCTTCGATTTGGTAGTCGACCTCGCCTTTCATTCGTCCGCACAAATTGCGCATGAGTGCAAGTGTTCTGTTTGGATCGTCGGTAGGTACAGAGACTGCGAGTGAGTCGACTGACGGGGGTGAAAGCGACGGTGAATTGGGGCGGGAAGGGCCACGTTTGATGAGCCGTTTGTTGTTAGATTTCTTGTCTTTCGTCGCCGATGACACATTTAGGGATCCCTCGGTCAAACGCGGTGACGTCACAGAGGAGAACTGAGAAGAATGAAGGCTCACAGGTGTCGAACGAGGCTCGACATCGGCGAAAGGTTGAGACCCCGCAGACGAGAAAGACCCTACCCGCGTCCGACTATCAATAGATGTGATCTGCGTGGCCACCTGCTGTTGCCGAAGGGCAAAGGCGCCGTCCAGTGTATGCGTGCGCGGTCGGAGGGAGTTCCCACGCTGGCCTTGTGGCGGACTTGAGGACGAGCTGTCGAAAGACTCGCTGAATGTATCGTTGAACACTACGCCTTGCCGTCGTATTTCGCCACCTGGTATGGACCTCGGTGAGGTGTGAGGCGAAGCCCCGAGCCCACGTGCCAAGACTGCATTGGAGTCGCGGACTGCACGCCCGTCTTCACCAGGTTCTGGCGTGACTGTGCGAATGGTGGACTGTGATGCGGCGCTTGGTCGAAACGGCAGCCGCTGCCCATTGTCGAGGTCTTGCAGGGAACGGACGAGCACTCGAGCTGACGAGATCCCATTCGACGATGGCCACTCAGAATGGCCATCGCGCAGGTCCCCTTCCTTTATTGTGCTGTCCATGTTGGCAAGTGCGCATTTGGCAATCCTTTCTCGGTCTGCATTGACGCTGCCTCAGAAGCTGGCGGAGATGCGCATTAGTGTAAAACGGTGCTTCTTAGGTACTGTCCACCGCTTGGTAACGCAGCCTTGCTGTTTGGCGCACCCGAAACTGCGAGCACCGTCGTCTGATTAGACTGAGCAGGTTCTGGTCGCACGTAGAGGGCTCGTGCCTCAGACAGTCTAAGCAAAGGACACTGCAGGCATTCCGCAAGATTTTTTTATTTTTTTTTGAATAGGCAGGCTTCAAAGAATGTCTGGCGATTGGCCCTGCACCGTGCTACACCCCAGTCTCGTGAACGAACTTGGTGAGATGCAAAGACGGGCGCACGCGACCGGAAAAGAATGGCGCGACTCGTGATCGAAGCTGCCCGAGCGACTTTGCACTTCTGATGTGGGTTGCACCTCGTGGTCGATTACAAGAGCAAGTAGCGTCTGTAACTAAGTCGGAGGCAGCTCTGCGGAGCATGAAAATGTCGAGTCGTCGAGTGGTCCCCCCAGCTTGGTCCAAGCAGTCTGGGCCGACAGTGCGATCCGTTGGTCTGTCGTCCGGTTGCGCGGCAGACGAATTGGTGATTTCCGTGCACACAGACGAGGAGCGTGGCTGGCGAGTGTAGCTCAAGGTCGACGACTGTAGCAATGCTGGAAACGAGAGGTGGCGGGGGCGTGACGGGGAGGGAGGGTGGCAGGGCGGGCGAGGTACGAGGATGAAGCGTTGTGGTGTGGAGGAGAGCAGCAAGCTGCCGTCTGGAGGTGAGGAGAGAGCTGCAGAGAGGTGAAGTGAGCTTGCGCTGCCACTGCCGGGCGACGGAGACACCCGGTCTCACCACAGTCACGCACACCACCTGGGCACTCTGAGCAGGGCGTATCCTGGCAAGGCGGGACTTGCAAGCACTTTCGAGCATCAATAGCAGCCCGGTAGCCTGTGGACAGCCAAGACCAGAGGAGCTGGGGGGGCGCTCAGCAGGCACGCCGTAGTCGATCTACTCATCCGGGCAAAGTACAACAGGGTACATACACATCGCCCTGGCACGATCTGGCGGTCTTGCCAACACGCACAGAGGAGGTACTGCGTCTTTGTGCAGAGCGTCGGTGCACGCTGCAGAATAGACCGTTGGCGCATCCCTAGCGGGCTAAGGCCGGGGGCGGAAGAGGAGCAGTCTTGGGACTTGCCTTGGACTTGTCCTGGGAGGGCGGGGACTCGGCCTCGCGACGGAACATGGAAGCTTGCAGGCTTGCAGGCTCGAAGGCCTGCAGTGGTGCGTGCGGGCGGAGCTCGACAGCCTTCCCATCGGAAACAAATCTCCCTGCTCGTGGGTCATACCGAGTACCGAGCACATATACTCGGGACGCTATGGATACATATCGACTATGTGCCTGCATATTGTCGCGTCGTCTCGTCGCCAATCTTGCCAGTCTCGTCTCGTCAGGCCCATTCTTGCCGAGTCGGGTGCTGAGCACAATACCGAGTCCGAGTACGCACGTCCATGGGGAGAGACGGCGCAGCAGACGGCCAGTGCTCACCAGACATTTCGCCCGTGCCCGACACCTGCGTAGGCCTCCTTGTCAGCATCGCCGCCATCGCGACATCCTCCAAGGTTCTCCCCCGGACTCGCCCTTGCCAGCAAGAGGCAGGACATTACCGAGCGCTCCGTGCCTGCCAGCCTGCCAGCCTGCCATCTGCATCTGCACCTGCATTTGCACCTGTACCTGCACCTGCACCTGCCTGCATGCCGCTGCTCCCCTCCCAACATTGAGTCTGCAGGGGCCGCTACCTTGCACTGCAGCTTTCTTCCTCGAGGTTGTCTTCTTCAGCGTTGTTACGCGTCGTCAGGCTTACTCTGGTCATGAGGTTCCATCCATCCAGCCATCCATCCATCCACCCATCCTTCCTAGCCAATGTTTCCGCAGCGCCCCCTCCACTCTGGCGACACACACACAGCCGGCCTTCCCTATTCGTAAGGTAGGAATGCCCCACGCAACAAGCATCGCATTTCCAAGTCGTGGCGTGGGCCTGCCTCGGACTGTGCCGGTTCTGGGGCGTGCGTCAACTTTGACTCGCTTGATTCCATTCGGGTGTGCGTTAGCAGCAGCAGCAGCAGCAGCAGCAACAATAGCAACAATAACAACAACAACAACAACAGCAGCAGCAGCAACAGCAAGTGCAATCTCAGGCACTGGCGACGACCCGCCTTGTGCCTATGGACCATTGGTATTCGGCGACTTGTCCGATCTTCCCCCCTCCTCAGCCAATCACATAAGTGAAACCCTGAGTGATCCAGCATTGATTGCTTCTTTCTTCACCGGCAGTCCCGGCAACGTGGAACCTGCTGTTTGGATGGCTGTCTACTGAGTGTCTGTGCTGTGGCTGCTTGCTTATTACCTGATGCATTTCTTTCCACAGCCTTTGCCTAATGGCGGCGGACATGCTGATCAACATGATGATCTTTTTCATCTGATAGCCAACGACCAGAAGCCCAGTGTCGAGACGCCGCTCGATAATCGGGAGCATCCCTGCCAGGGATAACGCCATACCATTCATTACCTCAAGGTAGCTAATCCCAGACCCCGAGGAACAGCGAGAGAAGAAAAAGCCGCCGGGGCGTCCACAAACTTCCGGGGGTTTCAGCGACCGAAGCACAACAACCTTTAAAAAGCACACAACCCTAGTCCTCTCCGTGATGATTGCCTGCCCAACTCAGGCGTACATCTGGTCTTTCTCCCCATCCCAGACCAGAAGGTTATTTTTCCGTCGCCGCCGTTCCCCGGCTCATGTCCACGGTCGACTGCTCGGCCAAAAACGGTACCCTGCTTATGAGCAGAGGCTTGTTGTTGGTGTTATTGTTGTTATTGCTGCTGCTTGGATTCTCTGGTCTTCGTTGCAGCCCATCCCATGTCCAGCCCGGATAGCTCGGCCTATCCCCACCATTTCCTGACTTGCATGCTCTATTAGTATAAAAACATGTGCGTGAATTAAGCTTGACTCCGGTAGTTCGGACGAATCCCATGAGCCCGCCTGCCTCGACAGATAGACCGATGAGGACACTCTCTGTCGCGTGAATCTCATTTGATCTGCCCCCCTCGCGTGGGGACTCACTTGCCTCGGACCCCATCGGATCGGTAAACCCCGCGCTCCTTGTCGAGAAGGGCTGTGCTGGTACCTAACGTTGTACTACACGGGGACACCGCCTTGCCAGGCTCTCTCCGAGGCCGTAAGGCCCACGGATCTCTTGCATTCCGAAGAGACACCTCATCTTTAGGAATATGCATATGTCAGGGCACCGGTAGTCTGTCTTCCCCACCTTGGGAGTAACGTGTGTTTCCATGTGTATATCCACATTCGGGTTTCCGAGTCGAGAGTGTACAGGGCTTACTGAAAGTTACCCTAGTTCCATGTCGAGAGCAGCACGTCTGCCACCATTGTCTTGAGCCTCGATCCATGTGATAAAATATGTCCAGGGTTCACTTTTCGTCTTCTTCCTTTCGTCACGGGCTCGTTCTTGATTGCTTGATCCTTTTGAATAAGCAGGGTAAATACATGCACGAAATGGCGAGCGAGAAGGCTGCTTTTCATCAGCTTTTACAGCACGCCAAAACTGCACCGAGACCATCTCTTACGTACGCTTCTCGCCTCTATACGCATCACAATGTCGTTAACGGAACACGCCAGTGGCTCTAGTACATAGTCAATTGAAAAGCTCGAGCTCAGAGCCTCGTCGTCGCTCTGTAGAAGAATTCTTATACTGTAGGATATCATCGAAACTTGAGGAGCAACCCAGGAAACATAACGCATGTAAAATCAAAACCTTCCTGCAACAGCCGTAGTTTTAGAGCCCGGCAACCCCAGAAGAAAGAAGAAAAATAAGCAAGCGCTGAGGCAATCGACCGTGGCGCGCGCATACAAGCAGCGGATCCTCGGGCCACACGTCGACGAAGGGCATTTCGAAGTGCGCCAAATCAATCATCTAACCTGCAGCCATGGCCGAACACAGCCGATAGTGTTTGAGCCAGTATCACAGCTTCAACGGAGCTGAGCATTTTTGTAGTCGAGAAGCCAATGGCAAAGTCTGGTCCGTGGTTCACTTGGGACTTGTCGCGCCGGAAATTATGCTCGAGACGTTCACCGAGATGGACTATCCAAAGGACTAACAGGGATGCTGCCACGTGCCTGACTTAGGTCGGTGCTGCCTGTGCGCCGCAGAGCTTGCGACATGGTCTCAATGTTGAGATCACCCCCGCCAATGCTGTGATCCGTCAAGGTCGGGCTTCCTAGCGGCTGCCTCATGGGTGACATACTGAAACCTTTGATCGACCCCGTCTGGCTGTTTGGTGGTGAAGTCTCGGGCCCTTGCGAAGATATCGGCGAACGTATCGGCGAAGGAGAGCGGTTCCTTCCGAGCGAAGCAAAAGATGTAAGTCCACCAAGGTGTACGGATTCCCGGTTGCCAGGGGCACCTGAGAGGCCGCCATGCTCGGCCTGGACCACATCTGCGAACGAGATGAAGCTCAATCGGCGAACGTCACTCGAGTCTAGAGAGCCATAGTTGGATGCAATATCCTCCTTGTCCGACGAGAATGCCGCAAGGTCTTCAGCCCAGGGAGCAGCAAGGTTGTCCTGTGAAGGTGGCATACTTCCTCCGGTCACTGCAGCAGCTGCAGGCTGGTGGTGTGTGTGCGTAATGATCTCGACCGTGTCCGGGTTGAGATGGTTGTCGGTGATTGCTTCCGACGACGCATCTAGGACGGCTGGGATGTGGTTCTCGGTTTGAATGTGTGCTGGAATCGCGGCAGAGGCAGAGCTGGGAATCAAAGCGCTGTCTTGAACGTTACGCTCGAAGATCTGCGAGTCAGCCGGGGAGACCAGCCGGGGCGATTCAGGGCGGCCGGCGCGGCGCGGCGACGAGGGCGTCATTGGTGCACCGCTGCTGACATGGACGGAGGGAGGTGCGGGCTGATGGGATGAGGCTTCGGACAGCTCCCTTGGGGTGGACGTCGGCGCAGAGCTCGTGCTGTGATGAGTTGGCTGGCTTTCGTGGTTGTCAAGCTTCTTCTTACCAAGCCCAAAAAGTCCAAGCACCTTGGACTTGGCATCCGCAGGCGCGGGCGGCGAGGTATCATCCATGGCCGTAGTTGGTGTCTGGCCAGCAGCGTGCGTTGACGCGGCAGATGTAGGAGTCGTGTCACCAACACTCTGCGAGGAAGTAGCTGGAGCAGCACTCATGGCGAGAGAGCAAGTACGAAGATGTCGGAGCCTGGATCTTGGAGGTCGGGATGATTCGAGGTGGATCTCTGCTGTCTACTAAAGCGTAGCGTGATGTCCGCGGGTGGGATCAGAACAAAGCGGGGGGAGGCTGGGGCAAGCGTGCTTTGTACTGCGTGGTGATAGGTGACGCCGAATCCGCTGATCCACTGCCTGCGGGGAAATTCCGAGCTGCGAGACACAGTCCTTTCAGAAACGGATGCGGGACTTGACGGCGGTGACTGCGAACGAAGTATGCTTGCGTCCGGACTGCTGACCAGAAACCGTCGAGCGAAGAGCGAAGGGAGATTGTGTTGGTGAGGCGCAATCTTTGTTCTGTGGTGCCGGTGCGTTGCAGTGCGAAGGGCGAAGGCCTGTCCTTGTTGTTGTCTGGAGGGAGGGAGACTGGGAATGTCAAGGTTGGATGGAGTAAAGCAGGACTTGAAGAAGTCGTGGAGGAGTGGGAGGGGAAGGATGGGAAGTGGTGCTTTACGTACTACGTACAAGCCGACATGGGCGCCTCCAAGCACAGCTGGGCACTGGAAGCAGGAAAATCAAGTGACACCCTCGGCCACCCCTGCGATGTGACAATGGGCGATCCCGCTCGGCTGCCGGGCAATCCTGGATTCTAGCTCAGAGGCGACCACAACAACATCGCGCCAGTCAGCTCATCAGGGTCTGTCCGCTGTCACTTCTGTCACTTTGACTCGGGCCCATGCGGGGAAGTCGTTTGAACGGCTCCAAATAGATCACAGGCTACTTGAGGCAACAACGCTCATGTTTTGTGCAGACGAGCAGCATGACCTGAGCTTTCCCTGGCCCGGGCGTTGTGTCATAAGTGATTGATTGATGGAGGGGCCCGGCCAACGACGTCACACACGGCCGGTGATCACGACGACAGCCAGGGGTCACCCAATGGCAGAGCACACACCTGCTCACTTGATCACTCATGGACTTTTGCCATGTTTCGACCATCTTGTCCACTCCTATCGGATGATCCCCCGTCCGCCTTGCCAGCCGTCCTACCAATTGCCGTCGGATCTTGTGCGGTCATTATGCTTACTCGGGAAATGCTATTTTCTGGACGAGGCTGACAAGACGACGACGAGTCGACCCTTGTCGTTGAAGCATGCTAGGGGTGGCCACGAAGCATGAGGCATGAAGCCTTCGCCGCCATGTTGTTTCGTCACTCTTATGCGTGAAGGCCAGGACGCATCTGTCCGAGCTACCAACCAGTCTGGATCGGGCCTCGATTGCGAATTTTCGAGCTGCCGGGCGCCCTCGTTGAATCGGGGCGTCGTCGAAACTGGATGTCTTCTCCATCTGCTTGTCATCCGGGTTGGCGGGAGGCCCAAGTTGTGGGCTAGTGGGCGTCGTGGGACCTGTGCATTCCTTGTACAGAGTACGGAGCAGCTCAAAGTTGTGCTCTCATCGAAGAGCCCCACCATTTGCAATGTGCACGCGACCTCGCACAACTGCCAGCCGCCCGCCACAGCTGGCGGGCTTGGCGCCTCCAATCGACAACGGAGCTCGAGCAAATTTCCAAGACTGCGAATCACCACCACTTGCTTCGTGAGAAGCTCTGCACAAAGCTATCCGCCCAGCGTTCTTCCGACGACCTGGCACACGAGCCGCAAGACGGGTAGCAGCCGGCAACGCCCTCCTCACTCTCTCGGACCAAGCAGCCACTGCGCCTCCGGTTCGGCGGCTGTGCTGTTCCAACAATTTGCGCCCATTTGTGTGCCGCACATTGCACAAAAATACATACACCCACATCCATCGCCGCAGCCATGGAAACACGGACACTGCTGCGGCCCCTGGCCACGACGGCCACCCACCTCTCGAGGCAGGCGGCGTCGAAGACAGCCCGGCGAACCCAAGCGACCCTCGCCCGGACCAAGCGCGCGCTCAAAATCCCGCCGCATCCGTCCTTCCTCGCGCCCGACGCCGCCTCGACGCACATCATCTACAACCCGCCCGCGGCCGCGCCATCGGTCTTCCACACGCCCTTCAAGTTTCTCCCAAAGTCTGACCCTAGACGGCAGGCGAATCTGACTCAGCTCGTCCGCCGCAACAACGACGACGTCTTCTCCTCATCCTCATCCTTATCCTCGTCCGCCTACTCGACGCAGTCGCTGCCCCCGCCTCTGACCAAGGCCGACGAGAACCGGTTCACGCCCCGGCGCAACGTGACAAAAGAGCAGGTCGACGAGATGCGCACGCTGCGCACCCAAAACCCTATGAAGTGGTCGGTCCTCAAGCTCGCGGAAAAGTACCAGTGCACACCCATGTTCGTCATGATGTGCTGCAAGGCCAGCGCCGAGCACCAGGGCAACGAGCGCGAACGCAAGGCTGCCATCAGGGCGAGGTGGGGCCCCATCCGGACAGAGGCCCGCGAGGAGCGTACGAAGCGCAAGGCCCTGCTACTCAAGGGCCTATTATGATGATGGAAAGAAGAGGACCTATGGCTGTATTGTGGCGTCCCTGCATTGGCACCAGGGCAGAAAGCACCTGGGCATTCGAAAAAAAAAATCCCGAGGCCATTCGTACGGGATATAGTGCGGGAGCACTCGAGGACGCTTGCACGGCCAGTCAGCTTTTGACGAAAGGGGATCCCCAGACCCTCGCCAACACAGCCATGTCTAGTAACTTGTACTATTATGCGAAGAGCATTGCGAGGGGGAACAGAACAACCCATCATCTCGCCATATACATACACATACACACACAAAAGATGATAACACATATCGCTTGTACCACCACCACCACCACCACCACCATGATCAGTAGCAGCCGCAACAGTAATAAAATCCGCACGATACCCGCGTGTCAACCGACTGCGGGCAACGTGTCTCGACGTCAGAGACGGACTCTCCTCCTGATCAGAAAAGATAAGGAACGGAAAGTGGAAGGTGTGCAGAGACGCTTTGAAACGGGATGAGTAGGCACGCTAGTCATAAAGTCGATGCCCTCCCTTCCTTTTCACAGCATACAGAACAAGGATGACATCGCGAAGAAAGCTGCAGTCTATGGATGTACGATATGTGTTTCGGTATCCCGAGACGACGCACTAACTACTGCTTACTCTGTGTTGCCGAGGCGTGCTGGAAGACAGGGGCTTGCTTGATGTATATCTGAACCATGTACACACACGTATCATGTCAAACAGTTCACTTACAATTATGATGAAACATTTGCAACTCGCACCGTCCTTGTTGAAAGTCACTGGACGTCTTCAGCAGCCGCGATAGTAAAGCCAACAAAGTCTACCTACCCACTAAAACTAAAGGCTCGCATCCAGTGTACTTATTGCTACTCTATCTCTATCTTGACATCCTCCCAATTGTATACATAATGAGTGCATCTTTTATCATCCTCTCCACGAGGCTGCCTACCACGATGATCCTTCATCAGCCATAATCAGACTCTCGGACCCTCTACTCTAATCCCCGATCCTTGTTCCCAGGGACCACTCTCCAGCACCACCCGCACCAGCTCCGACTGTGGCCAGTGGCCTCGCGCCCGAGTATGACCCCGCGGTGCTTCTCGTCTTCCCACTCGGGCACGCAGGCACCCACGCGGATGATCTTGACGCCCACGGACTTGACCACGCCGCCGATTCCCTCGACCTCGTGGCGTGCGTAGCCCGGCCGCAGCTGCGGCGAGGGCGTCCGGCTCCCGTCATAGTGCGGCGGCGTAGTCGGGGCGAGGGATAGCGCCGATGACGCCGCCGAGCTTGCCGAGGGGATGGACCACGGGCTGCTAGCGGCGTGGCTCTGGGACGAACGGTGTGCCAATGTCGATGTCCAGGAAGCCGGAGAGGCGCCAAAGTAGCTGCTACCATTGTTGTTGTGCAGTCCGAGGTCATGCGCTGATGATTCGGCACGACCGTCTTCAGCATCACAGTCCGTTTCCTGCTCACGTTCCTTGGAGCTACAGCATTTGGACTCGCGTCCGCATGGGACACCGCGGTCCCCCTCGCCAATGCCGGTGCCAACGCCACCTAGAACCTCGCCGTACTGGTTGCGCCATTTCCATATTCTGCAAAACCGGGTCCCTGTTCAGCACGGCACGTAACACACCCGAGAAGCATTATGGACACAACACTCGTTCATGATGACTTACGAGCGATAATCGTTATCTAAGCCTCGGATGCTTCTGCCGCATGGCTGGCAGAGCCATACGCCTTCAGTATCACAGTTGCACACGGCTGTGCGCATTTCGTCCGAGGCCAGCGGTGTGTCGGCACGCAAAGGAGGGCTCACCAGCAACGGAAGCGGTGCCTTTGCGCACGAAACACAGAGCCGCCGATGCCTCTCTCTCTGCACGATTGGGGCGGGCGGCTTTATGGCACAGTTCTGTTCGAGTCAAGCATGCCTGTCAGCAGTTTGTTTTTGTGGCGCAATGGACCGCTACCATTGGGAAACAATTCAGTAGACATACCCGGCATATTGCAGTTGAGCACCTCCGGCACTCGGCGACCATGTCGCGCGCACAGCTCCCCGACTTTGCAACATCAGTGCCTGCGCGATGCTGAGCGTCGTCCTGCATGTAGAACCAGTTGCTGGCGCGGGCCCGATACCGGAACGTGCCTTGGCCGTCGACCGGGAGGTCTTCGTTAACGCAGTGCAGGGTGTGTGCAAGCAGCGAGTTTCGGTACTCGAGGAGGGAGTCGTGGACGGCACGGCAGGTACGCGAGAGATTGTCGATGGCGTTGAGATCAAGGCTGGACGCAATGGCCATGACGACACTGTGTATCGGCGAGAGGGAGAGCACGAGTCAGTTTACCCCCTCGGAATCCCGACCTCCATACTCGAGGAGCGAGCCGTAGACGAAGCTGCCCAGGTGATGGGGTTGTAAGGAGGCCTGAGACCGCAGGGAGATCTGCAGGTACAAGACTTGAATTGCACAAGGTGGTGTCATTGCCTACGGGTAGCATCCGAGCGCCTCTGTCACCCTACTCCTATTTGAGACGAGGCGAGTGGCAGGGGAGATAGACGGACTATCTAAGCTGCCGGAGATGTGTGTCTTGGTCGCGGCATCGGTGGCGGAGGTGTTGCTCGGAGGCGGGCGCAAGATCTTTGGGGCGCCCAGAGCGTATTGTGGTACCGTGGGAGTGTCTCTGCCATGTGACCACAGAGTCCACTCGGGCTGTACGCTGTCGACGTTGTCGTCGTCGAGCTCCATGAAGATTGCCATGTCGCGCCTGTTCCGTGGACGTGGGACGAAGCTGATAAGTGGTGTTGATGGGAGGCGATATCGGCGAAGTGAGGTGGAGAGGGGAGATCTAAGATGAAAGCCAGCTGCTTCAGACAGACATGATGAAAAGACCTGTGACACGAGGAAGAATGCAGGGTCAACAACGTGAATCGAGACAGGACCAACGGGCTTTTTGAGCGAGCAGTATGCAGGAGGGCAGAATGATCACGATAAGCTGGGGCCGGACCAGCATCACCGAGCGAGGACCCACACACCATCAACTCGCCTCTAGAGGATCCCCGCGACACTACCGAGTAGCTTCTTACCTCACTCAACCTTGGAACCTGCAGCCTGCAGCCTGCAACCTGCAAGCATCATCAGAGCCTCGGGGCTAGTCTCTATCCAGGCCAGGCCATCACGAGCTTCAAGTCCACCCGACATCAATCTCCTGCTCGACGCCAATTGAGACCAGGGTGGACCTACCCATCTGAGCCGAGCCCAGAGCTCCGTTGTCCACATCATGCCTCCTCTTCTATGAGACCTAGTCCCGATGAGCAAACCATTACCCAATCCACCCCGGCGCCTACTGTGCGTCCAGGAACAGACCTCCAATTTTACCTACCTGATCCTGGTTCCTTCCCGTTCCCACCGCCTCACACAGAGAGTCACCGTACTGTACAAACTTGGTTACAGAGTCAGGGAGGCCCACTCCTACCCCACTCTTCCCCTCACGCGCGCTCGCCATAGATTGATAAGATTAGATCTTCCTCCGACCCATACAAAGTTTTCGGCGCATCCAGTTCGGCACATCCGCCTCGGGGGGAGCTGCAAGGGCGGAGAGGGGGCAGACTTCTGCTGGACTGCCTCGTCCCCCTCTTGACCGCCCAAGGACAGCAGACAAAAAAACAAAAAAAAAGTCCGGTCCGCAGCCGTGTAAGTCACGAGTCGCCTAGCCCAAACCGCATTAGAAAATCCCGAGGACCGCGTTGCCCCCCGGAGCCCGTTTGTCCCGTGTCATTGTCACCGCTCTTCTTCTCTTTTTTTCTCTTCGGGAGGACCCAGCATCTTGACGCTTCTGCACGCTCGGCCCAAGATGTTGGACACAGAACTTGGTGTCCGGGTATCTCGGAAGGAGAGGGGGGCGGATGTGCCGGCACTTAGGCAGGCCCTACTCCTACCCTTCCTAGTCTCAGCCCTTGCTATCAAGCACTGTCTAAACGCGAATGGTAAACGTCACGGCTCTTTGGGGAAAGTCCTGCTTCTTTCATATCTTTGTCAGTCAGCACGACGTCCCCAAGGCTTCGTGTCTGATTTCCTGTCTGGCCTTTTTTGCGCACAATTACCGTTGCGAAATGAAATAATCTTCTTCAATACAGTACATTACATTACAAGCATGTGACAAACGCTTTCAGACGAGCGTGCGGGAAGTCAGTAGGATATGATAGGTTTGATTAGATAGGCTTGGACACGCAGCGTCCTCCGAGGTATTACAAAAGTGTAAGGAAGAAGACAATCAAGCGCATAGCGCGATGGATGAAATCTAAAGTAACGAAACAAATGCAACACACAGCCATGGAAGTCTATTAAAAAAACCCAAAAACAACCCATATCCAAACGCCACATTTTAGCCCATCAGTGCGCATGCCTTTACATTATGAGAAAAAGAAATGATAAAAAATCGAGTTCGTTACCACGCAAAGACCATGAGCGCAGGGTTGAGCGCAATGGGCAGGAGGAAGTGACTGATGGCCAGGTTGGCGAGCGGGAAGATGGACGCAAAGTAGGTAATCTGCCACTGGACGGGGAACGCAAACTTGCCGGCGACCATGAGGGCGACCATGAGGAGGACAAAGATGAATGTGCCCTTAAAGCGCTTGATAAGGCGGGGAATCTCCTCGAGGAAGTTGACGTCCTCAATCTCCTTGGCAGTCGCGCCCCAGACCATGTCGATGCCGAAGAAGTGGCACAGAATAGCCTGCGAGACGTGCAAGGAAAGACCTCCGAGGAAGATGGTGAACATGGGCACCCACTTGATATTTTCGAGGACTAGGAGGACGCAAACGCATTAGTCTCTTGTATGCATGCGAGTATGAGACAGGTTCTGGGTTGGTATGACTTACAGGCATGGATCGGGTTGTCCAGTCCGAGGCGGTATCTGAGGCCGGCGAGGGCGACATTGCCAAAGGCAGTAAATACGACAATAACCGAGATGTATATGGCGAACGAGTCGAGGTAGTACTTGTCGTAGAGGCCAAAGAACCAGCCAGTGATGAAGTAGTTGGCGACGGTGAGCGGCCAGGCCGCGGCGATGGCGTAGTAGGTACCAATGTACGCGCAGACACTGACCTTCTTGGGGAAGTCAATGCCAGAGCAGATGAACTCGCGGAACAACGGGGTGATGGGACCGTGGGTGGGCCATCTCTTTAGAGGTTGGAACATGAGCTCGTTGCAGCCGAAGGCGTACTTTTCCCATCGGGCCAGCTCGTCGTAGACAGTGAGCGACACACCCTCCTTGAAACCCTCGCCGGTGTAGGCGGCGAAGCGAGTGATATAGCCGGCAACCTGAACACGAAGGGACATGTCAAAGTCCTCAGAGACGTGCGACTCGGACCAGAACTTCTCGTAGCCATCCTCATCGTGGTAAGACGCGGCGTCCTGAATGGCGGCCCAGCGGAGGACGGCATTGTGTCCGACGAATGGCGGGGCGTCGCCGTTGGCAACAGCGAAAGAGATGGCAGAGTATATGAGATCGGTGAACCATTTGACACTGGACAGCAAGAGTTAGTATTGTGATTAGACAATTTGATTGCAATTCGCACTTACCCTCCCTCGAAGAACGAAGTGGAAACGCGGAGCACACCGGCGGTGTACTGCAGGATAGCAACCTCGGGGCACTGCTCCATCTCGCTAACGGCATCAAGCAGGCAATCCTTGGGGACACGAGTATCGGAGTCAATGATGAGGATGTAGTCGCCTATGCGGATATTGCCCTCGGCCCATGTGCGGCCCTCGTCTAAACGAGTGACCTCGGCGAGCGCATCGTCGTATGCGGCGTTCTCGTCGTCCTGTGTCCAGTTTGCGCTGCGCGGTAGGACCTTTAGAATCTCCTCAACGCGGTTGCTGACCATCATGGCGTAGTTCATGTTGGACGCCTTCTTGAACTTTCCGCGGCGCAAGAATGCAGGTCCCTTCTCGCCCTTGGGGTCGTGTCCGGGACGAGCGACCCAGCCGATGTTGTTCTCCTCGTAGAAGTCACGGCGAGCCTGTGCCTCGTCCTCGGTAATAAGCTGCATACCGTCGTCGTTGATGAAGATGTTGGCAGTGCCGCCCTGCATTTCGTATGTCGAGATGCACTGTTTCAGAGAGCGGATAGTGGGCATGATGACGGCACGGAGGCCTTCCTTGTATACGGGCATCTGGACGGTGACGTGGGGCAAGTCGTGGAAGTCGCGGTCGAGGCGCTTGGGTGCCTTTCCGCTGTAGAACTTGGAGTTCTGGTAGACTGCCGCAACTGGGCCAACGCACTGGAAGATGTTTCCGACAATCGACTGGAAGAAGAAAATGGCGACCCAAATCTGGACAGGCACGACAACGATTAGGGCAAGGCGTAGGTACGAGCCGTCGGTTGCGGTCTCGAGGGCCAAGTAGCGGAGGCCCAGGCCCACACAGGTCAGGCAGAGCGCGAGGGTGATTCCAACTATGATGGGACTCGTGAGCATGACGCGGCGCCGCTCGATTCCGGCACCGGTCTCGAGATCGACCGGCTCGACGGCGACCTCGGCATCACTCTTCTCTTGAACCTCTTCCTCCTCATCCTCCTCGCCAGTGTTGCCCCAGATGATCTTCATCAACTGAGTCTCAATCTCGGCGACACGTCGCAGGAGTCTTCTAGGCTCATCATCCCATACAACGAGAGTCTGTGTGTCTTCGACGAAGGCCGCAAAGTGGTGCTTCTTGCAGCGCGGAAGCTCGCGTAGGGTGTGCAGTACTTGGAGCCGAAGACCGTTTGAAAGCGGGATGTGGTCCTGAGTAAGACGCCGAGAGCTCATGATGACATTGATGACTCTGGTGTTGACGGTCATGGCGCACTGTACGAATTGCATGCACTCGTTAGCAACACGGCAAAAACATGCAGTTATGCGGTGAAATCACTTACGCGGACATTGAGAGCCATGGACATGTCGTAAAGGCTGAAGGGCATATCCCGAAGTTGAGGTGGGTAGCAGGCGTAGCTGTCCCTGGTCTTCTTGAGGACGACACCTTCGCCAGGGATCATGCCAGTAGCGTACTGCTTCTCGAGCTGCTGCTGGTAAAGCCAGTTACACATGACATCGGCTCTGAGGTCCAACTGGCTGTCGCCGTCGCCTCCAAAGATTGAACCGGCACGAGAGCTAGGCTGAGAACGGGCGATATAGCTAGGAGCAGTCGCTGTGCCAAGGTCGGAATTTGTAGGCAGGCTCTGGGGGTTGGTGTTTTTTTCGCTGTCCTGTGGCTCCTTTGCAGCCTCGGCAGCGACCCTACCGGGAGCAAAGTAGGACATGAAGCGACCCATGATGCTGGGGGACGGGAAACCTCGCCGACTAAGGTTACCAAGATGTAGATGATTAAACAAGGTGTTGTCGTTTGGGACTTGTCTCTGTCTTGCTTGACTTGTGGTGAGATCAAGAGGGATCGGCAAGATGGCGAGGGCAGGGGAGGTTTTAAAAAGAGATAATCTTGTCCCAGCTATCAAAGAGGGCAGCCGAGAAAAGACTCTTGACCAACAGTCGGAGCTAGCAAGCTGAATCTGCAGCAAGTCTGGATCGGTCGATGGCGTCGTCCAGCCATGATAGTGTACCCAAGGCGAAGTAGACAGCGGCTGGGCACTTGCGTTCTGGGGCGGCCCACAAGCGAGACAGCAGAGCCTCCGCCGAGGGTGTGGAAAGCTCAGCCAGACGCCAACGAAGCCATCTTAGGAAGCTCCAGGCCACGGTGAGGGTCCGTCTGGTGCGCGCGTAGACCGAAGTGCAGACGCCTAGATGAGTCGCGGCGCCGGCGGCAGGACCGGCGGCGGCATCGTGCAGATTGGCCACGCATAGGCTAGCTCCCGCGTGGTTGATGTCGATTTGGGGTGTCCGTGTATCGCCGTATCCATCGATGTGAGAAGCGTGGGCCGGCCATGCTGTGGGGATGGATGTGCCGTAGGCCGGGCACCGGACAGGCGTCGGCGTCCGCCACAAGCCAGAGGTCACGGCATCGAGTCGAGAATCCATGGGTCTGATGTCGCGTCGGCGACTCTTTGCAAGAGTGATGCAATGGGCGATCAGATTAGCAGAGTGGATGGAGACGGAGAAGGAGCAAACTGAGGTTGAAGTGGGCGCCGGCCCCACTTGGGACGGAGGCGCCGGTGGTTTTGGCTTGCAGGGGACCCCTTCCTGCCCTTGTTATCGCCGGGCCGCCGCCGGTGGGCCTGAAAACCCCCATCCCGCAAGCCGATGCTCTCTTTTAGACTCGTCGCCTGCAGATGCCGGCTGCACGATGTGCTGCATCAGGTCAGTCACCAGATCCGACAACCCGCAGCGCCTGCGCACGGCAGCTTTGCTGTCGACCTGCTTCTGCTCCGGTCGCTTCTTTCGCCTCGATTCTGTCGTCATCCAACTGGACCCTGGGCAGCGTGCTTCAGCGCACGACTAGCCGCCAGACTCTGGCAGCCAGACTAGCCGCCTGAGGGTCCACGGAGGGTCCACGGAGACAGCGACAGGGAGAAACCCCTTCCTGATCGGACAATGGGAGGGCGGGCGGATGCTTATTAAAGGGGCGCCGCTCCAGTCCCAAGAGGGCCAAGCTGGCGCAGGTGGAACAACTGAAGGTGGAACAAGGCCAAGCAAGGCCAACGGGTTTCAGGTACGGTGTTCTAGCGTGCTTCTCGCATCAGCGCCACACGAAAGCGATCCTCTCCAGCACCGTTGGGTGCCCCAGTGTGCACTCCGTAGGGCTCAGAGGCGTGCACTCGCAGACCCTGAATCTATTCGTGGCTGGGCAGTGTCCTGACTCGGCCCTTTCTGTGCGACTCGGCAATTGCCTCGCAGTGGTTACAGGTCATGTTTACTTGCCTACTACTTAGTACGTAAGTTGGCGTGTCCAGCAATCAAACATAATTTGGATCCCTGTCGCCGATCCGGGCGTGCAGGGGGTTCCTGCCGACGCCTGTCGTGTCGCATCCCTGCTCCCTTACAGCCTCAACAGTCCGGTCTGCAGCCCACGAGCTTCGTGTCTGTCCCTCTGCAGCAGGCGGCGCGCGGTGATGGCTTCACTGGCGGCCCCGTCACTGCATGGCCTGAGTACTAGTACTACTGCCCTCGTGTCGGCATTACCATGGGCAAGTTGAGCTCGCCGACGATCCCAACACGACTCGTTTTCAGAGCATTGGGGGCCTTTCGTGCTAGTACCTATCGACTACCACTCAGTACCAGGCAATCGACATGTCGCGCCTCCACCGCTGCGACATCGTCAAACGCCGGTCACAAAAGGGCATGCCTCCATTGTTGAACGTTACAGATTCACGCCTGAAGGCAATCAAACATCTGCCGCCAGCCCACACGCCGCGGCGCCTGGGCTGAGATCCGCCTGAACACCATTGAGCGCTAGCGCTGCTTTTGGATCTCCAGCCTGCCTCGCCGAACCTGCGCTAACCTTAGAGTCCCCGCAGCAACGGTGAGATCAAGGACCACTTGTACTTGCACTGACAAAGTCCCGACTTGCTCCCCAACTTCTTCCTGCGCGACTCGTCATCTTGACACCCGCAACTTGCCGCGTTCGACACGTGCGCACAAATACCTCTTGGGGGGTCCAGAGCCTCGGGTCGCCCGGAGACAACAACGACGGCAGCAATAACACACTCTGCCAAATTTTGCTACCGTACCGAGTTACCCCTCGCACTGAGCGTAGCGTCTACTCACACTCTCCAGATCTTCCTCTAACACGTGCTCCAACGGCTTACCGAGAACCACTCTCGTAATCGGCGCCCAGATCGACAGCGGAAACTTCAACATTGCTGTCGAGTTACCATCCACCCCCTCTCCTCCGACCCTCCCTGCCTGCTTAGTACACCGGACCGAGACTCTACACTTAAGCGAGCACAACGAGAAAAGCGCTTGTCCGCACCAAAGAGATTGCGAATATGTAAGGCCAAAGTTTCCCGAGCCTGCTACCGCTGTGCCCAAGTGGGACGAGGCCTGGCTTGGGGGAAACACTGCATATTACCAGCACACCTGCGTCTCATCCCACGCCAAGCGGACGTGGCTTTATGAACCTCGTGATCAATACAGACCACTCCGTCCTGCAAGTCGAGGCCGAGAATGCGTCGAGAGCAGTCTCGAGATGTTAGCAAGGTAAATTCTTGGCAGTTGTAAACACTACTGTAGTGTGCAGCTGCTTGTAAGGGGAGATGAGATCTCTCACCCATATACTTGCCAAAAGAGTGGCATACCAAAAAGTCTGAGTTTCACAACGGGGACCATGGCCGGCCTACCTAGGAGCCCAGTGTGTATCTTGAGTCCAGTACGTACACCTGCACTACTTGAACAACGGGGTGTGCATATCGAACACGCCAGGACGCACTATTCGAAGCAGGCGAGACTTGTTGACGCCAGTAAAGGGCGTGTGTTGGCACTGGGGATACGGGACGGGCCATGATCAGTAAGGCCTTTTCATGGAGTCCTCCCTACACATCGCACTGGAACATGGGTACGCCCTTATGCTGGCGCACGCCCAAGGGGGTGCATCACTGCGAGACGCTTGATAAATTTCATGTGAAGTCGGCGGCGACGTGACCTGCTTGCTGCCAGCACAAGAAAGAGCCTCACGAGGAGGCCCTAAAAGAGGCCATTTACAGCTGCAGATCTGCCCCGTCATGATGATAATCTGCACCCCTAGAGTGGCTTGCCGAAAACCCAAGAGAAACAAAAGGCTAGGCTCGATCTAAAAGAAAAAGAATGACGTGAGTACACTTGCCCGGCGTTAGATCTCTTGCTTGACAGTGTATAGGCAGAGAGAGGGAGGTGAGGCGGGGGATGTGTTCAGGCCGTCTTTCTCCGTGTGGTTCATCTATAAAAGGCCAGTAAGCCACCCTCTTGTTCGGTGAGGGGGCGATGGAAAGAAATTGGCTTCTTGCTGTCGTGAATTCGATGCAATAATTGACGTCCAGCTTCATCATCAAGCCGAGGGCACTGGCCGTGCGGGCGAGAGGGTGACAATGATCAATGAGTCGGATCATGGGAACGAATTCGACGCCCTTAAATTTTTTAAAGGGATATCGACTGTCTCTCTTCCCGTCTATGAGCACGTTCAATGCGGTGTATGGGAGCTTTGACGCGTTGAACAGAGCAAAATTCGTCAGTCGAGCACTGACATCTGCCGGTGTTTCAAGGTACGTGATTTTGGAGAAAGCAAAAAAAGGAACATTACGTATTGAACCCGAACACCAGTAGCAACGAGTACCCATGTTATGTGGCGAATCACACGAAAATATACCCAACCCCCACCTTGCCGGCCGTATTTGGCCGTGCATTAGTTTGTGGGAGTACCGGAATCTTGTGTCGACCTTGAAAGGTTGCAAGTCACCCGTCAGCCTTTGGTCAAAAGTGACGGGAGTGTGGGGGATTCCTGTCAGAGATTTCACTAACATTTACTTCGATTTCTCAGGCTGCGATTAGTGGAAGCACCAATATCGATGATTATCGTCTTAGCGATAGTTTCTATCTTTGTGAACCAAAGGGCGTGTGTGCCTACAGGGAGCTACTCCAACATTTCCAATGTGCCTGGTAAGGTACCGAGCCACACCTTGAAATACTAATAAAGAGCCTCGAGCACTCCCTAGATGCCCCCTGAGATTGAGACGAAAATCGCACTTCTCGTCCTTCTTGGTTCAGGATTTGAACCTGAGTAGAGACCGTTCTCCTCGGGGTATAAGCACGCCCACAAATTGATGTGTCATTGGACCGAAAGAGTCAGGATCTTATCGCGAATCGGAGGGCATGATGTAATGCCTCCACCTTTGTCCAACGTGACTTTGACGTTTCCAGAGAGCATTGGCAGAGCTCCTTCCACATTCCATTCTTTCGCTTTCGGAACCACTGCATCTCGACATTCTGTTGCGTGGGAAGAATTCACTTGTCTGATCTTGTTTGCGCTCATCGGCGCTTCCGTTCTCGACCAGTAATTACCACAAAAAGACGGTCAGTTACATTGACGGCCCCTGCGTTATTCGCTGCAGGTGCAGACCGCACTTCAGCCTTCACCCCGAAATCGCCCCCCACCATAGAGCTAGTCACGAGAGCTTCGCCCTAACACCAACCCAAATTGTCCATTCCTCTAGAGCTGCTCTTCAACTTCCACCGCGGCTGCAACCTGCACGCTCTTGCCAATTCTTGCAGCACACCTCCCTTTTTTCACAGAGGTCTTCCAAGCGATATTCGTCCACCTCGTGCATCAGTGCAGCTCTGTCTGCTGCGTCTGACAAGACATCCCACCTCGACCCCTTGAGTGCAGCCTCATCGCGAGATATTATCAACGTTCGACTCTTGCGGCCACACACCAACATGGCGGAGGCCCTTTCACCAAAGATAGCCCGCGGCCGCGGCCGCGACGGCACTCGCTCCCTGGACGACAATGTCTTCGACGACGCGAAGACTTACTACTCCTCCGACAACAGACACCTACACCACAAACGCAACCGGACATACTCGCAGAGTGCATTGGCTCGTAAGATGGAGCGGGCGCTAGAACTCAACCAGCCACATCGGCGAGGAAGCCACGACGAGTCTACCAAGCCCCATGCTCGCCAGTTCCTGGTCGACGTCGACAACACACTCGAGAGTCTCCAGGCACAAGAGGATACGGACGGTAATATGCAGATCACGATCGAGGACGCCGGACCAAAGGTGCTCTCCCTGCCGACCGCTGCCTCTGATGGCTACAACCGCTTCGATATCCGCGGGACATACATGCTGTCGAACCTGCTGCAGGAGCTGTCAATGGCCAAGGAGTATGGCCTCAAGCGGATTATCCTGGACATTGGCAGATTGAATGAGAACCCCGTGAACCGACTGTCACGCCTCATCAAGGACCAGTTCTGGGAAGGGCTTACCCGCCGCATCGATGCCTCGAGTATTGAGATTGCTGCCCGCGATCCCAAGGACTGGACGGATAACCCGCGGCCGCGCATTTATGTACCACCTGGCGCTCCTGAACAGATCGAGTACTACCGCAAAGTTGCCCTAGACCGCCCTGAACTTGGGCTGGATGTACAGGTGCTACCAGAGCTAATCACACCAGAGATCGTGCGCGACATGAACGCCAAACCAGGTCTATTGGCGGTGGAGATGGAAGAATTCACGGATCCGAAGACTGGCGAGAAGGGTCTGCGGGGCCTGCCTTTTGTCGTCCCTGGAGGCCGCTTCAACGAGTTCTATGGCTGGGATAGCTACATGTCGTCTCTGGGCCTGCTCGTCAACGACAGGGTCGACCTGGCCAAGTCCATGGTCCTCAACTTCTGCTTCTGTATCAGGCATTACGGCAAGATTCTCAACGCCACAAGATCCTACTACTTGTGTCGTTCTCAACCGCCGTTCCTGACCGACATGGCACTTCGGGTGTACGAGAAGATCAAGCACGAGCCCGGCGCCAAAGAGTTCATGCGCACCGCACTGATGGCTGCCATCAAGGAATACTACTGCGTCTGGATGGCGGAGCCCCGCCTTGATCGTGCCACTGGCCTGTCACGGTACCGACCTAGCGGTCTTGGCGTACCCCCGGAGACCGAGGCATCCCACTTCGTTCACGTTCTGGAGCCGTATGCGAAGAAGTACAACATGACATTTGAGGAGTTTGTGCGTGCTTACAACCACGCCGAAGTGGTGGAGCCTGAATTGGACGAGTACTTCCTTCACGACCGCGCGGTGCGAGAATCTGGCCACGACACCTCGTACCGCCTGGAGCGGGTGTGCGCTAATCTCGCCACGGTCGATCTGAACTCGCTGGTTTACAAGTACGAGATGGACATTTCCAGAATAATCCGTAACATCTTTGGTGACAACTTCACCATGCCGGCAGAGTGGTGCGGCGAAGGCATGGTGCCTGGCCAGGTGGAGACGTCGACCGTGTGGGACCGGCGCTGGAAGAGGCGCCGGGCCGCCATGCACAAGTACCTCTGGAACGAGGAGAAGGGCATGTACTTTGACTACGACACCGTCAAGCAGGAGCAGTGCACCTACGAGAGTTGCACCACGTTCTGGCCCCTGTGGGCCGGTGTGCCAGATCCCGAAAAGGCGGCACGCGTGGTCAAGAATGCGGTGCCGAAATTCGAAGCCTACGGCGGTTTGCTGTCGGGCACGAAGGAGTCGCGAGGAGAGATCACACTAGAGCGCCCCAACCGCCAGTGGGACTATCCGTACGGGTGGGCGCCGCAGCAGATGTTAGCCTGGACAGGGCTGGCCCGGTACGGCTACGCAGAGCTGGCGCAGAAGCTGGCCTACAAGTGGCTGTTTATGGTGACCAAGGCCTTTTTCGACTTCAACGGCGTTGTGGTGGAGAAGTACGACGTGACACGGCCCGTCGACCCTCATCGTGTAGATGCCGAGTACGGCAACCAAGGTCTTGACTTTAAGGGTGTTGCAAAGGAAGGGTAAGCCGAGCCACACCGCCAGTTCTGGGGCAGGTTATCTGAAGAAGCTGCCATGTCGTTATACTGACCTCTATGTGTCTATTGGCAGGTTTGGCTGGGTCAATGCCAGCTACGTCTACGGACTGGGCTTCATCAACACGGAGATGAAGAGGGCGCTGGGGACGCTGACCCCGTACGAAACGTATGAAAAGGCCCAGCAGGATCGAGAGCTGCGAATCGAGCAGGAGTTCGTGTAAGCTATTTTGGTTGCCAGGGGTGCCTTACAATGAATTACGAGGTGATGGGGAAGACTATGGGTGAGTTGGCGACCAGACGTATGCTTTGCTTTGCTTTGCTGGGGCTTGTGATCCGCGATGTGCAGAGACAAGAGGGGGTGGCTTAGAGAAACGAGCAGAAGAAGGCATCAAGTACTGTTAGCTGAGAAAACCATGGTGAGCATCTCAGGGAGAGGACTCGTGGGCCAGATGAAAGATGGAAAAGTGACACAATGGCATCAATCGAGTCATGTCTGTGGTCATTGGTCCGAGTGCGGAGTGCAAATGCCGTCCCACGTCACCGGGCCTCTGAAGGTCTGGGGAATGCCGAGGTCCAATTGAGAGGCGGCGAGGGCGCGCGAGTGCGGCCAGACTCGGGGGTTCATGGGGGCGGGCCGTGGTTGGTTGGCCGGCCGGCTAGCTGCTGCTAGCTCGGGATTGCATTGCAGCTTAAAACGGGGTGGCACACGCGACAGCCCAGCCGTCGAGATGACGTGGAACAAGGCACTGACTGATGTGGCATGAGGGCCGGAGACCAGGGCATCCCATCTGGCAAGGAAGATACCGGAAGGGGCCTCGAGCGAGTCTGGACACGGGGAGGAGGAGGGTGCGGAAAGCATCCGCGACCTGGGCCTGCTGCTGCCTCGTTGGCACCGATCGGTTCGAGGATCCGGAGCAAAACGCACACGAGCTGCTGTCATGGGTTGTTTTTGAGATGCCCCGGCCCAAAAGTCCAGTCGAGTCCAGTCCCTTGGGCCCTTGGGAATGTCAGGTGGGGGCGGTGGTACGGAGTAGGGAATTAATCTCTGTCACATGCCAGCCAGCCAGGGCCAGCAACGGCTTGTCAGCCGCCGGCGGTTTCGACGAGAGGTGACGAGATGCTATTTAGTGTCGAGCCGGCACCGGCTACGGCTAGCTCGTTGTGGCCCGGAAGAGACGGGCGGGTGCACTTCAGGCAGGATGCTGTGTAGGTATTGAGATTGTCGCGCGGATGCCGCCAGGTGTTGTTGGAGCAAGAGCAAGAGCGGGAAAGAGCAAGAGCAGCGGCAGTTTTGTGTTGCGTCATTGTCAGGAGCCCCGGAGGCAGGCAGGCATGCACGGCTTGAGAGCCGAGCGAGCCAGTGGGGAGTCCCGACTCGGCCCCTCGGCCGCATGGATCTGATCGACCTCTTGCTTTCCCCAATTCCCCAAGCCTGCCCTGCCCCAGACTTTCTGCCCGCAGCAGAGAGACTCTGGAGAGCTGGGCTGTCTGGCAATAGCCGAGCCTCGCGGGCTAGCGTCAACGTCAGAAGCCAGACAGACGGACTCCCGAGGCCGAGCCCTGCCACCTCTGCCCTTGGCACCGGCGGCTCCTGCTTGCTCACGGCCTCAAGCCCACCCGGTCCCGTCCAGTTCCCCATAGCCGCTCGACCGATTGCTCCCGATCACGGGCATGGCTGACACGCCCGGCCCTCTCCTGGGGGGAGGGAAGCTTAACACTCCCGCTAGCGCGGCGAACGGACAGAGCATTGCCGGTCGACTGGCGACGGGTGACTGGTGACTGGTGGCTCAGAAGGAAGCCTAGGCCGAGCTGCTCCTCATATTAACCTCCGCGATTCCCCCCCCCCCCTTCTTCGTCTCGGCTGATGCTCTTGCACGTGCTTGCTGTCTACTTGCTTCTTGCCTTCCTTTCGTCAGTACTACTACCACCACTACTACCGCCGCTCCTACTGCTACTACACTCCTCCTCTGAGAGAGAACATCATTGCCCTGTTATTTCTCGACACGAACGAGCCCAACATGGCGTCCAACAACATGCTCAGCACCGCCGTCGACCCCAACGTCGAGGACGAGCTCTTCGCCAGCGAGGTCGCGGCCGTCAACAAGTGGTGGAGCGACCCCCGCTGGAAAAACACCAAGCGCGCCTTCACGGCCGAGCAGATCGTCTCGAAGCGCGGCCACCTCAAGATCGAGTACCCCAGCAACGCATTGTCTAAGAAGCTCTGGAAGATTCTCGAGAACCGCTTCCAGGTATGTATCTGTTTTCTGACTCTTTTCCATTCCCCTCCCCCCCTCCACCCCAAAAAGTTTTCGGAGGACAACAGTTTAAAGTCACGACGATGACGATGACGATGATGATGATGAAACGATGGAGCAGTCACTGACTTATTTTTGTCTCTGACCCTCTAGACCAAGGACGCCAGCTACACATATGGATGCTTGGAGCCCACGATGGTCACGCAGATGGCAAAGTACCTCGACACAGTCTACGTCTCCGGGTGGCAGTCATCATCAACTGCCTCGTCCTCTGACGAGCCCGGCCCGGATCTGGCAGACTACCCCTACGTGAGTTCCCAAGATCGAGGATCCTCCCAGACTCGAGATTCGAGACCCGAGACTCGAGTGAAAAGCAGGACCCTCTATTGACACACGAGACACTCCAGACTACCGTGCCCAACAAGGTCAAGCACCTCTTCATGGCCCAGCTCTTCCACGACCGGAAACAGCGCCAGGAGCGCCTGAGCACTCCCAAGTCGGCCCGCGCCGGCGTCGCTAACATCGACTACCTGCGCCCCATCATCGCCGACGCCGACACGGGCCACGGTGGCCTCACGGCCGTCATGAAGCTGACCAAGCTCTTCATCGAGCAAGGCGCCGCGGGAATCCACATTGAGGATCAGGCTCCCGGCACGAAAAAGTGCGGCCACATGGCCGGTAAGGTCCTCGTGCCCATCAGCGAGCACATCAACCGCCTCGTTGCTATCCGCGCGCAGGCCGACATCATGGGCAGCGACCTCGTCGCCATTGCCCGCACCGACGCCGAGGCCGCGACGCTCATCTCAACAACCATTGACCCACGCGACCACGCCTTCATCCTCGGCTCCACCAACCCCGAGCTCCAGCCGCTCAACGACCTCATGGTCGCCGCCGAGCAGGCCGGCAAGCTGGGCGACGAGCTGCAGGGAATCGAGGACCAGTGGCTCAAGCAGGCCGGCCTCATGCGCTTCGACGAGGCCGTCGTAAAGACGATCGAGTCGGGCTCGCAGCAGGCCACTAGCAAGAAGGAGCTGGTGCAGCAGTACAAAAAGGCCGCCAAGGGCAAGAGCCTCAACGAGTGCCGCGCCATTGCAAAGGGCATCACGGGCCACGACATATTTTTCGACTGGGACGCGCCCCGGACGCGCGAGGGCTACTACCGCCTCAAGGGCGGCTGCGACTGCGCCATCAACCGCGCCATCGCGTACGCCCCGTACTGTGACGCCATCTGGATGGAGAGCAAGCTGCCCGACTTCAAGCAGGCCGAGGAATTCGCCAGCGGCGTGCACGCCGTGTGGCCGGAGCAAAAGTGAGTTCATACCATGTCCAGCACATGACCAAGTTTGAAGAAGTTGGCAACCTTGAAAGGAGAAAAGAAAAGAAGACAAATCGACTAACCATGTCACCCATTTTCTCTAGACTTGCCTACAACCTCTCGCCCTCGTTCAACTGGAAGACGGCGATGCCGCGGGCCGAGCAAGAGACTTACATCCGGCGCCTAGCGGCGCTAGGGTACTGCTGGCAATTCATCACGCTTGCGGGTCTGCACACGACGGCGCTCATCAGCGACCAGTTCGCCAAGGCCTACTCGCAAAGCGGGATGCGGGCGTACGGCGAGCTGGTGCAGGAGCCCGAGATGGACGGCGGCGTCGACGTCGTCAAGCACCAGAAGTGGAGCGGCGCGACATACGTCGACGAGCTGCAGAAGATGGTGACGGGTGGCATCTCGAGCACCGCGGCCATGGGCAAAGGTGTCACCGAGGACCAGTTCCACTGAGAGAGAGAGAGGCTCGCGTGCGTCTTGTCCCCGCGTCTCCCCACTGCTGGCTGGGGAGGTGGGGTGGTCAGATTGTTTTGTCGTCGTCGGAAGGGGCTCGGCGTGTGAGGTCTTCGCTGCCAGCCGTTGCTGAAAAATTATTGTTTGGATATTCCCCATGGCAAAGAGATATATATACCAAAGTCTCCACAGTTGCTGTTTGGACCTTGCTGCAGAGATCGCTGTGACGTGATGATGTGCTTGCATAGGAGCAGAAGATGGAGGGCAGCACTGCCTTGTCCCCTGAGACCCCACCCATGGCCGCCCCGGACGAGTCTTTTATCTAGTCCTATCTCGAGACTCTCGAAGGGGAAGGGGAAGTCTGCACGCCCGTGATCTGCTCCCACCAGACCTGTGTTTCTGTCTACCCTGTCCTACTTACTAATTACTCGAAACCTGACCCTGAAGAGGGGAGTCCTCACTTGAAGCGACCAGCTACAGTTAACTATCGACTCAGGCTGACGCGCCGCCAGCAAATGTGGCAAAACAAGCCTAACCACTCCCATGTTTGCCTGCCGCTGGCGGTGGGTAAACTACCCGACAGAGGGTGGATGGGTGGATGCGGAGCTACTACTGTAGCTGGAAGCGAGAGCTGAGCTGCACCTTGGAAGTTTACCTGACGGTGGGCGGACAGAGAGACAAAGTCGACCTACCTCGCCGGCCTGCAGGAGAGGGGGCTGAAGACTTGTCAAGCGTGGCTTTTCTTCTTGGACCGGTGGGTGGGCGGGCGAGCGGCTGCACCCAGCCTTGGCCTCGCGCTTGCTGACGATGTATGCCCCCTCTGGCCCCCTACTCGCATTCTAAGTATGTAGCTGCTCGCGAGGAGGAAGGTGGATCAGAATGGCCGCCATTGTCGTCTTTTTTTGTCCCAAAGACCTTGATTCGCTGCGCGCGGAATAGTCTCGAGTGGGCTTTTTCTTGTATGTTTCGCCACGCCGCCAGGGCCGTGGTTCTGTTCTGTCAAGACCCGTCGAGACGGACAGGGAGATTGGCGGGGGGTTGTCGGCGGGACAAAGCCAAGGTGCGCCTCCGGTTGGGGGCTGCTCGGATCAGCATTCGAGAGAGGCAGCCGGCGGGATGGGATCCCTGCGCTGCGCTGCGCGTGCCCCGGCGCCTTGAGCGATGTAAGACCAGGGGGGGCGTCAGCGGTCTCAAGCGCCTCAGCCTGGGTCCAATAGACCCGTGGAACTCAGCCTCACCAGGACAGCTGCCTGTCCAAACTGCATCACTCCGTCACCGTCATGTTTTGCATCAGCTCTCCTCTGCCAACAACTTGCACCTCGCAACATCCTCAGCACGATTCAGATTTCGGTTCCTGGTACACGTCCTGTGTCCTCAGTCCCGCGCTCCCATCTCCCATCTCCCAGGCATCGGTAGGACGATCAGCGAAATACACCACAGTTGCAGCATCCACAGCGGGGCCAGCCCTACGCACAGGAGCCCATTCACGGCCATCAGACAGCAACAGCTTCATTCACACAATTCAGTCTCCGAGTCGTCGTCGTCGTCGTCGTCGTCACACAACACCAAAAGGGGCATTGGCGGTTCCATATCCTCTCGAGCCATCTCGCGACCCAGTTGGACGGGCGCCTGTCTCCGCTCAGAGCAAACTGTCTGCAATTCGCGGGTTATTCCGTCAGCCAAGAATGTCTCCGTAGCGACTCATGGATCACCGGTATGCCCACTTGGGCTACACACCACCCGCCCAGGGACATGACTTGCGCCACCAAGTCTCGGACATCTCGGACAATGGCTACGATGGCATAAGAGGCCGCGAATCCATCGTCTCTCTCCAGTCCCGCTACGGCTCTCCGCCCCCACCTTTCATCGCATCGCCGCCAGAAGGAGACCCGACACAAGCACATCCAGATCCCCAGTCCTGGTCAACACCGTTCCGGCGACCCTCGGCCAGGGGATATACGCCTCTCGCCCGGCCCAATGCTCCCTCCCAGCGCGGGCCTCTGAAGAGCTTCAGTGCCAGGGCCCAGGAGACCATCCACGAGGATGAGAGCTTCGACATGTCCCTGCTGCGCTCTGCCGCACCACCGGCAGAAGCACTATACGATCCTCATCCTCCGCTTGCTGCGAGCGGACCTCTTGATGAGCCTGTCTATGACATGACGTCCTTTGATGGGCCCATGGGGGCACAGGATCACGAGTTTCTGCAGAATTTGCAAAAACAAGAGGCCAGTGGCCACCTTACCGGCGGCCTGGGCCTGGGCATGGCTCCCAACACAGTACTTTCCGAGGGCGAGCTGCTGGCGCGAAGCCCAACTACTAGTTCGGTCAAGAGGAGCTTTTCACGGCTCGGATCAATGCGAAGGAAGCCGTCGCTAGGCCCAAGAACGCAGCTCAGATATGCCGGCCAGGACGAAGCCAATAGGCGCGGCGAAGTCATCGAGGTCATTGTCGAGGAGTCCACGGATTTCGACCTCAGCTCCATGTCGGGGCTGGCCGCGTTTGTGGGGGACCACGCACAGCCAGGCAATCCGCGAGCCACAACAATGCCGCTGTCAAAGGCCAAAACCGAAGTCTTTTACCCGCAACCCAACTGGAGGCCCGTATTCATGCAGTGGTACTACCTCATGTTCCTGATCGCACTGTCCATTGTGCTTGCCGGGTGTCAAGAGATTTTGTACCAGGCATCGGCGCACAAGCCCCTGATGACATTCATCAGTGCTACCGAGATTGAGCCAAAAGACTACTTTGTACTGCGGTTCGTACCGACCGTCATCGCCGTCACGTACGGCGTCCTGTGGCAGAATACGGATTTCGAGGTGCGACGACTGGAGGCCTTTTATCAGCTCTCGAAAGAGGGCGGCGCTCTGGCTGCCGAGTCCATCAACGTCGACTACGAGACCATCTTCAACGTCATGCGACCGTTTCGGGCGCTGCAACGCAGACACTACGTGGTGGCGCTGTCTTCCATTGCGTCATTACTTGCTATCTCGCTTGTACCGACACTCACAGCCGCCGCCATTGTGCTCAAGCCAGATCGCCAGACGAGACTGGAGAATGAAGAGATTGAGAAGACCGTCTCGGTCGACATGATCCTATCACGGTTGCTAACGGCACTGCTTGTCATTATTGCTGCGATGGGTTGTGTGCTGTTCTTCCTTATCAGCAGGCGGAAATCTGGCCTCATCGGAGATGTCAAGGGTATCGCCGGCCTGGCTGCCATGGCGACCGTGAGCCATATTATGATGGACTTCCGGGATCTAGACACGGTCACGCCCAAGGACATCCATCACAAACTCAAAGACCGGCGCTACGTCCTACTGAACTCCTCACTGGCGCCCGACGAGTCCTCGACCGCAACGCTGCAGGAGCAGGACCGGTACAAGGAACCACACCTCCCGGACAACCCCCATCCGCTCATGATGCGCAAGGAGGGCTACATCCCTTTTATGATTGGACTAGTCTTCTTCATCGCGTTCGTGCCCATCTTCCTGTTCACCCCGGCGAGCGTCATTACGGACAAGGCGCCCTGGCTCATCACTGTGCTCGCCGTCTGCATCAAGCTGATATGGGCCGGCATCGACTCGTCCATGCGCATGATGGAGCCGTACTACATCTTGTCGAAGCGGCACGCGCCGGCTCGGACGCTGACGCTCGACTATACGGCCATGCCGTTCGCCATTGTCGCGCTCCGCGCCCTGTTCAACAAGCACTGGCTCGTCTTCCTCGTGGGCTGGGGTACCGTCATGACAGAAGTTCTCACTATTTTTGCGACCAGCCTGGCCACCATCGACGGCCAGGCATTCCTGGCCAAGCTCGCCCGGGCCGGCGCCAGCTCGACCCATCCAGAGTCATACGACGACAAGACTGAGTTCATCAACGAAGGGCTCTCGGGCCAGGAGACTGTCATGTCGTTCCTCATCACGCTGGGCTGCACCTTTTTCATCTTGCTGTACATGGGCGTCGTGGCGACGGTCGTGTTTGTGCGGCGGCGCCACCCGTTCCTGCCGCGGCAGCCGAGCACGATCGCGTCGGTGCTCGCGTTTATGCACCAGAGCAGGATGCTGTACGACTTTGTCGGCACAGCGAAGCTGAGCAACGCAGGCATGACGCGCCGGCTCGAGGCGACGGGCAAGACGTACGGCCTGGGGTGGTTTGACGGGCGCGACGGGCAGACGCACTGCGGCGTCGACGAGGAGGAACTCACGGGAAACTACAAGCATGGCATCAACTATGCGCACGGCAACAAACCGTGGCTGACGGAGTGGCAGCTGTTCTGACCCTTTGAATAGGCGGGACCTATGTGAAAGACTTTAGTACCATTCACCTCACTATCTCCTTAGTCGATGGGAGAATGAATCATGACTAGATAATGTAGCATGCTTAAATTAACATTGAATTTCTATGGTGCGTGGCTGCTCTCTCCGTTATTTCTAGGAGCGAGATATGTGTGAGGACGACTGAGATATTAACTATAAAAAATAAGACAAAAATATGGGGAGTGAGTGATTGGTTTCGTGCCTTTCATGGCCTGTCACCATGTCTAGAGTAATGGTCGAAATCTTTATTCCGGATTCTCGTTATAAGCCGTGCTCTCTCTCTCTCTCTCTCTCTCTCTCTTTTGCCTGCGTATGTGCACTAATCCGTGAGGTCTTGATTGCGTACTATGTATTCAACACATTGTTGATTTGAGTAACTTATACTAGCCAAGAAAAGAACTTGTTGAGGTTTCTAGAAGATTATGCTCATTCTTCTTGTTCCTCGTTTTATGTACTTGGCCCTGCTGCGATTAGTTCACAGTTTTTGGTTGTTGGTCCGTAGAGCTAATCATCATATGTGATCCCTTTTCGTGTAGTTGGCATCTGCCAAGTCAGGTGGAGATAGATTCTACTCCCTCCGTGTGCGCGCGAACGGTGTCCGGTTTCGGCCGACGAGGATTTTGAGAACCGATCTGGTACTTTGGTATTGATTAAATTTGATTACATTTGCAGGGCTCACTCTCTTTTTCGTACATTTTTGATTTTACATACTCGGGTCAAAAAAAGAATCAAAAGACGATTCCCGGCAAGTGCTTGCGACATCTGACACGGTGGCTTGGGTGTGCCCGGCACCCGCTCGAGGTGGCGAGCAAAATAGATCGGACATCTCACCACCATTGCTCCACCAAAGCTGTCCGGTTTATTTTGCTCACCACTTGCCGCTCTCGGGGGCGATCGTCATCCGGAAACAAAAGGGCCGACCGTTGTGAAGCCACCAACTGTCAATCGCACACACATTGACTATACCACTGACGTGGGCTGGCGTCTTCCGGAGCGAGTCGTGTCTCGAGCAGCCCGACCCGCTTTGGCGGTTTCCGCATGAATGAATAGCGTAGACAGAGAGCAGTGGGCGGTTGCAGCTTGCATAATGCAACCGGCCTAGCGTATGCTTATTTTTGATTGCTTGACTTGCTAAGGAGTAAGCTCTTTCCCCGCGCCTGTGGTCGTTGCAATGTACTGCGTAGGTACGGTGCGGAAGATGTCGATTAGTGACGACGACAATGGTGATGAAGAAGGACGGGCGGCGCTTGGCCAGCCGGGGCAGAGATTGGACGAGGCCGTGACAAGAGCTCGGCAGTGGCGGAGCAGGCGGTGCCCAGCTCAGGGCTTCTGGCTGTTCAATGGCCCGGTTTGACGGCCGAAGCTGTCAGGGTATGAACGGTAGTGCTGGCGCTGCCCCCCCAGCCAGGACCAAACTCAAAGTGTCGCAGCTGCCCTTGGCCTTGGCCATTCCTGGGTCGTCTTGGCCGGCTACGACGGGTCTTGGTGGTGGCTCGAGCCGCTCGTGTTGTACGGAGTAGGACCTTTTTGTCCACGCTTCTACAGAGTACTGGGCCGTCCGATGTCTCGGCTTTGGACAGCAGCAGTTGCTGCTGCGCAATTGCTGGAAAAGGGGGCGGGCGACCTTGGGGTACGGTAGCCAACGGAGCGAGAGAGACAAAGAGAGAGAGCTGTATGGGGTAGGAGTCTGCTTGCTCGCAGGAGGGAGCCCTGGAGGAGAGGAGAGGAGGGAGGAGGGAGGGCGGAGGAGTGGGGCCCTAAGGCAGGTACCCGCTGATGGCGACGCTGATTTGCTGGCGCCGCCGCCCTCCCCTGATATCGAGCGAAGCCGTGCATGCATCTGCCGGGGGACCGTGGCCCCCTTTCCCGTCGCTGCTGCTGAGGTCTATCCGTGCCTACTGGCCTCTGCCCTCCGCCAGCGCTGGACTGGATCCCCCTTCTCTGTCTCTCATCGACACTTCAACCATCATCACGACCTTACCGAAAGCAGGCTGCGCTCGCTTCGTCCACTCTCTCTCCCCCAAGCCCTTCGCCCACGCGCGCCCATCCACTCTTTCGCCTCGATCCGTCTCACCTCGACTCCCAGACGCTTCTTCTTCGACCCCTTCGCAACCAGCCTCCGCTACGTATCCCGCGCCCCTTCTGGTAACGGGGCCACCGACTGTCTTTACGCCCATCCCATTTACTCGTACTGTCTTTTCCGCATCCCGCGTCTTCCGAGTTCAGATAGAGTCCGCCCGCCACCACCCGATACTTGCTGCGTGGTCCTCGCACCCGCTGTGCTCATACTCTACACAAACATCAACAGCAGCGACAATACGCAATAATGAGGCCCACCAGCCTCTTCTCAAAGCCGCTATGGCTCATCTCCTCCCTCCTCGCCACCCTACCGTGCACAATGGGCGAGGAGAGGATGCTCGTCTCGAAGGCGCTCAACTCCTGCCAGCCAAACTCCCAGTTCGCGGCTAGTCTGTTCAAGGTCATGTACACGCCAGACAATAACACCGCCCTTATCGAAATGCTCGCCACCTCCTCGGTCGAGGGTAACGTCGTCTTTGACTTTGCCATCTCGGCCTACGGCTACCAGTTCATCAAGCAGACTATCGACCCTTGCAAGGTCGACCCAAAGGCCACCGACAGTGGTCTAGCTGGTCTCTGCCCCATGACGGCTGGCAAGCTCAAATTCGACTTCAACCTGCCCGTCCCCAAGGACGCCGCCACCCTCATCCCCGGCATCGCCTTCACATTCCCCGATCTCGACGCCACCGTCACCGTCTTTGTCAACTTGACCAGCACTGGTGAAAGCGTTGCTTGCCTCGAGGCCGAAATCTCCAACGGCAAGACCGTCAACCTGGTCGCTGTCAAGTGGATTCTCGCCATCATTGCCGGTCTTGTCCTCTGCTCATCCGCCCTGCTAAATGGTCTTGGTTACGCCAACGCGGCTGCCCACATTGCGTCGGGTGCCTTGTCTCTGTTCGGCTTCTTCCAGGCCCAGGCCATGCTCGGCATGAGTGGCATCCGCTTGCCCCCCATCGTCCAGTCATGGACCCAGGATTTCCAGTGGTCTATGGGCATCATCAACATCGATTTCATGCAGAACATCTTCACCTGGTACCAGCGTGCCACTGGCGGCACTCCGGCCCAGCTCTTCAACTCGTTGGCTACCAAGTCAGTCCAGGTCCAGAAGCGCGACGTTGCTGCCATGGCCGTCGGCCTCCTGCGCCGCTCCTCGGCCATGATGCCAAAGGCTGTTACTAGCATGATCAAGCGCGCCAATATCACCACGGGATCTGGCAGCTTCCTCGTGTACGGTATCCAGCGAGCCTCCTTCCGGGCCGGCATCGAGACGACCAACCTGTTCATGACAGGCCTGACATTCTTCTGCCTACTGGTCATCTTTACGTCCGGTGGTGTCGCTGCGTTCAAGGGCTACTGCGAGCTGGCTGTTAAGCAGAAGTGGATGAAGCCCGATACCTTCCTTGAGTTCCGCAACGGCTGGCTCACAGTACTCAAGGGCATCCTCTTCCGTCTGACTCTGATTGGCTACCCTCAAATGACGGTCCTTTGTATGTGGGAGTTTACACAGCTCGATTCGCCTGCCGAGGTTGTCCTGGCCGTATTCTTCTTCTTCGGCATGACTCTGACTTTGAGCTGGGCCGCCTGGAAGGTCATCCGCATCGCGCGTCGCTCCATGGCTATGCACCGCAACCCGGCCTACATTCTCTTTTCTGACCCGCAAGCCCTCAACAAGTGGGGATTCCTCTACATCCAGTTCAGAGCCTCGGCTTACTACTTCATCCTGCCTGTCCTCGGCTATACTTTCGTCAAGAGTGCGTTGGTTGCATTCGGTCAGCACAACGGCAATGCTCAGGCGATCGGCTTCCTCCTGACCGAGGCTGCGGCGCTGGTCACAGCCAGTGTCATGCGCCCCTGGATGGATAAGTCGACCAACTCGTTCAACATTGCCATCTACGCCATCAACTTTATCAACTCGGTCTTCCTGCTCGTTTTCTCGGACGTCTTTGACCAGCCCAAGATTGTCAACGGCGCCATCGGCCTCATTCTCTTCTTTATGAATGCCATCTTTGCCACTGTGCTTCTCATCATGGTCATTGTTACCACGGCCATGGTCTTCTACCGCAAGAACCCCGACGCTCGGTACCAGTACATGGCAGATGACCGGGCCTCGTTCATGAAGTCGCAGACGCAACTGACCGGGACGACTGAGCTAGAAGCCCTTGGGGCGACGGCGCGCGGCGACAAGTCGGGCTACAAGGCTACTGGCGTCGACCTGGACGACGACAGTGACTCGCCCCATCCCAATGACCGCCGTGCTGACCCGAATATGGGTGCCCGCCCTGTGCTGGGTACCTACAACCAGTCCTCGTCTTTCAGCCAAGGTCACTCGATCCAGCCTCCTCGGTCTCCCATCAGCCCGTCAGTGCCTATGCTGCCGGCTGCGAATGGCCCCAGCCGCTCGCCGAGCCCGTACGGGGCGCCACAGAACGCGCCTCAATTCCGCCAGCAGAACAACAACAGTCCTGCGGGTCTCCGACATCAGAATGGTGCCGCGTAAGCATGCATGCGATTTGTCACAAGAAAGAGAAGCTCTTTGACTGACTTGTTTGCAGCCCTTGGCAACGTGGCGCTGGCTATGACAGCTAGAGGAATGTCTTGCCTGAGCAGAAGAGTTTCGTATGAAAAGCGGCGTTCTACTTAATCTTGCGCGCGTGCGGGACAAGACCATGGTAATTGGGAACCAGGAGTTTATTTCTTTCACTTGCATATAGGGTAGCGAGCCGCCGTTGAAGGTGTGGAGGACGCCTCTTTTGCGTATTATAGAAGAAGGATGGATGGCGGCTGGGGATTTGACGGCCGTCTGGGAGACAGGTCCAGGCTTGGACATATGCCAGACGCGCCACTCGTTCTCTCTTGTACATAGATTAATATCAATATCGACGTAGCCAAAGTAGCGTGTCGTGGCGTGCCAGTCCTGAGCAGTGATGCAAAATCGTGGGCGTTGTAAGGGCGGTCAGTGGCTCGCGCCGATCGGCAGGGACACCTGGCGCGGGCTGGCAGGGCTGGCAGGGCCTCCCCCCATTGGCACAGACCGCATCTGCGCGTGCTGCCGCCTGGGATTGGACAGCGGCGACGCTGACGTGGGCTCGTCACTGACACGGACCGGTTCACCGTTGCATACCATGTCTGTCTATTGTCGCAGCAGCCTAGCCTTGCCAGCCTCCCGCTTGCCCAGGAGGTAGCGGTGCAGTGCAGTGCCGTGTCTTTCTCTCCTTTTCCCCTTTTAATGCTTTGCATCCGCCTGGTCTCTATGCTTGACTTTCGCGTTCTTGTTCTCGTTGTCTCCATGTCTTACTTAACTTGACTTTGGTGTCGGATTCGTCCTCGATCCCCGGGAAACGCCTTCTTTTCTTGATTCCTTTTGCGCTGAGCTTGCGAGAGATAAGACAGCTAAAGAGCATAGAAGCCGTCTGATCGAGAAGAAGACGACATTAAATATAAAGGACGGCAATGCGCCGCGCCGCCCGCCGCGCCCTCGTCGCGACCCCGCTGACCCTGGGTGCACTGCTCCTACTGCTCTGGCTGCTCCCGCAGGCGCTCAACCCGGTCAAGCCGAGCCGGGAGCGGCGCGAGGCCGACAGGCGCTGGGTCGACACATCGCCTTGCTGGCTTGACCGGCAGGCGTGCCGCTGGCTCGGGTTGTGCGGGCTCGCGCACATCAGGGACGACCCGCCGGAGGGGAGGAAGGGCGCTGGGCAAAGCGATAATCATGGCGGTGCTGTCTGGGGTGCATATGTCGATCAGGTCGAGCTGAGACGACGGGAGGGCAGCGGCGGGACAGCAAGGAGGCGAAGACGGAGCACAGCAGCAGCATCTGAAGGCGTCAAGACCACAAAGGACAGGCAGAGAAACGGCACCGCGGAGCTCAGAGGGATACCGCAGTATGTCCTCGACCACGCGCCGCTCGTGCATCTCTACTCTGGCGAGCACTTCTGGCCGTCTGACATTGCCGAGCACCTCGAGCACATGGTTCCGCGAGGGCCCAGCCGCCGCGGCCGCGGCCGCGTCAATCTCACGGAACCCCTGGCACTGGACAGCCTCTCCGAGGAGCTGAATCCTCTGTTACATGGTGGAGGAGTGTTCCTGTCGAGCGAGGTGGACGTCGAGGACCGCCCGGCGTGGCTGCACAGCCATGACAGCGTCCCGCTGCCATTTCCGCACGATGACGATGACGAAGACCAACAGGTCTATGGACAAATGTTTGATGGCGAGGACGAAGACGACGACGACAGCAGCGGCGTGAGTTTGAGGTATCCCGCCGGGGGCACGACTTGGTTCGACGTCGACAAGGGGCATCCGCTACACCTCATCTCAGATCCGCGTCGGAAACCTGCCGGCCAGCCTGGCAGCCGCGGCCAATTTCTCACAGCAGGGGACGATCAGAACAGCCGGGTATCGAGGGGGAAACGATCCAGGGCTTTCCGTTCAGAGCGCTCCTCCTCCTCCACGACATCTGCCAGAGCCGCAGAAGGAGCACAGTCCAACGACGACGACAACGACAACAACAACAACCATCACCACCACCGCCCCACGCATAGCAGCAGCAGTGACGGGGTATCGCCGGGCTACTCGCGGGCGCCCGCGACGCTGATCCTAGTGGACAAGGGGTCCGGCGTGGTCGACGCCTTCTGGTTCTTCTTCTACGCGTACAACCTCGGGCAGTCGGTCCTGGGCGTGCGGTTCGGCAACCACGTAGGCGACTGGGAGCACGCCATGGTGCGTTTCGAGTCCGGGGTGCCGCGCGCTGTGTACCTCAGCGAGCACGAGGGCGGGCAGGCCTATGCTTGGGCAGCCGTGGAGAAGAAGAAGCAACAGCAGCAGCAGCAGCAGCAGCAGTCGGAGAGGCCCGTCATCTACAGTGCCGTCGGTAGTCACGCCATGTATGCCGCGCCGGGGGACCACCCGTACGTCCTGCCGTTCAACATGCTGCGCGACGTCACGGACCGCGGGCCCCTGTGGGACCCAGCCGGAAACATGCGGTCCTACTGGTACGACTACACCGCTGCCGACGACGAGGACAGCGACCACGGCGACGATGGTGGCAATGGCAATGGCAGTGCAGCAGACCGCGGCCTCTCCCCGACGGCCGAGAACCCGGACGCCCCGACGAGCTGGTTCCACTACGCCGGCGTCTGGGGCGACGACTTCTTCGCCCTGAGCGACGAGCGGCAGTACCGGCTCTTCGGGCAGTACCACTATGTCGCGGGCCCGCAGGGGCCCAAGGCAAAGAACCTGGGCCGGTCGCGGATGTGCCAGGCAGCCGGGGACAGACCGTGCCGGATGATCCATAGCATCGAGGAGGGGAGGCGGCGGAGCTGGTATTCTTGAAAGGCGGCGGCGGCGGGGAGAGAAGAGGTGAAGAATTCGGGAACGGGGGTTGGAACTAGGCCGTATAGAATTTCAATTGGATCGTGAAAACACATGGCCTGTAACAACTATCACTTCTTCACAAAGCAACAATCCTGGTGTGACATCTCGAATTGCATATTTCTCTTGTACGAAGAATCGTTTCATGTGGGTATTACTTTACTACAGGACTACCGAGGCCGCGATATAGGTCACACATGGCTCCCTCTTTGCAAAGACACAGCATCGTCGGCAGTTTTTGCAGCATAATCAGGGCCTGTCTGTAGGCACTGACGTGCGCTGTGCTCTAACTACTAACTGTCTGTGCGTGCATGATTATAAAAGCTGCTGCGACACGGCGACACAGCGCCTCAGTTGACGTGCGAGACCTCGTGGTCGGGGTCGTTTTTCTCGCGGACCTCCTGGGCGCGCCTCTCGACGTCGGCGGCGAGGCCGGCCGAGTAGCTGGCCTTGTCGGTGCCGGGGACGATCCAGGGGGCGTGGGTGAAGAGGTAGTTCATCTCCTCGAGGGGCAGCTTCTTGGTCTCGGGGAGGACAAGGTAGAAGAAGAGGGCGTTTGTAAAGTTGCAGACGCAGAAGAGGATGAAGAAGCGCCAGCCGACGGCCTTCATGGCGATGTCGGTGCACTGGCCGATCATGGTGTTGAAGGCGAACGAGGTCATGGTCGCGATCGAGACACCCTTGGCGCGCGTGTGTGTGTCGAAGATCTCGGCGGGGACGATCCACGACAGCGGGCCGGTCGCGTACGAGAAGGAGATGTTGTAGAGCCAGGTGCTGCGGGGAGAAACAAGGGTTTGTGAGCACGTTGCGCAGAATGAGCGGACGGAACGGGATAGGACCTCTCTGGAAACTTGGCACTTACACAATGATGAAGCCCCATCCAGCGGTGTTGGCGGCGCCACTCTCGGGACCGAATCTGGCCATGAGGATCGTGGCAATGATGAACATGAGGCCGTTGAAGATCATGCCGTTGATTACGACCCAGCGACGACCAAAGCGGTCAATGGTGAACATACAGGCAGCCTGGGCGATGAGGGCGAGCACACTGCTGATGGCCTGGTACTTGAGGGTATCGTCGGTCGAGATGCCGATCTGCGCAAAGATGACGGGCGAAAAGTATTGAATGGCTGAAACGCCAGTCATCTGCGTGGCGGCCTGAAGAGCACAGGCGATGACAAGGCGACGGAAAGACGAGCTGTCGATTGTTAGAGCACGTCCTCAGCGGCAGTCACGCGGCTGTTTCGCAGCACTGTGGTGTGGTTCCGTAGACTTACCGATTGACAAAAAGCTCCTTGTAGCTTTTGGCTTCCTGATCGTGCTCCATCGAGATGGACTCCTGCTTTGGTGTCAGCATGAGGGGCTACCGGAAGAAGGGGCCAGATCCTCTTGAGGGGTCACTCGTACCTGGATTTGAGCATATTCGGCCTGAACCCACGCGTCCGAAGTGTCGCCACGCGCGTGGAGTCTGGCGAGAGCCTTGAGACCTTCGTCGGCACGGTCGTTGTCGATGAGCCATCGAGGAGACTCCGGGAACAGCATGATGAGGGGAGCAAGGATGGCGGCCGGAAGCATCTGGATGCCGAGGGGCACACGCCACTGGGCACTGTCGTGGAGGCCGATGTGGGTGCCATATGTTGTCCATCCGGCAATCAGTGCACCGATGCCGAGCATGAACTGCTGCAGACCAGTGACCCGACCGCGGATACTGGGGTGGACAATCTCGGATTGGTAGACAGCTGGGAAAGAGAATCGGGTTAGATTGCTTCCTGTGCGGATGTTGTTTGTCGAACATATCAGTTTAGCTTACTAGATAGCGGCGGCTTAGGTTAGCATTTCTTGTCTTGCGCGAACGAGTACCAGCAGAGCTAGAGTGACTTACCGGATGATCATGGTGAGGAAACCAACACCCAGGCCAGCAATGAGGCGCCCGGCGTAGAGGTAGTTGAGGGATTGAGCAGCAGTCTGGATAGCGCCGCCAACGAGGAAGATGATGGCGCCAGTCATGATTGTCAGACGACGTCCGAACTTGTCACCGGAAGGGCCAGCCAAGCCGGCACCGAAGAAGGCGCCGGCCGTGAAAGTCGCAACCACGCCGCCACTAAGATTGCACTGTCAGCACAGGGTTCACGGGGAGTCGGAGGGCAGGTGCTGGGCCTACTTTTGGGGGCCGCCGGGCTGGAAGCGTTCGATGTAGTCGGTGCTGCCAATGACACCAGCGATGACGCCGAGATCGTAGCCGAAGAGGGCTGATCCGAGCGAGGCGAAGATGCCCACGAGGAACTGGTAGGTTTTGGGCTCCATGGTGACGGTATGTGCGTTGACACGATTGTCCGTTGGGGAGCGAGGGTGGACGCGCCGCGGCATGGAAGGGCCTCTGTCTCTTATACTGCAGGGCAGCAGAAGATGGACCCGCGTGTGCGCTGTTGACCGTGCCGTTGACGAGGCGAGAGAGCCGAGTGGACAGCAGGGGCCATGGCCAGCAGGTCCCGAGCTCCGGGGCGGGATGCGCACCAATGAGAAGCGCGACTCGGGGGGGCAGAGTCGCAGAGATGTCCCGAATCCGGGGTAGAGGCCGGGGTTGATGGTTTGATGCCAGGGCATGCCCGGCGTTGAGCCTCCTGCCTGTGCCACGCCTCCGCACTTGATCTTCTCCGCACCCGATCCTTTTCGTGTGAAGCGCACCAGACTGCTGTCGTGTTGGCCCAGTCTTTCCCGCTTTTCGGCCGCCACAGGCGTCGACGAGTCGGCTGACCTGCAAGCAAGCATCTGCCCTTACAACGCGCTCCGCTATGGCCCACTGCCCTTGCTCCCTCGCCGTATCTGATGCAACGTAGACAGGGGGGTTCGCGCTTTCTTGTGTCTCTTCTTGCTCAGCTGTGCGCCTCCAGCAACAATCGAGACATAATCATGCGGGGGTTGGGGTCGTTTGGCTTGTGATACGTGACGAGACTGCAGCCGCGGCACCTGGTGCAGTCCAGCAACCAACATGGCTAGGAAACGTTGTTGCCGATTGCCGTATCCTCGAGGACGTATTGGCAGGGTCGCAGCATGTTTGTCAGTGCTGTTTGATTGTCTCTCCGCACAGTCGGGTGCTCACTCATGCATCATCTGGCCTCGCTCAGCATTGGGACAAAGCTTAAATCAACTTGGTGTGTCTGGGGACGCTCCGCTCCAATTAAACAGCACAACTCTGCTCCCCGTAGAGCAGGCCCGGGTTGAAGGTGTGCTTAAGCGACGACTGACTCCAGCTTTGCTCCAGGTGGTATCTGGTAGTCTTCTCTCAGCCTCAATCTGACATGCAACCCTGATGCCTCGGTTAGCCCGGGAGGGCTCTTGGCGCCCTCGACGGAATATCTCCTGCCGAGCAAAGCAAGCATGGGTCACCACGTTGTGGTGTGACATTCTGTGATTGCTGTCCAGGCACTGCATGCAAGAGGAGGATCTTCTTTTGGTGTCGAAATCAACATTGCCAACAGATGATGGTCGGTTGACCACACTAGTCTTTGACGTGAAGGGTCCATGATGCCAATGCCGAGTCAATCTGCCGCAGGATAGGCGAGCTCTGGACTGGAGCACAATCCTAGGTATTGCCCGCGAATGATCGTTGTGCTCACGACATATTCATATTGGTATATTCAGGTCTAGCCCCAAGCGCCGCTGCATGAATCAGACGAGACCTGGAGAATTGTTGTGTCATATAGTTTGAACGCGATGCCAAGAGACGGTTTTCTTTGCTAATAGAACTTCTAGAACATGTCGTCAATCGTCTTATCGGCGTCTTTGCCAATGAGCTCGATCATACCCTGCAGTGACACCACTCTTAGTTCGTGTGACATCATCAAGGCGGGTTACGGATAGTGAACGTGCGAAGATGACAGAGTTGTGCACAAGTAACTCACCTCCGGCATGATAGGCTTTCCATCGGAGTCAGCGACGTAGCGGAATGGCATCTCCGTGCTCTCGTGCTCGTTGAATTTGATGTCTGGGTGATCCAGGTATGGCACAGTATCCAACGTGTCTAGGGAAAATTTGCCACAAGAACTGGTTAGCTGTCTCTTCATGACTTGAACCAGATCACGTAAGCTGATGAAGTTCTTACATCCTTCCTGGACGACCATACGCGTTACCCGTACGGCAGTGTCGGTAGTCATCTGTACGGGGCCGAGCCTTCTGCCCTCGTAGCCCTTCTTGCGCAGCTCCGAGGTACGGTCTACCTAGGTTAGCTCTCCCCCACAAGCTGTTCCAAGGACTGCCTCATTCTGAGCGTGATATTGTATTCACTGAAGACTTACCGCGGGGAGGATCATCACCTTTACCAATGTCAGCAAGCAAAACAAAAAATAAAATGAGTAGATGCTCGGCTATCGACTAGAGCGGAGGGGTCGAATGCGCGAGGGACAAGGGCATATACCTAGGATTCCACCAAAGAGGAAGACGCCAAACTTGTCACCATCCTCAGGCGACAGGTCCTTCTTGGCCGCAGGGTCCAGCAGGCAGACCTGGTTCTTCACGTCGCCGGCACTGCTCGCCTCGCCCAGCGGCGGCGGCGGGTACATGTCCTCGACGCTCCGCTTCTCTGGCGTAAAGGCCTCGAGCGTACCGAGCTTCTCTGGCACGCGGAACTCGTCGGGCAGGGAGGACAGAAAGAACCGGCTGCCTGACTTTTGTGAGTCCTGGCCGATGCAGATGTACTCAAGCTCTGACCAGGGCCCCAGCTCCGGGTCGAGGTGCTCCACGATGTACGTCTTGCCGCTACCTTTGGACGCCATTGTGGTCGGTGGCTGTGGCTGCACTCGAGTGGAGGCAGGATTGAGGTTCTTGGGAATGATTAGAGGTGAATTGGTGGGTAAAATAAGGAATATCCCAAAATGACCGCATAGCACTTTCCCTAAAAGTGCCTATCCCGTGCTATGGAGGGGTTGAGCGAGGGGTTGTGCTGTAATGAAGCGCAAGTTGTGACATGAATTAAAAAGGAAACGACGCATGATAGATACTTACAGGTTTGGAACAGCTTCTTTTTCTTCTTCTAGAGTTGTATGCAGGTGTCAAACGATCGATATGACTGGGTGTGCCGTCTGTAGTGCTTCCGACGTCATTGGCAAGGCGACGGCAGATCTGAGAAATTTGCTCAAAGTGGGCGATCGCAGGCACTGCACTGCACTCCAGGCACCACAAGTCGACTCGGGCACATTGATATTATACTCAACCCTAACCTAGCCACAGCTGTAGAATCTTGGTCTAGGCATCTCGTGAGCCATTGACTCTTCACTCATTTTAAGTCGTCCGATGCTATTTTGATATTTAGAATGCCCTTGAAAATCAAATGTGATATGCCCGTGTCACACCATGACCTTTGCGCCGTACCCTAGGGAATATTCTGCTGTGTATGTGCGCCTGAAAGGCTTCGCACAGGACGATTGATAGTACACACTGCCACGGCCTTACGCGACCGTAATAGCAACTGCAGGATCTCAGTTACCGGTCGCCCAACGACTTACGACCTCCAATGCTCCCGCTCTTCCGCTTCTTCACTGGCCGGCTGTTTCCCCCCTTGGGCCGGTAACCCCTATCATCATCGCGCTTCCGTTTACCCTTGCCCGCCTGAGCTTCACGTGCGGCATCTTCATCCTTGACTACATCGGCGACGCGGAGACGTTCCTTGTCCTTCTTCGACAGCGTGGTGCGCCGCTTTCCCTCGCCAGCAGCATTCTTGCGTTTCCGGCCGTCGACCTTTTCGCCCTTGTCGTTGTCGTCCTTCTCCATGTCTTGCAGGAATGTCTTGGGTGCATGTTTCCGTAGCCAGTTGTAGACACTCGTAGGATTGCGCAGGGCGTAGTTGTTGGCGACCGAGCTGCCCGTGGCTCCATGCGCGCTGGGCGCAAGTGTTGGCTGTGGCTTAAAGTCAAGTCGCAGGTCTATCTCATAGAGGTAGTTATCAATGTCGTCCGCTGTCAAGAAAGCCGTGGGCTCGGCGTCTCGGTTCTTTGGTGCCAGCTCCTCTTGGACATTCGGAAAGACCTGTACGGTGGCCGCATAGGACCTGTGTGGTACAGTCTGTTGAAGCGTGCGGAGCGACTTTGTCGGCTTCTGAGTCTCGTCAAGGTCATTGTCGGATGCGGGCTCGCGAGCACTTATGTCAATGCGACGCTCGAAGGGGATTTGCGCCGAGTCGTTGATGTCTAACAGCATGTCCATGAGACGGCTATGATTGGAAGTGCTCAGTCAGTCTTTGAATTCCAATGGGTGCTGGACATTGGATCTCGCAATGCTAGTAGCCCTGCTTACTCGTTTTCTACGGCTAACCGCTTCATGGTGCGGATAGCCTTTTGCTCAAGCTTGTGTAACTCCTCGCTCTGTTCTAGATGCCGATCAAACTGGATGCGCATCTTCCGGTACTTCTTCTTCCAGGACTTGTAGGATGGGCGAGTTTCAGCCATGCCGGCATCTTCGGACGCGTCTCTACTGCCAGAGTGAGAGTCTGGGTCCTCCTTGATGGGATGGTTGTCCATCGTGGGTGGATTGGATGTCGCGTTGTCGCGTTGTCGCGTTACTAGAACAAGTTTGCGACCGAGAGCTCGTCAGATGATATAAAGGAGCTAGTTGATCGCGAGAATCCGACAGCGCTGAGGTAGTGCGCGGGATGATGGCAGAGATGGTGATGGTGATGATGGGAAAGTGCAGCAGCTGACGTGTTGATGATTAACTGTGCAATTGGAGAGTCATGGCGCCAGGGAAGGCTGGCTGTCCCTGTTGCGGGCTGCGAACCTGGGCCCAGCCAGCCTTGATCGCGGGCGTGCGCGCGTTCCAAGTCTCGGGTCGCGATGGGGCCATGGATGTCATTATTTGCACCAAGTACCCTCGTACCGCATCAGCTCCATTTAGGAAGCCCCAGAGACTTCAGAACTGCCACACTACTCGTCAATAATACACAGGCGGCTTCAGAATCAGCTCGTAGTGATCAGAGCCTCGCATGCTTCCGGTTATATTGTGGTTTGACAGGGATTCAATTACATGGTGAAATCCTCTGAATGACTTCCTTCTACCGCCGCATACACTGGACAGGAGTGATCACATAACGTCCAGCTAGCATGGGCTGACTGGAGCAGTCGAAACTCCTCCTCCCTGCATGACTTGACTTGAGGAGCCAATCGGCGCGCCTACAATCGCCCAAAAACTCACCCACCCAACCCCCACCAAGAGCCTCTACTCTAGCGGAAGGACCCTTCGTCGTTAACTTTCCCTCATTGCACATCAATCTCCAATACAGACACCTCTACATCCACAACTTGTATGTTCCGCCGCCTAATCAATACCGCAAGAATGGCCGAAAGCGCATCGAAACGCCTCAAGACGGATGCCGCCGTCAAAATCGGCACCCACAACGGCCACTTCCATGCCGACGAGGCCCTCGCCGTCTACATGCTCCGCATGCTGCCCACCTACGCCGACTCTGGCCTCGTTCGCACCCGCGATCCTGCCCTCCTCGCCGACTGCCACACCGTCGTCGACGTCGGCGGCGAGTACGACGCCTCAAACAACCGCTACGACCACCACCAGCGCTCCTTCACCACCACCTTTCCCGGCCGTGAGACCAAGCTCTCCTCCGCTGGCCTGGTCTACATGCACTTCGGCAAGAGCATCATCGCTCGGGCTCTCGGTGTCTCCGAGGATGATGACCAGGTCGTCACCCTCTACCCTAAGATCTATGAGTCTTTTATCGAGGCCCTCGATGCCCACGACAATGGCATCTCCTCCTACGACCCTGCCGCCATCGAGGCCGCCGGCATCACCAAGCGGTTCAGCAAGGGTGGTTTTGGCCTGGGCGCCCTTGTCGGCCGCCTGAACCCCAACTGGAACGACCCCGTCCCCTCCGACCCCGTCGAGGCCCAAGCTGCCGAGGATGCCCGGTTCCTAACGGCCAGTGGCCGCATCGGCGAGGAGTTTAGCCGCGTCGTCGATTACCATACCAAGGCGTGGCTTCCTGCCCGCTCCATCGTCCAGCAGGCCTACGCCAAACGCCACGAGTACGACTCAGCTGGCCGCATCATGGTCTTTGAGGGCCAGTCCGTCCCTTGGAAGGACCACCTGTACAACCTGGAAGAGGCCGACGGTACCTCGGGCAAGATCCTCTACGTGCTATACCCGGAGAAGCCTGTGCCCGACGCCAAGTGGAGAGTACAAGCTGTTCCTGTCACTGATGGCTCCTTCCAGAGCCGCAAACCTTTGCCTGAGGCGTGGCGCGGCGCCCGCGATGAGCAGCTTGACGAAGTCTCGGGCGTCCCCGGAGGCGTCTTCGTTCACGCCAGCGGCTTCATTGGCGGCAACAAGACCTTTGAGGGTGCCAAGGCACTCGCCGCCAAGGCTTGCGACATGTAAAAACATCAGTGATATGTGTTGAGAGAGTGAGAAGAACCGAGGGGAATTTCGGACACGGAATTGCATGACCATAGAATGGGCCAGGTCTTGATTGGACCTTTGGTGGCGTTAAGGAAAATTAACGAGAATTCATGATAATGAAACTAAACATATGGTGATCGCACGTTTGTAAATTGATTATTTTTGTTGGACAGAATATTGTGCGTGTTGTATTGTGACAAAGCGCGGAAGCTCACGCTCGATCTCCGCAGGATAATACATCTTTTTGGAATGGCCAAATACAGGGTCCTGCCATAAGATTGCGTCTCATTCATCAACTGTGGAAACTACCTCGTGCAACAAGCCTCATGAACGCCGTAGATAAGACACAACTCCGTGGATACGGCCATGAAAGGAAGAAAGAAAAAGCAAGGACGTCGGAAAACCACAATCGTCATAGCCATCGTCAAATAAAAGATACGCATATGTGCGACCTGGTCATGGTGCTTTACGCCGAGTTTTTGTGATATGGTGTATGTCTGGCGGCAGCTAGATGATCGTGATGGTGGTGGCTTCAGTGTGTGATTCGTGCCAGCCATGCTCGGCGGGCAAAGCATCTGAAGTACGAGAGGAACTTTGAAAATACCGAATGTGCATTCCTAGTGCTTGCTGGGCCTGCGTCATGGACGGCGTTTCTTTTTTTTCGCTTGCATGAGCTGAGACAGTGGAATTGTACAGCGCTTGGGGTCATCCACAACGGAGTGTCCAAAATGTGCAATGGCTGTTAAGGATACAAGCGACATCCGTATATATGAACGAATGGCTCAGCCACGGATAGGAAGACCCTTCTGCGCGTCTCCCGCCGCCGATGCGTCGCCGGCAGCTTGTGTCGCAGCCGCATCGTCGCTGTCGTCGACGCTCTCGCCCCGCTGGAGGAAGCTGCTCTCCTTGATAGGGCTGTTGCTGTTGATCTGGCCGCCGACGCCGCCCGCTGCGGACCCGCCGTGCATGCCAGGATGGTGGATGCTCGGGGTGTTGCCGGAGCCCGTGCTGCCGCCCTGCTGCAGGGAGGAGGCGTGGGGGATGTTCTCGGGGACGGGGTGCTGGGAGCCGACGGTGGCGGCGTCGACGCTGTCGCCCTTGCCAGCTTTTGACATGGCGTAGTCGCCACTATCAAAGTACTTGCGATCCTTGAGGTGCTTGGCAAAGTGGTCGCTCTTGGAGGGGAGCTTGCCGTAGAGGCGGAAGAGGCGCTGCTCTTCGGGGGAGAGGGACTGTTGCGTGGTTGGGGCAGATGTTTGTCAGCTCGGGAAGCTATCATTGCGGGAGGTCGCAGGGCTTTCGGTCAGAGGGAGTGTAGAGGAGGCCTACCTTGACGTCGATCTTGTTCTTTTGGAGGGGGTTCATGATGGGCGACGGCGTGGGTGCAGAGCTGCGACAGTCGTGGTGCTGTGTTGGAGGAGCTTGGAGGGGTGGAGGAGGGGCCGAATGGTGGTGGTTATGACGACAGCTTATGGATGTCCGCAGGAGCTGCAAGGTGGCTTGCAGAGATGAGATGTCGTGGTGATTTGAGGGAGGGTAGGAAGGAGTGGAAGATGGTCCCTCTCTTGAACAAAAGACGGCAGCTGGTGGAAGCTTCGCGGTGTTGTAGTCCGGCTTGGGCGTCAAGGTGGGTGGACGCAGGTGGCAGCTGGAGGTTCAATGCGTGTGAGCAGCCCACTTGAGCACTTGACCTCCGTGAAGTGGAGGCGCTGGCGTGCATGGGCACAATGCGCTGATCCAGGTACCGTCCCGCCCTGAGCTCCGCAAAAGAGTACTTCCAAGGCTTGTTTGGGGTTCCAAGGTTGATCGTCGCTGGAGCTCATCGACGCCTCCCGTCTTCAGGCCGTTTTTGCTTTAGGTACGGCTAACTGCTTAATTCTAATTCTCCGCTCAGTCACCTGCCCAACCAGCCTAAAGTCCCAAGGGCTTCCTTGCAAAGTCGGCGACTCTCAAAGTGCATGCAACCCGAAGCTCCAGGACATGGATGGGTGCCCCGAGTTGTCCAATCAGACGAATTCTCAGCTGGTGCACCCTTGATGTCGACGTCGACGCCTTCTGATCGACAGGCCCGAGCTCCCTGAGTCACAGCTCTGCCTTGCTTTAGTAGCACAGAGCCCTGTCTTTCGAGCTGCATCGCCACAGCAAGACATGCAAGCTCTGTGAGTTTGGTCCCGAGGCCTACTCCCAGCCGAGCACTGGAGCCGAAGTGTGGCGAGTCATGTAGAGACCAACGACCCCTTGCTAACACCAGAGTAGACATTCTTCCCTCCATCAAGACTCTCTATGGTTGGACAGCCCACCTGCCGTATCTCCAAGACACAGCTTACCATGGCAGACGAGACCTAGTCAAGCCGGAACTTTAAGAAGATGGGGTAGGTTTTGGGGTACACCTAGGCCACCATGTGCCGTCTCCGCCGTGCCGAGCCGAGTCATTCTGTACCATATTGTACAAAGGGACTCTCGTATGGGCTTGGTACAATGCTCGTCAATTCTCTAAACTTCTATGTACGGGGATGGATCGTGCGCAAATGAGTACGAGCAGGCGTTTTCATACCTTCTCTACGTCGACATTTCCGTGTCGGTATCCTGGGTAGGCATCATTTGACCGACAGCCTGAGTAATGTCTACAACGTACTGCCATATCCTCTCTCTATTGCGCAAGCCCATGAGATGCTCCCAGTCGACCACAATATCTCGATACAACCGGTACCAGTCCGTCCTCTCGAGCTGTAACTTCACCGGTGCATACCCAAGAATCCTCTTCCGGTCTGCACACATTGTCTGAGATTCGATCTCGGCATCGTCCAGGACGACCTCGTTCTCAATCCATTCCTCCGAGGCTTCGGGCGCGTCCTCCATTATGACTCTTCTGCGGCGCATTCTGTAGGCAGTTGAGCTCTCTTTGGCTTTTGCGTACTCGTCCCAATCCAACGCGAGACGCGACGCCCAGGGGTACGGCTGTACGTCATTCGACCACGCCTCGTACAGAAAAGGCATTTCCTCTAGAACGAGCCGATGCCACAGCGACACGGGTAGCTGCTGGAATGCGTGAGAGGCAAGCCTTAGATTCGCAATGTCCTTGGATCCGAGGTAGTCAACAACGTAATGGTTGACTTCGACCGGCAGCCTCAAGAACGGATCTCCGCCCGCAATCAGCGGCACAGCAGGTTCTCTGTAAGGGAACGGGCTGTCCTGAATACTGAAGCCCGATTCTTGACCGGCCGCAGCTGTGGATAAGGCAACTATGGCCGATAGCCGCGGCACGTAGACTGGATTGGCAACGAGGTACTCGCAGCCGTTGAGGCACGACCAGCCCTGCCAGTAGGACCGCTGGGCGTCCTTGTTCCATTTTGCCGGCCATGTTGCGGTCACGGGCCATTCTCCAGGCTCCCGACATGTTGTGTCGCGGAGCTCCATGAGACCGTCGACTTCCACGCGACCATTAAACGCGGCCCGGCTGGCCTGACAGTATAGCTCGAAACATGTCGGATGAAAGGGAAGACCGTATTCGTCAAGATTCATCTGTGCAGTGCAACCATACTCCGTTAGCCACTTGGTATCAGTCTGCCGCCTGTCTTCTCAACAGGAATCACGCATTGTGAGCTCTGGCCTACCCAGTCATACAAGAAGTTGTCCGACTCGATCACATCTATGCCATGTCTCTCAGGCAGGACCCGGATCGAGTCGTCCGTGACCGGCGCGGCCCTGGAGAGCCCGGTCAGGAAGCAGTCCGAGTCGCGCTCAAAGTCAAGATCGTCTTCCGCAGGTTCCCATGCGGCGCCGCTATCCTCGAGCATTCTCTTGCGGGCCAGGAATTGGGCGGTATGGCCGTGCAGCATCTCGTCCACAGAGATGCGGTGGCCGTTGTAGCCCTGGTTGTGGGCGCAGTCTGGTCCGGCAATGTGCTCGTAGAATCTGTAGCGCATGTCATCGAAATCTTGGTTTCCCTCGTCCTCCTCCTCCTGGCTGTCCTCCCCACTGTAAGATTCTGCATCCCAACATGCGGAGAGAGGCTCAAACTCGCTGTCCATCACCTCTAGGGGTGATCGACCCTCGACGGAGAAAGCCCGGCCAAGCTCGTCTTGTGATGCTGTCGATACTGCATCGCCGCCCTCCAAGTTCGACTCATAGGCATCAATTTCGGCACTGCCTGGCTCTGAAGCATACTCGAAGGGATCGTCGTCTCCGGAATCATGGCCAGGTTCGAATGAGGAAGACTCGTCTTCATCGACGCTCTCCCACTCTTTGTTGCTAAGGGGCGCAGCCCCAGCACTCCGAAGCCTGCGGTCACGTGAAGTCACCCATAGGGGTTGCTCGTGCCTGACCAGCCGGCATCCCGCACCCTCCGCCATTTTCTTCCAATACGCCGCCCGCGCCTCGCGCTCCTCCTTTGGCGGCGGCGGCGGCGTCGTATCGCCCCTCGGCCGCAGACAGTCTTCGTACTGTGGCTTATGGCCCCCAACGACATAGCCGCGCCGTTCGCTGGTCCAGCCGCCGCCGTTCGACCATGCTGCGCCGCGCGGCTCTTGTGCCGTGCGGATCCGGCCAACGCCGAAGCTCACGCCGCAGAACTGGCATCTGACCTGGGTGTTTTCGAACAGGTGGGCACTGTTAGGATGTAGTTCTCTTCTTTTGCGAAAGCCGCTCGGCGGTGCGAGCATGCAGAGTCGGGGCGTGAACAGGCACTCACATCATGACCTGTCTCATATATATGGTGTCAGTTTGCTGCGGTTGTCTCTGCAACATGCGGAATCAGACTGGAGTCCTGGCTCACCCATTGTGTCTCCTCCGATTTGGTAAGCCGAAGGCTTCAGTTTTCTTAGACGAGAATGTGAGAATATGTCCTTTGCAAGAGCTATATGCCCAATTCATTAGCGTTATGGCTAAAGATAAATGGTGTTGGAAACATGCGGTCAAGCGTAGTGTAGACATGCACACGTATACTACCTACCGCGTGAATGATCCATGCAAGTGGATTCTGCCAAGAGGACGGGCTCACAAAGAGATTAGATATAGTAGGCAGCAGCCAATTTTAGGGTACATATCGGGAAATAGTGTTAGACTGGGAGGAGATCCTGCTCCTGGTCGATGTTCCCGGCCCCCACTCACAAGGGAGATATCCATCACGAGCTTGAGGCTGACCATATGTGCTCTAGGTAAGGGGCATATTTTTGCATGGCATTATCTCTTATCATGCTGGTAATTATGGTGAGTAGCTGCCTTCGGCTTTGAGAATGTCACACTCTTGCTGGGGTGACTTTACAATCGACTATCATCAGCGTCCTGCCCCTGTGTCTGCATCCATCGATCCACCCGCAGCATTCGTGCTCGACGGCTGCGCCGCAGCAGCATCGGCAAAGCGGGCCGGGGTCACCGCAGACAGAGCAGGATCCAGGTTGGCCATCTCGAAACCATCGTCATCACCACCACCACCACCACCACCGCCGTCGGGGGCAGCCGAGCCGCTGTCCAACTGCGCGGCGATGTGAAGCAGCGACCGTGCAGAGAGACCTGCGGCACCGCCACCACGCCCACCTCGACCACGGCGTGTCCCACGGGACCCGCGTGGCCTGCCTCCTCCGGCCCCTTGGCCTCGCCCGCGGCCGAGCGTTGTTATTGTTGTTGTTGTCGTCTTTTTCTTCGACGCCGCCCTCTTGGGCAGGTGATCTGCGCTCGTCAAAACGGGGACCTCGTCTGTCTCGCCCCGGGAGCGCTTCAGCGCGATGAAGTTCCGTAGAAAGTTGCCCTGGTCGACGCGCGCCTGCGAGGCGCCCGAGTCGGGAGGCGGAACGAGGGCATCGATCTCGTCGTCGTTTTCATCCTCTACTTCCTCGCCGTCTTGACCTCGTGCTATGAACCCCAATGACCGGGAACTGCGCGCTTGCCTCTTTCCTCGCCGTCGCCGCGGCTGATGAAGACGAGTGCTGTGGTTATTGATATTGTCGTTGTCAGGGTTGTCCTTGCGCTTCAGCTCCTTCTGTGCCACGCTGATCCGCGCGCTGCTCGCGGCTAGGAGATCCACGCCGTCATCGAGATGCCTGAGCACTGGGAGGTGGCTGTCGTCGTCGTGACGTGTGAGGAGGAACTCTGTGCCGATGTTCTGGTGCCATTGCGCAGCGTAGACGCGGCCTCGGTACGAGATGACGGGGTTCGCTGAATGTAGCTCCATGATCTGCACCTCGTCGAGCTCTGCCTCGTCTTCTTCTTCTTCTTCGCCGCCACGACCACCGTCTTTCGTGGACCAGCCGCGAGACTCGAGGCCGCGCATCACAACATCTCCATGGGGCGGAGGAGAGGCGCCTTGTGGCTGTCCTTCGTCGTCATCGGAAGCAACGGCGGTGCTGCCGTGTCGGCCAGCTGAATGCGCGGCGGCGCCGGGGCTCTGGCGGCTGCTCTTGAACAGGTCAGCCTGCTTTTCACCTTGGTATCCGCCTCGCCCGTGGTGGATAGTCTTTGTGCGCTTGTCTGTAAAGTCCTGGGTCGAGAGGTCCAAGGTGACATAAAAGGTCTGCTGTCCCGTCAGTAAAAGATACTCTATATGCTGGTAGGAGCGTTGATGCCCGTGTCCGTGGGGAGACAGACATCTGTTTCGGTCGCCGAGTACTCGTACTCCCACTCCGAATCGTCATCCTCGTGTGCAGGCCGTGCCGTGGTAGATGAAGCACTACTCCCGCTCAACTGGTTGCTACCTGTATGAGCTGGGGTGGACGACATTTCCATGGGACAAACACTGGCGCCTTGCATGCATTGGGATGGCAACGGGCGTCCGGGACAGGGCTTGACTTTTCGTCGGCATCGGCTAGCGGCGCAACGTGTGCTCTGAGCCGGCGGCCACGCTCTTTGCGACTACTTGCACATTCACCAAAGCCCGCTCATCGCGAAGGTTGAATGCTGAGGAAAAGCGCCCCAGTAAGAGCAAACACCGAGAGATTTACAGTGGGCACTGCGCTTCACGCGGTGGATTGTGGACCCCTGGCCGGAACGTCCGCTACCGGCGCCGGTGCCGAATGACACACAGAGGGGCATCCAGTGGGAGGGGCACGCCGGGTCGAAAAGTCCAACCGCCATTGGCATTTGGCGAGGGCTACATCTTCGCGACGACAACTTATCGGACGTCCATCTTCGACATCAGACCATGCACATATAGCATCTGCCGCCCGCATCAGCACAAACCAGGGTCATAGACAGTTGACCCGGCAATCTCTTGCTTCCTCTACTCAAACCCTCCACTGACCCTCCAGCCCGGGGTGCGGCTCTTCGCAAACATGCCCACCGTCCATATGCTCGACTACGTCGCCGGCAACGTCCGGAGCCTGGTCAATGCCATCGAGAAGCTCGGCTACACGGTCTCGTGGGTTCGGACGCCCGACGAGGTTGCTGCGGCCGACAGCCTCATCCTGCCCGGTGTCGGCCACTTTGGCCACTGCCTGTCCCAGCTGGCCTCGGCGGGCTACTTGCCCGCGATCCGGCGCCACATCGACTCGGGCAAGCCCTTTATGGGCATTTGCGTCGGCTTGCAGGCCCTCTGGGAGGGCTCCGTCGAGGACCCGGACGTCCCCGGCCTGGGCTGCATCCGGGGCAAGCTCGACCGCTTCGACGACACGGGCAAGGCGGTCCCGCACATTGGGTGGAACTCGGCCAACGCAAGCTCGAGGGCGCTATACGACGTGCGGCCCGAGAGCAAGTACTACTACGTCCACTCGTACAAGTACCCGTACGTGGCCGGGGAGCTCGAGGCGCAAGGGTGGACGGTCGCGACGGGGACGTACGGCAGCGAGGTCTTTGTCGGCGCCGTGGCCAAGGGCAACGTCCTCGCGACGCAGTTCCACCCGGAAAAGAGCGGCGTCGCGGGCTTGCGGGTGCTCCGGGCCTTCCTGACGGGCGAGGGCGCCGCGGTGCTGGGGCAGCAGGTCGCGGGGCCCGCGCCGACGGGAGGGCTGACGCGCCGCGTCATCGCGTGCCTCGATGTCCGGGCCAACGACAAGGGCGACCTGGTCGTGACAAAGGGTGATCAGTACGACGTGCGGGAAAAGACAGAAGGCGGCGACGTGCGCAACCTCGGCAAGCCCGTCGAGCTGGCCCGCAAGTACTACGAGCAGGGCGCCGACGAGGTGACGTTTCTCAACATTACGAGCTTCCGCGACTGCCCGCTCGCCGACCTGCCGATGCTCGAGATCCTGCGGCGCACGAGCGAGACCGTCTTTGTGCCGCTCACTATCGGCGGCGGGATTCGCGACACGGTCGACACGGACGGCACCGAGGTGTCGGCGCTCGAGATCGCCACAATGTACTTCAAGAGTGGCGCCGACAAGGTCTCCATCGGGTCCGACGCCGTCGTCGCCGCCGAGGAGTACCACGCCGCGGGCCGCAAGCTGTTTGGCAACACGGCCATCGAGCAGATCAGCCGCGCGTACGGCAACCAGGCCGTCGTCGTCAGCGTGGACCCGAAGCGCATCTACGTGCCCCGGCCCGACGCGACGCGGCACCACACCATCAAGACGCAGTTCCCCGCGACGAACGCCGAGACAAAGGACGAGTACTGCTGGTACGCCTGCACCATCAAGGGCGGGCGCGAGACGCGGGACCTCGACGTCGTCGAGCTCGTGCAGGCCGTCGAGGCCATGGGCGCGGGCGAGATCCTGCTCAACTGCATCGACAGGGACGGCACTAACTCCGGGTTCGACCTCGAGCTCATTGCCCTGGTAAAAGCCGCCGTGCGCATCCCCGTCATCGCCTCGAGCGGCGCCGGCAACCCTCAGCACTTCGAGGAGGTCTTCAACAAGACGACGACCGACGCCGCGCTTGGCGCCGGCATCTTCCACCGCGAAGAGTACACTGTCAAGCAGGTCAAGGACTACCTGGCCGAAAAGGGGCTCGAAGTCAGGCTGTTCGAGGGTGATATATAGCCGCTGCGTGTCGCTAGATGCCTAGCACTACGTGAGAACAAGAATAGACTAATTAATTCTACATCACCACGTCAAGTTGAATAGCTGCAGATTGGAGGTTGCAAACAGGCACATGTTTTGCAAACAATAAAACATCTTCATGACAGGGGCAGTAGATTGAGTAAGTCTTGCAGAAGTTGGAATTGTGATTCAACTATAAACACTCTGAACAAAACAGAGTGATGGCAGCAAGCTCTTCTGCCAAGTGTTTGTCGAGTGACACGTGTGTCCAGATGCGGCCAAGCATAAAACACGCAATAATGAATTAGTGAGATTCAAAACCGTTACTCCCGCAAATCTCAAGTGGAAGAATGAGCTGCGGCAGAGACTAAGAGATAATCGCTTTTCGCCTGGCATGAACTCCCAACTACTCGAACGAGTGACCTAAGCGTGAAACTGTGATCCGAAAGAACTCCCGTGCTAGATAACAAAAACCTAAGCAGACTCGAGGCGCAGTAAGAAGAGCGAAATACACAGAGTGTCGAAAAAGTACAAGAATTTGATCGGCAATCAGTCATGGGAAAAGCCAGGGCTTGTCAGATGTCCATTTCCATGAACAACCACTGCTTGCTGGTCACGTCGACTGACTTGGCCCAATGGTCGAGCGTTGTCAGCTCGAAACCAGCCCATTGAAGATTTCTCATGAGCGTCTTGCTATCTGTGTCTGGGATGGATCGATCCAGGCAGATCACTAGACGCGAGCAACGCATGGGGACGTCGGCAAGTTCAATCAGTGCAATCAGTCTGTTCCTTATGGTCAGCATCGTGATAGGAGGGCTCGGCCAGCTCGGCAAACCGGGTTGAGAAAGAGAATGACCTACGCTTGCTTGAGGTCACGTCCATCGTTGACGAGGCCACTGTCGAAGAACGCAAAGAGCGACTTGTCTCCATTGTCCTCTTCGGCGACAAACGCACGGAAGCTTGCGCCTCCGGCATAGTCCCAGAACTCCATCCACCCCATGGCAGCCACAGGCGGCAGAGTGTAGCGTCCGCTGCTATAGGTGCTGGAGAAGGACGACGGAGGAGTTGGGTAGTCGTCAGGTGGTGTCATCACGCTTGACACACCAGACAGGCCGGAGACACTACTGGCCATGTTCCGCTCACCCTGGAACACAGCTTTCATGGTCTCGCAAAAGAATCTCTCACATTCTTCCCTGATCTGGAGTGTTGCCCCCCCTCGTCGGCGGCTGCGGCTGGCGTGGGCACCGCTGGCACGGTTCCTCTTTGACGGCTTGGGCTGAAGGGCCAGCTCGTTTGAGGAAGTGAGGGCGGCGAGGGGACTTGAGGGGGCGAGGGCAATCCTGAGATGGGGACCTCAGGAATACCACTCTGCCCCGGCAACCCCGGTAGTGCAGTAGTGAAGGCCCTTGAGGGAGGCCTGAGGGTCGACGACGTAGCAGGTGGCGAGGACGTTGACCTGAGCGGCCGGCACCTCGCCGTAGTTACTACTACTACTGGAATTGGAATTGTTTTTCATTGGCGCCATTGTAGTTGCGGGTGGCCGGGTTGGCTGTCGGAGGAGGTGAGAAGGAGGCGGTGGTTGGATGGGAGGAATCAACTCGCGTCGGGACTGCTGTCGTGGGAATAGTGTTGATTGGCAATTATGATGAAGAAGCCGAGCCGAGTCGATTGCAGACGATTGCGCAGGCAGAGCCTTGACGACAAGAGGAGTCGCGGACGTTGGAGCGGGAGCGGAAACGGGTTGCAGTGTTGTGTGGACGGGACAGACGGAGGCGGAGGAGAGGCGCGGAGCAGGAATGGGGTCTCGACAGCGCTTTTTGAGGGATGTGCAGTAGTGCAGAGGTGCATGGCGCCCGAGCGTCAAAAAAAGTGGCAACCGCCGAGCGAGCGGGGAGACCAGGTGGGCCAATGGCAGACGCCGTCGCCCGTGGCGTGGGCAAGTGTGCTGCAGACGAGTCTAGAAGTGTCTAGGTGTCTGTCTACACCTACCTGTAGGCATGTAGAGTTTCCCAACTTGCAAGTCTGCCAACATTTGACATGCGACAAGCCGCAACATGCATCCGTAACCAGTCCGGATCGCCTGGAAGACGCCCAGCCCGGTGCGCCCCCGGCCATCACGTGTGCCATCCTCCGACAATCTAGCCTGCAAGAGGAGCGGGGTGCTCCCAGCCTGCCAGCCACGACTGCCCAGGTGCACAAAGACGTTGCATTGGGCAGGGATACTCCAACCCTTGGTTCTTCTGCCTGGCTCACGGGTGTGCCAAAATAACCCCGACATCTATGCGACGACTCGTGAGCAGAGCCGTCCAAGCATGCCCCGGAACACTGGCATCCAGGTTACGTCGAGGGCAGTTGTGAGTCGGCCTTATTTCCGGTTGCTTGCACGAAGACTGCCACAGCGCGCACTGGCTCTTGGGCAGCAATACGATAAGCTCTTGCAAGTGGTCCAGTCGCAGCTGCAGCAGGCCCATTTCCGGCGAGCTTCGACGCAACCACCACAAGCACTCGACCAGAAACAACTAGCACCCGTGACTTGTGTCGATCTGCTCTGGTGTCATGGCATGTTCAAGATTCGTCAGTGTTTGTCTTGTGCAATATCCCCCACCCAGCCAGCTCATTCCTGCACTCTGGTCCGGCCTGGCTTTCCCCGGCTCCCAAACTTGCAAGTATAGTCATCCCTTGCATGCAGCCTGCCCGGCATTTGCAAGTGTCACGCTTGTGTGTTGCACTTGAACCGTGAAACAACCGCCAACCAAGGCACTTCCACCAGAGAAAATCGTCTTTTCTCCATTCTACTCAACCGGAGGCCATCGACGTCTGCAGCAGACATGTTCTCGGCACTCAGGGCTGTTACTGGCGACTACTCCGGCACGTCATCAACGACGCCGCAGCCGACCGGGCCCAAATTCCCCGTCTACCTCCTCTCCAGCTTCGCCATGCCCTTCCGCGGCCGGCGACAGAGCATTCCTCCTGCGACGGAACCAAGAAACAACAGCATCAGCTCAACACCACCGCACGAGACGGCGGTGCCGACGCTGAGCTCGTCGCCCAGCGACTCGGCACATCCCAGCCCAGCAGGGAGTCCCACTTCGCCCTCGTCCTTCACGTCCCGCTTCACAGCCCACCCCCCAGTCACTGCCACAAACACCGCAGGGCGCCGGGCCTCGGCACGGTGCTCCATGTCAACAGTGTCGTCATCCCTCTCGGCGACGTCTTCATCCTCCTTCTCCTCGTGCTCCTCATCAACGACGCCCGCGGCATCGCACTCGTCGCAGCGGCGGCGGCTCTCCCGCACCCAGCCAAACACCATCCGGTGCTCCACCTGCTCGTCCGACTTTGCGTACTGCTCCCAGGTCATTAGCAAGGGCTTCACCGGCCGCTACGGCCGCGCCTACTTAGTTGCCCCCGCCCCGCCGGACCAAAGCCAAGGCAGCGGCCAAAGTCAGGGCCAGGACAGCGGCCTCCTCAATGTCAAGATTGGCAGGTCCGAGACCCGGTTGCTCGTCACGGGCTCGCACGTAGTGGCCGACATGACTTGCGCCGTCTGCCAGGCGCGCATCGGCTGGAAGTACGTCGACGCGAAGGAGGAGTCGCAAAAGTACAAGGTCGGCAAGTACATTCTCGAGACGCAGAGGGTCGTCAACTACCGGAGCTGGGAGGACCTGCCAGAGTCCGGGCTGCACGAGGCGCCCGTGGCGGATCACGGCCCCTCCAACAGCGGCAGCGGCAGTGAAGACAAGGAGGAGGCTGCGGCGCCCGAGGATGTCGTAGTGTTTGACTCGGAGGACGAGGACGATTGTGACGAGTTGTTCGCGGGGTCCTGGGATCCGGCCGTCGCGGCGAGAAGGCGCGCGCGCAGGGTGAACCAGCGCAACAGGTCGTAGGCCACTGCAAACTGCATGGTCACCCCAAGCACGGTGTGTTAATGCTCACTCTTTACGAATTCCCTGTTTTCTTTATATCCTACGGATGCTTTGCGATTGGGAGTCCTAGGCGCTGGGATGGTCCATGTGCCACATTTGTTGACTCGTGGTGTCGGCAACGGCGGACAGTCATGTGAATGGTTGGCAGCTTATTCTGCGAGGATATACCCGTGTTGATTTCAAGGTGCTTGCTTTCTCTCTAAATAATGTACCGATCTTGTATTTGAATATTTCATGAAGAATGCTCAGAGGAAACATAATCGAGCATAACGGTCTACAACTCGCTCTCTACTCCTGAGTGAGCAAACACAATGTTTCAAATTCAAGTGTCTGGGCCCCAGGCTTTCCCGTCATGCATCTTGAGCCCTGGAAGTGTCCTTCTCGACTGGTTCCTTCTCTTCTGTGCCTTTCTTTTTCTTCACCCCGCCGTTCTGGGGCGGGGGCGGAGGAGTCGCCGTGATCTCTAGAGTGACCTGTAGAAAGATTCGATTCCTGTCAGCATGGTTGCCAACATACTTATATATCATATAAACACAAATACACATACCGGTCCGTCATTGATGAGCGCGACCTCCATCATGGCCTGGAACACGCCGTTCTTGACCCTGTCCGGGCCGGCGGCATAGCCCGCGACCACTTTGCTGAAAAAGTACTCGTACAGCCGCCTGGCCTCGGGCCCGCCCTGGGCGCCGTGAAAGTCCGGCTTGTTGCCCTTCTTTGTCGAGGCGAGGAGCGTGAACTGTGATACTGTGGGAGCGGGAGCGGGAAAATAGATTGTGGTTAGCTTTTTTGTTTTGTTTCCCTCGCATAAAAGCCTACAAAAGACGGATGACTTACCGCAGAGGACTTCACCATTGATCTCCTGGACGCTGTGTTTCCACTGTTGCGTGACCACCGAACAGACAGGAGGGAGGGAAAGTCAGAACACCTAGTTCCTTCCGACGTTGCACCAAAGAAATAACGGCCTGAGGGTGGAGGGAGAAGGGAGAGTCGGTCCGGATTAGAGACATTGAACAAAACATACCCTGCCGCCGCTTTCCTCGTCATCCCACAGCTTCATCTTGAGCACTTTTGCGGCGAGCGAGTCGGCCTCTTTCTCCGTATCCCCGGGTGCTACTGCGGCAAAGACGAGCACGCCCTTGCCGATGGACGAGACGACCTCCTTGTCCACCGTCACCGACGCGGAGAGAACGCGCTGTAGGATCGCTAATCGAGAGCGAAAAAGGAAAATAATTATATTGAATCAGTAAGTGATCGCAGCGCAGATATGAAACTTGGTGTGGACGGAACAGGCCTCGGGCGTATGGGATGTGATCATCCAGGACAGGGTACCATGTTCTTAGAGAATGGACAGTGGGCAGGTTTTGTGTTACCTTTCATTTTTTTTTAAGACTTTGGTATGCACGCTGGAAGTGCCGTTTTTGCGACTGGACGACAGAATCAAGTATACGGAACGGATCTGCCTCTCAACTTGGACTTCAGGTTGATAATGATGCTCAAGAGATTAAGTTGGTACAGGCCGAGAATCGGCGTGGCCATGGAAGGCCCACTCCGGCACCCGACAGTCACCCGACGTCCAAGGGCTTAGCCAGCCCCGGACCACTGGAGTCTTCGGCGCAGATAGCGTTCGTTGTCTGGGGCTTTCTGATTCGCAACCGTGACTTATAGCGTGCGATCCAAGGACGCGAGGTTGACATGCCTGTCCATTGAAACCAGATGATTTGGGAGCAGGCACAGCACAGAATAGAAGCCGTCGTGGATAATTCCGTGTGACCGAGATGTAGGGGTTCCACCGGAAGTGAGCAGCAGAATCTGGTTTGCAGCACCGCACAATGAACAGCACTGGAGTCACCCAGGGTATCTGCTTACTCAAGCCGTGTCAAGACGCAATCATGATACTCAATGCTTCATGCACTTTGACGCTGCCCAGAGGAGGCGCGTTATCGATTGGCAGGTGCCCAGGTGGCCGCCCCAGTGTGTGAGTGCGCTAACGCACCCAGTACGTGACCCGCTGTGTCTGCTGAATGCGGGCGGGCACAGCAGCCCCATCTGCGTACAGCAACCTCACCACAGCCTTCTGCCGCCACCCGCAGCCAATCGAAACCCGACCTCCCCAATCCCAAGGCCTCGCTAAGTGCTGGCTAGCCATCCTACAACTCCTCATCCGACTGCGACTCAACATCACACGCGCGCGCGCACTCACTCTCACACTCACACAGGCGCACATATATCGAATCAACGAGCTGGGCTCAAGCAAACCAGCAGCACAAGCGCCGCGCCTGCTCTCCAATTCCGCCTCCTAGATTCGAGTTAGTCGCACCCGGTGGCCTACCCCTCGCCAGAAGCACCTGCGACACATTCTTGTGCTCACGAAGAGCCGCACCCGTGTCAGGGCCAGCCATTAGGGGCCTCGTGGCCTGTACACCAACAATCACAAGGGCAATCGGCGCAGATTAGCACGCGCAGACCCGGTCCGCATTACAACGAAAAGCCCAAAACCCCCCTTCAACTACCACACATCATGGCGGCGAGGAAACTGCAACAGGAAGTCGACAAGTGCTTCAAAAAGGTCGACGAGGGCGTCGCGGAGTTCGAGAGCATCTACGAGAAGATTGAGCAGTCAAGTAACCTCTCACAAAAAGAGAAGCTCGAGGACAACCTAAAGCGTGAGATCAAGAAGCTCCAGCGCTTGCGCGACCAGATCAAGACATGGGCGGCCAGCAACGACATAAAGGACAAGGCTCCGCTTCTCGAGAAGCGGAAGCTTATTGAGACGGTATGGCCGACCCGGATCTCTGATTATTACTACCGCGCCTGCCTCTCTCTCTCTATCTCTCTCTCTCTCTTTCTTTTTGTCTCTCACGATTGGGAGCGTCACCAGACTTTCGTATGTGTGTGTTTTTCGTGTCGTGCGCTGATGGCCAATCGTTCCTTGTAGCAAATGGAGAAGTTTAAGGCCGTCGAGAAGGCGATGAAGACGAAAGCATACTCGAAAGAAGGCCTCTCTGCAGCAGCGAAACTCGATCCAAAAGAGCAAGCTAAGGTCGAGGCGAGCGAGATGCTCAGTGGCATGGTCGATGACCTTGAGCAGCAGCTCGAGTCCTTAGAGGCGGAGAACGAGTCGATACAGGTCACCATGAAGAAGGGCAAGAACCAGGGTGCCAAAGCGGACCGAATGGCTAAAATCGAGGGAATCATTGAACGGCACAAGTGGCATCAAGGCAAGCTCGAGCTTATCCGTCGGTCACTGGAGAATGGCGGCGTCGAGCCCGAACAAGTCAGCGACCTGGAAGAGAGCATAAAGTACTATGTGACCGACGGGATGAACGACGACTACATCGACGATGATGAGCTCTATGACGAACTCAATCTCCAAGAGGACGAGGAAGTATTCGGCATGCCACATGATAACGACAAGAGCTCGTCTCAAGATGCTATGTCGGTTCAAGATGATCTCGGCGAGCCCGAACGGGCAAACAGCATACCGATAAAGGCAAAGACAGCAGTAGAGGCTGCTTCTGCAGTCGGTCGTCGGCCATCGACACAGGCTCAGGTCAAGTCACCCCTGCCGCAGCTCGCTCAATTGAGCAGTTCACCAGCCACGCTCTCGAGTACAACGAATGGTGGCGTCATCGGGGCGATGAAGCCAGCGTCCATACCCGCGCGGCCGGTTGGTGAGACTCTCAAATACGCATCAGCAGCAGCTGCTGCCGCCGACAAGAACAATGTCGGTATTGCTCCGCTCCCGCCGCCGCCGGGATCACTGCCTGCTTCTTCCTCGGCGAGCATTCCGCCCTTGCCAGCGATAGCCCCAGGAAAAGCGAGCACCGTTAACTCGCCAGCTATCACACCAGCACAGCCCGTACCCACGGAAGGACGTATTGAACGACAACCTACGCCTGCGGAGATTAAGGCACCTGAGCCCGCTGCCCCCGCGCCCACACCCTCAGCTGTTGCTCTCTCTTTGAGGAAAGAGAAGGGTAAGAAGGCCGCTGCTGCCGCCGCGGCGGCCGCGGAGTCATCAAAATGTTTGTGGTGCCCTAAAAGCCTCATTGTGTTCTTTTGATCGCGCACTAACAGTAGTCTCTGGACATAGCTGCCCACACAAACGGAAACGGCAATAGCTCGCGCTCGAGTGAGGATGATGACGAGGAGCCCATATACTACTTGCCGTCGTCTTTGTCTGATCTTGTGGAGTCGTACGAGGTGACTAAGAACCGTCCATTACCAGCGAATTCACGGTCCCATCTCCGCATGCTGGGGGCTTCGCAGCAGAACGTGAACGGCCTGGACAACTACGACACAGAACCTCCACGGACGTACAAGCCCGAGGTGCGAGTACCTGCGTCGGGATATCCCCAAGAGCCATTACCAATCTTCGACGATCCTCGACTGTACTCTCGGATAGAACCAGACACACTCTTCTATGTCTTCTACTACAAGCAGGGCACGTCGCAACAGTACCTTGCAGCTAAGGCTCTGAAGGACCAGAGTTGGCGATTCCATAAGCAGTATCAGACATGGTTCCAGCGGCACGAGGAGCCGAAGAACATCACCGAAGAGTTTGAGCAAGGCACGTATCGATTCTTTGACTACGAATCAACTTGGTAAGTCACCACCTTTGTTCCACAGGCCCTGTTGGTACTATCTACAGAGCTAACGACGATACAGGATGAACCGCCGCAAAGCGGACTTCAAGTTTGCCTACCGTTTCCTCGAGGATGATGTCTGAATGGAAGCATACCTTGCTCTGACAGAAGGAGGAGATGTGCATTCTTCAGAGTCGTGACCTGCTTGGCCAGCCACGCCTGATTACTGTGCCATGCCTGCAGATGCTTGAAGCATCGAGTGCAATTTGCGATATTGTTGTAGCTAGTGCTGCGTGCAAGGGAATAAAGTTGAGCTGCCACGTCTTTGGTGGCATGTTCATGAATTGTTTGTCGGCCGTCTTTGAAGGAAGGCATATATACACCTGGACTCTGCAAGATGTGCATGTATCGCACAGCAGTGTCAGCAACCCCTTGTAATGAATCATCGAGCATGTCTCATCCTGACTCTCAACCGACAGATGCTTGGAGAGGCCTGGGATATCCGGTCGCTTTTGACAGTTCGAAATAGGGAGAATACCCCCTTTTCAATCTTTGTATACCCTACGCATTTCTAAAAAGTGATTGGTCCCAGCCCGGGTGAGTTGGCTGCGCATGCATGCTGCGGAGTATCTTCACCAAGTAGAGGTTCTCGGTTGGTCCAAGGATCGGCCGCGTGCGCCGCGCAGGAGGGGTCAATGACCTCGTGATGTGTGCTAGGGACGGGGCGCAACGCTTGCAAAGAGCCTAAACACTTCAAGGTTCCGGGCCTCGACTGACATTAGCCATCGTAGATGATCTTCACTCGGCGAATCCTGGAAAGACACGCTCTTTCCGTTGACCGCCATGTGCGAAGGCGATTTGTCTATTCTCTTATTGGCACCAACACTGCCTATTCACGTCAGTTTCCTTTCTAACTAACACCCTAGCCTCCCGGTCAGGCACTTCTTCCCCAGTACCATCTTTCACGGAAATCCGAGTTTTGAACCACGGAAAGGTTATTTATTGTTGGGCGTACGACACCAATACGCACAACGGCTTCCGCACCCAGACACCGCCAAGAACTCTTTGTGCTTGACCAGACCTTGCTACCGCCCAACGTCCCGAGGGTTTCTTCCATGGCAGCATTTCCAAAGCCCCGGGAGACAGCATAGCACATCTACACACACAATACCCAAACAAGCAAAGAAATGTCCAACCACCCTCAGACCCTCTTCGACGAGACGGCCTTTACGGCGCCGTCCCTGCTGCAGACGCGCCGGGAGACGTTCCACGCAGCCGGCACAAAGGCACAGCTCGCCCGGCTTCACGAGACGGGCCGGTACGACTGCTTCAACCTGAAATGGAAGCCGGGAATTTACGACGATCTCTCGCGCTGGCCTTGCCCCCCGCCAATGTACTGGGACAGCGACGTGGCCAAGTGGATCGAGGGCGCGTGCTACCTGCTGCTCGACCGGCACGACGCCGAGGTCGACGCCGCGGTCAGGGAGATTGTTGACATGATACGCGGGGCGCAGGGCGAGGACGGCTACATAAACTTGTACTTTACCGTTATTGAGCCTGAGAAGAGGTGGTCGAATCTGAGGGATCAGCACGAGCTGTAAGCTTTTCATTTTCCTTGTTCCTTTCGAAAGAGGAAAGAAGTCACCCGACCATGCTGACTTGTACCAACCAATTCTCCAGGTACAACGCTGGGCATATGATCGAGGCAGCCCTCGCGCATGCAAAGCACTACAAGAACGACCTCTTCCTCGGACCCATGCTCAAGTATGTCAAGCTGATCCGGTCCGTGTTCGGGCCCGAGGAGGGCCGCAGACATGGGTACCCGGGCCACCCGGAGATTGAGCTGGCGCTGCTCCGGCTGCACGCCGTGACGGGAAACCAGGATGCGTACGAGCTGGGCCGGTATTTCATCGAGGAGCGCGGTAACCCGACGGGCCAGGACGGCAAGCACTACTACGACTGGGAGGCCGAAGAGCGCGGCGACAGCCCCTGGAAACGGCCCAACTGCTACGAGCATGCGTACGACCACTTCCACAACCAGTCGCACAAGCCCATCCTCGAGCAGGACACGGTCGAGGGCCACGCCGTCAGGGCCATGTACCTTTACACGGGCGCGGCGGACCTGCTGTGCCTCGCCGAGCGAGACGGTGATGTCAAAAGACCATTCGACAAGAAGACGGCGTACTTTGATGCCCTACAGAAGCTTTGGAACAACATGGTCGACCGCAAGATGTACCTGACAGGCGGCATCGGAGCGATACATAACTGGGAAGGGTTTGGAATCGACTACTTCCTGCCCCTGGGCACCGACGACGGCGGCTGTTACAATGAGACGTGCGCGTCCATTGGCGTCATGATGCTCGCCGAGCGGCTGCTGCACCTCGACCTCGACTCGCGCTACGGCGACGTCATGGAGCTGTGCCTGTACAACACGGTCATGGGCGCCATGGGCCTCGACGGCGGCTCGTTCACCTACGTCAACCAGCTCGCGAGCTCGGACAAGGACAATGATCGCCGTGAGACCTGGTTCGAGACGTCTTGCTGCCCGCCCAACCTGATGCGCCTATTTGGCTGCCTCGGCGGGTATCTCTGGGACTACGGGAGCTCTGGGGCGGCCGAGGCATTCGTCAACGTCCATCTCTACTCCACGGCAGAGGTGAGCTTCGAGGGCAAGGATGGCGTCAAAATCAAGCTTGAGCAAAAGTCGGACTGGCCGCGAGATGGTAAGGTGTCTTTCCACCTTCAGGCTCCGCCGGGTGTAGAGACGTCTGTCAAGTTACGGTGGCCATCATGGTCCTCGAAATATGAGGTGAGCCGAGCCAAACCACTACCCTGATGGCGATCTTCTGCTTACAATGTTGTATAGGTCACACCGCCATCTCAGGACGAGTTCGAGTGTGTAAAGGGCTACATAACCCTTCCGCCGTCATACACATCCAAGCATGCTGAATTTACGATCGAGTTCGACGGCTTTACGCCTCGCCAAGTTTTCCCGCACCCCTACACAAACCAGCACGTAGTAGCCCTGGCTCGCGGCCCAGTTATATACTGCGTGGAGGATGTCGACAATCCTTGGGAAAATAATCACTTCCGCGACACGGGGTTGGTGCGAGCTGGAGTAATCCAAGAGCATCCTGGGACCGTCAAAGTTCCAGCTGGATGTGGCAATACTAGTGGCCAAGATCACCCGTACGTCGAGCTGCGAGCTGACGGCTGGACACGACAAGATAGCAAGGGCTACGAGCCGAAAGGAATCAGTCGGGGGCAGGCTTCGATAGTACAGGCATATTCTGCTGAGGTGGCAAGACGAGGCCAGCCAGTTGACCTGGTATTTCTGCCGTATTATCTCAGGGCGAACCGTGGTGGGCGGGGTATGATGAGGGTTGCATTACTCAGAGAGTAATAGTCTTCACCGGCCACAAGAAAGCTAAGGCTGGAAGCTCTCATTGACTATGAATCGGAGTACGGACCACCGGACCTGCTGCGACCGCACACAGTGACAGAATGTCAGCCTCACTTGTCATGTAATACGGCAGGCGCACCGTAGGCTGACCACAGCACATCGTTAAAGCTTGCATGGAACTTGTGCCTCGTGGCGCAATTATCTTGAGACAAGGCAGCCTAAATAAATCGATCAGCACCAAATGGTCTTGTGAGGGGGCGGCAAATGGTAGCTCGTGACTTGTGTCGGAAGTTGTGACTGGGTGTGGTGACGAGGGTGCAATATGGTGAGGCTGCTGCCAAGAATCGCAGCCACTGCCACCTATCTCAAGAGAACACACAACTTAAGCATGAGGATCAGCAAATGCAGAAAATAGTCTAAATGACGAAGCATGGATGCCCAACGACCGTGATGGTAGACGTGTCGGGGTGCGTGACTGGGTGAGCAGTTGGGTCGTCATCGTTGCCATGAATGCATATAAGTTGACCAGAGGACGCTGGATGCTGTGACTTTGGAGAAAGGCACTGGACGCTGAACAGTTACAGTTTGCGAGCAAAAAACGATTGTCTGGCTCTCAGCAGCAGACGTCGCTGTTCTTTGACGACTTGAGTCCCGAGGCAGTGCGTAACCCGCTGAGATGCAACTGGGGAGGCCGCCTGCAGGCAGACTGCCGTCGCAGAGATGCGTGATCAATCTCAACACACCAACACGGCCAGGACCCTCACAGGTCCCAAGGTCGTCAAAGGCAATTCCATGGAGGCAAGTAGGAGCTCGCAGATGATTATCCTGTACACCAGCGAAGCAGTGGTAACCCCCGGAGAGGGCGGGGTTGTGAGCTGCGTGACTGCCTCATCAGGTTCAACATGAAAGCGGAAGGACTGTCCCTACTCAAATCAGCCAATATCGATCGGAATTAGACACTAATCTGATCTCGTAGGTTTGAAGTCACCCTGGCGCCTTGTATCGTTTCAACAGCTTTAAACTCTGTCGATCTAGACCTCCAAGTTCTATGTTGCTCTGTCGACATCTCAACACCCTTTTTCCCCATCATGGCGGGCGCACCGAAAGCTCAGTCACAAAGCCCAACCATGGCTCATTGGATTATACCATCAAAAGCGCATCATCGATCTATTCGAGCTAGGAAATTGACAGCCAGCGAGCACCCAGTCTCAGCCTTTCGGCAGTCGAGATCCGCCACGTCGAGGCCCGCACAGCCTTGCCAGCAAATACGCAGCAAGGCAACCGTGGCAAGGCGCCCAGATACGCACCAGGCTGAGAAGTACACCAACAAGGCGACTCGCGAGGCGCAACAGACTAGGATGGGGGTCTTCCGACAACCAATGCCCTTGCAGCATGACAAGGCGGTCAAGAGATTATTTGGTCGTTTTGACCACTCCATCGAGGGCCGGCCAGAACGATCGGTCCGCGACCCAGAGTACAATACACCTCCTGCCGGGCTTGATATGTGACAGCCTTTCGAGTCGGGCATTTCGCCTCGAGAATGCCTGAAGATTAGTGAAGTATTCCTGCACACCCTGTGCACCAGCCCTGATATTCACACCCTGTTCCTGCAATCCTATCAAGGATATGGTTGGCATTTGACATGGTTGGAGGTGCTCCATTTGTTCGCCGCAGACGCATTCGTCCTGCGCCATGTGTTGGTTGTATCAACCGACTGTCTCGCTGCCGGAGCAGGCTCTGCCCTTGCAGACGAGCAGAGAGTGACTTCGTTGGCTTGGCAGGCGTTCTCGGTAAGGCTCTCCCAGCTTAGGATCGTCATTTTCCGATCTATCCAGTCTTTCTCACGCACGGCCAGGCTTGACTATTTGCAGGCAGCCACGGTGCGCCTCCTCGTTGCCTGCATCAGCCTCATTCTAACTAGATGATTGTGCTGCGATGTGTTGTAGAACAGCCGTTCCATCGCTTTTGTGTCACCTCGCTGGCCATGTTTCTGACGCTGAGATAGCGCGGGCTCTCAAGGTTTCTCGCGGATGCATGGGCATTAAACGCGTGTGCATATGATCGAATCCTTGTTGGCATGCACTACAGTGCAATACCAGTCTTGCTATCATTACGGTGCCAAGTTACGGCTCGCTTGAAAACACACAGCGACAGCGCTTGTACTGTGCTTCTCAGTGTCAAGATCGATGAACCACACAGCCTAGTAACTATAATACAAGGGTGCACCTCCACAGGCTACATTGTTCTGCAGTCTACTCTTCAGACCATTTCATGAGTTGACATCAGAAGAGCTGGCCATTGTCCCGGGTCATTGTCACTTTCACAAGACTACAAAAATCGATCGATTCATTCTCACTTGACTACACTTTTGGGCCAACGCCCTGAAGCGGCAAAGAAGCCAGCCTAAACATGTATAATTCACATTCTCGGAACCACACCGAGGATGAATGTACTCAACACTATGCCTTTGACGGGGCGAGAGACAGTGCAGCTCATTCTCCAGCTTCTCTGGCTGGCACATCGGATGCAGCGACAGCGCCGCCTCTGGACAGGGTAAACAACCTCAGCAGTCACAGCAACGACAGCACTACTAGTGTCGGCTCTTCAGACAGCGACTTCTCGGACGATTTCGATGGTACGGTTTACCTGGGAGGTGATGCTGGTGAAGAATGGAGACGGATTGGATCTTTCCCGGGCGAGATAATGAGTCCGGTTCATGCTCATCCCGCGGATCAACTCGGTGTGGAGCAAACGGAGCATCATTCAACAACGGAGCAACCAGGACTGCAACGACACGCCAGCTATCACCAACTCCATTATCCACAACACCGCCGATCCAGTGTTCGCAGTTTGACAGAACGTTCTCGGTAAGAAAAGAAATCTGAGGTCCAGTGATGTGAATAGCCTACTCACGCACAGAATTGAAGCATTGTTGGGGGCGGAGACCACGTCAATACGGACTCGACCAAAGCAAGCTACCAATGTTTGTCTCCTGGGTGCATGACGAGGCCTTTCAAAAGGCCAGCCGACTTAGATCGACACTACAAGCACAAACATCTGACCTCACCTATCGACCAGTTCTTTTGTGATTACAAGCGGTGTTATCGCAGCACCGAGCCTTTCACAAGGCGGGATCACTGTCGAGATCACTATCGAGACTTCCACCAGGAGGACTTGTCGCGCAGGGGCAGCGAAAAGCTTCGCCACGAGCCAAATGTCCACCGGAAGTGGTGGCGATGTGTCAAGTGCCTTGACCGGATCGACATCGCCAAGGACAAGTGGCAGTGCCCTCAGTGCCAGACGACGTGCGATCCAGAAAGGCGCAAGCTACGGGTGACCTCTGTTGTGAAAGATCAGAATTGAGCAGTACCAAACGCCATGGCGACATATTATCCTGTTCACGTGACGAAGGTCATGCTCTCGACACGGTACCAGACTGGCTAACATGGCCTCTTCTCGATAATACTTTCACACTGCGCCAGAGCCACGAGATCCAAATCTGGACAATAATAGGTCTGCTGGCAGAAATCCTCCCGTTCGGAAACTGGCCGTTGCTGCTCTTCGGGTCAATCTGCTGTGGTATCACCGGTACACCAAATTCACACTCCATGGACTTGCCTTGATAAAATACATCCTTAGCGTTTTTACACAAATGTTTGTGCGATTTTTTTTTTTGCTTTTCAATTTTCACTTTTCGACACTCATTGTTCTCGGCGAATACTTAGCGCACTGGGATCAGCGTGTCAGCCCCGGATCTGGGTCCACGAGCGACACGAGGTTAGCCGACTCATACGGTATTTTCGTCTGCATTCAACACCCCTCTACGTGCTCCCAACCCTAGAGACAGTACAAGCAACATCTAAAGCGAAAGGTTGAACAAGGAGGAGAGAGTGTGACGCAGCAAGAGTTTAGCCAAAGGGACCAGTTGGCTACACGCGCATGGTCCCTGTCATTTGTACGTTTCAAGACCGGACCTACTCTAATGGTTTGGTTGTGAGAACAAAGTAGCCGCAGTCGGTCGGTTACAGCCCTGGGTCTGACGAGGAGGAAGAAGCCGGGCTCGATGTGGTTTTAGGCAACGCACGCCGACGATGTCAGAGGACCACATCAACGTTGTATGACGTGTTTTGTCTATACGTTTGAAGAGATAGAGTTTGGTTTGCAGGAACGGAGTCATGGTATACATAAGTAGAGATTGTCTCATGGTTGTAGTTCGTCGTTATAGAGTTGTCATTAATATACGCTGTTGCTTCTTCCTGTTACCTAGAGCTACGGGGAGACACAGCACGGGCAGGCAAGGCCCACAGCAGCCCTTGAGCCTTGGGTACGCTGTAGAGAAGCAGGAAGATATCATGGCATGCACGCCCACGTTCTGCGATTGTCAAGCCGCATCTTGGACCCAACTCTCTTGTCTCGCAGGCAAGGTAGCACTTGTTCGGTGCACTTCCGACACGACTGACGAGGCTACCGTCCAGACCTCGGCGCAGTTCCGAACCATGGGCACACAAACAACACGCCACACGTCACACACCATACACCACACACCACACACACACAGCCGACGCCACGCACGCATGACCAAACCCCGCGCTGGGGCCCCGCAAACCGTGCACTTGCCACGACGGAACAGTGCCGAACTTGTCTCTCCCCCGCTTCGAGGTGCGTGATCCCCCTCGTTGCGTGCGACCCGTGAGGTTCGACCGTCATGGCGGGTAGGGGGGAAGCAAAGAAGAAATGGATCGCGTGACGCCCAGGCCATTGTTATGCTCAGGGCGACGTGATGAGATTCACAAAGGCGTCCTCCGCAAATCGGCCTGATGGAGCCTACCAAGCTCCCACCCGGGGGTTTCGGAGGGCGACTCCAGCCAGCGGCCACAGAGTTTTGGCCGGGCTCGGCTCCGACCACGCTCCGATGATGATAATGCGCACATTCTTTTTTTTATCTCGCCTCGGAAAAGGATCTGGTCGCAAACGAGTCGGTTTCACACCTCTGGTAATTGCGCAGCATACTCCGTACAAACCGTAACGCACGTCTCTCGTCTCACCCGCGTCGCATCGAGTCAGCCAGCCCTTGCTTGCAGTCCGGCCTGCACCGTCGCGACCTCGGCACATACACACGGAAGCGGCAAAAGTGCCCGGAAGGCTGCCGCCCTGGTGAGTTATCCCCAGACCGAGGGAATGCCGCTGCGAGCCGGGTCGGTTCGCAGGACGACGCAGGAGAACCCTGAGCGCGCTCATGCGCGGGCGCACAAAGGTCACCTGGGCGGGCGGCGGCGGCCACTCATTGGCTGCGCATCCATTGCCCCGAGACTCGAGCATTGATGGCCGAGTCTCCGAGAAACCCCTCCTTTGCCCACCTTGCAGGGTCAAAGTTGCGCCAGACGACCCCCGGACTAACTCTTTTGCTGCTCGGCCTCTAGCTCGCCATCTTGTTCACCTCTGCCGGCGCCTCGTCAACCTGCCAGAAACTCCACCTCTGCGTGTTATCGTGGGCCCCTTATCGCTCTTTGCCCGCCGCCCCGACCCGGATCCAGCTACCCGGCCACCTCATCCTCGGCTTTGTCGTCCAAGCCTGCGCCTCGTCCCGCCTGCCGCCACTGTCTCTGCTCCCGGAATCACAGAGTCGGTTTTCGTCGCAGTCCGAGTGTCTCCGGCCGCCCCTCCTTCAACATGAACTCCATCCTCTGCTCTTCCGTCCGTCCTCTCCGGTCGTCTCTTCTCTCGCGATCTGCACGTCCCTTTGCTGTCAAACCCTTTGCACCCTCCATAGCATCAACCGCCGCATTCCACCGCACCACCATCATGGCTTTCCAGAAGATCAAGGTCAAGAACCCCGTCGTCGAGCTAGATGGCGACGAGATGACTCGTGTCATCTGGCAGGACATCAAGGACAAGTTCATCACCCCGTATCTCGACATCGACCTCAAGTACTACGATCTCGGTCTTGAGTACCGTGACCAGACCGATGACCAGGTCACCATCGACGCCGCCGAGGCTATCAAGAAGTACTCGGTCGGTGTCAAGTGCGCCACCATCACCCCCGATGAGGCCCGTGTCGAAGAGTTCAAGCTCAAGAAGAGTAAGTCGGGTCCCGGCTGCGACCCCATGAGCCCCGACGCCGCTAACACAAGACTGTTTGTTCTCCTGCAGTGTGGCTTTCTCCTAATGGTACCATCCGTAACGCCCTTGGCGGCACTGTCTTCCGTGAGCCCATCGTCATTCCTCGCGTGCCCCGCCTTGTACAAGGCTGGAAGAAGCCCATCATCATCGGCCGTCACGCCTTTGGTGACCAGTACCGTGCCAAGGACGCCGTCCTGCCCGGCCCTGGCAAGCTCTCCATGGTCTACACCCCGGACGGTGGTGAGCCCCAGGAGATTGAGGTTTACAGGTTCAAGGAGGGCGGTGGCGTTGCTCAGACCCAGTACAACACCGACGAGAGCATTACTGGCTTCGCACACGCCTCGTTCAAGCTTGCTCTCGAAAAGGAGCTGCCTCTGTACATGAGCACCAAGAACACCATCCTGAAGAAGTACGACGGCCGCTTCAAGGACATCTTCCAGGAGATTTTCGACGCCCAGTACAAGGAGGCCTTCGACGCCAAGAAGATCTGGTACGAGCACCGCCTCATCGACGACATGGTCGCTCAGATGATCAAGAGCTCCGGTGGCTTCATCATGGCCCTGAAGAGTAAGCATTTCGTCCAAACGCTATAGGGAAGTTGTGTACTGACTTGCTTTGCGCAGACTACGACGGCGACGTCCAGTCCGATATTGTCGCCCAGGGCTTCGGCTCTCTGGGTCTCATGACCTCTGTTCTCATCACCCCTGATGGCAAGACCTTTGAGTCCGAGGCCGCCCACGGCACCGTCACTCGCCATTACCGCGAGCACCAGAAGGGCCGTGAGACGTCGACCAACCCCATTGCCAGCATCTTCGCCTGGACCCGCGGTCTTGTACAGCGTGGCAAGCTCGACGAGACTCCCGAAGTCGTTGCCTTTGCCGAGAGCCTGGAGCAGGCCTGCATTGACACGGTCGACATCGACGGCATCATGACCAAGGATCTGGCCCTGGCCTGTGGCAAGACTGCCCGCGAAGACTATGTCACCACGACCGAGTACCTGAACGCGGTTGAGAGACGGATGAAGTCCACCCTCAAGAACAAGCTGTAAAGTTGGGCTCTTGAGCTAGTTTTAGGCACATCCAGCTGCTGCGCTGGGCCGAGGTCTACGGGGCCAGCTGAAGCCTTTACACGTGCCGGTACTACTCCATCCACACACGCCCTCACCACATGTCCGTTAGCTCCCGGGAAATCTCGGGTGGGACCATGCATGAGGTCTAGCCCACCTGGACAATTGGTTGGCTTACCGGCACAAGAACCCACTCCCATCCATCCGTGGAGCGGAGGAGCTAGAGAACGTTGTCTTGTCTGCGTTGGCATATGCCGCCCTGCATAGCATTGCTCTCTCTATCATGTCGCCGCTGGCAGGTGGGTTCTACGATGAACATGTGTCTCTTGGATTGGATTAGATAGAGAACCCCAAAACTGTACATAAAAAGTCTATAGCATACGGCATCGCTTGGAAATAAATCAACACCATCATCGTCGTTGTGGCCTCGGTAGCTATAAAATGCATGCATGCCTGTAGAATGGACGTCCATCCCGTTGTCTCACTACCACGGCTACTGCAATTAACTGCTCTCACCTCACACACACTTACACAACACACATAACTACTGCTGCTCTTCTACGCAACCCGTCTCTTTACAGTCCCACCAGCTACTGCCGGCGACCCGAGCCCCGCGTCCTCCCGAATCACATGCTTCATTGCCAGTGCACCTTTTCCCATTCTCCGCACCCGCCCCCCCGCGTCAGTCTCGAGTTGTTTAAAGGCATCCCGGAGATCGGGTCTGCATGCATGCATGCACATCTGCAACAACCTGGGAGGGCTAGGCCAGGCTCACCAGGCTCACCCATTACGCGGCGAAAGATGGGTAGGGAAGGGGTCTTTAGTTCGGGGCAAGACTGCAAGACCATGGACAAGAGTTTTGAAAGCAATCCATGATCGTTTAGTAGTGGGCGTGCGACGGGGGCGGTACAAGACGCTGTAGGCGGTGCTCGGGGAAATCATAACTCTTTCTTGAGGGGTGAAGGCGCACGATACCCACGAACCGACAGAGCTGATTGTCTAGATGGCAATCTCTGGGCTCAGATGGGTGCAAGTAATAAAATTGAGAACGAGTTCAACGCGGAATTCGCGACGATTTGGGAAAAAAAAAAAGAAGTCTTTTGCTGAGTATCATAGAAAAAGTAAGCTGTGAAATACATTATGCAGGCCGAGTTGCGTCCCACGAGGTTGAGCGTGCGTTGGTTGACCTTGAGTCTATGGAACAACTGCGCAAAGATCGTTCGCAGCAGCCACACCAGGCTGAGAATTACTAATGCAGACTTAGGAACTCGGCACATAGCCCGCTTCCTAGGCCCTTGCGGTCCGTTTTCTTCCAAAGGCTTCTAGTGCCGCCTCCGCGATGGAGCCAATGTTTGCATAGGGCCATCGCTTCAGCGGCTGGGCCTAGGGGCTTCTTAAGTCTTACTCGGATAGTGGTTGTTGTTTACATTAGGGTATAGTATCCTAGTTCGGCACTGGGCTATCCCAGATACTGCGTGCTTCGCATAGGTGCTGAACGGTCACTGCTAGTATTCGTCCCACCGTGTCCCACCACAAACCAGAGACGGACATAACTATATAGTGAATGGGTGTAGGGGATCCTGAATGTGCTGAAAGTCCCTAGTCGAGAGTCCTTTGTCTAGGGGCGACCGCGGGTGCTAGGAGGTATGGATGTCTCTGGAGTCTGTAGCGCATGTATTGTAAGGAGATCAGTGCCAGCCCCTCTTCTCATTTCCCTCATTCTCGGGGATCGAGCTGGGCGCGTTCGCATCCGTAACACCACTATACGCGGGCCGATCCTCCGTACTCGGCGCGCTGGCCGTTGCGGCCATTGTCTCGTCGTAGCTTGGCGGCGCGTCGTCTTGGGGTGGCATATTGCCCGGCCCCAGCTGCGGCGGGTACAGCGGATCGTGCGTCTGAACCGGTCGGCCAGCGCCCACTGGCAGAGGCGGAGGGCCCATGGCGTCTTGGCCTGATGGTCCGCTGGGAAAGGATGGCCGTCCTGCTGGCCAATGGCCGGATTGGAATTGCGCGTTGAGGCCAGCCTGCGAGGCTCGTGGGGGAAGCTTCGGCGGGGTCGGCTTGCTGTTTGCGGCAGCCGCTGCCTGGAGGAGCTCGGGAGGTGGCTTGATGCCGGAGTAGACGCTCACGTTTGACAGCTTCAGAGGTAGGCGTAGCAGTTGCGGGAATGCTGACGCTCCCTTTGCGCCAGGCATGCCCCATGACAAAGCGAGCTGTACCTCGAGCTCGTAGCGGCGCTCAATATTGCAGGCTTTAAAAGAGGGCGCTACCGTGTTGGGCAGTGTCTGACCGGCCCAGAGGTGGTTGGGTAGCTCAAACTCTGTGCCGATTTCGTCTTCAGGTTTGCCGAGGAGTATTTTGAGATCCTTTTGTGTGACAACTACCCATTTCGACGTCTCGGTATGGTGCAGCGTAGATACACGCACGTGGGTGTGGCCGATAAGAACCAGCTCCAGCCCGACGAGGTATATATCCGCATTTACTGACGTCGTTTTTTTGGTAATGATCCTGAGCGGCATGTTTTCGTTGCAGGTCAGTATGGCAGGGTGTGGAAGCCGTGCCGCAACCTCGATGGTGGGAGGTTCTTGCCTCCCGTCTTCCATAATTCCAGGCTCGGGAGCTGCTGTAGTTTCTTTGTTCTTGCTTTTGCCGATGCCAAAGAATGATGCTCTCTTCGAAGGGTGTGGCGTTCGTGGACTAAAGGCAAACGACCGCTTGGCAAAAGCTTCCTGTGATGTCAAGGCCGGTCGCGGCGGCTCGAGCGGCAGGAATTTGAAGCCAACCTGGAAACGCCAGTTCTCCTTGAAGAAGCCAGGCCGCTGGATCGTGACTTTGATGTAGTATCTGATTTCGGCCTGGGCGTGGAACCCCGTCAGACTCGGAGGGAGCGTCGACTTGACGTGCTGCAGCATGAGTTGGCGAGTGCCATCCATAGTACGGAATCCGCCTAGTCCGAGCATGCCAGGGTTTCCCGGGGCACCCATGCCACCCACTCCGATCAGTGAGGACATTGCTTTGGGGTCGTGGCAGATGTTGTTGAGGGGCATCTTGAAGCTGAAGCGGAACGCATGCTGGCCTGGGTTGAAGACGCTCGAGCCGCCAGGCCCGTTGTAGCGCGTCTCATGCGTCGGAAAGATCTGCTGTATCCGGTAGAGCAGCTTATGGCTCTCGGTTACGACGCCATTGTTGTGGTCGTATGGCCTTACGCGGCCGTCCATGTCGGGCGTCTTGAGGGCCGTGCGGGCGTCGCCTTCGAGCTTGACGACGACATTTCCAATCGTCTCGACACGGTTGATGCCGAGAATGACCTGGCCGCTAATCTCGTCGAGATTCGTGTAGAACTCTTGCGGTTTGTCGAGGGCGATGCGGAGCGACATGGCGAGTCGCGGAGCTCTAGGAGCTCTGGTTATCAGTCGGAAGGTTTGTGGTGGTTGGAGAGGTTGGAGAGGCTATCGAGACTGGGCCATCATCGGTTTAGATTGGCGGCGGCAATCTGAATGCAATCTCGCCTACTAAGACAGCCTGGTGCCTGGCGTCAGACAGGCTGGCAATCTATCGGCAGGTCAGAGCCAGCCAGACCTTGCGTACTCTGATAGATATCGTCGGAGCTTCGGGCTGCCAAGGGCATGGCGATGGGACGTCGCTGCGCCCCTCGGTCGTCGTCATGCGGCATCCCAGCTCTCCCGCGTTATGTCATCACTACACCTTGGCAAGCTAACAGTGTTTGCGACAGCACTGAACTGTGCTTCTGCACGGCCTGACCACTCGGCATGAATTACCCCGCCACTTTACACGAACGATTGGCCAGGCGCGCTCGACGCGTCTCCTAGCAACGATAGTCAACTGTGAGCTTGGCGACATCTTTTGTCAAGCAACGTCAAAGCCTCTTGTAGATGACTGGACCTTGAGAACACTACGCAGTCCCGAGCAGACCATTACCACATTCTATTTATAAACAACTGCAATCTCCAAACGATGGCAGCCCGCGATCCTCCACCCCCGACCATCCTCGCACACAAGACAGCCTTCCTCGCGGCGCAGACGCTTCAGCTCTCGCAGCCTCTCGCAGCCTCGCACGCCTGGCAGCAGCGCAACAACAGCAGTCCCTCGGACCCGAGTGCGGCAAGCCATCCCCACCTGCCGCAGAAGACGCTCGATGACGCGCTCTTCCGCCTGAACCACCTCCTCCAGCAGCACTCGCGGCGCGTCTACGCCCCGCAGGCCTCGAGGCACGTCGCCGAGCAGATCGAGCGGCTGCTCCTTGACTCTGCGGACCGGTACATTGCGGGCCGGAGGGGCGGCGATGGCGGCGCGCCGGGGGACGAGGATGGTGACAGGGATACGCTCCGCGAAGAAGACGCGCTCCGCGTAGGCGCGGACTTGAGTATGTTTCCTCGACCTCTAGCGTGAAGTTATGCAAATTGGTTCTTTTCTGAAAACTTATCTTTCGGTGTCTCCCAGCAAACAATGACATCATCTCCTCCCTCCCGTCGACATGGGCGGAAGTCCGCCAGTCGGAAGCGGACGCTCACCCTGCGGAAGCACAGCGGTATACGGAGCTCGTCACACAGCTTCAAACCTTGGCCGCCCGCCGGACAGAGGCGCAGCAGCGTGTGAGCCGCCTGCGCCGCATCGAGGCCCTCATGCAACCTTTCAGTCAGGTCCATAGCGAGAAGGAGGGAGAAGCGTTAGGCGTCGTACAGGAGAACATGGTGACTCGTAACGGCGATGTAGAGAAGGAGCTCGAGCGCATGCGCATGCTGCTCGTCCGCGTTTCTGGTAGGCTTGCGCAGCTTCCAAACCCGCCCGGTGGTGGTGTTTCTGCCGGTCGAGATGTGAGAATGCGGGATGGGGACGAAAATGGTGGGGAGGCCGGGTTTGTACAGGATCTTGACATGGTCGAAAGGAACAAAGTTGATGCGTTACTCGGAGCCTTCTGAGACTCACACATGCGGGTCTAGGCTTTGTGTCTTTCTTTCTTTCTTTCTAGTGGCTTCTTCACTTTTCTTCACATACGTGGATCTCGGCTTCGCATGTTAGCGCTGTATTGTTGGATATACCCCCTGCTTGTTTACATGGTCTTTTGCTACATTATCAACCAATTGTGCTTGGCGTCGGGATTCTCCATGCATTCTACTAATTGGACATTCCAAACATAGCGCGTTCTCAAGTCGTTGTAGTCGTTTCACTCTTTGACAATGTTGCCCAACAGCTGTGCAACTGCCTGAACATGCATGATGAAATCATCAACATTGTCCTCGTTGACACTTCCGCCAGAGCCTTCACGCATGGTGAAGCTCAAGCTCGTGCTTGGGTCCTTGCCCTGTGCACAAGATGCAGCGGTTTCCCAATGACGGACGACGGTGACGTCGATGACATAGTCCGTCTTTTCTTGCCACCATAGAAACTCGTATTTCGTCTTGATGGTGAGATTGTTGCAGTCCGGGCATCCTCGAAGTCTTGGGAAGTCGCCAACTGCATCACAATCCCAGACGATCTTGGCTCCCGCCAAAACCCTCTTAGCCGGCGGTCTGGTCTCGTCATCTGCCATGGTTTCAACCATCCAGTCGATCGCCCTAAATTACGTGAGCTTAGCACTTTATCATGGTGTTGTGCTTGTATAATGTTGACTTACTTTCCGAGCCTGAGCACTTGTATCTGGAACAAGGGTGGGGGCTGTGGTAGATGGATTCTTTCACAGCCAATACTATAGCCGCTATTATGGCCGACTGCCGGACGTTCCAGGTCGGCAATAAGCCGTTCCATGGGCGTTTGCAACTCAATATGGTACGATGGGGTGGCCTCCGCCGCCAGTGACAAGTTGTGGTCAGTAGGAGTGAAGAGTCCCCCTACGTCTGCTCGGATAGCAGAAACAATGGCAGCCGCAGTGTTTACATCACCAAAGCTTGATTTCCGAGTTAGCCAAGTCAAATTCAACACAGCTAGCTCTTGGTGGATCCAGCTCACTGTTCTGGTATCGTACTGATGGTTCTCGGGTGGTTGAGCATCGCGGTGAAGTCTATCAATGACGAAGAGTTTTCTTTCCATGTTTGTAGGCTTAGATGGCCGAAGAAGACCTTGACGATATTGTTCATATAATGGGGCTTCTTCATCTGATCGACCAACGTCTTTGTGAGAATCTGTCGAAACTCCCGTCTTGTTTGGGAAAATGCAGTATGGTCTAGTAGAACAGCAGAACAATTTGCCTGGAGTCGTGGTCGTCTGTTTTTGAGGCCGCGGATTGCCGTGACCTGCTGCAAAGCAACAATGGTTTGGGTGGGATCGAGTCGTAATGGCTCCACGAGTGTCTGGTGATAAGAGCTTTTTGGCTCTTGATCTGAGCGGTGAATATCTAGCATAGCCCGGTACTGAGCAATCGAAGTGACCAAATCGTGTGCATCCTGAGTTGTAACACGAAGGTAAGGCGTGCTGGTATTTGCGACCTGCTCTAACTTTACTGCAGACATTGGACCTGTGGTCTGAGGAACTTGGCACGCTGCTCGTAAAAGCGCAAGTCGCTGGTGGTGATTCCCGGTGTTCGAGGGAAGTACGATGATGGCGTTGGTGCAGCTTTTGGGCTGGGCTTTCCCAGAAGATCCGTTTCGCATAAGGACTCCCGCTGTTTCCGTCTTTGTGAGATCCTGCTGCTCGTGCGCCTGATGGCATTGCAAGGCATTATCAGGATCATCTCGAAGCGTAATAGCAGGTATGAGTTGCTCGATTGACGGTTGTCCTTCAGTCTCCTGTGCATATTTTTCCGGTCGGCGATAAAGATGGTCAAAAGGGGATGCCGCCACGGGCTCATCGTCAGCCTCCAACGGAGCCAGCAGGAACCTATGTCACAAAAACGGTGAGCTATGCTGATCGAAATATCTACATTTCTATTCGGCAGGCTCACGAATCGTCCAGGAAGTTGGGCATCTTGGCTTTAGCGTGCCGGTTCAAAGTAGGCAACGTGAGTTGGTCGTGGTGAAATGAAAAACTGTCCGCAGCCTTGCTGGTGGCTCAAAACATGCTTGACTGATCGTAACGAAAATAGGCTTCCGACGCCAGGCGGGATTGTTGACGGAACGGTGGAAAAATGATGGCTGTGTTTGGAGGGATTATTGTCTGAGCGCAGGCATCAAAATCTGAGGAGACAACGTAATTTGGACCGAGAATTGAGATCAATGGAGCCAAGTGTTTGCAGCAAGACCGCTTGCTGCAAGTGCCGTACAGTAGTGGACAGCTCCTTCCGTGGCAATAAACTTGCTGGCCCGAGCGGTGCTCATGCCGAGAGCTATGCAGGTTGCCGCGCAATTGTTCCCTGAGTACTGAGATACAACATTGCTGTTCTCGTCCGGACATATTTTCAACCGCCTTACGAGCTACCCTGGGAAACGGCAATGAACGTGTGAATCGTTTTACTTCGAGTTTCCTTCCGAATCTGGACCTACTCATGTCCGCAAGTTCTAGATAAGAACAGCAGTCTGCGAACGAACATAGAAATTCTCACTAATCTGATGAGCACGGCGCTAGAATAGTGATTCATCGCCACTGAAACCATACTTGGTTATACAGCTTCAGTCCAAGCCAGGCAACATTGGTGGAACCACCATCTTCATTGTTCCTTACTCGACCATGACTCGTCACCGTGCTATGATTGTGAAGCCTCTGGGGCGGGGGCCGCGGCCATTTTCTGCCGTAGGACTACACCACGAAGCGTCAAGTTAGCATAATACTACGATATATAGAAGCTTTTTCTCACGTGAGGAAACATACCGTCTTCTATTAATCGAACGTTGTTCGTCTTGCCCTGCACAATAGCCTCCAGTTCCTTCAAACTCCCTCCAACCTGGGTGACCTTGCTCTGGTAAAACTGTGCCGCTGACTCGATGCTCTGGATAACAGGATGAGCAGGAGAACTTGGACATGAAACGAGAGTAGGGACGCGGCGGCTTTACCTTTTCTATGTAGAATCCCGTGCCAACGTCGACGAGAACATGGTTGGCATTTGTTAGAGTGCCGCGGACGTATAGCGAGTTGGTGAGCGGCACGAGTACCGACTTGTCGTTCTGGAGCGCAGGCGAGCCCCCGGGCTTCGGGGCGCCTACACAACGAAGACACTCGCGGAACTTGGCCTGCGCAGCGTGCAGCTGGGTGAAGGATGACGTGAGATGCTCAATCTCCTCGTCGAGCTGCTTCTTGACCTGGCTCAGTTGTTGGACACTGAGCGTATCGAGATTTACTACGGCAGCTCACGGTCAGTCATCTGGAGAGTGTTTGACTGCTGAATGCTTGATGGTGGGGCAGCCTCACTTGTTTCGCCGCCGCCGGAAGCCATTGCGAATAAAGGAACTTTAGTGTGTTGCCTACTATGTCTTTGTGTGAGTTTGGCTATGCGGTGATGAAATTAAAATATGCACAAGGCTTTATTGTCGTTCATGGGCTCGCTGGACCGTTACTGTTCTGGTTGACAGGCACCATCTCCATACCGTGCTTGCACATCGCGATAAATTCCGGCCACAATCGAACCCCGCAACGGCTCGCATTCACAGTGTCCCAATTCCTTCGTTTGACCTAACACACACAGAAACCAAACCTCGAATTGTGAATAGACTTTCGCATAGTAGAAAGATAAATTATCGTTGCTCTAAATGCAAGATGCTTCCTTGACAGCCGAAATCGTAGTGATTTATGCAAACGTCCTGTAGAACGCCCTACATTGCGAATAGTGCTCGAACTCCTTATTGGCAGCCTGTGGAAATGGTTGAACGAGCTTAGGAATTCTAAACTCTTATTAATAAGAGAATGCGACGATAGGTGCTGGAGCTAGGCCCGGAAGCTTAGCAGCACTTTCGGGAGTGAGGTTGAAAAACTCCAGATGTTCGCGTGTCGTGCTGTCATTGTTGGAAGAGATGGAGAGACTTGTCCGTAATCAGGACAATGACCACAGTTGTGCCGTACAGCCGCCGGGGTGCCTGCTGCCAAGCACTATGCTCGATTACTGTGGTGCTTAGGCCCTGACACCGACATCTCACATTCTGTTTGCAGTTATTTATTTCGAAGCGTGTAATATCATACCTCATTGGGTGGACGTCTTAATTACTTGCATTGCTCCTTACATCGCGGCTGGCATGTTGCGTGTTGCGCTTTAACCTTCCCTCGCTCTTGCCAGGTCCTTACCTTGGCCACCTCCAAAGCCCGCCTCGCCTCGTGATGGGCAGGCTTGCAAGCCGTGTTCTGCGCTCGCGCGTGGTATGTTCATCTCAGCAGCCAGGATTACCGACTTTGTCAGGCTCATCACTACAGAGACATCCCACTAATGCATCATATCGCTACTCCAGATTCAGGCCAGAGTCGTCATCCAGAATCCAGGTCGTTCCAGCCAGCTCGCACTACCTCGGATAGACTACCAGCAGCCACCGCAGCAGGAAAGAAGCGATGCAGGACCACACCCAGGGTCAGGTCGCTGGGGCGGCTCCCAATCGTCTCAGGATGGGCCAGAACTCACCGGCTTTTCGGCTGGCCTGCACAAGTTCATCGAGGGCTGTGCTACTGCTGTTGGCTCCATCCTGATACTTGGGGTTGCCGGCTATTCATATCATACCTACTACAAAAAACACGTGCTGCGCAAGATGGAGAACGCCTTTGCCGTAGGGTACTCTAGTGACGAGCTGGCCGCCCTCAGTCGTCACATTGACCCCAATGGCTCGCACGCCATCCTGGAAGCGGTTGTGAAAGGCAACGACAACGACTGGGTCTTCCGTGAGGAGCAGGCCGTGATTGACAGCATCGTCGATGGCTCGACCAAAGGTTTCTACCATCTCATTAGTGGCGAGAAAGGGACCGGTAAGACGTCCATGCTGCTCAAGGCGATGCGCAGAATTGGCGGCGAGGGCGTCGCCATGATGGAGGCGCACGGCGACCCCGAGATCTTCCGTATCCGGCTCGGCAAGGCGCTTGACTTTGAGTTCCACGAGGATTATATCGGCAGCCTCTTCAGCTTCAAAGGGCCCCGTGACACCACTGCTCTGCTGGACATTGAGCGTGCTTTCAACAAGATGGAAAAGGTCGCCCTGCTACGTAAGGAGAAACTCGGGAAGCCGCTCGTTCTCATTATAACCAGTGCCCATCTCGTCCGGGACGACGAAGACGGCCAGGATCTCCTCGAGCTAATTCAGCAACGAGCAGAACTCTGGGCCGCAAGTGGTTTGGTCACGGTTGTATTTGTCAGCGACGACTACTGGACGATGGAGCGGCTCATGTGGCAGGCCACTCGTCTGCGGATCAATTCTATTCGAGACATTCCTAGAGATTCGGCGATGGAAGCAGTGCGCATGTTCCGACTCCAGGCCTTTGGGGAAGAAGTACCTACTGATGTACTTGCCGAAGTCTATGCCAAGATCGGAGGTCGCCTGAGCTTCCTCTCTCGCGTAGCCAAGAGCCCTGACATGCTCCAGGCTTGCAACGCGATCTGCGACAGGGAAAGACGCTGGTTACTGAATAAGTACTGGGTCTTGGGCAAGGACCTCGACCCTGGTGGCGAGGATCAACAGGACTTATCATCGGCAGCCATGCTCCTGGCAAAGGCACTGGTGGATAAAGAGGCAGAGATGAAGCGAGCGGACAACTATGACGGCAGCCTACCTCAGATACCGCTCCACGAGGCTCGACAAATCATGACCAATGCAGCCTGGATCAAGTCTCATGACCATCACAACATCTTTACGATAAACCCTGATGGCATGGTTCAAGCAGACTCGGTGAGCATGCAGGCTGCCATGCGTCAGATTTGCAATATGCCGGGCTTTCAGGAGCACCTTCAGGAGACATTAGATCGACTTGATGAGATTGAGTGCCTGCAGAGAACGAGGGAGGTCACGTTAAAAGATCTAGGAGAGGGCGGGCAGTACAAAGTTGTACTAAGCAAAGGGGCTCATGGGGAGACAGAGGCGACCTTTTCTTTGAAGTCCGAGGTGGATGATGAGGGCGATACCAATTCAACGAAGAAATGAACGACCACGTGAAATCTTTAGCGTTTGATATAATCTGGACTTTTCCACGACTGAGATCGCAAAGTTGAATTTCGCCATGAGAAGAGAATAAGCCAAAGCTCTACGACACAATATTCTCAACGACTAGGACTCGGTCGGCTCTTTACGACCGAAATGTATCTCTTAAACCTCCGACACTTGCTCCGCGCTCAAATCTAGCTCGCGTCTCCGACAGCATGGTCCATTCCTGAGCCTTGACATGCCCTCGCCACCGAAGAGTGGCCCATTCCTTGACCACACCACAAGATAGGCAACCTCAAGTGGCTGAGGCTGTTACGCCTCGCTCTTGGCACACATGCATGATTTATCACTGAGGCTGTGCAGCGGGACGTTGCTGTATACAATTGGCTTGACCAAGATCGAGCCTCTCGGAGAAGATGACGAGTAGTAGCAGTGTCTGCACCTCTACTTCGACGCCGTGATGCTTGTGTTTCTCTGCGACAGCCACGGTACTGGCACCTACAGCTACCGCTAAGACCCGCAAGAGCCCTAGACGCCCTTGTGATGGCTGGAGCGTGACATGTTCTCGAGCAGTGTGTCAGGGTAGTGCTAGCACAGGAGGCGGCAGATAAACCTGGAGGACATCGACGGGCGGTAAAGTAAAAAATATGTGTACGGGCAGGTTATCAGGCTGTTGGCTTGTGGTTCTGATTTTTATATTTCCGGCTACTAAGAGTTATTTCTTTTGTGGCGTTGATGATGGGGAGAGGAAACTCGTGGTCAAGGGCAAGCAAAAGAAGAACGTCTCTGTGGCGTTTCAACTTGACAGCATGATTGAAAGACTGGTTCTTCCTGCCATGTCTCAAAACGGTAGCGAGGCATGCGATAGTTTACAATACTTGCTAGCATCTCCACGTGCCCGTGTCTGACTTAAGCGAGGTTATCTACTCAAATATTGAGCCTCGGCAGGGCTATTCAGAATGATGGTTCGAGATAGGCAATTGTGACATTGCGTTGTATCAAGATAGCAAACTACAACTGAATTAAGCGGGCGTTTCCATAAACGACGATGATTATAACGACACGATCTCTCTGGTGAAGATGACTTGCAAGTTGCCTTTCAAATGAACATGTGATAATATACACAGGCAGCTAGGAGCTAGTAAACATGAAGAGTACGCCATATGATCGTATGTTACATAAGTACCTAATGTTTCATGCGATGCGACGACCTAATAGCCATGTTGACACAACTCATTAGCAGCCGACGGTGCAAAGCTGGAATCGCATCAAGATGTTGGATCCGTCGTCGTCGTGGGACTTTCAATTGAGCCGGCGAGGCTCTCACCACTGACCCAAGTCCAGGTCGCAAGATTGATCATCCATGTCAGTTTCAAACACCTTGGCGACAACCTCGGTCAATTGCAGTACTGTCTCGAGTTTTCTGTGTATTTTCTAGTTTTTTGAAGAAGTACTGGCTGCTTGCGAAATCATCATCACGATTGCTCGTCTAGAACCTGAGGCGTGCAAAATTAGGAAACTTTCCAGCAGCCACTTCCTCTGCAAACCGCAAGACATCTTTCCAGGCTCTAGATCCAGTGTACAGCCGTAATTTCATGAGTTTAATTGAAGTTGGGAGTAGTTGAGTGAGACATGTGTACATACCGACCGACCCTGTCGCCCCACGGTGTCGGCCAAAGGAGATATCCTCCAAACGCAATTCTTCAAGTTTGTTGTAAGACGTCAGGCTGCTTGGCGGGGGGCATGGATGCTGCTCTACCTGCTAGAGAAATTGACTGAGATCAATAGTGAGAAGACGTAAAGTATCATGCTGGGGCTGGACAATGTGCAACACGTCAGTGGCCGTGACATGAGTGGTGATCTCTTCTCCAACATATACATTAGCCTCGAAGTGAGACTCCCTGAGTTGCGGACTATTTTTGCATAACTGCGTAAAGCACGACCAGGTGTCTGTATTGTTCTTGTCGAAAGCACAGCCATCGAGTGCCACATACTTGAGATTGGGGAGCTGGGGTAGCTCGATATCCTGCGGGCCGTGGACACACCCTGAAGCACCACAGACAAGAAGTTGTTAAAGAGTAGGAGCAGCAGCGCGCAACAGCATGCTGAAGATTTTGTTGTGTAGGAAATTCTGATCGCCCATTCCTGAATCTGAGCGCAACATCATGTTGTGAATGTGAGAAAATAGCTTGGGTCTACAATCATAGACGAGCCGTCCTCCAAGGAGATGACGTTGAGGGTAGTCCCTACTGTCGTCAGACTCGATGGAAATTGCAATATACTCAAGATTGGTGGCCAAAGTAAGGACGAGCTCTAAAAAGAGGTATGTTTGAGACCTCTCTGCACTCAGCTGATCGATCAACTCGGAATCGTGAGGATCTTTCAGTCCGTGGCTGTGTGCGAGGTCTATCATCCACCCTAACCGCGTTTCACCCGACACGTAGACTGTTGTAACGACCTGGACAAAGCCTTTGGCTTGGGCGGCCGAGTAAGGACTCTCAGACAGTGTGCGAATAATCTTGTAAGAATCTCAATCCTTGTCACTGATGTCGTGGTATAGATGAGGCTGTGCAATTGTCGCGAGGAGTTTGGACGCCCTGCTTAGAATGGCGAGCAATCTGGCCCGATATGGAAAGTAGCCGTAGACATTGAGCTGCCCGAGCAGTGTGAATAGAGGAAATAGCAGATCCGATGCAAGATTTCCGTCGGCAGCGTCTTCAGACTGCGTGATGTCGCCGGCTGTGACGCGACTTCGACTATGGTGCCAGACGAAGGTGGTGGCGGTGGCGTTGAGTCAGGTACTCCAGGATAACAGTGTTGAGTAATGGCAAGATTTCAATCTGGTGTTCGGTAATGACTGAAGGCTTTCGGCCAAGAGTTTTCACGGCCAGCACACCACGGCAACGAATATGGAATGGACAGGCAGATGCTCTGCTCGAGGAAGACTGAGGCATCTAGGTTCCAACAGCAAGGGAGCGTGCAAACGAACACCACTCAACGTCGGGCGGGAGCCAGCATTGAGCCAGAAAAGATCTAAGGCCGAACTCGGGAAGGCATGGCCTTTTGCAAGATTGCAAAGCGAATGCACATATCTGAACCAATGCATATGATTATTACTAAAACATATTGATTTCACTAGAAAACAGCGCCAGTGATGTGCTCTCTCTATGAGCACGTGAACGAGCCCCCAACAGCACCCTTGCGGTAGTCATCAACCTGCATCCAAATTCACGATTAGCACATCTACTTTGTAGGCTCCTCACGATCTGCACCAGTAGAAAGGGCGAACTCACAATACTCTGAATCGAAGCCCACGTGCCGCCGATGAGCACAACGAACCCACACACCAGCATCAGGCCATTCACGAAGCCTTTGAGGAGGTTCTCGCGGCTCGTCCAAGGACCCTCGCGCAGCACGAGAAAGTACATGAGCGCGGGCAGGTACAGGGCGAAGCCCGAGTTGAAGAGGCTCGAGATGAGGGCGACGAGGTTGCTAAAGAAAGGGATGGCCTCGGCAATGACCCAGCCGACTGCGACGATGGCAAAGACGGTCATGAGCCAGGTGATCCAGCCCCGAGGTGTGTTGACGTAGCGCTCAACACGGTTGGCAAAGATGCGGCCGTGGACGAGGCGCGCTGCTGTCTGGGTGATGACGGCGCCACTGTGTATAGGGACGGGAGGTTAGTTGTTTACAGTGCTACTAGTATTATTGGGGAAAACTGACCTGATGAAGATGACGGGAAGAGCGACACCGAAGGCAATCTTGCTGATGGTGGGACCGCCAGACAAGAGCGCCGGGGACTGGACGTCAACACCGACAAAGGCGTAGACGAGAGCGCCAGTGACGGTGTAGATGACAATTTCGGAGAGGCCGGCGGCCCACACAGCCTTGCTATATGTTGATGGCGTGTGCATCTCGTCCATGAAGGAGAACTGGCAGAGCGTAAAGGTATAAGCCAAGATGATGTTGACCACGGCAACAAAGACCTCGTGGGGTGAGACGTTCTCCTTGGGCGCCCACGACCAGTTGACAGAGTCCATTCCGCCAGACGACTGCGCGGCCTGGATGCCTGTGGCGATGATCGTGATTCCAATCGCGGCGATGATGGAGCCGAAGTCGACGAATGAAAGGAACTGCATGTCGGCAAAGGTCGGAGGGACGGAGACGGCGAAGAGGATGACGGCCGAGACGACGCCGAAGATGATGCCACAGGCACCCTTGTTGGTGAGGTCGTTGAAGGCGATGGTGCCTGTGAGGCAGTGCGAGCCCGAGACGAAGATGAGCTCGAGTAGGAAAACGGCGTAGACGAACTCGTACCCGGCCTTAGCGAAGCCGAGCTTGCCGAACAGCACGGCGCCCGCGTCGGCGTAGCTTCTGATGTGGGGGTATTTGCACTTCAGGGCGCCGACGTTGTGACCGGCGACGATGGCCAAGAGGCCAAAGACAACCGACACGATGGTGCCGGCCACCATGCCCAGTACCGAGAAACAGTAAGGCAGCGAGAGGGCGCCGAGAGCAACGGCCTCGACAATGAGGATGAGGGCCAGGCCGCGCCAGCCCATGCGATGGAAGTGGGCGTCGCCGGCCATGGCCTTTTTCTTCTCATAGTCGGTGAGCTGCTGGGTGGTGCCTTTCTCGGGATCCGACGCGCCATCGCGGAAGATGGCCGAAGCGGCCTTGGTAATGGCGTCGGGGTTGGTGTCGTCAGCGGCCATGATTACGCGCTGTCGTTGGTAGTTATCGTGACAAAGACACTTCGGGCCAGAGCAGAAAGGCGCGGAGGAAATGAAGGAGGAAGTCTGGTGTTTTATGCAGACGTCAAGGACGGACATGGAAACCTGCCAGCCGGTCCGGTGTCGGACGGGCACTGGGGTATCTGAGCTCCGGAGCTCGCCATCGTACAGTGCGGTTGTCTATCCACGGGGACGAGTGCCCAAGTCCGGAGCGCGCGTGGAAGCGAAGCAGTGGACTCCATCCCCGAAAAAAAATGCTGACTCGGCTAGGTGTGTTTTGTCATGTCAGAGAATTCTCCGTTAGGCTCTTGCATGGAGACGGGACGGCCGGCGGAGCCATGACGCGCCGGAGGTGGTCGTGGAAAATAAAGTGGGCTTTGATGTGCGTCGCGGTCAAGATTTCAGACGGCGCAATCAAGTCGTTGATTCCGACATGACTGTGCCATTATTTTCAGTAGCTGGACTCGGCGTGCTCGGGCCCACGGTCAAGTGGATCCCGGTACGTAAAACCAAGACCCGGGCACGGGACCCACTCTTGCCGGCCCTGCTCGGCACTTCGCTGTGGAGGCACGCACGAAGTCAACTCAAGACTTTTTTTTCCTTGGGCTGCGGGTACCTGTGGACGACGCGCGATGCAACGTGTGCTTGTGCTGTAGCCGCCAATGCCCGACACATCCATCCAACCCCAGACCTGCCCTGGACTGGCTGGCCAATCAACCATTGACACTACACGTACCTTGGGCAGTCTTGTGCCGGCCCATGCATCGTCTAAGCCGCGTTCAGGCTCGGTCAGCCAAATCCAGGCCCGGTGCGGTCCCGGGCGGGCTTACACAAGCCTCAAGAAGCCACCTTCCGAATCTTGCCAACTCGCCGGCACGGTCAATGCAGTTCCTGACAACGTGCATGTGGTTCACCAATCACGTAGTCATGGCGTCGTTCACGCCACAGAGCATCCCCACGGGGTTACGCAGCCACCCCGCAGCCTGCCCACGAGCTGCTTCCGTGTCTTCCCTGCTTTCCCCCCGTTGTGCACATCCAGGTGTTGGATTTCGCGGGGATTTCCCCGGCCACCTGGATGCCGACCTTGCTGTTTTGACTGAATTGCCGCAACAACGACAATGACATCTACATTCATTCAGAGATCATCATTGTCACGTGGTCTATGCACATACCCAAACTGGGTCCAATTAGGGCTGGGATTCGTTTGTTGGTAGGATAAAATCAGCCATTGCAACTTCGAAGCTCGGCTCGCCCCATAGACGAAGACTGCATGATTCATTTCGAAGCAGACGCCCCTAGCTTCCCTTGTTCTTTCCCGTTTGTGGAGGAGATCGTGGGTGCTATGGATATGCTGCAAGTACACAGTGGTGACTGCGAAGCCCGCAATACTAAATTTTACGTCGTGAAAAATGGGGCGTGCTTGTATACCTCACCGAGGGAATGAACGCCATAGTTTTTGCAAGAGCTGGGCACTTTGCCCATCCTCCTTCAATGCGCACTATTATTGTCAGCCCGATGAGAATGACAAAAAGGCCAAGTATATCGTCATGGAGAACATTCCTGGCACCCCGCTCAACAGAGCGTAAGACTAGCTTGAAACGAGCGGCAATAGATAACCTGGACATTATGGAAACGGAACTCGAAATTTCTCAGAATGCCATACTTCCAGCGCATACGGGCCGCCCTTGAGTCTCTGCTCTCAGGCAACGAAGCTATACTCGTTTTCGGCGGCGTAGTTCATCGTTGCTGTAGTCTGCACGGCTGGCACAGTATCGGTACGCAGTTAAGATAGAAAAGGCACTTTCCAAGGTCAAGGAGCGACCCTTCTACACTCTACCGCCGCGAGTTGGAACTTCTTTCAAATTCTAAAAGCCAGCTCCTAATGGGTTACAAACTTTGGATGCAGCGGACCGTCTCCAACTTCTGCTCAGTTGCATATATAAGCCGAAATGGCTCCGAATTATGGACTCTACTAATGTAATAAGCACACAGATCATGCGAGGACCCGCGAGACAACTCCTTCGCTCTGCTCAGCCTGGTCACAGCGCCATCCTATAACCAGGAAGCAAAAAGAGCGGCGCTGCAACTTCTTCGCGTGGACTACGGCAAGTCATCAGAACCAGGTCATAGTCGACGCGTTGTATTACATTCGCAAATATGGGAGTTCTTACGCCATGGCCAGAGATAGACTTAGGCAGGTCAAGCCTCAAGGCCCAGCGACCATCTGAATGCAGGCTGAGCACTCTTCCAACAATGACATGAAAAAGCCTTCTGTGGAGACTCTGCTTTGTGGTATGGTCCTTGTAGTCCTTGATTCGGGTCATTTGAAAATATGTGCAGCAAGGGTACAGGCTGGTGAGAAGATAATCCTCGGAGGTTTCTGGTAGAGGCTTCACGTTGTGCGACCAGCTGACGTGTCAAGTTGGCAGACCTGCCAAATGGTAGGCCACATATTTTTGAACCGGGTTTTCAGTTGGCGGCACCGGGACGCCGAATCTTGGGAGGCCATTGAATGTCTTGATGTTGAGAAGGTAGCTATGACAGAAATAAGTCTTGAGTATTGCAAAACTGAGTGTAACTTATACGACAACAAAATTAATTGCCCTTAATCTTGGGAAAGTTCTCAGACTACTGTCTAACTAACTATACAATACTATAAGTCACATTTCAGTCGCTCGAATGGTTTTAATCGCTTTCAAAAGGCCCCTTCCGCAACTATTCAATACCGGCATAATAAAGTTATTGAACGCATGGTAGGTAGCGTAGGCAATGATGGATGTGCAACCACGGTCCGCACTACCCAGCTCAGCCCTGACATGCTCATGCAGCCCAGTTCTCTCTGTTAATGTCTCCTAGTATCGCACGCCCTGGCAATGTAGAACGATACAGAGAATCGCCTAAGAGATATCATGAGCAAAAATGCTGCCATAATCTCGGATCTCGTTGATGCAGAGCTTTTTCCACTTACACACAGGTTGGCGTGCCAAGATGCAATATGCATGCAACTGGAAACATGCGCTAAAGCAGACCAGACCCCTGCGCCCAAAGCCGTGCCTGCCTCATGATAGGACAATTCCACAATTTGAGAACCGCATCGTCTCCCACATCGCGAATCATGACAAGACGGCAGCGGACCTCTTGACGACGACACTGGCGGCCGACGCTTGCCTGCAACCACATAGCTTTGGCCTTCCAGCTTGACAAGCAGGATTAACTACAGCAAACCCCGCGCTCGCCTCTGGGGACCCCGCAGCTCCGGACAGCCTAGACGACTTCCACTTTTGCACAATGGCGTCTGCAGCGACCACAGCTGGGCGACGAGCCCTGTCCTCGAAACAAAAAGCTCTGCCGCTGTGTCAGATCTGCGAGCACCATATCAGCCAAACCTCTCGCTCTTTCCAATCATTAGCCACTTTCCCGGCGTCCCGAATCCATTCAAGTTCAATTACAGCAAGCTTCCCAAGCTCGGCATCGTCGGCATGTCTCGCCTTGTCCAACTCGAGGCCGTCGCTGGCTCGGACATGGAGTGCTCGCGCAACACCAGCTGCCATCCATACCAGCAGACAGTTGCTTGCTGGTGTCCAAGCAGCAGCACAGACGGAGGTGCAGACGGACCATGCTTCGGAGCCTGAGCTGTCATCCATCACAGACATGATGGCATACCTACGCAATAGCACTGCAAAAGTGCTCAAGACCAAGGGCGTGCCGACAGAGAAGGACGTTGCAGCTGCACTTCTCGCCTGTCGCGTGGTGGCCGACTTCATTATGGACGACTCAGTACAGCCTCAGATTGCTCACATGATAGTAGAGAGTGATTCGGCGGCCTCGGGGTTACTGTCATTGGATCAAACAGTATCGACCGCGAACGCAAAGCCACCGCATCTCCCGGCTGCTCGGCCTGGTTCCGGTAAGACTAAAATGCCCGCGGCGACAGCTGCCGAAGTTGCCCGTGAGAAGATCTCTGCCCAGGTGCGCGAGATGATTGACAGAATTTCGAATGCCGCCTATGCTGTTGTCGCACACGAGCCTGTGTTCATTACGCCAAGCCTGCTGGAGGACTACGTCCGTGTGCAGGCTCGCCTGGGCAGGCCGGAGACTCTGCCTAATGTGTTCCACATGTACGCGAGCAAGCCGATGGGCTTTGAGAAAGGATCCTCCATCGAATACACTCCACAAGACCCCCACAGCATCAAAAATGCAATCGAGCCTAAGGTGATCGACATGGCGCTCGATGCAGCTATCGAGGCGAGGAACCTCGACGCGGCTGTTGGCATCGTGGAGAATGGCTATGGCACGAAAGCATACATCCGAGCTAAGATTGCCCGCCAAGCACTTCCTCCTGGGGTTGCGTTTGCTGCCACGCCCGTGGCTGCATACGCCCTGGCTTCGAATCTGTCTGGGTTGCAGAGCGCCATGGACGCAGCCAGCGCGACAAATGTGGCCTTCGCCGGAATCCTCGCATATGTGGGTTTCACAGCCTCGATAGGCATTGTGGCGTTAACCACCGCCAACGACCAGATGAGGCGGGTGACCTGGGCACCCGGCGTGGCTTTGCGCAAGAGATGGGTTCGAGAAGACCAGAGAGCCGCCATGGACAAGATTACCTGCGCGTGGGGTTTCCAAGAGACATGGCGGCAGGGTGAGGAAGAAGGGCCGCAATGGCTGGCATTGCAACAATTCCTTGGGGCCAAAGGCATGCTCCTGGACCGCACAGATCTAATGGAGGGTTTCGACTAATGCACGGCATGTCCTCTTTTGCGTTGGGCACACCAAAGTGTGGCCCCTTTGAAAAAGGTCTGGTTATGGCGCTACGGCACCTGGCACGCACACTGAACAGCAACTTTTCGATGAAAACTGCTTCCAAGCCAATATTGTATAAACGTGTACAACAATCAATGGCACTCACCACGACGACGAATGACCCGTTTTTGTGTGGAGGAATTGCGATGACCTGGATTTGCACCACCATCGATGCCGTAAGCGGGGGTTTGTGACGTGATTACCATCATGAATTGTCATGTCTCGGTGCAATCGCCTCCCGCGGGATTCACGTCATCAAGTGGGGGATGAGGGTGGAGAGATAAGGCCAGGGCGAGCGAGGCGCTATGATGTTGATCCACGAAGCGATGCCTAGTCAATGACGATCAGTACCTCGCGGTCCACGGCAGGTCTTGGGCCGGACGACAATGACGACGATTCTGCCCTTGTGCTTGTGTTGCGTTTCGCTCTACCAGGCTTGGCAAAGACGGGCTTATCGTCCGAGCGGAGGTTGTTGAGGCGGAGGAATGCGGGCGAGATTGATTACTGTCAGTAAGTGCCGATTCGCAGGATTTAAGGTACACGCGGCAGGCAGTCTAGGGCATTGAGCTAACCTTGTAGCGAAGGCGTAGGAGACGACGCCCTTTGACGTTAGTCCCCGTCGGCACTTAACAGTCAGCACTTGACAGCGCTGGCGTGGGCGGTGCTTGGCCTGGCTGGGCTCCACTGGGATCTATAGATCTGAGTGCACCCCTGCGGGCAGTGACAGCTTGAGGCTCTGGTATCTTGCCGCGGCGCCAAGGCCTGATCGTCATCAATGGTCGTTGCACCGCCGCGCGTGCCAAGCCGCAAGATGCCTGCAGTTCCAAATTGGGGCCCCCTGTTCCTCGTCTCGGCTCGACCGCCCGTGTTGACGACCGGACCAGGACACGCCCTGGTACCAAAACGGCCCCGGCACGCACATGGCCCTCCTGGGCGCTGGCGGCGGTGCTGGGAAATGAAGGCAGGGCAGCACGGTCGTCTCCAGCCGTCTTAGGGTTGCCTTGGGCAGCATTCTATCACAGGTGTCCTCTCTGACATCCGGCGTGTCCGGCGTTGAGTTCCAAGTTGCTGTTGCTTGACAAGTTGAGTTACACGCAGGTTTCTAAGATTCTGGGCGGCCCACACAGCGTGCCGTGTGCAACCCTGGGCTTGCACTTGGCGAGCGGATCTCTGTTCAGAACCACTTCAACCCCAAAGTGTGTTGCGACTGCTCGAGTCTCACAGACTGACAGGCAGGCCTGGCAGGTAGACAGTACACTGCGCAGTGAGCCTAAAGAGTCCGTGCGGTCGAGTAGACCCATGCTCACCATGGTTGGGCAACGCTAACCATCACGCCGGATCACCCGTGCTCAAACTATGGTATCTATTGCCAAGCCGCATGTCTGGCAACGGCAGGGCGTCTCTGTAAAGGTCCCTGCGCCCTCGAAGATATATTGAAAGCTTGGATCTCAGTGGCCTAGAACACTATCTCGTCCCGTCTCTCTGCGCTTCATTCACTCGAGACTCATCCATGTTCACGTCTCTTGTCGGGGTTACTCAACGATCATCATTATATCGATAGCCCTGTCCAGTCCTTGCAGCATTGCCGCAACACTATCGAGCGCCTTCACTTACTCCAACAGACAGCTAAGCACTCTGAGTTAGCTATCGTACGACGGCACCTCTTCCTTACACAATGTCTATCACGCCGGTAGCAACGTTGCAGAATCCGGACTACTGTCAGCACTATGCCGGCTTCATGGCGCATCTCGAAGGCCACCATTTCGCTGCCATGTACTGGTCTTTATTCTTCCTGGTCATCCTGAGCCTCTTCACCACCGCCGCTATCTTCCAATGGTAAGCCACTCAGCTCGCGTCATCGATTGACCCCCGCCCCAACTGTGACTGACACCCTTGTGACTGTTCAGGGCGATGGCTCGCAGGGAGGAGCACGAGAATGGAGAGCTCGACGACAGGTACTTCCGGCGGCGCTGGATCACCGCCATGGTCGTCTCACTTATCATCTTCATGATCACGGCCGTCTTCTGTATAATGGAGGTATTTGCGCTCATGGCGCTCCAGTTCTGCCAGGGCGAGCCTCTCATCTCGCTGTACTGGTCATCATGGATGATGCTCCAGCTGGGTTCCGAGGTGGCCATCCTCGGCATTGTACTGGCCATGTGGCTGCATCTGCGAGGCATTGATCATCCGTGAGTTAACCGCCCAGAAGTGTCGATAGTACCAAAACAAACATACTAACGCGCTTCTCCTTGCAGTAAATGGGCACTGGCGATGGGCACCCCTGTCCTCGTTGTGGCGGGCTTCGGCCACCTTTTCACGCACCTGGCCGAGAAGCGTCTCAAGAAACTGGCCGAGAAGCGCAGCGAGAGACGCCTCTCCATCTTCTCGCGCAGCACAAGTAGGGCTAAATCGGATCGCGACGGTGACTTCACCTCGGCGGCGTAAGTACCCTGTCACCTACACGTGGTTACAATCATTTGCACCTGCTAACGATCGCGCAGGCCTAGCATCCGCTACGAGCATTCCGCAAGCGACAAGGAAGGGGGCCGACAGGCATCGTACCCAGCATCACCTTCCCGCCTCGAGGCGGGTCGATCCGACCAGCTAGCGGCCGCCTACTTCATGCTCGACACGGGCGACGACGAGCGAGTCCGCGCATGGCCGGCCTTCGTGGGCATGTCGGAAGACGGCAGGCCCGTCCTGCAGCTCACACCCGTCCCTTCGTTTGCCCTGAGCAGGCCCTCGCCTGCCAGAGCCGGCCGCGTCGCCAGTTGAAGACTTCGTTCCGATAGCGCATAGAACCACACCAACGACACAGGCTTCATCACAACAACGTGTCCCACTCCATAGGACAGCGACAGAAGCACAACCGCCCATTGTGCCGGGGAGATAACTCAACCCTCCATAGGCGCGCAACTCGCATCGCCGCTGTGCCAGCCATCTTCGTGCAGGACGCCTTACGCAGGCAGCTCCACACGATGAGCGACAGTCACAGCGCCGACTGCCAGGGACGCGCAAAAACCCCCATCAAGAGGGTACACAAGACGTACACGCAACGTGCCAAGTCAGCGCCGCGCCGAGCCGGTTTTCCCTCTTCAGGAAACAGCATCGTTTTTCAACTATTCCTTTTGCACCAAAGCGTTCCATTTTCGTTATCAACAAAAAGCGAGGCTCGTCTAGATCGATCCATTCTCGTTTCATTTAGGCCATGTGTTCATTTTTCTTATCTTTGCGTCATAATCACTACCATGAGATATGCTCGGGAGCCGGTATTCAGGAATCGTTTTGTTTTTTTAGGTGGGGGTTATGTTTTGTTTTTCTATTGATCATTTCAGCAAGCTTCTCTGATTTCAGCAGCGTGTAAGAGTGTCAGCCTAGTGTAGTTTTAGTATCCCTAGATCATCAAATGACCTGAATGTGTTACGACCGCTTGAAATCCACACTGCCTCCCCGTTGAAACGATTCTGCTTCCGAACGCATCAAAGGAAATCAGTAACTCTGGAACCACATATCCACAACGACCGGAATCGACCAACAACAAAAAGGACGCGTAATCAAATGCCGAGCCACAAACCCTTGTAGAGGAATGGGTGAGAGCGCGAGCCAAGAACTGATCGACGCATGGATGGAGACACACGCTCACACACGCACACACACGCACACGTGAACAGTAGCCCACCGCCCACGGACGGAATCTCCGACACCGCCAGCACCGCCGATACCGCCCGCCCCGGCTTCAAAGATACCGATCACTCAACCTATCCCGCCCATCCACCGCCTCGCGGGAGTGGAATGAGCCGTTCAACCATGACTCAGGCCCCCCGGTGCAGATGCCGCAGAACCGAGCGGGCGGGCAAGGGACCTTGCCCTTCCGTCTCGCGATCAGTATACTCTAGGTGTGTATACACCGGTGGATATTCCCGTTATGTTGGTCGCGACCTCCCCTCCCTCTCTCTCTCCACACCTGGACTACCTTGTTCCCCACGAATGTCATGTACGCTCGGGTGACTCCGCGTGAAGAGGGGGCAGCACACGCGCGAAAAGATACAGTAAGGCGAAGATCCTGGCAGTACACTACAATTTCTGTTCTGTGCCTCAACCCTTACCTTACCTTGTTCATGTTTGTTTTAGAAAGTCTAGGTCTAACAAAAAAATGTGAGCTATCTCGTTAAGAAGCCACAAATGACGGCAGTAAGCAGCACATGTGTCCGAGTCTCGCCATGAGATTTGCTGTCCGAATACTGTGTGTATAAACGAAAAACCTCAGGCACCTGCACTTAACACTGCCGCAAACATGACTTCAAAGGCTAGACCGAACACGGCAAAAGGACAACAGGGAGATACTCGAGGGGGCCCCTGGCTACGGGAGGAAGATGCGGGCAAAACACCCGCTCTCAAGATGCACACACCTCACGCCCGGCCGTGACAGGGCAGGGGCTTCAGGACCAGACCACTACTACTCGCCGCCGCCGCGGACACAGCTTAGTTCAACGCGGCACGCGGGGACTTCTGTAGTTGGATCAACTAGGTAGTAAAGCGCGAGCGCCGTTTAGTTGACAGGGCGGCGTGGGGGTGGTGGAGACCAAGGGACACAAGTCCCAAGATGTGTGGGACTATATGCCGGAACTTCCCATTGACGGATGGCAAGCCTGGAAGGAATGGGAGCTACCCACTGCATCTGGAGGTGGGAGACGGGCGGGAGAAATGCCGAAACCTTGTCGGGGAAACGCACGCTTGTTTCGACCGCAAAACCATACCGTAACCGTCCTCACACTTTCCCAGGCGGCTCTTGGCATCTCCAGCAAACATGTCATGTGTCTTCTTATCCGTCCGCGCAAGGGTGCTGCAGGACCGCAGGACCGCAGGACAGAGATCTGCAAATCTGCGACGTTCACAATTTCCCGCGCTGGCGTCTAGGTAGCGAAAGGAAAACATCGGGAAGGGTGCTGACGACTCGCGAGAAAATTCCCTTCGATCGATCGTCTCCCGGGAGTTTTCTCGCCAGCTACAACGATTCTTGAGAAGGCGTTGGCGAACCCTCGGCCATCTCCCGAAGTTCGAGCAATCTGCATCGCCTTGAGAGACGCGTGGAGAGACCCGCACTAGCAGCCCGCTGGCTCCCATGACGAGGCACTCCAGAGCGAACACCTTGAGGAGGCTGTGCAAACCCTGTGCCAAGAAGATCGTCCTTCACATTCCTGTGCCTTCGAAACATCCACACAATGACGCGGCTCGAAAGGGTCGCCGGGGTGAGTTTTTCATCCGTCTTGCCGAGCACGGGACGAGCGTTTTGACGCTCAGCAGGTGGCGCAATGCGACTGCTCGGCTGCCATGATTGTGCATGCTGACAAATGATCGTGCTGATGTGTGGGAGTGTTTCCGCCGTAGCTACCAGAACGCGATGACGACATTGACTACTTATTTTCCTAGAAGTGAATATGAACACCCCGGGTCGTCCGGGCAGGCAAGTAGAATCGAAGCCTGTGGAATGTGTTTTGCCAAGATAGCCTTGAGTGACCTACCAAAGGTCCAGCTCCACGCCACAAGGGTCGGCGGGTGCAACGATCCCGCGCCTGGGCGTCCGGCAGTCAATGTCAGCTTAGCTAACAATGTGGGAAGAGAAGGGTGCTTGTCTCCGAACTGTCCGGTGGGGGAAACTCATCATTCCGCACAACCAGGTCCCGAAGGCGACTTATCTTGGCATGATAGCGCATGTGCCACAATGAGGTCTCGCACCTACCCTTGCTAATCACGCGGGTCTCTTGCGCCTTACCGTGTCGTCGGTATCGTTTCAGCAGAGTGGTTGGGTGCCAACGACAGGTCAAAGCTCTTGTGCATCAGCTTAATCCTGGCAGCCATGCACACGCGCAAGGTTGATTGGGCTGCGGTCTCACAAATTTGCAGACAATGCCATAGCCTGCAAAACGTGCTAGGACCGTGTCTCGCATGTTGTGGACATTAGTCTTCTTTCATGTGAGACCTTGCAGAGCCTGACTCCTCGCTTATCTGGGATGATCGACACAGGGACACGGGTTGGCAGGGTCGCATTGCAGGAGCTGTATGACCAGGATGTGAACCACGATAAGCCTGGCTACGTGCATAACCTTCTCTTGTCTCAAATCCTCGGTTTGTCACAAACTCGCCTTCCGCATATCACGTTCTTCTGTGCAACGCATGGCACCGAGGCAATGACTTAACATGCCTAAAAGGGGGTTTGATTGCCTACATCAAACGCGACCGGCTCGTCCAACCTGGAGAATCTCGCCAGTGAGCCGTTCATCGCTTCTAAGGACAGGCCAGCTCGCGCCATCGGCTTTGTGCAAATTAACTTCCAGCTTCGTGCCGAGGATCTTGAACACCGACTTCTCTGTGTCGATGGGCCCGAACAGAGGCACCACTGTCTTGTATCGCTTTGGCTGCGCATCTGTTGTCGGTAGGTCAAGTCTGATTCCCTGGCCCTCGAACTCGACCACCGCCTTGTCCTTGTCGATTTTCTTGAGAAAGAAAGAGGCTATCACGCTAGATGGTGTCTGGTAGAAGTCATGGCGAACAGTATCCAGAAGCTCCTCTGACGAACTGCCCGTCTTTGTCTTCTTGTCTTGGCCGGATCCGATAAAGAGATGCCGAGGTGACGTTTTGCATCCTTCAATCTTCATGAACTGGTCGAACTCGAGCACGCGCCTCTTGCAACAGGTGTAGCCCTTACTGCCCTCATGGAAGACCGGAGCACCGGGGTGGTGGACGCAATTTTCGTTCTCGGTCCGCTCTTGGCCTTTCTTGTATGAGGCGTTGCATGTCCGTCTCCTGCAAGCCTTTCCGTCTGGGATTTCTAGTGAGGGCTCATCATCCTCCGACTCTAGAGGCGGCGGCGGAGCAGGAGTCGTAGCTTGTGCGACAGGTGCACGAGGTGGAGGGGTAGCAAGCTCGTCGAGCTTGGAAGCAAGTGTAGAGGCCGCGTCGGCATCTACTGTATCGCCGGTCTTCTTTTCGATCTCCGGAGGTAGGTCAGTTGTGCTGTGCTTGCCTTCTGTGCACGGCTTGATTTCGAGGAACTCGTCAAACGTGAGCACACGAGGCTTGCAGCATTTCCAACCTAGTCATAAGAATCGCATTAGCCACATGCTCCAACATGCCTGTTCTCCGCGCGACTGCCGGGGACATGAGTGCCATCGGCCGCCTATATAGCATCTTGACTTGGTTCAATGCCGACCGGTGAGGTTATCGGTAGAAGCAGATGTCGCAAGACTGGATCAGGAACGGCTCTGGTAAAGAAAATACCCCGCTCTGCACTACACCGCCAAACGATACGTTACGGGAGTGAACAGGCTCAAGCGGTGCATGGCGAGGTACGGAAGTAAGTGTGATGTTGCTGGGAGGAGACGGAGATAGAGGCTGAGGGAGCTGGGCGGAACACCAGTGACGCGGAACTTACCCTTCTGCCCCTCATGGAAGATCGGAGGACCTGGATGGTACTTGCAGACCTCATCCTGGTCCGTGTACATCTTCCCACAACCCTTGTGGACACATTTTTGCGCCATGTCGAAGAGTTACGAGCCGTTAGACTGCACGCGGCTGGTTCCAAGATCTAGAAATGTCGTCGATAGTCAGGCGATGTTCGAGAGACGCGGCGAAGTCGACGAGTACTGGTCTTGAGGTGGGCTGAATGTGGGCAGTACTTGTTTGCTTGCGGGGGACCTCGGGAGCAAGGACTCGAAGCTTCCAGATTGGGGCAGGAGCTTCCCCCCGGTGGTCGTGTGACTGACCGCCTTCCCTACAGAGACAGTTCACCTCGAGCCAGTAAGACGGACACTTCACTCGTGGAAATCGCGGCTGGAACATGAGGCAATCCGGCCAACGTCATATTCGAAAAATTGTATGACCTTGACTGCGTATTACTCAAGGGTTCAACTAGCGATTTTTATTGTTCCGTCTTTGCAATTTCACAGCCATAATCGCCACTCACTTCACTTGCTTGATGTGAAGCAGGAATTCCTGGAAGAACAGGTTTCCAAAGTCTAGACCGGCCCAAGTTCGAACACAGCGATCAAACGGACATTTCCCACAATGCGTCCCTCCACGAGGCTACTCCAGCACGCCTGCAGGATCACGCTCTTTACACGTGAAAACTGCGGCCTATGCACCCAGGCGCGCTCGGTCCTGTCAAACGTTTGGGACACTCGCCACTTTGAGTACACGGAAATCGACATCATCAAGTCCGAGTCAAAATCCCGGTGGCGCGACCTCTACGAATTCGACACGCCCGTGGTAAGCCTTGTAGATTGCGTTTTGTCCTCAGTCCCGGCACAGGGCAACTTCGCTGCCTGGGTGGTCGAGGTAGAAGCACTGTTAACCCGGAGCCGCCAGATCCACGTTGCGAAAGCTAGTAACCCTGAGGAGCATCCACAAGCAGCCTCGCAAGCCATCAAGCTCATGCACAGATTCACCGAAGACGAGGTCAAGGCTAAAATGGATGCCGCTGAGCAGTCATGATCAAGTCGCTGCACCTATCTCCTGCTCGTGAAGACACAGCGTGTGTGTATTCAACCATAGAATCCCTTGGCTCCGTCCTGAGCAGAGGCGCCCCGCACGGCGTCCACTCTCCCGGGCAGAGCCGCTTGCAAGATGCTCACGTCGAGGCCGATGCTAATCATGTGGTATCCCTTCTCCGCATACATCCTCGCCTGCTCCGTGCTGGTCGTGAACACGCCGCACTTCTTGTCCGCCTGCTTTGCTGCTTGGAAGACGCGGTCGATAGCCTCCTCGAGCTGGGGCTGCATGACCCCATCAAGGATCGGATAGCCGATGTTGTTGCCCAGATCAAAGGGGCCGATGAAGAGGACGTCGATGCCAGGGACAGCCGCGATCTCGGCAACGGCTTCCAGTGCCTCTGCTGTCTCTATCTGAACCATGGTGAGCAGCGAGCTATTTGCCTGCTGGAGATACTGCGTCATGGTTGGCACCGGGTTGAACCTTTCCATGGCGAACGGCGACCCTAGTCCCCTGCGGCCCTGAGGTGGGAACTTGGCAGCGGCCACTACGTTCTTTGCCTCTTCAACTGTTCGTAGGAGCGGCACCAAAACCTGCATCAGCGATCATGTTAGCATTCGATATCTTGAGCAGCCAGGAAGTATTAAAACCGTACCCCGTGCGCGCCAGCATCGAGAGCTCCTATAACAGTGTTAGTATATGGCTGATAGTGATGCTGAAGCCTTGTTTCTCAAGCCTGGCGGTATGTCCTGACTCACGCTTGATCATCCATCCTTGCATGTCTGGGACCCTCACGATCGGACTCGGGCCACAAGCCGCCACAGCCGGTATCGCATCATGCATCGCAGCATCTAGAGCATTGTATGTCAGCGGTGATGCTTCTTTCCGCCGTGATCACCATCGCCCTTTTCCCATCATTAGAAAAACAGACCGCCCTTAAAGGGTAAAAGGAGGCAAGTGCATCTAAACATCATGAAACCTTTTCCACCACCCCAGCTTTCACCGACGAGAGGAGAACGCCCAGAACAAGGAGCAGTACAGCAAACTCACCGTCAATGTTGCCATGCTCGCAGTCAATCAGCACCCAGTCCACGCCCTCGGCCCTGGCTAGGGTCCGCGAGACATTGGCCCCCGGCAGGCACTGCCAAAGGCCCAGACTCGCCTGCCCGCCGTCCTTCTCGAACGCCTCGCGGAGCTTACACCCTTGCAGCGAGCCACCCATCGTGGAGGCCGTCTTTGGTGGTACTAACAAAGACGACGACGAAGACGACGACCGTGATGATGCGGACGGCGAGCTTGAGAAAGCCAGCGATGACACAGCAGGTACCAGTGCCCGAGCCCCGCGGCTGATCGGTCCCTGACTTCTACTTCTGGGACGCCAAGATACCCCGAGAGGTCTGAAAGTCGTGGAGCGTGGCGGCGACGACAGCGATGATGGTGGTGGTGGGGTGCGAGGAGGAGGACCTGAGCAGTGCGTTCGGCGAAAGAAGGGTTGGTGGTCCCGGGCGGCCTGCAGCAGAACTCTCCGTAATGCCGACGCTGGGGCGGCTGCCGCCAGGCCACTCGCTATTGTCATATTCCCTGCCGATTGAGATGGGCTTTGTCTCGAAACAAAGTGAGCTGTGGTGGGCGTCCACGGCTCGGCTCGCTCACAGAGAACTAGCTTACGAAGGCAACGAATTAGACTCACCAATAGAACGTCCACATAGAAGGTGACTTTAGGGGGTCTAGAAGTCGCAGTACTGTCAGCCGCCGAGCTTGGAAGATAGAGTCCTCCTTGTCTGACGATTCCCCGCATCTCCACAGCGGGAGTGGCTTGACTGATGCGGGGATCATCGGCAAGCACGAAACGGACCTCGAGAGGGTAAATTCAACACAAATACCTCCATACAGTCATCGCACACGCCCACAGATCGAACCCAGGCCTCTCACAAGCCCGCATGCGTGAGTAGCAATAATATAGTAGTATAATATAAGTTATATGTATGTTATATGTAGGGTTCTCAATCTTGGTGCCTAACTATGGCGAAAGATCAGCAACATGTGGAGGTAGTCGAAGAAAACTATCCACGTGACTTAGCCCGTACTGTAGTCGTCTCAGGACTTAAATGTATCAGGCTATTGTAGCGCTGCCTGGTAGGTCTATGCCGAGAGCGTATCATACACTGCCAGTCGGCTTTAGAACAACTAGACATAGTCAGAGCTTTGTCTGAACACCGAGCAAACGAGACCTGCGGTAACCATTACAGTATTCGACAGAGCCGGATGCGAGTCTAACCCGGTGACGGGGCGAATTTCTCTGCCTTTCGCCTTTCCAGTGACCTCCGACTGCAACGGTTGAGGGCTAGCTATACCAGCGCACAACGACGCATTGTTACCACAGCAGGAGAGAAAAGGCCCAAGAAACGGCTGAGCTCTGTGGACTGTGCAATAGAGGAACCCAACACAGATCTTGAGTCAGTCAGATGAATCTGATGCTTCGAGCTGTAGCACTTTCTGCTACCGCTGGTGGATCACGTATCTGACTGACTTCGTGACCTGAGGATCAGACTTATGGAGCAGCGTGAGCGCGCCAGCATGTACTGTGGTAAACAACCATTGAATGCCAGACCATACAGCATGGCGAGATAACAGGATAGCTGGCTGGGCACTAAGCTCGGAATGGTTCGGCGGGATCTGAGAGACAGTATTTGGAAATACTCCTGTTAGCTCGGCTGTTGCTCATGTGGCGGACAGTTGGCTGAGGTGTCGTCGTTGTCGGAGTAGTTGTTCTGAGGAGTGCGTGGCAAGTCAGAGTTCCTTTGGAAAACATCATTCCCGTGGGCAACCATGTCCATGACAGGTCCGGTACCGTTCTGTAGAGAGTCGAACATTTCGCTCAATACCTCGATATGCGTCACAAAAGAACTGTTCTGTCCAATCCCATCATCCGTCGTGGTAGATTCCTGGGTCATGTTCAATCCCCAGAGCTCAGGAGGGATGACGTCTCCGTTGTACAGTGCTATGCGTAGGGGCCACTGCACTGTTGGCCACCATACTTCGTCGTCGGGATCGAATAGCGAGATTATGCCCATGATTTCACGTCGAGAGACACCCTTTAGCCACCACAGACGGTCCAACAATTTCAGCAAGCCGAAATAGTTAGCCAATATTGCCAAAGCACGAGGTTTCTTAGCCTCCAGAAGATCGATGAACCGTTTGGAAACAGTTGCAAGAAACACGAGGGGAGCGCCAGTCTGTGGTATTTTGTGTACCCAGTTCATCACTGCCACAGCATGGTGATACGCCTGAGCTGTCAAAGCCTGGTCCTCGGGACTTTCCCCAGACTCTGCAAGTTCTTTCTCTAGGCCGGCGAGTAAGTGGCCGAAGTGCGTCGTCGCTGTTTCCCCGAGATGCAGGTTCAAGGCCGGCTGAGCTTCGATAATTGGTAGCACGACTCTACTGTGACGAAGAAACTGCCAGCTAGAGGCCACAACAGCCTTGACACCCTGGAAGGAATGAAACCAGGATAGGGGGATATGGTAGTGTGCGGGCTGATCTTTGCTGCCGCCGCCCTCGTCACGCACAAATACGCGCGAAGCAGTCGACTGGAAGGCGATCAAGGCAGACGTCAAGAAGAGCGCTTCTGCATTTGAATTGGTGATACCCTTGCTCAAACTTGCCGCGTACTCGGAAAGAGTAGCTGCCATGTAGCTGTGACTCGCCCGAATCAACTGCTGATCGTGCGGCGCGGCGGATCTGAGGTGGAGCGCAGCCACAGCCAGAAGAGCATCAGCGAGGTAGTTGGCTCCGGAGAAGGCTAAGTTGGGGACAATCTCGGACCATATCCGTTCGCTCGAGGCATCGCGAATCGCTAGAGTTTTGCAGGTCATGGTCGTGTAGTGATGAAGAAGCTTGAGCTCCATCATACGGTCTTTGTTGGAGGCTGGCGTGATCGGAGCATGATCCGGGCTGCGGTAGAGAGGAACGTGCGTGCTGAGGATTATGGCAGGAGTTGGAGGATAGGCACTGGGCGCCGGGCTTGTAGCGCACTCGGACGGGCTAAATCGCGGGGTTTCGGCGACTGGAAAGCTGCTGGCGATCTCTGGATATTCAAAATCGCAAGGGACGCCATGTTTGGTGCAATTGCTACATCGAGGACGCGCCTCGTCGCACTGCGTGGAGGCAAACGAGATGTCAGCTTTTGTAGTGCTGTGAGGAAGCCGGGATATGTACAAGTGGCAGCTAGGGCGTGAGAATGCCACACACCTTGATCTTGCGGGACTTGCATCTTTTGCATCCGGCTCGGGACTTCTTATGTGACCTACGCGGCGGCATGGCGACAATGTGGCCGTGGTGGATGGCCCGATGGCGGTCGAGGGGCTACAACCGCCGAGGTCACCTCATTGCCTGCTCGTGTCACCTTTCGGCGCGGCCGGCTTTGAGTTGGTGAGGCAGCAGGACGATGCTGCAGGGGTTGGCCTAGTCGCAGAGGTGTCGTCAAGAGCGGCAGAGATGCTGCGTCTGGGTGCTGTGTCGAGTGGCGTGTGGAGTTGGAGCGTTGCAAGGCGTTGGTAGACTCGGACCCGGCGACAGGAGCGTGCTCGGTTGTCGCCTCTGAAAGCTCCGGCCCCGGTGGGACACCCCCGGCGTCTTTATCATCCACTGAAGTGTCCACCATGCAGGCATGTGGGGTTCCACACCATACTTCTGGACCCCTTGCTGCCGCAAATGCCAGTTCTCTGCAGATCTAATGCACGAAGTCGACATCCTGTCCTTACAGCTTGCAGCGCTGCAAACCGGAACGCATCGTGCTCTGATGTTTATGCAACCAACACGGGGTCAAGTGTTTCTGTGTGCTTGTGTGGAACAGGTAACCACGCTTGTCACATCATTTTCAAAGCTGGAATTCAACTAGACTGGGCCGTGACGAGACTTCTCAGGCTCGTCAGGCTAGCATCTAACACGCTATTTTTAAGAGTGAACAGATGCTGTAACTATGATTCAAGACTATGTTTAGCCTGACGTTTCCGGTGTCTATGATGCTTGATTCTGGTCGAAGACATGTTGTGTAAATTACGGCAATCAGTTCCAACCACGCTTGATCAACTGCATGCTAGCTCGCCGTTTGCTCGGCAACTGCGATACACCCTCGTGCCCTTCCCTTTCCTGTTTGAACTTTTCTCCACGCAAAATTGAATCAACTCGCAGCTTCTGCCGTGGCGCCTGAACACTCAAAACACATCTCGAGACACGCCCGTTCCCTGGGTACGACCCTCCAAGTCGATTACTCATTCTCACAGCTCGCGCTTTGTCGGTACCTTCGCACGCCTCCCTGAACGGCACGCACCACTCCGCAAGGAACTTGTCAGAACCCCAGCATCATGCCATCGGCTTCGAAAAGAAAGAAGAACAAGGAGCGCGAGGCCGAACGCGACAGAGTCGCCCGAACCCTGAAGCACAGCCACCCAACATGGGCAGCTCAGAATGTCAAAGTCGTTAACCGCGAGTATGACGTCCAGCCCGCCAGCTCTAGCTCCCATCCCATGATTAAATTCCTGCTCGCTTCCACGACGCCCTGCTCCCAAGCCGACGCGACTACTATGGATCGACTAGCACAAACCCAGGCAATGGTAGGTACTCTACGGCACCAAAAGCTTTCGAGAGATTTCGTTGACCAGGAACCAGAGCTGTGAATTCACCCTTGACCCGGCCACTGCTTGCATTTTCGCTAGCTGCATGGAGCGTGAAATCGAGCAAGTCGTTCATTTGTTCCAACAAGTCGTTGACAACGAGGCGCCATTTCACCGGCAACTCACCACACAGCACGTGAGCCAGAAGCTATCAGTCGAACCTGATGATTTTGAATCCGCACCTGATGAGGACCCGTACGAGTTTTGGTAAATGACAAGCTCGGACTTCCGGACTTCAGCTGAATATTCTCTACACTTCTTGGGCTGCCACGGCGGTAAGACAATACTTGAAATCATGACAGTGAAAAATCTTGCTGCTAGTAGCATAGAGACAGCTTGGCATGGCTCGGAACAATGGCGCATGGTTTGTGTCGCCCCTCACGGTCAACCCCAAGATGGCATGCTCTGCAACAGACATTGCGAGTACCTATGACTTTTCCCGTGGCCAGGTCGAGGTTTTCATATCGTGAGCGAATGACAAGATGAGATCGCTCATGTGGCTTAACTTCTGGCTTTTATCCAATTGTCAGGATTGCCCTTCCAGACAATACAACAGAGAGGTCACCTCAAATCGTGGGCCGGCTTTTGCGGCAATCACCTGGACCCCTCCCCAATTGCACACCCAGAGTGAGGCCTCCCACTCCGAACCTGGAAAGCTGGAACAAGCTGTCATGACTCTAAGTTAGCTGTCACACCTGAAAAGCGGGCCGTGCCGAACGAGTGTGGAGATTGGTCAAGTCATCTCATTTGTTAACATCATCAAGCTCAAAGCAATTGCAAACTCCACAAGTGCTTGGAAGCTTCACCCTGACCGCACTGCTCGCTGCTACTTTGCACGTCGAGTTCGATAGGAAGCCTCAGAAAGATCAGACGCTGTCGGGTTCCGTGTCAGCATGTAAGATTTATTCGCACATTGCGTGTTATATGGAAACAATGCCTGGAAGCATGCCGAGACTTTGGTGGTTTAGTGTACGGTCATGTGGAACGTCGCAGAGCGACCATTGGGTCTTCTGGCTGTTTATCCAAGCATCACATGTCAAGGGCACGAAGCTTGTTGCGAGGGTGCTCTTCCAATTTTTGTCGACTGCTGCCGATAGATGACTGTTCAAAGTGTAAGGGAAAAAAAGGACCCCTGCCAGGCCAAGATGCAAGGCCCAAAGGAGCAGTTTGTGGGTCGGCAGGGACATCGCATATGCACAAGCACGGCAGAGTGTGCCGAGCAGGAATAGTCCTGACTGTCATGTTCGAAAGGTACTCACAATATTTGTTTCGGAACTACGCTGAACATCAGGTTGCGGTCCAGCAACAAACCTGTCACAGTTCTCAACAACGCCAGGGCTCATGGTGGCAGCAACATCTACCAGCCGTTTCGACCCAAGCGTGACAGGTATCCGCGTGACAGGTATCCACTACATATCACGAATCCCGGATGTCCCGGCCCCGTCTCGGAATAGACGACGGGCCTATCGCACAATCGATTGTCCTTCTTTTCGGCGGACGGGGGAAATCCGGAAGGTTGTGTCCAGCCATCTCTCTGTGTACCGGTACCTCGAGGAGTCGAGGAGGTCCACACAGTTCAACTTACAATTTCCATGTTTGCAAGCCGGGGTGTGCCAACGTGCGTGCGTCTGTGAACTAGTCTAGCTTTGGGAACTTACACGCGCGCATCCATACAATTCGGCGGGTGACGTGGAGCTCGCTGCCAAGCCCGCCTCGTCCCCTTGTCTCACTCGCCCATTATCAAGCGCGACCAGGTCCAGTCCATGTACCTTATTATTCTACGGGCTATGTTCTAGCTTGCAGCAGCTCACGGACAGTTCACGAAGCTGCAATTACAACGGCCGCGTGTATACTCTCGTGTGGCGCAGCTGGCTCGTGCCTACGGTGCTGTCCGCGACAAGTTGATCTATACCGTCATGCAGGGGCCGCGGCGACGACACGCTCCAGCCAGTCCTGGAGACTTGGCGACCGGCCTGGCACAAATCTCCGCGAGCGGCCTCCCCGGGACCCGTCCGTGGGAGGCCTGCGCGGGGTGCCTGCCGGATGAGCAATATGCGTCTCGACTCTAACGCAAGGACCCTTCCATGTCCCACGGGGTCCGTTTCGCCCAGTAAGCACTGTTGGCTGTTTCATAGGCACGACAGTGACCTGTCTATATCAACATTGGAGTGTCCGCCCCGCACTTCCCAAGATCGCATCTGATATCTCGTCTCATACAACTGTGCCGGCTTCTTCTCTTTAACAAGTACTATTCCTCCGCTACGTCCAACACCTCCAACCGGACTTTCGCTATATCTAGTTCTCTTCACAGTTTCTGCTCCTAAGACACCACATCTCCCACGCAACCCTACTACAAGATTGCCTCAGGCAGACGCCACAGTCTCTCGCCATGTCTTTCTTCAAGAAACTCGTCGAGAAGGTCGAGAATATGCTCGACGACGACAAGGACAAGCCAAAGGAGCAGCAGAAGCCGGCTGACAACCAAACCAACAACCCTACCAACAACAGCTCCGTTCCTGGCCAAGGTATGCCTCCGACCTCTCGCTCACCTCCATTGAACCCCAGACTAGCTGGTCTCACCTTGTAGACTTGTAATGAGCTAGAGTGTGCTGACTGCAGTGTATCATAACATTACAGATCACTCCGGAGCCCGCGATCAGCCACAGCAACAGCAGCAACAGCAATACCCTCCCCAACAGCAACAACAGTACCAGCCTCAACAGCAGTACCCGCCCCCTCAAGGTCCTCCCGCTCCTTACGGAGCTCCGCCGCCGATGCCCCCGGGCTGGCACGCTCAGTACGTCCAAGAAATATCCCAGATAAAATCCTGAAGCATATTCACCTCGTAGCCGAGCTATATAATGTACACGCAACAGTTGCTTGCGGGGGACCTGGTGTTGCGCACCACGATCGCTCTCTAGAGATATGATAGCTGACCTCTTTTCTTTTTCTCTCTCTGCAGGTGGGACCAGAACCAGAACCGCTGGTACTACATTGAGCAGGCCACCGGCCGCTCTCAGTGGGACCCTCCTGCTGTGATCGGCAACAACCCTCCCCAGGGTCCGTACGGACCTCCTCCCGGAGCGCCCCCGGGCCAGGCTCCGTACGCCTCTCCTCCGCCTGGGGGTGCTCCTGGTCAGCTCGACCGCGGTGCAGGTGGTTCGTACTATGGCGGCGGCCAGGGTGGTATGCCTCCTCCCCCACAGCAGCAGCAGCAGGGCGACTACGGCCACAACAACTACGGCGGCCAGGGTGGCTACGGCGGTCAGAGTGGTTACGGTGGTCAGAGTGGCTACGGCGGTCAAGGTGGCCAGCCCGGCCAGGCTGGCCACGGCGAAACCAAGGAAAAGGGTTCCGGGACCGGGAAGCTGGTCGCCGCCGGAGTCGGTGGTGTTGCCCTCGGTGCCATCGGCGGAGCCATCATCGCTCACGAGTTGAGTAAGTACCTACCTGCTTGATTACCCTACCATCCCACAGAGCGCAAAAAGCTCGTAGTGGCGGCCCCCTTCGACCCATCTCAGCTACTAACCGCACATGTCCCCACGCAGCCGAAGACGACAACAAGGCGGCTCAGGCCCAGCCCGTGTACGTGGCCTCGGCCGACAACAGCAGCTACGTCCCCGCCGGCACCTACGTGCCCCGGGGCCGAGCAGCCCACCCACCCGGCGTACGCCGACGAGCTCCCGAGGAGACCCGCTCCGGGTCCTCGGTGTCAAGTAGCGACCGCGAGAGCCTCGAGGAGCGCCGCAAGGAGCTCGAGGAGGCGCAGCGCGAGTACGAGGAGGCCTACGAGGAGACGTACGACGACTAGGATTGAAGAGGATGGCACGTGTTGTACCCTTTATGTATTCGTCTCTCACAAAGGGGGGAGGGGGGGACGTGGAATGGGCACGTTTCTTTTGAGCAATTCCACGCCGTTGTTGTTGTTGTTGTTTTTTTGACAAGGTTGTGGAACGAAAGTGTTGCAGTGAGGGCGCTTTTCTTTCTTGTCACTTATGAGTGGGATGTCTTGTTAGTAGATCCCGATGACTTTGTGCGATTAGAATAATCAAAACATGCGGATTCTTCATAACGATGGTTTCTACGGCCCTATGGCTCCTGCTTTAGACGTCCCTAGGCCCTCTAGATCATTCTGACGCTAGCCTGCCCCACGACACGAAATACATGCACACATATAAGCTTCACGTCGACACGGGGGTCTGATCCAGACGCACCCACGCACCCACCTCTCAGACAGAATCTACAGTGATTTTCCTGGCCTACTTGTAAATGTCCTCGCAATATCATTGTCACGGGGGTGCAGACGAGAGATCAATTAACGGACGGGCTGGGAGAAGCAGAAACCTACAGCCCCGTAAACGGCGCACGGCTATGTAGTCTCATACGTGTATCTGGTGTACTAGGATCCGAATTTGAACAAGGAAAAGGAAAAACAAACACGTTTTGTTGCTGCGTGTAAGTTATGTATAGAAAGACTTTGCAACGCCAAACCCCGCACCGCTGTTTTCATGTTTTGAAGGGAGAGAGAGAGAGAGAAAACCTATAAACTACAACAACACTGTGTTTTGATATCCTACGCGATCCAAGCAGCCCTCCCAAGAAGAGAAAAACAACACGATGAGGATTAGTGAAGAGTGGAAAAGAGAGAGAGAGAGAGAAGAATATGTAATTTGTCGTGGCTGTCGTACTCGAGACCTATCCTGAAGGGTGGGAAAAGGGACGGTCTCTGAGTTATAGAAAGAAGCAAGGGTATATATGGGCTTCTCTCGCGTGCATGTCGAGTTTGCGTGCGCGCAAACACAAACAGACTATACGACTAGCCCGCTCATTGAGCGCCCGCGACATTCTGCTTGACATTGAGCGCCCACTTCAGCTTGTCGAGCACCTCCTTGGCTTCCTCGAGGGTCCTGCGCTGCGTCTCCTCCCTTTCCGCCGCAGACCGCTTGATGTCCTGCAGCGCCTCCTCCTGCTGCCGCTTGTACGCCTCAAACTGGCGGCTGATCTCGTCCTTTTGCTCCTTGAGCTCGCGGATGTTGCCGTCCTGCTGGTCGCATAGGTCGCGCAGCGTGTTGATGCGCTCGTCGTCCCCGCGCCGCTCGTCTACGAGGTGCCTTATCCTGCCGTCGAGCCTGGCCGTGGCGCGCAGCACGTCGGCCCCCTGATCCTTCCAATGCGAGGCTATCGCGTTGTACCGCCCATCGCTAAGCGCGGCCTGCGCCACCGCTTCCTGGACCTGGACCTTGGTGTCGCGCTGGCTCTTTTCCATCTCGTGCTTCCATGTCCTCTCGCGCTCCTGTGCATCGGCCGTGCGCTTCTTCTCGAGGTCCACGACAGCCTGCAGGGATTCCACCTGCCGCTCTTTCCTGGAGAGCAGTGTCTTCGTGACGTTGGCCTCGAGCAGCCTCGACTCGTAATCAGCCATCATCTTGTCCATCTTGTCCTCCACCAGCTTCGCCGACTGCTTGGCCTCGTCCGCCTTGAGCCGCGCAATCTTAATCTCTCGCTTCAGGCTGTCGTTGTCGGCGACTAGCTTGTTGATGACGCGGCCTGTCTTGCCGAGTCCGGCCTTGCCCACCGCGCCATCCCAGCCCGGCGAGCCCTCCCGGGTGAGCGACGAGACATCTCCCGAGTTGCTCTCCGGGACCCGTAATGATATCGTCTTCTCGTCGAGTCCGTCGGTATGGGACGTCAGCTCTGGCGACGTTGGCGACTTGCCGAACCGGCCTTCGGGCCCTGGCGAGGAGGGCGTCTTGAGGCGCGACATCTGGTATGGTGCTTGCTGTGTTTGCATGTCCTGGTGGTGGTGCTGGCTGTGGTTGTTTGTGGATACGTCCGAGGCAGCGCTCGCGTCGCTGGCCGCGGACGCGGAGAAGCCGCTGCTCCTGGCCGACCGGGTACCGCTCGTCGAGAGCTCCGACGGCGTCTCGAAGCTGGCGACCGTCCGGATGGTCTTGCTGCCCTTGGACTGGAGTGGGGGAGCCAGGTTTGCTGGGTCAGATGCCAGCGCGGAGGGCCTACTGGAGCACCGAGATGATGGTGCCGTGCTGCTGCTGTCTGAATGAGCGCTGCGGCTGGCAGGGCGCTGGAGGGTGGATGTGTAGGCGGGCGCGGCGGTCTGGCTGGCATCGAATATCGGGGTTGTTGAGGGCGAAGCTGCTTGGAGGCAATTGCACAGTCAGTCAGTCAATCAGTCACTCTGCTGTGTCGTCGTCGGCTAGAGGCACATCCAGGGTCTTTGTTGACAGTCGAATGCAGCCCCTCGGCCGACGGATTGGGCTGGCTGGGCCACCTCTGCTCCGTAGCTGCACCGGCAGCTGCACCTCTGGATTGGCCCCCCCACAGAACCTTGGGAGGGCTAACGTTGCGGCTAATACGGGCGGTTGGTTGTGCTTACAATCGGCAAGGGGACGGCGTTGCGCGGCGCTGTCGCGGCTCTTTTCGCGGCTATGCCGGTAACGCTGCAGGATGCTCGGCATTTCTGCAGGCGATGCGTGTGACGACGTCGTCGTCGTCTTGCGTGGTGATGATGTGTGGTTTCAGTGCTCTGTGGGATCGACTGCGATGGCACGTCTGGCCTGTCCAAGAATGGGCCGACGTCAGTGCGGCAGACCAGATTGCAGAGTGGTGCTTGCCAGGGTGACTCTGGCTGCTGCGGGTCTAATATCAAGACAATACTCCGTCAGGTCCGTGTAGTGTACGGAGTTAGTGTAGTTGCGATGCAAGTCAGGCGCTGTGGATCGTGCCGTCCGTGGGATCTGGAGGCTATTCCGAGGTGGCAGACAGGTGAAGTCGACGAGGGCAGCAATCGGCAGCGGGACAGCGAGTGGCACGACGGCAGCGATGGTTGTTTTGTTGTTATTGTTATTGTTGTTGCTGTTGCTGTGCAGGGTGTTGTGCATGTTGTTTGTGGTGGGTGGTATCGAGGTCAGATGCTTCTAATTACCAAAGCAGGGGACTCGGGATTGCTGCTTCACAAGCCAGAGAGAGGCTCAGTCCGGCCTCGCTTCTTCCTCACTCTCTCTCTTTCCTCCTGTCGCAACAAACGCCCCTGCATCGTACCTCTCTATTCTTCGCAACCTCATCATCACCTGTGCTCTCGCCTGCAGGGCCGGCTGGAAACAGGTCACCGTCAGGTCTCACACGCTACAACAACCCTGGTTTCAAAGGGGCTCATGCAGCAATACTTCACTTCCGGCAACATTCCAAACAATCCGGCAAAGCCACACACACGCATGGCCGTCAGGACTGGTCCCAACGAGGCCCCTGTCTCCAGCTGACTGCCTTGTTAGCACCGGGTTTTAGGCTATCGTCTCGAGGGCTGGGAAAAACAACGTGATTCATCGACAGCTCCCACACCTACCATCATTGCAGTCCCGGTTGTCATTGGCACGCGGAAAGGATGCCCTTTATGCTCATGACGATGGCACGAAATGTCTTGCTTTTTCCTCTTGCTCCTCTTGCCAAAGCCAATCTTCCACAGCCAATCAGCCAGGGGTCCTGGCAGAAATAGCGATTCATGCACGACGATCCCCGGCTGGCTGTGGTGATCCTGGTCTGCACATTGCCGTTCGGCAATGCAGCCGCGGTTCACTATTGTACGGCGGGTGGTGTGATGGTGATTAATTGGCAACTTTCGCAGAGCAGCCACTTACGCCTTCCCAGCCACGGCCCGGAGATCGCTCCAGAAATCCGGCCAGTCCATGACCCCAGCGATCCGCGCTCCTTGCACAAACCCACGCCGCTCACCCGCCCATCTGGCCCTCATCGTCGGAAGACCCAAATTGCCGTCATCAGCACTCGCCGTCGTCGGCCGTGACGACACCAGCCAGGACCACAGATCCGCCCCCGCAAGGCCGCAGCTCTGCATCGCCGTGATCCAGAACCTGTCCTCGGCAGCCGAGCTCCTGCTCGAGAGCATCCCGGCAGTGTGCAGTGCAGTCCGCCACTTCATCTGCCACGCCTTGTTGTCCGACAGGCTCAGCAGCTCGTCGCGCAAGATTGCGCCCAGCGTCATGGCCCCCTGTCCGCGGCGGCCCTCGGTATCTTCTCCGGCGGCACGTGGCGCCCGCCTGCGGTCTGCCGAATTTCCTTCTTCTCCCGGGCCGTCCTTGCGTTTGTGCGGTGATGATGATGTGCCCCTTGTCGCGGGGCATCCCTTAAGCGTCGATGTCAACAACGATGACGACGTCGCCTCTGACAATGCAGGCCACTCCGCGATGTATGCTTGCCGCACCTCTGTCGCAAATCGATGGCGTGCCGTGTACTGGTCCACGCCCAGTGTCACACTTGGCCTGAACAGCTCTCCATAGATGGCCATGTGGTAAACCATGTCCGCGGCCATACCCGTCTCGCGCAGCGTTACCCTGTCTTCCTGGTCGCCGCTGTGGCATTGCATAATGCACGCCACCATACGGTCCAGGGCCGAGCTTACTTGATGGCTCCGCGGTGGTCTAACCATGCCCTTGCGCCTGCTCTTGCCGTCAAGGCAGCAAAGCTCTGTGACCTCGGCGAGCGTCAGTCCGGCCACGTCCAGGCCGAGCTCCAGTATGCCGCGTGACCCTGCTGCAAACGCATGCCGGAGCCTCGCAGTCCGGCTGCCGTCGCCCGCGGCCCAGTCGGCGACCTGCCGCGCAACGGCGAGCGCGAGGACGTGGGCCAGCGGGCGCGTCCGTCGACAGGCCTGCAGGAGCTGCCCGGCACCGGAGCTCCGGACGACGAGATGCAGAATGGTATTTGGTAAGGTCTGTTCGAGCGCCGAGTATAGAGGCCTGCAGGTCTGCTGGAGACGTAACAATGTTCGGATGTCGTCGAAATAGGCCGGTAGCAAGAATATGATGTCGAGGGGGAGGTCGAGAATCGGCGACGACATGGCTGATAATAAACCAAAAGCAGAGAATATGTCGGTTCCTCAGGTCTCGCGCGTAATAGCGCAAAGGGGGTTATTCCAGGTATCAGCCGGAGAGCATGTTGTTGGAATCAGCCTCATAGCCGTTCCCAGCAGCACTTGGTATAACTAAGCAGACATACGCTCTGTTTTATCAGCTCCTCGGGGTCGTCGACGCTTCAGCTTTTGGGCATAATAGCAACGGCGGGTGCATCACGTCATTCTTTGTTTGTCCTTGTTTGCTGTTATCCGGGGCACAAAAAGCATTACATTTGGCGCCGTCAAAGGCTAAAAAAAAAACAGACAAAGCGCCATCACGTCTTGGAAATCAAAGAGAGGTTGTTCTAAAGACTGGCTGTGTTCAAAATGCTAGTTTCCGCGCCCTTGCTTGGGTGTGTGTTAGCTGTTTAAAAATAAAAATAAAAAGTTGATTTCACGGACCAAAATTGGGTTGTTTCGTGTCCGCGTGTAGCCTCAAGGTTCAGCTCGAGCATGGCATGGTCTATCGAGCTGTGACAAGGTACTGTCGCATGTATATAGCATGCAGTGTATGTAAACCATGAGGTGGACGTTTTGGTGTTATTGACACCTTAAATGCTGGGGCTAGCTTGGAACGTGTTATGCTGCACAAGAGCGGAGATCCGAGAGGGGGGTTTACCCGCAAGACAGTTTGTAAGCACTCTCAGTTGCTGGCCACACAGGGTAAGCTTAAACAAAAGACTTACTGCCATATAACGGGATGTTTGATTAGGATAACCGGAGTCTTTATTCACCATGCCCGGATGTGGGAAGAGCTTCTCTCTGTATACATCACCTAGATCACTATCAAGCGATATCTACAAATTGTGCAGATAGTCAGGCTAGCTTCTGTTTAGAACCGCCAATAGTTACATATCCACCCCACAAGCTCCTTTAAGCATAAGAAAAGGTCTCCCACACTTACATCAAAGCAGCGGAGTTCAGACACCTCTTTTGTAACTATACCTCGAATCTGAACACTCGCATCAAAACTTGCCCTGATGTTCACCGATAGGAACCGTCATCCCGTGCCGTCCATTGTAGCCCGAGACCTCAGCCGGCCTCCAGCCACTGCGGTGCAGCAGACCCTCGTCCTCGAGGCGGAACACCTCGACCCGCAGCGGCCGGCAACACTTGAGCATTGCCTCGTCGCTGTCCGCTCCGAACCCCCAGAGGGACAAGTCGCCTCCCGGGCAGGTACCTAACGAAGATGCAAGTGTTAGCCGCCATGAGTTGCAACATGCCGATACGACACAACCCTTCCCAGGCCTAACCGCGATTCTTTTTTTCTTTTTAACCCTAGCTCAAACAATAACCGCTCGAGCATCCAAACACCACAAACAAGAGAGGCTCAAGACAAATATGAGTAGATTGGTAGTGACATAACACTTACTTAGCGCGAACAAAACGTCCTGCTCGGCCAGGAACTCGAGATGGTCACCCTTTTCCGCGGGGCACGGGTTCATAAAGTACCTCCCCTTCTCGTCCAGGCCCGTGACCTGGAAGATGTTGATGACGTCGTGCACGTCCGCCTCGGTCCACCCGGGGAACTCGCCGCTCATGGCGACCGCGCGGGCAAGGTTGGACTTGCAATGGTAGTCGTAGCTCGCCGGCCCCGCGCCGGAGGCTGAGGACGACGACGACGTCGATAGGACCGTCTTGATATAAGGATCGCACCCCGTGCCCAGCAGGTCGTGCACCCGGCCGCCAGTCGAGTCGGTGCCGTACCACGACAGTGTGTCCCGGATGATGGTGACGAGCGGCCGCATGTACGGCAGGTTCGACCACAGGCGGTCGTACACCGAGACGTGGGTGCTGTGCAGCTGCCGCGTGCGCGAGGCCCAGAAGCGCTCGCGCGGGTTGTGCGCGGACCAGATGTTGAGGTCGCCTGTTTGTGTTTTTTTCTTTTTGTAAGCGGTCTTATAAGCGATGATTTACCGCGACATGGGGTTTTGGTCCCATTTATTTGCAAAGTAGACAGGATTTCACCAGTGACGAATATGGAACACCTCAAACAAAAACGCCTTGGTAAAAACAGCCTGGGGCGAGGGGGGCAAGACATAATTTAACATTATCTAAGATAAGTAGACAAATAGAGCAAAACTTACCGACCTGCGGGCCCTCGGGCGTGCTGATCCTCACAATCGCCCCGGCGGGCGCCTTCCAAGCCTTGCCGGAACGGATCGGCACAGTAAAGTCCTGCAACTTGACCCTCGGCGCGGCCTGCAGCGCGTCGTACATCTGCCTGTCCACGGTCAGGGGCGACGTGTCGGAGCCCGGCAGGTACGCCGGCACGGGAGGCGGGATGGGCCGGGCATCGCGGGCGGCGCGGCGGGCCTCGTCCGGGGCCAGGTGCGGGGCGGGTTGCTGTCTGTCATGGGGAGCGCGGATGACAGTGATGTGTCTGGGGAGGTAAAACTTTGAGGCGAATAAGGATTTTTCTTTTTAGCTACTTCGGCGAAGATCGTGCACAGGAGGACTTTGTGCGCGCGTGGTGTCGTCAAAGGGGAGATCCTTCCACGCATGGAAGGAGAGACTCAATAAAGCGAGTCTCCGGGACCGGCGCGGATGCCCCCACTGCACTCCGCCACTACCGCAGGTGGGGAATCCCGGGCAGGCGGGCGGCTTGCATTAGTCCTTCGAGGAGGATCCGTGGAACGGCTTGAAGCGGCTCACAGCTCAGGTGGGCAAAATCGAGCACAGCAGACCACGGCGCAGTTGGGTGAACAAGCATCATAGTAAACACCTATTGTCTACTATTACACCCTGGTCGTCCTGTATATACATCCCAATGATTCGCCTCCGTATCGACTCGTGGCTGAGGACCCTGGTGCCCACCTCTCTAATCACTGTTGATGGCTGAAACGAAACTCATTCTTGCTGCGCCGTCATCGTCCACATAACTGGTAACTCCTCTTCGTATTGTGCGGTTTCGAATGCAGCGTCGTCATCAACGTGAGCAAGGCCGGGTCTATGCCCCGATTCGTCTTGAAGAACAGCGTCTCGTACGGGTGGACATTGGTGCCAAAATATGCCCCGTTGGTGAGCGGGTCACCCGGGTGGTAGCCGCACTCGTCCCAGTAAACGTCGCCGGGCATGGCGCTCCACGAGCCCATCATCGCCTTGACGTGATAGCCCTCATGCATGATCATCTGAGTCGTCCAGGTCTCGGCTTCGACAGCATCCCAGAACGTGGAGTAGCAGGTGGAGTAGCCCACCGTCCATGGATGTCCGCTTGAAGTACCGTCCTCATTGGGCTTGAGCGGCGGGTTGAGCAGCAGCGACATACCCACTTCGTCGGACGCCCAGATCATGGAGTGGAGATGAGCGGGTGGTCCGCAGTTGGCTGTCATACCGACGAGCTGTGGTCCAGGCACGAGCATTCAACGGTCAGTGTTTTGTTATTCCCGAGTTTGTGGAAAAAGAGAACTTGCCTTGGTATTGTCGGTCAGCTTGTCCAAATAGACATCACTCCAGCATTGATTACTCCAGAACGGAGTGAAAGGTCCGCGAAGGCTTGCATTGAGTGTGATGAAGCGCTTGTACTTTTTCCACAGGTCGTCTTCTTGCAACACCTCGCCAAACGCGCCGAGGTCGAAGCACGTGTTGGCTCGCTCGACTACTCTGATGTTGGGCTCGTCCGGTACAAGATCGACCAGGTCTGTCCAGCCGTTGAAGATGAAGATGAAGTCTGCTGCGCCATGCAAGCCCTGGTCGAGAAAGAACTTGAAGTTCTCGCGTCCGTATTCTGATTCGCTGTAGGCATAAAGAATCAGGGGTCGATCTTCCGCATAGTGTGATGAGGGGCGATGACTCGACTGGCCAATGTGGTCGTCTGTGACTTTATCGAGATATATGTCGCCACTTAAACTGCGTGTAATAAGAATCAGGAGAGAGATGATGAAGGCGCCAGTGATAGTTCCTACCATCAAACTCGGTCGTCCTACAGCCATTTTTTGCCTATATGGAGGGGATTGAAACAGACAAGGTAGATTAAGTGTGGAAAGTAATAACTAGAGGAGAAGGTTGAGAAATCTACGGCTGTCGATCAGTCGTTGAGGTCAAATCGTTGTTATGGGCACCTCTACCGCCGGGAACGATTCGTGGCGTGAATAATGCCTGCGACGCACACTGAGGCACGGAAGTGGACGCACACAGCCATGATGGCTGACCTGGGCCGGGTCACTGGCCTGTCTTTGTCCACCCATTTCGGACGTGATGTCTCAGATGAGGTTCCGGATCAGGCAAGGCCGGAAGAAGCCCGATGTTGAGCAAAGCCCCACGATCAGGCCAAGACCACAAGATGCCGATGAAGGTTTACGGCGCCACATCAGTGGTTTGCGACAATTCAGGCTCGAAACCGGCGATTTTGAAGACAAGTATATTGCCATTTGCGTGCAATTGACAGGGCTTAGACTAACAATGGAGTTGCTTTTTCGATCATCTGCAGGGTCTAGCGCTGTGCATGTGAATATCTGAAGGCTGACATCATTGTCATATCGAAGCAGCAGAGAATATCATGTCCACCAATCGACCACAGAAGAGCTTAGGAAGCGTTGCGTGCGGTGATCGTGGCAAGAGCTTGGCGTGCCTGTCCGAGATGGAAGAGCTTATGGGTTGACCGTGGCTATGGATGCTACAATGGGATTGTAGGGTTGCTGACGCACAAGCGAACAATTGCCATCGGGGAATGAATGGTCAGATTTGGGGAGAACCACTGGAGAGGACTTCAAGGTTTTGTCGAATTGTTTGCTTTTGACCACGGAGTGGTAAAGTAATCCCGTTGACAAGGTTGTGGTTGTGAAATTGCACGACAGCGTTAGAGAAGGAGCGTTCGCCATCAAGTGGGGCACACCTCCCGGCCAGCATGACCATCAAGATTGGACTGCCTCTTTGGACAGCTCGGTAGTCCTAACGGACAGCCTGCAACCTTAATTTCACTACTCTGCAGCAATCGGAGTACCGAGTTCTGTTTAGGCACAGCGGTTCTCGACATTCAGGGGCCGTATGTAGTCTTTTGCTGCACGGATCAGATTATTCAGAGGCGCAAATTGCTCCTTACAATAACCCCTTGCGATTACGCGGCACATGGGGTTTTCGCTCATTTATTCTCTCCCGCCGTGCTTTCATCCTCTCAACATCGACGGTCACGTCCTCTACCACCGCAATGGACCGGCTACCACCAGAGATCATCCTCCACATCCTCGAGTACTGTGTGGCCAACCACTATGGCGACAAGAACTCGCTGCTTGCTATGAGAACCGTCTGCCGCCTCTTCGACGAAGTGCTGCAGCACCGCACGCTCAAGACACTACAGCTCGAATTTACCCGCCTCGACAAGCTTGGCAGGAGCCGCCGGGCGCCAGACGAGGACGCCTTGGAGCGGATAGGCCATCTCGGCAAGGCCCTCTACCTCGACATGATGGTGGTCCGGGATGAAGGTAGGAGTAGACTCTGATACACGGGCAACGAGGCCCGGTGAGCTAAGGCTGACACTTCTCTGTGGCAGGTGAGGTGCAATATCTGAGTAGGATATTCCGCAACGTGCCGTCCATGAAACCCTTTGTGACGAAGCTGCGAACTCGATATTGTATGAATGATAGCTCCTTCACAGAGATTGACTATCGCGAGCATTTGGGGACGCTCTTGCGCCACGCGCCAAACATTAATGCAGCGCGGCTGAACCTCCCGTTTCAGTTGATATCAAGGCACTGTCACGCTGCAACTATGATTATGGGCAACACCTTTGAGGCTCTAGCTCAGCGCGACTGGGAAGTAGCGACCCCCCTGGAGACCTTGGTGGTTGAGAATCTCACAGATACAACAGTCGTCAAGTTATGGCATAACCCACGCGACGTGAAGAACATCATTGATGTTTTCACTGACCTCAAACATCTTCTACTGTCAGTCAGGAGGCACGAAGAGGGTCAGGTGCACACAATTGCCTTTCGCAACAGGCTTTGGGAAATGATCGGAAAAGCACCGCGCCTGGAGAGTTTGTGCTTGATCGGGCTCGATCTCGATGATAAACCTTTTCAGGTGGTCAAAATATCCAATCACATGACTCTGTCTCTCGAAGATTGGCAGTTCAAATCAGTCCCTACGATCCGGAAGCCACCAAAATCCGTCCTGCCAAGTCTCACGTATCTCGAGCTACGTCGAGTCGAGGTCATGGGCTTTGGTCTTTTGTCGATGCTGCGCTGCTTTTGCGGGTCTCTGCAGGAGCTGTACCTAGATCAGGTGTACTTGAAGACCATTCACGGACCCGAGCCTCCGGCAGAGCCCGACAGCACGCTGTGGATCGGGCTGCCCAACGTCCGACCTCCACCCAACCACCGATGGATCGCGATGCAGATACGTCAGATGCGTAGCCAGCTACGGATATGTCGGGCGACGAATTTGGGGTACGACCAGTTTGCCATGGGGCACAACCGGCACCAAGTCGCAGAGTACGACTTGGAAGACCCGTGCGGCCTGTCTCGCACTTTTGAGCAGCGGTTCGTCGAGGTCCTGTCGGGCATAAAGCAGCCGGCGACCGCAGCGAACGAGCCAGTCGTCTACTTTCCGGAAGAGGAGGCGCAGACGTGGGCATTGGCAGAGTCTGAGCCCGGGCAAACAATGGCCAAGACTGACTGGGACGCAGTCGATTTCCTCGCAAACGACCACAATCCAACGTCGATATGGCAGAAGACAATTGACGGCCAATTCCCCAACTGCAACCAGTTCACGCTGGACGAGCTACATCATATCGCGGACACGGCGTGCGAGGGTATGAACGAGGTCAACAAGCTACGTTTTGTCGACGAAGGGCAGGACTGGCTCGCAAGCCAAGCAGAGGGCTACAGCTCAGATGGCGCCGAAGCCGAGTGAGCTCTTCTGTCAAAAGTTGAGCAAGCGATGATGGTTATTAGCGAAGCCATGGTTACGTTGCAAGGCTTTGGGCGAAGATATCGGGTCACATCGGTAGCTCGCCGCGGCTGAGCATGTGGGAATGGGATGCCGTGATGATTTACTATGTAGCTTCCAATAGCGGTTGGTCCAGGGTCCACCACTGGAGCAGGAACAACGAGCCCGGCAGGGGTCGTGACAGGTGGCCAGGTGGGGGTCGAAGCCGATAGGGCGGTGTGAGCCTTTGAACAGAGAGGGCGAGCCAGCTGTTAAGGTAGTAAGGTAGTCTAGAGAGTGTCTCTAACGCGGCGCGGCGTGGCAAGAGGACTGCTTGCACTAACAGATGGAGCGGGTTGGACGAGCCCCTGGAGCCAGCCATTTCGAGGCTAGCCCTGTAGAACAAAGAGAGAGACACACGCCAACCCTTGTGCCACGCCTCCCACCGCAACTCGGTTCGAGATCGCTGGTACGCCTACCCAAGTGTTCCCCTCGTTATGCCCCACCTCCGTGGGCCCGCCTGGGAGGAACCCATGGCCATGGATCCTGCGTATTGAGCTGGCGGGCAGAGCAGGACCACTTGCCGTTGGCGGCGTGGCTTCCTTTGGGGGAATGCTGGCAACACGAGGGTCGTTGAGGTGGTTGAAAGGGCTGTCTGAGGCAGACATGGCCCATGCAAGAACATCATGATCCATCAGTCCATCGGTCCGTCAATCAGTCAGTCGTTCAATGGGCCGAGGTGCCATCTGTGCCTGGGCCAGGCCGCCCCTGGCACCTGCCGTGATAATCTCGACACCGGCCGGGTCCCTTGACCTGCCACCTGCTCCACACCAAAATCGCTGCACCACGCCTCAGTGCCACGCTTCTCTCCTTTATCATCCCTTCAAGGACATCCGCGCTGCGCGCCGTGAGAGCTCTTGCCCGTCTACTCACCTCCACCTCCACCTCAGACCTCCAGTCCACTACAGCCATCATGAAGGGAGAGGTAAGCCGTCGTCATGCCCGACCCGCCACAGCCCGTAGCCCATGTCACGGAGCTCTAGGCAAGCTTCGCTGCTTCACCAGCGACAGTGGCCACCCAGGCCCTCGAACGAACCACTGGCTTCTGCTCATTCAAGCTGGCCTTGTGCATTCACCATCATTGCCAAAGAACAGCCCATTGACTTTGCGTCGCCTCACAGATTCTTCACCTCCACCTGGGCCAGGCTGGTACCCAGCTCGGCAACAGTGCCTGGGAGCTGTAAGTCTGCCCTCACCGCCCCGCTTCGAGCTTGAGCTTCACGTCCAAGCCCTGCCATACACCATACGCGACTCGCCTCGACCAACTACTTCGGCATTGAGCTGACAACATGACTCCCTAGCTACCTCCTCGAGCATGGCCTCGGCCCTGACGGTCGTCCCGACCCCAACGCCAAAGATGTTGTCGACGGCGGCTCTTTCGAGACCTTCTTCACCGAGTCCAGCGGCGGCAAATACGTCCCCCGCTCACTCTTTGTCGATCTCGATCCATCGCCCATTGACGAGATTCGCACCGGTACTTACCGCCAGCTCTTCCACCCCGAGCTCCTCATCAGCGGCAAGGAGGATGCAGCCAACAACTACGCCCGCGGCCATTACACCATTGGCAAGGAGATGGTGGACAATGTCATGGACCGCATCCGCCGCGTCATTGGTACGTTTGTGTCAAGTCGCATAATAATTCTCATTGTGTGCTGGACTAACATGTTGCGCCAGACAACTGTAACTCACTTCAGGGCTTCCTGATCTTCCACTCCTTCGGAGGTGGCACCGGTTCTGGTTTTGGTGCGCTGCTGCTCGAGCGTATCGCTACAGAGTACGGCAAAAAGTGCAAGCTCGAGTTCGCCGTCTACCCTGCTCCCCGAGTCTCGACTGCTGTCGTTGAGCCTTACAACGCCGTTCTGTCTACCCACAGCACCATCGAGAATGCAGACTGTACATTCCTTGTCGACAACGAGGCCGTCTACGACATCTGCCGCCGCAACCTCGACGTTCCTCGTCCTAGCTTCGATCACCTCAACCGCCTGATCGCCCAGGTTGTCAGCTCCATCACCTCGTCGCTGCGCTTCGACGGTGCTCTCAACGTCGATCTGAACGAGTTCCAGACCAACCTGGTGCCATACCCCCGTATCCACTACCCCTTGATTAGCTACGCCCCCGTCGTCTCTGCCACCAAGAGCGCCCACGAGAGCTTCAAGGTCCATGACTTGACCTTCCAGTGTATGTAGTCCTCCTTCACTACGTTCCAGCTTTGGCATCTAGGCTAACAATCTTGTAGGCTTCGAGCCCAATAACCAGATGGTCGTCTGCGATCCCCGCAACGGCAAGTACATGGCTGTGGCTCTCCTGTACAGAGGTGACGTCGTGCCCCGCGACTGCAACGCCGCCATTGCTGCCCTCAAGGCCAAGAACACTTTCAACCTGGTCGAGTGGTGCCCTACTGGTTTCAAGCTCGGCATCAACTACCAAAAGCCCATGGCTGTACCCATCGCGAACCCCGCTGACGGCGGTCTCGCCTCTGTCGACCGCTCCGTTTCCATGCTGTCCAACACCACTGCGATTGCCGAGGCCTGGTCGCGTCTGAACTACAAGTTCGATCTCATGTACAGCAAGCGTGCCTTCGTCCACTGGTATGTCGGCGAGGGTATGGAGGAAGGCGAGTTCTCCGAGGCCCGTGAGGATCTTGCTGCGCTCGAGAAGGACTACGAGGAGGTCGCCGCTGATAGCACCGCCGACGACGAGGTCGAGGCCGAGTACTAAGCTTCTGAACTTGATATGTGATTTCAGCTGGCGATACTATACCCGCAGGTCGCTCGGTTCGGTTACGTTGAAATTTAATGGGTGCGCCCAAACTCGATGCGGCACTCAGCTGAGCTCAGGGATCTGGGGCACGGAGAGAGATATTGTGACGCTTGCAATGGTCTCGAGCACCGTGTTTCTGTCCGTCCTCTTTACCAATTTGCTGGTCAGCATTTTCAGGGATAATTTCTTGGGGGTTTGGCAGGCGTGGATGGGAAGACTCATGGACTCTGCATTTCAGGGCCTGCACTCAGAGGAAGACGTGTTTAGGGTGATTTCAGGTGTAGAGAGCCTTGTAGAGTTTATCAATACTTTCAACCTGCTTTAATTCTTCAACCTCTATCTACTGATCTTTGGGTTGTTGATCTAACGGTACTGGGCTCTGCTCGCCCGCCCACGCATCTGGTAGCGGCTTCTGTTAAAGACCTCGACATCACCGAGCTGTTCCGTTAGACAGCTGCCACATTCGAACCTGGATTTGCACGCATGGCATGTAGTTTCGCATTATGCTCTGTGGTGGCTGTCCTGGATTTCCAATGCTTTTGAGCTTTTCCCACTCTGCCCTAAGCTCTTCATCCCACCAAATTTTCTCTCCGAAATTATTTCTTCGTCAGCCGCTGCCTCCACTCGGACGCCCTCTTGGCGCCGTGGCCCTTTGTAGCAGCCTTGGGCTTGCTCACGCCGCCGCTGCCGCCAGTCTTCTTACCCGGGTTGCCACCGCTCTTCTTCTTGCCGGCCTTGCCAAGTTTGAGGTCGCGCGGCTTGCCGTCCTTTGAGCTTGCGCGGCGGCCCTCGAAGACGATCTGCTCGGGTGTCTTGATCGGTCGGATGAGACCGTCCGTCTTGACGAAACCGGCGCCTGCAGAGGCCGAGGCCGCGCGGGACTCGTGGCGAGGGGGCTTAGTCTTTAACTTTTTGCCCTTGAGCTCGGCGGCGGCCTTGGCGGCGCCCGCGCGGCCGAGCAGCCGGCCCGCGCGTCCGGCCTGGGACTGCTGTTCGGGCGTGGCCTTGTGCTGGTACTTTGTGCTTCCTGCCTTGGGTACCGGCTCGCCGCCGCCGGAGAGCTTGGCCTTGACGGTGCGCTCGACGGCGAGGGCGGTGTTGCGGGGGTTTTTCGCGCGCGAGACGCGCAGGGCGCGGGGAAGCATAGGCGGGAATTTCTTCTCGTTTAGCAGCAGAGCGGCCTCGACGTGGTTGCCGTCGGCGAACTGCACGTACGCGAACCCCTTGCCCACGCGAGTGTGGGGATCCCGCGGGACGCGCACGCTCTCAACCTTGCCGGCGTGCTGGCCAAAGATGCGCCATAGGCCCTCCTCGATATCAGAGGGGGTCTTGTTACGCTTCTTGGTCGTCGTCTCACCGTCGGCGTTGGTGTTGATGACTGTCTCGTCGTCGACGAAGCCTAGGTTGCCGACGAAGACGCAGCGGCGGTGGTTGATGGGGGCGGGGTGGGCGACACTGTCGACGCGCATGTGGCGGCCCAGCACGACGGTGCCGTTGAGAGCCTTGTGCGCCGCGCGCGCGGCCAGCGGGGTTGAGTACACCACATAGGCGTTAGCGGACTTTGTCGTGGCCGACATGAGCGATTTTGTTATGTAGGCGGCGCGCTTGGGCATCGCGCCTGTCGCAAAGGCGACGGAGCGGAAGCGCAGCGACTCGATCTTGTGAGGACCGGTCGCAGCATCGAGATCGGCCAAAGGCGAGGCGAGGTAGGTCATCAGCTCCTTCTTTGCGGTAGAGGAAGAGATTGCGTCGGCTGAGACGTTGCCAAGGAACAGCGTGCGGTTGGCCTTGTCTAGCTCAATGTCGCCGTGCTCCTGCTCCTCCTTGGGGAGCAGAGACTCGTGCAAAATCGGGAAGCTATTCTCGCCGGAGCCTTCTGTAGCTTTCTTGGTAGCCGAGTCCTCGCCTGTGATGCCCTCGGTGTCGTCGGCCGAGCTGCCCAGCTTCTTACGCCGCTTGCCTGCCGCATCGTCATCGTCGTCGTCGCCGCCTTCGACCTCGCCCTCCAGCTTCCGCAGATATTTCGATTCCAGATCGTCATGCTCGTCTTTTCTCTTGCGCTTCCGTTCCTGCTTCGTCGGTACTGCTTTTTCTTCGGTACTCGACTCCGCCTCGGACTCTTCCTCTTCAGCTCCTTCCTCTTCGGATTCGTCAACAGACTCGTCACTGCCCAGTTCGTTCAGATCCACATCTTCAATGTCCCCATCAATCTCGCTCAGCTCTTCATCGTCTCCCTCCTCCTCGAACTCGGACTGTGGCTCTTCTGGTATCGACGCCTTAGTTGGCTTCCTCTCCTTGGGCGGGAGTAGCGTGGTGTATCTCGATGCTGCTGGCTTCTCTGAAGGTCCGGCCTGTGGTTTCAAGAATCATTAGAATCAAGGAGCATCGAGAGAGACAAACCTGGTGACGTGGGAGTGCTAAACTTACACTCTGGGAGAAGAGAGCATCTAGTGTGGGGTCAATGGCCTTGGACGAAGCCCCGAGGGCATTCCTGCTGCTGTAGGTATAATGTTAGTCGCTAGCCATTCGAAGACGCCGACTACATGTTGTGCGTTTTCGGAACATACCTCTTGCCCATTGTCGGTTGTGATATGATGTCCTGTACAATATGCACGACTTGTAGGTTGAATGCGCCGCTGTCGTATCGCCAGGTTTGCCGTGCTCTTCAAAACTTTTGGGTGGATGCGGCGCGCTTTGCATGCGGCTGCTTACCGCCGGATTTGGGGAAAGAAAAGTTGGCCCAACTCGGGTGTGTTTAATTAGGGGGCCTTGCGCAGCGGACAGGCGCCGCCCGCAGAGCCAACTTTGATCCCGACTAGCTCTACAACCAGGAACTAGGATAAGAGCTTATCTTATCGTGGGATATCTTCGGCCGATGTCATCTCGAAGCTGCCGCCGGGATGCGCTGGCTGTCAGCTATCGATAAGAAAACCCCAGGCGACGATGGGCCTGCGCGCGTCAGGTGGTGTGCTTGGTGGTGAGCGCCGTCGCTGCAGCGTGACCCACATGGCCAGACACAGCGCAAGGAGAGCTGGGCAGATGCAGACCCCCAGCGCCGGCCGCTTCTGCTGCTCCAAGTCTGCGCGCGCGCCGCCGCCGATGGGTCTGGTCAAGCCCTCCTCCGTCTCGCCGCCCTCCTCACCCCGTCGTCACTGTCACTTCTCACTCGCAACACACCGACCCTGCCCCAGTGCACCGCACAGCCTGCGACAGCTCTCCTCCGACTGAGCGCCTCTCCTGCCATGTAGCCTCGATTGGCCCTACATCGATCCGCCACAGCTACCCTCACACTGTCTTTTCCCCTCTTCACCTCATCTCTTCCTCGCCGTCCGGCTTCCGCCTCAATCGACTGGCCTACACCTGCCAGAGCTCACAAAACCCACTCTGTCACGTCGTAGAATATCTAGCGACGGTCCTCTGCACTCCTTGCAGTCTCCTTCGTCCGCCTCGCTCGCACTAGTAGCCCGACTGCCACAACCCACGCATTACACACTCGCCATGGCCGCTGCAGAGACGGCGCCACCGCTGCTCAGCATCCTCCCACCGCAGATCGAACCGCTGTCCGACGATGACGGATCCAGTCCTCTCAGCGACGCCCCTCCCGACCGCGACGGTACCCCCGATGGCCTGCCCGACCATAGCTCAATAGCCAATGACGACGTCGCGTCTCCGCAGAGCTCTGACGACGATCTCTCCGACGCCAACGACACCGAGGCTGAAACTGAACGACTCTACGACACGCCACGGGTACCCACACGGCAGAAGGACGTGGTTCTGAACGAGCAGGCGGAAGGTCGCGTCTATGAACGCACACCTAGCAAGTTGCGACACCAAGATCCCACCCACGACGACGACGATGACGACGAAATCGACGACGACCTTCTGTCTGATGCCGACGTATCCATGGCTTCTAGTCCGCCCGCGAAACTTCCATCGCCGTCTCTAGATCTGCTGGCGGAAGCTGCTAATCAAGAAGCCGAGAGTCGGAAGCGGAAGCGATCCTCGGCAGCTGCAGAAATCGATGCAGAGCAACCGTTTCGGAAACGGACTGGCTCTGCCCCAGTCCCTATTGCAGCAAAAGAAAATGGAAGGCCTGGTAGTGGTGACGAAGAGGAAGAAGACGTCGATCCGACCCCACAAAGTCGCAGCGAAGAGCAATCCGGAGAGGAAACGCCCGGCACTGGGCCAGCTGAAGGCACGCACGAGCGTTCGCATGCATCTAAGACGCGCAAGCATACTCGAAGCGGGTCAAGGAGAATAAGAGAACAAGAAGCGGCAGCGGCTGCCGCTACCCCTGTCGACGAACATGATCCTCCCGGTGACAATCTAGACGGTACCGGTCCAGATGAAGAAGCTGGCGCAACTGGTGACGACGAGCCCATGGCTGATGAGGCCGACGGGGAGGCAGAAGCAGCGCACAGGAATGAGGAAGAATGTGAGTTATGAGAAAAGAATTGTTCAATGACCGATCTTGATTTGCTGACAATTAGCATTGCTAGTGGAACGAAAGAAGGTTGCATACGATCAGTTGGCTGACATAGAAAAGCGCTTCGCTTCCTTCCGAGAGAAGTACATTTTTCCCGCCACCACCATGGCCAACTGAGCCTTAGCGACTGACTATTTGGCAGACTTTTTGAAGAACGAATGGAGCAGCTCAATCGAGAAGAGGCCATGTTGCGTGCCGAACAGCCCACTCACCCAGAATACCTTGCGATGATGGAGTGCGTAGAAGCGCGGCGCAACGAGAGAGTCATCATTGCCGACAGGACATCTGAACGAACAATGGAGACCGTGGACCGATGGGCCGTGGCTCGACGTGCACAAATCCACTCCCAGTACTTTCAATCAGTGCGGGAGTCGAGGGAAAGGGTCCTTGCTGAACTTGGCCAACGATGGTACGATATACAACATGAAAGGCGCAAGAACGCCAACAATGTGCCCGAGTTTGGTCTGCGTTTCCCGCAAAACTCTCAGCAACGCATTAGACAGGCTATCGCGTACAACAAGGAGGTTTCAATCCTCTCAGGCATTGCCAAGTATGAAGGCATGCCTGCCGCACCTGACATGAGGGGTGCATCTTCGCAAGAACTTGAGGATGACTTCGATGCGATGAACGTAAGTGTAGCACTAGCTTCCTATTGCTTGTCAACGAGTAGTCACTGACACGGACCGCCAGGTACAGAGAAGCCGCGTCCGCCCTGCGCAGCCGCGTCTTGTCCGTCCGTCATACGCAGACTATGGAGGCTTGCCATTTGGGCAAGGCCTGGGGCCGGCAGGAGAACAGTTCCTGGAGCAGACTCCTTGGGCAAACCCAAATCATCCTGCCCACGGTTCGCTGTTGGCGCAGAGACAACATGCACAGGAGACTACCAAGCCCTTGCCTGCGACCACCACCCCAGCCCCGAAACGAAGCTCTCAAAAGCCAGTACCAATGTCCGCAGGCACCATTTCCAATGCGTCTAATCACAGTCCCGCAGCGCCGACACCTTCAAATCCAGGTTCAAAACCCGCAAAAGGCGTCCCAAGGAACCCCTCCACATCGCCCGAGGTCGTACGAGCAGCCAGTCTGCTTGAGCAAACGAGCGCCCGGAGCATGAGGGCGATGAGTGGCTCGGCCCGGCCGCCACCACCACCAAAACATGAGCCGCTGCCAGCAGTTAGTGGCCGCATTTAGCCACAACCCACCGTCCTGAACATATTTCTTGAGTAGTATTGGACTCTGGCGTTATGAGGCGAGCATCCCACGGAACGGTGTATCGACACAAAAAGCACACGGACGGGCAGGCGGCGATTTCATTTTCGTAGCGAAAATTACCCCCAGGATCCCAGCATACTGACTTTTCACAAGCATCGTCACAATAATTTGATGCCAACGTATATTGTGGGGACTATCTTTCTCCTCTTGCCTTTCACAACACGATTCTTGGCGATACTTTGACTCGTCCAATGTAGACTGCGGCGTTCTTTGGAGTTCAAGGGTCATTAGCAGACATGCCCACACAGGGTCACGATACCATGTAGCTTTAGATATACCGCTGCGCACTCCTTACTCAACGATTCGTACATATACAACATATCTGAACACTTTACACGGACAGTTCTCTTTTTCAGTTGCTGGCGTGCATGGCACATGCCAATGTCTCGAGTTCAACAAGTGCCGAGCTTAGGGTACGTATTGTGATATTTCAGTGAATCGAGGTTGTAAGGCATTCGTAATAACACAAATGCCAAATCTCCAGAAACGCCATTTTATGTACTTTCGCCCTTTTCCCCACATCTACACTGTTCCTTGTCGAGAATATCTTCCAATATTAGTTGCTCCTGAGAGCAAGTCAGCTCAAAACATGTTGTCCTGTAAATGTACAGACGGGTCGAGCCGTCATTCTTTCGTATAATACATTGCTTAATCACACACGATTTCATGCTGCATCCTCCCTGGTATCCGTTCGTCACTTCTTCGCCTGTGTCGTCGTTGTCCCCGGGACCTTGACGTCGTCGAACTCATCCTGGCCAACCGCGTTGAGTGTGTAGATGTCTTCAAGTCCAAGAGTAGCAAAGTTAGCATGTAATCTCTGGGGCCCTTGAGTCTAATTTCTTCTCGTGTGTTTCTTGGGCATGTTGGGATCTGGTTGTCGACCATGCGGGGGCTCCCGTGAATGTATTTGCGATAGCGGCGTGGAGAACTGGTGGGCTGATGAACGTACAGACACCGGCTGCGAGACTTGCCGTCACGACGCCAACCATGACATTCTTGAAAAGGTACGGCCGACGGGCGCGGATGAGGGCTGGGGACTGCCGCTGCTTGGTGTCGTAGTAGGACGACTGTCTTCCGAAACCGCCTTGCCTGTTGTATCGGGTGCAGGCGGAGGAAGCCCGAGTTAGCCGTCGTTTCTATGTTTTACTAGCTGGAAGAGGCTTGCTATAACATACCCAGACATGATGCGTGTATTCTCGCTTTGCTGTCGGTCGGCTGAGGGGCGACTTCCAGATCGGATGGGCTGGCTCGCGATGGAGATATTGTTGCTGATGGACTCGGGATTTGCGATAATGACAAGGGCCGATGCATAAATGCTTATTGCACGCTTTATGCAAGGCTTGCACGAAGATTACGAGCTGGCACTAATTGGTGGCGTAGAGCTAGGTATGACGATGGAGCTTGCTTTGCTGTAGCTAGACCCGCGTTGCTCAACCCTTGCACGCGCGCTCGTTGCCAATTGAGGGCTTCCATGAACCTCCACTGACCCTCCAACTTTTGCCATCGAGCTTTGCGCCTGCGACCATTCCAACCGACGATACCACGAGAGACTTGGCGAGAGGCGGAGCCAGCCGCGAACCTTCACCTCAGTGTCGAATTTCGGCACACAAAGAGCGTGCGCGTGCTAGCAGTAGCCGATTGCAGCTTGATTTAATGCAGACCTGACAGGCTATCTCTGTTTCTGTCTTCGCGCCTCCCTCTGTGTGAATCTGGCGAAGTCACTCCGACGCGCAATTTGCCGTCGCATGCATAACTCTCGGGCGACGAGTTTTCGTTGTATAGGCTGGTCTATCGCCCAGTGCCAGAAGCCGGAAGACCGACTACAGCAAGCTCTTTGACGATTCTACAACGGCGACGACGAAAATAGCGACTGCGAAGACGACCCTGAGGCCAGCCAGCAGCCTTTCGGCAACGTGCTCATTATTGTGCACGCCCCTTGCACCTGCACAAACGTTCTCTAGAACTGCTACAGTATAGCATCGCGTGTCATGGCCTCCTCACAGCTCTCTGTACCGGACCAGATACGGCAGCTCGAAGATGCACGCAAGCTTGTCCTTGGCGAAGTGAGCTATTACCCACAAGTCATCCAGGCAACCTTGCCCATCATCGGCCCAACAGCAAAGGTCGAGTTCCGGAGATGGGGCACGGAGTTTCTGTGTGAGGCCTTTTCCTCGCCAGTAGCTCCCATCAGCCAGAAGGAGACCTGGTGCATAATAGTGCTGGAGACGCTCAAGCTGCTCCTTGAAGATCCAAAGCAGGATCTCATTGTGCTCAGAAGCGCCATTCAAGCTTCTGCAAGCATATACCCCATTGCTCTTAGGTGGATGTAGGTCAACCCGTTCCCTGCCCAAATCGTAGAAACCTTTTCCCCTCTTGCTCCTCGTAGTCGTGCTCCTGCCATTCTCTTGACTCGGCGGATACTGCATATGAGCGTGTCGAACATGCTATCCACTTGTTTCGCATGCTGTCGTACTTCTGCTCAGAACATGATGGTACGGATATGGAAGAGATGGAGAGGGCTTTCCTTGCTGCTGTTGTGTACGTGAACTTTGCTGACTCGCATGCCTCTCTGTCAGCATTGGCAATGCCTACGACACATCGTCATGGGATCGCTTGGTCGCTATCAAGGCTCGGATCTTCCAGATATGGGACTCGTCTCCTTCTACTGTGCGGATATGTTGCATCAAGTTCGCCCAGCGCGTGGTGTTGGCGCAGACCGCCAGCATACATCAAGAACCTCGAGTATGTCGCCTTACTTCCTTGCTCGCTGATCATGGCTGCCTTGTCTGCTATGTACTGACTCTGTATTCAGCGGAGCGATCCCCTAGATATATCTCTCCGTATGGTGACAGCAAATCATCCCCTGTTGGATCCCCAGGATCTGGAGGCCGAGGCATTCGGAGTACTGGACAGGATGCTAGCGGTCCTGCAGGAGAATAGCAGGTAAGCTTGCTCTTTCCGGACAACACCATGTCCGACACAACCTTGCTGACGATGTCCTTCCTTGACGTAGTGATGCCCTTCTCGTTGATGGTACACTCAACACTCTCTCTGTCCTGATTAGAGCCCGGCCAGCGACATCAACACGCATCATCAACGTTGTCCTCAGCTTCAACCCGCTCAAGCTCGCAAATTCACCAATGACACCCAAAAACAAGGTTCTCATAAAATCAATGGAGAAAACAACCAGGATGCTATGTATGCACTTAGCTAGACGGTACGCCTCCTCACTTGCGTCGACGTCAGAACGACAGCTAACCATGGACCAGGGACCCTAATAACCCCCTTGCCGGACGCATACAGCAGCATGTCGAGCGCCTGATGCGAGCTCGGGCAGAGATCTTCAATAACGCAAGTCAAAAACGGCCTTCGCCAGCACCAGCGGACGAGAGCGAGTCCAAACGTCAACGCACAGGTGCCATGTCGGCCGAGCCTGTGCTAAACATTGCGACACTAGACCCGGCAGTCACGCATAGTCTCGCCGAGGTGTTCTCGCTAACGCAAGATGCTGCCATCAAGAGTGTGCACGTGCCTGATCTCGTTGTTTCATCCTTGGCAGCCCGGATAAGTATTCGCACAATTGTCGGTCTGGATGCTGCTTTGCTGGATCGAGCCATTGGCGTGAGTAGACCTGTGACTCATTTTCCCGCGAACACACTCACTGACCCTTGTATAGGCGATCCGTGAAAGGCTGTTAGTTCTACATGAGGCACCCCCTGCTCTGGTTCGTCCTGAGATGGCGAAGCTCGACTTGGACGAAGATGACGACGACTACGAGCCAGACTATTTTGCGGCAGAAGACACGGAGCAAATACTCAACAAGCTGGACTCATCTGGCGCCGATGATGGCGGCGACAGGCAGAAGCCCATTGCGCTCGGATCTCTGACGTTGCCGACCTTCAAGCTGCCTCCACCACCAACACTGAATGCTGACCAAGCTGCAAAGGTTGGGCAGAGCTCTGTCGCACGCGTCTTTGGGGCTATGCGCACACTCGAAGACCCGGCAGTGAAGAGGACAAAAGCTGGCATAAATAGGCTCGCGGCAAGCTCGTACGACCGCGAGTCTTGGATTACTGTACTGGCTCGACTGGCAACACGTGCGAGCGCAGGTCTCGACGAATCCACGATCAAGGACGAGGATAGCAAGATCTTACTGCCACAGGTCAACATCAGCAACTCCATACGAGACCTGCTGTACGCGTACATCCTCGAGGACTTCCGAAAGCGAATCGAGGCGGCGGTCTCATGGCTGAGCGAGGAGTGGTATAACGACCGGATACAGCAGCGCGCTGCAGCGGCGGCGTCCGAGCCGTGGGATCCACCTGCGCACTATGACAAGTGGGCGCTCAGGCTGCTCGATGGCATCTTCCCATACCTGCACGCGCAAGACAAGGTCCTGACGCGCTTCCTCAGCGAGCTGCCCGAACTCAATGCGCAGATCCTATCGCGTGTCAAGGAGCTGTGCCGCGACCCAAGTCTGGTCAACCTGGCGCTGACCAGCCTGTACTACCTCGTCATGATGCGCCCGCCCGTGCGGGAGCTTGCACTCGACGCAGTGGAGGGCGTCTGGACGGACTATGAGGATGCGCGACCGATCGCGGCCAAGTATCTGCAGCGCTGGCGGCCACGGTTCCTCGAGGCTGCGCAGGAGGGACAGGCTGCTGCTGCGGCAGCGGGCACGGCGAGCAATGGCATGACAGTCGCGGCGTGACGAATGAGCGGACGCCCTCTGTAGTTACAAATGCGGGAGATTTGGATGAACCTCGATACAAGGCACAGATATGTCCGTGTTGAGTCGGGTGCGATTATAAGAGAGAGTAACTAGGGGTTGCTCGCACATATCCTGCGCTTAGGTTTATGATTCGGCGAGAACATCAAGGCACTGCGTAACAAAGAGATGCCACGGGCGAACACAAGACAAGGGGCGTGAGCCAGAACACATTTTTCCAGGGCGAAGTTGATTGCCACGATTCCCTCCTTGGAGGTGTATTTGTCGATGTGGTGATACTATCGCATGGCCAAACAATAGCAAGACAGCCATCGAGAGGAATGGATGACCATGTTAGCTGTCTCCTCGATAACACAGAGGAGAAACTTCATTGCGGTCGAATCTCGGACAATCGGTATCTCTGTTGTTGACCAGGTTGTTGCTCTGAGTGGAAAGCCCATCTCTGCACGACCATGATAGAAACACGATCGCAGCTTCTGCCGAGTTTGTGTGCTTGAAACCAGGACACGGCAATTCTCATTCTCACCTGGGGTTAATGGTCAGATGTTGAATACTGTCATCGATGCAGTCGGGAAAGTACTTCCGTTTTGGGACATGCTAGCCACACGACGCTCCAGATAAGGAGCGTGCTGGGGGGGTAAGCCTGACGGGGAGAGAGCTTTATCTTCAGCTCACCAGCGGGCAACAAGTCAGCCAGCAGACCCCTGCAGGTCCACGGCACATGGAGCGCCTGGGTTATACGCCACGCGGGTCATTGCCGGGAGAGAGGCGACGTTCGCAGAAGGTTGCTGGCTGGCTGGCTGGCTGGCTCAAGCCGATTGGCTGCCTTTTGATAAGAAAAGCCGTGGGGGGATGTTGGAGTAGACGAGGTTCCAGGACGAATTAAGCAAGGGGCTGCTTTGTGTATTTTATTTTATTTGTGTATTTTTGCGGCTCTTTAGCAAACGGAGACATGGCATTCTTGAAGTAGTGCAGGCTCAGAGGAACGGGAATCATCATGCATAGTCTCAAGATGCTCACATGTCCTCTGCGAAGTCGGTATTCTCTCGCCATCTTTACCGACCATGGACCACCTGAAGCTTCCTCGTCACATCTTACCCCGACGCCGACAATTGGAGACGAGAATGTAGTATCTTGGCCCGGCGGCTTCGTCTTATCTCTTGGCGAGACATTGCTTGTCGCCACTAGTCATTGATAAGTTGTTACCAGAAACACTGGACAGTGTTGGTGGATATGTTCAAGATACCTAGGGTAGGTAACACAATGGGCTGTGGTGCTCACTCCGTGCCGTTCTTGGCAGTAGATAAAGTGTTACATATGCTCAATCAAGATTCACAGATACGTCTGTAATCCCCCGCCCCTTCTCCTGGGAGTGTTCTGATAAATGATGGCAGTGCCGCTCTTCCCAATGTTGCAACAACACTTGCACTGACCACCCGCCTTGCACGAAAGAAACAATCCATTACCACAACACCTGGATCTGTCCTTTGACGTATTCGACGTCTTCGACGGACCTGCTCGCTCACCGGCCATGAGCGACATCACACCCATCACCGAGTGGCCGCCTACGAGGATAACCCGTACGGCGGCGATCCTCTGACGCAGGACCTCAATGCCCCCTACGACAAGGGCGACCTGTGCTGGCTGCTCGTCGCCACGATTATATGCTGGCAGATCACTCCTGTATGTGCCTACGGATCTGAAACCACACACGCAAGACTGCAGGCAGCGAGACTGACCCGAAACTTGCTTTCCCCTCTCCGCAAAACAGGCAATCGGCTTCCTCTACGCCGGCATGCACCACCGCAAGGCCGCCCTGACAATGGTCTTCCAGTCGCTCTTCTGCGCGTGCGCGTGCGGGATCCAGTTCTGGGTCTACGGGTACTCGCTGTACGCGTCCCACGCGCCCGCGGGCTCCGAGGGGCGGCAATGGGGCGACCTGTCCCTCGCAGGGCTGCGCGGCGTCATGGCCCAGCCGTCCATGGCCAACGCCGACGTGCCCGACATCCTCTACGCCGCGTTCGGCATGACCTTTGTCACGGCCACGGCCATGATCCTCGCCGGTGCCATGCTCGAGCGCGGCCGCCTGTTCCCGAGCATGGTCTTTTTGCTGTGCTGGACGACGTTTGTCTACTATGTGTAAGTGGGCTGTTTTGTTGTTTTCTGGAACACCCCCCAAATGGATTTAGATATGGATATAAATATCATCGAAACTGACATGGCCGCCGTCTTCGCTTCCAAACAGGCTCGCGTACTGGGAGTGGAACCCATCAGGCTGGCTCTATAAGCTCGGCGTGTACGACTTTGCCGGCTCCGGCCCTGTACACATCGCCTCTGGCTTCGGCGCGCTCGCATGGTCGCTCATGCTGGGGCCCCGTGTACAGCCGGGAAACAACGAAAAAGACGGCGCCGACATCGGCAGCAGCAGCAGTAGTAGCAACAGCCATACGAAAGAAGAGGCTGCCGCAGCAGTCGGCAACGGCGGAGCAGCAGCAACGACAGCAACAACAAAAACGACAACACCGACCGCCACCAGCACCACCGGTGGCAATGAGATGACATCCGGGAGCAGCAGCCATGAGAAGACGATAACGGGTGTAGCCGTCAATCAGCCCCAGCACCGTCCCCGCCCGCTTCACGCTCACCACCACCACGCTGAGCCGCACAACCCTTTCCTCGTCGGTCTGGGCACGGTCTTGATCTGGTTCGGCTGGTTCGCCTTCAACGGCGCCTCGACCGCCAACCTGTCGCTGCGCTCCGTCTACGTCGTCGTCAACACCAACCTGGCCGCCTGCGGGGGCGGGCTGGCCTGGAGCGCTTTAGAATACACGCACGAGCACTTCCACTCGCGTCGTCGACGGCGGCAGAGCAGCAGCAACACCAGCAGCGAAGGCCTTGACTGCGGAAGCGGCGGCAGCGGGGGCGGCGGTGGCAAGTTCAGCATCGTCGGTTTCTGCAGCGGTATCATCTCAGGGCTAGTCGGCATCACACCTGCCGCGGGGTTCGTGCCGGTGTCTGTGGCGGCGCTGGTGGGCGCGCTGACGGCGACGTGCTCGTTCTACGTGGTCCGGCACAAGCACCGGCTCGTGGTCCGGGGCCTCCCCTTGCTCGGCGACGACGGGCTCGACATCTTCGCCATCCACGGCGTCGGCGGCGTCGTGGGCGACGTGCTGACGGGCTTCTTCGCGGCGACGTTTGTCCCCGCGCTCGACGGCGTCAGCAGCGCCGCGTACGCGGGGGGATGGTGGGAGGGAAACTGGGCGCAGATGGGGTACCAGCTCGCAGCGGCGCTGACGTGCGCGGCCTGGAGCTTCTGCGTGTCGTGCCTGCTGCTCTTTGTCATTGGCAGGGTCCCCGGGTTGCACCTCCGGGCCACGGAGGAGGAGGAGTTGCGGGGCCTGGACTTCAAGTATCTGAGCGACGCCGGCTTCGGCGGTATCAGTGGGGGTGGTGACGGGCGAGATGTGGAGGAAGGGCTTCGACGATGGTACGCGGTCCAGGCGTACGAGGGCGTGCCTGTGCCTGTGCCTGTGCCTGTCGGCGTTGTCGCTATGCCGGCAGCGGCGGATGCCAAGGGTCAAGAGGTGAAACGGGACTGAGCTGGAGAGTTTGGACTTGCTTTGGCCGCATGGAGGGAATGACTGAGTGTTAGAGTCGGTGCTATAGATCAATTAGTCTCGCGAAATACCCAAAGAGCTGAAATCGATATTTGACTGGTAGTTCGGTGTCGTGATGCTGTCTCCGTGTAATGGTTATCAATGCGCGGATATGGCGATATTGTTAGTCAAGCCTACCAGAGAAAGCCGCCCCGGTTTGAGAAGAGTCCGCGGTTTGCGTGGAAAGGCTTAGACACTAGATCGTACCGAACCTCAGTGGCAGTGTTTACAAAGTGATATTGTCGTAAGATCCGTCTATCTTGAATATAGTCTTGTGTAGTCGTGTTGACAAACATTCTTAACTTTGCCCATTGCGAAATCCCAACCAACCCTGTTGTCTTCCCAAACCGAGGTAGATATCCCCCTGCCTGATTCGAACCTTTGAAAAGCGAAACCCAAGATAACGCCGACATTAATAATATGCACACCATGTCTATAGACAAGTTTCGCTTGATGATGGTGATGATGATGATGATGATGATGATGCTTTTTGTTTGTCGTTTCTATGACCCACCCAGTCGTTCCCTGAAAACGAAAAAGAGTTGCTGTTATCGAAACAGTTCTGCTCAAGCGGACCCGTTGCTCCCATTCGAGCCGTTGGCCTTGGCGCTGTTGACGGCTCCGATGAGGGCCTGCTCAACGTCGCGGACGAGATCCTCGGCATCCTCGATGCCGCTGCTTATCCGGACCAGGTCGTCAAACACGCCGACGGCCTCGCGGTCGGCCTGCGGGATGCCGGCGTGGGTCATGGCGCTGGGGAGCTCGACGAGGGACTCGATGCCGCCCAAGCTCTCCGCGAGCGTGTAGAGCTTTGTGAGCTGGCAGAAGCGCTCGGCGGCGACCCGCCCGCCCTTGATGCGGAAGGAGAGCATGCCGCCGCCCATGCCGTCGCGGTGCTGCTTCAGGGCGATGGCGCGCTGCGGGTGTGAGTCGAGACCCGGGTAGTTTACGTTGATGACGTGCGGGCTGGCCTCGAGGTGCTTCGCTACGGCGGTGGCGTTGATGGTGGACTGCTTGACGCGCAGGTGCAGCGTCTTGACGCCGCGGTGAGCAAGCCACGAGTCAAAGGCCGAGGGCACGGCGCCACCGGCGTTCTGGAGGAAGGCGAGGCGGTCGCGCAGCTCGTCCGAATTGCAGGCGGCGAGGCCCATGACGACATCGCTGTGGCCGTTGATGTACTTGGTGACGGAGTGGACGACAATGTCGGCACCGTGGTCGAGGGGGGTCTGGACGTAAGGGCTGAGGAAGGTGTTGTCGACGACGACGAGGACGCCGCGGGCATGGGCGGCGGTGGTGACGGCGCGGATGTCGACGAGGCGAAGGGTCGGGTTGCTAGGAGACTCGATCCAGATGAGACGGGTGTTGTCGCGGATGTGCTCGGCAATGTCAATCTCGATCTGCGGGGTGAAGGTGACGTTTACACCGTGGGCCTTTGCGACCTGGGTGAAGTAGCGGTGGGTGCCGCCGTAGACATCGCTGACGCTGATGACGTGGGAGCCGCTGGCAAGGCTCTGGAGGATGGTGGCGGTGGCGGCGCTGCCGCTGGCAAAGGCAAGGGCGTGCTTGGCGTGCTCGAGGGCAGCAACGGCGGTCTCAAAGTTTTCGCGGTTGGGATTGGAGGAGCGCGAGTACTCGTACTCGCCGATGGGCTTGCCAACGCTCGACTGCTTGAAGGTCGTCGAGAGGGAGATGGGCTCGATGACGGCACCAGTGATCGGGTCGTGGGGCGCGCCGGCATGGACAGCGAGGGTGCCGAAGCCGTAGACGGGCGAGGGCGCACGGGGCGGCGTCACGACAGGCGCCGAGTCGGCTGAGACGGTAGAAGGCATGGCTTGTGATGTGGCGGTGGTTGGGAGATGTGGCGGTCGAGGGAGTGGCGGTTGCAAGCAGAGACAAGATAAGGCGGGCTGGCAACGCAGAGTGCTGGGCGGTCTGCCTCTTATGTATGCGTGCCGGTGTCTAACGAGGCTAGGGTGTCGCAATGAGACAGGCCGATGTTGCAACTCGTTTTCGCTATGACCTTAGGAATCCACCTTCTAGGATGACCCAGCGGCCGAGAATGTTATGTAAATATTTGGCTACGGCAACGCCGTTCCGCCGTTCAGCTGCCATTCAGAAGGCAGCTCCGATTTAGAAGGTGGGGTGGCCAAGTGTGACTAATGCAGTGCAATGCGACTTGCCTATCTCGAAGGCGAGGGAAGCCAAAAAAAAAAAAAATTCAGAAAAGGCCGACATGGCTTCGGGATGACAAGTCTGCGTGACGATGGCACACTGGCGGCCGAGCTTGGTAAGCTGGCGCTTGCTTACGCCCCCGCCATGTCTGCTTCCAAGGGCTTTCTGGAAGATCAAGATTTCCAATTACGGCAGTCGCGTCACATGCGCCGGCGACTGACGTTGCACTTGCGAGCACGTCAGCGCAGCCTGGTATGTTGCCACTCAGGGGGAATCAACTGTCAATTATGCCAAGGAGGCGTTTGTCTGCAGGTCACGTGTAAAACACTGGTCTGTGGGCAAGCAGCAAACCGGCGAGTGTGCCGGCTTATTTTTTTTGTCTTGTCCTTCATCCTTCCTCTGCCGTCTTTTCATCTTCACCCCTGCCGCCTCCCCGCACACGCTGCTAAGCCGCTATTCTCCGCCGGCACCCGCCACCCCGGCACGCAGATCTCGTTTGTGGATCACGCTGCTCACTCCACGGTGTGACTGAGCCACGATCCTCTGTCTCTCTCTCTCTCTTCTTGCACTCCGAGGTTTACATCGATTCATCTGGCCCTGGAATGGAAATTGTATTTTGCAAGATATTATTCCAGCGACCTGCTCCAAGCCTCGACAGGAGCTCGCCCTCCACATGAGATACAAATAAGTACAAAAATTAAACATTATGTACTACCATGTGCCAGCCATCGTTCTGATTGCCACAGTCACTTAAATCAACGCCAAACCATTCACAAGTTCCCTTATCTGCGAACATGGGCATCCAAGAAACCCAGAATCTTGCCATACGTCGTGGGCCACGAGTACTCCTGCTCGCAAGAAAACAAACACAAAGTCGTAGTCAGCAATGTTGCCTCGCACGCGTGGGGGGGTGAGATGAAAAAGGAAAAAAAAAGCACAAAACGCCTTTGTTTTTTCTTTCTTTCTTTTTTGGGCACTCACATAATTCAGCCCGTGTCCTGTCCCGGGCACCACAAACGTCTCAAAGTGCGACGAGTTCCTGAACAGCGAGGCTGACACGTCGAGGAGCGACGAACTCCGGCCCGTCGTGCAGTTGCCGCCGCAGAAGGGGATATCCTGGTCTGCAAAAATGTGTAGAGAAAGCCGTTTTGTCAGTTTTTTTCTCTCTCACTCGGGATTGCGCGCAACACACACACACACACAAGAACGCCATCACTCAGGATTATGGACTCGAGCGGTGTGAGAAGCGGATGATGGGGGGTTTGTGGAAAGGAATTGCTCTGCTCTCTTACCTCCAGTGATGATTAGCACCGGGCCCCCGAACCTAGATGCCATGGACGCGGGCGGTCCGATTGTCAACAGCTCGCCGTACGTGACGGGCTGGCCCGTGGCGGCCGCGACGGGGAGGATGTTGCGGTCAAAGTTGCCCGGGGCGAAGAAGTCCTGGTGCACGCCCACCGACGTCGCCGGCGCCAGGTACCCCGGGCGGGGATACTTTGTGGCCAGCCCGGGGACGGAAGCGGCGCGGACCCAGTTTGTGCCATAGGCAAAGTACGCCATGTAGTCGCCGGCCTGGGAGAAGCCCGTGAGGATGATGCCGTCGGTGAGCGTCGGGTACGACGCTGCGAGGGCGTAGCTCTGGATCGAGCCGAAGCTGTGGCCCACGTGGACGTACTTGCGGCTCGCGGGGCGGGCGTCGACGCCCTGGACCTTGTTGGCCCGGAGCAGCTTGGTGAGCTCGGCGAGGACGGCGATCTCGAGCCACGACTGGATCACGTTGATCGGGTCGGCGTCGCCGCGCTGCGAGGACCCGCCGATGCCGAAGCGGTCGTAGCTAAAGGTGCTGTAACCCTTGGCCAGGGCCCGGTCCACGTAGCTGTAGTTGTAGTTGTTGTAGGGAAAGTCCCAGTACGACCGGTCGAATCCGATGCCGTGCGTCAGGATCTGTAGCACGCTGCCCTGTTGCCCGGCCTGGGGCTGGCAGTAGGTCGCAGCGATGCTGTACGTCCCGCTGACTGTGTATATCTGCACATCGGCCAAGATGATGTTTGTTCCGTGTTAGTCGGATCGCTGTCCCGCAGCATGTGGGTGACAGGACGGATAGGAAGAAAGGGGTGAAGTGGGCGGGATAGTTAACATGCCTCTTTCAACGACTCTTGAGTGTAGTTGGTGCCTCTCCTGCCAAGCCTGAGGATGAAGTTGGTGGTGTCAATGGCGGTCGAGGGCGGCTGCAGGTTGAACCTGCCATTGCGTGCCGAGACGGTGACTGGCACAGTCACGTTGGTGCAGTACTTGGCTGACACGGCCGTGGCGCAGGCCGTGGCCAGGAGGGCGAGGAGTCCGATCCGGACCATTGGTGCTGAGGCTATGCCCTGGCTACTCCCACTGATGACTTGTAATTGTTTTGTAATGGCTCTAAAGTTGGGATAGCGAGGTCGGGTGTAATCACGGAGTGAGTATGACAGCGTTGTGGTCGGCACAGCAGACATCCAGCATGGGCACTCTGCCCTTTCTATATTCCGTCAAGATCCCCTCGTCGAAGACCCTTCAAATCCCGTATTGCCGAGGAAACGGCTGTGATAGCATGATCTCTTTTGCAATCTAACAAGGCCAGACACGAGCCTTCCTCTAAGAGCCCTAGTTCGTCGAGCAACACTGGAGCATGGCCCCCAATTTGCGCCTTATGCCAGCCCAAGACTGGGAGCTAGTTTCGGCATGCACGTTCCCCGGAAAAGCATGTCAGGGCAGCTTCAATGAGGGGGGAGAGGCTTCTCCGCTCGGGAGCCTCACAACAGCCCAGCGCTATTATTGGGATGGTATTTGGCGGAACCACAAATGGAGGTCATGGCTGTCGAGGCGATCTGCAAATTAATTTGCGCATTTTCGACAGCATCAACGACCAAAATGCGCGAGCTAACTTGCAGGCCGCCTTGGCTGCCATCAACAAAGAGAAAAAAATGCTTGCATAATTGCCCGTTCGACACTATCGATGGTGCCGCCGGCCGCCCTTGCCGGGGGGCGGCAGCCCCGCCGCCCGCACGGCCCCGCGCCGCACCTCGCCAAGGCCGGCATCTGCAGTTCCGGCCCAGAACGGGAACCCAGAACGGGAACCCAGAACGGGAACCCACGACGGGAACCCACGACGGTTGGGGGCGTCCCGGAACAGGGCATGATGCTTGTCGCCGATTACTGACGGGCAGATGCCGGAACCCGGTACTAGTCTGATCTTTGTGTGTCCCGGGCACAGGGAAACCCGTGGCCCCCTGTTAAAGTTTGGTCGATACTGGTCGGATGATTCGTCAGACTGACGCCAGCACATCTTGCCTCGTCGTCGTCATTCAGAATCTAGGCAGACTTCTACAGAAGTGAAAGGGATGCAAAGAAAGAGAAACGGGGGGAGAAGGGGGAAAAGAGATTGGAAATTATACCCTTGCATTGCCAGGTGGTCACACCCCCTCACTTGTTGCAATATTGCCTGTTATTCCACCCAGCCAAGCGGTCCAGGCCAGCAGAAGTCACTCACTCACTAAATGAACAAACGAACTACCGAAACAAAATGCACAGCATGAATGCGCGGCCGGCAGACAACACACGGCTGGATACAAGTGGGACTTTGTAGGCCGAAATATCTCCTGTCAAGGCCCCCCCTCTCGAGGTCCAAACAAGCACCTACTCACGCTAGGCGGCGTAGATCATCATATCAAACAATTATCTTTCCACGCGCGGGACAAAATCCGGACCCGCAGTCTCGCGTGGTCCTTAGCTTCATTGGCGTACCTCTTCGCCGTGTCGCATCTAGGCGAGGTCCGCGCGCAATGATACCATCCAACCCCCTTCTCCCTCTTCCGCTTCGCAACACAGAGTGAGCGCCTTCATGCTTATAGGAGAGGGGAGACATGGAGCCGTAGACCCTCACAGTAGCATCGCCCAGGAAGTGAATGGTCTTGCCGGCTCGAGGGCGACCCCGACCCTTGACCATTGAAAACCAGGAATGCTGAATCTGGCGCCTCCGTCCCTGGGGCTCTCCTGTATCCATGCTTGGGGACACGCACGCAACCACCTACGCACTTCGCAGGCGCGACGACGGGGGTTTGTTTCTCCTCTTGGTTGTTGCTCTGCCCACGAGATCCTTTTGCTAGGACTAATACCCACAGAGTGTGGATTAGGCGTCTAGGCTTTGAGGCTCAAATTGTAGATGAGAAAGGTAATCAGTCACCTTCTTTGCTGGTCTAGTCTCAATGTCGTCAGGCGGGTGAGCAAAAGATACGACCCGCCGCTCGTGTCACGGCGCCATGCTGTCGGGACATGGTTCTGGACGCGCCTGATCACGTTCACCAGAGGAAAGAAAGGCACCGAGAGACCTTAGCGTGACGTGAAACCTTTTTTGAAATTCATTCGCATCAGATTGATGGTGATGCTGTCTTCCACACTCGGCAGCCACCATGGCTCAATCGCCAGAACATGCATGTGGTGTTGCGCTCATCAAAAGCTGGCAATGGTTGTGTGGGCATCTTCATGCACCGTCGTCACCTGAATCTTCACTGCCATCCTCGTCGTTTCCCTCGTCGTCTTCGCCCTCGTCCATGCCGTCCATGTCTTCGAGCTCATCCTCGTCCTCATTGTCCGTGAACGCATTGGGATGCATGGAATCCTCCTCTGGCCAATCAATGTGGAGAGCAGTATGGATGTCCTTGAGGCCGTGGAGGGTAGCCTGACCAGACCAAGTCATCTTGAGGTTGTGCCTGGCATCATTGTTGAACTTTAGAGGCAGACATCTGTACGGCTCGGAGCCCTGGCCGACTTCTTCGAGAACAATCGAGGTTAGGTTCAGGTTGAGCGCAGCCATCCCATTAAGCAGCCGCGCCCAAAGGTTGACTTTGTCTGTTTGCTGGTCGCGAGTGGCCGCCAGATTGATCTTGTGGAGGTTGATTGCGCGCAGGCTGGTCTCAAACTTCCTGAACAAACCTAGGAGAGTATCTGCTTCGAGAAACGCGAAGCCGATCTCGATCCGCTCCAGCTTGGGGAATCCTACGCAAGGTGGGATCTGCGGGAGAGCGGAATATTTCCGCAGACTTGGGGTTCTGACAGCGTCCTCGTCAGGCTGCCCGACAAACCAGGTGAAGAGCTCATCCACACCAATCTTACTCTGGGGATCCTTGCAGTTGATCCGGAAGTGCTCGACACTCCGAGCGCTCGCGAGTATCTGGAGCAGGTGATAGTTGTAGCTAGACTTGATGTTGCCTTCGCTATCTTCGACCATGGTTGCTGGTGCCATAGTGCATAAATCCAGGAACAGCGATTTCAGGCTCTCAATGCCCGGGAGGACAGCTGCCCTGACAGGGGGGGCCATGGCAAACGCACTGTCGCCGAGAGCCAGCTTTCTGAGAATGACTTCGAACCCCTTCACGGCCCCGTCGGTTGCAAGCGCCCCCACAAGCCGTAGCAGCGTCATGAGCAGGTGCTTAAGATAGAGGAGCTCTGCTTCCTCGATCGGGCTCGACATGTGCATCGGGCCACCCGTGGCAGCTTGGTATCTGTACAATCTGGTTTCCGATTCAGTCGGCACTGATGTCCGCAGAAAGAATGTCGTAGAACCATAGGGACGCCACCGGGCGTCCCTACCGTCTCGGTACCGTCCATTAGACTGGAAATCGCGAAGGCTCAAGGTCTGCAAGTTGGGGAGCTTCCTGAGGCCCTGAAGGAGCATCTCGTAGTCGCGGCCCGAAGTGACGAGCGCGCAGTGGTTCTCATACTCCTCGTGGAACCTGTTCTGCTGAAGCGCCTGCTCGTAGCTATCCAGCCGGTGGTAGCGGAATGAGTTGTTGCGGAACTGGTCTAGCCTAGGCTTGTCGGTACTGAGCGAGACATACTCGACGCTCGATCTCAGACGCGATTGCGAGATGTCGATGAGTGCTTGCAAGCTGAACTCGGTAAGCATAAACTGGCGTCGCCTGAAGAATTCGTTGGCGAACGCATGGAAGAGGGCGGCCTCCACATGCTTGCAGGTTCGGCGTAATGCGCAGTAGTCGATAGTTGGCAGGTACGAGGCAATAATGACAATGACCTCGACTGGCGACTTGAGGAACCAGCCCGGAGGTTGGGAAGCCATTATTGTGAATGGCACAGGAAGGTTGTCTGAGCGGTGCAGACCTGGGAGGGAAAGAGCTGGTCACTTGGCCTAGGAGCTTCCAAAGTCCTTATATGGCACACTGTCCGTTTACGCGGATGTCGAAAGCGACTTCCCCGCCACCGTAGGCAGCACTCCTGCCTGCTCGGGTGGATCCCTCAAGCCTAAGACAGTTGGTGAAGATGTTCGCACGATGAGGGGATCTGAGATTGTGCACGCGACGGGATAGTGGAAGTCAACACAGGCAACCAGGCAACATCGGGACCCTGGCTCCAATCAAGAGGCTGGTTTGTGAAGCCTGACAGGCAGCCTGAGGCAGAAGCCAGGAAATGTGGAGCCATGACGGGCAGCCAGGCATTCCCGGCGTTTGGGGACGGAGTCACGGAGACCCTGATCACTAATGCTTGGAATCACATCACCTGACATGGCACGGTCGTCAAATCAACTTTTCCGGGGCGATTTCAGCTGAATGGTATGGCTTATAAGCGCCTTTTCAGAATTCTGGAAAAAATCCGATTCACTAAATCTGCACCTGCAACAAAACCCGAAGCACACCGTTCCGCTTTTTCCCACCCGTCAAATTTTGGACGGCTCGTCGGCATACTTCTTGGACCCGACAACAGCCTCCTCATCAAAGTCGCGCTGGCTCCCGCTGCTGTGCTGGTCGTAGACGAGGCTAATGTCGGTGATCTCGTCGCCCACCTCCATCCACCGATCGGCGCAGGCAGGGACGGGGGATAGTTTGTTCAGCAGGAAATACGTGCCTGAGGACACGATGAAGCCACCAAAAAAGTTGACGTTGTAAATGTACGTAGCGCCAATCGGCACATCCACACCAATGGCTCCAACAAAGCCGACGACATTGATCAAAATGCCGGCAATGTATGCGGTGTACGCTCTCCAATTGAAACCAAAGCTGAAGTAGTAGGGACCAGTCTTGCGGGCGTCATAGAGCTCTTTGACATCCAGGAAGCCCTTGCGGACAAAGTAGTAGTCGCAGATAAGGACACCCGCGATGGAGCTGAGGAAGACCGAATATGCGGACAAGTATGTCGTGAACTGGTTGGCGCTCGTCAAAAGGTTGTATGGGCACATGGCCAGACCGACAGCTGCGCAGATGTACCCACCACGGCGGATATTGATGAATCGTGGAAGCAGAGCCGTCATGTCGGTACCCGCAGAGATCGAGTTGGCGGCAATGTTGGTTCCTAGCTGAGCCAGCGCAAAGGCTGCCGCAATGACAAAGATGCCAAAACGTGCGGCAGAGCCGCCGTCGTCGATGAAGCGCTCCAGGAGGACGAGGGGATCCCAGATGGGCTCATCAAGGGGGTAGATGATACGGGCGCTTGACGACACAAAAATGCCGATGAAAGACGTGGCGGCGAAGCCAATGGGGATCGTGAAGAATTGGGACCACAGGGCATCCTTTGGCTTTGCTGCGAAACGGGAGAAGTCTGGGTCATTGACAATCAGAGTGGCAAAGTTGGCAATGGAGCTCATGATGCCCTTGACCATCTGCCAGGCCAGTTCGTTTCCGTGAACCGTGTTGGACTGCTGGATGATGGGACCGGCACCGCCAGCACGCACGAGACACCAAATGAAGAGCGCGATGCCTGCCGTAGGGACAAAGTAGGCCTTGACGGTGAAGAGGTGGCGAATCTGATGGACGGGAAACCAAATGGCAGGCAGGGAGCAGAACCAGAAGATGAAGAAGCACACAAAATCGGCCGTTGTCGTTCCAGAGTCTGGCGCAAAGGTGTTTGGGATGGTTTTGCGGTCCCAGCTTGTCCAGATGGCCCGAATCATGATGTAGACGCAGTGCCCGCCAATGTACGACTGCACGCCGTACCAGACACAAGCCATCGCAGCGCGATTGAAGACTGGCCACAGGCTGCCCCACAGACCAAACGAGGACCTCGCGACGACGGGGAAACCAATGTGGTAAGTAGCGCCAATGCGACCCGTGAGGCAGATGAAGAAGCCGGCGACAAAGTAGCCGATCCAGACGCATATCCACGACTGCCACCACGACAGACCAGAGACAATCATGGAGGAGCTGATCATCCACGTGTTGATGTTGAATGAATCCGCCACCCAGAAGCCGACGAAGTTCCAGGGGCCCCAAAGGCGCCGGGCGGGCTCTACTGGTTTGAGATCATGGTTGGTCAACTAGAAAAGAAGACGAAAGTTAGCCTCGAGCAATCAGGACACAACGCATCCAAGGGGAAAAAGCCATACCAAAAGCTGGGCAGATGTGAGGCCCTCTTCATGGTCGACCTCGATCCTGTGCGCCAGAGCGCTGAGCTTGGAGCTATACAGTCTGCGCGACATGGCTGCTGCGGTGCTTGCAGGGAGCAGAGCGGGAGTGGGCGACGGGGTGCAGCGTCGTCTTTAATGCCAGATGCCGGCGTAAGCGGGATGCACTAGCAAGGACGGCGAGACAGCGGGCTCATGCAGCTCGTAGTAGTTGAGTCAGGAGCACGCGACCTTTAAGTATCTCGACCAGTGGGCCAAGTCCCGGATCATGTCGAACGGTGATCATGGCTCCCCCGCCCTTATCTCTGGTGTGCAGGATGCGGGATACACAGGATTCACTAGATCCATGGGGGCTTGCAGCGACAAGTTGCTAAGGGCTGTCCGGAGTCAAGACAGGACAAGGGCTGGCTGATGACTTTGACTGGGCTGGGCGGAGGAATGGAGATGGCTAAGGCTGGGCAGTGGGCGAGATAACATCCATCTCGCATGGATCCCCCAAGCCCCCACACGCCCGCCTTTGGCTTAGCCTGGGCCGGTATCGCGCCTGCCTCTCGAGCGAGAACTCGCGTAATACAAAGCTCAAGAGTGTTTTATTTATTTTGTTGTGCATGTCCAGAATTAATTTTTGAGGGCCTTTGTCTGTAGCATTCCGGCAGAGCAGGAGCATCGCCACATGCATTGCAGGCCGTATGCCGATCGCCGTCATCGCCATCCGCCCAGCAACAGCCTTGGGGCCCCCCGCAAAGACCCCAAGCTCCACCTCGTCTGCAGGCCGGGCTGGCATCTCCTCAGAGAAGCCCACACCCGCCGTTATCTGGCCGGGCCGCCCAATCTTTCCAAGCGGCTGATTACTCGATCCCATCGAGTCAATGCTCCACGCCTGTTACCCCAGCCAATGACCGCTCATGATAGATCTCCGTCGCCATCTCCGCATAAAGCCAGCATGCGTGACTCGGGAACCAACCATCAATCGTCCCCTGCAATCTACGCAGTAATTACGCAGTTTGCAGTTCGGAGGAGGCTCCCGACAAGACCTCGTCTTATCAGCCGAAACCCTGGACCCGCGGCAGATGCCGGTGCCGGACACCCAGCACACCCAGCACTACACAGCCCAAATATCCACGACGCTTCTTGATAGAGTTAGTCCTTCTCTGCAACTCTAAAGACTGGGTCTCATGTCACGTTGATGCGACGTCTAGCAGAGATGGAAAGGTTCTAGACTCTAGCTCGTTCGCGTACCCGTTCGCTGTAGCGTTATCGCGAGATTCCACGCATTCAAGCCTGGTAGACCCTACGACACACCTACGGCTCTGCCTGAAAGTACTATGACAAACTACGAAAGAGAAATAGAGGTCAGAAAAAAAACTGTGAGACATAATCATTTTAGACAGCTGCGAAATATCACCGCCGCAAAGCAAAGGACAGAATCCAACGAAAGAGATGATGGAAAGAAACAAAAAAAAACTTACAGGTAATTTCACCAGGCAGCGACTTGGTCCTCCCCCTTCTCGATCTCCTAGGAGTAGCTCGGCTAGTCGTCTTCAAAGAAGAGCTCAAACCTGGGATCTTTTTCATTCTCGGTCTGGTGTTGCTGTTTATGTAGCCGTCGAGGTGGGGCCCAACCTCACCAGTGTCAGGGTGTCGTATAGGTCGACGTGGTAGGTAGCAGGCTGATGGAGATCTTGTGGGCGCCGATAGGATTGCATATGTTCAGACGCAGGTGGCTGGGGAAGCACACTCCTTGACGACGCCCACGAATGCCTGGCCGTGCACGACTATCTGCTTGGCAACGTGCTTGATAATATTGGTGCTAGTAGCTATTGCTCAGGCCGCTGCTCGAGAAAATCTTACTTGAGGGTCGTTCGTAAGGAGGCGCAAGTACCCGTTTTATGTGAGGTGCACGTCCTCGTTGTCGGGCAGTGAGCTGGCCAACATCGAACTCCCGGGGGAGGTGCCGGTCGAGCATCGCCCGGTGCAAATTGGTTGCGCTGACCACGTATGTCACCTCACTCGGCTACTCGGGGAGGCCCGGGAAAGCCACAAGGTCTGCAGCTGAGAGAAGTCGAGGTTGCAGAACCGCTTCTCCTTAGCCATGGTCCGCAGTGCCTCGCCGTAGTGCTAGACGTCCCCGGTCAGGGAAGCACATGAGATCCGTCGGATGTGAAGCCCAGGGTTAGCAACGCGACGCATCGAGGAAGAAAACATGGCAGTCCGGTTTACGTGCCATTGTATACAACTCCGTAAGAGATGATGGAAATGCCGGCGCCCAGGCGGCAGATACCGCTAAATTAGTCGCAGAAGCCGTCGATGCGTGACAGGGCCAGCTCCTCAGCCTTTGTAGGCAGCTTGCCGGGGACTTTTCCCCTCCTTGTTGGCCGACTTGAAGAGGAAGGCGGGCAAACATGTCCGCAGCGTCTTGCCCTTCTCCGCTTAATCGTGTGTAAAAAGGAGAATTAGAGGCGATGGCTGGCAGTGCGACCAGTACCTACCAGCCTCTATGCTGACAGAGTGCAGCGGGCTGTGTGGTAGCAGGCCTCATTTTATTCATGTATGATCACGGTGCTATTTTATGGGAGTTAGCGGTGGTTAACTTCCTGCCATCCTCATCCGCATCACTCATTCGCTCATCTAATTAACTCGTTTGCCAACGCGTTTACCCGCAGTACCTGTACTCGACATCTCGTTCTGGGAAGCAGCCAGCTCCGTCCTTGTCGCCAACAATGTGGCCTTCTTGTCGCGCCGCGAGTTAAGTTTTGTGGCCGAGCAGTGGCTCGATGCGGTCTCAATCCTACATGGCCCACGGCGCGCGCTGATTTACAGCTCGATCAAAGGCAGCGGCCGGGCCGGGCCGGGATATACGCCTTTCTCCGCGCTGGCAGGGTCGTCGAGGCACGAGTCAAAAGTAGGACGCCCGCGTGCGAACAGTGACCTAGCGCTCTCGCGGTTCGCACGTATGCAGCGGTTAAAATTTCCGACTCTAGCAACAAACATGCTACATAGTACGCTGGAATGTTGATCAAACTTGGTCGTCATGATTAGCTCTGCTGTGGGGTGGCGGGGTGCCCGGGCAGGTGGGGCCGGACCAAGCCGGGCCGGGTCAGGGTCGTTAAAAGGTCGTGGTCTTGGCACTTGCGCCCCGTCTATTGCTCTTTTTCAAAGCTAGAAACAGTCTCCGATTTGCTGACTACGGACCTTTGTCAACGAAGGAAGATTCCCGGGATCAAGGTTTGGAAGGCTGTGATGTAATTCGGAATTCTTTGCGCCGTCGACACGGACTGTTCTCATTTTCGTAGTTGGTGTCATGTCTACCTTTGCTGTGAGGGATACCAAGGTAGATAGATAGCTTAGCCTGGCGAGCATTGCCGCCTTCCAATCAACCTACCAGGAGAGCCTTTTTTTTTTTTTGCTGAACTGAATTCAAGTTGCATGCTCGATGCAGTGCTCAAATCCAACGTCACCACGAACTGCAATACGGCAATGTCGCGTCTTCAATGTCAATATTGATCACTTCATTTCATCTGTCTCTTCTTCATTTTGTAGCAAGGCAACATCTTTTCTTCTAGACCTCGCCTTTATTGTAATCATCATTTCACCTCTATTGACACTTGCTTCTTGTTTGCTGCTACGATTTTCTACTCCCAGAATTGAGGGCGGCATGGCAAGGGAGACTCCGATTATCAATTACAAGCGATTTCACGTCCCTCAACTCATATCGCCACCACGCGCCTTCCAGCATGCCCTCTCTGAGCATCAATGTTGTCATGAAACACGGTGGAAAATATACCTTGGTCTCAGCTGTAAAGCAAAGATGATGAATTGCAAGTTTGACGACCGGAACGTCTACACCGCTCAACCTGAAGCTCACATCTTCACACGGAGGAGATATCGGAGGCGGATTTGCGCTATGTCGTAGCAGATGAACTCGTTGTACTGGAGGTAGGCGTTGGGCACATTGGTTGGACCTGGCTTGGCCGCCGCAGTATTGGGCTACAAATTGTTAATTAGCAATAATATCAATATCAATGATAGCCGGGGGTAAAAAAAACTTACCATTTTCACGCCGTTCAGGGACGGGTGCACACAGCCCGCATCCTTCCACTGACTGGGACCTGTCATACCCTTACCCCAAGTTGAGGACATGTTCTGCGCCTTCGCGGTGTCGCCAGCATTGTAGGATGAACTAGTCAGCTCCTGCATTGGGTCTCCCAGTTCGGCTTCGCAAAGAAGAAGTAGAGCATGACCGCCAGAGATATGTGAGCAGCAATAGTTTGCCGATTTGCTCGACATATCCGCTAGGTAGATGCCCTTGCCAAACATATAGCCAGAAACGGGAGCCTCAGGTGGAGCGATGCGCAGACCTTGGCTCAAGATACCACCAAAGTTCGTACACCTGGAGCCATGCCAAAGTAACCTTCGATCGCGAGGGGGGCCTGAAAAGGAACTTTGCTCAAAGCGATCCTTCTCTCCTTGGCGCTCGATTCGGAAGATCTGCTGAACATTGTAGTTGGCATTGTGGGTATGCCCGCGAGTATCCACGAGGTAGTCCTTGAGTTCAGTGAACTCCGTGCTCGCTTTGTCAAGAGGTGTCATTTCGTCCATGCAAAGACCTCGGAATTGTCGATCGAGTTGGTTGAGCTTCTCGACGTCCTTCTTGTCAGTCTTCATGAGCGCTGCAGCATCCTTCATGTCGCCCAAGCTTTCAAGAAGTTCTATTTCTTTCTTCAGCATGCTTTCAGTGCGGATGATTGGAGGCCTTTGTCTCCCAAAAGAATGCGGGATTAGCGTGTAGTAGAGATTTGAAAGTCTCTCTGTGGCATCGGCCATTGTTGCCTGGTACTCTGAAGCAGCGAGAGACGGGTCGTCGAGAAGCGCAGAAAGATCCTTGAGTGCTTGGAAGCCCTTTAGGATGGTCGATTTGCTCAACTTGCCAAGCGGAAGTTTCTGTGCGTCGTAGTTGAGGTCCTGCATGGTGTTGGCGAAGTAATCTTGGTTAAAGATGAGCTCCATCAGATCCTGCACTGGCTTTGACAACGTGGAGGCGACTTCCTCCTGCTCCTCGCCCTCTGCCTTGATCTTATCAGTCTCGGCCTCGTCTTCTTCGTCGTCGGAGTCCGGCTCATAGCTCTTCTCAATGAAGGCATACTTGCCAGCCTTGGGCGGCTTGGCACGGTCTGCCCAGAGGTATCCCGACTTGTCCTTGAACTTCTTCCCGAACTGCACACATGCATCTTCGAGAGTCCCGTTGCCCAGAGCCTTGTCTGTGCCGTACTCGCCAACCCGACCCCACCGCGTCCAGGTCTTGAAATCCCCTTGCGGATTGCGCAAAACCTGACAAATTACTCGTCAGCTTTCAAGAATACGGTGGAGACGTTAGAATTGGCGCTTGGCCACTTACTTGGACACGATAGAACTTGTTGTTGTTGTTAGAGGCGTTTGTCTGGTTAAGTGATGCATCGTAAATGACGCCGTCTTCATCGATGTAGACAGTATAGCTAGGATAGCAGCTAGCGGCACCCTCGTCCAAGGGGATCTTGACATCGAGGGATTTAGCAATCTGTCCTTCGGCAATCTTCGCCTCTTTCTCTTCTTTCTTCCCTTTATCCTCGGTCTCTTCCATTACTTCGTCTTCGGGTTCATCCTTGACTTTTGAGCTCTTCACCTTCTTCTGAGGTTGTGAGCTCGGGTTGTTGTCGACAGCCTTTGCAGCGCCGCGCTTCTTTGTGTCATTTGCAACAGGAGCGGCTGCTACTGTTGAGGCCACCGGCGAAGCGCTGGGGGTGGCAGCAGGAGTCTTGTCCAAGCTGTAATCATCGGTGTTCAGTTTGGCCATCTGGTCCAGTGTGTCTTCGAGCCATTGGAAGCTGACGATTGGCAAGCCCTTCTTCATGGCATTTGTAACCTTGGCGGATGGTTTGTTGAAATCGTCCTCAGTTGTGACAAGATGAGTTGTGGTAGCAGTAATGGTCTTCGCCAGGGTGGCGCCCAGAGGCCTGATGTACTTGCTCTCAATCGCTCCTTGTGTGCCGCCAGGGTGAGAGCCACTCAGCGCAATGACGAAGCCATCTAGCGGAGGCGGAGGTGGCGGTTTGGCGGCAGCTGCCGCGCCACGTTTTCTCGGAGGCATGGTGATGAGCCGAGAGTCCTGGTTAGGGAAGTGTGGAATGAGGATGCAGTGATGAGTATGTGGAAAGTATTGGAGCTGGGGGACGGCCAATTGGATCTTATTGAGTGCCTCGAAGCTGAGCAGGAGGAAATGCTTCCCAGGAAAGGTCTTGATGTGTGAAAGAAATTGAAGCCGTCCAAAATGTGCTTCGCGAGAGCATCTAAATATTGACTCCGGCTGGATAGGCAACCGCAGGATCCAGGGGGCTGAGGACGGACGCTAGCTGTTGAAAGGCGAGAACGGCGGAGGAAGTTAGGCAGTCGCGGGCAGGCAGCACAGCTCAGACCCACCCAGCTGAAAGCGACCAAGTGAACCAACAAAATGACCCAGCATGCATGCGCCGTTTTGTTGGATCGGGCCGAGACGGTGTGTATCTGATATGGAGTCTGTATCTTTGCCCCATTGCTGGCAATCAGGCTTTGAATTGGGAAACGCGAGCAGAGCGAAGTATCCCGTTCCTCTATAAGTTGTCGCTTTTCGCCATTGTAGATCACTCCAGATGTCAGCCCTAAGAACTGCATGCATGAAAAACGGGCCCACCTCTACGCGACGCGGTGGTTGTTCCGCGTCGCCGACCATTGAGCAGAGATGATGTTCAAAGCTACATACTTCATATGGACACTATCCCCGCCGACAATTCTGTGAAACCATTAGGAAACCCATGACCTCAGTCTTATTTTGTGCGTCTGATCTCAGAAACCATAGCCTTTCCAAAAACAGGTGCCGGGCCTTCTACAGGAGAGGAGAGAGTGAGTGTGACGTAATGCTGGCCACCTCGGTCGTTCGGTTGTTTGTAAGTTCACTGCCTCGCCTCCACGCCTGCGATTGGTAGGCGCATGTTCACTATACGGCCTAGCCTGCAGCTCGGAAGGACCGACTATGATATAGCGAGCAACTTAAGTGGCAAATACTAGTCACGGCTAGCTCAAGACATGGTGCTGGACAGTGATATCTGTATGAAAATAGCAAAAGAGCAATCTATCTGATCTGGCAATGCCAGAATTATGCTGATAAAAGTGTGAACGTGAGTGCCGATGCTGTACTATGCCATACGTGTGGTGACAGCAGATGCCGCGAATAGTCCTAAAAACGCCGGATGCCATGCAAAATGAGTATACAGACCGTAACTGCGGTCCAGGAGTGATCTTCTGCTGCGTTGCGTTATAGGCGACAACAGCAACAGTTCGACTCCAATCGACACGGATAAAATATTGTGAGATAGCTCGGCTCGCGCCACGGATGGTCGCTACCGGTAGCCCTGCGCGAGTCGTCTCCTCTTCTCCTCTTTTTCGCGCCTCATCTTCTCCTCGAGCATCTGTTCCCGCCTGTCCTCATCGCGAGCGAGTCTCTCCGCTGCGCGCTCTTCCGTGTCGATGTCGGACATGCCAGCCTCCATATCACTTGAACCATCCGAGTCGTATTCAACATGGCGTCCAGGACGCCCATAAGGATCAGCCTCGGCTTCTTCGTCATCGTAGTCGATAAAATCGTCCAACTCCTCGTCATACTCGTCCTCGTATCGGTCCTTCCGAGAAGCCTTCGGTGGCGCCAGCAGACCTCGATCGCGCTGCCCGGGACGGGGCGGACCACCAGTCCTACTAATTGGACCACGCTTCGCGGCACCGGGGACCGGTCGCGCGGTACCCGTGTAACCAGTCGTTGCAGAAGAGCTTTTCTTGATCTTCTTGTCAGGTGCTTCTGCACTGTTTGGCTTGGTCCCGAGCCTGCTGCCAACGGGCCTGTCGCCGCTTGAACCACCCTTCATGCCACTACGAGGAGGCCCCGCAGTACGCGAAACGTTCTGGGATGTTGTTGCGGAGGCCTTCCCGGAGCCATTCGCACCCTTGCTGGGAGTCATCTTCGCGCTACTCTTTTGCTCCAGCTTCGCAAGCTCTCTTTCCTTCTTGCTCACAGGCTTGTCGATAGACTTGTGTTGTATAACGCCGACTTTGCCCATTGTTTGCTGAGCCTTGGCAGCACGAGCCATGATCTCTGCAAAGGAACCCTTCTTTGGAGCTGCGGATGTCGAAGGAACTGGCCTCATTGCTGGTGGAGCTGGTCTTGTTGGGAAAACGGGCGCACTCTTGTTCGACGACACGGGTCGAGCGCGTGGAGGCTCGTAACCATTCTTGCGCGCCTGGGTCGACCCAAAGTCGTCGTTCCTTGCCAGGGTTGTGTTTGTGGTCGTCGATCCATTTGAACGTACAAAGCTCGCGCCTGGGCTATCGCTCTTACGAATACGCGAAGACGTAGGTAGCGGTGTTAATCTCGCAAATGAGGAGCTCGACTCGGTCGCGGATTTCTTGGTTAGGGTCGAAGCGAGAGGGCTTGATGCAGATGCCTTGCGCTTCAGGCCGGTGGATGCAGAAGCGTCCGAGACGGTCGAGCTTGGGCCCGACGGCCTGCCGGGCTTGCCGGATATCTCTGCTAATAGATCACCAATCTGCTTGATAATGAGTTAGAAGAGGAAGACGGCTCAACAGACATAACGCGAGGTCAAAGAAGGACGGACCGGCATGGTGTCAATATTGTGTGCGCAACGATGCGGTTCTGGATGGTGTTGCTCGGGTTAAGATGGAAGCCGCTGTAGGCAGGCGTGCAGATGGCGTGAGATCACGAGTCGCTCGAGCGAAACATGACAGAAGTCGGATGGTAGGTGGTGATGGCAAGAGTTTTAAGTGTGACTGATCAGACGCCTCGCGGATTCCACGTCGGCCTAGTGTAAAGCGTCTTGGAATGAATGGCAGTGCTTGCTCTTTGGTAAAAGAGTGAGAGCTGAAGAGGTGCACACTGATGCCTGGCGGCTGCGGCGCCGTATGGTTGCTGCTGGCAATGATGTCGTGGCTCGTGAGTGGTGCAAGATGAGGCCGCAGCGCTTGGGGGATGATAATACTCGGCGCTGGATGCACAGCCTGGGATGGTGCTGGGTCATAACAGTGCAGGCAGGACAGCCTCCCAAGACTGGTTGGCAGGATTGAACGCGAACAGACGCTTGCAGATGGCAGGGCCCACCAGATTAGTCATCCCTCCAGCTATCACTCTGCAGCTAATAGCCCGAGAGCTTAAAACGAGCCCCTGGAGCACGCTCGGCACTGGGCACCGGAGATGCGTGAATCTGGTTCATCTCGTTCCACATGACTTCAGCGAAACCGGTCAGGTCATGATAGCCAAGTAGCCATACCGTGTTGCCTCGAAGGTTCTCGACTCTTTTGGGCCACATATTATATTAACGTAACCCTGAGACTACGTGACTAGCCAGACTGTATGTTTTAGAAGAGTGAAGAGCACTACAATGTCGCTGCCTACTCAGGCCAGCGGTCTTGATCCCTACAGCTCTGCGGTGGTTAGAAGTCTCATTGCGAAGGCCTGCGTCCTGGCTGACATCGGATAGTCTTGAGGCATTAAAGGCTGCTAAGTTGATGCGAACCTTAGATTCTTCCAAAGCTGACTTCTAGAACGGCCCCACTTCAGCACGAGTGACACAGCCACACTCCGATCCGCTCAGGCATGCATGTGTCGCCATGAAGTGTGGCTGGTGACATGTTGTGCACGGACCTCATGAGGAAGAGCCCTAATGAGCCTAGCCTTGCCCACAGGACAGTCGCTCTTGCTTTGGGCTGGCGGGCCAAAATGTGAACATTTTTGTACAGCGTAAAGTGCCCGCAACTGCAACTTCACAGTCCGCAACCCCCCATCCCACCAAAACCCGAACATCGAAGATTCAGTCTCCGCCCAGGTCTGCGGTTAAATCGATTGCTTTCTCGTGTTCAGCCAAAAAAAAAACACTCCCCGTGAGCACGCCCAGCATTCAACGCGACCACTCAAGCCTTCAGCCCCCAAAAGACGCTTGCGATGGACGAATTCGAGATCCCCGACTGACCAGGAATTATAATCTGAATAGTAAACCAACAAAATGAAGCACCTCGCAGCTTACCTTCTCCTCGGCCTCGGTGGCAACACCTCGCCCTCTGCCGCTGATGTCAAGGCCGTCCTTGAGTCTGTTGGCATTGAGGCTGATGATGACCGCCTCAACTCCCTGATCTCCGAACTCAAGGGCAAGGACATCAACGAGGTACATTTCCTACGACTTGCGACGAAGATTATGGTGGATGCTAACATGGTTTCCAGCTCATCTCTGAGGGTTCTTCCAAGCTCGCTTCCGTCCCTAGCGGCGGCGGCGGTGGCGGCGGTGCTGGTGCTGCCGGTGGTGCCGCTGCCGGCGGTGCTGCCGAGGCTGCCCCCGCTGAGAAGGAGGAGGAGGGTAAGTCCTTGATGCTCATCCAAATACTTCGAGTTCTCCAACTGACATACAATCGCAGCCGCCGAGGAGTCCGACGACGACATGGGCTTCGGTCTCTTCGACTAAGCGCTTTCCGGAACTCAAATCAAGAAATAAAAAGTTCATGGACGCTGAAGGAGTCTTGCGCAAATGGTCTGCACAACTACTCGCTTGCACTAAGCGCGAATGGTTACCCGGAGTATTCAGGCATGATTTCGGCAAGGCAATTAGATACCCGGTTATCAAAAAAAAAAAACCAGACCATCTTCTTCAAGTACCCCTCGCCCTGACAACAAACCCTGTTGCCAATGATCCATGTGACCAAAATAAAATCGGCATAGATTGACTGCTCCGCATGATAATTGCAACGATCCACCCTAAACGCGCCTTTACGTGCGTAGATGTGCTGCTAAAAGCTGCCTTGGAAACACGCATTTCGTGACACCACTATCTGCTCAGTTGCGATTGTGTTCGTTGTCTCTATGATCCAGTATCTTTTAATTACAGACTTGATCGACTGACGTTGGACGCCGTCAGTTGACCCCGCAAATCGCATGTTAAAGGCTGATGCACGTAGGAAGTTTGTGATGGATTGCTGAACAAGCCAAATGCGAATGATGTACAGCACGCTTTCCAGCTGTGCGAGCTGTGCACGGGCGACTAGACCCGTAATTGCATTAATGCAGGGCGGGGACAGAATACACAACTGCAGGCTACCATCCTGCGCTGGGACGGTTGCCCTGCGCAACGGCTAGCTCGCACGAGCAACAAGCCAGGGCCAGGATTGTTAGCCGGCCGAACCGTCCCCTCCCAACATTGACCCGTGTGACGCGCCTGATAATCCTGCGCCTCCCGGAATTTTCCTCATTGGAGTTCACGATACCCCAACACGCTCAGCCAAGGACGATGGAACTTTGCAACTTTCCCAGCATACATTAAGCATTTCGCCTTGCTCACAACACACACTTGCGCAGTGTCCTTGACACACACATTTTTGGACGCCAAGACCCGCATAATAGGCCTCCATCTCGGTCACGACAAATAACATAGAGTTCATCAGCAATGGCGACCACCGCCTCGCCCACTCCTGTGAGCTCGGGGCCGACCAGGAAGCCATCATTACGGAGTGGACTGAGACGAGCACCATCTCGCGTACAGCCGGCGCGAACAGAGACATACTCGAGCGCGCCCAGCTACGCGTCCAAATCTCCATATGAGCACCACGAGAGCTCTGATGACGAAATCCCAGTACCTATGAAGCTTAGTGCAATCACCAAAGCTCTGCTCAACGACAACGGGCAGGAGTCTGATGCAGCCCATGGTCGGATGACGCGCACCCGCGCTCAAGCTTATCGTGTTTCTTCGCCGGTCGTGCCGGAGCAGGAAAAGCCGGTCAAGAGACGGAGCATCCTTGGCTCATCCGTCACGTCCACCAACGCCGAAGTTCGCAGGACTACGCGTGCTAGCAGCGCGCAGTTATCATCGCCTCCCCACTCGCCAGTCCGCAGTGCCGATATTCAGGGCGGGGTGAGCAGAGACAATAGCCCTGTCAGAAACCGAAAGCGTATTGTCCGTCTCAGTGCCGCGTCGGGGCGTGGCGGTACCGCCCCTGCGATGGCTGGTCCTATTGAACCATCAAAGCGGCGCAATGGTTCGCTCTCGACGTCCCAGACGCAGGACCGCTCTGCCATCGCTGACAGCTCTATCATCGAGGAGCGGGCGAATGTGTCAGAGCTCAGGGAAAAGGACGTCAACACGCCGTCCCAACAAAACAGAATAGTCAGAATTGCTACTGGTTCTTCTGGGGGCCGCGGCCGCTCTGTCGGCTCGGGCTCGGCAGTCTCTTCGTCGGCGCATCAGGAGTCCGGATCGTTTCGATCACAGTACTCCAACGAGGAAGAAATCGATTTCACAGCACCATCCACAGCACCTCGGCAGCAACCGCACACAAGCCAGGGAAGTGTATCTCGGCCCGCATCAAACAGCTCTCGCAATCGCCACGATGAGAACCAGGTTGCACAGAGTGCTGTGCGCGTCAAGAGAATCGCAAAGGTTCCCGGAAGCTTCATGAGCGGACCAGCTCGTCGTGGTCGAGCAAGGCACAGCGAAGAGGGCCAGCTCGAAGGTGACATCCTCCAAAGCAGCCATGACCCGGATAGCCAAGAACCTCAGGACCTCATCGATCTCATCGACCTTGACCCCCAAGAGAACTTTGCCTCTTCGTACTATGTACCGGATCGTGTGGCAGCTGGCAGCCCTATTAATTCGCGCGCTAGCCAGCAAGCGGCGCACTCGCGGGACTCGCTACTCGTGGAGAAGGTGATGCCGTCACAACGCAGAAGCATGTCACCAGAACGACTGGGTGAGGTCCAAATTGCACAGCATCCGATGCCCGTGCGCAAGCTTGATCTACCGTCTCATCGCGATCAAGAAAATGATGCCCCGCCTAGCTTCAAGAGGCCGAGTGCCACTGCAGGGATGCTCTCGGAAAAGGATCCCATTGTCAAAATACCCACCCGACTTCAAAATGCAGAACTTGGCAATGGGCTGCGTCAAACTTCCCCGAGCCGCAGAGCGTTGCACGCCCTAAGTGAGAATACACCACGCCGAGCTGCTCCAGCGCCGCCACCAAAGATGTCCATTCTTGAAGCGGCCACTTCTATCGCTGGCGCTTCCACGGCTACCACATCAGCCAATGCTGCGAAGAGACGGAATTATATGAAGGTCAACGGCAAATGCTACACCAGGCTGGATTGCCTCGGACGTGGAGGGAGTGGTAAGGTCTACCGCGTGGCCGCCGATAACGGCAAGATGTTTGCGCTCAAACGTGTCGCTGTCGAAGGCGCGGACGAAAATACAGTTCGTGGTTTGAAGGGCGAGATCGACTTGCTCAAGAAGCTTACTTCGGTGGATCGCGTTGTCACTTTGTTTGACTACGATATGAACGAAGAGAAACAGGTTCTCAGCCTTGTAAGTTCTTCGCATTCACGTACATCCCGACCTGTGACTAACCAGTAGCGTATAGCTGATGGAAATGGGCGAGATGGACTTTAACACACTCCTGCGTCTTCGCCTTTCGCCAGAAGAGGCCAAATTCGACCCTGTTTTTGTGCGGTACTACTGGCAAGAAATGCTCGAGTGCTTGTCTGCCGTCCATGCACACGACATTGTGCACTCTGATCTGAAGCCGGCCAACTTTGTCCTTGTCCAGGGTCGCCTGAAGTTGATTGACTTTGGAATTGCGAATGCCATCCAGACTGAGGAGACCGTCAACGTACATCGCGAGACTCAAGTCGGCACACCCAGTTATATGAGTCCTGAGAGTTTGATCGACTCAAACACAGCCGACCCCAACGCGTCTCGCCGAGTCGGTACAAACGGACCGCGCCCCAAGCTTGTCAAGCTAGGCAAGCCCAGTGATATCTGGAGTCTGGGCTGCATACTGTTCCAGATGGTCTATGGTCAGTCGCCCTTTGGCCACATCCCCAATCAGATGGCCCGCTGCCATGCCATCATCAACTGGCAATATGCTATTGAGTTCCGAGACCGTGGCATTGGCGACGTCCCCGTCCCTCTAAGCCTGCTGCGGACCTTGAAGAGGTGTCTGAATCGCGACCAGCATGTCCGTCCAACATGCGAAGAGCTCCTATCGTACACCGATCCGTTTCTCTTCCCTGTCGAAACGCCGAGCGGATCACTTCCCATCTCTGAAGACCTGCTTGGCCGCATCGTTCAGAGTGTTGTTACAAGGTGCAGGGAACGGATGCCGACCGATGCTGAAGCTATGAGTGTATGGCCACAGGCGTACTGGAACAGTGTAGCAAAAGCATCTGGGAAAGACCCGCGGTCATTGAGAGCCAGTACATCATAATCACTCCGATGCCAAATTTGCACTTCAGGGACAAGGTCTTTTTTTCGGTAGCTAAAATGCTGGGAGGTTACATTGTGGTTGTTGTTGGAAAGCAACTTTTTGGTGTTTCAATTTTCCATTCATAGCCAGGGAGTTCGGCTTCTGTTTTTGATACCTATGCTCCCCCGTGAGCACGCTCTTGTCGTTTCAACTTTTTTTTTTTTTTGTTTTTGCTTTTTTGAATATCAGCCGGAAGATGTCTTCTCGGGCGGCTCTGCTTCATTGTTGGCACTTTTGTCGTGGTAGCTAAGGTTAGGCTTGGCATATTCTAGCGCGTTTCTTTCTCATGCATCACGCCTACAATATGACTATTTTTCTTGTCCTCTTCAACACTGCATGAGTCGTCTAGAAGCCTAGTGCTTGTGTGACCTATGCTGTCGGTATGCAGAGCACTCTAGCTGCCTACTCGAGTACACTTTACCAAGTTGCGCAACGGATTCAACTCGTGGTTCTGTTATCAGAACCTGAGTTACCATGTGACCTCAATATGAGATTGCAGGCTACAGCATAGATAATTTTCTATCGCCTCGATACTTTATGAATACGGGTTCAAATACGGCGTGAACTTTGTACACTGGTTTTTGTGTTTTACAATATTTTAAGACATGGCCACCGTACTTGTCCACCACCCGGGGGAACTTCGTGTTCCGTCCTGAGTCATGATTTGCCAGCACGGAACCCCAGCCTGATCTCTGACCCAGCTACGCCACGCCGGGACAGGTGGACGGCGCTTCCTTTGCATCCCCAACAGACTTCTTTTGGTTTTATAAGACCTTGACCTCCGAGATGCGCAGGATGGTGTACTTGTGCTTGCTCGTGACGCGCTGGGAGCGGCGGTTCCTGCGCTTCGTCTTGATCTTGACGCGCAGGGGCTCCGACTCGGTGCCCAGGACGGTGGCGCGGCACTCGAAGAGCGCCTCGTCAATGTAGGGCTCGCCCTTGAGCGTATAGTCGCGGGAGCCCAGCAGGCTGGCGCGGTTGAGGCGGAGGACATCGCCGGGGAGCACGCCTGGCATGCGGAAGGGCAGGCGGACCCGGTCGCCCTCGGTGACGAGGTAGGGGAAGCCGTGGATGTGGGCAGTGATGTAGTGGTTCGGCTGCGCCCGGAGAAGCGGGAGGAGCTGCGTTATGCTCTCTTGCGCCGAGGCCGGGGATGGGGCCGGGCTGGTCTGGAGGGATGACGGGTGGCGCACGGCTGGAGGGTTTGGGGGCGGTAATATGGAAGAGCTGCCACTGCTGCTGGCTTCTGTGCTGGGTGTCGCCGACGACGGCGCCTTGGATGTGCTGGAGAAACTGCTGCGCGCGTAGGTGGGCAGGAGGTATGACGGCGGGAGGCGTGTGATGGGCGTCCGCAGCTCCAGGACGGAGCGGAGGAGTGACCTGCTCATGGTGTACTGCGGGATCGAGGCTTTTCACAGGTCTCTTCCCGGGTGTAGCCGTCGGACTGCTCGCGGGCAGAAGTGTTGGGCAGAGCGTCTCAGGGACAGTGATGTCGAATATCTAAGTGTCGGCCATTGACAGCCACCCGATCAAGCAGGTAGAAATTTGGGTGGGCCAATGCTTGAAGTAATGCATGCATGAAGCCAGCCATGAAGCGGACAATTGTGCATATGTCCTTGAACCAGTTTTTATGCATCAACCTCACTCCCCCGCAACTGACTTTTTATCCACACCGCGATAACGATAAAGCCGGTCCCTGGAGCCGCCGCCACCCTACTTTTTTCCCAGCAACGCGGGTCTCGCCATACCCAGCAACCACTTTGTAACTCCGACGACAGCTCCTCTACCCAAGTAGCAGGGACAGCCAGACAGTCCGCCCAACAACACACCACATCGACCCGAGTCCCTCCCGAGGGCACCAGCACGCAGAGATGCCTCAGAACGAGTACATGGAACGGTGGCGGAAGCTGCACGGCCGGCGCCTCGACCACGAGGAGCGGCAGCGCAAGAAGACGGCGCGTGAGGGTCACAAGGCGTCCGAGGACGCACAGAACCTGCGCGGCCTGCGGGCCAAGATGATGCAGCAGCGCCGGCACAAGGAGAAGATCCAGATGAAGAAACAGATCAAGGCGCACGAGGAGCGCAACGTCAAATCGGCCTCGGACAAGGACCCGACAACGCCCCTGCCCAACTACCTGCTCGACCGCAGCAACCCGACACAGGCCAAGCAGCTGTCGAGCGCCATCAAGAACAAGCGCTCCGAAAAGGCCGCCAAGTTCCAGGTGCCCCTGCCAAAGGTCCGCGGCATCAGCGAGGAGGAGATGTTCAAGGTCATCAACACGGGCAAGAAGATGAAGCGCAAGGGCTGGAAGCGCATGGTTACCAAGCCCACCTTTGTCGGCCCGGACTTTACGCGCCGCCCCGTCAAGTACGAGCGCTTCATCCGCCCCATGGGTCTCCGCTACAAAAAGGCACACGTCACCCACCCGGAGCTCGGCGTCACCGTCCAGTTGCCCATTCTCAGCGTCAAGAAGAACCCGTCGAACCCGCTTTACACTCAGCTTGGTGTTCTCACAAAGGGTACCATCCTCGAGGTAAACGTCAGCGAGCTGGGTCTTGTCACCGCCAGCGGCAAGGTTGCCTGGGGTCGCTATGCCCAAGTCACAAACGCACCCGAGAGTAAGTCGGACTTCTATCACAAGATGCTCTATTCCACGGGGGCATTCAAGACTAACCATGATTCTCTTCTCTAGACGATGGCTGTGTCAACGCTGTTCTGCTAGTCTAAGGCTCCAAGTAAGAGCGCCATAGTTGTTTAGATTTTGTTGGCTAGGGTCTCGTTTGTTGGCGGATAATATGCACCGCATCTGCATCCTCGCGGCGTACGGCGTCACTTGTTTATTTTGCTGGGTGTTTCCTTGTGAATTGTGAGATGCCGGTCGCCACGCCGGCGGCTTTTGTGGGCAAACAAAAAAAAAGCACACCGAAAAAGGTGCGTTGTAAAGTTGAGAACAGACTTTAACAGAGAAAGAAACGTAAAACAACCGTCGTAAATCCAAGCTAGCAATCCACGGGAGATATTACCAGCACGATTGAAAATGAATCATTATTCCAATTTACTTTTATGACCATTTCTAGACTTTTTTGTCGCATGAAATGGGTAGCCTCGTCCGTTCTCACTCGGCTTGAACATCAGGCAACAGGATGTATAGGATAGGATCGCAAATTAGGTCAGTTGGTGATAGTCCCGTTCCCTTCCGCCAAGTCTAAAAGCGAACGGCTGCAGCAGAAAACTGGGGAATCAATTAGGAAGCAAGTTCGGGTCGATAGCTAAAGAAGATTCACTTTCATGTAGTGCAGTTAACTAAAACCGTACCATAATGTCTCCATGGAAGCTAACATGTGTATGTGCTCATCCATGCTATCATCCCATTTTGGCTCACATTCCTATTTTACTCTTTTTTGTTTTGCCACACCACTGTTTCTTCTCGGTATACTGAAAAACCAATCTGGTTCAATCACTTGAAGAAATTCAGATACTTGCAACAAAGTTTGTTTTACAATCTTCGGCTCAGTTACAGATTATTTCAACTACCCGTTTATTATTGCATGCCTACCAAGGAACGCCGAGTTCACACGTGATACAGAGGACGGATTTGGTACTGTCAAAGCACTTTGGGTCACATACAAACACAATAATGGAAAAACGATTAGACCGCCAGTGTCAACTCACCTTGGTCACCAATTAGCGGTCAATCATCAACTTACCAGATAACCAAATTCACCATCATGCAAAATATTGCACCCAAGCCAGAAGCAGCCAGATCGAGCACGACCTGTTCCGAGCCGCACGGAATGTCAAGCGAGGAATGCTGGTTTGCGACAGCAGCCCCGTTTTACCAATCAGGCCAACGGTAGACATGAGAGTAGCTACTTTCTGGGCAGTACCGGGTCAAAGCCAGTATCGAAGATGATACTGAGTTCTGACTGATTGCGGGACATGCGGCCTTGTTTAAGAGACGAATCAAGCGGCGAGGAACAGCAGATCGGCGGCAATCTTGTTTACCTGGGCTTACGAGAAATACAATGATCGGATCAGGTAGGCAGCGGGATAGCAGACTTCCCGTTCATGTTCACATCCATATTCGATCCCGTTCGCATCCGTCTATTCGAAACTGTCCCAAGGAAGGCTCAAGCTGAACGGCGTGTGGAAGGAACAACCGAAAAAGGGGTAAGGCACGATGTAGTCCAGCAGGATCACGAAACAGGCTTATGCCGGGAGACCCCGCGGTCATCATGACAGCCACGCCGAGCGCGGTAGTTGCACTTGCAACAAGTTCAAGAATCGACTATGGGCATTAACAATATCATTCACGGTAGTGGACGACTCCCAGGTGCTAGGTTATGCACACCAAGCTGGACGCGGCTAAAGGTCATCGGTAGGGCAATCAAACAAGGGCTCAGTACATCGGTGCAGGAGTGCCGTGGCACTGATGATTTAAACAGACAAAGGTAACCGGGGTGGATTGAAGTGGCGAAAGAACCACTGTCAGCAGCTGCAAAGTCTCGGAAGCTAGTCTGCTTCCCGACATGCATAGCTAACATTCTGACTTGCTTGCGGCATCGACGGAGAATTGTACCACTTGGCTCGAGGTTGGGCGGGATATCATTTCAAGAGGATTGCCAGGGCAGCCAAGAGACAGTAAGGATATTGACGAAGCAGGAATCAAAGAGGTGGCCACCAAGGAACGCAGTGGCAAGATATGTGATGCTGCTCGGAAGGTATACAATCAAGACTGTGCTGGTTCACAACACCAACGCACTGAGCATCTCGAGCGTGTTGACACGAGTCTCGTGAAGGCCTGTGATCTGTAGAGGTTTTGTGGTCAAAGGGAAATTTGTGTCGGATTTCTCTGTAGTCCTAGAATGCTGCTCAAGCTCCCACTACAACTTGTAGGTGGGATCATGGAGCGGGGAAAAGCCAAAACTAAAACCAAAACCATGTAACCTGCGGAACGTATGGCATCTGCATCCAAGCCACACCCATACTAATTCGAATACTGGCCCATCCTTGATGAGGCGATGCGTGGTGGGAATGCCGGTCACTGTTCTGTTGATGTGATACAACCAGGCAAGGCAAGCGTCAATGCAGGACTTGATCAGTTTCCTTGCCTTTGTACGAAGATGCGACGGACGAATTGTGATGTAAAGGACTGAACGGTGGACTACCGCCTTCCTTGTCAGTCAGGATTTTGCTCCCTTTCTAGAGATGGACTCTAGACTGGTCGTAGTTGTGATGGCACAACTACTGGGGTGTACGCGAAATGGGCTGCTGAATGTGTTGGGACCGCGTAATGCGGATATCGGCATGCTTGGCACTAGCCATGCTCGCAGCCGGTTGAGATCTTGCTTCCAAGGCCTGTGGTCGAGGAAAGCTGAACTTGGGAGAAGCTCATAGCAACTCATTTAACTAAATGTCCAGTGATTGCGTAAGCGATGTTTGCCATGTTCGAGGGAGAGGGCTGCCTACATCCGTCCATCAGAGCGCAATTGGACAATCGCTTTGACGACCTGCAGGTCTTCGTGATCTTTGTCGTTGAGCATGAGTCTTTGTTTCAAGGTCATTCGCCCTTTGTTCATGTTGCGTTCCTCAAGAGCACTTGCGCGAACGACTGGGTCATGAACAAACCGGCACTTCTCTTTCTTTCCACAGTTGCCCCCAGTAGCATAGTACTTGCAGTGGGTAGTCGGATCCGCGCGGTGATTTGGCTTCCCAGATGCGGACGCGTTTTGGGCTTTCTTGGATGACAAAGCTTCAGGTGCATCGTCATCAGAGTCAGATTCGTCGTCGTCAACACGCATCTCGTCGCCTTCGTCATTGGCCTCGCGCTTGCGTTTTTCCAACTTCCGCTCAACCCGCTCAAGCTGTCGACGGAGTTTCTCAGCCTTTTCCTGCATAGGATCGGGTTTCGGGTTGGCAGCCTTGGCGGCAGCAACAGCAGCGATTTGCTCAGCCTTCTTCGCATCCTCATCTGCCTTCCTTTCAGCAACACGAGCCTTGGTAGGGTAATTGGCTTTTCGTGCGGCGATCCATGCGGCCATATCCGGAATACTGAGGAGCAAGTCAATTTTGAAACCTCAAATTACGCTTCCAACATGGCATGCTACTTACCTGGGAACTTCTTGGCCGAGATAGTCCTGCATGTATGCTTCATCATCTTCGGGTCCTTCGTCTGACTGATCACCATCGCCAGGGGTCAGTCCAAGCGTGTTCGTCTTCCGCTTCTTTTTCTTCGTATTGGTGTGGTTGCCTTTCTGTTGCTGTGAGTGTTCCACTTGTGGCTTTTGTCCTTGAGAGCGCGCCTTGTCACCCGAGTTGTTGGAAGAGCGGTTCTTGTTATCTCTATTGTTGTTGTGCTTATGCCCACCGCGGCCACGGTTGTTGTGCCCGTGATGGGGTTGTGACCGTCCACCATAAGGCTGATGGACTGGAACAGGGAGATTCGGCACCGGTGGCTGCGGGTAGGACTGGGTAGAAAATGGTGGAGCGTAGCTGTTTGCGGGCTTGCTCTGATCACTCGGCTTATCGAAGCCCATCCGAATTGGGGGGCCCATCGCTTCGTACCCCGGCTTGGGAGGGCCGCGGCCCCCAGGATGTCCATCTCGCCCACCCCGACCATGCTGTTGAGAGTAAGGCGGCACGGCTCCGGCCCATTGTTGTTGGGACGAGTAGTCATGCGGGGGCGGCGCGTATCCTTGGGCGTAGTGAGGAGCGCTCGGCTGGGACTGGTACGGCGGCTGGTATACCTGGGGCGCGGCTCCATATGGCTGAGGAGCATAGTTCGGGTGGTAGTTGGAGGTTGGAAGAGGAGGACTGGCGTGGTGCGGTAATGACGGCGCGCCCTGCGGTGCTCCTGACCAGTAGCCAGTTGGAGGTTGGGCGCCATATGCTGGGACAGAGCTGGGGGGCTGCGCATAGCTGGTCGAGTCGTGATATGGTTGTCCATAGTCGCGTCGGCCTTGGCTCTGGTGATAGCCGCCACCGCCGCCACCGCCGCCACCGCCGCCACCGCCGCCACCGCCGCCACCGCCACCACCTCGCCCTCTCCCGTGGCCGCCTCCTCCATGACCACCACGCTGATGATGACCTCCTGAGTAGCCCTGATTCTGTCCGTATGCGGGATATGGAGCTGCAGGAGCTGCGCTTGGGGGCGGCGGCGGAGGCGGGCCGTACGGATAGTTGCTCATCTTGAATTGTCGTTCGATTGCCGTGTACGCCAAAGTGTTGTCGTGTTGTTATGTTTATGTAGCCATGACGAGAGCAGGCGGGCGGGCGGGTGACTGAGGAAAAGAGGACTGAAGGAAAGAGGACTGAAAGGGCGAGGCAGGGGCGACGGAAGATGGCGTCGTGCAGGCAAGATTCGAGTGCGGCCGCCTTACCGGGGCAAGGATGATAGAGGCTGCTTGGTCGTGACTCATGGGCCGTGCCGTGTCGCTCAGCTGCAAGGGCGGTCCAGCGGGCTACCACTTGCCAGGCAGACTTTAATTACGGAGTAGCAGCTCTGCGTTTGGGGTAAAACAGACGCGACAGACTCGAGTTGTTTGCTGCACGTAGCACCGGCGCCGTGCATGGATTGTCTCGGCCCGGTGTTTCGGAAAGCTGCCCAGCTGGCAATGACTAAGCCATCAAAGCTGGCCGGGCCCCGAGCACAAGCTGAGCGACCCTTGCCGGCTCGCCCGCCAACCTCAACTGCGCTGCGTCTCCACTAAATCTTTTTCAGTCAATGGCCGCCCAGCACCTCCCGTGACATCAATCGTCAACGGCCCAGGTTCACCAGCCGAACCCTGGGGTTGTCGGGATGAACAACTAGAGAGTCTACATCTACATTCAGCACAGAGAGCCCAAGCTAAACGCTCTGCCACAAACTCTTGCACAATGTTCATATTAGTATGTCGCTTGTCGCAAAACCCCCCATAAACCACAATCATGTAGTGCTCACAACTAGTATGCTCCAAACAGACCAAGATTGCCGACCTGGTGCAGATCAAGCCCGCCGAGTTCTCAAAGGCCAGTCGCGTGGCTATCGAGGATAACATCAACGCAAAGTACGCCAACCGCGTCATCCAGAAGATCGGCCTGTGCATATGCATGTACGACCTGCTCTGGGCCTCGGAGGGCCTTATCGGCCACGGCACCGGCATGGTCAACGTCAATGGTATGTTTCCTTGGAATTTGGGAGGTGCCCAATTTTTTTTCCGCCAGGGTTTTCAATCTACTGTCCTTAGCTGCCTCGCAGAAAAGCTCATTGCTCAAGGAACTGATTCACTGCTAGTCGAGTTTCGGTTGATGGTCTTTCGGCCTTTCAAAGGTGAGACACTGCTTGGAAAAATCAGCAGTGCCACGCCAGACGGCATTCATGGTAAGCCATCTACGAAAATTCGGTCCTGTGAGATAACAGGGTCTTGTGATAAATCTAACATCGTGGCCCGTCAAGTGCGCACGGAGTTCTTCGAGGAAATATTTGTCCCGTACAAGGAACTACCAGAGAACACCGAGTTGTGAGTATCCGCATGGCCAACGAGAGCAACAACAAAAACGGATGGCTAGTTGACAAGAAACCTCAAATACAGCGACCATAACGAACAGGCGTGGACGTGGATTGTCGACGAGGAGCGCATGTACTACGACAAGAACGAGATGGTGCGGCTGCAGGTCATCGACGAGGCCTGGAACGACCAGATCCCCGACAGCGCTGAGCAGGAAGCACTCGACAAGGCCAAAAAGGTCTCGCCCTACAGCGTGACTGGTAGCATGCTCAAAGAAGGCTTGGGCGTCTGCCTCTGGTGGGAATGATTTAATGTGTCTGAGAGTCATACGGTTGTGTAGCAAGATATTGGAGGACATGCATTCATCGGCGTTTACAGGCAAGGGCACGCTATTTATCCTGCGGATAGCAGATGTGGAAAATTATAGTTCTATCAGATCCTGCGAGGTTTATCCTATATTGACGTGCTGGGTTACTACGGTCCCCTAGAAGCCGGCCAGCAGACGGTCCTCCACATTGTCGAGAACAGAGTAGTGAGCAATGACTGCCAGGTTTTCCGCCTCACCCTTGAATAGCTTGTCGGGATCATTGCCGGGGCCAAACATGGCGGGGTTGGCGGCCCCTCCCTGCATTTGCATTTGCTGGGCCATCTGGCTTGCGGCTGTGGAACGAGAATAGTCAGCATAATGCGCCACTGACGCGGAAGATGAAAAGAATATGGGAGGAGGGGTTTTCGTATAAACCCCTCAAAAAAAACTAAAAACTCACCAGCCTCACTTCCAAGAAGAAAGTTGAAGACGCTCTGCAGACCAAAGTAGCAGAGAAAGTACCAGCTGATGCTGCTCATCCAGCGGGGATCCATCTCTCGGGTTGCGACGCCGGCCTGGAGCATGCTCTTGAACTTCACCGTCAAGGGGAAGGGCAGCTTGAGGACAACGAAGCCGCTGAAGAAGGCGTTGATCCAGCTCATAATGAGCTGGTTGGGGATCATCATGGCCATCTGCTGCTTCATGGGGCCCATCATCCCCTCCATCGCATTGGGGTCCGACATGGGATTTGGCGGCGGCTGGCCCGCGTTTTCCGGGTCCTTGAGGAACGCGCCGTTTTCGTACGCCGTGATCAGGTAGTCGCGGCGAGCACGGAACGACGGCGCCGAGAGGGCGTGGAAGTTTGTCCGGGTCGTCATGCCGTGCACAAGCGCGCGCTGCTCTTTTGTCGTCTTGGCGTCAAGCTTCTTGGGAGCCGTGGCCAGCATGACGGTGACATAGTGTCGCAGGATGCCCGTTAGGATCATGACCACCGTGATTGGCAGCAAGATCCAGTAGCTACAGTAGAGATACAAATGCTGTCAACAAAGACGGCTCGTCTTCCCACAAAGTCCATGTGGAATGGCACATGGCATAACTCACAAGAGCTGGGGATCACGATTGATTGTCTGCGCCGGTAGTTCCGCCATCTTTGGAGAGGCTCTGCTGCCAGCTCGTCGGTGTTGCAAGAGAGTGTTGCAGGCGGAGTTGAAGCGTCTTGCGGGGAAGAAAGCTAGGCGAGGACGAGGTCGAACGTCTATGCAGCTGCTTGCCAGACTTGGTCTTACGTAATCCGGCCCCGGAAGCCAGGTACAGCACATTGAAGCCACCTTGCGCGCTGGGGACCCCACGCCTCCAAGCCCAGGTCCCTGACAAGCTGCACCCTGAGACATCGAACTTTGGTTATGACTACCTGCGCATCTCAACTTCACAAGACTGCCCCCGTTGTGCCGCCACAACGCACTCTAGACAACCCTTCACTCCCAGCAGCGTTGCTATTTTCAATCGGACCTGTTCCGAAAGCTTAGCAAGCCAACTACCGACACAATGGCCTCCCAAGAACGGATATCGGTGCACAACCTCGCCGGTACGTCTCCGTCCATCTACAAAATCTAAACTCCTTAGCCTTTTAAACCGCCTTTTACTAAAATCATAATGTTTCCCCGGCCCACCAGATCTGAAGAACACGTCAGACGACGCGATACCAAACTACCTCAACTCTCTCAAGTTCCGGCAGGACCACACCCTTGCTGACACTCGGCTGGCCCTCGGCTACGGGGCGTTTGCGCTCGCGGCCGCGTGCTTTGGCTGGGACTACAAGTTCGGCTTCGAGGGCACAAAGGTGTACACGGCCGCCGCCGTCGCCGCTTACGCACTGCTCAACGCCGTGTTGACGTACTGGATCTCTTTTGTCGAGAAGAGCATCGTATACCAGGCCACGGCGCCGGACGGGAGCAAGGTAAACATCTCCCGCTTCCCCCCAAGCACTCGAGTACCTGACATGGAGGACGTGAAAACCCTCCACGGCCGTGAAACAGAGAAGTCTTGCTAACAACGATGTCTCTCTCCCCTCTTCCAGATCTCGATAAGCACAAACACAACCAAGCACGTACCAATCTACAACATGACCATTACTGTGACCCCCAAGGGTAGCAAGGCCGCCTCCTCGATAGAAGTTAACCGCTCCTTCACCGAGTGGTTCGACTCCGCAGGCCACTTCATCGTCCTGCCCTTCCAGACCATGCTCGCGACCGCGGTGCCCGTCATCGGGCAGGCTGACCCAAAGCGTGTGGCGGCGGCGGCGGCAGCGACGACGAGCAACGGCGTGTCTGAGCAAGATCTGCTCGGCAGCGCGGACCCGGCGATCCTGGACGCGATCCTCGCATCCCAGCAGCAGCAGCAAGGTTCGACGGCATCCGGCGCCGATGTCGGTGCGCAGAAGGCAAAGGGCAGGAAGAAGGCGTAAAAATGCTATAGGCGCCGAAAAATAATAATAGCGATCATGGAGCGCGGCGGAATGGCCTCGTAGCACTATGCATCATGGACGAGTGGGGAAGATCTAGCTTCGGCAGCCCACTCGAAAAATGGCGAACGAGACAGAATTCCAAAGGCAGGCGAAGAAAGCAATGTGATATCCCGAGATCAACCTCGAACGCACTCAGTGGTTGCAATTTAAAATCCGGCGAGAAGCGCAGCGGCGATTTGGCTTCTGAATGAAGTATCTGATTGCTAACGTTTACGTTTACGTGTACGTGCGAAGAAGACATGGGTGCTGGAGAGACACCATCGCGCCTCCCTTTTTCCCATGATCTCGAGGTCTTCATCAGTTCAAAGCCTCCCAAGCCTGCCTGGTGGCCAGCGCAAGACGCCTGATTTCACGTACGGGATCTCCGCATGCGAGAGACAGGGGCCGGAGGAGCGACTGCCGGTACGGTAGGACATGTGGCGTCTCGTAGACAGTGGCGGCCCTGCAGAGGAACGTGAGGGCATGCTTGCGGTTCGAGTCTACATCGTCCGAAATGGAGAGTGTTGATTAGTCATGTATCCTCTCAGACTTGACTACACGTGCAAAGGGACGACGCGAGCAAGCACAGACTGGGATATGGCTTGTGACAGATGATGACAACGAAGCGGGAACTTACGGAAACTGCGGTCGTTCTGCCCGCGTCGAGCACCAGACCTCGCAAGCTCAATAGAAGTCCTGTAGACCTGCGTGATCCCGCGGATTAGGGGCCCGAGATGTTCTTTGAGCGCCGCGGGCTCTTTGTCGAGAATGGCGTTGAGCACGGCCAGGCACGAGTCGACCTCTTGGCCAGGTCCCAATGCGGCCATCCTGCCGACGACGATCCTCACGATCTGCGCCGTGTCCGCCGCGTAGTGCTCGTACTTGAGGTGCTGGAGTATCGCAAACACCGCCGCGGCTCGCGCCCGAGACGCTCGAGGCAAGACTGGCCGCTCATCACCAGCAGGTCCCTCGGAAGTTTGTGGTGCTGGTGGTGATAAGCATTCGGAGTAGTATGGCTGAACCGCTTGGTGGTAGATCCACTGCTCGCTGAGCCTCTTGCGGATTGCATGGTTCTCGGTGCTCAGGCTCTCCTTTGGGCTCACGAGGATCCCGAGGCACCGGGCAAAGGCGTCTCCGTACCTCTCATCTCGTGTTGCATGCTCGCAGATGTGGTGCAGCAGCTTATTCTCTGCTGGATTACCCTGAAACCGAGCGACGTCGCCAGCGAGGTAGTGCAGGATGCTGCAGAATGCTCGTACTTGCCATAAGGAACCCCCCTTGGTAGCTGGCTCGGCCAGTACGATTTGCTCATAGCTTTTGATGATTGAGTCCTGGACTTCGAGTCGTTTTGAGGAACGTTCCGCTCCTTTGGGCTGGTGCTTGTTGGATAGTATCGTCAGGATGTTGTCGAGTGCAGCACGAGTTGTGAGCGAGAAGTCTGGGTTGGGCGTCAGAAGATGTTGCAGTACATCCCCCAGTGCAGACACAAGACGCTGTAAGACAATTAGCATACTTATTCTCTATGCTAGGATACACTAGACCTTCCAGCGAAGGTGACTTACCTGATTTTCGATCGCTGCAGAATGTAGTCCCTGGAGAATACCCATCGCTAGAGGTGCTGTTCTGAACTTGTCTAAAGGACTGAACGTTCTGGCGTCCGATCCCAACGTCGAGATATCCTGGAACAAAACAAATGCTTCCTTGTCGAGCGAGAGGGCAACTTGCTCATCTTGTGAGAGCGATCGTACAACTGAGGAGCCCAGTAGGCCCAGGCGGTGCAGACAGACCTCTTGGTCGTTCGTGGTGAACTCCATAACCGTGGCTGATATGCCAATTGCTGGCCCTTGGGAGCTGTCACTAGAAGTATTGCGCTCGATGCGAGTGAAGGTGAGATACAGCTGTCTGATGACTAAAAGATAGAAAGCCAGTAGCTGTGTGAATATGCTGACCGATCCAGCTGAAAACTCTGCCAGCAGGGTCGAATCCGAGTTCCTTATGTCGGGAGATGCTATCGAGCCAGCAAATGTGTCCTGGTACTGGCTGAACCACTCTTTCGTGATAGGCTGGGTATGGGTTTGCGCCGCTGCTACCTTGCTTAACGTCTGTAGGGATTTGGTCACATTGAGGTGTATTGATGCGACGAATGCGGACACGAGCTGCTGTTTCCCTGGGATTAAATGCGCAGGGATGTCTAAGACTTTTGAAAGCCCTTGTAGCAGGGCATATGTGAGCGCTCGCGAGGTCGCAAATGTGGTTGATTCCGAAGCTGTTTCAGAGCATACAATGTCCGAAAGTGTAGCGGCAGCCACTTGTATGCTCACGGGAAGACCAGCAGGCACTGTTTGAGCACTGAGCACTGACTCGATCGTCGATAAAAATAGCAGGAGGACTTGCTGAAATCCTTCAGGAAACTGCGGGATCGCCTTAGTCAAGCTTGCTGCAGCCGAGTCTTGCAGCGCGTCTTGCGTAGCAGGTGTCGAAGTTGATCCAAGGAGGGCAGTATCTGTAAGGGGGCAGACTATGGCGGGCTTGGAAAGATGTCCCAGTATCGACACGCATGTGCTATTGGAGCACAGACGCTTGCTTTGGTCATTTGATGCACGCTGGCTGACTAGAGTAGCCATACCTTCCATCAACTTTTGGAGCAGCCCGTTCTTCTCGGTAGCAGTGGCGTCGTCGGCTAGAATTTCGTCCCATAGGCGCTGATAGATATCGGCAAAGATGGCATCGCCAAAGAGCCCGTCACTTGACAACTCGGCCCGAGTGCTATCTTCGTATTCCAGATATGTTCGAACAAGAAGTAGAGAGTTGACAAGTATCACAAGATCTTGCTGGTGGCTCAAAGACTTTGAGTTCTTGATGTTCTTTTGGATAAGCGGCATCGACTGTGACGTGGCAAGGTCAAAGGAGCGTATGGTGGCACCGGAGATTGCGACAAGAAGGCGCCCGGCTTGAGCGGCATATGAAGGATTGGCCAGATCGTCGGCGAGGTCTTGCCATGCAGTTTTGAAGAAAGCACGGAGGCTCTCATCGTCGAGCCGGCGCGTCAGTGCTGCGATAGTCTTTAATGTGGCCTCGACCGTGTCTGCAACCTCACCATTGCGAACCTCATACTTAAGAGAGCCCCACACCTTATCCATGTATGGCACGACACTTTGTTGAGGCTCTTCGTAACAGGCTAGGCAGGCTTCTAGTGTCTGTAGTATGTCAACCTTGACAGCAACAGTGACTGCATCTCCCTGGTCTAGCTTGCCAATGAGAAAGGGAATGGTCAGGCCTGCCAGGCGGTAGTCGGCCGAAAAACACGCGCGAACGGCACGCTTGAGGTCATCGGCAGTGATGCCTAAGGGTGTGGTCGAAGCTCTAAGAGAGATTGGGAAATATGCCGAGAAGGCTTTGAAAGTTACCTCGAGCATCTCCTTGGATGGGGAAAATGACTGGAGGAAGGTCTCGAGTATGGAAAACCATATCAAAAGGTTCTTGGGGTCCCGCTCATTTCTGCAGAGGTCCAGCAGTCCAGTCATGAATATAGAGCCCTCTCCGTGTCGAGTCGAGAGGTCACTGACTATGCTTGGATCCGCAAAGAAGCCTTTGAACAATTCGAACAGCTCGAGACGGGTTGTGGGTGTCTGCAGCTTGAAGTCTTCGCCGAGCTTGCTGACATTGGCGATAATGTCGCTCGCTACTGCTGGCTGAAAGGCCTTCATGCGGGTGAGCTGCCTCAGAGCCTTTGTGGAGGCAGCCACTCCTGCCCTATGATCGCTCGAGAAGAGTGAGCCAAAGAAGGTGGCGAGCAGCTTGACCTGGTCCGCGCGGAGAGCATCGCGGTTGAGGACTTCCAAAGTGCTAGCGAGGAAGTCGAGTGCTAGAGGACTGTCAATATACTTCCATGTGTGGTAAGCCGGCTTTCGGCAAGAAGGAGACCTACCTTTGGCTCGTGAGATGAGGTCTTGGTCCAGCCCGTTTCCTTCATCCATGCGATCACCCGAGCCGGCTCCGGGCGATATCCAGCGATTTATCGACGACACCCATTGACCAACCAGGATGCGGTTGTTGGACGAGTTCTGGATCAAGTTGGCGGCTTCAGCTGCAGCTGCGACCTCGGCCGGGTTTTCTACAGCTAGGACATACTGAAGAGCCAGCTCATCGAACTTTGAGCCGGCCATATCGGCTGAGGTGGTGGTGATGGTGGAAACGCCTCGTCGGCAACGTCGGGGCCGAGTATGGACAAGAGTCTGCTTGCCGTGCAGGAAAAGTACTCAAGTGCAGGAACAGCTGTAGATGACGTGTTGATACGACTGCCAGTATTCAACCCTGAAGCTGCAGGCTGTGTACGATAAACGGGAAGCCGTAGTGGCACACTGTTGGTGCTCCGATTCGGCGGTTCGGAGTTGTTCTGGAATGCGGGGCACGCCTATTGGTGGAGGGACGTTTGGTTGGCCCGGCCAGGAGGGAGCATGTGCACTTGAATACCTTGGAGAGCCCTGAAAAGGCGAGTGAGCGGGCTTGGGCACTTTTCACATGCATCCATCACCATGAGCTAAAGTACTGTGAATGCGCACACAGAGGGATCGCTGCACTGCCGCCGCGCCGCAGCCAGTGACGTCGCGATGCCGCCCACAAGGACCCCTGGAGGCCATGCCGAAACCGGCAAGCGGGGCACCATCTGCTCGCGAGGAGGGGCACTCGAAATTATTTTTTCCTGGTTCCTGGTCCGTTGGTCGGCGAACATTGCGATCCCGCCATTGGAACTGCACGCCGAGTAGACGGCTGTTGTCCCTTGGCTCGTTAGGCCTCTGACCCAGCCCTGTCCCGCATCCTCCCGCCGCGGAGTCTCGCGCCCGTAGATTACTGTGAACTTGCTGCCTCTTTTTCCTTCTCCCGCTTCGTGGCCGCCTCGGTGCTGGTCCGCCGTGCGCCTCACCCTTCCCTCCTCGCCCCAGTGCCACGACACCTCGCGTCATAATCAATTCGCAATGGCTGCCCAAGACAACTTCAAGACCTGCAAGGTCATCCTGGCCGAGACAATTGCTAAGAGCCTGCTGGCAGAGGTCAAGGACACCCTCCAGACAGTCCAGCTCGACACCGATAGCAAGCCCACCCTCGCTGCCTTCCTCGCCAACGACGACCCGGCTGCTATCAAGTACGCTGAGTGGTCCAAGAAGACCTGCGAGGACAAGTAAGTCGCGCCCGTCTCTGCCAACCCAGAACGCCCTCGTTCTCCGAGTACCACCAACGGACACTGACTACCTCTGCCCAGTGGCTTCCACTTCGACCTCCGGCAGGTCGACAAGGACACGCTCGAGGAGGCCATCATGGCCGCCAACGACGACAGCCAGGTCGACGGCATCATCGTCTACTACCCCATCTTCCCAGGCAACCCGGCGCACGACAAGTACATCCAGGAGACGGTCGCGCTCGAAAAGGACGTCGAGGGCCTGTGCCACAAGCACATCTACAACATGTACCACAACACGCGCTACCTCGACCCCCCGGCGAACCTCAAGAAGTCGATCCTCCCCTGCACCCCGCTCGCCGTCGTAAAGATCCTCGAGTACCTGCAGATCTACAACGCCATCCTGCCCTACGGGAACCGGCTCTACGGCAAGACCATCACGGTAATCAACCGCTCCGAGGTCAACGGCCGACCCCTGGCCGCGCTGCTCGCCAACGACGGCGCGACCGTCTACTCGGTCGACATCACGGGCGTCCAGCTCTTCACGCGAGGCCAGGGCATCAAGCAGCCGCGCCACAAGGTCCAGGACATGGAGGGCTGGGGCCTCGAGCAGTGCGTCCCCGTCAGCGACGTCATCGTCGGCGGCGTCCCCGCGGAGCAGTTCAAGATCCCCACGGCCCTCGTCCGCGACGGCGCCGTGTGCGTCAACTTTTCGTCGTTTCGCAACTTTGACGGCCCCGCGGTCAAGGAAAAGGCGTCCATCTACGTGCCGTCGGTCGGCAAGGTCACCATTGCCGTGCTGCTGCGCAACCTGGTGGTGAGTAGTGTCTTTTCTCCCCTCTTGTCCTCCTGATTTTCTTCCGTCTGCTTGTTGTTTACTGACCCCGGATTGCCATTTACCTTCACTGCAGCGCCTCATCGCCAACCGCCCGTCCACAAAGGCAGACGGCAGCACCGACGAGACCAACGCCAAGGCGAAAAGCGACGCCTTCCTCGACGGCTAGAAAGAGACATAGTATGTGGGATACATTAAGGGGAAAACAGATGCCTGCAGAACCTCATGTTACACCTATCTGTTAGTGGTATACTCACGAAGAACTGACATAAAAGTGTTTTTTTCTTTTCTTTATTCGGTACAAAAAGAAAAAGGAAAGAAGTGGATTTGGATTTCAGGGCGCAGAGAAGAACAAAATGAACTACGGAGAAAAGTGATACCCTCAAAAAAAATAGACAGTCGGCGCTCGGAGTAGCCAGAAAAATAGACTACAACCTCTCTCGTGCAGAGCAGAGGCAAACACCGTCAAACAGACCACGAAAAAAAATTGAATGGTATTGGAGACGGCGGTGTTTGCATAATCGGAAAACCTAGACTCGCTGGCACATGCAAGGTGAAGTTTGTCACAGTTTAAATCCAAAAAAATTACTCGTTTCATCGTACTGAGACTGCAAAGGAATTCAAGCGTTCCCTCAGCCACACGATCAGATTCCTAAACTCATGATCCTGGCCCTTTGTATAGTCGACATATCTCCACAGACAGATAATTAGCATCATCATTACAGACGTGACGGTCTGCACGAGGAGCTGCTTGGCGAAACCCTGGACAACAACACCCCCTATCGACGACCGCTGCAGGTGCCGAGTAACGAACCGCCTCTCGTGACTAAGTCAGTCGTGCTCAGTGCCGCAATCCAGGCAGACCATGGGTTTCTCGTTGTTTCCGCCCTGTTCGCTATCCTCGGGGGTGAGCCACGCCGTGTATCTGACCTCGTTGTATTTGATGGTGCTGAGGTCACCTTCCTTCTGGGCCTCTTCCTCTTCCCTCTTCTTCTTCGCTTCCTCGTCCTCGTCCTCGTCAACGGCGGCGTTGTCGTCGGGCTGGGCCGGGGTCTTTTGGAAGTAACGCTGCCCTGTGTAACTCTCGCCGATCCGGATAGCGACGTCATTGGCCTCGTTGAGGCTGACGAGCCGGCGCTTAGATCCGTCCTGGTACTTGGCCAAGTACTTGGCGCACACCTCCCACGAAAGCTCCTTGCGTGACCTGTCGGTCTTGGTATTGCCGAGCTTCTTGTGAAGGAAGTAGGACGGGGGCTCGGCCGATAGCTTGGTCACGTCAGACATGTGATCCTCAATGGGCTCCACGCTTGACACCTTCTCGTGGATGTAGCGGTCGTATGCAATCTCTGACGGCGTCCGGCCGACCGCGTTCTCGCGGAAAAGCAGTCTGGGGTTGGCCTCGACGATGATGGCCATCTGTGCCGGTAACTGCCGCAGGACTGCTGTGTGCAGGATCGTGTTGCCGGCACTGTTAAGGATCTCGAGCTCCACACCCTTGGAAACCTCCAGAAGGGTCTTGATGATCTCGACGTTGCTATTGAGCTCCTTACCAAGCTCGCTGCGGTAGTTCCCGTGCCTGGAGCTGTAGTTGTACGAATAGGAGAGCTGGTTTGCATCCTGAAGCCAGAAGTGCAGCGGAGTGTCGCCGCCGTGGGCGAGGCCGTTCCTCTGCATGAACAGATGACTCCTCATCTCCGGGTCGAGGAGTTCAAGGAGCTTGCGGAGCTCGTCGGCCTTCTTGGGCTTGTTTGTCAGGGCAGCATGGATCACGTTGTTGTACTTTTTGTCCTTGACGGAGATGTCGGCCTGGGCGTCGATGAGAGTCTTGGCGAACTGCACTCTGCCAAGTAGGAAGGCCATGAACAGCGGCGTGTATCCTTCGCTGGACTTGGTTTCCAGCGAAGCAGGGTACGTCCTTGTCAAGTACTCGACAACCCGGTTCTGCTGATCGTTAACAGGCCCCGTCACGGCGCAGTGGAGGACAAGATCACCTGCGTGTTGGTCTTGTGTTAGAAACTAGTTCCGTGATTCTCAACGGTGTTCAACTTACTCTGCATTCCGAGCCATTTGGCGATGGCTCGGTCAAATCTTCCCTCCACTGCCCTCAAGTGTTTTACGCTGGGATGGTCCTGGGCCGCCTTGGAACTGCCAAACTCGGTGTAATAGCGCATTGGCGTATCACTGGCGAACCACTCGAGAGACTCCAGTGATCCGGCAAACGCAGCGGTGAGAAGTGGCGATGCTTTGGGTCCAGTCGGCCTCACCACCAAGTTTCGTCCTGCGTTCGCCCAATCTGCACGTTTCTTGCCATAGACTGAGAGGCCCTGGTAGTAGCGCGGCTTGACCTTCATTTCACCGCCACTCTTCTTGACGAGATCCTCAAAAGGCAGTCCTGCGCCGGTCGTCTTGATGATCTCCGAGAGCATGTCGATACGGCCAAACTTAATGGCATCGTTGAATGTGTCAGTCGGGAAGACGAATACTTTCCGCTGTCCGTCACTTCTTTCCTCGTCTGCCGGCGTGTAATGTGCATTCAGTTCGACCAACGCCTTGAACTGCTGTAAATCACCACGGCGGATAGCGTAGTGCATGAGAGTGAACAAGCTGTTCTCATCAAGAGACTTGTCGTTGAGACTTTCGATCACGGGAACCGGCCAGTTCAGCACAGTCGAAGGGACAACGTGACTCTTGACTTGCATGGAGATCTGCCCAATGTTGTCGATCGTGAGCTTGTCAATAACGACCTCCTTGTATACCGCTGGCTCATCACCGCTCTCGACGTCGGAATCCTCGCACGAGCCGTCGTCGTCGTCGTCTCGTGTCATCTTGTAGCGCGTATTCTCCTCCTCGGTAGGGGTCCATTGGGCCTTGACGATTTCGAGAACAGCCTTGGCGGCGTCGAGATGACCACGAAGGAAAGCCAGCGAGAACGGATTGTTGCTCTTGTTATCGCTGACTGCAATCTTGAGTGGCGACTCCTTCTCCTCTCCGTCCCACGATGTGAGGGTGAGTTTCTTGATCTGGTCAATGTTGCCGGTCCAGCATGCCTCAAACCTAGCACACTGTTAGTGGTCCAAGATTGCAGAGGAAATACGTACGGGCGGACTTACAGCTCAACATAAGCAGCTTTTCGCGCCTCCGTGAGGTCTTTGACCCCGATATAGCTAAACTCGAACTCGTAAGGTGTCTGCTTCTTCGCATCTGCAGCGTCGCTGACTGTTTCTGCTTTGTCCTGAATGTCCGGGTATTGCTCCTTGAAAGTCTTGGCACCTTTGGCTTCAAGCGCACTCACCACGCTCTCGAGCTGCGAGATCAGATCGTCAATGGCTTCTTGCTTCTCTCTCAGCCCAGCGGAACTCGTCTTCTTCGCACGGTCCTTTTCGAACCGTTCCAGCTCCTTCTGATGGTATCGCATGCGGTATGCGACGTCTTTCGATACGACCCAATGCTGGTATGACCCCTGATCGAACCTTGCGAGGAACGAATCGGTCTCACTTGGTCCCTGTGGCGGCTCGACAACGCTGACTTTGTCGGACCTTTGTGTATGATTGCCGCTGAGCTGGTTGAAGTCGGATTTCTCGCCCTTGTATTGGCGCAGCTTCTCCAGGGAGTCCCTCGCAACATCAATGGCTGCGCGGCCTTTGTTGTATCTGCGAGCCCACTCCTTTGTTACGACCTCCCAGGACGACGGCGTGATCACATTGGGGTCGGCACCGCGGGCAAGCAGCTCCAAGGCAATCGCAGGATTCTCCGACCGGATCGCCGTGATGAGCGGCTGGTCGGTGCCATTCCGGAAATGCTCCTGATTCGACTCGAAGGTGCCCAGATGCTTATCGAAGGAGAACTTGGCACTCTTGAGCCACGTGTCGAAATCGATCTCGGGCTTCGCGCCCGCCTCGAGGAGCTTAAGGACCAGGACGGCATTGCCAGTCGCAATCGCGCTGTTTAAGGGAGCAGTTGCCTTCGGATTCCACTGCACGAGCACAAACGTTAGTCAAGCTTCCATCACACATCAGTCCTCGGATCATGAAGACCTACGCTACTTCCGGACATGGCGATATGTTGGACTGCCGTCTTGAGCCCAGACGCGTCAATCTCCGACAGTACGTCTACCAATGCGGGGCCGCCACTCTTGACGAAGCGGTGGAAGGCCGTCACACCATTTGCATCTGCTTGGCTGGAGGTAGCACCAAGAGACAACAGGGTAGTGGTCATCTCAACAGCTTTCTCAACAGGTAGGGCCAACGCGAGAACCAGAGTGAGGATCGCGTTGTGGGGGTTGCTATACGAACCATCACCGATCTTGACAGGCAGCAGGACGTCTGCTCCGAACTCCTGACACAGGATCTTGACAGCCTCGCAATGCCCGCCGAGGATAGCGAGATGGAGTGGGCTGCACTTCGAGTCCCACGCGACGACGTCGATCTTGTAGAAGTCCGGGTCGTTCAGATCATCGTCGAGTCGAGCAGCATCGTCCTTCTTCGAAGCATCCTCATCTTTGCTGAGCTTGACAAACGAGCCTGTTACAGCCGACTTGACTCCATCATCGGAGATATCGTCCGAGCCAATGAGTTCCCCGTCCGCCGACCCGTCCTCGTCGCCCTCTTCGGCGTCTGTCTTCAAATCTTTGTCGACATTGGGGATTTCTGCAGGCTCGCCAGCAGTCTCCCGGGCCTTGCGTCGCTGATCCTGCTTGTCTTCCTCCTCTTCTTCGTTTGCATTGCTCTTCTCCAAGAGGATCTTGACCATTTCCGCATTCCCTCGGGCAGCTGCGAGATGCAGAGCAGTCTGGCCGTCAGCAAGTCGCGCGACCAGCCGGGCTCCGTGGTCGACAAGACATTTGACGATCTCTGTAGTCGAGCTGGTGACTGCCAAGTGTAGTGGAGTACGACCGGTGTAGTCTCTCGTGTTTGGGTCAGCGCCCTCCTGTGCCAGCCAGTCCTCGACGTGTTCGAGGTCGCCGTCCACAATGGCCTGGCACAAGCGGGCTGTGTTGCCAACATAGGCCATCTCAGTCCAATCATTCTCAGTGAGGGGGTTGAACGACCCAATTTGCTGGCGGCCAGGGTCGTCGATCCGGAAGCTGACCTTGCCAGAGACGTAAATCTCGCTCTCTTTTTCGGCAATTTCTTTTTCTTCGGTGGTCACTGGGGCGGGACAAGTACCACAACAATCTTCGACGACATCAACAACACGGCCAAAAAAGGCTGGATGACGATGGAGGTAGACCGTGCGGTCTTTCTGCTGATTCCACTCTGCATTGAGCAAGAGATCCTTGGTGTAGCAAAGCTTTTCGATCTTCTTGGCGTTGAACCTCATGCCGTATGGGACAGTGAAGGTATGGTAGTTGGATACCTCATCTACGCCAACCCAGTCGGCAACCTCGTCTTCGTGGCTGTCCTTGATGTTGCCGAAGAGGCGGTGTTCGAAACGCTGGCCGAGCTCTGGGCGGCCTCGTTCTTCTCTACGCTTCTTCTGGTACTGCTCCCGAGCATTTGTGGTCGGCAGCCGTTCCAGAACAAGCAGCCGGGCAAGTCCCAATGTCCGTTGGAAGCTGCGTTCGTAGATCGTCGGATCCACGCGGGTTCTGTCGAGCTCGGGCCAGTAGACCTCAAAATTGCGGTGGCTGTATTTGGACAACCTGTTCTCGTAGGAGGGGCTGCGACGGCTCAGATCGATGGGATTGATCTGCGTGATGTAGGAAGCGAGGGCACGAGGCAAGCAGTAGACTTGGTTCCCGTCGTAGGCAGCACACGCGCAGTCGATATCAAAGCCAGTCAAGATTTCAGAAATCTGATGCAAAGTCAGTTCACAAGCAAGTTGTAGTCTCAAGTAGGTAGGTTAGCTCACTGATTTGTATACTCGGAGGACAATCTGTAATGATGTTAGCGGCCATATCACGATGATATTTATGAACGTGCTTCTGACTGACCTGGATGTGCCTCGTGGGATACTGACTGCCTGGAATTGCGCAAAGATTGTAAGCCGGAAGCAGAAAATTCAAGTCTCACCACCGCGGGCTTGACTTACAGATTGTGATGGCGTTCTTGGTGCGGACGACGGTGGTCTCGGACAGGATGGCGTCCTTGATGCGAGCCTCGATGTCCTTGATCTTCTCGAGGGCCTGTTCTTCATTGAGACCGTAGAGGAATAGATCGACGTCGGAGGCGGGGCAGAACTTTTCGTGGTAGTACTCGCGCAGAGCACGCTTAGACTTTTTGTACTCTGGAGGCACGGGGAGGATGCAGTTGACGACGGAGGAGCCGGCGGCGACGACATTGTCCCAGTCCATGTCAGCCAGCGATGACTCGGAGAAGATGCTGAAGTTGCTACGGAACTCCTTGAGGTTCTCCACAACGGCAGGCGAGCCATGAATACGTCTCTTGTCCTCGGGCAGGGCCTTTGTGCAAGTTGTCAGTAGATGTACGAGGCAAACTGGGCCACTAGGCCCGCGGGGGTAAGGAGAGCTGCCAACCATGATGTATCTGCCCTTGTCCTCATCTGACTCCGCCCCGAGGTCACGAGCACGAGTCTTGATGTTTGGGGTGTCCTTTGTGAAGAGCGGCAGCACATTGAGGTACGGGTCCTCGAGGAGTGGGTTGGTGCGGTCCTGGGCGTATACTTCTCGCAGCTGGGCCTCGAACTCTCTGTAAGGTTCCATGAGCTCGCCCAACGGCTTGTCCGGGTTATTGGAAATGTAGGTGGCCAACTCATCGTGAGCAGCCGGGAGCTTGGGGAGTGTAGTAGTAGACGCCATGTTGTGATGAGTTCGATAGACAAGGTGGGATCAAGGACATGTAGGAATGTTAGAGTTGAGCGACGGGAGGAGAGACTGGAGAGGTCAGTTGGGCTAGATATAAGCCAGGGAAGCCACGATTGAGAAGTTGGATTTGAGGCTGTCACGAGAGCACCGAGAGAAGGGCAGAGGAGGAGGAGGATGTTTGTTTTATATCTCTTCTCGTCTACTATGCAGATGCAGTCTCAATTTATGGCGCCCGCGAGAGGTAAGTAAGTGTACTGATGGCGGGGCGTTCCTTAGCCTGCAGCGCGGTGGGAGGAGCTGAAAGCGCTACGAAGCCAGGGCATGGCCACTTACACTGTAGATTCACAGCCCAACACCAGGCGTCGTGGCGTGGCGGTGATTACTCGGTATGCGCGCGCGGTGGGATGGACAATTGACTTGGGTGAAACCCCTGCTGTGGTGCCTGCTTAGCGCTCCTGGGCGCCCCGGGAGACCCGCCTATTCTGCCTGCTTAGTGGAGAAGGCACCCCCGCACAGCTCCCCTGCTTCTGGCCGTTGCATCACGACCTTCAACACACTCAGAATGGACTCGCAGTACTGAGCCTCGCCTGCCTAGAAAGAGCTGCCGGACCTGCAGCGCGGATCCGCTTTCTGCCTGTGCTGCCTGAAAACACGGGCTCATATGCTTTATCCATGCATGTCCCGGCATCGTCATTGCCGCCAACGTCCAGAACCCCCTTCCCCTCTCACCCCAAAGAGAGCAGAATCAAATTCTGAAAAGACCCCTGCCCTGTTGGCTTCAGCTCGACATTTCAGCTGCGGCTCCCAGACTAGGTCGTTCTGCTGCCGATCCGTGTGATCCTGGTTCTACGACCTGCTGGCTAGACTTAACCCGCTCCTGCTATGCTGAAGTAGACATACAAGAGCTAGGGAGAGGAGGAAAGAAATACACAGAAAAGCCATGTCATTCATCGTGAGAGACCTGCCCTCTCCTCCCGCCACGGCACCAGCACCGCCACCCCAACGGCCCAGCCCAGCCAAAGACGGCCACAAGAACGATAGCCGCGCTCGTCCGGCCCAGCATGGAGACCACGGGCAGCAGCAGCTCCAATCCCCGTTCTTCGCGCTCCTCCCGTCCGAGATCCGCATCCAGATCCTCTCCACGCTGCTCTTCCATAGCCACGAGGGCGGTGTAGGTATCACATCGCAGCACATCGTGCACTACCACGAGGCAGGCGGCCACCTCGACGGCTTCGTTCGCGTCCCGTGCCGCCGCAGTCCTTTGCCGTCGCCAGGAGATTCCACGGGGTGGCTGCAGTCCAGGCACGTCTCTGAGCAGCGCAACATGAGCCGGAGCCCTTGGCGCGACGGCCACGAGCGCTGTGCGGATATCTTGCAGCGCCAGATGCTCGTGCGGCGGGAGCGACACAGGGCGGCAGAGGCAGCCGCTGCTGTGTTGACCCTGGTTTCTCCAATAGCGGCTGCTCCTATGTCGTCCCAGACATGGTCGTTCTCACCACTATTTAGCGCAGAAGGTGACTCGCGGCCAGGTAGATTTTGCGGACGAAACAAAGACGCGGGTCCGGCACATGTCGCCTTGTCGTCCGCTCTGGCCAAGGCGCGGCTAGGCGGACGATTAGAAGAGCACGCGGCAGCCGAAGAGGACACGCTGCAGTCTCCCATGGCGCTTCTCCTTACCTGTCACAGGTTACACGACGAGACTGCAGAGATCCTCTACAGCTCCATGACTTTCATGGGCCTGAAGCCCTTGCGGCGGTTCCTGCGGCAGGTAACTAGCCATGACTACCTTGACCACATACGCCACATTACACTACAATGGGATGCGACTGTCCGATTAACGCCGGTTCTGGCGCACGAGTTTGATGACTGGGGACCCACGTGCCAGCGGCTAGCTCGCCTGCGTGGACTTGCTACCCTTGACGTCAAGGTATTCGCTTGTCAGCGGACGCCCACCCAGACTAGAGATGCACTTCTAAGTCCTCTCGACCTAGTTCGAGCAAACGCACGGGTGACTGCACAAGTCGTGGGAGACTGCCGGGATCCTCACATTGACAAGGAGTTTGTCGTTATCCGCATTGGTGAAGACCAGATTCCTATCAGGGTATGTCGAGCTAGTGCTAACCCGCCATGACATACGTTGTTGAGAGAAACCATGATATTCAGTTCTGATGACGATACCTGTTCAATTCGACTACTTCGAATGTACTCCGTGTGTGCCGGTTGATGAAAACTTAATATCCCGTAGCTTGACATGAAACATGCACGCGGCACGTTCACGTATGTGTTTGTGCACAGTGGCTACATGAATGTCTAGCTGTGCTTTGGATTATTCACGCTGGTGCGTGCCTGGCGGCTCAGAATCACTCTAATGACTGCCACAATCACGACAGCAATCCAGACCGGAGGTGTGCCTGCTTCTCTGCCGCCTTGCCACTCTGTGAGAAACAACCGAGCGTACCGTCGTGGTTCCAGATGGTCTGGTCTGCATGAGGGTCAGTTTCGGCTCTTCCGATCGGCCTTAAAGTACTACAAGCCTGTGTGTCTCCTCTAGCATCTCCACCAACTCAGGAACGTAGAGTGATTGAGAGTTTGATAGGGGAGACGTACTGAGATCGATGGTCGTCTCCTCGAACTGGCCCTCAGTGCCCCAGCAGTGACAAGTGAGGAGATACTGAGTCTTTGTGATGCCATTGTCAACGTTGCAGAGCTCACAGCTTTCAAAGTATCGTCCTCTGTAAGACGCAACCGGCCGGGTGGATCACTCGATTAGCATGCTCTCACTGTATAAAAAAGAGCATCGAGAGTGGCTGGCTGAATGATATACATACTCTTCAAGGGGGATGAGCTTGCCGCCATTGTCACCGAAGCAGAGTGAAGTGTCGAGCCTATCCAGCCGAAGTGTGTGTAAGCAATCAAATTCGACATGGATAATAGGCCGTACGTAAAAAGGGTCGTACGTGTCTTATGACTGCGCACACATGTGGCGTATAGATAGCTTGGAAATAGGGAATGAGGGAAGGAGGGGCCCGGAAATACTGACTCGGTCCAGCCATAGTCAAAGTCTACCCAATTGTCGTTGTTGCAGTACATCTCGAGCAGGCCTCGCTCGGTGTCGAATTGAGCGCCCTGCCAGGTGCAGTTGGTCATAAACCCGCCGCCAAACTCTTGCGCCGCGACGATGCTCGACGAGGGTGCCACGGAGAGGCCGAGCAGTAGAAAGAAGGACATAAAGATAGTCGTCCAAGCTGCCGAAATGGCTTGAGTGTTTTGGCTGTTGTTGTGTGGCATTGTTACCATCCCGAAGATTGCCGATCGTGGGGTGATAGGAGTAAGCAGGAGGTTTGGATGATGGAAGGGTTGGAGGCAGCGCTGGAGAGATCTGATGGTGCTTCGTCGCGCTCGTTGTGGTAGACGAGCATAAGCAGGTAGTTGTAAGTACTTGGTGATTAGTCGTGGAATGTTCGTCTTCCATCCAAGGTTCCTTAGGTCGAAAGTGTGTCGTGTCGTGGGGCAGTAGGATCGTCGAAGCCTCGACGTTGCTGTGGTTTCGAAGGGAGGGGCAGAAGTTTGGTTGCAGCGAAGGTGCTTCGAAGGCTGGCCTTCAGTCGACCAATGCCGTTTACTTGTTGGAAACCATTTCTTTGTAAAGAGGCAGGAGCGTACGAGTGGTCCTGGCGCAAGATCCAATTACTTCCTTGGCCAAATTTCGACTAATGGCAAGAACGACCGGCTCATGTGTTGCATGTACAAAATGCTATTGTTGCTATGGTCTATTGCAAAACTGAATCAATCTATATATTCAACTCTGTCAGGGATAGTCTGTGAACCCTGCCGTGGGACCATCTCTGTCAAGAAGGTACCTGAACCTCTCCCTTTGTTCGAGCAGGATCGCAGGCAGATCCTGGTTGTTCTCGATCCTGTCATACTGTTCCGTCTTGCGATCCCACAGGTCCTGCCCCTTCCTCACCCTGTCTGCGATCCGATCGCGGTTGCGGAACTGCTCCGCGTTGAGCGCCACATGCGAAAAGGACGAGAGCTTGGTCAGCACCTCAGCAATCGTCGAGAAGCAGGTCGAGCAATGCCAGCCCGCGCTCCACAGGGTTCCCTTCTCCAGCTTGATCAGCGGCTGGAACCCACCATCGGCATTACGCAGGTTCACGGGCAGGATGGTGCGCCAGCCCTGGTAGTACGTGGCCTCTGGGTGCGCCCACTGCGGGCCGACGTGGCGGAACTGGAAGCTATAGTAGAAGAAGTCGGTGCGCAGGGTGAGCCGACGCGGGAAGTTGCAGGCCCTCAGAACGACGAGGGTCTGCGAGCGGATGAGCTCGTCGACGTCGGCCACAATGAGGACGTCGCCGTGGCTGGGGGCGCGCTCGCCGGTGAGGTGCGGAATGACCTGCTTGTACATGGCGTCGCGCTGCAGATCCTCCCAGGCCCACGAGGGGTTCTCGCGGTCCGAGTGGAAGCCCGGAGGGATCTCAAGCTGGTGGTAGATGATCTTGTTGCGGTAGGCGGCGAAGCGGTCCATGTTTTGCTTAATGACGAGGGGCTTGTCGAGGTTGGTAAAGGTCTTTGCCGACTCGACAATGACGAAGTAGTCGACGTAGTCGTAGGTCGAGTTGAGACGGATCTCGAGCCAGTCGAGCTCTGTGTTGACCATAATGAGGTCATAGACCTTGCGCCTAGCAGCATCCTTGAACGGCGTCCAGCCATGTGCCTTGCACAGCTGGGTCTGCACGGTAGGGTCTGCGAGGTCGACGACGGGGTCGAAGTTTTGGACCTGGTGGAGGGAGCGGTCCGTCCAGTTGGGGTTCAGCCACGTCAGGACCAGAACTGTAAAGGTGAAAGCGCCGACGAGACGGAGGAACCGCCGCCTATCCAGGCGAAGCAGCGATGCCATCTCGACATTGAGCCCTGGGGATAATCAGGCGAGTTTGTTGATATATCTTCAGTACCCCTGATGCAACCCCGTGATGGTTTACGGGGGTCACGCACGATGACAACGCTCGTTGACCCCGACGTTGGAAGTGGCCCTGGCGCTAGTCCAGATCGGGCTTGATGCTGTGCAGCACGTCAGAGGTCCTCGATTTGGGCGTTTACATAAGCAAAAATAGACGGCATCCCTATCATTAGGAAATGATGGAACCTCCTGACGTCTTCGAGTCACGAAAATATTGGCCACGGCAGCCAGAGCAGTGTCTAATTACGGGCTCATCTGCTGTCTCCATCCTGCACAAAGACCGAGCCCACGTGTTCTGAAGGTCACCAGACAACACCAATACTTCTAGGGTAATCAAGGGGTATTTCTAGGGTAATGGGCCAGTACTTCTAGGGTAATGAGAACGTAAGTGGCTCCGACACCCACCATGGCATGGCCCGGGCGCCCCCTCAAGCTTATCGCAACTTGACTCCGACCTTCCCGCCCGGACGCGGTTTGGCTCCGGGGCCGGACTTGGGACCCCCGGAGTTTCTGTCGTGGACCCCACTAGCGTTTTCCTCGACTTTTCCAAGCCCAGTCTCTGATGCAGAGAGCAACAAGGCCACCCACGAGGACGCAGTGATTCGACTAGAGACCTGGAGGAATAGCATCGCTACTGCCTTTCTCTACCTTGCAGGCCATGCGGCCACTGATCCCACGCCCGACCACATGCACCCGCATTGTGACCTGGACTCTGACCCCGACCACCGCCGGGCGACATCGGACCTGTGCCGCGGCCGCCGTCGCCGTCGCCGCCTCCATCTCTCCAAACGCAAGCTCCCCGCCGCCGCTGCTATCCGCACGCTCGGCCCGGTGCTACCCTCTGCGGCACGGAGCACAAGTACAACAGCATCGGCCTTTCTGCACCTCTGGCAAACAACAACAACAACAACAACAACAACAACAGCGTGCCGGTTCTTTTTCTCCCCTCGTACACTCCTCGGGCACCCTCACCGCAGGCTTCGGAAACAATCAACAAAACGTCTTGAAGAAGAAGAAGAATATCACCACCAGGAATATGACAAGAAACATCAGTGCCGACTCGGCATCAGCCGCCGCCACCAACGGCGTCGAAAGCGGCAAGACGCAGCCGGCCACCTCGACATGGCTCGGCCACGAGGGCGCCGCGGCGTTTGACCTGCGAAGTGCGTGCTCACATCCATACTGCTACTGCCTACTGCCAAACAATCAAACAATCAAGCAATCAAACAAAAAGCTCCCCCCAACAAATAGCTAACCACGACACACACACCACCTTCCACAGGCGACACAATGACGACCCCGACCCTCGCAATGCTGACAGCAATCAGCACGGCGACCGTCCTCGACGACGTGATGCAGGAGGACACGACGACCTCGTCCCTCGAGGCCCACGTGGCCTCCCTGACGGGCAAGCAGGCGGGACTGTTTGTGCTCTCGGGCACAATGGGCAACCAGCTCGCGCTGCGCTCCCTGCTGGTCCAACCCCCCTACAGCGTGCTGTGCGACCACCGCGCGCACATAGTCACCTACGAGGCCGGCGGCGTGTCGTCGCTCACGGGCGCCATGACCGTCCCCGTCGCCCCCGCCAACGGGCGGTACCTGACCCTCGAGGACGTCGAGAGCCGCGTGGTCCTCGACGAGGGCGACGTGCACAGCTGCCCGACGCGCGTCATCAGCCTCGAGAACACGCTCAGCGGCGTCGTCATGCCGCTGAGCGAGACCCGGCGCATCGCGGCGTTTGCGAGGCAGCACGGCATCAAGATGCACCTCGATGGTGCGCGGCTGTGGGAGGCCGTCGCCGCCGCCGCGGGCTCGCTGGCCGAGTTTGGCGAGTGCTTCGACACAATGACAATGTGCTTCTCCAAGGGGCTCGGCGCGCCCGTGGGCTCGATCCTAGTGGGCGACAGCAGCGTGATCCGGCACGCGCGGTGGACGCGCAAGGCCATCGGCGGCGGCGTGCGGCAGCCGGGCTTCATCACCGCGCCCGCGCGGGTCGCGCTCGACACGACATTTGGGGCGGGGCCCAGCGGCGAGGGGGGCCTGCTGCGCAAGACGCACGACACGGCCAAGCGCGTAGAAAGGATGTGGGTTCAGGTCGGCGGCAAAATGGCCCAGCCTGTAGAGACAAACATGTGCTGGCTGGACTTGGGGTCGATGAACACGGACGGCGCAAGGGTGGCGGAGCTGGGCGCCGAGGCCGGGCTCAAGATGATGGGCAACCGCATCATCACGCATTACCAGGTCGGCGAGGAGGCTCTGGAGAGGCTCGCGCTGGTCTTTGCCCGCATTGCCGCCGAGAAGGACCAGGTCCGAGAGACCGGCGCGGCCAGGAAGAAGAGCGGGCCATATGGCGATGGTGTTTCGGTGGCCAAGGGAGAGGTCAAGGCATAAAGCAGACAGGGAATAGACTCACACAAAAGACAACCAGTATGAATCCTGCCCATCTTTTGCTAAGCACTATGGAGACGAAGCTCCTTTTGAAAATGACCATGAACATTGTGATGGCGTCGCCTCCCAGAGCCGCGCTGAACAGTGTTCAATAACAGCATAATCGGCAGCCTGCGAACTTGGATGCCAAGTAACGTGCTCAAGCAAACTTATATTGTCCAACATGGTATCTGTATGCACTGTCCTTCTGTATGACTTCAATGCACAATATGACTTCCTTGTCGTAGAATGTGAATACGGGGCCGCCACCGCTCCGCGACGCCCAAAATGACCGTAGGCCGATGTGTATGTTTTCAAACTCCGAAATCGACTCCCAAACGCCCGTGGTGATTTCCTGAACCCGAGCAAGTCATAAATGTTGTGAATGCAGAGGCGTTCACTGCTTCCGTGCTTAATTATCCTTGTGCTTTTTGCCCCACATAGCACGACTCCGTGACTTGCTGCGAGCTCTCGACTTCATGCTGCTCGCATCGTCTGAATACTTGTCTTTATGGATCCTGCGCAGTGTCATGTCAGTACAATCAAAGGCAAGGTGCAAGATTCTTTGTCGCTGCGTTTGTGTCTTACCAGCTATTTCCAGGCATGACGATGCCCTTGGCCTCAGCCAAACGGTAGAAATGCGCGCTCTTTTTGAGATCTTTCTTACAGCCAACGCCCTTGGCATAGCAAAAGCCAGCCTCCGTCAAGGCGTCAACGTCGCCCCAGTCTAGATAGCCATGAGTCAGTAACTGCAGGTGGTCAGATAGCGGAGGCAGGATGTAACATACTGCCCGCAATTTCGAAGCAACGCAATGCAAGAGCTTTATCCTGCTCAATGCCCCATCCGTTCATGTGGCTCACGCCGAGCTCATAAATGCTTAATGCAAACTGAGCCTTGCGGGCTTTGCTCCCTTGTACATCCACGGCTTTGCCGTCCTTTGCGTGGCCCTCATCATCGGCGATCTCGGCACTGGCGATGTCAGCTGCTTTCCGCAACCATTCGACGCCCTCTCGTTGATTTGGTCGCATGCCCCACCCGTGACGACAAGCTAGGGCGTACAGGAGCATTCCTGTAGGATCGCCTCCGCGAGCTGCGAGTCGTAAATGGTATGTAGACTCCTTTACGGAGCCTTCTTCGTGACATTTGATGCCCTTTTCACGATGTTCCTCGGCAGAAATTTCGGCAGCTGGCGGAGGTTGTCCGTGCGATGACTTTGGAGGTTTGATGGTGCTGGCAGAATCATTTGTGGCTATAGAGGCAGGAGTGCGGCCCCTAGCGGAGTCATGGGCGCTAGACGAGAGTGCGCGTCCCCGTGGCGTGTCTTCTGTCACTCCACAGGAAGTTGACGGGCGTCTTGGACCTGACGCAAGCTGGCTATCGTCTGCAGACATCTCATTCGAGAGCTTGCTACGTTCTCCTGAAGGACGTGCGAGCAGAGAGCTACTCGTCATGGACCCGTCTTCATATCTAGACGAGCTTGTTGAAGGGCGTGTTGGAGGTGAAGGTGGCGCCTGGCCATTCCTGGCAAACGGCTGCGTCCGAGCTGGTGAGTCCAAAATTTGGTCGTACCCTGGCGACGGAGTATCGACGTCCTGGAAGATGGCCGAATTACGCTGCAACGATTTACCCCGAGGTAGGTTGTACCGAGGATGTGTGTTGGGGCTGCCAAATCTACTGTCATCGTCTGCCAGGAATGCTTCACTGTGCATGCTCACTGGTGTGTGGGCCGTGTCATCTGCAAGCACAAAGGATGGCTGACTATCCGATGACGCCTGACGCGAAGGCACATCAAGGCGTGGTGGACCATCCAAGCCGGGAGTGCCTGCGCGACTCAACGGCCGTGAGAAATTGAATGATGGTCGAGGCAGAGGCGCGGACACGTCTGAGCTTATAGACGAAGAACGATGGAAGTGCGAAAAATTTGAGGTGGCCGGGTGCGCGGAAAATGCGCTGCTACTAGACATCTTCCGACCCGGTTGCGAATTAATCGAGTTGCCCAGTGCCTCTTCACTGACTGATTCCGGTGGTGCCGACATGATACTCGATGATCGGTTGGGAAAGAAGGGCCGCGGCGGGACGAGGCCGGCTGAATCGTGCGAAGTCGTTTTGGTCAACTTGTTGGGAGAATGCGCATAGCTTCCGATAATCGGGGAGATGTCGCGAGTGCTTCGATCGCCCGCAATTGACAGCTTCTCTGCTGCCCCATCAAGATCACCGGGTGACTGCTCTCTCCGGACCCCAAAAAGACCATCCTGTTCATCCACCCTTCCCAGCGTACGACCTCGTGCTTGTTCCAGGAATGGATTTGTTGGGAGCGGGATCGACTCATCGGGCGTCGGTGGTATGCGGCTCATCCGAGGGTGCATCGACACAGGTCTCTCTGAAGGCGACTCGACCTCTGTGTGGAAGCCAATGCCGCCTTGATTGTGAGGTGAGATGGAATCGACATGATCTTCAGCAGAGTCGCTGGAGAAGGATCGGAAGTATTCTGAACGACCTTGTACGACAAGGGGACTTTCCGTAGTGAGCGGCGGCAAGCGGCTCATGCGGTTTCCTTCCTTTGTGCTCTCCTCGAGCTGTCTCTGTAGGTTGCGGCTTTGCAGGACAAAGGCATCGAGAGGCGAAAGAGTCGGCGGGACATCGCCTGCAACGTGGAGTCGTGGAGAGCGGAGTGGGCGAGAAATAGCGGAGTTGACCGACGTTGACGATTCCTTTCTAAGGTCGATGAAGTTTGGTCGTTGCGTCATGATGGACGTTGCGCAGTCGTGCTGCAATTGCACTGGAGCTGGGTCTGTTTTAGAGGTCTCTGCTCGAGTCACCAATCAGTGGCTCTGGGGGGACTTGACGGGGTCAATTGTGGTAGATGCATGCGACTCTGTACTACTCGCAAGGCGTCGTACTTTATGCTTGTCTCTGAAGTTGATGGTCTGAATAGGTGCGGTGCCCAGACTGCGGAGGACAATAGCATTGACTTGAGGTTTGCACCAAGAGTCAGCGAGACAAGGTCGCGCGTAGCTTCCGAAGGGCGAATCGCGATGCAGTGGCACAGCAGAGGAGGAGGAAACTAGGCCGTAGGTGTAGAGCGTAGGGTGTTGTATTTTTTTCTCGCTGTTGATGCTGTTGATGCTGTGACGCGTTGTGACGAAGCAGGAAACGAGAGTGTGGCCAAAGGTGGTGTTTGCAGCGTATGGCGTATTACAGAGTCGGAGGATGGTTGTGACGGGGCGAATGAATACGAGGTATGGTCGACCAAGGCGGGCTCGGGGATTAAGCGATGAGGCGACGGAGGAAGAGGTGCAAGAGAAACCAGTGGCGAGGGAGTCGCGGCGCGGGCGCGAGGCAGAAAGTAAGAGACGATGGAAACGACGACCGCGGCGCAGAGGCACAAGCAGCAAGATTGACGATGGCAAGAAAAGGAGGGCAGCGCAGCGGATGGCAAATGCTCAGAGAGACGGAGTATGAAGTACGGAGCACTCGAGACACGGCAGGCGCAGCGCAGCGGTTGCAGTCGAGGGTGCCACCCGCGACGGACTGCCACTTTGAAATGCAAGTGGAGAGAGAGCAACCTGGGCGAGGGCAGCGGCCGGGGACCCGACTGCACCTAAGGTACCTAGGTAGCGTGCAGCGCAGCCAAAGTACCTCTCTGCCCGCTGCTGCAGGGACTCTGGACTTCAGGCGGCCCAGGCTGGGCCCCTGAGATCCATGGGGTCCTGCCTGAGACTCGCAGAGCTGCAGGTTGCCCAGGTGCACTCCGCAAGGCACGCTACTAGAGAGGTGCTTTGCCTAAGTACCTGCTGTCCCGCCAGTTACTGGCCAAGTGCAAGTGGCGAGTCTCATCTGCAGCACTGAATGACTACCTAGACTACGCATAGGTACGGCACTCTCGTCACCCAGCCGCGACATGCGTCAACCGAGCCAAGAACCACAACACGAAGCGCAGCAGCCCCGGCTGGGCCTGCTGATCAGCCTCTCCCCACACTTCTCAAGGATTGCTAATGAGCATCAACGGCCCTGCCCATGCGGAGCCAATGCGCTTCCAAGCATCTGCCCAGCCAGCCTGGCCCCTCCATCTCGCAGTCCGCCAGGGGGTGCCGCTCTGTGCCGGCGTGCCCTCGGCTCTCGACATACTCGCCAATGGCATCCGCGACGGCGATTGCCTCCTCGGTGCGCCAGGCACAAGCGTCGCATGGCAGATTACACCCGACATTCCAGCCATGAGCCTTTGGCCAAGCACGCAGCCGTGACAAACATGACTGGACACCGCACTTGGAGACGTCGCGTCTCCCTCCCCCCTTGTCGCGGATCAATCCAGAACAATACAGGGTGATTGTGCCATGTGACGGTATACCACCTCTGTTATGTGGTCCAGGGTCCAGCCAGGAACGCAACATGGCAATTCCAGACCTGCACTTGACTGCGCAGGGTCCGCTGGCCGCCGTCGGCTCTGGCCGGTGCGTCGACTTTCAACATGAGAGACCAAGAAAACATTGAGCCATCTGCAGCTCTGGTCAAGCCGGGCCTAGCTCTAGGTCCTCCGCGTGCCGCTAGTTCGTGCACAGCACCGCATCATGTTATGCATGATTGGACCCAGCGTCCGCATTACGAAGAGCATGACCGCTGCTGGTTGCATTACGGAGTAGGCACGGACAGACCTACCTCTACTATCTGTACTCTCACACCAATACGCAACGACCAGTCTCAACAGAATATTCACGGCCAATATTCCGACATGGTCGACTTCAGGAGCGGGCGACGGTGAGTCCATACCCTGTGGACCCGCGACCGTTGCTTGCCTCTAGGGTTGTTGCAAGGTCAACGTATTACAGCAATACTAGATGCACGATTCGCGGCAGGGGAGGCCCCCGGCTTGTTGTACTTTCTACCGTTGTTCTAATCATTCTCTCCTTGTCGGAGACTTGATGTGACCGACGTTGTAATATGATCTGACCAGCACGGAGGAGGAGGAGGAGGAGCAGCAGATCATCTGGCAAGCAAGGGAGCACGGCTTGTTGATCTTGCATACCTTACTGGACAACAGGGGCATTTCACCTCGGTACTGTCCCGAATTGCGGTAGCGGCCGCGTTTCCGTGACTAATAACCGCATCTTCCCCCAAGCAGCTGCATGGTTCGTGTCAGGGAGAGGAATCAGAAGACAAGCGACAAATACGGATCGGCTGCTCTGGCAGCCCCTTTGAACCGGCTTCATCTCATTCGCCCTCGGCACTGCTGTTCTGACCAAAAAAATGCAGATCCAGCGGGCATATGTGGAGGACAGCACTCGCTCATTCTACATTACTGGAAGTCACGTTTGCAGAGTTTGCACACTCAACTCACACGTATTTAAATGCTGCGTTGTCAGACGATGAACGCGGCATCAGACCTTGCGGGTCGCAGCCGCCTCAAAATGCACAGCACAGAGGTGACCTTGCGCTGATGCTCTCGTCGACACCTTATTTGCACAGCACCCTGCTGCATGCTTGAGCTCGCAGCGCAATGAAAGCTTCTCTCGAAAGCTCCGACATTGTTCCGAGAGCCATCACAGGAGCCAGGGGTTTGCGTAACCGCATCTTCTGATCATCCGAAAACACCGAATCCCGGACAACTCGAGGCACTGCACCGCAACACTTGCCAAAAAGTAATACACCTGCGCAACTAGGCCGCCCCAAGGTTAGCAGTGTCGAGTGTAGCTTTGCCTGAGCGCTCGACAGGCTACCACCCGGTCTCACATTGCACTTTCGCCTGATTCTTCGCTGCGTGCAGCAATGAACAAAATCTCATGACCGCATGCGCGCGCATGCTCAACTTGAAATGTGTCATGGCTTTATGCTCCTCTTTGTTTTTGTTCCTTATATGTACCTCTGCTGCCCTTCTTCTCTCTGCCACCCGCCTACGCACGTTTGCGCTTCTACAATGTCGCAACACCATCGAACAGAGAGACCTTGTGGAAAGACATCAACTAAACTCCATGACCCAATGCATTTGAAAGATCAACAGGAAACCATGGCAAAACAGCCACTCGGCAACATGTATATGGGAACACCAGCCACATCGGTGCGCTCCCTCCCCGTCCTTGCGTGTATCCACATTTTGGCGTGTTGCTCTTCTTTGTGTGGCACGCAAGTCTATACAGGCTTACAGATCTTTGTTGCGGATCTTCTTAAGCCTAGTGGCACCTTCGTACACGCCACGGTCCACGGCGGCCGCAACAGTAAGCGTGCCGCCAACGACGGCACAGAGGCCCGAAAGGAAGCCCGCGAACGTCTTGGCGCGCTCCTCGCGGTTGATGACCTTCATTGGTGAGATGTCCTATAACAGAATAAAAGTTAGCACGCTGCAGAACGATCACGAAAGACCCGGGCCGGAGCCTCATCACTGGCATAGAGCACGCAGAAATACATACATAGGAGAAGAAGACGCCGGGGATGCCGCCCTTGGCATGGGTCCGCTCCTCGTGACCCTCGGCCTTGTCGTTGCCGCCGTCGAGGCTGCGCTTGTGGCTGGTGGCTGAGTACTGGTGTGTTTCCATGCTGCCGTCGTAGACGTTGCCGAGGTTGCCGAGCCAGGTCATGTCCTGACGCTTGGTGGCATAGTCCTTGGGTGGGGTCCAGCTCAGAGGCAGGTAGGCCGTGGGCACGACCTTGACGAAGTACATGAAGTTGAAGGACGAGTCGCTGGTGCGCTGCTGGGTGTTGTCGAGCGGGTTGACGTGGTGGTTGGTCCATGGGGTGTTCTTGCTGTTCTTGTCGGTCACATCGTCGGGAAGCTGCGGGCCGAAGCGCAGCTGGTGAATCTCATGCTCAAACGAGTGCTGCACGGGGCTGGTGAAGTAGTTCTGCAAGTCGTGCACGTGCATCATGCCGTTGCTGAAGCTGCGCCCGGGTGCAAAGTGGAAGTTGCCGACAACCTTGTTAACGCGAATCGCGCCCGAGATGCGGCAGCCCTCATGCCTCTGCTCGTCGAGCTTCTCCGAGTAATGCTCGCGCTCGCACTGCTCGACATTCTCGCCGCGACCAAACGCCCAGCCCTTCGACGCATACGCCTCACGCACCTCTTCGCACGTGTTGCAGCACCCGGCCTTCTCGCCGTTCTCGGGGGGCACGGCGCCGTAGCAAGGGCCACAGTAAGTCGGGTCGAGGTGGAGGGCCTGCTCAGCCTTGTTGTGTCTGTTCCCGGGATGTCTTGGTCAGCTTTTTTCGTATCTTATCGGGCCGGAGAAAGCCGAGGCGTGTGGCCGAGGTGGCAGTATTGACTTACACAGCCAGGGCCATCGAATCAATGACGGCGCCGCCCTTGTCCTGGGGTTCGAGGCGGAGCTTCTGGACGCCCGCCAGGACTCCGTGCTGCTGCTCGCCCGAGACGTCCATGACGTCGAGCGTCAGCAGTTCGCAGGGGATCTTAGGGAACGTGATGTTCATATGAATCTCCATGCGCTCTCCTGTGTTGCGTGTGAGGATATATGGTCAGCTTGGTGATTATAGCGAAAGAAGGGTCCATATCGGGGCGACATACCTCTTCCTTTATCTACGATGAGCTCTGGGTGGATGACGATCCTCCGGTAGTCGCTCCACTCGCCCCATGAGAGGAAGAGAACGACGAGGAGAGATACGATGGTGACGATGCCGCCCGAAGTGGTGCGTATCCTCGCGTCCTCAACGGTCTTGGTGAAGGCATCGAGCCTGGTGAAGCGCGACTTGGGAGCCATTGTGCGTTTGTGTAGCCGGGGCCGCGCGGGGCAGCAATTGGAAATAGTCGGAGAGCAGTGCTGTCAGGACGAGATTCTTAAGTCGCCCGCGAACCGACTCGCGATGCGGACTGACAGTTCGTCGTGGGTTGAGCGACTGTCTTGTGTTGCCGAGCCGGCTGTCGAAAGATGCGTTTGGGGAAAGGTTCGGCGGGTGGGCAGTTGATAAGCAAAGATTGAACAGCCGGTTGGGAGCAATTGCAGCAGAGAAGCAACCCGTCAAGCAGGCGAGAAGCTGAGCTGTCTGGACACGAGAGGCCAGATGTGGACAGAGAGGATTGTGGGATGCACCGTGCTGTTTGGTCGTCGGGCTGGCTGGCTGAGTAGACGATGCGCAGCAGCTCGCGAGGCGATCAATGGGAGCGGGTGTCTGCAAGGTGGTGTGGCAGTTGCGCGCCAAAAAGGCCACCGTCGCTCTTTGCTGTCAGGGACCAGTCGAGGCCAGCAGGGGTCCGGGCTGGCTCCTGGAATGTGGGGCCGCAACCCCGGAGGCAAGCACCGAGTGCTCCGTAGCTCAGGAGAGACGGCTCGATGTTCGGAGACTCCTCCTCCACACATCTAAAACATGCTTCAGACTGGGCCAGGTCTCACTCCACGAGGCCAATGCCCTCGTCTCTTATTTGGCTCGTGGACTGTCTCTGGGACATGCTTCTGCTCTCAATCATCCTCCACGTTCAATCCCGCCGCGATGACCTCCTCCTCCTCCTTCAATGCGGAATGACTCCTCTCTGTTCTCCCTGCGAGATCTTACTCATAATGCGCAACTAGGTGCGGGCGGTACCGGATCTGGTCCTTGGAATGAGTCCCCCGTCAACGGTGCTCCACAGTTGCCAAATACGCACCTCCAGAAACTCCACGGACAAGGCTTTTCGCAACAGCGTTTAACCAAACACATACTCTTGAACAATGAAAAATCAATAGCCAAGGCTGAAAACCATCTCAGCCCACTTTCCAAGAAGTCAAGTAACTGTCTAAACAACAAGTCATCATGCGTGGAGCCTTTACCAATCGCCAGTCCCTCAAAGCTTCTTATCGGAAAGTGCCGTCGGCCTGGCTCCGAGTATAGTGCAACTCTGACAATGCCATTGTCTGACTGCTGACGAGGGATGGCGGCATTGACTCATAGTCATCCGGTCCGACAGTCCAACTGAATGAAGCCTTACTCGGCTCCCAAAGCTGCAGCCATAAAAGACTTGCTTCGACTTTCGCATTCTTTCTCAAGCCATGCAAGTGTAGGTGTTTGGCGAGTTGTACTAGTCTCGGTTCAGGTCGCAAAAACTGCCCGGCAGCACCCTCGAAACTCACGTTGATTCTACTCAAAATAAGCAACAAATCGCATTTTTGAAATTCTCACGCCATCCCGCCCACGCCTACAAAATAAAGCAAAGCCTTGTGTAATCATTCTTGCTGGGGAAAGCGAGGCAAAGCCATGGCAGACTCAACACAACTATCCGTTGTAAGGCAAGAACAGCAGCAGCAGCAGCCAACATGGCTAACCTCGCCGCCTCCGAAACCCATCATCTCCGCCCCGCGCTTCTACATCCGCGCCTACACCCTCCATGACGCGCCCCTTCTCGCTCAGGCGGGCAACTCGCCTGAGATCGCACACCGCATGGGCGATCGCTTCCCTGCGCCGTACCGCCTCGCCGACGCCGAGTTCTTCATCACCAAGTTCGGCCGGCCGGACCCTGAGAATGGCATGCGGGACTACAACTTTGGCATTTTTGCGCCGCGCCCCACCACCACCAACCCTGGCGGGGGAGACGACGCAGGAGAGGAAGAGCAGCAGCAGCTCCTAGGCGGGATCGGCCTCATGCCGCAGGCCGCCGAGTCGCGCCATACCTTCGAGGTCGGATACTGGCTCGCCCGGCCCGCATGGGGCCGCGGCCTGGCGACAGAGGTCGTGCGCGAGTTTGTGTCCTGGGCCTTTGCGACATTTGGCCCAGCCGAGCTCGCCAGGATCCAGGCGCGGCACCACGGAGGCAACGAGCGCAGCGGGCGCGTCCTCGTCAAGAACGGGTTCGCGAGAGAGGGGGTGCTACGCAGGGCCTGGGCGTGCCGAGACGACGGGGACGTCGCGAGGGCTGCGGAGGTGGCGGCTGCTGCTGCTGCTGCTGCAGAGGCCAAGGGCAAGGACAAGGAAACGGCTGGTGATAGTGGCAGTGGCGGCGGTGTCATCGGGGAAAGGGAGCCAGCGCCGCCAGCAAAGCACTACATCCTGGACCTGTACATCTACGGCCTGCTCCGCGAGGACTTTGAGGTGATGGACAAGGCTAGGTTGAACAAGGAGAGCACGACAGAAGCCGCCCCGGCCCGTGTCTAGAAATATAGATGGATGTCAAGCACGAACGGTATAACATGAAGCTCACGAGATGTTAATGGCTAACTGCATACTGTGAAAATAAGGGAGGTGGTGATCTAATGAGACCACTCGGCGAGCATTGCCTTGTGGAAAAGGGGTGTGAATACGTCGGGTCCGGATGCGCTCAAGGATTCAAGCACAAGTGCCAAATATTTACAAATATCTTCGTTTGGATTGACGTATAAACCATTTCCCGCCTCATTGGACTTAGACCCAGTATCGGCGTCTTGGTTGACTGTCCTCCGAGTATTACCCTCCCAAACACAAAAAAACCCTCATCACCTCTGCGACCTCGCAAACTTCTTGATGAACCTGGCATCACTTGGAGTGAGCTGTACAGCCCTCTTCTCGCGGCGCCCTCCAGACGGGGGCGCTGCGACAATCTCTCCGCAGTCAGGCCTCGTCAGCTGGTTGCCAAACGTGTCGACGGCCCAGATGAGGACGCCGTTGGTCCACCCGAACCCTTCGACGACCTCGTACTCGCCACCGCCGCCCGCAACGTTGGTCGCGTTGTCGGCGTACTTTTCAAACATGATGCCGTTCTCGTTGTCGGGGAGGCCCTCGACCTTGGGTATGTCGCTCGTGGAGCCGCCCGTCGCGAGCCACGTGCAAAAGGTACTGTCTAGGTACCGCTGTGCGAGGCTAATGGCAAGGTCCTGGTTCTCGATGTAGGCCGGGTCACTCTCGCCAAAGGGCGCCGGCGTCTGGCGGAGCGCCTTCATGAGGATGTACATGAGCGGCGGCCACACGTTGGGCTGGTCCCACTGCTGGCCGGTGGTGTAGGCTGTTGCGGGGAGTGCGCCGGCCTTGGTGTCGAGCAGGGCCTTGACGCGCTTGAAGGCGAGGTTGATGGCCAGAGGATTGTTCTTGAGGTACTCGGGCGCCGCGCCGGTCCAGAACGGGTAGAACTGGGCCACGTGAAACAGCACCTGATAGCCCTCTGGGGCGCCCTCCTTCTGTAAGTCTGTTGCGTCCTCGTCGACGGGCACAAACTGGTACTGGGACGACGAGGTCAAGTTGTAGTCGAAGAAGCTGTTGAAGGTCGAGTTCCACATCAGCTCGTACATGGCGACGGAGCGGTTCCCCGCCGTGTCGCGGAGCTCTTGCGCGATAGTGTCGTTGCCGGCGTCCTGAAAGTACTTGGCGAGCGTGATCTCATTGGCATACAGAATGGAATTGAGGTCGACAGGGATGATTTCACGTGTATTCAGAGACCGCAGTGGGAAGTAGACATCGTCCTGGGCGTCAGACGGATTGGCAATCCAGCGAGAGCTGTAATCCCAGCCAGATTCTGCGCCCGATGCCAGGTTCGCATACAGGGTTGCTTTCTGGGAGTCGTTGAGCGCGACTGACTCTGGGTAAATGATGCCAGATTCCGCATAGAAAGATTTGTTGTTGGCAGTGATGTAATCTTCGCGGAAGGACTCGGGGCGTGGTTGCGTATTGGTCACATCATATCTAGCATGGAGGTAGTTAGCAGGTTTTCCGAGGGAATTAAATGATGTGTTGGCACTGTTGCAACTTACCGGCTAAGGGTGTATGTCTGGTTGCCCTTGGTGATCTCCGTTGTCCTGTTGTTGACGAAGAAGCTGTGCTCTTTCAACAGGAGAGGCAGAGCCCGCTCCAATATGCTCGTGTCGTTGGTATAGTCGACGTAGACCTTGACCATCTGCGTCAGGAGCGGCGGCTGAGAGCGGTTGAGATAGTAGATGCGAGCACCGTTGGGCATGAAGCCGTACAAGTCGATAATGTCGAGGAAGTTCTCAATGATGTTCCTGTAGTTGCCCCTCTATTAGCACCTTACACAACCGGCACTCTACATAACCTTTGGGAAAAGAACTCACTTTGAAATCTCGGTGAAGCTGCCACCAGTCCTCAGCAGGCCCTCGAGAATCCAAAACGAGTCCCAGTAGTACGGCTCGCGGAAACGGCCTCCAGCAACGACAAACGTGCGGTTTAGCGGGATGAAGCTGTTGACGCAGCCGGTGCAGTTGCCCGCGCCGACGTAAGTGCGCGTGAGTTCAGGCCAGATGTCGATGACCTTTTCGACAAACTCCCGGATACTCGCGTCCTCGAGCTTGTCGAGGAATGTCGGGTCCGTTTTCAGGCCGTCGGTCGACACGGGCGCGAGCTCGGAGCCGGCCTGGCCAAAGTACTCGGACAGAAAGTCATTGAGTTCCGTGTTATTGCTGAGGGGCTTGGCAAGATTGGCAAAGGCCGCCAGGACCTCGTCCAGGGGTCTCTTTGTTGGCCTGTATTGTGCGTTGGTGGTCAGCTCATCTGTCGCTGGCTGATACTCTTCCGGGAGTCTCATCCGAGCAGGTATGCTTACAGGTCGACGAATGTCTTGGAGTCGGCAAAGGGCTGGGCGAGCTCGACTTCGCGAAGCAGGTCGCCGTAGCAGTAGATGGGAGAGTCGCAGGGCGCAGTGACGGAGCCATTGGTGTACAAGGCGCTGGCCACTTGGACGACGGAAAGCACGGAAGCAGCTGTTGCCGCTGCTCTCGCAAAGAAACCCATGACGGAGTGAGGTTCTGGGCGGACGGCCGAGGTTGGAAAGATCAGTCACGAAAACAAGACACGAAGGCTTTCTGGGTCAAGAAGGCCACAGTCTCGAATGGTGGCGGAGGGAAGGAGCTGGCTTTGAATAAACGAGCCAGCCAAGGATCCCCGAGGCACACTGACGTAGGACGAACACCAAACCTTGACACATGCACATTCTTCTGCGACTGCAGAAGCTGGAGCTGAAGCCAAGCCGGCAGGATTGCCGGGCGGGGCTCGGCATCGTGTGTTCTTGTCCTCGGTGCGATGCCCTCCCTGCCAGGGTACTGCAAGCTGGCGAGTGCGTGCTTGTCCGAGGAGAAATCCTCCAACAACAAACAACCTGGAGCTTTCCCCGCTTCCTGGAGCAGGTGCGGAGAAGGAGCCGTGCGTCATCGGGCATCGGGCTCGGGCACAGCAGCGCCGGCAGGCCGGCTCACACCACACACACACACAACTCCAGACTTCAAGCTAGCTCCAAGTTATTTAGTCACGGCTGAGTACATGCCGGAACCTGGGCCGTGGGGAACCTTCGGCTGCATGCATCCACGCATGATGAGCAGGGCAGAGCAGTGGGAGAGCAAAAAGTTGGGGAAGCAGGCGAGGGCCTCCACGCGTGCGGCTGACGGCAAGCCCCGCATATGTCGTCATGCTGATGAGCACACGATCACTGCACTCACTCTTCTCCACGATCGATGCAATCTCTAGAATTACGAAAACTACACCGCTGTCTTCCTCCATACAATATCTCGGCATCCCTGCTCCCTCGCGGAGAACCTCATATTACAGGAATGCATCGCGTGCAAAATGCAAATAAACAGGCCCAGGGCTGTCTAGTCGGCCGCTAACGACAATCATCATTCGTGCAAGGAACTGTGGCAACAATGTAGTTTCTTGTCTGGCGAGGTTGGCGGGTGTGTCCTGCATATAAATCAATGGCAAAGTGTGCAATGGTAGGTAATAGCGCAATTCAACGTGCTGGGGCGTGTGGTCCGCGACTTCGGAACCGGCCTCCAAGTCGTTCTCTCAGCCGGTCCATGTTGATAGGAAAGGCTTCGCTCGAATGCCCCGTGTGGCCAATCAGGGATAACGAGGATGGTGGGTAGAACTCCCCAGACGAGTTGTTCGACCCTTGCAAAGAGCCCAGTCTGTCTGTAACTAAAAGTCAGCATCGGATTTATCATATAATTTCACAGCACAAACATACCTCGGATTCGGGATCGTTTTGGTTGAGCCGTAGCTGGCGCTGCTGCAACCTCGTCGTCGGAGTCTCCAACGTACTCGTAATCTTCAGTCGGACTAAAGTATTGGCTGCTGAACTCATCGTCTGACGTATATGACTCTATAGAAACAATGCTTCCTGTTAGAATGCTGGCAGGAGCACTTGTAGATGTCGCAGAGCCTGTCCATGAATGATGCTCGTCAAAGTTCCTACCAGCATGTGCCAGCTCGTACTCGGCGTTTGTCTCGGCTTGATGCTCAAACACGGATCTATCATCATCAACAGAGTCATCAAAGATGTTGCCCTCTACAAGCAAGCCCTCAGCTGAAGATGATGCGTTTTCGTACAAATGGTGGTGGTGATGGTGATCAATGTATTGAATATCGTACTCTGTTGTTCTAGGGCGCGAAGCGGTGTAGCTTGTTGGTGTCTCGACTCGGAACGGACGAGTTTCAGAACTATCGATTTGGTTGCGACCGATGACATTGACCTCATCGTCAACTCGCCCGCTTTTCGAATGGTCGCCAGCACCTTCTTGTTGTGAACTGTACGAAGCTGATCCTGAAGTGGTTTCGCCCGGGTGATGATCGACTGAAGGTCGCTGATACATCATGTTAGTGGCGCTGGAGAGCGCTCTCACGTGGCCTTGAGCAGCCGGAACCATCTGATCCCTCTCCTGGCAACATATTAGCACATTATGATGAACTGCGACCGATATCATGCTACTCACAGATCCGTCTTTTGTGCATTCCAAAACATGTGACGTAACTCGTTGCACGGCCGGCTTTGCATTGTTCCCATTTTGAGAACTGTCGTGCTGACAATAATGAACCGCAGGACGATGATTGACCGCGTTTGAAGGCTCGCTATGAACATGATCAACAGGGCTGTTGCTGAGTCGAGTGCGACCTGTGTCAGAGTCGTGGAGATGGTATACTGGGCGACTATTTGCCACAGGCTGGACAACTTCTGCGACTTCTCCAAGATCTTGGAACGCAGATGGCTCCTTCGCAGAATCTAGAATTGCGTGATCTACTATGCCTACCGTTTTCACCATGTGCGGCTTGGCGGTCTCGTGGCAATGCGTATTCTCAGGTCTCAGCACACCGTGCTGGTCGTCGAGAATTTGCGGATGTTTCGCTTTGGTATTGGCTCGAAGTTTTTCACATAAGACCTGCCGCCCGGGACTTTGCATTGTGTTAGAATCGAACTGACCGCCTTTATCATGGGTGTGGTGATGATCAATATCTGACTTCGACTGACGGCTGCGATCCCCTTTTTTGTGATCGCGCTTGCGTGGCGTGCAAGATGAGGGCACTGCTCGGGGTGATACTGATCGCGATCTAACTTGGTCACATAGGCTTTCCTCATACCTGACACTGCGATTGTGGTGTACGCGGCCCTTATGATAGGTGCGGCCTGACCGGAGACGGTTCTCGTGAGAAGAGAGACGCGAGCTAGACTCTTCGGCTGATGAGAGTGATTTGCGCCTACCAGCGCTCCGAGTGTGTAGGGCATTAGAGATCAGGTTGCTGAGGACTCCAAAGGGGGATTTTCTGCAGCCGGTTGTCTTCTTCCGGTAGCTTTGCGACTTACGCCGGTGCAGTCGTTGCAAGTTGTGATGCTGCCCATGATTATAGCTATCGGAATCCTCAAAATCTGATGTTTCGGCCGCCTTGACGCATTCGATGCAATATGCTGGACGAGGAATCTCGCCCCTCTTGAGAGGATGGTTTTTCTGATAATACTTGGAGCGTTTTCTGCCGCAGCCGGCGCAGGTGTGGATGTGTTGCACGCGTGCTGAAATGTTCGATGTGTCACGCTCTATCTGCTCACAATTGCTGACTCGATCTTGTCGGGCGTTTAGCGTTTCTTTTGGCTCCTGGTATCGAGTATCTGTTTGAGGACGGTAATGCAAAGAAGTATTGCCATTTCCTAAAAAGATGAACGGTTGAGCTGGGATGGCAAACGGGTCGGCAATGATGGTTTGAGGCTGGTAATATGCGTGAATCGCTGGAGTCGAAGAATCTGGCAGCATAGCAGGATATATTGGCCCTTGTGGAATGTGCGAAGCGAAGGGGACGTGAGCACCCTGATTTCCTGGAGCGGCCCAAGGCGTTTGCAACGGAGGGCCTAGCATGGCTTGAAACTGCGGAGGAACGGTTGAAAAGTGGTCGAATGGTGTTCCTGGGGTGTGCGGTCCGTGAAAGGCTTGCTGATGCGGAAGGGGATACGGAAAAGGCGTGCCGTACATAAAAGGCATTTGCGCACATGACTGATCGATGGCGTCTTGTGTTCGTGGCTCGGCAGCTGGCCGGAATGGCGTAGGTGGTCGGATCAAGGATTCTCTCACAACGCATGGTCGTTGACTCAGGTTGACGCTAGAGGCACGTCGCCCATCTTCACTCATGTTGTGCACTTTTCGCGAGCTTTGTGACTTGGGTGTGGGCTGTTCTGACGGAGGTGGACACTCATCGAAACAAGTATCACAATCTTCATCTTCCCAGACGTCGAGCTCGGGAGTAGTACTGCGAGGCTTGGACTTGCTTAGACGACGTTGGAGTGGAGTGCCAGGCCGGGGCATGGAAGGCCGTGAAATGCGGAATATCTCTCCCAACACGTCCATATCGCGGTTCTTCTTTGACTTTCTGCGGCCAAGGGCAGCTTTTCCATTTTGAGAGGTAGTGACGAATAAGTTTTCTTCACCAGGTAGAAGGGTGTTCTCGTTGCTTGTCCCGAGAGAAGTCCTGCGTGACGATGAGCTGTTCACCTTCCTGTCAGTAATAAAAACTCGAAACAACATCTTAAGCTCTGGCAGCAGAGTCACTGGAGCTGTTGTAGGAGAAATGCAGCGCGGAGATGAACAATGCATGGCAGCACTGCCAGGACAGCCTGACTCACCATGCCACTGGAACAACGTCGGATGTTTTCATGCTGCTTGATCGCTGACCGGTCCCATGCTCTGAGGGCAGGTGCAGACGAAAAAAGGCGCGATACGTCAGGAAGGAGCCAAGATCTCGAAATGTGCAGGGCGGTGCGAAAAGCCAGGCGGCTTGCAATGGCTGATGAAGGCTTTCCTATCAAGTGACAGAAATGGCTTCTGCAAAGAACAGTGGAGTGGCACAGGTCGGCAATGGTTGAGTATCGTGGTCATGAGGTGTAGCTCGAGGTTTGCCGACGTTGGGTGTTTTAAGGGTCGGGATTGCTCGGCAGGAGGTGAAAGGGATGGCAAAAATAGAGTTGTCTGAGGTCAGTCATGCACAGATATTATCGAAGCTCAGATGTGCATCACGGAGTAACAATTGCAGTTGTGTAGAATGGATTTCGGCGCGGGTGGTTTGGTGGCCAAGGGCTCTATCAGGCAAAGAATTCAACATCAGCATGGCCTCATCCAGCCATCATCATTGAACCAGTATCTACGATGGTCTAGAAATAAAGTCTACGCACACACAAGCTGCACTCGAACGATCTGAAGAGCCCAGGGGTATAATTACAACAAAACAGACATAGCCGCGCTCCGTAAAACAGTCGCTTTGAGCCCGGCTTGACTGAAGGTCCATGAAGCATTATCATGCTTCCAAGGCGAAGCCTGTTCAGACGACTCCGCTCGCCCCTGCGTTGAGAGCTTCCAAACGGGCTACAAACTTCTTGACATTAGTCCACTCCTCTGCCCGAGCCCCCTCCTTGCCACCCAGATCGGGACCGACTTCAAAGACACTGACCACACCCTCTATACCACCTGTGGCCAGTCGCTTGCCTTCAGCTTGGTCCCAAGCGACCTTGTTGAGACTGCGCAGGTAGTTGCCATAGCGCTGCGAGTCCTTGCCTGGAGACGGCGTGATTTTGGCTACCGGTATCTCTGTTTCCACCGTGATATCCCAGACCTCCAGGGCACCGGCCCCGTCAACCAAGGCGAAGACACCAGGGCGAACAGGTGACCAGGCTGCATCATAAACCACATCCTCGCGAACAAATTCGCACAATGGCGACACACTGGCACCAGACAGGCTTTCCACAATGGTTGACGTGGCTGCCGGGGCTCGGACCTTCCACATCTTGACAGACCAATCGAGCGAAGATGACAGAACGAGATCGCCGAGATCGACAGGGCCACGGGCGGGGTGGAAGTTGACGCTCATTACGGGGGCCGCATGGCCCTTGTAGGAGATACGCCTGTCGACACCAGCCTTTGCTCCAGCGCGGTCGTACCTGTGGCAAGGGTAAATGGATCCTTCCTCCGACCCTGCTAAGAAGTACGTTGGATCTGACTGCGGGAAGGCCACGCATGTTGGCGCCAAGTCCTCGAACTTATGTGGTGGAGGTGCTGTTAGTGTTAATGACTCTTGTGGTTGCGAGAGCATGTCAACACTCCAGACACAGAGGGCACCGTCTGTGGAGACGGATATGATGTTGTTTGCGTTTTGCGTGCCCACAATGTCGATCGAGTACACCGGATGTGAGTGTCCAGAACCCGTCAAAGGTGTCTTCTGTACTGGTGCCGACTTGGCTCTTGTATCCCATAACAGTACTTGCCCAGAGTAAGTGCCGCCGATGATGAGATTTGGGTGGAATGGCGAGAATTTTGCGGCCAAGACGTCAGATTGTGCGTGGAAAAGAAACTCTGGTCGGTCCTGTAGATGCTGGTTCCATAGCTGCACGACTCCATCAGGATCGTGAGGGGCCGAAGGATTTTTGGTGTAGGATGCCAGAAGCAATTCGGGAAACTTGGGCGAGAAGTCGAGACTGCTGACCATACGTTTATTGGACCAACGCTTGTCATAGAATTGCATCACCTCCTTCACACGCCGACGGCCTTTACCGCTGGTGTTGCCTGCTTGCTCGTCGTCGTCCTCGATGTCTAATGCTTGAAGCGAATAGTTCGTGAGAATGTCATACTCATTGCTGATGTCGAGGGCGCGCTCGATGACCTTGGTGGAGCGCTCGACAAACTCGACAAAGTCGTCCGATGCTGTAACGGCCACAAGCTCCTCATCGGTCAACGCTCTCGCGGGGAAATTAGTCGTAGAGACAGTGCCACTCTGAAGAGGCCCGTCGGCCACGAGATCACGAGCTTCGCGTAGCTCTTCTTCGATCTCTTTTCTTAGGTTTTGGCGTAGTTCCTCCTCTCTGCGCTGGTCCCTCCGGCTCATCCGCTTGCTGGGCGTGGAGGCAGTAGCCACGATATCTTCATCTGGCAGATCTGATATCGCTCGATTGCGAGTTGTGGGTGGAGTCCATTCGTCTGTAGTTTGTACGCCTTTGCTGTAGGAGAAGACCTCCTTCACGGGAGATGGCGGGCATTCGTATAATGTGAAAACAGGAGCAGTCGAGAGCTCAGGTAAGGGGCGAGAATGGACAGACTGCTCGACATGGCCAAAATTGGCCTGGTAGGCAGATTCCGAGTTCTCGACGCTCAGCTCGCCGGCGCTCAAAATGCTTTGAGGACGACTACTGCCACGACCGGGAGACGTTATACCCGGCGAGGACGTAAGGGCACGACCCTCAGGTACAAGATCGTTGAGAATGCGCTCGATCTCCCTGCGGTTGTCGGCCCTGCTCGGCGTGGGGGATATAATGTCGCCAGGCCCGCCGATGTTTGTCCTACCCGCAGCAGATTGGTTGGCCCTTAGCTCCCTTTGCCTTTTGAGCTCTGCAAGCTTTGTCTTCTTGGCGAGAATCTCGTCACGTCGTTGTTGTTGCATCATGTCTGCTGCCAGCGCCCATTACGGGTGCTAATAATACTGATGAGAGGCTGCTGTGTCTTGTAATCGTGCTGGTCGTCTTCGAGTGGCTCGCGTCGCTTCGTTTCAGGGTGATTGGTCACTGAGCGTGAGCAAGCCCGGGGCAGTTGTTCCCCAAGACCGTTGGTTGTCGGAAAGTGACGTGTCGAGGTTGCGATGAAGTGCTGCAAGGTAAGGGTGCTGCTAGCGAGTTGGTGCTGACGTCTCGTCGACACGCGTTGCTGTGCTGGTAGAGCAGCGCAATCTACCGCCTGGAATCGGGAACCCCTGATCAAGATGGGTGTTGACTAACGAGTAATTGACTGACATTAGCTCATGGAGTCTCGCGGGCGTGCGAACTGCACTGTGTCCACCTGTCTCGATACTATTAGGCACATTCTGTCTTGGCGTCCCGGGTCCGGCAGGCATGAGATCGCGCAGGCGGCGCTGACTTAGCAAGAGCTGAAGCTCCTAGCCTGCCCGCCGAAAAAACAGCAGAGCGAAATTTCCCGACGCTTGGAGCCGCCGAGACCGACCTCGTGCCAACCTTGGAACTCTTGCGTATTCATTTCACGCATCTCCATTTCGTCCCAACCATCGGCCGCCCCCCGCCCCCTCGATCGACTGCGCAACAGAGCCAATTGGCACGCCTTCGCTACATCGTCGCCTTCTGTCTCTTCGTCCGCCACATCACATAGTTCCGCACATATCCTCGCGAGTCTTTGCGCGACATACATACTCCACAATGTCCGCCTCTGGAGTCAACGTACGTGTCGCATCCGCACAGCTCACGTCCAACCACCAACGTTCTAGACAACCGCCCACTTCGCCTGCCCTCAACTCGTCATACCCAGCTGTCTTCGTGGGCGGAGCGTGTAGCCGTTTTTGTTCCATATGAAAGCTAACGTTACACTCTGGTTGCGCAGGTCCTGCGGTGGTCGGCGCTCGCCTTCGGCGTCTTCTACGGCTTCAGCCACCAGCGTGCTATCAATGCCACTAACAGGGCAACTGCCGACAAGAAGGCCTACGAGCACAAGCAGCACTTAATAGAGCAGGCCAAGGCCGAGTACGCCAAGAAGAAGAACCCCGCTGCGTATTCGTCAAAGAAGAGTGCATGTACGTTTGTGTTGTTGCAAATATCCGAGCACTTCATAGCCCGAGCATTTTCATCACTCTGAACAACGACTGACTGCTTCGATAGCGAACCAAGACCCGATGGACCCCAAGTTTGATCTTGAAGCCTACTTGGAATCGATGGTGGACATGAAGTAGAGAACCAAATAATACGAAGACGCGAAACGGCCTCATTCGAACTTGTACTCGATTCACTTTACGCTTCTCGAGTCACCAACATAAAACGTATACGCCTGCTATACCTGGCGCTGTGAGGAGGAATCGCTATTGTCTTGTTCCTATTGCCACAGGCAACCCGTGGAACAGTAGAGGCCCGGCGAAACGGCCCGCGATCCTATCCACCATGCATTTCTGTTCTGTTTGTCTGTACAGTGTACAATTTGTACGATACTAAAGAAAAGCAATCTAGACCAAAGACCAGCTAGTACCCCCTCGTGAGTCTCACGCTCATGGCGTCGTGCTCTTTAGCACAGACCCGTGCGTCCATCGTCCTGCAAAAGGCCGGTCTTTGCGCAAGCTCATTCCCCCCTTCCCAACCCTTACCACACTCTGAGCTGTACCTTTACTCCATGGTACTGTTCTATTTTACGGCAAGGAAGAATAAATCGTGACCAATTACTCACCGCGGCCGCCAGCCTCGAGCAGATGGCGGCCGAGGTCCATCTATTTTGGCCCACATGCCTTGAGAGCACAGCTCTTTTGAATATCTTAATTGCCTGGCGAACACAGCCAGACAATGAAGAGTTGTCATACCAACCCCCACGGCAGGCCAGGTTGCAATCATGGACTTGTCACCTTGTAGACGACGTCTCAGGCAGTTCTAACGTCGATAGGTTCGGGGTTTGTGCAGATGTTCAAAACGCCGAGTACTATTATGCACTGTTACTTATCACGAGAAGAGTAAAAGGCGAATGAATATAGTTGTCTGTGCAGCTGTGTGTCCAATGATAGCCCATATCTACGTCATGCTAGCTTGCCTGCTATTCTTTTATGCCGTGACGAGCGATTACACATTTTCATGAGTTGAAGCTTGCAATACTCCTGGACGCCGCAAGGGCCTGTTGATTTCGCGCACAGCGTATGGGAATTGACGGAATTGACTCTGTTGCGAGTGGGTGAAATGTCGAGTCGGCTATCGAACTCCTTCAAAGAGGCGTCAAGGCGGGCCTCCGGAGCTTCCAGCGGGACCCTTGAAGCTCTGGCCGAGAGGGGGCGCATTGCGTGGAGGGGGTTGCCAATTGAGCCAATGACACTGCGTGCTGTGTGAGAGCTCCAGCCAGCTGTCCTCTGGCGTGCGTGGGAGGAGTGGACTCCCGAATTATTTGTCCCAGCTTTCAATGTTCACCACCGAGACAGTGTCACGTCGTCAACGCCGAGTCGAGACGACAATCCACTCATAAAACACAGCACCGGCAACGATACTTGACAACTACACACCATCAGGGTTAGATGTGGTCGGCAATCACCTGCCGCCTCTCCTCCGTCTTTGCCTAAGCCTCTGCCTCCGTCCACGTCTTCCTTGCGCAGCCATGGCGGTCGCTTCGAGCGCCAACGGCACCCTCCAGTCTCTTGCTGCCTTTGGTGGCAAGCAGACCACAAAGACAGTGTTGCGAGTCATCATCTTGGCGCTCATCGCTGGCGCCGCCGTTGCCAGTCGTCTCTTCTCTGTTATTCGTAAGCAGCATCAGTCCCGCCTCGAGCCTCGTTGCTCCCAGTTGCTCAGCATTCGCGCACTGCTTGAAGCCATTCACTGACTTCCCGTTATTGCCACGACAGGTTTCGAAAGTATCATCCACGAGTGTATGTGTCTCCCGCGCAATACGTACCCAGTCGCTGTTGCCCTGTTCCAAAGCTGATTACTCCTATAGTCGACCCATGGTTCAACTTCCGCGCGACCAAGTACCTGGTCGCCAACGGTTTCACTTCGTTCTGGGACTGGTTCGATGACCGAACATGGCATCCTCTTGGCCGTGTAACCGGCGGTACTCTGTACCCCGGCTTGATGGTGACAAGCGGTGCCATCTACCACCTCCTACGATTCCTGACCGTCCCAGTCGACATCAGAAACATCTGCGTCTTGCTTGCGCCTGCCTTCTCCGGCTTGACCGCGATCGCGACCTACCTCCTCACCAATGAGATGACAACATCGCCTTCAGCTGGTCTGTTGGCTGCCATCTTCATGGGCATTGCTCCCGGTTACATCTCCCGGTCCGTGGCCGGCTCGTACGACAATGAGGCGATTTCCATCTTCCTACTCGTGTACACATTCTACCTCTGGATCAAGGCTCTCAAGCTTGGCTCCATGCTCTGGGGTGGTCTATGTGCCCTCTTCTACGGGTACATGGTTGCTTCGTGGGGTGGCTATGCCTTCATCACCTGCCTGCTGCCGCTTCACTCCTTTGTCCTCGTCTGCATGGGTCGTTATAGCACACGTCTGTACATTGCCTACACAACGTGGTACGCACTGGGAACGTTGGCCAGCATGCAAATTCCATTTGTTGGCTTTCTCCCTGTCCGAACCAGCGAACACATGCCTGCACTTGGTGAGTTGATAGACACATCTCCATCTCAAGAAACGACTGGCTAACAAAATGGCAGGCGTTTTTGGCTTCCTCCAGCTGATTGGATTCTTTGAGTACGTCCGCGGCGCGGTCCCCAGCCGGCAGTTCAAAACCTTCATGATTGCGGGACTTGGGCTGGTCTTCGGCATTGCGCTTCTGGGTCTTTTCGGACTTACCTGGGGTGGCTACATTGCGCCTTGGTCCGGACGTTTCTACTCTCTGTGGGATACTAGCTACGCCAAGATCCACATTCCCATCATCGCATCCGTGTCAGAGCACCAACCGACAGCGTGGCCGGCATTCTTTTTCGACCTCAACATGCTCATCTGGCTGTTCCCGGCTGGCGTATATCTCTGCTTCCAGAAGCTCGAGGATCAGCACGTCTTCGTCATCGTCTACGCTGTCTTTGGAAGCTACTTTGCCGGGGTCATGGTGCGCCTCATGCTCACACTCACTCCCATTGTGTGTGTGGCTGCTGCTATCGCCATGTCGCAGCTTCTCGACACGTACTTGATTGCCTCTTCCCCTGATGTTACCGAAACATCCGAAGATGAAATTGATGTTAGCTCCAAGAAGGCTACTAAGCAGGGCGGCCTGCGATCGACCTCGGAGCCGATTGTCGGAATCTACAACTTCATCTCCAAGTTCACTCTGGCAGGCTGCATGACCTTGTTCCTTCTCCTCTTTGTCCAGCACTGCACTTGGGTTACTTCGAACGCGTACTCTTCTCCATCCGTGGTTCTTGCTAGTAGATTGCCCGATGGTAGCCAGCATATTATCGATGACTACCGCGAGGCGTACCAGTGGCTTCGGCAAAACACCAAGGAGGACGCCAAGATCATGTCTTGGTGGGATTATGGTTACCAGATTGGAGGCATGGCCGACCGACCCACTCTCGTTGACAACAACACGTGGAACAACACGCACATCGCCACTGTCGGCAAGGCCATGAGCTCTAGGGAGGAGGTCAGCTACGAGATCATGCGCCAGCATGAAGTCGACTACGTTCTCGTTGTATTTGGTGGTCTTCTTGGCTACTCCGGGGATGACATTAACAAGTTTCTATGGATGGTCAGAATCGCCGAGGGCATCTGGCCTGATGAGGTCAAGGAGCGCGACTTCTTTACCGCTAGAGGCGAGTACAAGGTCGACCACGATGCGACTGAGACCATGAAGAACAGTTTGATGTAAGTGTTCGCATAAATTGGGGATTAAAACGCCGAGCTAGTACTAACGTTGATGTACCAGGTACAAACTGTCTTACTACAACTACGCATCGATGTTCCCGCCTGGACAGGCTACTGACCGTGTCCGTGGCGTGAAACTGCCTGAGCAGGGCCCAACCTTGGACACTCTCGAGGAGGCCTACACGAGCGAGAACTGGATCATCCGTATTTACAAGGTCAAGGACCTCGACAATCTCGGCCGCAACCATGCGGCCGCTGCTTCCTTTGATAAGGGCAACAAGAAGAAGAAGTCACCGAAAAAGCGCGGGCCTAGGGTCCTCAGAGTAGACTAGAGAAAACTGCAGAGATTTTGGCGGCTTCTGGAGGTTATTTTGCACGCTAGTATGGACGTCATACACGAAAGCATAGTCTGAGAGGTATCTCCAGATTTACGTCACTAGCTATGTAAGACGTCGTGAACATAGCAAGAAACGCCCCAGCTACAGAAAAGACGTGGTTAGGGTGTAGAGTACATGTACATCAAGCAAGAGATTCAATTGCACGAGGATTCGCAAGCAGTATTACATTCGGGTCAACTTCGTATGTCTCAGTGATTTCATCCTCGCAAGATACATAGCTCTGCAATTGTGACACTACCACAAACGCCAGTTCATAATGAGTCAACCAACTGCAGACTAGATCACAAACTTTAGTTTAGAGCTCTTATACATGCGTGTTCTGGGTGCTTCCAGCGTCAAATTTCACACGTAGGCTGATGCAATTATCGTTCATTTCGTCCGTCCCAAGCCTTGATGTTCTTATGTTACATGAACGCTTCCTTCCTCGTGTCTGCCGACACAAAATACAAGTAATCAAGCCACATGGTCCATTGGCACGACCTGGCTTCCCCTCTTCTCGATGCTGGCCCTCAGCTTCCCGAGGACCGCGCCGCGACGCTCCCGCTTCTCGGTGAGTGCCTTCTTCTCGGCCTCGCCAAAGCCGCTGAGCTTCTTGCGAGGCGGCGTCTTGAAACCTGCCGCGCCACTGATGGATCCGGAGACTGAGTGCCGCATCACGCTGCCGCCCCGCAGGGGTGTGCTCTCACGCGTAGAGCGCTCCGGTGAGAATATCAGGGAGGACGCCAGGGCCGATTTTTTCGGTGTCGAAATCGCGTACGGAGAGCCCTCACGGCTAGTTCCTGCTGATCCTAATCGCATCTTCCGCATCTGGGTTTCGAGCACGTCAATGTCGCCACTACGCTTCTCCACCATGCTGGTCATCTTGGTGATGGTCCGGACCACAGCTTCAATGGTTGGTGTAGGGCCACCCTTCCCGCTTGCGCTGTTAACACTGACTATCTTGGCCTTGAGCAACATGAGACTCTCCTCGGCCTCGGCCAACTGTCTCGCAAACCTAGCGTATTCTCTGCGCAAATCGTTTTGTTGAGCGGCTTGCTCTGAGCTTAGGGGCAGAGCGCGATTGGCAACAGCGTGGTCCGGATCGATGCGTGCCGCGATAGCCTTCTTGAGATCCGCCTGCTTGTTGAAGTCACGGACGAGGTCTTTCTTGAGCTCAGATACCTGGAGCAGCTTGGTGTCGACATCCTTGACGCGGGCTTGTTCCAGGGCTTCGCCGAGGTCGGACTCGATCACAAAGTTGAGGCCATCAATTTCGTCCAAAGTCCAGTTATCAGGCGTGCTAAGATCTTCCTTAGTGCGCTCTTCATGCCCGAACTCCATCTGGCCTTCAATGAAGCCATTGAGTGACCGGGCATTCAGACCAAGAGTATCGATCATCGAGTTGATGTCACGATAAACAGCCTCGACCTGGGCTGGAATGCTATCAGCCGCAGGAGGAGCTACGCCCGAGTGTGCGATAAACTCGCTGACTTCAAGCGTTGGCTCAACTTCGCTGATGAGGAGCTGCTGGATTGCAGCATCTTCTTCATCGACCAACAGGCGGTTCTCGTCAGCCTCCTTCTTCGCCCTCGCCTTTCGCTGGTGCTCCATGATCTCATCCTCATCGGGTGCGGCCTTCCCAACAATGGGCTGTCTCATGTGTGGTTGTTGGGGTTGCTGGGATTGCCTGGCACCGCTTAATATCTGCGAAGCCATGAGAGGTGAGCTAACCGATCTCGCCCCGTCATTGGCAAATACCCTTTGTGGTACAGCGCTGCGTACAGGGCTGGGCGAGCGGGGGCTAACTGGATGGGGTGGTCTTGGGAGTCGTGGTGCAACCTCTCCAAAGAGGCTTCGCTTGCCTTGATCGGGCTTCGACACGGCGGAGAAACTGCCAAGTCCCTCAAAGGAGCCAGTTGGTGTGTATCCAGGAGTCTTGCCCGTGCCATTGGACTCCGGGCTGAGGTCCTGTGCAACGTCAACACCGCTTCCTTCGCTGGCGGCAACAGTACCATCGCCTTCATCGTCCTCCTCATCGGAGAAATCGTCTTCTTCGCTATCGGACACAGGTGGAGGATTGGTGGGGAATTTGAAGAGTGAGCTTGAAGCGGATGAGACTGTTGGTAGAACACTAGTCGCTGCCTGAGTCGTCTTCGCACTCGGTATTGTGGGAAACTTGACGTCATACACTTTGGGTTGGCTGGTGGGATCTGGAGGCAGTGGGGCATCCTCCTGCGCTCCATTATTGCCTGGAAGAGGAGGAATAACGACATCGTAGGCCTTCTTATTGCGGACCGGGTCAGGAGGTAGTGGCGCGTCATCGAACTGTTCGGGCTTTCCGGTGCTCTCGGGTAAGGGTGGGATGTCGACGGCATAGGCTTTCTTGTTCTTGACAGGGTCCGGCGGTAGTGGCGCATCTTCCGCAGAAGAAGGTGCTTTGTTCTGCTCAGCAGCGACCTTCTTCGAGTCTGCGTTGCCAAAGGAAGAGAGAGTAGATACTTTGTGGGATGTTGCTGGTGCTTTTGAAATGTCCGAGAGATCAGCAGTGGTCGCTAACGATGAAGATAAGTCACTAAGTGGATAGGTGTGCTTACTTGTAGACTCTGGAGGCATGGTGGCGCCCAGTCCAGTGTTTCCGGGTTTAGGCGTCTCGGCCTCGATCGTGATACCTGGCGCGGGGGCTTTCGGGGTTTGTGAGCCAAATAGATTTCCATACCCACTGCTGCTGGTAGGTTGTCCAAACAGGCTATTCGTCGACGGCGGGGGAGACCCAAAGAACTTCGATGGGGCAGGCGTAGAGGTCGGCGTCGTTGAGTCGGGAGCTGCACGCTGGCCGAGAGCCGGCTGTGCGGCGAAAGGTGACGGCTTGCCGAAGGGGTTATCAGCAGCAGGTGGTCTGGCTGTCTCACCAAGAGCCGACCCGAAATTTGAGCCAAACATTGAGGGTTTCTTGACCGTGCCTGGATCCTCAGGCGCATCGTTGTCATCCTTGGCTTTGGGATCGGGTTGGAAGCTCGATTTTAACTCAAACTTCTTTCCGAACGGATTCTCGCCGGGCGCTGAGTTGATAGGTTTTGAGCCGAGTGATCCAAAGGGATTGATAGGGGTCGCCGCTGCTTTTGTACCCATGCTGCCAAAGGCGCTTGTCAGCGTGGTCGTGCTTGTTGCCGTGTTACCAGTGGATGTAGAGGCGAACGGATTTGCCTTGACGGGTGCGCCAGCACTGCTGAGACTCGAAAAACCTCCGCCCTGTTTGGCAAAGCCGGAGAAGGCACTTCCTCCCGCCGAGCCAAACGCGCTCCCAGTTGCGGTAGGCGCGGTGGTAGCGCTACCAAAGCCAGTCTTGCCAAACGCTGGTATTGCAGAGGCAGTGGAAGCAGTAGCCCATGGTGAGGTTGTGCCTCCTAGGCCACCAGCTTGGCCAAAACCACCTGCAGTACCAAAGCTAGGTGCTCCAAACTTCGGCGCTGACGCTGCAGGCGTGCTTCCGAAAGAGCTAGACCCAAACGGAGCACCTGCCCCTGCACTAGGCGTGCTCGCGTTCTGTGTTCCCCAGGGTGAAGATTTCGCGCCCATGGTTGTAGCGCTTCCAAAGGCAGATCCTGTTGTCGCCGGTTGTGAGCTCAACGACGAAAAGGCACTTGTCCCGAAGGCGGGTTTGGGGGTTGCATCTTGCTGTGGAGTGACAGCTGAAGGAACTGACGCCTCGTTGCCCTCCAGAACTGACATTCCCAAATACGTTGTGCCCTCGCGAATGGAGTCATTGTACACCAACCACCAGATAGAAAGTACACCCTCATCATTGAGGACCCAATAGCCGGGTAGAGGACCAGGAGACTCGTCAATCTCGTCAGCAGGTATCGGCTTGTAGACCTTGTTCTTGCTCGATAGGTCCAGGGCAACACCTATCGGAGCTGGCGAGTCCATCCCATCACCCATGGGTAGTGTCGCTCTCCTCGAGTCGTCTGCTAGCTCTGTGGTGGTGAAGACATCGACCGTTTTGTCCAGAATGTCTGCCGCGGCGTTCGAAGCCAATGATTTCTTGGCGCGGGTGAGAAGACCAGTCTCCTCGGTTGCCGTAGACCCCACAATGAGGATATCAGACAGATTGGGCGGGAAATCCTTAAGGCGCGTCACAGTCTGGTGTGGAGCTTTTTCGCTGCCGAACGGAGCGATGGGGTCGTCAAATTTCTGAAATGTGAAGCTTTGTCCTTGTCGTTTGATGAGATAGCAGGCTTCTACTGGTGGCTGTTCGGATGTGGAAACGTAGAAAGCGAAGAATACGTCGTTCTCGAGCCAGCTAACCGACGAGACTACAATTATGTCAGCATTGCCAAGCATAGGACTTGGAGGGATCTTCGTGAGCGCCTACCATGAAATGTCGAGTTGAGCTCAGATGGTCTCGGTATCTCCGCTTTGACATCGCCTTTGGGCGTCATTTGGACCATAGTGCCGTCTCCAAGGCCGGCTACAAGCTGTTTGCCCCTGGTGCTCCATGCCGCACAGCTGACTTGCTCCTTGAGCACCTGGCCATTGATTCCTTGCGCAAAGCTCTTGTCCTTCATGTTGGCAATGAGAAGTTTTCCTTGGCTCGTAACCACGGCACAAAGCTCCCCTGTCGTCGCCTGCGGGTTTGGAATGAGCGCTCGAAGGGATTCGCCATTCGTAGGAATTTGGAGTGCTGGTTGCGTTGATCCTTGCTTGAGAGCTTGCACGTCGTAAGCGGCAATGCCACCACCCTGCTCGGCTGAGAGGACCAGGTAATTCTCATCAGCCGTGAAAGCGAGCTGACATATGCGAGTGGGAAGGCTAAGAGTGAGCTGTGGTTGGAATGATCGAACGTCGCTGTCGCCATCGGGCGGGGCCTCGAAGGCTTTGCGAATATCCTCAGTCGAAGCAACAACAACAGCATTAGGGCTTGCCGCTGCGACTAAGCCTAGTCTCGGCGCGATAGTGAGAAGTGAGGCTGTTGGTGAAGGAGCTGGCGACCATTGAGAGACGAGGCGTAGCTTTGCCGAGCCAGCAATCGCGAGGAAACCAATCCCCTCTGTCTGTATCTTCTCCAGAGCTGGTCCCATGGAGGAGCCCGTGCTGTTTGGGGCGCCCCCATTGCCCCCGAAGTTGCTGAGGCCGAAGGACATGGCCTCTGGCCAGCGGCTTGGCCGGGGGGGAAGTGAGTTAATGCGCTACGGTAGGTGATGGGGTAGTCGATGGAGCGACAAAGCGGCGAGATCTGGTTGAGGTGAAGATGAAGTTGTCGTCTGGAGGAGGTCAACAAATCGATGACAGCCAGGTGAAGTAGGTCTGTGCCCGTAGACGGAGTGTTGTTCGCGCAGTCAATTGCTCCGTGCGATGCAAGCAAACTATCTTTTTCCGACGAGACACATGCCTAAGTTATGTAGCGCACAATGCACAGTTCCGGGTCGCGCGAAGTGGTGGTGGTGTTGAAGATCTTGGCGGTTTCGCAAAGTTGGTTGCCCAGGTGTTTGCCGCCTGCTGCGATCACGGTAGGCTGGCACGCGTCAACTAAGAGCTCCTGGGAAGTTTTTGGCGGGCCTTGCAGCTTGCAGCCGCCCATCTCCCAGCTGAGATACCACCTGCGAGCTAACCCCTGCAGGTAACTGAGCTCGGGCTGCTGCTCACCTTGGCAGCCTGGTGCTGAGTCAGCCAGGCACCCGCTCTTCATGATGTGGCGGGAGCTTGGGATCCTTTGTGGCTGCAAGCAGTACTCATCGCGGAGGTGGGGCCAAGCCTGCGGGCTTGTGGCGCAAGCTGTCGAGGCAGCTCGAGCTGGTCGTCAGCGCCCGCTTCCGATGACTGGAGTGACGCCTGGCCTGCCCTGCCTGGCCCCTCGACAACAGGAGCACAAGCAGCATACCCTTGCGGAGCACCTCATCTATTCGCATCGCCAAAAGCATCAAACAACCAAACGCCACACGTCTCCGGCTCCGTTCGACCTATTTGTGTCTTTCCACTCCGATCATAAAACTAACGGCAAAGGTGCCCAAAGACCGGCACGAGAGTTTCCAAGATGCCGGGCTTCGATTTCTCAAACTACAACCGCAATGCGGCGCTCCACGCGCGGGGTGTTCCTTTACCAAAGGCCACTAGCACAGGAACGACGATTGTCGGCTGCATATTTGACGGCGGTGTAGTTGTGAGTGCCGCCGAGCTTTCTACTATAACTACGATACCAGAACAATATATTTGTATGCGAGAGACTGATTACGTTTTGGTTACTGTAGATCGCCGCCGACACACGAGCCACGAGTGGCCCCATCGTCGCCGACAAAAACTGTGAGAAGCTTCACTACATATCACCACAGATCTGGTGTGCCGGTGCCGGTACCGCTGCCGACACAGAGTTCACGACCGCCCTCATCTCGTCGCAGCTCGAGCTCCACTCGCTGTCCACAGGCCGCAAGCCCCGAGTCGTCACCTGCATGACCCTCCTCAAGCAGCACCTCTTCCAGTACCAGGGCCATATTGGCGCCTACCTTGTCGTCGCCGGTGTCGACCCCACGGGAACACATCTTTTCACAGTCCACGCCCACGGCAGCACGGACAAGCTCCCGTACGTCACCATGGGATCCGGCTCGCTAGCCGCTATGTCTGTCTTCGAGACGCAGTGGAAACCGACTGTCACAAAGGAGGAGGCCATGGAGCTGTGCTCGCAGGCCATCCAGGCTGGTATCTTCAACGACCTGGGCTCCGGCTCCAACGTCGACATTGCCGTCATCACCGCCGACAAGACCAGTTTGCACCGAGGTTTTGTCAAGCCCAACGAGAGAACGCAGAAGCTCAAGAACTACAAGTTCCCGAGGGGCACTACGGCGGTGCTGAACGAGAAGATCATCACGAAGGACGAGATTGGCAAGTACGTGAGCGTGCAGGAGCTGGAGGCAGGAGGCGAGTCTATGGAGGTGGATTCATAGATGAGATTCTTTGCGAATATGGACTAGTCTGCCTAACAGCCTGAGGGCATGCAGCAGCAGTGTCGTGGTTCATCCAGATAATAGACGTCAAAGACATGAGCAATGATGATCCCTCGTCTCTTGTAATACCTAACCATTATGCTGTGCAGGGTACCCTCCTTCGTCCAATCTGAATCTCACGTCTCGATAACGGAACAGATGAGTTCACCAGAAGCAAGTACGGTTCTCGCAGTGGCCCTCAACCACATCTGCGCGCAGCCTACTTGCCACATTAAAACCCCAAAATCGCAATTCATGCTCAACTATCGTCTGTTCCAACACCCCACATATATGTGCACAAGAACACTCGGAGTGCCAAGTGAATAGATAATAAAATAAGAACCCTGCCTTCACCACAAAATATGCCCGCTTGGCTCATCGGTAGAGCGCCTCACTAGTAATGAGGAGGTAATTGGTTCGACTCCAGTAGTGGGCACTTGCCTTGCTTTTTGGTTCTCTCATCACTTGTGCCGATTTTTTGGATTCCGCGGGGAGGTGGGGGACCGAAGCGATTTGAAGTACTACCGACTTACGACAGGCTTTGGCATTCGACCAGGTGCGCGCTAATACTTTCTCAAAGACAGTGTTGATTTCTTGGTTTAGTCCCACTTTTATTTTATTTGTTCTTGGCCTCTGGGAAGCGGTGGGTTCTTTTATTCGCATGTGAGTACTAAGCGTAAGGCAAGATAAGACAGTACGAGGATGGAACGCTCGAACCTGTAGGGTGCAACTCAGATCTACACTAGGACACGCTCGACGTATAAGGCGATCAAGTGAGATGGTAGAGCGTCGAATACAGTGTGGACTTTGATAATTTTGACAGCAATAATGACGAATGCCACGTCCAGATTACTCGAACGAGCCCCGGTCATGATGGGAAACCCCCCTAGTCCATTGGCCAAGACCTGCAACTATTTATTCTTCTTCATAGGATAGTCTATACAGTGCTGTACAAGGGTCTCGTTGCTCTCGCAGTATGCTCAATGGTTCGTTATGGTGTGATATGGTACATATTTTTCTTTGTGGTAGGCCGAGGTAGGTAGGGACATGATACAACGTAATACAATATACACGGGTTTTACCTCCTCCCCAGCCATCATCGTCACTGCCATTCTCCCGGCTGCCGCCTCGTCTACTGGGACTTGCTCCTGCGCTTGCCGTGGTTGCGAGGGCGAGGGGTGACAACCCACTTGTTGAAGTTGCTCTTTTGACGTGTCTTGTAACCACCTTTGGACTGTTTCCCATTGTGTCAGCTAGGACTATCACGAGGAGTGACTGGGGGCCGCGAGTGAGTAGTGTGCTTACCGGTGTCCGGCCCCAGGGACTCGTGGGGTGTCGGTTGCCCTTGGATTTACCACGACCACCACCGTGAGGGTGATCGACTGTTGACCGAATCATTAGTGCCTGTTGTCACAAGATCTTGACGCATGAAGACGAAGAACTCACCCTTGTTCATGGCCACACCACGGACAGTAGGTCGAATGTTGAGCCACCTGCTCCGACCAGCCTTTCCGAGTTGCCGGTAGTGGTGGTGGGTGTTGCTGGCAACCCCAATGGTCGCACATGCGTCCTTGCTAACTTTCCGCACCTCATTGCTCTGTAGCCTGACGGTTACGTACTTGCCAGTCATAACCTTGGTGCCGTCGGCCTTGGTCTCCTCGTCCTTGCTCTCGACGATGGCGAACGTGCCAGCACTTCTGCAGAAGACGGCACCGCCCTTAGGGTGGGAGCCAACGTTGAAAACGGGTGTTCCGAGCGGTACCAGGTGTAGTGGCAGGCAGTTGCCGCGGTGCGCCGTCTTTGCGGCCAGCACACCCGGATCGACGACGCCACCCATGCTCTGCAGCATGTCCTGCGGGATGCCGGCACGGTAGCTGTACAGGACGTCCCCAGCCCTCGTGCCCTCCGGAGCGACAATATACGACTTCCTCCCGGTGGCCTCCTCGGTCAGGAGAGCAATGTGTGCACTCCGGCCCGGGTCATGCTCTATGCGCTCGACGAGGTGGGGGCCGCCGGTCTTGCGGTGGAAGTCGACCATTCGTATCCTGGTCTTGACGCCGCCTCCGTGGTGCCGTACGGTGATTCTACCCGTGTTGTTCCGGCCACCTTTTCCATGGCCGCGCTTGGGGAAGGTGAGCGGCAGGAAGGCCCGGCCCTTGTAGAGGTGGTCGTTAATGGGCCGTCGGAGATGTCGCAGACCGGGCGTCCTGGGGGTGTATGTCCGCAGGGCCACCGACACGCTGCGGTCCTTCTCTGGGATGCCGTTCATCTTGTTGTGGTGCATCGGTGCCTGTGCGAGCTCAGGCTCCGGGTCTGGCGGAGGGGCGTCATATCGTGATGCGAAGCTGGGCCGGAAAGCGAGCCTCGAGGCCGTGGAAAACTGGCAACTGGCCAGGAGCCTGCCAGAGGCCAGTGGCGGGAAGATGCGTGGCCGCATCATGACGGCTGGGTCGCAACCAGGCTGGGTTACGACTATGCCGGTTGACGCAAGGACGGCGAGCGGGATTGGGTCGTGGTAGGGAGACTGGCCCAGACGGTGTCTTTGACGTGCTCTTACAATGGTCGTCGTCGTCAGACTTGTCGCCAAATTTCCTAGAGCGAAGCTCTGCAGGCCAGTGTGGGGTTGTTCCGTCTGCCAATGAGCCCCTGGTCTTGGTTTGGATTCTAACCTGATTGGGAGCTGGTGCGATTGGCAGTTAAAGGCAGTGCCGGCGAGGACTGTGGAGCATCAAAAGTACCTACCAACACTGAGGTAGCGATTGACGATTGTTGAGGTTCCAACTTTCCAAGGCTGCCCGGCTGACTAGCTCTAATGTAGAGCACTTTAGTATTCCGTGAGACCACGACAAACCACGAGGCAACCTTGGAAGCCAGCCACTTCAAAAGTGGCAGAAATGCCCTGACACTACCTGGCCACCATGTTCATATTGAAGACGAGCAACCGCATCGCTGAATGCTCCAAGGCCATGTGACCGAGCACGTGGGTTCAGGCAGACTCTCCTGTGTACTCCGTATAGTACGACCGTGTAGTAAATGGAGACAGATGGTCAAGCCTTACGCCCAAGTCGCCGACTGGCCGGAAATGACGACGACATGCGGCTGAAGAGCAAGGACGTCACCACCAGCCACAAATCAGACACAGCTCCGGCTCCCGAGCAGCACGCGACTTGAGACGAGAGGAGCTTGCCTATGCGGGCTCTGGGCGCAGTGGGAGGAATAAGGCCTGACCTAAAGGCACGTCGGCCATTGGCTGGTCACAGAGAGAGGTCTGCTGCAGCAAGAGACCGCGCCGGCCCAATCAAGGCGGTGTTGCTGTGCTGTTGCCAATGTTGACGGCAGGCGACAGTGGGGCCCAGGCGGCAGTGGTCCACCAGACGCTCTCAAAGCAGCCTCAGTGAGCACTGTCCGCACGGAAGGCCCGCCCTGAAGTGCACCGGGGCACGTTGCGGCAGGCATGGATCACGACCGCGTCGCTGGTTGTGGAGGAGCTGCCCGTGTCATTGTCCCGGTTTGAGGCCCTAGACTTGAAATACCGGCCATACGCCAGTCCCGGCTGGCTTGGTGGTCCTCTGCCTGCCTCTTCCACTGCCCTCACATCTTGCCCCGAGAAGAACCAAACATTTGCCCTGCTTGTCAAGGCTCATTCATATACTCCTGCTTCAGACACAATCACAATCACAATCACAATCACAATCACGCCCATAGCCCTCTCGCGCAACTCCCATCTGCCAAGAACCGCACCGCTTCGCACCGCTTCGCACGGAACAGCTGTTGGCTTCTTACCCATTGAACACGGAGTCGATTTCTTTCGCGGCAAGCAACCGGACAGCAACCGCGTCCGCAGGAAAAAGAGGACCGTTCCTCAAGAGACAGGGATTCGCCAGAAACCCTTGCAAGCAAGAGCGACCGCCTGCTACAGCACACGCCTCGCGCTAGCAACCGCTCCCTTCACGTCAAGGTACGTACAGCAACCAAGGCAAGGCCCGGTTAGCTCCACCCGCGACGCCCCGTCCCACTACCAAACATTGCACCGCCATTGGCAAAACATCACCTCCTCCCCATGTTGTCCCTCTTGCTCAACCCAGCTCAATCCTCACTTTCCCTCATCCACTCTCCCCATCTCTTCCCAGCATCAGTCTTGCACGGCCACCGCGTCTCCTCTCGCGCATTCTCTTCGCCTCCATCCTACCGTCTCTGCCGCCTCGTCGTCGCGTCTCGCCACCAGTGTAGAGCACCCAGACACGCCTCGCCAGCCACCCACTGACCCTCCGACGCAGCTTGTTGATATTGCAAGCCTTACCTGCCAATTTGACCTCTAGAGGTATGTCTACACAGTCCAACGCGCGGCGCATCACTCCCCTGCGCTCTGCACAGCTTCAACGCGCCTCCTACACGCTCTGCGACCGTGTCTTCGCGTCTTCACGTCGGTCGGTTTTAGGCACCGACACGCATCAGCAAAACAAAAGATGGTCATCACGTACAATACACGTCAAACTACGACTAGAGTCAGCCTCACTAACGCGCTTCTACAACAATAGTATCTCGAGTTTACCAGTTAGCACCTATCCGGTCCACACCCCAGACCCGACGCCATGCCTGTCGTAAGTAGTTGTTTATATGCCCCACTTTAAGCTGGCCATTTAGGCATGGCTTGATCGATGCAGAGAGTTGATCTAATAATGTTTACTTTGTAGGCACGTCCCGCTCGCCAGCGGATCGTCAGCAACGAGAACGATGAAAACGTCAACTCTACACGTATGACGCGGGCCAAAGCCGCTGCCCTCGAGACTGATGTCGCGTCCCAACCCGTCAAGCAAGCCTTTCAGTCAAAGAAGGCTCCTGTCACAACCGCCACTGGTAGACGCGCTGCCCTCGGCGATGTCAGCAACGTTGGCAAGACTACCGTAGTCGAAGGCAAGAAGCCCATCAAGTCCACTGGCCTCATCTCGAAAGCTGGCAACCCCAATGGCGTCCAAAAGGCTACACACGCGCGCACCACCTCCACGAGGACAGCACTTGGCAGCAAAGAGATCAAGAAAACCGAAATCAAGAAGACCGGCTCCGGCGCTGTCTCCATCGGTGCTGCCACCCAGAAGCGCAAGGTCACCTCCACGACTTCGTCTGTGAAACAGGAGGAGGAAGTCGTGATCGAAGAAGGCGAGCCGCCTTGCAAGAAGATTATCGTGAGCGAGAACGAGAAGGCCGCCAAGCTCGAGCACATTGATGAGAAGGACGCCTTGACAGATGAGGCCAAGCCCATCTATCCTCCCGGCGTCACCAACCTCGATGAGGAAGACATTGATGACCCGCTTATGGCTGCTGAGTACGCTACTGAAATCTTCGAGTACCTTCGCGACCTTGAGTGCAACTCGATCCCAAACCCCAACTACATGGAGCACCAAGACGATCTTGAGTGGAAGACTCGTGGCATCCTCGTTGACTGGCTCATCGAGGTACATACCCGCTTCCACCTCCTGCCCGAGACTCTGTTCCTCGCAGTCAACATCATCGACCGCTTCCTCTCCGAAAAGGTTGTACAGCTTGAGCGCCTGCAGCTCGTTGGCATCACCGCCATGTTCATTGCTTCAAAGTACGAGGAGGTCTTGTCGCCTCACGTTGCCAACTTTAGCCACGTTGCCGATGACGGCTTCTCGGTACCCGAGATCCTCAGTGCCGAGCGCTTCATCCTCTCCACGTTGAACTATGACCTGAGCTACCCCAATCCCATGAACTTCCTCCGCCGCATTTCCAAGGCAGACAACTATGATATCCAGTCTCGGACGATCGGCAAGTATCTCATGGAGATTAGCCTGCTTGACCACCGCTTTATGGCTTACCGGCCCAGTCACGTTGCTGCTGCTTCTATGTACCTCTCTCGTATGATCCTCGACCGCGGCGAATGGGTAAGTTGTGCTTCCAGACCACCACCGTCCCACATGCATCAAGCTAACCATTGCAGGATGACACTATTGCCTTCTATGCTGGCTACACTGAGGAGGAGATCGAGCCCGTCTTCGAGCTCATGGTTGACTACCTCGCCCGGCCCGTCATCCACGAGGCATTCTACAAGAAGTATGCGAGCAAGAAGTTCTTGAAGGGTAAGCAAATCATGTCACATCATCACTCGTTTGTTCAATGCTAACAGTTTCCCAGCTTCCCTCTTGACCCGCCAGTGGGCCAAGAAGAATGCTCCCCTCTTCGGCATCACCGATGTCCGGCTATCACTCGACGAACTTGATGAGCTGGCTGTATGAGGCATGATCACCGGTCGCGCAATACATACGACAAGCTTCACCTAACATTCAAAATGTGCATACTCCCTCCCTACTTTATGGTGCTCCAGGATACATATACAAAATCCCTTGGATGGCCCTCACCCATAATTCTTCGACCTGGACAACTCAATGATGTCCAACTCGAACAACATCACATAAGGCACTTCGTCTCACTGCACTTGAGCGCAGGTGCAGCTACCCTTCCTACACGGACTTCTCACCTTCACACAAGCATATGGCTGCGACAAAGCCTCGTCATATCCACCCTTCTGTTTCATAGTAGCCAGCGGCTGCGTCGTTTGATGCATATTTATTCCCTCTGATTGCGTTTCTGGCACATGGCGTCACGGCGATGGTTTGCTTTCTGGAGATCTTGGGGCTGGTGGCGATTCATTTGGTGTTTATCCTCCACGCGCGTACTGCGAGGCGAGGCGGACGGAGAGCCGGCTGGGGTCTACAGCATGACAAAAAGAGGACTTTAGGGCTGTGATAGAGGTCACGGCAAGCCCTGGAAAGCATAACGAACATGTACATATCATGCTTTTCGAGTTGGATTGATTCGGATTCTGACGATTGCTGAAAACACGGCTGCATTTGCATTTGTCTTTTATGAACACGGACTTGACCATCTGCGTATCGATGCAGTGATGACGCTGTTTGTGTATGCTTGACACGCTCCGAGTCACATGGATCCACAAGAGTGTGTTGCCGTCCTTTCGTTGTCTAGGCCTTTTATGTGTTGTCCAGTCTCTCGTCCGTAGCGTTGCTATGGCTACCGATCTCTTCTTTGTTACGCTTCGCCTTGTGCTTGGCATGGCGGCCCGCGTCATTACGTTGCTTGACCATGCGCCAAAATGTGGCGCGCGTGGGCGGCCGGCCGGTGCCGCCAACGAGCAGCCAGTGTAGGAGCTTTATACGTGGTTCGTCTGGTGGAGGTTCCTTCGCGGCTGTGCTTGCCGTCTCTGATTCCCGTGCGATCTCTAACGGCACCACTAACCCTGATTCTATGGGCGGTGGAAGAGGAGATGAAGGGGGGTGAGATGGCTGTAATGGGTGTTCCTCCTCTTCCTGGTCTCTTCGGCCCTTTTCTTTTGCCAATGTCTCATCGCCGGAGCCTTCCTCTGCTGGCAGGTTTATGTTGATCATTGGTGTCACGGGAGGGCTCCCTGGGGGAGGTGTCGATTTCGATGCCATGGCGTGCCACCGGCGTGTGTAGATTTATCTATCTCGAATAATAAAAGATGGCTTTGTAAGACTCTTGTTGCTGGGAGTTCTTTCGATTTTAGGGCGTTCTAATACTCAGTTGGCTGTGAGTCCTTTTTGAGGGTCATCAGATCCGTCGCAAAGAGAAATAGAAACATGTCTGCTCCCTTTTTATTACACGCGGGCTCGTCATGAGAAGAGGGAGCACGATCTGACAAGTCATCGGTGCCCAAGACGTTGTCGTCATTGGAGGATATATGTATGTAGGTGTGATTCATAGAGCGGTCCTTTCTCGTCTCATTTACACATATATATACACACATACACACACATACACACACATGCGCACACATATATTCAGCGACTAGACTTTCGCTCGCGGTGGCCGGTCTCCATCACTTCGTCCGGACTCGATGATGAACCTCTAGAGTTTGGGAGGTGTAACATGTTGCCACCCCATGCCCGAGCCTTGCCTGGTTGTATGTGTTCGAGAGGATGAGTAGTTGGTATTGTTCTGGTGAGAGTGCCGGAGACTTTACTGTTGAGTGTGTCTAATTTTATTTGTGTCTAATTTTCCTTTGCTTTATTTATTTTCTGCCCGCAAAATTGCCAATTGCAAGTTTCAGCGGGTGCTGGTATTGAAGTTTGAGTCCAATGTCAATGTTGTCGAGTCCAAGACAAAGCTGACTTCTGTACGTAAACATTGCTTGAGGCAGTTGCGAATGCTCTCACTGTGAGTTTGAAACCATATTTGTCCTGCGTTGTCCTCAGTTTGTATTTGTATTTTGATTAGTTATTTTGATTAAAGATTAACTACTTCAACCTTATGCTAAAGGCGCATTGCCTTCTCTATCACGACTACGCTTAGAAGTAGACCGAAGTCAGCAAGACGAGTAAAATAAATAAATAAAAATACGTCCGAGGCCAAGCTGTGGAGCGCTCATTTGCGCATGCTCACCATTTTGCACATAAGGTTGAAGGTTAGGGTGTGTAAGTCAGAGCGGGTTGTAGTTGGCCGGTGGGGCGATTTGAGCGGGCAGCGGTAACGCGCGGCTTCCGAGTGCCTGTGCGGTGCGCTGCTCACCTGGGTACGCTAGGTGGCCCGCGAGGGCAATGTCAAAAACTCTTGCAGGAACAGGACCTGTGCTGCAGTCCATGTGCCTGGCTAAACTCTAGACCTCCTCGCTTGTACATATTACCCCGGTTAGCTCTCTCGATCGAGCAGACGACGTCGATCTGGCCTGCATCGTGCCTGTGACTCGTGTCAGCACCTGGTCTCCAACACTAGACGTGCGGATCAAGACCCGATTCCCACCAGCTGTGTCTAAAAACTCGGCTTTCGAGATAAACCATGAATGACTACCACGCGGGCCACGATGACGACGGCGACGACAGTGGCATGCCGGACACCAGTCTGCTGCCCGACCAGGGCCAGGCTCGCAGAGCGGTACTTGATCTCCCGAGCTCGCCCCCCCCAATTTGCATACTGCATACTTGCACAGTCCTTTCGAAGTTTCCGACAGGCTCCTCAAAAATCATTTCACCAGCGAGGCGAGAACTGTTGCTGACTCTTGCTTGACCGCCAATGTAGTGTGATCTGTGTCGCATGAGAAAGGTATGTGCAAGAAACATTGCCCCATTGCCTCAAGCATGTTTTGCTTGTTTATTTCCTCCCTTGCTCGGAATATCATGCCGCACTCCTTGTCGGGTACATCACGTTCCATCAGATGGCCACAAACATTGACAGAGTATGAAATTCTGTTGTTGTCGACCAGGTCGCATGTGACCGCGAAGAGCCTTGCTCGACTTGCGTTCGCGGGTCTTCAAAATGCACATATACATCACATCAAGCCGTCCGGCCACGGCGGCAAAGAGTCCTGATATCGGAACAATACGAGAGGAAGATAGACCGCATCGAGGAACGCCTAAGCCAGGTCATTAGCCTTCTTCAGACCATGAACACAGATTCCGTATCTCGAGACCAGACTCGGCAAAATGATGTCCTGGCGGAGAGATCTCGAGCAACATCGCATCAAGGGTCTGAACCAGTCTTGAAGAGTGCACTACTACCAAACGAAATCAGAAATCGGCAACGACCACAGCATGGACCAACAGCTAGGAAAACACCCTCGAGTACCCCAGCGGACAGCTCTGGCTATAGTGCTAGGTCAATTTCGATGGGCGCTATCCCGGCTGACGGTCTCGACTCGCCCGACCTGGCGTTCGAGGGCGAGTCGTCGCTCAAGGCACACGCCGACTTTGCCAGCCGCTTCTTCGAGAAAGCAGTGCAGAGCGCTCCTGACAGCAGCCTGGGAAGCGAGATCGAAGAGACGCTCGGCGCCCTCCGCCAGCTTGTTGGTGCGCAGGCACAGAACTCGTTACCAAGTGTCGACTACCCTAATGCTCGCCCGAGTGAGGACAAAAAGAACCTCCCTATGCCACCGATACAGCTGACTATGTCTTGCCTATCTATTGCACGACGTGAGTACATTACGTAGCATGGCGCTCGTTTCTGCTCTTTTGGCTAAGCCTTGTACAGATCGGGTGGACATTGAGGCCGTGTGGCTGTCCGGATTCATGACCTTCGATCGGTTTATGCAGTCGACTGTCGACGTCTACTTCACGGCAGGAGTCACAGATGCCCAATATCTCATTGTCAACATCGGACTGTATTGGCTGTTCATGTCTCTTGTTGCACTGCAACCCGACGAGACATGGCCTGGTATAGCCGATGACGAATTATCTGACGCCTGTGTGTTGTGCCGTGAGAACATCGAAACAAGCCTTGCGGGACTTCCAATGCACTTGCCAAATACTCTGGAATATGTGATCGCGCTAAGCTTTGCGGTGAGTAGTCTCCTTGTGTGCAACTGTCCTCTGGCGCACATTGTGCATCTCTACCTTTGATCGAACCGCCTAATGACATAGGCTGACGCATCGGCGTCACCACAGGGGAGCCACACCCTTGAAATGTCGCGGCCTTCTTTAGCTTGGACACTTTTCACGAGCGCAATACAGATTTGCCAGAATCTCGGGTTCCATCGTGCTAGCGCCATGGAGTTTGACAAACCTGCGCTCAGAAAGCTGAAGTATCGGACGTTTTGGGGCCTGTATGTTCTCGAAAAGTGTCTGGCGCTTCGCCTGGGACGTGCTTCGCTTCTCCAAGACTGTGATATCAGTCTACCAAGACCCGAGAATCTCCAAGGCGCTGGTGGACTGTGGGAAGACGAAGGGCCTTGGATCATTTTCATGGCGTATTGTTCCACAATGGGCAGTAGTGAGTAAATCGTCACTATCCTGTGCCGAACAGCAACTTATGGTTTTGTCCTTTGCTGTAGTCCAAGGCCGTGTTTACACGCAGCTGTACAGCCCTGGCGGCCTCTTGGAAGAAGACAGCGTCCGAGCAGCACGTGCCCAGGGTCTGGTTGACGAGATTGCCAACCTCTCCAAGACCCAGCCAAAGTCACGAGTACGAGAACTCATTCGTGGGCATTTGTCAGACGAGATGGTGGTTGCGGAGGCTTCGCACAACCGTCCAGGCCGTCCACTTGGCGTGGTGGAGGATTCCGTCAGTGCGACCCTCGTCTCACTCGATTATCTCCTCGACTGTTTCCACTTACAGGAGCTGTGCATCCTGACATTGATCCATCGAGCTGTACCGGTCCCCAAAGGGTCACCCTCAGCCTTTACGCAGAATTGTATAGACACGGCACGTTTGTGCCTCGCAATGCATCAGAAGATTATCGCCTCGATCCCCCCAACAAACATCAATCTGCTCGACATGTATTACAGCTGGTAGGTCGTCACCTATGGTTTTGTCTCTCTCTACGTTGCAATCATGCTATTTATAAGATCAGCCGCGGTGACAGTAAGCTGACAAGTACATCCAGGACGATCCTCGCCGTGCCCTTTGTCCCGTTCATAGTGATCTTCTGCCACATCATCGAGTCGTCGGCCAGGAACACTGCATATCAGGAAGACCTAAAGCGCCTCGAAGACTTCACGACATCGCTCTACATTGGTGGCCGGCTCTCAGGGGCGACTGGCCGCCTGCAGAAGCTGTGCCAAGTTCTCTTCAATGTCGCGCGCAAATACACCGAGCTCAAGGACACCTCATCTCAGGTGCAGTCACAACGCCAGTTCGACACGTACATCCAGGCGCTGGGTCTGTTTGGCAGTATGCCCGCGGCTGGTGGTGGCCATGCTCCGTTGGATGGTGGCGTTCATGGACCTTTTGGAGGCACTGGAGTCAATGATCAAACCATGGACGTGCCGGCGTTGGTGCTGCAGAACAGTGCCGGCTTCGCAGCGCCGATGCAGCAGATGGATCACGAACAACAGTTTTTCCAGGTGGAACAGAATCAGCAGGGAGCCATCCTGGGAGACTGGTTCAACAGTGGACAGCAGATGCTGGGTATTCTGGAGCAGGGAGAATTTGATTTTGAGACCTAGTATCTACAGTCGAGTATTGAAATAAGCATTGGATTTCCGCAATCTCAAGTAAAATATGGCAATGGGTTCAGTTGGGTGCATGATAAGAACCGAGATGACGTCAATACAAGAAAAAAGAAACACGACTGCAGCCATACCTCATGGTACATATTATTGGACAAAGAGCGGCACAGGGAAGAGGAAGGACCAGGACGAACAGAAAAAAAGAAATATGGTAGCTAGCGTAACCATTCCATCGGAGCACGGTGATACGAGGTAGTAACGACAGGGCGCGCAACAGGGAAGTGGGGGAACACTTCCCCAGCCTTTCCGGGTGAGTTGGTTCACAAAAAAAAAAAAAAAAAAGCAGTCACCAACGTTAATCCAGGTAAGGGAACTAACAATTTCTGGCACTGTTGAATATGCGCCACCCTTTTTATTTTGTTGTTGCTGTTTTTGCTTTTGCTAAATAATCATCTCCTTGTCGGCGTTGGCTCCGTATTTATTCGTTGTTGTTGCCCTTTTCGGATGAAGAGTGGAAACATTACTTGTGCGGGGGGCTGGGAGCGGAGGTTCGGCAGGAACCGTGATGTCTGGGTGGTGAGCATGTCTCGCTTGTCACATTTTCTTTTTAATTAACTAGACGACTTTCCATTATATTTCTCTCTGGGGGAAAAGACCTGTAGCAGCCGCCCCAGAATCCAACAAAGTCTGGCAATTGCTCTTCTTACTGTCGTTGCTGTTACTTGTCGTAACCAAAAGCCAGAGGGCACGAACGACGACGACGACGACGACGACGACGACGACAAAGAGGGCGCCCCGCGGCGCGCTGCAGCAGACCTGACACTCGATGTTTAATTTTAGACGCATACTGCCTGTAATTAAGAACATGGTGAGTGTGTGTGACACCTATGGTGCACTACGGGAAGAAAAAAATTAAAGTGTTTCAGAGACATTGGCCTGCAACATGCATGGCATGCTTCGGTATGCAGGGCAAGTCACAGACACATACTGCGCACATGCATGCAAGGCACCGCCGCCGAGAATGGGCGCCGAGGGAGAAGATCGGATGCCGAGACGAACAGGGCTGGTGCGGTACGGAGTACGGAGTACTGTGCCGTACTGTACAGTACAGTGCCGGGGTCGAGGCGAGGCAACGGACTGAAACGAGCGCATCTTTGTGCCTCCGCCCTGTGGCTACCCCCCTGAAACAGGCTCTCTCTCTATCTCTCTCTCCCTCTCTTCCCCCCCGCTCTTGGTCTCATCGCTCGAGCACGCGACTCGACAGTCGCTCGGACACGAGCGCATTGAATTGAACCGTGTCAATCATGCGGCGTGCGTGCGCCGTTGTCATGCAGCGACGGCAGAGACAACGGACGACGGTGTGTGTGCGCCGTGCTGTTGCTGTGGGTAGCGGTAGCTGTAGCTGGCTGACAGGCCGGTCTCCAGAGACATTGCCCACCTTCTGCAGGACAGGTCTCAGTATTGGCATTCGGCATCCACTGGACAACCAGCAGACTGCAGTCGAGCTGGATGAGTGAGAAGAGTGAGGCTCGTGTGGCGTGCGCAGGGAGCAAGTCTCATGTAGGTAGCAGGACCCTGCGCTGCCAGGCTGGCCCCTGCGTGTTTCCTGCTCTCCAGGGCTGTCAGCGCAGGCACAGGGTGCGGAGCGTACCGCGCCCAAAACACTCCTGCGACCTGATGTTGACAGCCGAAGACAGCGTCGACAGTTGCTTGTGCTTGTCGCACCTGCCTCTGGCCGAGTGCATCCCGCGCTCGATATATGCCCATGCTCTCCCGGTCCCCGTCGCCGCCTCGCTTGTCCTTCCTCCTCTCCCCATCCAGTCCAACACAGTCTCTCAACCAGTCCACCATCCAACCCGCGTCACTCTCTTCAACGCATTGATATCTTTTGCAGAGCACAGGCTGAGCCGTCTCGCACACAAGCCATTACTATACGCCATCTTAATATCAACTCTTGCGTCTCTTGTCTCTTCTCCCACACAGCCAACCACCCAACAACACCGCAGACATGCAGACCTCACGCTTCCAGACCATTCGCGCCCAGTTCTCCGCTGCCGGCGTCCGCTCCTCCTTCCGCCGCCACTCGTCGTCGTCGTCCCGGAGCTCCAGGCACTCGTTCGGCTCGTCTGCCTCGTCCTCGTCCGCGTCCCCCTCCAAGACGGCCGTCAACGCTGTCCTCTTCCGCCAGCCCTCCATAGTCGACCTCGAGTCCGAGAGGCGCACCAGCGGCGCCGTCCTCGACATGCTCGAGCCTCGCCCTATCGTCTACTGGGGCGGTGTTGAGCAGCGCATGGGCTCTTTCTAAGCGGCACCCGGGAGATACGCTCTCTGTCTTCAGAGGGCGTTTAGCGACTTTCTTGACCCGCGGGCTCCTTGCTGAGAATGCAAATCGCCCTGGTCAGACAAGCCAGACTTTGGTCGATACCTTTGCAGTAGCATGCGGGATTCGACATGGTCGGGCCAGCCAACTCCATTTCTGCTATTGGTCGTATTTCCATACAACTTTCTCCGGCGGGGAGAAAAAGAAGAAGATGACGGGGTCTGCCCCTCATCCCTTCTAGCCTCCGCCGGTTGTACTCTGGGCTGCAGGACAACCAAGCACAACATTTTTCATTTGGTCTGCCTTTCAAGGCACACTTTTCACTCACTTATGGATTTGGGGGACACGGCGGAGTATAATCTGGGAAAGACACTTGCTGAGCGGCGTGCAGAAATTGAGCATGCTATTCAGGAGGTGCAAGGATAACGGGATCACATTGGGTACGATCGTTTGGAACAATTATCCGAGTACAAGCACAGGCGCAGATGAGACATTTACTGTTGCCTTTGGCCTTTTGCTAGAGGCGTATGGACATGAGAATACAAAAGACATGACTTGCCTCTACTTACCATCCCATCATCTGCTTAACCCTTGCTGTTTTTCGTCACGTGTATTTCGACTTCGATAATAGGACCGTGGAGGGTTGTGTAGAAACGAACTCGGAGAGTTTCCAGCATGGCACGCCAGACGCGAATATACAATGCTCCTCGACTCTTCTCCATCTCACACAGAGCAGGTGCAATGTTATGTGAGGAAAAAGAGAAGGAAAATGGCAGGCAGAATCGTTTCCGAGCTGCTCCTCGCCAATGACGTCCCCGCTGCCTGACAGTAGCTCCAACGACGGACCACCACCACCACACAACCCCCGGCGGCACACCACCCCGGACCCGAGCTCCGGCTTTGGCACATTTAATTAACGGCACCATTGGCGATCGAGAGTTCCTCAACTGAGCGCTCGGCAGGGCGAGTAAAACCACATCTGCACAATTTGTGTCCCCACGCCCCTAGAGACATTGCGTCTTCTGCAGCAGCACAAAACGATAGCACTTTTCCACCAGCTACCTTTTCCCGGGGAATTCGCTTTGGTTTCACACGAAAATTCCACGATGGCGTCGACACCGATGACGCCAATGGAACACGGCCCACTGCGGCATGTGGTCGACTTGACTGGTCCCGCGACAGCTCACTGGGATGCAGACGACGACGACGACGATGACGACGACGACGCTAAGGGCGAGCACCCTCTGCTGCGGCAGCAGCCTTCCAGCTCTAGTATCCCTCCGGCACGACGGCAAGGAAATGTAGGTTCAGCGCGGAGGAGTAGCTTCGATGACCCGGGTGCAGGACACGGCACTGCCGTGGCGGATCATGATGACCGCACCCGGGCGGCGGCCTCATCTGGCGAGAGGTGTCACGGTCACGGCTTGACGCGCCCGCAGGCGCTGAACCTGTATCTCAGCCACGCGCTGTCGACGTGGAACGCGAGGGGTTATGAGTTTGCTGCTGTAAGTTTGGCGGAAGCGGCGAGAGAGAGAGAGAGGATAGTACCGCTGCTACGCCATATGCCCTGACTGCTTGCGGAACTAGGTCCTCTTCACGGCAGCCGCCTATCCAGGGACCCTCGTGGCGGCTTCAGCTCGGTGCGTTTCATGCTCAATTTTGTCTCACAAACGCTTCTTGTGCGGGCAAGACGACTAATAACGTGTATACTAATTCGGCCCGGAATACAGGATGATCATCATCTACTTGGCCATGATCGTGTTTTCCAGTTCCATCGGGAGCTGGGTGGACCGTTCGCCTTCTCGGCTGCGCACGCTGCTTACAACGATAGTCTGCAACCGCGGCTCGGTCATCATTGGGTCACTGTTCTGGCTGGCCATCCTGAGCCAGCGGGATCTCCTCCTAAACGAAGCCCCTGCTGCTCACGATGGGCAAGGCCCGGAGCGTGATTTCTTCTTCGCCCTGCCGACAAGCGCAACCCTCAAGGGCATTGGCTTCGCCCTCGCCACATGCTGCGGCATCGCCGAGCGTCTGAGCGCCTCGGGGAACCTCCTGTCCATGGAGCGCGACTGGGTGCCCACCGTGGCTGCTACGACGCCCCACGCTTACGACCTGACCCATCTCAACGCCGTGATGCGCCGGATCGACCTGGTCTGCAAGCTCTTCGCCCCCGTCGTGCTTTCGCTCGTCATCTCCCTCTCCGGCTCGACACGGGCCGGCGTCGTCTTCACGGCGCTGACCAGCGCGGCGTGCGTGCCCGTCGAGATGGTCTCAGCGAGGTCGGTCTGGAGGGCCAGCAGGGCACTGCAGGAGCCGAAACATCGTCACCGACAATCGCAGCCACCCTCATCCTCACCTTCCACGACGATGACGACCTTGGGCCAGCGAGTCCTGGCCCAGCTGCGCGTCTACCCACGTGACATGGCCATGTACCTGTCCTCTCCATACTCCATCTGGATCCCCTCGCTCGCCCTGGCGATGTTGCACTTCAACATGCTCACCTGGGGCGCCACGTTCATCACGTACCTCCTCACCGTGGGCTACCCGCTCGGTACTATCACCGCGGCGCGCACGGCCGGGTCTCTGTTTGAGATCAGCAGCACTGTCGTTACGCCGTGGCTCGTCGTGCGGCTGGGCAGGGTGAGCGGCGGCGGCGGCGGCGGCGGCGGCCATCTGAGACGGCTACCTGTGCAGGAGGGGAGTGCGGGACGTGGTGATAGTGATGATGAGGGTGCTGGCCAGCGGCTGGTGCTGCTCTCGGCCGAGGAACAAGGCCCGCCATTATCACCGGTAGACAGGATGGAGAGCGGCGGCGGCGGTGGTGATGATGATGACGATGTCGAGGACGCCATCGACCGCCAGACGCTCACAGGACTGCAGAGGGTCGGGCTGTGGGGGATCACCTGGCAGGTCACAAACACGGTATGTCGTATATCCTCGCCAGAACACAAAGTACCCTGCGGCACCCGCAGTGCCACCAAGAGACAGGGCACGCATTCTTGATGGCAAATTTACTAACCCGGTCCGTCCATCGCCCGGCACAGATCCCCGTCGTCCTCGCAATCTGGTATATTACGAGCGACCTGTCTGCAAACACCGACCCGCTCAGCAGCAGCGATCCCGCAACCACCACCACCGCCGGGCCCAAACTCTCCACCTCGATCATCCTCTTCGCCTTCCTATCCCTCTCCCGCCTCGGCGTGTGGGTATTCGACCTGACGACCCAGCAGCTCAGCCAGACCCTCGTCCCGCCCCGCGACCGCTCCACCTTTGCCGGCGTCGAGGCCGGCGTGACGAGCATGTTTGAGCTCGCGGGCGCCCTGGCCACCATCGCGTTCCCGGACCCCACGCGGGACTACCCCCGCCTCGCCGCCGCCAGCCTGGCCGCGTGCGCCCTGAGCTGGGCCGTGTACGCGGGCTGGGTGCGCCGCAGGAGGGGCCACCTCGTGCACCTCGACAGCCGGGCCGCGGCCGCCGTTGTGTCCGGCTGGGTGGCGGGCGAGTGTTTGAAAGCCAAGCGGTGAGAGTGCTCCCGGAAGTGTCTGGTGGGTAGGTGCCATGCGTGTAGGTTTGCGATGTTGGGTGAAGAAAGAGAGAGAGAGAGAAAGAGTAAGTCATGGCTTGGATGGCTGGATGGCTTATCGCTTGGCAATTCAATTTTTTTTTTTCGTTTTACATGCGATACGGTAGACACCAAGCACATATCCATCCATCCATCCATTCCATGAGCTCTTGCAACTCCCAACTCAACATGTAGTTCATACTCACTCACGCAGCTTTATCAATGTTCACAAAAGTCTAAAACTAACAACAAAGCCCAACTCATGCTCCGCTCAACCAACCCCGGAGCTCAAGATGAGGCCCATGCTCATCACTTGTGATTGCCCTCTGCAGAATGAGGCAAAAATGCGAAAACCCACCTGCCTGGGTTGTTGTCTTCTATTGTCATTGAGAAAAAAGGTTGCCAAGAATCCGCTCATCATCATCTACAGATATAAACGCCACACAGTATGCTTGCTCTATAAAATTGGACCGCCAGGCACCGGAAAATAAGAAAAAACAGAAAACAAGCCAGCCACCGGTTCCAGTTTTTCCACTCGTCTTCCCTGTTTTTGAAATATTCTGCGTGCATAAAGTGTGCTGACCACTGCCGTATGAGTTAACCGGAGCTAGCAATTTCATAGTCGATCCCGCCCAAGAGTGTGTGTGTGTTGAGAATGTCGTCTTTTGACGGTAGAAGAATTAATCTCGTCCCATTCCATTTCCCCTCGTTCGTCATGTGAAAATTATGACAGTAAATTGTCAGTCGTAAAGGACGAGGTTATAGCCTTTTCGAACCGGGCTTCCCTGCCCTTCGACCTCTAAAACTTTCGTCTCACGGCTGTCATCACCTAGACGACCCCCAGTCCGACCGCCTCGTCGACTTGCGCACCGTTGCGCTCCGGCGGATGCTGTCGACCCATACCGAGTCATCCAGTAGCTCACGCACCTGCGACGCGTCGACGGTGCTATTGTGTCTGCTGTTATGCCTGCTGCTCTGCGCGGAACCCGTGCCCACGCCACCTAGACCGGCCGTGCTGCTCGTTCTCCCGCCGCCAGCACCGCCGGGACCAGAAGTGGACGCCGCTTCCTGGATCTCGAAGCTAAAGGCCGAGTTCTGCGACTGGTGGCGCGGCAGTGAGGGCGCAGAGCGCGGGAGGCTCAGTGGGTGTGATGAGGATGATGTGCTCTGGTCTGCAGAGAACGTCATGTCTTTGCTGCCGAAGCCAGGTGCCCAGCTCTGGTGCGGTGCCCGTAGGGCGTTGGCGGCCTCCAGGAAGGCTGGAGTCATGTCGCTCGTGGTGAGCGGGCCGCCCATCGTGGCTCGCTGTGGGTGTAGCCCTCCGCCGCCAGTGGCCGCCCGCTCTCGGTCATCCTCGTCGTCGACCAGGATGTCAGGCACGTCTAGCTGCGGGATTGTCGTCATGCGGGCGGCCTGCTTCTTCTCGATGTGTTTTTTGAAACGTCGAGACCAGTACCTATGTGCACCAATGTCAGTAAGACCGCCGGGGGTATTGGTGGATCTGAAAGTATGCCTCAAAACTCACACTGTATGGAAGAAGCCCTGGACAGTTCTCCGGCGTAGTTCTTCGTCGACCCGCTGCAGTCGTGCTCGGCGTCGGAGAAACTCTTCGAGTCTGCAAGTTTTGGGGTCAGCATTGTCCATTACGTCCAGCGTTTAAGGGAAAGAGGCAAACATGCATACCTCAAGCTCTTGTTGTCGTTGATGAGATTGTAGTGCGCGATCACCATCAGCACGGTCGTGAACGAAATGCCGTTGTCAACGTCCGCCGAGACCATGACCTCTTCGTAGAACATGCGGAACTTGCGCCTCTGCTCCCGGATTTTGCGCGTGTCGAGCTGGGCAAGGCGCTCGTTAAGTCTCGCCAGGTTAATGCCAGTCAGCGCGCTCGTGCTCACGATGGACGCGTGTCTTGACGCGGGGCGCTCCTCACGTATGTACTCAAGGATCTGACCCACTGAGTCCTCGGCATCGTAGACGCGCATCTCAAAGACACCGGACAGCTCGCTCAGCAGCCTTGGAAAAGATTCTTTTGAGATGAATCCTGTCCCCGCAGGGTCGATGCTGCGCCAGGCCTCCTTGAACCGCCGAATGTCGTCGCGGTTCAGATGCACCAATGAGTTTGAGCGCTGGTAGACGTAACTGAAGCTCTCGTATATGAGCGAGATGAACAAGTTGACAAAAATGTACATGCTGATCAAGTTCCAGGCGATGAAGAGCGTTCTGGCCCATCCAGTGCTGCCACAGTCCGTATCCACAAAGACGGAGCTATCGACGCAGAACGGCGGCTCAATGGCGGCATAGTCCTCCATAAGTTGATTCCATCCCTCGCCGACGGACATTCGGAACAGCAAGAGCAGTGCGTTGGGCACCGTTCGAAAGTTGACGTAAAAGTTCTCTTCTCCGCCGAAACGCGTGAGGCTGAAGCTCTGTGTGAAAGCAATGGCGAACACGAGGAAGACGACAAGCCAGGTGGCCAGCAAGTTGACAATTGTGGTCAGACTAGCTGCTGCAGTCTTGAAAAGCTGATCGAGGGCATCGTTGCGTGGGATCAGCAGAAGTACGACTGCGACCAAGAAGAACTTGTGCAGCTGGTCGACTGCCTGTACCTGGGCCCGGAGGAAAAGCAGCGTCGTCGTCACAAAGGTCCCGCTGACTGCGAGCAGGGAGAAGACATCCCACGAGCTTTTCCGGAAACGTGCCCAGCCAAGACCGATGATGCGGATGGATATGTTGGCGATGTATATGCAGGTAAAAACTAGGAATATGCCATCCCTAGTCCACGTCCACCACTCTGGTTCAGGGTAGTATTCAAGCATCAGGAGGATCAAGTGCAGAACGAGCACCACTGTGACGGTAGTGTACCACTTGCCACGCTTCTCGATGGCACGCTTGTGGCACCACATCTTCCACTTCTTCTTCGACTCGTCATACGAGCTTTTCGAGGGCGAAATCTGCCTCAGCTGCTTCCGAAGCTCGAGCCACGATCTCTGATCTGCCGTCAGGAACGCCACTCCGGTCTGCTCTGTGTAGTTGCGCATAAAGACCGATATGAACAGAGTGAGAATGAAGACAGTGGACAACAGATTGAAGACGACAAAGAAGACCGAGTTCCCTGGCACGGTCATGTCTTTCGATTGCGTGTCGCGGCCGGTGATGGCTTGCACGGCGAACGATACGTCAGTCCATCCTTCTAGAGAGACGATCTGGTAGAGGATGAAGAGGGAAGACCCGAAGTCATCAAAGTTGTAGTACGGGTTTGCTGCAACCCTTGGTGCCAGGAATGTCCAGTCTTGGCTGAACGGAGTACTGGAGTACTCTCCAAAGCACTCGCTAAGAAGGTCAATATTTCCATCGTTGCAGTTGACGAGCTTCCCGCCAAAGAGTGTCACAGCGTAAATGGCGAAGGGGATCAGCAGTGACATCGAGACGAAGGCAGCCTAGATATGTCCCTCTAATTAGTATGCGCAAGCCATACGAAACCATGCAAGTGCTGGAGCATTTACTCACGCTGATGATCTTCCAGCCTGCCACAATAATCAAAGAGTGGAAAGTGTCTCTGGCGGTGTTACTGATATTGAGAAGTCGTAGAGCACGCAGAGCTTTGACAGCGCCAACGATGCGCGTGGACGTGCCATTGTTGAAAAACAAGGTGATGACATTGACCCACAATGTAATGAGCACGATGCCGTCAATAATGCCCCAGGAACTTCGATAGTATGCATTCGGGGTGAACAGCAAGCCATCAGCAATGATCTTGACAACTGCCTCGACTGTGAAGAGAACCGCAAACGACGTGTCGATCCATACGAACCAGTTGCTGGGCTCGAAAGGATGAGTCTGCCAATATATTTTCTGGTAGAGCGGCGTGGTCACGCATGCCAGAACGACCATGGCAACAATGGCCGCGTAGATGAACGCCGAGAACGAGTACCACGCGATCTTGTTGGGCTCGACACCATCGAATCGCTCCGTGCCCCTTCCGGGGCCTACAATTCGCTGGCAGGCTCGGCGAATTGGATTTGATGGCTCGAACAAGTAGAGCGACTTGTTGTAGGTCGGGTACTTCCGGAGGTATTCTCTCTGGGTTTTTCTGCGCATCTGCGCGGCGTTGACTACTTGCCGCGCCATCTCTCTGGGATCGTTCCCGATTTTCGAATAGTCGAACTTCAGATTTTTGTAGAACGGATTCGGCTCGCGATTCTTGAATCTACTTTTCAGGTCGTTCCAGTGTGTTGTGAAGAAGCCATCAGCGTGTGCGCGAGACTGGGTGCCATGAGGGCCGTCCTCATGACCGTCGTCATCATCACGGAGCGGACCCATTTGCTCGTCGAGAAACTCGCGGACGATGGCGTCCTTCAGAAGCATTTCCATTGTTGCCGGCCCATAATCGAGAGGGTCGCGCTTCTGTCGATTCTTCTTGAATGAGAAGATCTCGGAAAGTGCGAGATTGCTGCTCGAATTGCCAAGCTCTTTTCGCTGAAGAAATGCCTTGACCTGTTCGAGTCGCTTCTCATCTTCCGACACGTCAAAGTTCTCCTGGATGACAGCAATGAACATGTTGATGATGATGAACCAGGAAAAAATGAACCAGCCAGCGAAGAAGCTGGCAGCGTACCATGCAGTGCCCCTCGCGGTAGTCTGAGCCGTTGTTGTGTAGAGTATGTCTGTCCAATTTTCGCTAGACAGGATCTGGTAGATTCCGAGAAAAGAGTTGAAGATGTTGTAGAAAGATATCCGGATGAGTTCGCCATCGTCATTAAAAAGAGGAATTTCGCCGCGGAGGAGCTGTGATGCAAACACGGACATGATGAAACAAATCAGACACACAAAGAGGATAAGGTTGGCGATACCAGAGGCATTTCCAAGAACGAGTAAGATCATGTCCCGGGTTATGGGAATTGCCATGACGACTCGGTAGATCCGGAGGACTTGGAAAACGGTAAGCCAAGCATAAACCGTGCCGCTGTTCCGGATCGGAGGCAAGAAGATGATCGTGGTGGCAACAGCTAGGAGTAGGTCAAACATGTTCCGGTGCCTTCGGTGGAAGTTTCGCCAGTCAGCAACGAATCGAATGACCATTTCGATATCAAGCAGGAGTGTGGTCACAAGCTCAATGGTGTTGATAGCGACTGCTCTGCCCTGTGCCATGTCGGCTGTGCGACAAGCTTGCGCGAGGAGATCAGCAGCGATGAGTAAGACCCATATCATCGCCGTCCTCTCGTACAGTCTCTTGATAGCCGATATCCTGAGTCCAGGTGTTTCTTGAGGCATCGGCATCAACGGTTCTTCCGTAGCAGTGAAAGCACTAGCTTTGCTCTCTTCCCTGATTACCTGAAAGGAAGAAGTGATGACAGCAATCATCAAATTGGTGAGCCACAACATCAAGATGAGAATCGCAGCACCAAAGTAGAGTGCTGCCGGAGTAAAATCTGCGGCAATGGTCATGTACATGAGATCTGACCATGTATTTGCGCTGTTGACCACGAAGACTAGCTCGATCGAGTTGAGGATGTTGTCGAAGCTGATGGTGCCGTTACTTGGATTGCCTTGTTCTAGGCAAATTGATCCTCTTGGGCAGAGATAACCCTTGGCACGGGTTGCTCCCGGTACGAGGTTGTCGAAAGTCCTCAGAGGTAAGGGACTGTTGCTTTTCATCCATGGCATGGGAGCGAGTGTGTCGTTGTTGAGAGACCCGCCACAGAACCTTCCTTCGTGCGTGAACGAGGCGGAGACGTCGTTCGGATTCGCTGGATCGATCCAAACGCAGGTACGCCTGAAACTGGACTTGAAGCTCTGCACACCCACGATGGCAAAGAGCAGCCAGAAGAACCCGATGAGAAAGCCGACTCGAACGAGGAGAGGAGCCGCCTTCTTCAAACTCTGGAGAATGATCAGTGTGCCACTTGTTAGTGCCAGAAGGCGCACAATCCGCAAACAGCTCAGCATGCGGAAGATGAAGATGTGGTGCTCCACCTCGAGCCCAGAAATGCTCAGGACGAAGGTGATCCAGTACGAAACAACTGCAACGAAATCGAGTCTGTTGAAGCCATGGCGCAAGAACGCGCGGCGAGCAAGCTGCATTCTTTGCGCTTCCTCGACCGTGGTCGGCATGTCGCGTGACTGCATTATCGTGAAAGAGCGAGCGAACGTTGAGGGGCCCAAGTTATCTGGTTGAGCCGGGTTCTCATCCGGCTTTTGGTTCTCTGGCCGGAAGTAACCGTTGTATCTATCTGCAATGAGCGCGCGGACGCCCTTCTTTCGATCGATTGTACTGTATTCGGCTGCATTAAGGATGAAACCCGAAACTATTATCCGAACAATGATCTCTAGTGTGAAGATGATGAACAGGGCCAAGATAGCCCAGTTGATCCATGAAGTTGCATCCCATCGCGGCGGTCGCTCGTTGCCTGGCAAGAAGACATTGTTGGCTGACTCTACGGCGAGCAAGACCGCTTGCACGACGATGAGCAGTAGTATGAAGGGCTCCGTTACGGGGCTAACGAGCAAGTCACAGAGCCTTCTGCGGAGGGGGTTCTCTGGGCCAAATATTCCGAGCGACTGGCCTTTCAGTGGATTCGCCATGGGCCCTTGTCGAGGCGGTAGTACCGGCGCCTCCTCAGATACCCAGCTCGGATTCGTCTTCTCGATAGGTGACTTTGGAGCGAACTGCGAAGAATAGGACGTATCTGTTTCCATGTGAACTGACGTGGCAGAAGGACGGCGGCCATCAGCACTTGGAGATCGTGATCTTTGCCGCTTTGTCCGCTCTTCAAAAGACTCCTGCTCTCCACTGATGTTGACCACACGTTGAGACATGGCCCTAACCATGGACCCAGCCCTGGAAATAGCATCGGCCGTCACAGCAACCCTAGAAATGCGATTGTCACGCGGCGCGAGAGACATGCCGAAACTGCGATGCCTTGTGTCTGATGCAGGGTCCAGGTCGTCTCCCAGCATGTTGTTTGACCGAGGTCGACTGGGGCTATACCCTAAATCAGACACAGTCTGAAAACTGTTCCTCGGGTGGGTATCGGTATCCGGTGCCGCAAGAGTACCGGAGATAGGCTGGGCCGCAGCTGTAAGGGGTGCGGAGTCTGACTCTTCTATGTCAACGTGCGCAGTGTCGTTGTAGTACGAACCCTCCATAGTGTATGGACTCGGACCTGGCCGATCACCCCCATGTGTTACGCCGAACCCTTGAGGATGTATATTGGGCGGAAGAGCATACTGAAGCCCCGTCATGTCGAATGGAGAGGTAGGCGAAACGTCTCTCGATCTCTCTGGCGTGCCAGGACCAGCTGATGCGGCCCAGTAGGTAGACACGGGTGGGAGGCCAGCGTGGGTTTGTCGGGACGGCGTGTCCCCCACACGAATGGCCCTACCGTTGGCGTCATATTCCTGATGTTCGAGGTCCTGAAGCGGTATCGCTGGTGACGAAGGAACCCCGATGTTTTGAGGGGTGTCTGACGATCGAGGAGTCCTGCTCATCGTGACCGCATTACAGTCGGTAGACTGGGTGCCAGGCAAGGTTGCGAAGACGATGTGTGGTGATAATGTGCCATGCGGGGTGCTAGCGTCGGACTTTGCGAGGCGGGTTGATTAATGCATTACAAGAGCATCTTTGGCGTCCAGGGAAGCGCAGCTGTTGAGCGCGAGGTGGTGATGGTTTGCGTTGTCTGGACTGGGAGGGCGGAGGGTCTGCGGCGATGGGTCTGCGGCGGCGTGTTGTCGAGCAGTGAGTGGCAGGTGGCGGACGACGAGGAGCGAGAGGAGAGGATCGTGTCTAGTTGATGGCGTGTCGGCAGTGTCTGGAAGAAGAGTGGTCGCCAGCGGATCGTAATTGTCGTCGGGGATGCGTGGGGAGAACAGGACGTAAGGGCGGACGTGTCAGGGAAGCGCAACTTGGCGATAGGTGCCAGTTATTCGAGGTGGGCTCAGCCCTGGCTGAAGACTCGAGGCTCGAGAGACTGCAGGTCGGGAGGGTCGGGAGGGTTCAGCCAGACGGCGCGCAACAACGCTCCGACAGGGTGCAGGCCGCCTGTGTAGCCGTGCAGCCCAGGCAGGGCAGTGCAGCCAGGCACAGCACCCGTCGACACCCACAGCAGCCACATTCTGGATTCCGGGCTGACAGGGCGCGAGGCCACAAGGGGTCTAGCGGAAGGTGAGGGGGAGGGGGCTGCCTTGTAGACGCCAGGGACAGGTGCATCCACACTGCCGAGTACAAACCTCGTATAATAGTGGCATCGCAGCAAGTTTTCTTTGGCGACCGCACGAGGCAGAAGACTGTCCGCTGTAGAGCAACCCCAGGAGTAGACAGCGAATGGCCCCACGGCACCCCAGTGTGCACTGCCGCCATTCATGGTGAGCTTGCGCGGTACTGCACTCGCGTATACTCGTATGCTCTGTTCCGACCGAACCGGAGGGTTCCCGAGATATTCTGCCGTCTCGCTGCAGGTACAGACAGGCTGACAGGTAAGCGCAACGCGAGCGAGGGGACGACGTGTAGGATCGCCCAGGTCCGTTTCAGACGGCGATTTTTGCATGGGGCACGTCTCCAGTCTCCACGAGGCCGTATGGAACCTGTTTTGGATCGCGTTGGCAGATGCGCATCGCAGACCCCCCCGTCGGCAAGCAGGGGGCGTGCTTCTCATCCGTCCACTGACGCACTCCAGATGATGCTCGTCATTCCGCAGTGCTACCGAGTATCCGTACCTACATGTATCGCAGGCAGCTGCTATTCACGAGCATGCGCATCACCGGCGCACCCGCGATGTGCTATTGGTGAGGGTTTGTGCTCGGCATCAAGGCCCAGCACAATCAATCAATCCCTTCCTTTCCATGTTCAGTCTCTGTCGCCCGGATATTTGCAGGTGCGCGGGAAACCTTAACTTAAAAGAGGTCGTGGGCAATGGAGCTGCGATACGGAGCACGGAGTAACTACGCAGGACGGGAGGCAGCCAAGCTGCAATGTCTCTGCGCACTGACCACCCACGACCCTGCAGCTTTAAGTGGCCGTGGCCGGCGCGAACTCCAGTCGCGTAATCCAGCTGCGCAACGTCTAGTCGCGCGCCAGGACAAAACCACCATCATCAGGCGGCGCCACTTCAACCTCAGCACTCCCGCAAGCACTGTTAACCCCAGAACATCCAGGCGCAACCACATTGCCCCAGTACCGACTCAGGCACCATCTCGCGACCACATATCGTCAGAAAGCCCTTGGTGCCTCGACATGAGAAGCACGTTGCATCTCTTGTCGCACAGCTCTCCTTAGAGCACCCACCACCAAAGTCCCAACACCGGCACCAACGACCCTCGACCAGATCGATCGCTGGCTCGATCCACCGTCCCAAAGCGCTCGTCTCTTTCGGACTCACTACATTCGCGGACTGCTCAGTCCGGCAGCCCGGTCTGTCACATCTCGCCACACGCCATGATGGCCTCTCGCAAACGCACCCGGCGGGAAGCCGCGATCGAGGTAGAGCCCTCAATCGCAACCAAGACCCCAGGGGCCAAGGAAGTGCCGTCGATGCTTCAGACTATCCGGAATGCCTGGCAGTTTGCCAACCTGTATCAGTGGATATGTCTTTTTGGCAAAGTCGTCAAAATCGACGACAACCTCGACATCGACGTAAGCTTCGCTCGCTTGCCATAGCAAACAACTATCACTGAGGTCCCTCGCTGACCTTTGTTTTGCTCAGGATCTCGAGGCAGAACTTCTCAAGCACCGCTCCAGTGTCCTCGTCGACATTGGCGTCGCGTTACTGAAGTGGGTCTCTTCTCATCGCGGCCTCAGGTAAGCCTCAACAACACCGGCAAGCGGCATTCGCCAGTCACTGACCGTCTGATCCCACATAGTCCTGAGCTCTTTGATGAGTATACGAGGCGGCAGTATGTCGCCAAAGCCCCCGAGCTTAATCCTTTTGGTGTCGACGAAGAGCCGGCGCATTTCCATGACTTCGACGCTGTCACAAAGGTGCGATCAGGCAAAACTATTAAGATGAGAGGGCAGTGTCTAACTTTTCTCAAATAATAGCTCCGAGTGCTACAGCAGCTCACGCGATGGGTGATGCTCCACCCAGAACGCGTGCGCGAGAAAATGGATGAGCAGCGTCCAATGGACCAGACAGAATGGGTAAGTAGTATTCGACATCTACAAAAACAGTAAACAGGTCACTGACGCAGTATTAGAGGATTGAGCCGAGCGGCTGGGACAGTAAAGATCGTACATACTTCATCCTCGATGACAATCGGCTCTACCGCATGACTGATGCCGAGGCACCCGCCGACCCGACCTGGAAACCCAAAAAGAACACGCAGAAGGCCAAGGCAGCTGTCAGGGCTGCAAAGCGACGACGTGTCTCAAGATCGGCCGCCGCCACCCAGGAAGATGACGATGTCGATGTTGACGACGATGCGCCGATGTCTGACGCCGCCACCGACGGGGCTTTTGAGCCACAAGACGACGGGTTCGGCGGTGCAAAGTGGGAGTGTGTAGCAGCCAACCTAGAGGACGTCCGGAGTTTTCTAGATAGCATGCGCAAAAGTCGCGACGAGAACGAAAAGGTCCTCCGAAAGCGCATAGAAGACCACCTGCTGCCTATACTCGAGAAGCAGGAAGAATCACGAAAGCGCAAGATCCAGCAAAAGGAAAGAGAGCTCCTCTCTCTGGAAAAGATGGCCCATGCCAAGCGGTCAAGCCGCCTCGCCGGGAAAATCGAGCAGCAGCGCCTCGAGTCACAGCAGCGTCTCGGGGAGGAGAAGCAGCGGATCGAGGAAGAGAAGCAGCACAAGGAGGACATCGCACGCATCAAGATGGAGAGGGAGCGCGATAACAGGCTCATGTCTCGTGAGAAACGCCTACAGGAGCGCGAGGGACGCCGCGAGCTACACGAGAAGGAGCTTGAGCAGCTGTCGGAGGACAGCAAGTCGCGGTCCGGAGCCGACAACGCACGGCTGTCAGGAAGACGCCTGAAGGCCAAAATGGATAAGAACCGCAAGGCCTTGCAGGAACTCGATAACGAGGAGGATGACTGGATTTTCGACTGCGCGTGCGGTGTGTATGGTCAGATCGACGACGGCTCGCACAGCGTGGCCTGCGAGCGGTGCAATGTCTGGCAGCATAGCAGCTGCCTCGGCATCCAGGAAGAAGATGCGGAGCGAGACGACTTCCACTTCATCTGCAGCACGTGTCAGCGCGTGTCCAAATCGCCCGGGAGGGATGTCAAGCCGACCATCATCAAGCTCAAGGTCAACAAGAGCGACCAAGCTAGCTCTGATGCCACGGAAACATCCGCAGCCAATGTACCGAGCTCAGAGGTTGCAGGAACCAGAATCCAGGTCGAGATACCGTCCAAGCTGGCCAGCAAGCCTGACTTGTCGCCAGCGTCGCAGTCTGCCACTGTCAACAACCCCCAGCTTCCTCCAGCTACACAAACAGCGCCGAGTCAGACAACCATACCCGTTAAGGGTGCAGCTCAGCCAAGTCTCCCGCCTCCACCTTCACCTCACATGAACGGCGACAGCCATCATGCATTCTCATCACCGCATCCCGCACTCTCACCACCAGACCAGTCGCCGAACAAGGCCAGAGTGTACTCTGGTGTCTATAACCACTCGTCTTCGCCTGCGCCTGATGAGCAGAAACCTAAAGTACCCAAGGTACCAGTCAAAGGCATATTTCACCTTTCCCCCAAGCCCAGGGGCCTGAGCGTTCCCGCGCTGGGTAGCAGCCCAGTGCAGCCGACTGCCAGCAGAGAATCGCCCGTGAAGAAATCATCTGAGAGCTTCCCCGCGCCGGCGCTGACGCCACAGGCTGCGTCGTTCTCATCTGCCACCACTATTGCGTCGCCGTCGGCAAGCTTCTCCACACCACAACTCAAGACCAGCCATGGGCCAGTTTCTAGCCCAGTACTTACACCGAAGGTTACGCAGGCGACGAACGGGATTTCGCCACTAAAGCGCTCGCCACCACCGCCAGCTTCAATCTCGATGCGCGCGGGCCCAGGTAGCAAGTCCCAGTCTACACCAGCACAGTCCATACTACCACCAAGCACGGCTCTGTCGCCTTCGCCATCGCATACGATCATGACGCCTCCAGTCAAGCCCTCCGACCCCGTGCGGCCCGCGTCTCAGCATTCGCCCGGGTCGTCGTTCAGCAAGCTATAGAAGGATATAGCCGTAACTTTGTATTCCTCGTTGTGGATATCGACTGCCCGAAGCTCGATACATGGTGGTACTTTGTCCATGTGACGCCTCGTCCTTTTATTCCTCTTCTTTGCAGCATAAGCATCCTGAGCTTTGCTTATGCTTCATCCATAAGCCATATTCTCGTGTTGGAACATTAAGACCAGTTAATTCGTCGTCGTTGTTGTGGTTTAGCGCAAAAGATGCGCCGTTCTGCATGTAGCATTGTTTCGGGCGTCAATATTTATCCTTTGGGGTCGGTTCGCAACGCGGCTGAGCTGTTACCAACAATGTTTTCATCATCATCACCGGGGTTTTGTACGAGGTTTGTGGTCTGAGCATAAGAAGATGGGCTCCTTGTGTATAGCAATTTTCTTTGTGTGTGGCATCAGCATAGACCCCGAGAGGCAGGCTCGGAAGAAGCAGAAAAATAACTTGATTTCGCAAATAACCACCCTCGTGGCCTTGGTTTTCTTCTCGTGTCCACGGGAAGTAGATGTTGGGTCGCCTGTCACGCATGTTGGGTGTTGTGGCAATGTGACCACATGGCCAAGTCTGTACTGATGAGTGATAGGCCAACACTTGGCCAGGGGCATGCGGAGCATCAGACTGGCACGGTGCGGTTCGAGGTAACCTATTGTACGACAGGTAGTTTGTTGTTTCGCATCTTCAGCACCTGCCTAAAGCGACATTCGCGCATCAGCAAGATTATTTGTTATTCCGGCGGAGTGTATTCCCCGGTTCTCGACAACGGGACTCTACCGGTTTGTATCTAGGAGATCGATATCGTCGTTGGGGAGGGCGTCTTGACTTGGAAATGGTTGTGGAGCAGTGGTCCTTTGTCACCGAGTCAAAACCTTCTAGAAGGCAAGAAGAACAAAGTGTTCTCGAGTGTGGATCCGGACAATCGTCAGAGGTGTTTCATGCGCCGAGGTTTGGAAAAGACGAGGAACCAAAAACAAAGTTGCCTGAATAACTCCAGCTTTGTCGTCGCCCGCACAGACGATAGAAGCGCCCGCCCACCGCTGCAGAAGCTATGCGGTTCTCTAGTGGCGGTTGGCTGCGATATTCCCTCAGGGATCCGGGTTTCTCGGCGTGTGCAGGTCCGGATTTTACACCCTCGATATGCCGGGATAGTTTGCCAACGGATTCCTTAAGCGAGGCGGGCAAACAAGCGCGCCTGCCAAGCTTGGCTCAGCCTTTTTATCACCCGTCTCAAGTCTAGACGAAACAACAACATTTTGCTCTCTCTGTAGGCATAATGGAGTGTGGGAGATGGGTATTTTACCTTGTGAGCCGCACCACGTGCAATCAAGCAGTTATGCCAAAGAGGAATCTCTGGAGAAGCCAAAGCCGGCCTTGTCCGTTGAGTTGAGATGTTTCAGTCATTCTCTCCTCCTTTCCATTTTCCGTGTGGCCAGTGTTAGCCACACGAATCCTCTTTGTGGTTCTAGGCCAGCTACTGCCACTTACTGCTTTGTAGCCTCGGATAAAAAATGTATCCCTCAAAGGTCCTCTAGCGCGAGTCAAGTCTCTCCAGGAGCCATAGAGGCGTGAGTAGACCACGGAAGTACAAGTCGAGAGTCCGAGCATCACCTGAGCAAGTGGCAGGAATGCTTGCCGGTGGCTCAACAGCAGAGTCCCGTGGGGAGGAGGTTTGACGTCCTTGGGAGCAAGGCGAACAGTACACAGGCCAACTAGAGCAAGTAATGATGTGTGTTTCTTCGGATAATGGGCAATAGGACGAGAGCGGTTTCAGGTTTGTCGCTTCCTCGGACGTCGCGAGGGAGATGGGAATGCAGAGTGCTGAGATGCCGAGACGCCAGAGGATTATTTCTGCACGGGCAGGAGCCGAGGGGGCAGCAGCCAACAAGATCGAGCGTGTTTGTCGCACCTGCCAGGACTACGCCGGGCAAGCAAAGTCACGAGGGCCGACGCGCGCCGAAGGCTGAGAGACATCAAGACGGTTGCTTCTCGCGCAAACACTTTGCATCAAAGGCAGCACTCCCCAACCATGTTGGCCGCTACTCGGCGTTCACTGCCAACAAAGCGAACATGGCCACACTCGCCTCTCGAGACGACAAGAGTCAGTTGGACCAAGACTACGCGAGCCGAGTCGCCCCCTCCCCCTCCAGTGAGGACAACCAGGCATGACAGCTGTGGCAGTTGCGTCTCTGCAGCGATAGCCGAGAGAGAAGCACGCTCCTCGAGCATCCAAGTCAAGTCGGTGCAGTGGTCAACCCCGTGCCTGTGCTTGCTTTCCCCAAAGAACTATAGCCATTGTGTGTGTGTATCGGCCGAGTGCCAGTGTTTCTTCAGACTTGAAACCAGCATCCGTGCGGGCCCTTCATCGACACTTGCAGTTCCAAGAAAGAACTCGTCGTCTTTTTCCGGGGAAATCTTATTTTTGGCATGCTGCTCTGCGGAGAGCCCGATTTTGATGCAGGCACCTGCAGTCGGTGGGATTTCAGAATCTTTGTGAGATGGATGGGCAACTATCAAGATGGTACACAATACTTATACATCCGGATGTGCCCTCGTGTTCTCGAAATCCAGGAACCTTTTGTCACGCAGGAATCTCAGCGACAAAGAAAACGCCAACAGCCAACACCAGCGCTACACAACAGACCTTGGACAGCAGGCAAGCCACCGTTTTCTACACAAAGCTGCCTTACCACCCAGCCAGCTTTTCGGTTTCATCTACCACATTTTCAGAAACATCATTGCATAGCCCCGAACCGCCTTTGACTCGCCGACGACTTAAAGAAAAACTCACTGGATTAGCATGGATATGCAGGCAATGCAGTGCAACATGGGTGATCTGTCTATTGGTCACCCCTCGCTTGAGCCCTTCATGTTCACCGAGCCAGCCTTTTCGCTCCTGGACTACAACTCATCGGCACTGGGAGAGACCATCGACTTCAGCAGCCCTTTCGTGTTCGACGATGTCTGCCCCGAAATCGCTTCCACCCCGAGCGAGCCAACCAGCGTGCCTGAGAAAAACAAATCCAAGAGTCCTCGCGCAAAGAGGGCTGCCTCCAAGGTCAAAGAGACCCCGCTCGAAAAGATCCAGAAACACCCAGAACTCCTGAAAAAGTCTCTCGAGATGGGCCGATGGTCTGATTTCTTCTCTGGTAAGGCAAGCGAGGAGCGCTTTGCCAAGGTCCGCCAGCACGCTCACCGCTCGAGCTACGTTCGCAGGCAGGAACTCTTGAATGCGCAAAAACCCGGAAATCCTATGCCCAGCCCGAAGCGGCCCTGTAACCGCTTCATTCTCTTCCGCAAGACATACCAAACCCTTGCTGCTGCCCACTGCAAGCTCGAGCGCCACCAGGAGATCAGCATACTCTGTGGTGCGGCGTGGCACATGGAGTCCAAGGAGGTCCGGGAAAAGTTTGAATCTCTGGAAGAAGCCGACAAGATCGGCCATAACGAAGCATTCCCCCGTTACAAGTTCAACCCAACGGCCAAGTCCAAGACAACCGAGGACAAGAAGAGCAATGATACTCAAGCCCGTGCTGTCAAGAAGGCCAGCAAGCGTCTCCAAAACGCAACAAACTCTTCAGCCGGCCTCTGCCACGTCTCTCCGACCTCCCAGATCCCACTCTCGGCACCTTCACGTGCCACTGGACAAAATTTTGGCCTCAACTGCCCAAAACCCCCTCAAAACATCAACCTCGTCTACCGGAGCAACCACATGCAGCCTCTGCACGGCAACTATCAAGGGTCTCCAGGTCTAAACAACATTTACCTAAAGAACGGAAGCCTTGCTCAGGGCACGCTCGGCCCGATTATGGGCGCCAGCGCGGCCCAGACGCTGCGTTTTGGCGGCGGCCTAGACTTTCCATACGCTCTGCCTGGCTGCGCTCCCATGACTACGAACGGTGCTTACATGGGTGCCACTTTCCCCTTAATCGCGCAGCACGATGGAGCTATTCTATCCAGCTCATACAACGACTTTGGCTTTGTGGATGATGCCATCTGGAATGAGATTTTCGTCTGAGGAGCCTATTACTCGACTTTCTTTTACCCAGATTTTCTTTTGTCTATCTGTTATCTGTATATATAGGGCATAGAGTAACATGATATAGCACGGCCGTGTCTTTGAGAATCTCTGGGTATTTTGGGGCGCGTTTCCACATATAGCATGAAAGCAAGCATACATCTTTAGCATAGTATCAGCACAGCATAGCCATAGAGGGTATATCTTTCAAAAGACTTGGCAAATTCTATCATTACACATCCATCACATTTGCTTGTCTCCACATCTCGTGTGGTACGCTTTTGGAAGTGTGCAATAGTTGTACCGGATTGGACCGTGAACCTGCAAGCTTAACAGGCTGCATAGTGGTCTCTCTTCTGCAGCATCGCTGAAAACCGCCAATCCCGTCGAGCATCCACTTTTGCGCAATCTACGATTGGTCTTGATTCAGTAGTATGCCCACGAACACCCGTGAGAAACTTGGTGTCAGCAGTTGAAAGCTACTATAACTCATCACGCACACGCTCCTCGTCTTGATGTGTGCCCTCACCACCCTCGCCGTCCAGGATAATGCCCTCCCTGTCCCTCCCTTCGTAGTCGCCGTCATCATCGTCGTCGCCGCCATATGGCCCGCCACCATTCCTCTCCGACTCGGCAATGATCTGCTCCACCTTAGCAATCATGCTGTCGTCGTGCACCGGGCCGTCGGCGACCTGCTCGTTCACTACGGCATCATCGGCCCCGACGCGTAGCGTAGGGACGTCTCTGTTATTCATGACCACGCCGGGCGGAATCTGGCTGTCATCTACGACCACGCCTGATGACACATCATCTCCGGCCCTGCCGCCGCTCTTCATCACGACGCTCGACACGCCCACGCCCGTGCGGAAGACGAGCTTGAGCGGGAGCCACACGAGCCACCACATCGGACCGTACAGCCAGCGCCTGAAGACGAGCCACGCGATGGTGGCGCCCAGCACATAGAAGGCTGTCTCGAGATACCACGTATCCGTCTTCTGGCTACGCCACAGCGTGCCCAGGAGGTCCCTGGACGTGGCCAGCATCGTGTCGAGGCTGCTGTACGACTCGTTGAGCTGCGCCAGCGCGGCCGTCGACTCCTGCAGCGTCTTGTGCGCAAACTCGCTGCGCGACAGCTCCGACGCCATCAGGTCGTACGTCTGCCGCAGCGTTTGGGTGACGTCGTTGCTCGCCGAGATGGTCTGCTCGTCCTTGCTCATTTCGGACCGCTTCTTGGGCCTGGAGCGTAGTTGCTGCTGCTGTTGCTGCTGCTGTGAGGAGGATGGTTGGTGGAGGGTCTGCGAGTCGCCCATGCCGGGCGATGTCGCGCCTGACCGGGGCCGCGCAAACGAGGACCATAGCAGCTGTCGCTCCTGCCGCCGCGCGAGCTCGAGGTTCTGCTTGGCTGCTACCTGGGCCTTTCTAAAGTATTTCCGACAGCTGCACAATTGCCGTCTGGCGTCAGTGCATGTCCATTTTTCGCGAACCGCAATACACCATTGTCATTCTGTGCAAGCCACGTACCTCTGAAGCTCAGCACCAAGTCTCTTCGCGCCATCCTGCAGCCGCTCCTTGTCATGCTGCCGACTACTGCCTCCGCTGCCGCCGCTCCCCGACCTCCCTCCGGTGCGCAGGTCGACAATCTCCTCCTGCAACAGCTCCAGGTCCTCCTCCTGCTCTTGCAGGATCTGGTTGATCTCGCCGCTCAGCTCGGTGCCGACATTGTTGTCGTCATCGCCATCGTCGTCCGCGCCGAGGGGCACCGACCCGGGCTGGAAGTCAAAGTTGGCGAGGCGGTCGATGAGCTCTTGCAGCTGGCCCGTCGCGTCCTGCAGCGAAGCGAGGCGGTTCTGCAGGTCAGTATACCGCTTCTCGAGAGCCTCGGCGGCGGTGACGCTCATCTTTTGGTGTTCTTCCCGTTTGGCGATGGCTGGCGATTTGCTCCCTTGGTAATAAGTGGGGAGTTGTGGTGGCTACCCCCTTCTCTCCGTCAGGTTGTTCCAAAAGGGGGTTCCCGTGCTCGAATGATAGCTGATCGTGCGCCGCGGAAAGTGGTTGACCAAGGTCAGCTTAAGAAAAGAGCCAAAGGAGGTCGAGTATGTCGCATCACTCAGGTGTGGGCGTTGACGTAGTGTGGTGGGTGACGTGTGTAAGTGCCAGCTTGGAGAAATGGACAACTCCAAATCAAAAAAGAGTCCCGCACTTTCGACTTGATCTGAGTGACGTTGCACTTTCCGACTTCTCCTTTGCAAGCACCGCCACAGCAGATCCGCCCAAGCTTGAAGCTAAGGGGGGGGTCTCAAATGGCACTAGGCCGTACCCGGGTTAGCTTGGAATTGTCCCCTGTCGGCAACACCAAGCCCAGAACACGCAGCGCCCGAAAACTTCCATGCAGCTAGTTCACCAGACGCTGGACGACATCCCACCCGGCCTCACCTGAGCACTTTCGACGAGCAGTCTAGAGCCCACGTACATGTGCCCTCTGCATGCCCACGAGCGACTGCCACACGACTTCAACAAATTATCCGCAAGTCTCATCGGCTAAAGTCCACGGATCTAAACCTCCACAGTCCCCTCTTTCTCTCCCCGCCGAAAACATGATTACGAGATTCATCACAGAGGTGAACACAAAGTTCAGCCCCTTCTCCGCGACCTCTCGCGCCACGCGGCTCTTCCTCGCCGCGCTCCCGCCAAATGCCCGCTCTGCCGGTATGGTCATCAACACGACCCTCCTCCCGCGCGGGGACCCGCAGCCGGCCGCGCTTTCGGTGAAGTTCAGTACGTCCTCTGTTTTTTGTTTTTTTTCATTTTGTCGAGGCGCGCGCGTGGTACGTTCGGCGTAGATAGATTGTTAGGCACGGACTAACCAGCATGCACCTCGCACAGAGGATGGCAAGGAGCTCAAGCTCGATAGCGAGAAGCTCGGCATCAAGGACATTATGGAGGAAGTTGAGCGGCACTCAAGAGCGCTGCAAAAACAGGCTAGCTTGAATGAATAAGAAGCAAGACAACAGGTTGGGCTTTGGCGACAATGTCAACGAGGTCAAGTGCGGATTTTACATCAGGAAAGTGGATGTGGGCAGAGGCACACGTCCTCTTCAAGCATTCTGTGAGCGTTTCACTTGTGCTTTTGGCCCGAAGATGTATACGCGCATGTTCTCTAGGCGCTCTGTATAATATTGACATGACATGTACCATACCTGCAGCCACAGGCATATTTTCAGCTGGTTGGTGGCAGCTTCACACGAGTCGCGCAGTCTATCAAGACACAGCTGGGAAGTCTCAGTTCCAACCTCAATGGGAAGTGATGTGTGGTCATGAATAATATCGTAAAGCTATACAGGCCGCTGTGTTTTGGAGCAACCTTGCTATTGTCAACTTTTTGGCAGTTTTGGCCCACTTTTCATCCGTAGAGTTGGACTTTGCATCTAGGAAGCAGCGCCGCTGATGAAGAACCACTTGTCGATCGAGCTATCGATCTTGGCGGGGGGAAGCTCCTCGTTGGCAGGGAGAGGAGGGAGCTGGTCGGCGCCGACGCGGCTGGGCGAGTGGGCAACGCTCAGGTTGGTGCTATGGTCATGTTAGAACGTTTCTGAGGCCAAAGTCACGTGCAAAGGTCATGACTTACGTAGAGATGCCGCCAGACTGAGTCTTGCCAGTGATGAGCTTCTCCCAAGCCTCGGCGCACTCGTGGATGACATCCATGGCGTAGCTAGGATTCAATTCGTTAGTGGGTGAGCAGACAATAATGATGGCAGATAAAAGCGACTTACGCCTTGTTCTTGCACTCGCCAGTGAAGGCGAACTGGTTCTCGGGCTTTCCGTCGGGGATCTTGTAGATGCGGAACCACTCGTTGGTGGCACGGAGAAGGCCGGGGAGGTGGCGCTCGACGTCCTCGACGTCGTTGAGCTTAGAGGCGAGGGGGTCGTTGATATCAACGACAATGACCTTCCAATCAGTCTCCTCCTCGTCGAGGAGGGCCATGACGCCGAGGACCTTGACCTGCTTGACCTGGCCGGTGTAGCCAACAAGCTCGCCAATCTCGCAGACGTCGAGCGGGTCATTGTCACCCTTGGCCTTGGTCTCGGGGTGGATGGTGTTGGGGTCCTCCCATGTCTACAGAAGACAAGCAATGGCTGTTAGTGTCGCTCTACGGGCTTGCCAGTAGCCGCATAGGGACTGATAGGGACGGGAAACGCACCTGGGGGAAGGCACCGTAGTTCCAGAGGTAGCCCTTGTGGGGGAAGCAGTTGCGGACGAAGCGGAGCTTGCCCTTCTTGATGTCCTGCTTGATGGGGTTGAGGAGCTCGTCCTTGGAGATCTGTTGCCATTGGCGGTAATTGAGGTTAGCATCAATCCGCTGTCTACAGCAGTAGCTGGTGGGGGATTGCACGAACCTCGAGCTTGGCGTTGGTCCAGCGGGGGATCTCGACAATCATGTTGAGGATGGTCTTCTCCTGGTCGGCGTAGAGGGGCACATCGTGGAAGGGGGAGACGGGGACGCCGTCCTTCTCGACGTAGACGCGGTGCTCGAGGGTGTTGGCGGCCGCGACCTTGCGGACAGTGTAGGAATCCATGGTTGCGGTGTCTGTGTGAGTTGCAGAGGTGCTCGAGAGGTGTCTGGCGAGCAGGGCGGAGCGATCAGAGGCAGAGCGGGCGACAAGGGAGGAGGCGGCGGCAGAAAAGGAACCGGAAGCACGAAAATTGGTTGAGCTGGACGCGGCAGCGGCGACCGACGTGGCGGGGAGCTGTGGCTAGGAGGGAGGGGCCATGGCAGGCGCTGCGGCGGCGTGATTGGCGGGCGCCGGGCGGTCTTGGTCCCTGTGGTGCTGCTGGTGGTACTGGTGATGCAAGAGCGGTCGCGGCTGCAACACCAACAACTCTGCCGCTGGCAATGGGCGACCCTGTTGGCTCTTATGCCCCAACGCTTTCCGCCCGCCCGAGTGCACGCTCCGGACTGTGGCTGCGGCTGCGGCAGATGCAGATGCAGCTGGCACTGCGAGTCGTGGCCGCTGCTGTTGGAACGTCGCAACCAGGATAGGCAATGGGATGCTGCTCCTGGACGAGAAGGAATAGGGACGGGCTGCCGATGTGGACCTGGCACCGCGGTGCAGAGCTCCGGCAGCGGAGGTTGGGAGCAGCGGTGGGAGGCAGCGGTGCAAGAGTTGCAGTTGCCAGTGTGGACAGGCTGCGGCTGCGCGGGTAGTCAGCAGCATCTGGGCTGGGACTTGCAAGATTCGGTCCGGCCGGAGAAGCCCAGAGTGCAGACGGGAGACGGGAGGCGGGAGGTGGAAAGAAAGGGCGAGGCTGCGGGAACCCGGAGGTGCAAGCCTGCGGAGGCCCGGACACGACGGGCTCACGGGATGCCGAGACGGCAAATGGGAGAAGGGGGCCCTGGACGGCTTCGGCTGTTTCTCTCGTCTGAGCTAGTCGAACCGTGGCACGCGCTCACCTTGGCCTCGAGTTGAGTTTAATCGCCGCCCTTGTCAACCGATGCTGGGCCCTTTCTCCGAGGCTCAGAGACTGCTCAAGTGCCGAGGACTACCCCGGTTTTCAGCTTCCCTGGCTGTGGCTTACGCTTGGGGTCTCGCGCACAGCCACACTTGATGACAAAGTCCAGGTGCACCTTATTCCGAACAGCCCAGCTTCCCCAATTTCTAGAGCGGAAGCTGAGCAGCCACTGTAAGGTGATGATGCTCCCGCACCACAACCACGCGTGGCAAAAGTCATGTCTCATGCGCACCTTTGCATCAGGGTACCTACATTCGGGGTTGATGTGCACGTGTCTGCCATTACGCTCCGGTATGCACCCGTCTGCCCATGCTCGCTTCAAGGCTGTCTTGCATGGGACCGCGTGCGGTCAGGTGGAGACAACGATGAGCAGCGTGTAGACTTGGCTTCCACCCACTACTAACTCTTGCACATCTTGGGGATGGCTTTCCGAAAGGAACACCCTCTATGCACCGGGTTGCCTGGCTTGTATGCAAACTCTAAAATAAAAATATCTCCGACGAGTAGAGGCAGTGAGATGGCAATCTCCCGGTCAGCAATGCACCCAGAACTAAGTTTTGGGAAGTAGGACCCCGTTGTTCCACATCTCCACGTCTTTCCAAATCATAAATTCGGGGTGTTTTCCGATCCCCCCATGGGTGTGCGGACGCTCGGAATCGTGGATAACCCAAGTCTGAAGAGGGATGGCAAGATTTGGCCGACGTTTACACAAATAAAATCGAAAGCAGATATGGCGTGTGCACAAACAAAGACTCACATCGCCGTTATTACCAACGACGTCTAACAAAAAGGCGACAGTTTTACGCTTGCTGTGCTGTCCTCATTCCTCTACAATCCGGTCCGACGTCCGCTGTGTTTATTTCAGGTGAATTTAAATTTAAATCTAATTTAATTGTATTTAGCTATTCTCCGACTTTGTCTCGTTATTCTCCCCTCCCCTTCAGCCTCACAACCCCTTCCAGGAACACAACAGCCACGCCATCCATCTTAGCTTACTCCCGACTCTACGATATCATCAAAGATACAGAGTTTGTCACTTTTTAACCATTTACCCCATAAACTTATTCTCCGTAAGCTGATGATGATGCAGGACTCACAAAAGGAGAAGAGAAAAGAAAAGAAAAGAAAGGAAAAAAAAGAACACGCACAAACATCGGACCCAAGGCGGAAAGTGGGGTTGGTTTTCTTCAGCACGCACAGGGCGCGCCCCCCACCCCCCCGAGACACACACACACGCGCGCCGCTCCCGAGGTCGCATGAAAGAAGAACCGGACAAGGGTCTTTTGTCGCTTCCCAGCTGCTCTCTCCAGGTCTTATTTTCACGACATAAATTCGAGATTATGAGTAAATGCAACAATCTGTTTTTTTGTTTCTTCTTACCATGTGAAAACACATGTTGTGTGTAGTGTGTGGTGTGTAGTACCTAGACTTTGCCTATTGTCGTTTTGTTACCTGGCCGAGCTAAGCTACGCTGCCAGCCAGGGTTGTTTTAGGGGAGAAGGGGTGAAGGCGCAAGATGCCGCCGAGCTCGCGGTAAGAGAAGTATGTCACGCGCCGCCGCCGCCGCCGTCCCTCTCTTGCACATCGTATGCCCCAGGTCATCTTTTTGCTCAAGGGTTTTCGGTCGAGTATGCCGCGGATTGGTTCGCCGGGGGGCCCCAAGTTGGGAGAGAGATGCCGTGCGTGCGTACGTGCGTGCGTGCGTGACAAGTTTCCGAGGGGGCATTATCCGTATTACCTATTTTTTTGGCTGCGAAAAACCCACCGGGCGGTAACCACCACCACTACCACCACCACCACCACTTACACGTGGAACCATAATCAGCTGCACACGCAATATGCAAACATGACTTACACGCATGCAAGTGTGCGCATGTCAGTCTGCACACCACCACCCTTTTCTCTCATTTACACCCGACTCAGGAACAGGAATGGGTGTGTAACTGTCACTCGCACAATTCCACAATGACACACACCACACATGTACCATTGGAGCGAGGTTCCCCCTTCTTCCCTGGTGCCATATCCACTTAGACTCACGCTGGTTAGCAAGGGCCCCAAGTCCAGTCCTCCGGACCCGGCAGTCTGGGCGGCCCAAAAATGCGGCCTCCTTGTTAGTACTGAGTGACGGGACCTAAGTTTGCCAGCTTTTCTTAGCGTGCCAGTAATCTCGCGAGAAGGGAGGGGGCCTGGGAGGAACTAGCCTGAAAAAGAGGAGGGGGGGAAAGGGCAAGCCAAGGACGAGACCATGTTAATCTTAACGCAGATAGCTGGCCCGGCTGTCGAGAAAAAAAAGGTGCGGTGCAGTGCTGGATGGGCGTGGCATGGCATGGCATGCATCAGCCTTACAGCATGCCGTCGTTGCGGAACGGCAGGTAGTGAGAGTCAAGCATGGCCGTGCCGGCCAATCAGAGACAACTCAGAGTCTCGACTCTTGGTTGCTGCGAACAGTTGCTGTTTTTTCGGTCAGTGACAGCGGTCCCATTGGCCAATCCAGACCCGCCAGATCCACTCCCCGAGAGCCATTGGCCAATCATCGTCAACTAGCCTCGCACCGCAGCACTGTACTTCCATCGCCGGTGAGCTCGAGGTCCGATATGTCGAGACTCGATGAGGCCTCGGAGGATTCAGAGACACTCTCATAACTTTTTGTGCCTCATCTGCTGTACGAAGACTCTCTCGTCAAGATTTCCCCCACTCAGATTCAGGCAAAGACCCGCTCTGACCACGCACTGCATCTTGGAGCTGCGCATGATCCGTTGTCTCAGCTGCTGTCATCTGGGTATTTATAGACTTACACGAGGAAGCCAGCTTTCAAAATGCCGGTCCAAGGAGTCTCCAGTGCCTTTGTCGGGACCCATAACTACCCGTCGCTCGACACTTCTTCTTCCTTTTTCGACTGGGATCGTTGGGAAGCAGACCAGGCCACCCACGTCTCATCCCGCTCTGAGTCTAACCTGAGCTGGTCCGGTCTCACTGACGACCACGACGCTATGAGCATCGACGGCGGACCCCAGTCGGACAGCCGGTCCATCCCAGACCTGGTCTATGGCAACTCTGGCTCCCCTTCCGACTCTGGTCACCCTGGCTCTCCAGGCTCCCCCGGCTCCCCCTCTGCCGACCTGGGAGACTTTTCCTACCCAACACACCTTGGCCATGGCAAACAGCACAACGCCCTTTTCCCCATCCCACCGCAGCAAGGCCTAGGGGATCAAATACTGCCATATGACCCAGAGGTGCACGTGTACAGCCAATTGGATTCGTCACTGGGACTTACACACGACGACTACCGCAAGTCGTCCTCCAAGAAGAGCTCCCGGAATTCTGCCACGAAGCGTCCCCATGGAGCTACTGAGGCTGCTTCCAAGAAGAGCACGCAGCGAGGTCGTCGTTCCGGGCCTTTGTGCAACAAGGATGAGGTTGCAGAGGTTCGAGCACTTGGCGCTTGTTTCCGCTGCAAAATCACAAAAGTCAGCGTGAGTTACCCGTAAATGTTGATGATGAGCAAGGTCAAAGATACTAATAGCACAACAACAGTGTGACCGACAAATTGACTGCGAGAAGTGTGTCAAGCATGCCGAGAGCAGGAGCGGCTGTTATGATTCGTCGATTCCCCTGTCACAGCAAATCTGCATCCGGAGATCATTCGCTCAATGCGGCCGGGCTTTTGAGAAAATCCAAGGTAAGCAGTGGCCACAGCGTCGTGGTATTTGATTACGTGCTGACGCGTCCGTCCAGAATGTCAACCCTCCACAGCACAGAACAAAACCGCAAGGGACGTCGCCAAGACATCGCAATCGATTATATGGGATGTCGTCTTTATTCCCGGTGGCCCAATCTTACCGATCTCTGTCTTAGAGAATGTCTGCATGCAGGACAACACCGCGATCGATAACATGTATCAATCATCGGCCCATGTCGAATACTTCTTGAACCGAGGCGAGGTTCCAGAGCTTCTTCAACTGCAAGCCTGGGTATCGAGACAGATGGACTACGAGGGCTCTGGCACCTTCCAGGGCGCCTTGGATGGTCTCCTCCAGTCTTTGTATGCTCAAAAGTCTTCCTCCAGTCGAAAGGTATGTTGCGCAAATTACAACCCCGATGCCAGATCCTTGCTAACACCAGCGCAGCCCGAGTGGAGAAACCTTTTGGAGAAAGTCAGCGAGATGCGCTGTATGTTCAAGATTTGGTCAACCAACAATTTCTGGTGCGTTCAGGGAATCAGCTCTGCCGCGCAAGAGCTTCCTTGGTCAGTCCAGGCTGAGTTGAAGAGAATCGCGACATCTCGCATGAGGTCCCTTGAGCTAGACATCATTGCATCGCTGGACAAGCTACTTGAGCCAAAGGAGGTCAAATCCTTGACAGATCTGCAGAAGATCACTGTTTGGGCCTGCCTGATGGAATGTATACTGCTCTACCGAGAGCTGCTGGCGATGCCATCAATTGATGGCTCCGGCTTTGCACCGGATTCCTGTAAGTTCCGTTCCCTCCGTCCAATAGACCCAACAAAGACTGATGCTTTATGATTAGACGATTCCCATTATGGTCGCTTTTGCAGGGCAACCATGGGTATCTACACCGGCCTCGTTGTGATGTGCGATGCATACTTCGCCAAGATCGACAAGCACCTAGAAAAGTGCTCGAGGATGGAGGAGACAGCCATGCAAGAAATCAGCATGGATATTGGCGTTGTTCTGCAGCAGCGGACCTTTTTCTGTATGTGTGTCGACTTTCCGAGACGTTGGCACAAATGACTAATACTTCCCTGGACAGACCAACAACATCTAGACCTGTCGCCAGATTCCTCTGACCAGATTCTATTTGCACTGTTAGTCAGGGCCAAGAACAAACGGGCGAAACATTCGAGGTGATTGAAAATGCGGGGTGTCAGATTCTGGCATGGAGCTGATGAGTGATGATGGAATGAGAATGGAAAAAAATGATTGTTGTCGAAGACGAGCAAGCGTATGGTGTTAAGACATATTTGCCATTTACCGAATAAATCTGATATTTGAAATACCCTTTCTTGAAATCTCAGCGCGACAGGACTACTTCAGGTTGGACATTTATGACGTGTTTTGGTAAGCACCTCCAACACTGTCCTTGTCCCAGAATGTGCAGCTTGAACAAGACAAGCTAAGAAGACCCTTAGTTCACACGCAACACAACCTTGATTTTTCTGCCTCTCCGTGACAAAGCTTTCTGCTTGCTTATTTGTGTAAGTAGTTCTGTGAGAGTGTCGTCTCCGAGAGCTTCCGTGATTGACCGAGGTATATGAATTTCTACACGGAGGACAGACGGTTCGCTCGGACTTTTTGCCTCGGAGGTGTTTGCTTTAATACTGTTTATTGTAAGTAATCACAACGCTTCGAGTTATGTAATCGAGGATACTGACTTGATCATGGTTTTGAGCTCGGAGGCTTCCGCTGGAGGGACAGGTATGACACTGCAAATCACGGACGCAATAGTACCAATATACGTCGCCCAGAAAGCAGTTTCTTCGTGAGCTTGGTTGGCAAGTGCGACGAGGTTTTGATACAGCGGTTCATCCACAGAGGCATGCTTAGAACTCCACCTGGCACTGGATGAGAGGGCAAGCACTGTTCTTGCGAGATGGCTCAGGCCAGGACAATTCGATTCGTTGATGAGGCTGTTGTGGAGCTCAAACGTCGCATTGGCTTCCGCAGACTCACTCTGACGAGCCCAGATATTGTTGATGAAGAGGCGTGCCACTCCTAGGGACAATACCGTAGGAACGGACTGGTGAATGGCTGCAGGTAGAGCAGCGGACAAAATATCGAGCACAGCATCTGCTGCCTCCTTCGGCAGACCACACTGAGCATTCGATAAGACTTCAAGTGGATCCGACTCTCGCACGCTTTGGGGAAGCCTCATGAGGAGAGCTCCCTCTCGGTTACCACCACTGCAGAAGGTTACCGTGCGGATCATTGGAATAGCTTGCACGAGAGCTTCAATGACCTCTGCAATTGCGGGAAACTGTGAGCGTCTTCGTTTGGACATTCCAAATATCTTGCCGGTGTAGGTGTCGTTGACTGTTCTCAGTACAGACACGTTTCGGAACCTTTCCCCTTTGACGGTATAACCCCCAATGGTCGGGATGGGATAAGGTTGTAGCGGGTCAGTGTGCATTAGCATACTTCCATAACCCCGGAAGCCGCCACCACAGAGATACAGGTCGATGCCCCGACCACCACTCGTCTGGGCATCTGAAAGATTTGGATATTCGCGCCGCAAGTCGGTGAAAGCTCGCAACATGCCGTCCAATAGCTCACTGCAGGCGAGCACATGTGCCTCCCTGTCCGGGCCTCTCAGAATGTTGATCAGCCTAGCGGCGCCGAATGGGAGACTTTTGCCGAAACAAGCAGCTTTGAGCTCGTATTTGTCAAGACGTGTGTCGACGTAACTCATCTGGACTGAGCCGCCCCCAAGGTCGAGGAACAAACCATCGACCTGTGCATAAGCACTTCTTGCACCCATGGCGCCGAACAGTGTTTCGACTCCTGGTGCGATGACCTGCACAGTAAGACCAGACTCTTTGTGAATCGCTTCTAGCATTGCCGCGGCGTTGTCGGCCTTACGCATCGCCTCAGTGGCGAAGACTGAGATGTGCTCAAGGGGAACTCTAAAGCCGAGAGCGATAGCCTTGAACCTTGACAGGACTTTTGCGACGCGGGTGATGACCTCGTCGGGGAACCGAAGAGGCTGGCCCGGAGGAGTCGTGCTGAGGGCATCAAAGAGGGAGATAGCGGCACGCTCTTGATACAGGCATCGAAGCAAGCGGGATCGTGGTGGGGTGAGATCCGAGACGGAGAAGCGGATGCCGTTGCTGTGTGCCTGTTAGCACACGTGCAACTAGACGAAGCATCGTCGAACTTGACAATAAGGTAGCTGGTGCCTGGGAAGATTGACCTTCCCATGTCGACCAACGCATACAGGTGGTTGGTCAGATTCGGTTCCCAGGCTGGCATTCTCGCCGCGAAGTTGTCGAGCGTGACGAGCTCCATTGTGGCTAAATGCAGCAGACTCGCAGTGGCTGTTTCCTAGGTAGCTTGAGGTCGCCCGCGATGTCTTTGGTGAAATCTTGTTCTCGCCAACCTTGGGCTTGGGACTCTGAGTTCTGGCGGTATCTGAGGTGGTGCAAGTTGCAGGCAGGTGGGGAGCTGAGGATCTTTGGCAGCAACGACCAGGGCTGGGCGGATCCCGATGTCCTGCCATTGGGTTGGTGGCATCACAGCCTGACGGTGCACTGCCGCTATCGAGGACCATCATTGCCAACTTGGAACGTGACATGGCCGCCAGTGAGGCTGACAGTTGGGTTCGCAATGCAAATAGCATGCCCCAGGTTTTGCATGTCACAATATCCGGGTCGTAGGCTTAGTTTGGACAAACGAAGCCCCCCGCATGATCTCTTAACCTGAGTAGCGGAGTTGATGCCGCATCGCAATTGAGCTCGAGCGTGTTGCAATTGCCCGCGTTTATGCAGCCGCTGAATCCCTCGAAATCGGTTGCATCGATGTCATGTCTATGGCAACACAACGACCTCGGTATGATCTGAGGTGGACAGCTTCTCGAATGCCAAGCTTGATCCGTCAGGGGACCTCATGATGACCAGCAACTTGCAACTCTAAATATGACTGTGCCCAACTCTCGGGGCGGGATCGGTTCTGGAACCCCGGACCAAGTCTGCCGGTAGTTGGATGCGCAGATCTGGAGAGATCTAGGTAACGGTACACTGTAGCGTACGCAGTGACTCGGTTCTTTGTGCGATCATGGATACAGTGCGCCTATAGCACAGTTGAAATATTGATCAACTGCACAGGTCGCTTGTGTCACCCTCATCTAGCATTCGGTACATACCGATTTCCCACAGATGCTGTGAGCCAACAGAGCCATTGGCGGGTCCTGCGTCTCTGTTCCCACCAAGTAGCTCTAAACTGGCCAGCCAGTACTGTTGATACCGGGTTAAGCCATCAGTTGCTGAAGGAAATGCAGTCTCGCGCGGGAAAAATACCTACCCCAGCATGTTGCACCCGTCCACTATTTACGGAATATTCATGCGCCGTGATGAGAAGGAGTGGCCCACGAATACATCCCACGGCCGTACAGCGTTACACTCGACCTGCTCCGTAATGCAAGTGGTGGACCTCGCGCTCGCTCTCCGAGCAAGCCGGCGCAATCTGATTATGCCAGGAAGCCATCAAGGCCACCTACCCACTTGCATGAGTTTGCTGTAGTGAACCCGCTCAGGACGGGATGATGGAATCCCACTGCTGGGTTAAGGTTGCGTGCCGTCCCTTGACCCCAACCGTTCCGTTCCTCGACTCCAACCCGTGCCGCCGCAAGGTCGCAGATCGACGGGACGTTGTACTGCAGACACGGAAACTCAGCCGAGCACAAACAACAATGTGTACCTTGGCTCGAATGCGCGACGCAGCACTGCGCTGCATTGCAACACTACAATGGTCGGCAAGACTATCGACTTCAGCCTAGAATCCCTCGCGCTAGCCCAGCACAAAGTTGCAAATCGCGAATGAGCCGTCAGCTGTCCCGTGCGAAGCTGTCAAATCTCGATGAACATCATCGCCTTGCGTCATCTCTGGCTCTGCTGGGCGGGCAGGGTGGATTGAGTGTCCAGCCAGCGAGGCTCCTGTGGTGGCACTTGGGGAAATCTCCAAGTGGGGTCGTCACCTGCCAAGTGTTGATTGGTCTGACGCGATGCTGGAGGCGTCGAGACACACGCGCATCCTTCGCGTCTAACCTCGCAGAAACGCGGTTTCCCCTCGTTTGGGGGTTTCCGCGACATCCCACCTCACCCGCCCAAGCTGACTTGACAGGAATTGCTGAACGACACCTGTGCAACACCGACCTTGCAGAGTTTCGATGTTTAGTTGCGAGTGCCCTCTTAACGTGTGTCTGACTAAGTAGTACGAGCATAAGAACCACCTGCTGCGTTGTACCTGTTAGGCGACTTCCTATGATACATGAAGCGTTGCATGAAGCGTTGTGACCGCGGGCGCAGAATTCTGCGGCCACCTTCCGCGGCCTCGAGGCTCTGTTCGTGACCCGGCCGGCCACCCTTCGGGCCAGCTTTGAAGTTATTCCGGGAGAGCACCGCAACTGCCAACCTCCATTGTGCAGCCAGACACACCTGAATAGCCGCCGAGGGACATGGCGATAATTCAATGACTCTGCCTAACTGACGTTGGTGATCGAGCATGGCCCTTGCCGAAACCCCCACGAACAGACACACCCTTTGCGCCAGTCTATGGAGCCCTTACCTTTGCCGAGATCACGAATCTGGGGAACTAACGGTAGCTGGCTCAACTCAGGGTGACAGCTACATAATATGCAGTGCGACTTGAATTTGTCGCAATCAATCACTATTCAACTCAAAAGTATTGTGACCTCTCTCAATGACACGAGAACTCGAGCGACTATCACGACATTTCCGCGCAGTTGGAGCCATGAGAACAGAAAAAGATAACAGGGTCCCTCGGAACAGCCCAGTACCTTGACGATGCTCGGGACGACCGACAAAGCGATCCAGCGGCGATCGCTGCACACGCAGTTGCAGTCCACAGCAAGCAGTCGTGTCGCTTCCCGTTGGCCTCGAACGGGTGCCGTGCTTGTGCATACGTTCAGGTACGTGCACCATGTGTGGTCCGGGCTCTGAACCAGAGGAGTCCGGGCCTCGACTGCATTGACGATTTCGAGCCTATCATTCTCGTCGCTGACCGGCTGGCGAGTTGTTATTCCCCAGCCTCGCCGAGCGCGACACCGCAAGTCTTGCGTGCCTCTCCTCCCGCCTGCATATCCGCCCAATGCGAGTTGGGAATCACCCATGTCCGGTGCAGCAAGCCCTGTCTTGCAGAGTGCTCCGTAGATTGTCTTGTACCAATGATTGAACCTTGCGCCTGTTGGGCTTTTTGTGAGCCTGGCGTTTGGATCCTGGCCATCACCGAGCCGGGTCCTCACGAGAGAGAGCCCAGACATTGATGTTCCAAGGACGGCCCCGGGCCGCCGTGGACAAATCCGTAGACAGCGCACGCTACTACGCAGTAAGTACAAGATGTTTGCAGCGCTGCCTCTGCTGTCGTGTTGCGATTCTCGATTCTCGATTCTCGACTCTCGGAATCCGTGATGCCAAGCGGCATGTCAGCGTACTATAGTCTATAGTCGGGAATGTACGCAGACCCCTTTCTCTTCCTCTGGAGGACGGACGAGCCCCTCCCCCGTTGACCCATTCTAAGTAGAGCCGTTGACCCATGACACCCACCGCCTGCACGCTGCTGATCCGCTTGAGGTCCGTCTCAAGGCCCCGGCCGAGCCCCATTGATGGCATGCCAGTGGCAGGCTCTGGCCAACGAAGACGTCGTGATGCGCCTGCAGGGTGTGTGATGCGGACTTGCCAGGGACCCTGGACTGACTGCCGGGGGGCCCAGGACGGGATACGTGGGCTACGCAAAGAGCGCCAGCGTGCGCCTCTTGGGCGGCGTGGCATGGTGGTCGAGTGGTGTGCCGGAGTGGTCGTGGGAAGGAGGTGGAGCAGCGGCACCAGGCCTGCTCTTGCATTGCGCGCGCGTCCAGGCCTCCGTTTAGTTCATCTGTCGTCGCTGCCCTCCGCGTCCCGACTTCTTCTTTTCTTCTGCCATCCACGCACCCGCATGCGATCCGTCTTTTGTTTGTCCAGACTCCCGCGTCGCCGCCGCCGCCTTCTTCCTCGTCCCAAGGCTATCCCTGCCAGCCGAGGAGCGCCTTGTCCCGGTTGTGTCCAACAGCGAGGGTGGGTCCCGCAGCCGTGCAAGCCCAAGACATCAGACTGCCCTACCCTGTAAAGACTTTTCCTCCAGCGGACCTGCAGCCATAACCTGGAAGCCCCCCGAGTCCTGAGCCAGGCACAAGTGCAGCGCTGCCGCCCACTGGCACTGGCAGCACCTCAGCAGCGAGAGCAGCACCGCCCGCTCCCAACTTCCTCTCCGTCAACCACCGGTCGCACATCGTCGCATTCCTTGACGACAGTACGCCTCTTTCCTTTGGTCGCCAATTATTATTTACGTGTACACGGTCCTGTCTGCGTGGCGACTGCATCTGCTCCGCCTGCCTCTCGCACTGTCATAGTCGTCTCCCACTTGCAAAGACAGTGCCTACTCCGTACTTGAGTCGCGACGTGCGCCGTGCCAGCCCCCCCCAACTTTCACCCACTCACACCTACACATCACTGTGCGATCAGCCCGACCTAAACTCAACGAGTACGCGCACCTCACACGGCGGGCAATCGATTATCGACAACTGGATCATGAGCATCTAAGACACCCGCTCCTACCCGATCCAATTCCTTAAACCTGCTGCGTGTTTACGCGCACCAAGTGGAGGCGACTCCCTCCACGGTGGACGCACCTGGTTCTCCGGCTCCAACACCATCGCATTCCCCGCGCTCGCCAAGTGGACCCCCGAAGTCCATTGTTTATCTCTCCACGATGTCTGGAAACCAGAACTCGCTCTCTGGCTCGGCCACGATGCCGCGCGGATTTCACTACAGCGCCGATGGCATGTCACCGAGGACGCCAGAGCCTATGGCCAAAGCCGACGAGATAATGTTCCCTACTGCGCCGCGACCGCGCCTGCGCCTGAAGAGGCGCCAGGTCTCACAGCTGACCGCACCTACCGAGCAGTTTCTCGCATCGGTCGCTGCTGCGGACGTGCCGATACCCAGCATCGAGGAGCCTGAAGCTTTCGAAATCCTACAGGGGATGAATGTCGACATCCCGAAATTGCTTGTGCAAGACCTAGACGCGGACAACATGTACAGTCGCTTCCAAGTCCCTAGACTATCTCCGCCCAAGACACCCGCGCCTCTTGAACTTGCGCCGGCCGTGTCGCCAGCACCGCGCTTCCCCAACTGGTCGCTCGAGTCCGCGTGGAGTAGTTCTGATCTTGAATCGAGCCCGGACTATGAGTCTAGCCGGCCATCGACCGCGTTTTCCACGCAGACAAGCGCGTCATTGTTCAGCCACATGTCGCAATTCTCAGACGACGACGACGACTTTCTGAGCCCCGAAGACGGCCACTTTGAGTTTCCCACCACAAAGCCCGCGACCGAACAAGTTGCTCACAAGCGACGGGTCCGCCAGCAGCGCAGACTCCCATGGACACTAGCCATGAGCCAACACGTATGGGCGGTCTACACGGTCTACCTGCAAGACCCTCGTGTGACTCCGATCCGTCTGGGGAAGAGCAACATTCCGCCTCACGGTGTTTGCTTGCGAGTCGCTAGGGAGGCCAAGAGAAGTTGGCGAGGCGCACATGCCTCAAACGGGGTGCCAAAGAATCGTGAGCTCACGCCTACAATGGACATGCCCAAGCCTTTTGTGCAATGGCCTCATTCGTCTGCTGCCACGAGAGCACACCTCCGCGAACTGTGTAAGCGTAAGGCTGCGGCGAAATGTGGCCAGTACAGATATATGTCCAAGAGCCCTACGCCGTTCCACATGCATCGCGCGGCTGCTCATCGTCGCAACCAGAGGTCGACCTCCGTATTTGCAGCGAACGACATGGCTATTTCCTTGGCGGTCAGCACATCAGACACGATGCAGCCACAGGGTCCCTTGGCTCAACTGACAATGTCCGAGCCTCAATCGCTCCCCAACATTGAAAGGAAAACCCCCAATGAACAGACCACAGAGCCATTCCCCGATCTTTCTCCTATGCATGATCCTAGCCCGATGGCGTCATTGCCCTCGCCAGTGATGGCAGATGATGAGCGCCTCCGGCTGGGTTCGCCATTCACGTATGGACCCAGCTCATCTTCCACGCTCGCTGCGCAGGTCAGCTCCCGGGTACGTTCAAGTACTGTCGGAGCACGCAAATCGCTCAAGTCACCCGTGCGCCTGAACAGATCTAAGTCTGGCACGCAGAAGAGGCGATCGACCAGAGCAGCAGACGAGCATACTCACCGCAAGCGGCCCAGTCTGGCTGCCGCGTTTGGCCGAGAGTTTTCTGATGCTCTGGGCTTGTCGCATGTCAATGGGAGCCCACCGCCCCCGTTGCCATCTGCTCATCTCACGACGCCTCAATCTCCAGAGGTCATCTCCAGCTCCAGCGCAGTACTGCCGGACCCCTTCAATATCTCGCGTTCTGCGCCGGGCACGAGCAAGTTCGCGACCCAGCTGGGCTCGCCCTTCTCGGCATTGACTGCGAGCCAGACGGTCCCGCACCGACTTTCAGCTCCTGGTCATTTCGACATGGGGCTGTTCAAACGGCCTTTTGCCACCGTCCATCAATCTGCCCAGCCCGAGCCCAGGACCCCATCGAGACGGGCCAGCCTGATGTCCCGGCTCAGCTATCTCGACCAAAGACTGAAGGACTTCCGCCATCGCAGCACCGATCTCAGGAGATCTCAGTCTCCACCATGATGCTACACAGCCATGATGCTCGCATATGTTTGGTCATTTTGCATTCTTTATATTGCCTTCATGCTATATAATACCCCTCATGATGCATACTTGTCACGATCTTCACGATATTGATGCCACCTACACACTATCTGGGTGCGTACATACATAATACTGGCCGTCGTCTTATCCCAGCCATTGGCGATATTGCAACTATTGCTGCGCACTAGCGCATCGACGCGCCACACGAACATTGCCACAGCCACGGGCACATTTCCTTTTTCACGATTTCAAAGCTGCAACGTAATACATGAGAATCAAACAGCACGCAGGTTCACTGCGGACCAGACTATACTCATGTTATCCAACGACCTGACTCCAGGATCCACGTCCTAGGATCCGTCTACCCCAATCATTATTTATCCTTTTCTTTCCTCTCTGAACATTACCACGATCTCACGAAAAACTTATGACACGACTGAACGATTACGTCCTCAGAGACGAGAAGTTTTGTTCTTGATCCACACAAAAGACGCCGCACACACTCGTGACGCCCTACGGTGTTGCTTTTCGTACTCAAGAAAGGCACACTTACCGATCGACGAACGGGCATTGTTGGCCGCTCTTATTCTTCCCCAACCTTTTCTTTAAGTTTTGTTGGCCACTCGGGTCGGTTCTCACAAAACTCATCTTGCCCGATACGCGGATGCCTTGTTTTGCAGAGTCTCGGCCTTTTGTTTTTTTGTCGCTCTTGATTTATTTCTCAACATCCTCGAACAGAATTCCATTGTTTTGTCACGATGATCCCGTCGGGGGCAGACTTTTGGATCTCGAAGAAAATGTTCTGGATTTGGAGATATCCTCCTCGTGTTCTTTCTCTTCTCCCCCGCATATGCGGAGTAATTTTTTTGTTCATAGTGAACCATCTGGGAAGAAATTGAGCATACCATTCTCTCCCGTCTCCCCTTCCTTGTCCCTCGTATGTGTCTAGTCGACCACGCGACGTCCCCCTTAATACGTATTAGTAGTGCATTATGATGTCTGCATATGTGTGTATGTGTACCCCTGACAAAATCACTTTTAACCCTAGCTAGCCGGTCATCCTCGAGGCATTAAAAACTCCATTTTCGCTATCAACTTGGGTTACAGGAAGGAGAAAAGCCGTTCGAGCTGAGGTGATCCTCGTCCACCGTCCTCGGTTCTACATGGATGGCGCCCGCATTTACAGGGTGTGCCGCGATTGAGTTCAGAGAATGGGTGGTGGTATATGTTTGTAATCGGGAAGGACTTGGTCCGGTGTTTCCAATTTGATTTGATGTACATGGGGTATATATGGTTATGCGCGACTAATACATTATAAAAGAAGGAAAGTGCGTAGTTCTGATTGCTCAGACGCATTTGTGTGGTTGAAGGCCCGAAGGGCGATGTTAGAGAGAAGGAAATTGGGAAGCCAGTCCCGTGGGACCCTGGCGCGAAAACAGCAAACGCCGCGCTGTAGTCACTTTGACAAGGGAGAAATAAATATGCCGAGAAAGTCTTCGAGCATCGACATCTCTACTGCTCGCTGTACTCGGGTAGCCTGTGGTCGGCATATGCCGGAAGGTCCTCGAAAGGGGTCCAGGGCGGCGGCTTGCCTTGGTGGATGAGGTCCGCAGCGAACTCGGCCCATTCGGTAATGTGTACCCTGCGACGCAGATGTCTGAAGGCAGGGTTGGGCTCGGCTTTGAGTCGGCTCCAAAATGCTGCTAGTGTCTTCTTTTGGCGCTCTTTGTCCGCCATGGCCAGGCGAGCGGCTAGTCTGTTTGTAGAGTGGACTTGCAAGTTTGCGATGGCCCTCTTAGACATGCAGCTTACACACGGGTGCGGCGCGCCACGACACGGACATGTATGGTTGTACAAAAAAAACGGTTGCATGAGGTTGGCCACCTCTGTAGCGCGCCATAGTTCACGGCGTTCATCATCTTGCTGGAAAGATAGCTCGTGTTTGCGGTATTCGAGCCCATATACTCTGATAGACTCGAGAACATCAAGGCTCAGTTGTTCCATGTTGTAGGCCAAGCGAAGATCATCTTGGGATGTATGGCGGCGTATGGCTCGTGATGGCGATGTTCGCGAGGCCGTGACCTGAGCGTCATTGCGCGGGGCTTGAGTTCGGGGAAATATCGAGGCATACATATTTTCTTCTGAGTCGGATTGTAGGATGGGTTTAGTTGAAGACCTAGTCAAGGTAATGTCTATGCTGTTAGGGGTGCACTTGAAATGAACACATGTGCTGGGTATATATGTCGAAAGTTGCGATGGCTACACCTTATGGAGATGACCCATTCGCATGGGGATTTTGGCTGTTCCACGTTGTGCAGCTTGGTGGTTGCGACTTGTTTACCGGCCGTGGCCGCAAGTGTGGGGGCCATGGTGACAGCGATGCAACAAGTTTGGTACAGCCGCTTAGTTGAAATCCACGATTGGTGACCAGCCACGCGGCGAGTCAGAAGAAGAGTCCGACATGCAGTCGTCGCTCGAGTCCCAAGCAGAGTACCAGTGGGAAGCGGCCTTTGTGAATGTGTGCGGACATGTGCTCTGCTCCACGGTCGACCTGTGTGTGTGGAAGGAGCACTGCCTGAAGCCGAACTGGCGCTCGTCGTTGCGGAGGTTGTTGGAGGGAAGTCGCAGCTGCGGGTTCTTGAGCTGCACCTTGAGCCTGTTCCGCGACGTCTTGCGCAGATGGATATTGTACTCTTCCCACAAGTCCGGGCACATCTCGAACAGGTTCTTGAGGGCCGCGAAGTCGATGGTCTTGTTCATGCCGCCGACATTCCACGCGGTCATGGCCACGATCCACTTGCGCAGACGGCAGCTCTCGCTGCGATCGCACTCTGTGTAGATGTAGGCAATGAGGCCGGGCGTGATATCCCAGTTGCAACGAAGGTGGAGGTCCTGAATGGCATCCATGGAGAGGTCCTGGAGGAGGGGGACTTCGATGCGGGCGGCAAAGAGATGTAGCTCGACCAGGTCCTGGAGTAGATCGTGGCACTCGTCCTGATTGGTTGCGTCTGCATTTTCAATGAGCTCTGCGAGGAGGTTCTCGTCGAGCAGCCAGTCGACAAAGAGCTCAAACATGAGCGGGCATGCTTCTGGCAAGGCAATGACCAGGAAGGCCTGGCCATCGACAAAATCGAACCTCGAATGGTTATCGATGAGGGCCTTGAAATAGTAGCTGGTGGCCGCCAGCAGCCTGCGGTCGACTGAGAAATCGTGCTGTTGTTGGCCAACGAGGATTTTTATCCTTTGTGGCCCAGGGAGTCTGGTTGTGGGGGGTGAGGTCCAGGTCAGTTGACAGCTCCCCGTGCAAGAGACGAGATGGACAAGAGGAAGAAATAAACCTACTCGCTGGGGGATCCGACGGGAGCTCTCTTGCCAATGGACGTGTTCCGCTTGTGGGACATTGTCATCGGGATCATGGTCGTTGTCGTCGTCATTGTCATTAGATTGCCGACTGCCAGAGCCGATGCTGAAGTGTGTATTGGTCAAGGGTGGAAAAAGCAAAGGTGGACCGGCCAGAGAATGGAAAGTGTTTGGTTTCGAGCGCGAACGGGAACAGGGCCTGAAAAGTCGACCGTCAAGCGAGGGCGGAGGGAGATGTTTTAGTATTTCGTTTTGAAAGAAACGTGATGTTATCTTGGCCCCGTGCTGTGCTCTCCTCCGGCGGGAGGCTCCAGCAGAGAACGCGAGCTGAGGCCATGGCTCGATGCCAGGGGCGAGCTACCCCGGGCCGAAGGGCATCGCCGCGGTGCTAACCACGTTGAGCCAAGGCAGGCAGTGCTGGGAGCAGCCTGAGACACGGCCGGCAGCGTGTTTGCGAGAGTGGGAGACGGAAAGAGTCCACAGCGGGAGCTACGACCGAGACGGCGACAGGGCGTCTGCTGCAGGAGCTGCATTAGCTGCAGGTACGGAGTACGGAGCATGGCATGCAGCGAGATGACCATCACGGCTTGCATGGCAGCCATGGATGCTCGGCATGGTGGCCCATTGCTGGTATTGTGGCCCGGGGGGCCCCGGTCGGGGGTGAAACCGGCTGGGCCAGGAGTTGTCGAGGACGAGGAGTCGTGATGGCGCTGATGGGGCTCTGCCCTTGCATCAGCCTGCCCTGGCAGCAGCCACGCCGTTCATTTCGCATGATTGCTGGAAAGTGGTGGCCCAGGCTCGCCGTCTTTGTCAGGCGTGACAAGCTGCTTGCTGCGCAAAGTGGTAATGTCGTGGCCGAGCAGGGTCACCAAGGCAGGCAGGGTCGTCAAGGCAAGGCAGGACAAGGGCCGGCGGTCTCGGCGGGTTGGCCATGCCGTCTGATGGAATGGTCGCTGGAGCGTGAGACTAAGCAATATTCAGAGAGCCGTGTCAAATGTGTCAGTCGAGGCGGAGAAGGTTCTCTCTGTGATGTGCGATGCAGTGCGATGCGGTGCGATGCGATGCGGCTGTGCGTGGGCTGGCAGGACCTGGTCCATGGAAGAAACCCCACGCTGTGGGAAGGTTCGCAGCGCAAGGGTTGATCCCAAGGGCCAAGCAGGCAGGCTGCGCACTGGCCATACAGACCCCGCTGTCTGTGCGACCCCGCGAGGCGCTTTGATGAATAAACGGCTCACTAGCCCCCCCCCCTACGAAGGTAAGGCCAGCAGTGCACAGTCGCATGGGCCACTTTCTCGTCGGAGCGTCGCCAGGTCTCGCCCCTGGATTCTGCGACGCTTCACCCATTTCACACATGGGATGAATGAGACCGTCTCAGACACGGGGCAGCCCGGCTTTGCCAGAGGCCGCTCTCTGCTTTTCTGTTCTTCTCTTTTCCTTTTTCCTTTTTCCGTTTTCCTGTTTCCCGCGCGCGCCGCTGGTGGAAACGAAACCAGGCCCTCCGCTCCGAGTTCAAAGTTGTTTGTAGTTTGGTCTTGAGTGGTGGCGTGCTGCTGCCCCGCCACGGGGCTGTTTCAACTTGTGCCATAACCAGCAATCATCAGCATCACATCACGCTTCGTCCCCTCCCTACATATTATGTACTACTTACTTAGCCTGGATCATCGTGCATCGACAACCGTTCCCACGATGCACGACCGCCACGGCCTTGTTTCAACTTTGCTCGAAACCCAACATGCAGTTGCTGCACTTGTCAAACGCGGCTCACTGCTCACCTGGGAGGCGTGAGCGCCGGCGATCCTGAATCGAGTTGATCCTCTGAGTCGTTGCTCTAACCAGGAGCGAGTCTCATCAGGTCTGTGCCATGCAGCAAACCTCACCTGGGCAGTCTCGGGGTTCCAACACACAACATCTCGCCATGCAAAGCACTGGCTGGATAGGGTGTCTAGTCTCTCAGTGAGGAGTTGTGGTACTCAGATTCGTACCTGCCAGATCGGGCAGAGGGGTCAGGCACTGCAGCCAATCAGGCGTCCCGCCCAAATCGGCGCTATCGGGCGGACTGAAGTTGCGCCTGCCAAGGACCATACTGGACCATGCTGGACCACGCAAGCAATTATTAAGCATTCCAAGTCTGTCAAGCTGCTTCTTCACGGCTGTGCCACGTGGTGATGCCATCACTCTCTCAGACTTGCGCCATAAGACGGATGGACCCCTGTCCATCAGTCAACTGACAAATCCTGACATTCTGCCCCGCCTCGGATGGCAACTCTTAGTTGCACACTCTGAAGACTTTCCATCTTGCCCTAAATTTAAAAGAAATTTTAAAAACACGTGCCTTGAGGACAAGACCTTAGTACGCCTAGGCAAAAAAACCAGGTCTTTCAAAAATGTCCGCCCCCAGACCAGACATCGTCAACCAGGCCGCCGAGGGCGTGCCGTACTTCACGCCCGCACAGCCCGCCCCCATCGGCGCGGCTCTCGAGCCTGAGAATGCCCCGACGCTGTTCAAGCCGCTCACGATGCGCGGCGTCACCCTACACAACCGCTTCGCCGTCGCGCCCATGTGCCAGTACTCGGCCGACAACGGCCACCTCACCGACTGGCACTTTGCCCACCTCTCGCAGTACATGATCCGCGGCAACGCCCTCACCATTGTCGAGGCCACAGCCGTTACTCCAAACGGCCGCATTAGCCCGGAGGACTCTGGACTCTGGCAGGACAGTCAGATCGAGCCCCTCCGCCGCCTCGCCACTTTTGCCCACTCCCAGGGCCAGAAGTTTGGCATCCAGCTCGCCCATGCGGGCCGCAAGGCCAGCACGGTCGCGGCCTGGCTGGCGCCCCGCGAGATCGGCAGCGCCGTCGCCGCAAAGGAGAATGGCGGATGGCCCGACAACATCTGGGGGCCTTCGGCCATCCAGTACGCCGACGGCTACGGCTCGCCCAAGGAGATGACGCTAGACGACATCCAGACGGTCCTTCAGGCGTTCAAGGACGCCGCTCGCCGCTCCGTTGAGGCCGGAATCGACGTTATTGAGATCCACAGCGCTCACGGTTACCTGCTGACTGAGTTCCTCTCGCCGACGAGCAACAAGCGGACCGACCGGTACGGTGGCAGCTTCGAGAACCGCACACGCCTGCTCTTCGAGGTGATCGAGGGCGTACGCAGCGTCATCCCAGAGACCATGCCCCTGTGGGTACGCATCTCAGCCACCGAGTGGATGGAGCACACGGACGAGCCCAGCTGGACGCTCGACGAGAGCATCCGCCTCGCCAAGCTGCTCCCAGGGGCCGGTGTCGACCTGCTCGACGTCAGCTCGGGCGGCAACCACGCCAATGCCAAGATCGTGATGCACACGTACTACCAGATCGACCTGGCTGGCAAGATACGCCAAGCCGTCAAGGAGGCTGGGCTCGAGCTGCTCATCGGCGCCGTCGGCATGATTACCGAGGCCGAGATGGCGAAGTCCATCGTGCAGGAGGACGGGACCAGACCCGCCGGCGTCTCGAGTGGCACGGTCGAGATCGAGCAAGAAGGATCCGGGGCCAAGACGCAGGCCGACGTGGTGCTAATCGGCAGACAGCTACTGCGCGAGCCAGAGTTCCCGCTGCGTGTAGCACACAACCTGGGCGTCTCCGTCGTGTGGCCGCGCCAGTATCTGCGCAGCGAGTGGAAGAAGGACCAGAAGTTGTGATTTGGCCATGGTGGAGGTATACCCATCCACACGCGGCACGAAAACCCCGGCGTCACTTGCACAGAGTGGATGTCACTGAACACAGTGGAAACTTGGGTCGCATCGCTGCTCACCCACATGATCAGACTAGAGATTACGATACAGCAGTAGAAGTAGTATGAGTTAGCAGACACGGGAATCAAAACGTCGAGATATTTTCGTATATTCTGGCGGAAGCGCGTCCACGACAGCTCACAACCTAGCGTCCACGCACACAAGAGACTCCATGCTGTAAACACCCGCAAGTCAATGCCCTTCCGAAACACCACCATCTACCAAAACGCCAACCACATATGCCCCTCCCGCTCGCGCTCCAATACTCCTTTCTCTTATGCATCCAACCCAAACACCGTTTCCAGAACACCACGCACAATTCGACAACAACCACTCTCTCATCCTCTCTCTCTCTCTCTCTCTCTCTCTCTCTCTCTCTCTCAGGTGCACTTCCTACCCCTTATACATGGAGAACCTCCCCATCAGAGGAGTATCATCTCCCCCATACACGTTAGGCCGGGTTTTATATTTGTGTGTGTGTGTGTGTGTGTGTGTGTAAAAAGCCAAAGCAGATCCACACGCGGTATTTATTTATTTTCCGCTGTTGTTTTCTCCTCTTTCAGGAGTCGAGCGCTGCCTCGGCAGCAGCCTCCTCGGCCGACTTGCCCGAGCCCGCCTTGGGCGGGTACGCGCGCCCGCCGACGTCGATCTGCGGCTTACACGTGCACAGATCCTTCACCGGCACGAGGTCCAGGACGCCCGGGACGTGGGCGCCGCAGCCCATCCAGGATGTCTTGCCTGTTTTATTTGTTTTATTTTTGGGTCAGCGAAAATGTGCTCTCTCCATGGGCAGCCTCGGTTCCCGGGGATAGTGGCTGGGACGGACGGGGACGGGGAAGGGCGGGGAGGAAGGGCGGGAGGGGGAGGAGGAGGAACAGGCTTACTGCAGACGGAGCAGGATGCTTCCATGCACATCTTGACTGTTGAGTGAGTATTTCGCTGGCGGGTGGGTGGTGGTGGTAGGGGGTGTTGGTTGGTATGTGCCTTCTTCTCTCTGATATCTCGCTGAATGGCCTTTTTTGTCACTTCTTTCTTGTCCCGGTTGTGTGTGCGGATGATGTGATTTTGTTTGTTGTCGATGTTGACGATGTTTACAAGAGAGGTCAAAAGGGGGGCGACGTTTGGTGCATTCAGAGGGAGGATGGATGACGAAGGGGGCTTCTTGGACAAAGAGCAGATGAGGGGTCGGCCCGCGCGCGCGTGACAGCGAGCGCGAGCGCCGGGGCCGGAAGGAGGGTGGAGGGTGCGGGTGCGGCCGCAAAAGCGGCTCTCCCCGCGTCTCCTCCCCTGCTTCCCCTCGGAACGAGTTGGTTGGCCTTAAACTGGTTGAAATCGTTAAGCGGGTAAGCCATTGGCGCGAAGTACCGTAGAATGGGCAGGCTTCTTCTTTCGTACAGGTTCAAGGCCGGAAATATGCAGGTAGGTACTTGGAGTGAAGTGAGCCGAGGGCAACTCCTGCCGCGACTTTGCTTGGTTGGGTTTGCCAGCGGCACTGTGATTAATGAAAGAATGTCCAACAGAGATTAAAGTCATAATATGCTTTGTGCTGTGCAAAAACAGAAAATAGGCCATGAAGCTGTTCACGTATTGGACTCCTTTCCAATTCTTTTCTCAGAGGTCGATACTACGCACACGAAAACAAAAGAAACATGGCTCGTATACTTGAATTTCGCGCGTAACTATTCGCTCATCCCATCCCTCTCCTCCGCGCGTAAACACTCCCACCAAAATTCCGACACCCTCAACTTGCTGTCTCATTTCAACTAAGCCACTATTGCTCCTACTGCTGCTGCTGCTGCTGCTGATGCCCCGTGAGGTGCACCTCCACAATCGCCCGTATGAGCTGGAGCACGAGCTCCCGGCCGTAGGCCAGAGTCGCGTCGTCCGCGACGGCGGGGACGTGCAGGAACAGCACGTCTCGCGGCTTCCCCTGCTTCCACAGGTGCGCGAGGCTGCTGAAGTAGATAAAGTCGCACAGGTACCGCCCGGGGTCCTCGGATATGCGCAGCACGGTGTTTTCGCGTTTCTGTTTGCGTGGGAAAAACGGGGGAGGAGGGAGGTGGGTCAGTAAAATCGGTTGGTAGAGTTGGACGATAGAAGAAATACGAGCGGGAAAAGGCACAATATATTGCAGACATGGAGCAAAATGTCTGGATGCATGGCAGATGGATTGACGAAGCCGCGCACGAGAAAAAGGAGAAAAAGGAGAAAAAGGTCACTCGAGTGATGGATGAAACTCTCTCTCCTATCAAAAGCCATCAGAAGCAAGAGAACAAGCAAACTCACCGGACTCCGCGCAACCCAGCGCCTGTACACACCCTCGATATCCAGATCCGTGAGAAGCTCGTGCGGCACGCCGTGCCAAATCCAGCGGTCGCCCTCGGCCCGATGCCGCTCCTCATCGCCGAGCAGGTTCCCGTCGACGTCGCGCAGCCGGTACCCATCCCGGTGGCCGCGCCGCTCGATCTGGTACACGGGCTGCGGGCCCGCCATGCCTATGTGCAGGACAAAGTCGTACTTGTTCTTCTCGTCCTTTCCGTTGGTTGGCGGATGTGGTGTTGTTGTTTTGTCCGTTGTCGACTGCTGCTGCTGCTGCTCATCCGACCTTGGTGTTGCTGCTTCGGTGGTTGCTGGTGCTTCTGCCGAGGTGGAAGCGTCGTCGTCGTTGTCCCACAGCGTCGGGACCATCTCCCGGACCACGTCGTAGTTTACCCGGATGGCTTTCTTGGGTGTGACGATGCGGACCCGCGGTGGCACAGGATGACCACCACCGCCGCCGCCGCGTCCAGGGCCAGCGGCATTGGGATCCTTGACCCGCTCCGAAGGCAGGTAGTCTGGCAGAGACGAGGCAATTTCCCACGACGGGTTCTTTGGGTACTGCTCCTTGAACGGCTTTATACAGACAGAGGGGCGAGCCAGGGCCGAGCGTGTCAGTTGCGTCGCTTCCCTATCATCATGAAAGGAAGAGTGGGAGAGAAATGAAGAGAAAGAGAGAGAGGACTCACCCCGAAGCCAGTCACGAGAACAGTCACCTCCTCGGGCATCGGATCGATGGAACCCATTGCCTCTATCTTGTTAAATCACAGCCTGCTAGACCTGACGGGGCCACGTGACGGGGGAAAGTCGACGACCCTACGTGCAAGGGAATAGGACTGGAGGGAGTCAAGTACTGCCGACTGCCAGTGTTGGGTAATTATCCAGAGGCCCTTTGGAATTGGCTGCTGACTCAGACCAAGACTGCTCTCATCAAAGTCCAGGGTCCAGAGGAAGTTCTATGGGGAAGGTTTGGGGATTGCGTAAGGCACGTACAGTTGTCATCAGTAGTGGTCGTCGGGCTGGGGTGGAATTGGGGGATGGGGGTGGAGAGTGGCCAGGTTCTTGTGGTGCGGGGAGGGGCTCCCAAAGCATCCGGGCACTTCCAAGGTTCCCCGCTCGCCGGTAGTCGCCGTGTTCGGCACCCTCCGCTCCGCAGGGCGGTCGGATGCGGGGAGCTCAGCGCTTGTAGATGCTTTAGAAGCGCTCTGCTAGATACCGGTGCACTTCATCGGCTCAAACTGATGTTCTTGACGGTTGACACCCTAGCTTGGGGACGATATAAACCCTGACCACTGGATATATCCAAACTTTGTTGTAAATAAATAGATAAAGGTCGTCTATATCAGGTCCTGTAATTGTCGCAGCGGCCGCACATCACTCGTCCGCAGTCTGTCCAACACGCCCATCCGGACCCCGTCCCCGTCCCCGTCCCCGTCCCCGTCCCCGTCCCCGTCCCCGTCCTTGTCACCAACTCCCTCCGCCGTTGGCGGCCGCGGCACAATGACGAGCTTGCCCGAGTTGTCCCAGACCACCCGCTCTTCCTGCACCGCCTCGTACATCTCGCGCGACAGGACCGCCCGCTCGCCCGTCAGGGGATCCCATTCCCATCCTTCCCGCATCCACATCCATCGCAGATATGCACGCAGCTCCTTGTCCTCCGGCAGCACCCGCATCCACTCGGGCTGGAACACCCCTTCTTCCGTCGTCTTGGTGTTGAGAGGGGTTGGCGTTTCGGTGCGCTGCTTCCGCCTGCTGCTTTTGGCTTTGGCCGTCTTCGTTGCTGATTCTGTAACTACTGGACAAACAGTGTCGCCCTCGCCTTGATCGTTGTTGCTCGTCCTGCCCAGAAAGACATCCCGGCAGAATATCCGCCAGCTATCAATCGCATACCGGCCCTGCGTGAGGTGGCCAATCTCCCACGCAGCCTCGCGGACATCGCCAGATTCCAGCCTCTCCCCGGCCCGCACGTCCCTCCCGTCGCCTTGTCGGGGATAGTTCTTGACGCCATAGCGCACCCCGGGTCGCGGCGGATTATCCTCCCACAGCCGCGCGTACTTCTGGATCGTCGCCGTGCGGTTGTTCGATAGGCCCAGGTGTCTAATCTTGACCTCGATCTCAGCCGGTTCTGCCTCGCCGAGGTCCCGGGCCGTTGGGTACTGCTCCATGAGCTCGTGGAACACGGGCAGCGAGGTCTTCCCCGCAGTGCGGATCAGGAACGTCACCGCGACCAGGAGCCGGAAAGGGTCGTGCGTGTATCGCTCCTGGGCGAGGCCGAAGCACGGCACGTCGAGCCGCGGGAACGGCAGGCAGCTCACTGTACCGCGGGGCGGGCGTGGGCTTTTGCTCTTGAGTGACGAGAGTGGTGTTGCTGATGCTGCGGTTGTTTGCTTTGACGGCGTGGTGAAGAATGATGATCTCGTGATGCGTCGTGGTGTCTCGGGTTGTATCGTGACTTTGATCTCCTCCTTCACTGTAAGTGTGCCTACTTCGTTGCTTGTGTTGGCTGATGAAGGGGGTACTTGTGTGCTCCCGTCGGGATCTTGGGAAAGTATGTTGCCGACTGTCGGATCCTGGACGCTAACAATCCCAGATACCTGTTTACCTTCGTCTTCTGGGGTTTCTTCGCGAGCCGCCTTCTCGGCACTTGGTATCGACGCTGGGACTTCCCGTGCTTCTTGCTTTGCATCAACTCGCACAAATACATCCCCCGGGTAATCTCGTTCCACTACCGCCTTGGCAACTGCTGCTATTGTGTTCTCAGCAGGCAAAACTGAAGTTCCATAGTTGCCAACAAGTTGACACGAGTTCTGTGTGCTCTGCCGACGGACTCTTCTTTTGGCCTTCTTCCGTTGCTGCTTAGCCTCCCTTGCGCCCAGCTGGGGATTCAGTGCCAGAGCGACACCATCGTCGCCGCTAACAGGTGTGATCGACCAGTACGGAGACGCAGCCGTTCGCTTCGGAGCCCTCTTGACAGCTTTACCTGCTAGCCTGTTTCCCTGGCCAGACTGTGATGCATCCTCACTCGCGACCCCGGACGACCCTGTCTCGCCGCCGCCGCCAACTGCATCTGGCCTTACCACCTCGGCAGATCCAGCGTGGCGATGCCGCGAACTTCTCCGTCCCTTGTCGGCCTTGTCCCGGTCCGCCCATATCCTCGCTACAAAGCCAAAAACATCCCTGCTTGCAAGCGGATCACGAGCCGCCCCCGACGCAACCGCCTGCTGGTCGCTTTCCATCAAAGCCGTCGCGCAGGCAATGAGCTGGAGCCACGCATCGGCGCCCGCCATGAGGCTGGCCTGCCGCATCTGTGCGATGTCCTCGCGCGGCGCCGCGCCGCGGACGAACAGGCAGTCGCCGATAAAGGCCCGCTCCTCACGGTCTCGCGTGGCGAAGGCGGACAGCATAAAGTCGTCATCGTCATCGTGACCGCCGTCCGAGCTTTGCTGTCTGTGATCTTGATGGTGCGGATGTGAGCGCATTCTAGAGGTCGTCGCTGGCGCTGCGCTACCGCCAGGTTCATCTTGAGCTACCGGTAGGGCTGTTGAAGCAGCAGCCTGTGGGCACTCCTTGGCTGCCATGGCGCGCAATTGCCGGCGAGTATCCTAAAGAGCGAAAAAAACGCACCGCAAAGTCAATACTTGCTGCTAGCTTTGGTGGTTTCGGAGTGAGCCTTCACAAGGAGGCGTGAAAGATTTGCCAGAGGACCAAAGAGGTGATAGTGATCGCCGGCGACGGGCGCTCTGGCAGCCTAGCTAACAATGACATAATAGTCATCCATGATCGGAAGAGACACCGGCAAGACTTTCCCACAGACTCGTCATGAAAGAATGTTAAAGCTTTGTTGCTGCTTAAGAGATGGTCGTGCGCTTGTGTGGTGAGAAGAAGCAACTTCACGAGAACCTGGACGGTCTTATGTGAAAGTCGTGAATAAATATTAAGTGGGGCTTACGGGACGAGGTGTCACAACAACGGTCACTTTACGGCAAGGTAGAAGCTCGCTGCTGACTGTCCGTAGCAAGCAATTCCCAAAATTATAAGCATGAAGGCGTGAATAAGCCGCGAACATCACGTAGAGAACAGTTTGTTAGTAGCTTCTAAAATGAACTTGATATACACTCTAGGGTAGAGCTTCAGGGCTGCTCCGCGGTCTGCAACCTCAAATCATAGCCCCGTCTCCGCCAAAGGAAGGAGCGCATAGGAGAGACTAGTATTACATTCGGCAACGGATATCTTTTTACGAGCGGACGTTGTTGGAGGCCTTAGGAGGGTCGTACACAATCTTCCTCGTCTTGACCGCGGCCCACTTGTATCTCTTGATCCAGACGCTGAGAGCGAAGAGGACGGTTGTGACGGTAAGAACCTTCAGGCCCATACGCTTGCGGTCGTCCATCTCGGGCTCAGCAGCCCAGTTGAGGAACTCGACGACGTCCTTGGCCATCTGGGATGTGGTGGCGGGGGTCTCATCCTCGTACTCGACAAGTCCGTCGTACAGGACACGGGCCATGGCGATACCGGTGCCGGGGAAGTAGGGGTTGAAGTTGAGACCAGCGCCGACCTGAGCTCCCGCAGGAGGCTCCTCGGGGTAACCGGTAAGCAAGCTGAAGAGGTAGTCGCAACCGCCGTGGCGGGCCTTGACGATCAAGCTCAAATCCGGGGGAAGAGCACCATTGTTGGCAGCGCGGGCGGCTTCGTCATTCTTGTAGGGGGCAGGGATGTAATCGGAGAGCTTGCCGGGGCGCTTCTCAATGTCACCCTGGTCGTTGGGCTCGCTGTCGTACTCGTTCGCCTCGGCGAGGACCTTGGCCTCATCGACCGTCAGGATAGTACCGACGAGTGTTCGGTAAGGGACACGGCTGAGAGAGTGGCAGGCAGCGCAGACTTCCTGGTAGACCTGGAAGCCACGACGAAGACTGTTGAGACATTAGCAAGGCTAATTCCAGCGTCATCGTTGACTACAATGAAGATTCTTACGCCTGGTGATCAAAGGTCTTCAGCCACTGGTTGTGAACCCAAGGATAGGCAGTCGGGTGCAGACTGTGAGACGAAAGTTAGTCATGTCGTCATCATAAGAACGACTGTATCAGAGAGCCAGGATTAGACGTCCAGACCGCCTGAACATAGCCTGGACAATCTATCCCCGTATCTGCGCAAGTGTCGAGTGGGACGACGTACCCTTCCTCGGCAGGTGTCATGGCGTGAGCGGTGCTACCGTAAAGGTGGTAGTACCAGGCGACAGAGCCGATGGCGGCGACAGTCGAGGCGGCGGCGGCCATGTTGAGTCTGGCGGGGACTCGGCAGCTCCGGCGTTTGAAAAGATGGTCCGCTACAATGAGTAAATCCAAATCAGCATCATGTCGAAATGATTATTCGGTGGCCGTCTTCCACCACCACCACCACCACCACCACCACCACACCCGAGGCAAGCTCTCATCTTCGTGCCCACTGCACTGCGAGCCATGGGACATTCGGGCGTAGCCTCCCATGATGCGTCTCAGCGAGCGTGGTATGTGCTGGTGGCGTGCTGTTGGTGGTGGTGGTGGCGGCGTTTTGATCGTCGTCGTACCTTTGTGAAGGCGGAGGCGCCATTTCTAGCACAGCCGAGGATGCGCGTCGAGCGCATGGTGGTTCTAGCGAGCATTTCGGGCGGGGCTGCTGCTGCGAGCAAGCACTACTCCGGGATGATGGCAGGTGTGCAGCAGGCGACGGAGCGGCGAGAGTGATTGATGCGAGGCAGACCGTCGAGGGCGCTCTCGTCTATCGTCGTCGTGGAGGTTAAGCCTGGGTCGTCGGGTCGAGCAGCGGGCAAGGCGGCGCTGGGGGAGAAAATTGGCTCAAGCCTTAGCAATTGGGAAACGACAGCCTCCCATTGGGCTGGCCGGGTGTTCCAGCTCTTTAACTCCACCCGACACGTGACCTGAGCCTGGCTTCCACGGAGAGCGGGGCTGGAAAGGTACTCTGCAGGCCTTGGTGGGAAGGTGGGCGTCTTTGTACATTGTGTCAGCCAGGAACAAACCGGGTTGTCCGTCACTTCGTGCGAGCATTCGTGATGTTTTGAGGCAGTTGCCAGATGCAGGTGAGCTTTAAGCGCTTGGCGCCAACACACAATAAGTAGAAAAGCTGCCAGCTGTCTTTCTTTCTTTACTTTTCTATGGTCAACCAGAATTTCTGCTCATAGAATCCTGCTAGCCAAGGGCATCCTCGCATGCCAACAGCAAACATCAAAAACAGGTGCATCAAATCCACCATCGCTTTCCTGAAGGGAGAAGAGGTACTTTAGTCACTTGGCGGTAGATACAGTGATCCATTTCACAATGCTGCACACCTTGGAGTGGTCGAATACGCCTGCCTACTCGGTCTTTGGCTGCCTGCTGTGGTTCGCGCGCGGCACATCCAACCCACTAGCAGGCATCATTCATAGAGTGATCACTACATAGGTGTAGGCAGAAGTCAGTTTGTTTGCACCTTATAGATCGAGAATTTCAAAAATGAAAGTCGCGTTTCACTCATGGCAGTAACACAACAGCAAGAGAGAAATCCAGCAGCCAAGGACACTCTACGACAAAAACATGGCGGATGAGGAGCTCTCTGACATGGGTTCACCAGCGCCATCCCAAGCCGCAGCAGTAGCAGCGAGGCGAGTCCTCCTCGAAATTCCGGAACTACTCGAGATCGTCCTGAGTCTCCTGGCCGCTGCAGCCCCGCGAGACGCCCTCGCCAACGCGACCCGCGTCTGCCGGACATGGTCCGCCGTCATCAATGCCTCGCAGTCTGTCCAGGAACTGTTATTCTTCTTACCCGTCAGGACCAATATTGACCCAGTGACGAGCCGCTGGCAGGGCATGTCGGCAAACCCGATCCTGCAGTCTGTGTTCCCGGTACGCCTGATGACCAATACGAGGAGCCGACTCCGTTCCAGCCTCCCGCGCTCTCTAGAAGAGGGAGAAGGAGCAGTACAAGGCTCGCGAGAACAGCAGCAGCAACGGACACCGAGAGCCACGACGTTCCGGGACAGTGGACTACAGCGGTACCTGCGCATGGTCAGCAGGGAGAAGCCATTCTGGGCGACGGAGGACCGGTTCTCGCGGCCAGATGCGAGTTGGCGTAGGGTGAGTCGCTTCTTATTAAAAAACTCGATGTATGGTGTGTTGTGATGGATATATTTGCTGCCACCTCCGGGGGGGTTATTGATAAATAGCAAAAATTAATTGACAGCTTTGAGACTTAGATGCTCGTATGCCAGCCTGTATCCACCCCAGCCATCTCTACAGACCGGGCTACCGTTCTGAGCTCCCAACATGACCACTCTACACCCGAGGAAACCCAGGCCCAGAGTCCGTCCTCCTCCGAGCCACAGAATCTCCCACGACCAACAGCGACATTGAGCTATGCTGCTTTCGAGCACCACGTGCAGTCCCTCCGTGCGGGCCATGTCTACGACCTCGCTAAGATGACGATGGCCGCAGCAGCCGCGATACAGAGACGTAACGGCAGCAGTGAACCATACGGTATACGCCTCGAATGGAGGTTGGCGAACAGCAGCCTGTACCTGTGCATGGACGGCAGGGAATTGCAAAGCCGGTCCTTTTCCAGACTCGTCGACTTCTCAGGGTGAAATGAAGCCTTCCACGGACAAGAAAAGTCGGCTGCGGGGCGCAAGTAAGAACAATCCCACAGAGTTGGTCAATGGTGCAGTACACCACCGTTTTTGTTGCACTAACCCATTTTCCTGGGGCATCACAAAAAACGAGGAGACGCAGTACGTGTAGCTCTGAGAGCACATCAGGAAGAAACTTCTGCTTTTTCATGTATTTGGCGTCCTTGTTTCGCGTTCGCCTGTCATGCGTTTCTATGACTGTAAAACACAAGTCCGGGATATCTTACCCAAATTCTCTTTCCGTTCGCTTTTCGTGCCTCGAAAACTCCTGATAAACCAGAACGCACGGCATAACGTACGACCAGATCTCAACCAGGACTCAGCCTCTATGCGGCAAGTGGCACGACCCGCCGACGAGAGAGACACGTAACCATGACACTCTCGAATAGGGTTTATGTCGTCGCTCTACTGGCTATTCGTACCCTGCAGCTTTCTCCGCTCCTTTACTGCGTCGGCGAGTGTAGCCAGCACGGATTCTGTGTCTTGCCAGCCGATGCAAGCGTCTGTGATGCTGACTCCGTACTTGAGGCCGGCAGGGCCTTCCTTGGGCACCTTCTGGTTCCCTGTAGAAGTCATCGTCAGTAACTATGGATGTTCATACGAAGGGAGAAGCAGTAGAACGATGACAACACGTTCACACGTAGTAGAGAAATTACATACCCTCGTTGATATTGCTCTCAATCATGAGGCCCATGATCCCGGACTCGCCATTGGATATTTGCGCGGCAAGGTCGGCCGCGACCTTAGGCTGGTTCTTGTGATCCTTGAGCGAGTTGCCGTGGCTACAGTCGACCATGAGGCGGGCGTTGAGGCCAGCCTTCTCGAGCGCGGCCTTGGCCTCCGCGATGCTCTTGGAGTCGTAGTTGACGCCCTTGGTGCCTCCCCGGAGGATGACGTAGCAGTCCTCGTTGCCAACGGTGCCCACAATGGCGACCACGCCGGGCTTTGTGACAGATAGGAAGTGGTGCGGGTGGCGGACAGCACCAATGGCGTCGATGGCGACCCCCAACGTGCCGTCGGTTCCGTTCTTGAAGCCTACAGGGAAGGACAGACCAGAGGCGAGCTCACGGTGCAGCTGGCTCTCCGTTGTCCGGGCGCCGACGGCGCCAGCGGACAACAGGTCGGCCGTGAACTGGGGGCTGATAGTGTCGAGCATTTCACTGGCAAGGGGCATGCCCTTGTCGGTCAGGTCGACGAAGAGTTGCCTCGACAAGCGCAAACCCTTGTTGATCTTGAAGCTGTTATCAATGTCGGGGTCGTTGATCAGGCCCTTCCAGCCCACTGTCGTCCGGGGCTTCTCAAGATAGGCGCGCATGACAATCAGTAACTCGTCCTTGTACTTCTCCTTCTCCTTGATTAGCATGTCGCAGTACTCGAGGGCGGCTTTGGGGTCGTGGATCGAGCAAGGGCCAATGATGATGAGGAGGCGATCCTTGGGATCGGTGCCATTGACGACGGCAGCGACCTCATCTCTGCTCTCAATGACGGTCTTTTTGGAGTTTTCGGTCTGGGCAATTTCGTGCTGGAGGAGATCGGGCGGCGTGAGAGGGTTGTAGCCGCGGACTAGAAGCCTGGACGTTAGCAGCGTGTAGGAATACGTGCAACAGGAAGTTTGTTTGCAAATTCTAATGGTCATGCATACTTCTCCAATCTTCGCTGGCGCCCTTCTGGCCAACATCTTTGTTCTCGATGTAGAAGCTCTGGAAATTTTGGGTTGTGTTAGTGGCAGCTCCTGCCAGCTTCACTGGAGTCGAAAGCGCCCCTGCCCGTCGCGAACGGTGTACTCACAGACATGATGTCTGATCTGTGTAAATCCGGATGTGGCTCAAGTTGCAGAATTTGACCAGGCGCGAGCAAGTTTGCAAGGCCAAAGAGATTTTTGTAGGAAGGAAGCTTGTGCTTTGCTGGACTTGGGCAGCTTTGCTGTCTGAGTTTGTCCGGTAGACTTTCTGACAAGGGTCCCGCCACTTACTCCGTTGTGCGCCCGAGGGCCGACAATGACAGCATTCTAGGCCCATGCCGCTGATCCTAGAGCACCCTGTTCCGTGCCCACCTGGGCAAATGCCTCGATGCCGGTTGGCTGCACGCGCACTTCCAATGCCACCTCAAGGTCATGGCGGGGTCATGCAATGAATGACGCCCCGGTTTGCGGAGCTCAGCCGTGCCAGAATGCAACGTAGAAGCCGTTCATGGCCCACCCTGAGTCACTCTTCTTCAGCTCTCCGGACTAAAGTTGTTTAAATTGTGACGAGCCAAGGTCGCGGCTGCGTTGGCTAGGTTCTTGCGTGGCTTGCTCATCAATTCGATCGTAGGAACCCAGATCGATTCTTCCTGGGCGTTGTTCGTCGTCAGCGTTCAATTTCCGACTTCTTCTACATATATTTGTGCTGTTGGTGTTTAGAAGGCGGACTTGTAGAAACCGGTGATTAATTACTGAGGTCGCTTCAATTGCTTTCACACAATATCGATATTTACAATCCTGATGTCTTCCTCAGGCTTCTCCTTGTGCGTTCGGGCATTTTCGATCTTGTGGATCACATCCAGGCCTTGCACTGCTCTTCCAAATACAGTATGCTTGCCATCCAGCCATTGCGTCTTCTCCGTCGTGATGAAGAACTGACTGGCGTTCGTGTTGGGCCCCGCGTTCGCCATGCTGACAGTGTACGGCTTATCGTGCTTCAAGGTGCTAAATTCGTCTTCAAACTCCCTGCCCCAGATACTCTCACCACCGGTGCCGTCGCCGAGCGGGTCGCCGCCCTGGATCATAAACTTGCGGATTACACGGTGGAAAATAGTGCTGTTGTAGTATCCACTCCGAGAATGTGTGACAAAATTCTCGACAGCCTTTGGCGCGGCATCAGGGAACAGCCGAATGTGGATGTCACCATATGTCGTGTGTAGAACGGCGCCTGTGCCAGTTTGCGCCTTCTTCTCTTCAGTAGCCTTCTTCCCGCCCAGCGCTGCTGGTCTCTCATTCTGTACGTCTCTTGTCGATTTCGAGACATCTTCCTCGTTTGTGAACATGTAGAACCGGACCTTGCCAATTGCCGTCGCGACGAGGATGGGATCGCGGGTCTCCGATTCCTGCAGCAGTGGATTGTTCGATGCGGCCATTTCAATCGTGGTAACACCCTTCTTCAGCGGCTGGCCCTGGTAGATGGCCAAACTCAAAGGCCGAATATGCTCATCCTTGCCGTATACCTTGACAACCTGATTCGTCAGAGTGTTGAGGACTTTGATGCCGAGCATGGAACCATACAGGAGAAAGTTGCCGGATTCATCGAAGATGACGTTGGCTTTGTTCCTGTAAGTAGCTGATTCGATCTCTCGTTCTGCTGCAAGCCTCCTGCCAAAGTCAACACCATCGAGCTTCAGCATGGCTGTGCCGGCCTGCTGCATCTCTTCGACAACCTGCAGAGACTCGTCATAAGTCCGGTAGAGCTTCGCTGTGCCGAACTCAAAGACGCGGATCTTGCGATCCGGGAGCGAAAATGTGACAAATTGATGCCCTGAGGGCGATATCGATATGCTCGTTGGAACAGATTTCGCCTTCTTGAAGTCGAACAAGCTGGTCGAGCTCTTGTATTGGTAAACATTATCCGGCTTCTCGTAGTTGGAATTGGGCGACCAATATTCAACCATGCCATTGTCATCGGCGGACACGACGCAGTCGAAGGCGTCGTTGAAGGCCATCACAGAGACCACGTTGCGGTGCAGGCTCTTGATTGTGTGCATTGGTTCTCGGCTCTCTCCTCTCCCATCGAATATGTGAATCAAGGGCTTCGCGTCATCGGTGACGGCGAGCAAGGGAAGCGTAGCGCCGCGCTTGTGCACCCAGCAAATGCACCGTGGGTCGAAGTCTACAGTGAGCATGGACAACAAGTCGAAGGAGATAACGTCGAAGATCTTTATGGTCTTGTCGGCACCAGCCGTCGCAAAACTGCGTCCGTCGCGGCTGACGGAGACTGATCGGATCTCGCCTTGGTGCGCCTTGAACTCCTTGACAAATTCGATTCCTTGCGCGACCTTTTTCCAGAACTTGACTACGCCGTCAACGGAGCTCGTGATGAGGAAGTCGGTCAAGGGGGTGACGGTCAAAAAGGACAACTGCTCCTTGTGCATCAGCGACTTTGAGTACCGGGTCGACTTGGGCAAGGCGGCAATGTACAGTTTCTCGTAAGGAAGCACGCGGCGCTTCTTCTTGGGGGCCGCGGAGGGCAACTGCGGGCCCATGTCGTCGTCATCGGAAGAGTTGTCTAGATTTGCAGAATAGAGTCAGCGACGGTATTTGTCTAGCAACGATGTCTGCGGTGAGGACCTGGGGTGTTCGTACCTGATTCATCCTGAGCCGCGAATTCAGAATGACTCCTCTTGTTCGACCTATTATCGTCGTCTTCGTCCTGGATGTCTGCCATGGTGATCTCGGGACGCTCAAGCTCTGTAATGCTTGGACAGTGACGCAGCCGAGGAGGGAAGCTTGGTGTGCTTGCGGTGGTTGTGCGGGCTGCGCAAGAAGTTGTCGCGGACGCGCTTCGTCGAGGAAGCCTTGCTTAGACTGAGAAATGCAGCAACAAGCAGGGGAGTCTTGGCAGCGCCTTCGTAGCTGCATTGAAGCAACAGGGCCCGTGATTGGTCAATTCGTGCTCCACGACAAGTCGTGCACCCAAACACCGGCCAAGCACTCAGATGCCTTCAGCCTTCTTGGCCCGCGACAATATGGGTAGCAAACCTCGTACAGACCAAATCTCAGGATGGCTATTCAGTATGCTTGGCCTTCTGCTCCGTAGATTAGTACCAGACCCTACAGTAGCGAGCACCTTCCTGGATATTGGGAGCTGAGTGTCGAGGTGGGCCTGCCGTGGTGGACATGATGGGGCACAGCTGTAAGGATAAGGCCCGAAGTCCGTAGGACCTCGGGAAGCTTCTGGTAAACGTCATTCACCAGATCTGTGCCTTCAGGACCCTTCCCACTCGACCCGAAGCTGCCGGCGAGAGACAACCTGAAAATGTACATGCGACAACTTCATAATCTGCCAACTCGGTCGAATTTTGCTAAACCATCTTCCCTTGTCCTTGACATTCTGCATTACATCATCACCCGGAAATTCCATCGCAGCAACCACAATGGCTCGCCATCCGCTACAGCGGCTTTCAGCCCCGTCGCGACAGTTTTCATTGTTGCTGCATCTCGCTGGCATAGCCTCATTTTCTGCCTCGTTCCGCTTCCTCGATACATGGGAGACTCCCATGAGCGAGTCCTATGGTGGTAACTACCAGTTCCTGACGATCTTGGGCCTCTGCTTTGCAATGGCCACCTTCATCGTCGCCGCCTTGGCCGACCTGACTTTGTCGCCGCAGCTCTTCGCCGCCAAGAACGCCCTGTCTACCTTTTCCACGCCGCTTGAGGTTCTCATCAGCGTCCTCTACTGGGGCCTCTGCGCCATCGATAAGACTTTAGTCATACCGCCAGACATGTCCCTCGACTTCCTGCCCGACTTTGGGTTCCACGCTGCACCAGCCATCTTCCTTGCCCTCGACATGCTGCTTCTGAGCCCCCCCTGGGCAATCCGCGGCTACACAGCCATGGCCCTGAGCCAAATGCTGGCCTTTGCCTACTGGTACTGGGTCGAACTCTGCTTCTCTAAGAATGGATGGTTAGTCAGACCCCTCTACCTGGACTGCCACGTGCCGAGCGCAACAGTCATACTAAGCTCCATCTGCCCAGGTATCCTTATCCCATCTTTGACATCCTATCGATCCCGCAGCGGGCCATGCTCTTCGCTGTGTCTGCTCTCATCATGACAGTTAGCAGCGCTGCGCTCAAGTGGGTCTACGGACAGGCCAATGGGTACGAGTCGATCAAGAGAGAAGCCGTCAAAGGACCGATGAAAATGACCAGCTCAAAACGGTCATGAATATGGTCCTTCTAATTCGGGATAAAACATTACTATGAAATAGAGAGCCTTTTGCACTGAACTGGGGTACTCTCCGCCAGTGCTCTGGCCAAAGTATCCCGAAGTAGCCACACTCACTGCCCGGCAGGGTTGCAGGCATCACATGTGATCCTCCTGTGCCTCTGCTGGCCTCGGAAATACAGCAAAGTTAGCTCAAACACACTGTGTAGATATGTGTGATGTCGGGCTTCTAGAAACATTACTAAACAGTTGGCAGAGCAATACTTGTATGATGGCTTTTTCAGCCGGGTTTTGGGCTGGACGACATTGTTACAGTATGAAGGGAACGAGCACCTTGAACATATGCTGATTGGGCCCCCAGTACTTGCTGGATTTGAACCTTGGAACTCACAGCGGGACATTCGCTAGCGTGGGAAGTCACTGGTTGTGTCATCTCAAAGCCCAGGTCGACCGTCCCCTTCACGATCGAGAGAGGATGGAGCTAAAGTGAGGGGCTTCCCCATCCTCCTTACAGCTTCTCCAAGCGTCCAGCCTTGTGCCTCCACGTCGGAGGTCAATCCCGATAGCCTTATCTGCATCCATTCGCAACACCCCTCCCCCTGGCCCTCTCCATGGCTACCTGCTCGGTACCCGTATGCCCCAGGATTCCCGGAAACTGCATTCTTCCCAACCTCGCCTCACGAATACTCTGCAACGTCATTTTTGATGGGTTTCTGAGACATCGTCGCTGATCGCGTAATTTCGACTGTTTAGCTTCAGCAGGTCTGCCCACCACAGCCAGCTGCTGTCGCCATCCTTGCGCACCTAGATCGGCTCCTTTGCCGATGTCATCCTCTAGGGTATGGAGCACAGAGCGCATGCAGCCCCAGTCTCGTGATCCCTAAGAGAGCAGACAAGACCTCTCCAGCCCCGACAGCATTGCGGCTCTGTGAGATGCCCCGGCCCAGGAAAGCCGATGCTCCAGAACCCAAGCGACGGAGCCGACATGGATGCTGGTGTGTATTCATGGCTCTGCATCCCTAATCCAACCTGCGCCGTGACGTCCGGAACTGACTCGTCCGCCCTCCCAGGCCATGCAAGCATCGAAAGATAAAATGTGGCGAAGAGCGACCAAACTGCACAAAGTAGGTCGTCTCCACGAACCAACTTCGAAAGCGGGCTTGTCGGGTTTCGTGGTAGTCCATTTCAGCTTTCGGTAGTACTAACACGGATCCTACTAGCTGCGAGAAGGCTGGCGAGGAATGCGACTACAGCATCAGACTCAACTGGGACGGACGTCGAGGTAAAGGCAGCGAGGGTATCATTCAATTTGCCCCTACCTCAGAGGCACTGCCAGCTTCCGCCGTGCCTGCGAAGGGCTTCAAGCTGGTGCACACGTTCCCGGCAGCCGAAGCGGCCCCTTCGCGCCGTGTAGAGCCACTCAGCACAGCTTCCGGGCCTTCGTCTTCAAAGGCAGGCACAGCGAAAGACACTGCTGGTTCCGCTGAAGATACAGCCGTGAACAATGTTCCCACCACTCCTAGCGATGTCGGTATTTTCCAGCGGCCAGCAAAACGAGTCAAACACAACAAGACAGACAGCCGACCTGCCGGGTCCCCAAGGAGAGGGGAGCGTGCTGCATCGACCTCTACTGTTGATTCTAACACCACACAGTCCAAGCTCAGCGACGTGTCAGAACTATCACCATGGGCCGCAGGGTCGCCATCAATATCTCTGTCACCTATGTACACGAATGACGAGGCATCATTGGTAGAATATGGCATGACCGCTGACACTTCCCCCAGTCTTCCACGCCTCTCGCTCAACGCCATATTGGCTGGCTTACCCGGCCAGGCTGGGACACCTGAGGGTGCAACAAACTCTTCCAGTGCACGGCTTCCACCATTACATTCCCAACTACACCAGACCTACTACGGTCTTGATAGGGGCTTTTTGGATCGTGACATTGGTCGGAACGATGACCAGAATGCGATCTCAGGTCACTCCCCCCTGCTTCAACGTGATGCACTCGATACTCCTTCCGAGTTCGAGCACGAGTTGTTTCCACTCGAGTTTGGCTTTGGCATGCAGCAAAACTCTCCCAGTAATGAGACGAATAACTATTACGCCAGCCCGGTACCTATCTATATATCACGCGAGCTGGAACCTTTACCACAGAGGTGTGTCGATCTGGCTGCAATGCACTGATGTGGATTTCAACGAGACTAATACCTGGTACTGCTCAGATTACTGGATAACCCAATGAATATCTTAGTAAGTTATGAGTTGCATATAAGCCGACTGATCTTAACCGGGCACCTTGCTGACACTATTTATAGTATTTTGTACGTGTCGTGACCGGCCGCTACTTTGACAAAAGCTAACATCTTCGAAGCACCATTTCTTGACTCATACTGCTCGAGGTAAGTACACCCAAGAAATGTTCGTGTTATCAAAAGCCGCGTGCTCACCCATATATAGTCCTTGTACCTTTTGACGACAAGCATGCGAATCCCTTCCGAATGATTCTTCCGCAAATAGCTGTCAAGAACGATAGTCTTCTTGCATTGCTGCTTGCTTACTCAGGTAAGTAGGCTCTACGAGGAAACTTCCAGATCTGGACGTAGTTTTGTGCTAATTCGACTGCCTTTGCGTAGCCTGCCATCGGGCGCGTATTCTAAACCAGCCCGAACCCACCCTAAGGATATCGCTCTGGCTCGAAGATGTTTTTCCCGAGCTGCGCAAAGCACTAGAGGACAAAGACAAGAACTTCTCTAATGCCAATCTGGCCACGGCCATAATGATCGCCTCGCTCGAGATCATCTCACCGACTGTGTTCGGGTACAGCATCTCGTGGCAGAAACACCTGAACCTCGCCCGCGAGCTCATCACCAGCCGCCCAACAGGCCTACACGGTGGGACACTAGCAAGCAACTTCAGGGACGACCATGTGTCATCCTTCCTATGGAGTTGGGCCGCATTCCTCGACGTACTAGGCAGCTTGAGTGGCGGTCGCCACGCCGCCGCCTCGTCGTCATCCTCTTCGCCACACCAGACGCAGTGGATATTTGACTACGAGCTCGACGATATCGTCGACGGCTACGACGAGATCGACTGCGTCATGGGCTTCACGACGCGCTGCATATACCTGCTTGCAAAGATTGCCAGTCTCGCGAGCCGGTGTGATGCCGAACGTATCAGTGACGAGCACGAGATCCGGCCCGACTGGCGACCCGGCGAGGACGTAGTCCGGCAGGCCGAGGAGCTCCGCGGAGGGCTCATCAACAGCCTGGGCTGCCCGCCCGTGCCGTGCAAGCACATACACAACCACGGCGACGTCGAGAAGTGGGACCGCAGGAGCCTGACGGCCACCAACGAGGCCACGCACTGGGCCGCCATGGTGCACCTGTACCGACGCGTGCTGGGCCGCACGGCCGAGGACGACGAAGACGTCGTGCACGCCGTGCGTCGCATCTTTGCGTGCCTCGACCTCATCGAAGTCGGCAGCGCGGCCGAGTCCGGCTTGCTGCTACCCATGTTTACCGCAGGCTGCGAGGCCCGGACCGAGACGACCCGGTCACAGATACTGGAGAGGTTCTTGGTCGCGGAAAAGGTTGGGATTGCAAAGGTATGTGGGTGTTGGTCCTTACTCCTCTTCTCTCTCTCGCGCAGTCACTTTAAGTTTCTCGCCATGCCTTTCATAATCCCTTCTACTTTGCCTGTCGCTGTCTCTGGCGTCATGGTGTGACCGCCGCGGCTGTAAGAAACACTGACGCGTTCCTTCCAACACAGGTGCATAGCGCCCGCCGCCTAATGCAAGAGGTCTGGCGCACGCAAAAGCCATGGGAGACACTCGTCAGCACCGAGTTCCTGGGATAATGTGTCAGGGAAGGTGAGGAGTGTTGTGCCCCAAGGCCATGGTGCTTGAACACGAAGCGTATAATTCACGAGAACAGATCCTCCCATCTCTAATAACGCATAGGTGGAGCTGGCTGGGCCACATGCTCCTGTTTATTTGCAGCTTCCTAGCGAAATGCATGCATCTGACGAAGCTTATAGCACAGCTTGCCATCGGATGCAGATAGTCCGCACTTAGAAAACGTCACGCAGGACGGCTCGACGGATTCGGCAAACTCGCTGGCACGGAGCTTTTTATAATAAAGTTCTTTTTAATGAGCAGGGCACCCCCCAAACCTTCCCTGCAGGAATCATGAGTCGCCCACCATGTTCGCCAAGCCAAGGTGAACTACCGGTGCACCACCGTTAATATCAGTTTGCCATCGTTTACATGTAAAGCATGGGGGAGTTGTGGATGCTGGAAAAGATGCATGACTCTGGAGTAGATAGACGATCGAGACGCGAGTGCCCTTCCTCCCGCCTCGCCGCCCACCCGAGTGTGACCCCCAACAGAGGCCGATGCTGTACCCGCAAAGGAGATACCGGATATTGATACTGAAATAGAGCGAATGGGCTGTTCTGCCAATCTATCGGTAATTGAACATGATACTGTACGGAATAGCGCCTCATCACTCCTCGAAACTATGCGCGTTCCAGAGTCCCCTTCCATTGCTAAAAATCAGGCAGTGAGAGCACTGTCCCCGCCTGCGTGGGCTTGAGCTGGGATGCACACGCCATGCCACTCGAGCGATTGCTCCCCCTGGCCTGTCTCCCCCAAATCCCAGTACCTCGGCAACCGCACGGCATGCCGGATTAGTGCAGCATTGTATGTACGCAGTAGGTATGCATCACGTCGGTAATGCGCGGCCGGGCTATTCTTCAGAAGCAATAAGCCCGCCGACCCGAGTGGCCCATGGGGTGACGTAGGCAGTTGTTTTGTATTATTATTGGAAGTGAGTGTGCATGTGTTCTGCTGGGTGCGCAGTTTAGGGGCACCATTGAGATACAGTATGCGTACACTGGACTGGGCACCTTACACTAGTCATGCGGTGGAAAAGCGTGGCGTTGGGTTTCCCGGCAGCATGCAGCTCACTGCTTGAAGTTCTGGCAATTTCACACTCTCCACTAACCAACAAGTCCTGCCCGGGCGCGGCATGCATGGCACTATTACCGTTCCGACCCGTCAACGGTTCTTGGAGCAAAAGCCGTCAGGACCTGTCGGGTGGAGCCAGAGCCCAGGGCTGCCTGCTGCTGTACGACACGTCGACACGTGTGATTCATAAGTACCTGGTGCTATAAAAGACGGGCTGATGTGACCTTGGGCTTCGCTTAGTAGAGTGCGTGGCGTATTGGCCATGTGGCACAGTTGTCAGGATCCTTCATGTGCGTGTGTTCAGAGGTCAAGGACCCCTCTCCCCCCCCGGCCGAGGCTAGCCAAACAAAAAGTGACGCATTTTCCCACTCTCGCCCACCATATGGGTATAGAAAATGCGTCATTTTTTGGTTGTTTGATCAGCCCCGGCCCCTTCCTGGACTCTCAGGTCCGAATTAATGCAGATAGCGAAAGGACAGCCGCTAACTGCCAATGCGCTACGGACGCTGGGCGGCATCTTAATTGCTAGGATGCGCATGACATGGAGCAAAGGCTGAACGTCGGGGCAGGGAGCCGCCAGGGGTGCTACCAGGGTCAAGGACAAGGGCAGTTGTCGAATTCGAGCATTAAAGGGGGTTTCGTACGATGATCTTGTCGCCTTTGGTCTTGATCAAAGGCCTACTACGCTATGTAGTCGGCCTGGCCGTTTCTTATTACTTGCTAGGTACTCGGTGCCCATGCAGAAAAGGTTCTAGGAAACGTGTCTGGAATGAGCGCGCTCTGCGGCCATGTCATGGACGGTGGAATGCGCGACACTGCAGAGATAAGCTCTGATATGGCATCTCACGCGGGTGTTCAAACCTTCCTAGCACCCTCGAGACAAGCACGTAGTACTCCGGACGCGCCGCCTTGTTGTGTTGCTAATTCCTGCATCTGGTCGAATTGGGTTTATTCCGTCTTTGGCCGAGTCATGCCATCGGCCATTTACAGCCAGGCGGAGGACAAGCCGGCTCATGATGCACATCTTCTCCTCTTCCGGGGGTAAGACGACTAAGTCTACATACTCAAGTACCCGCTCACACAGAGATCCACCAAGACTGTGAGCCCGATTGCTGCCGCTGAACCCACCCTAGCTTGCCTAGCTCTAGCCTGTCTAGCGGGCGGGAGTGATAATGTTCGCGTCGCTAACCTATGTATGCTAGCCATACCCCAGATAAGATGTGCAGTTCATATTTTATGGAGTTCATCTCTTTTCATGCGGTGCTTAGTTCACCACCACGGCATTTCGGATCACACGTACAATGAATGCGAGATATTGAGTACAATCGGCACAATGGGTCATCATTTGACCTTCAGCCCCCAGGGACCTCCGCGGTCGACATTGTCGCCTCTTCCTGATGGTTGGATCCAAGGCATGCTGGGCGTTGGGGTTATTGGCGCCATCTCCTTCGCTTCAACGACAATCCTATTCCTATACATGACATATGCCATGGTCGACTGGCATCGCCGCCCCCGGCATGCCCAACGCTTGGATGGGCGAGCAGCCAGTGTGCAGACGACTCCGGACCTGAGCCTCGGCCTCGACGTCAAGTATCTTGTCGCTTCGCAAGGCAGCAGCAGGCCAACCTCGAACACAAACATCGATCAGCTCTTTGCGGAGGAAACAGCAAAAACTCGTTCGGCATCACCAGAGGACAACAAGGCGGGACATGTCCAGGTAGAAGTGGAACCGGTCACGCTGCCTACCAGTAACCCGTTCCTGATCCTCATCTACAACCTGCTCGTGGCGGATGCCATTTCAGCGCTGGAGTTCATGCTGAACTTGGTATGGGTCTCTTCGGATGGCATCTTCGTGCCATCTTCGACTTGTGAGCTACAAGGGCTGGCTGCTGGCGTTGGAGCAGTTGCACCGTCCACATTTCTGGCGGTGATAGCGTTGCACACCTATCTCGTGATCGTCTGGGGTTACAAGATTCGGCAGAATAGCCTGAGGTGGTGCATTGGATTTGCATGGTCCTTCGTCATCTTGATGCCACTGCTAGGGCTCGGCATATCGCGTAACGGAGAGGGAAATGGAGGATGGTATATCCGTGGAGATACATGGGTAAGTCGCATAACCTCGAGCGATCGAGTTCCTTCCGCCGTTTTGTTTCTTTGTCCGCATTGGAAGCTGACAGTTGTGATACTGCGGCATAGTGCTCTGCGAATGACGAGTATGAAGGACTCCGGATATGGACCGAGTTTGCGCCTGTCACGCTTGGCCTCTTAGCCACCGTTAGTCTCTATCTCCTAATTGGCATGTCCTTGTTGCGACGCAAGTGCTCCGGGCGCCATATGCCGTCGCCGAGTGTGACGTCTGAGAGTCGTCGGGAGCTTTCGGGGCACCATCCTGCCTTCTTCATATACCCGCTGATCTACCTTGCGACTATGGGGCCATTGGGCATCTGCCGAGTTTTGATCATGACAGGCCGAGAACTGGAGACGGTGTACTACTTTGTTGGCGGGTCGATCATTGCCTCGCAGGGGGCTATGAACTGTCTCTTGTGGACGGTCACGATCATGATCTTATCCAGAGAGGAAATCGAAAAGTTTGGGCTTGACCAGTTCGTTAGGACGCCAGACGACCGCGTCTTTGGCAACATAGTCTACATCCAAGGCGGAAGTCGAGCAGACGAGCCGCGAGATGTCGCACAACGCGAGAGGTCGCGCCGAGGGTTCACTAGGATGGCTTCTGTGCTTGGGCACGAGAGTCGCAGCGAGACAAAGCGAGGAAGGCTAGAGAGGAGCAGTAGCCAGCTCTCCCTGCGGCATCATTCTGCGCAACCACAGCGAGGTATTCAGCTGGAGACGATTACGACAATCATAGTAGAAGACGGGAAGTCAGCCGATCATATACGGCACTGAGAAGAAAACTGAGATCATCAACAAACAAATTCTGCGGCAGATCGATTCCACGACTCGTGAAGTGAAGTGGATGAGAGAGTGATTCTAAATCGTGTCTTGAGAATGTGAATGAAGCAAAACGCAGCGCCTGAACCGTGTGTAGTCTAATGAAGAGGGTAACTGGCACCGTGATCGCACTGTCCAACCACCCCACCACAATTCCGTTCCTGCTGTACATATATCGTGGCGCGTTTAGTGCTGTTCGTCACAGCATCAAGGACGTCGGGAATTACCTGGTTCGAACTGAAATACAAAGCTGCTAATTTCAGCAATATTAAAGAAACCCTCTACGGGTTGACTATAAGCAACAGACGGAAGCACCAACAAAAATGGACATCGACGACATCCTTCGCGAGGTTGACCCCTCAATAGATTCGATACCACAGGAAAGACGCGATCTGCAAAGCCTGACACGCGCCTGGGTCGCAGAGCGTTCTGCGCCCGAGCTCCTCAGGTATGCTTCTCCTAAATCTGTGAGCACTTGCTCGTGCATGCACCACATGTACATGTACTGTTCTAGACTGACCATGCACGTAGCTGGCCATCCGATGGCTTCCTGGAACGCGTCAATGCCCGTGTCAAGGCACAGATTGACAATGTCGAGGATATGACAGGCGACATGGACCCAAAGACCAACTTTGCTCTGATTGTGATCCAAACAGAGCTTGAGCGCTTCAAATATCTGATTCGGAGTTACTTGAGGGCGAGAATCGCCAAGGTGTGTTTCAAAAGGTCACGACGTCTTTGAATATGTCTTGACTGATCTCGTGCCAGATCGACAAGCACACGCTACACTACCTGTCTACAGCGGAGTTGCGGTCACGCCTATCGCAGACTGAACTTGCCTATGCGACTAGACACCAAGCCCTGCTGCACAACCACTACTTGTCGTCTTTCCTAGCATCCTTCCCCCCCGCTCTCCAGAACCTCAACGACACCTCTGGAAACATCAGCATGATCGATACGCCAGACCTCGACACAGCTGTGTTCATACGCATTCTCCAGAATACGGTTGTCGAGGGCCGAGGCACAGACGAGGACGGCGGCATGAATGGCAAAGTCGGTGACATCGCCATCTTGAGGTGGACAGATGCCAAAGCCTTGGTCGAAGCTGGCACTGCAGAGCTCGTCTGAACACACGTATCACATGGCTTTTCGAGTCGCCTTTCGATACTGGTCTGACACTCAGCACGGAGGGGTTCCAACGTACCTTGCCAAAGATGCCTCTATTGGTGACAGCCAACTGCGCGACCGATGTAGCATGATTCCTAATGCAGGCCTCTCGCTGCAGTCCTGAAGTCATCTGCGCAATGTATACTGGACACAATGACCTGGGAGGCGACGCTCTCCCGGCAGACCAACTATCTGTATGGCCGCTAAGCGGGTGGCAACGTGCAAACAGTCGTGGCCTAAGTGCTTCTAAACGACCTGCAACGGTTTTTCATCTCATCATAAAGTTTACCTACGAAGGACTGAGACATTGACGACATGGGCTGATCCGGGTCCGTCTTGGTATGTTGGCTACTATTAGTGCCTGACGCAGGGCTATCGACACGGCCGAAGAGAGCTATCTGGAATGAGTTGATCTTCTCAAGGCTCACAAGCTGGCTGGTTCTATTGGGACACTATCGACCTACAATCCATATTGGCGGCATATACGGGGCTGTATGGGTTGCATGCTGTCAACCAGGAGATTGCTCTGACGTTGATGACGGTGCCGACATTGAGCACTCTTAGCGTCCCAAGCCATTGCTGTCGCATTTTCCCTGTCCAACGCAAACACAGCTCCAATTTGGTGCAGACAGCCTGGCGTGAACGAATTACAATTCTGGGCAACTCTTGGGCAGAGACTTGAGAGGTATCATCGGAAAACTCCGGTTATGATTAGCTCGGCTCATGTCGTTCAAGTATCTTAAAGCAGGAAAACGCAATGTCCGGCTTGATCAGGGCCAGAGCATTGCCTAAGCATGGCTTAAATATGTGCCGATAGACCACGAACGATTCATGACAGAGAGTTGTCGACTGTTTTGGCAAGGGAGGTTGAAGTTCGTCACGCCTGCTGTTAAGCAAGAGTTCAAACGCGGAGGTGAAATTGCTTCCATCATCTGGGCCTCGACTAGCTATGCGCTTAGAAACTGGTTCGAATCCAGTCATGTGGGCTTTTTATGATGATCCTGTGAGCTAGTCGGACGACAAAGGCAATATTGACGTGGTTGGTATGTCTTCAACGTGCACAATGCGTCTGGAGAACCCATGATGTTGTGGATTACCCGCACACCCCACTCCCCGCTACATGCACGGGTCGTTTCGACGATTGACGAGTTTGGCAATAATTGAACCATCCCAGTCTGGAGACTCTAACCAGGAGCAGTCACCGCGGTTCCCAGCACGCGGGACTACCAATGCCGGAACTGCAATGAGCGATCTACAAAAGGCCTGGGTGCGCAACCGGCTCAACGGAGTGCCCATCGAGCCGTTTGACGAGCTCGACGAGGAAGTTGCCGAGGAAAGCAACAACCACGTCTCGGAGCTGGCAGAGCACATAGCTGATGACGATTCGTCGTCCGCCTCGTCAGCTTCTTCGACGGGTACAATCATTCCTTCGCCGAGCCAGAACCTGTTCGCGCGGCTGCAAGGGTGGGTTGCCCTTGGGTGCTGCACACCAGTATCTCCATCGTTTGTGCTGATATGCCTGCTTTAGGGTCCCAAGAGGAAATGCATTCAAGCCCGTCCCGTGGACATCCTACTTTGAGAGAGAGCTCTTCCTGAAATCAGACACGCTGACACAGCATGTCTATATCAGCTCACCGGTGGACAAGGGCCCGCTGTTCGTGATGCACCATGGAGCAGGCTCATCTGGTCTGTCCTTTTCTGTTGTTGGATCCGAAATCCGCAAGCGCATCCCCTCGGCAGGCATCCTGTCCATCGACGCTCGGGACCATGGACTCACGACACTCAGCACGTCAGCCTCGACTCAAAAGGCCGACCTCAGCCTTTCCACGCTTTCCGCAGACCTACTATCAGCCATCCTCCGGACCAAGGCGGAGATGCAATGGACTGGCCTCCCTCCCATCGTCCTCGTAGGCCACTCTCTGGGCGGCGCTGTAGTCACCGAGCTCGCAAGCACGGGCAAGCTGGGCAGCTCCCTGCTCGGCTACGCCGTGCTTGACGTTGTCGAGGGCTCCGCGATGGACGCCCTGCAGTCGATGCAGACGTACCTCTCCACGCGGCCGACAGGCTTCGCGTCTCTTGAGGCCGGCATCGAGTGGCACGTTCGCTCGCGGACTGTGCGCAACTCTGCATCCGCGCGGGCGAGCGTGCCAGGACTTCTGACGGAGCGAAGGCTGAGTACAACGAAAACCGCAGAGGCAGCAGCAGGAGGAGGACGGAGAAAAGAGGCCCAAGGTCTGGGGGAAGGCGGCTCGACGTCAAACGAGAACGGTGTTGCTCTCGACAACACCACGTCAGCGGCGACGACTACCACAAGTGATTTCGACAATCACAGCGCAACTAATGGGGACCCCAGGCCGTGGAAGTGGGTGACAGACCTCGCCGCAACACAGCCCTTCTGGGAAAACTGGTTTGTCGGGTTGAGCAAGAAGTTCCTATCGGCGCGAGGCGGGAAGCTGCTCCTGCTCGCAGGCACCGACAGGCTCGACACGGAACTGACGATAGGGCAAATGCAGGGTATGGCGCACTAACCACCCCCCCTTTCTCTTCTTCCCGCATCTCTTTGATTCCATAGGCTTGCATATTCAACCCAGCGAATGCATACGTATCGGCTAATCCGCGTCCGGCTCTCCCGTAATATAGGCAAGTACGCGCTCCAGGTCTTCCCGGAGGCCGGTCACTTTCTCCACGAGGATCTGCCCGAGAAGACTGCCATAGCACTGGCAGATTTCCACCGGCGCAACGACAGGGCTGCGTTTGTGATGCCGCCAAAGGTGTCGGATCTGCTGAGACAGGGGAAGAAGGTATAACTCCACATAGGAATCACGGATCAATGTCACAAGCACATTGTCTAGCGGCGACTGCGAGCATTAATCGCTGCATGTGCCGGGAAGAATATGTATATACTGTAGAGAGAGATTGTGCGTGATGCTGGCGAGTAGAGGCTTCATACACGACACAACCAGGCCTCACCTAAACTCTGCATACTCTTTTCCAGGTCACAACCATGCTACGTCCAATCACATGGGCTCCCTGAGACTGGTGGTGAGCATCGTACATATATTTAAAAGCTCTGTAACATGTCAAATGTATATCTCGTGCCTAGAAAGTCAAGTTATGTTGTTAAAATGAGTTAAACTTGTTCTCAAATAGTGTGAAGTATGTAAACTCAAGCCATGTATTTGACCCTGCTATTATCCCAAGCGAGACCATGTGCCTAGGCACTGTAAGTAAGTATGTATGTCTCCCTTTTTGCAGTGCAGATATCGCCGATCTTGGGAGGTACCAGCCGACGACGCTCTTTTGATGCTTGCAACTCGTGCGTATATGTAAATGGGTGCGCTGCCAAGCACCATCAAACAAACTCCAACTCATGCTATGCGCGACAAATGAATGTCGCTGGGCGTGTCTATAAGGCGCCGTCCCTCAGGTTTCTCCTCGTTTGCATGTCTATGTAATCAGACATGCATGATGGAGCTAGCCGTCTTTCAGGAAGAGACCAGGCTCTCCAGCAACGGCACTGCGGACGAAGGGTTCGGAGTAGTGGTAGCGGCTGCGATCGCGTCGTGTGTCGGCTGGAGCATCGGTTCCGCGGTTGGTGACTGCGATTTCTGCTGCTGCTGCGCCGAGGAGGTCACCGTCGTAGCCGCCGTCACGCCACGCTCTGAGAGCTGCTTCTTGTGACTCACGCGCTCCCTGACGGCGTTGCCACCCGCGGCGAGCGCACTAGCGTTGTTCTGCCTCTGCTGGTGGTGATGGTCCTGCTTCTTCCTCGCAGCCTTCTGCCCGGCCTTGGCGGCAGACTTATCGGCGGCCAGCTGGGCCTTACTCTCTGGGTCGATGCCGATCGCGTGGTCGACCTCCCTGGCGCGCTCGAGCAGGTGCGCGTGACCCAGGACCTCGCAGACGGCGGTGTACGACTTGCACGGCTGCAGCAGCCGGTACGTGGGCGACTTGCCCGGGACGAGCTGGCAGAGGAGGTACTTTGTGTTGCCAAACTTGTTGTGCACGTCCATGGCGAGCTCGACGTACTTTTCGACGACCTGCTCCCAGGGGGCCGTGCCGCCATCGGCCCCGGCGCGGAAGCAGCTCGAGTTCTTCTCGGCGCAGGTCGCGATCATGGCGCCGTCGACGTCGTACTCGTGCACCAGCGCCGCTGCGTGGTCCCGTGACTCGACGTCGCCGTTCATCAGGCACGCGACGCCCGCCTCGCGGCATATGTCCCGGATCATGGGCAGCTGGCCGCGGATCGCGCGCTCGCGGGGCCGCATAGGCGTCGTCCGGCAGTGCACGGTGAGCCCCGTGATGCCCGTCGCGACGAGTCTGCGCACGAGGGCCTCGGTCTCGGCGGCCGTCTCGAGGACCCGGATCTTGACGCTGATGCCGATCTCGAACTCGGGCACAATGTTGGCGACGAGCGCCTCGAGGATGGCACAGAGCTTGTCCGGAGTGCGCAACAGGGCCGCGCCCATGCCGTCGTGCGTGCTGAAGGGCTTGGGGCAGCCCGCGTTGACGTCGATGCCCACCACGTCGCCGGCCACGAGGCGCGCGGCCTCGACGGCCTTTTCCGGGTTCGATGTGCCGATCTGGAAGATGTGCCTGCTGCCCTCGCGCTCCGGGTGGACACGGTAGATGATGCTGTCCTTGATGTCGTCGGGGGGTGACTTGGAGCCCTGTGACGGCTTCCTCGTCCACTCGATGGTTTTTGTGAGCTCGTTGTATCGTCTCGTGGTTCCAATCATGGATCTGTCGACGGTCTCGGGGCCTGTGCACAAGGAAACGCGCGATGTGTCAGCGATCTGGTGCTCTATCCGGTCGTGGTGCTGCCTCGTAACGTACCCCAGACGAGGTCGGCGCCATAGTGCACGGCGAGCAGGCGCGAGGGCAGCTCGCCAGAGCGCACCATGGGCGCAAGAACGACCTTGCCGCGATAGTCAACGCCCCTGCGGGGGATGGGGACCTTCTTGATCTCGGAAGCCATGGCGCCGCGGATAGCCGATCGTATCATCTGTGACATGGCAAAAAAGTGCCAGCGGCCGGTGTTGAGGGGCGGGCGGTGGCGGGGATCGCAAGGCAGTCACCAGTGAGGGCCGGCCCCGAAATAGGCTGGCTACCCGGCCGGCGAAAAAAAAATGGTTGGTAGGCGGGATGTCTTCCGCACACCGGCGTCCGCCGAGGCAGGCAGCCGTGCGGCAAGAGCGCTTATCTAATCACACCACGGGAACTCTGTCATCCGTGCTAGACGATGACCAGACGCCTGTCCTTGCGCAACCGTCACTGCTCCACGCCTTGCAAATTATTGACAATACCAGTTCGATATCATAATCGACTTGCAAATCTCCGGCTTAGGCAAGCCCTGGCCAGGCCACCGCAGAACAGGTAGGGCGGGGGACCATCAACGGAACAGTGAACACGCCGCGTCCACCAAACCCACCTCGCGAGGCGCAGCAGCCAAGGCAGCCTGCAGGAGGCGACGGCATGCGGCATGCCGCTGTCGGCGATCCTGAGGTGCAGGGGTCGTAGAGAGCGCCCGCGCAGCATTGCGTCATGGCAGCGACTTGTTGGTTGCCAATTCCCCGACGACCCCGAGGCCGGCGCTGTTGCATGATGTCCAGTCGACCGGCGACTCGGGCTCATGCAATGCCACGACTGCGTCCGAGTAGTGGTCGCACCATGCGACTGCTGGTCGTATTATGCGGTGCAATGGTAGCGCAGACCACGGTCGTGGTGTTTGTGCCATGCTGGCACGGCGCAATATCGCGAGGCAGTGGGCGGGGTGCGCGGGGACCACTCCTGACGGCTTGGGGGGACATTGGCAAGTTCCCAAGAGTTGGCAACCTCCTGTCTCCTGTGGCACGACAGGCTCGTGCGTGCGCCGAGTCCACTGCGCCGGGATCAGCGTCGCTGCTGTCTACTATTCTGGACGCATCAATTCAACATGTGTGCCTCACTATTGGATATTGGATCGCTGCTTGCTGACCGGCCGCTGTCATAAAACCTGCCTCGCCCCTCTACGCTGTCCAGTGCCCAGCCGCTCCTCCATTGTGACGCTTCTCTGTTTGCCAGAAACACCAACCTTGAGCTTTTGAGAGGATACCATCGCCATCCCGTCCTATCCCCGCACATAGTCACGACGCTCTCGCGACACATTTTCCCAGCAAGCTCCCAACCGCGGCCTCGGGAACAAAGGAAAAAGAAACAAGGACAGGAAAAAGGGTGCACTTGAGCAACGGCTGTCCCTTTGCCAAGTTTCGACGGTGGATCAAAGGCGCTCGGCGCGCACTAGGCTCAAGCACTCCTTTCTCGGCTGCTCCACCACATACCCGCACTGCATCACGGAGCTCGATTCGCGGCCAGGGAATCTTCCAGGTGCTGAGACACGCGTGTCATTGCAGCAATGCTGTCGAGTATGTCTCCTCCTCTTGCTTCCCAGTCTTCCCCTCTCTCCAGCTTGTCCGATCCCCAGCTCTGCAGATCTCCATGCCAGAAGCACCGCAGACTGCTTCATACTAGGGCTGTCTCGGCACATCAGACTCCCCAACGGCCTGGCTTTTCCCCAAGGCATCAAACATGTCTCAATCACACCTCGCACCCAAGCGGCGATCGACATTCCGTCGTCTGTCGTCCTTTATATCTGAATACTCGCTGACTAGCTCCCCGCCGCCCTCAGAACTGGCTCCTATCCCGCAGGACGTCCAGCCCTCGCCGGACGGTCCTCCACAAGACCTTCCCCCACAAGACCTCAGTACAGGCAACAGCGGCTATGTCTACACCACAGAGGTCCCGCCCATCCTTCCTCCCATCGGAGGCGTACATGCCAACTCGTCCTCCTCTGCCGACACACCTCAGGACCAGACTCATGTGAGACATTCATCGGCATCAAGTGGCAGGCTCCGCAAGCCCGTGCCGAGCTCACCGTCAAAAACTTCATTAGTAGAGAATGAAGCCGGAAAACGCAAGCAAAAGAGACTGTCAAAGTCACAGGGACGTCGGAGTAGCTCCGCAAGTCCCGAAGAACCCCAATATTCATCCGCGAGTCTGACTGTGCAAGATGCCGTGCCTTCTGAACCCCGAATCAGAAGTTCGTCGGCTCAGCCTCCTGGCCAACGACAGCCGTTCATGGGGAATGACACGCGAGTCATCTCAGGCCCGCCTGCGATCTCTGCTCCTCGTCCGACCTCAAGCCACGACAGTTTGGCCCCAGCTTCTAAGGACCACGAAAAGCGCGGAAGGCTACGAAGAAGCTGGCTGCCCGGGTCGAGATCCAGATCGCAGTCGCAAGAAACCAAATCCAGTAGAGGGTCCAAGGCGTGGGTTCTTGGCCAAGACGTCGACTACAATGCTGAAATCCTCGAAACTGGCGACCACGTTCCTGAACTGTGGAACGAGCAAGGTGACGTCCGCGTCCATCTACATCCCAGGGGCATTGGCCTGGGGCCATCCTTCAAGGTGCCAACCTTCGCCATAAGCACATCAATTGTCTTCACCAGCCTCATCGCCACCGACGACAACGCGCCCTCGCCCCTGGACCAAAGCCGGCCCCCAAGTTTCAGTGATCAAAATTACCCGACTGGTGCTGATGCCGAGATAAATGTGTATCCACCGCCGCAGGAATCTCTAGAGGAAAACGAACATAATCTGTATCTCCTGATGTCGCCGTCGCATGCGGGTGAGCCCGGGGAATTCGAAAGGCTCGTCTCCGTGCGGAATTTGTTCGCTTTCCTCACAGGTCAACCTTTGGTCGCAACATCAGCTAAGCCCACTCTGTTTCGTGTTCTGCTGGAGATATCAGATCTTCTGAAAGAGTATCAATTCACGAGTGCGGATGGCACAAGTTTTGGCGATGCTGTCAACATGAGTTTCTCATATCTCATGGACCAGCATGCACTGGCAGATGTTCGACACAGTCGTGAGAAGACATTGGAAGCTCTAGTGCTCGGCGAGCGGATGCGGTCGATGGATCTTTACAAGGAGGCTTTCGCTCACGCGGTAGGCAAGTACACAGCGATTCGCGAGCTGAAGTCGACATTGTGGGACCTGGTCACACCTGACACCCTTGAGCGGCTGGAGCGAGCGCACATTGATCTCGTGATCCGACAAAACAATGTCAACAACCGCCTCGAGTACTTCGATTTCCCGGCACTGTTCACCGGAATTGCCAATTCTACTACTCACACCGAATACCGCGATGTCAAGTACGCCATCTGGCGGAAGTCTTTTAATCGCATGAAGCAACTCGTGCTGGGGCATTACAAGACTAAATTTGGCAACTGGCCGCCAAAGGCTCGCAGCAAAAAGAACACATTCAGCGAAAGCGGACTCAATAGGCAGGTCCTTAAAATACTGTACTCCGACTGTTGCGCTCTCTACGATCTTCTGGTCAATCGAGAAAATATAACAACACGAGCTATCGATCAATCTGCCGACGACAGTGACGATGACATGGGCAATCCGCACCTATCAGCTCTTCGCCGAATGCTCACCGAGTTTGACCATTCCTCTCCCCCGGTTCTTCCGCCTATGCCGTTCGACGTGCCAATGCTGCCCGATATGAGCACGATCAAAGCCAACTACGCTACATTGCCTGCGAAAGAACAACAACGCCTCGACAAGAACCTCCAAGATTACGAACGCGTCCTCATTCTGAACAAGTCGTACGACTTTGAGACCTCGAAATTACGCAACCCGCTCCTAGTAGAGTTCTTGGAACTCGAGGACAAGGAGACAAAGGGCAAGACAGTGGCAGAAATGGTGGAGCAGCGGATCGGCTACTGGCTGTTCCTGTACGTTGTTATCCAGTCATTACCGATGCTCGTGGTCGACGCGCCGGGCCTGCATTTCACGGAAGGCGTGGAGTACTTCCTGTGTCAACCTCCCAGAGGCCACCCTCCGTGGATTGAGGACGCTCCTATGGTCCGCAAGCGCTGGTACGAGGTAGCTGGTGGCGGAGGCCTTGTGGAGCTGTCCAGCGATGCTGTAGAATTTGGCATCGAGGGCACATACCACCGCAGCCACTGTTGGTTGGCAGCCACGCAATGGGAAATGGGCGGCCCAGCAACGCTCGCTGCGCCCACGGAACAAGCCTTTTCCCCCCTTCCACCTCCCCAAGCCGTGTTTGCCGACATGGACCCTGGAGTCGGTGGCTCCCGCAGCAGTTCGCCTTCTGGCGCACCACCAGGCGTAGCGATGCGCGGCAGGTCAGGCTCGCCGCACGACCGACAGCAGGCCTACAGAAAGAGCATTGCTCTGGGACTGGAGCCGGTCATGATTCCATCCGGTGCCGGCGACTCGCCGCAAGGCTCATGGGGGCCCAGCAGCGCTGGAGGTATGGCCAGCGCTGGGTCGTCCGGCCATTGGTCTCCGGTTACCGGGGGAGCAGGTGGTTTTGCCATTCGTAAACATTCGGCAGGCAATCTGCCTGCTCTGCATCATGGCGGGGCACCGTCCTTCGACGCGGATCCCGGGTCCCGGAAGGGATCTCTGGCTGTCCCGAGCCCCGGCGTACGGCAGGGTTCGGTGGGCAGCAGCACATTTGACGAGATTTTAAAGGACATTGAGCAGCCTAAGAAGAAGAAGTCGTTCTTCTAGGGAGTGGACGACTTCCGAAGCATATCTCGGTAGTAGATGTATTGTACACATGAGTTGATCAGCAGACATAGAGGCGACAACATGGGCAGTTTGGGTATGTCCGAGGGCTGGAACATAGGCGTTGATCTGGGGCCAATACTAGATGAGAAGAACTAATTACTGTGTTTGCTGCGGGTGTACAAGACTGGATAGTCAACACCTTGTTTCAGTTGTTTAATACCTAGCGGAAAAACGATGGTGTAGAAGCCGATGCGACTTGCTCGTCGGGTGCCTGCTTGAGAGAGACGCGTGGAATGCAACGAGACTTGACGTGCTCGTGGCCAATGAGGCGGCGCAGTCAGGTGGCCAGGCAGTGTGACAATGGATCGTGTGGCCAGGACAGGGCTGGCGCGAGACCCCTGGGCGTTGTGCGCATGGCCCGCCGTGCGAGGAGCAGGCTGAGCCAATGGGCTGCCTAGCGTAAGGGGCCTCGCCGGACGACGACATCAGAGTCTGGTGATTTGCTTTTTGCCCGTACCGGTTCACATCATGACGATTTCCTCTTCTTGCATTCTGGATTTCTAAGACGGCCGCGCTCGCCTGACTGTGCCAGCGTCGATTTTTCTGCTCCTTTCTCGCTGCCGTTTCTCGCCAGCTGTTATTCTCCTTCCTACCTCCTCGGGGACCCCTGGTGTGACCATACTTTGTTTCTTCAACCTTAAACCTCTTTCCCGCTTCCCGCTCCCGCCAGTGCCCGTCATTCCGCGTCGCCAGCGCAACGCGCAAAACCACCCCCACCAGCCCTGCAGCTCCGGCTCCGCTGCCTTTTGTCCCACACGCTCTCCCAGTCGCATCAACGAATCCCGATTTCCTCGACAGTCCTCGACAGTCCTCGCCGCTGCTCGACATAGCTCCCAACAAAGCATCATAGCATGCCGTCTTCTTCCTGAATCTCGGCGACCACTCTCGCGCGCACCGCCCTCCGAAGCCTACCTGCAGAATTCAACCCTTTCTGCTGCCTGCCGCCGGCTGCCGGCTGCTTGGGCCTAAGCCGACATTTTGCGACAGGCTACGTTTCCCACCTGCGTAGCTGGGCCGCGCCGGCCGCGCCTGGGATCGCATCGCTTACTTCTTCCTCATGGATTCCGCCGATGATTCCCAGGCTACGCAACAAGGTTTGTTGTCCCTTGCACTTGTCGTGTCCAGACTTTCAGCTGTGTCTCAGAAACTAACGTTTCCCTGTGTCCACGATAGCTACCCAGAATGCCTTAGACCCGAGACGCTTCGGCAAGCAGAACTCCGGCTTCACCGACGAGGACATATCCGACATAGTATGTCTGCTCTATCCGAACAGCGAGAACGCGAGCCGAGAGGTGCACCGGTTCGCCAACTCCTCCGAGTACAGCCGCCACACGGTTGGGCGCTACACGGCCGACGCGATCGACTCGGACCTATACCTCGAAGACGATGCGCAGGACTTTGGGCGGACCCGCGGCATGGGCGACCATGCCATTGTGCTGCGGCTCTCGGCCGCCGTCAAGGATCCCCTCATGGGCTTTGCGTTTGGCCGCAATCCTAACAGGTGCGACATCTGCTTCGCCAACGACCCGGGCAAGCGCGTTAGCAACGTTCACTTCCGCATCTACGTCAACCAGCACGGCAGCGTCATGCTCGAGGATCAGTCCACCAACGGCACCGTCGTTGACAACAAGCTGCTCCGCAAGCCGGACCCCAGGCGGCAGTCCGCAGCCCACAGGCGCATCCTCGAGAGCGGCTCCCAGATCAAGATCATCATGGTCAACACGGACAGCGACCTCATGTTCCTCGTCCGCATCCCGCGCCGCGACGGCGACACCGAGAGCCAGTACCTGCGGAACCTGAACACGTACCTGCGCCGGGTCAAGGGGATGAGCGAGGACGATCCCAACCGGACTATTGGTCCGGGCCCGAGCGGTCATGTAAGACTCCGTCTTCCCGTTGCAGGGCTTTGTGTGCGATGTGGTGGCCCGTGGACCTGGTGCCTGGTGTGACTCACGTTGCTAATCATATATGTTGCTGCAGGTCAACTTGTTTCCTCCGCCTTTCAACAGAGCCAAGACGAAAGAGATAGATAACACACCGACGGAAACGATGGCGCATATGCCTCGAGAATGGCGAGGAGGCGACAAGTACGCGCGCGTGGGAGTGATCGGCAAGGGCGCATTTGCTACGGTCTACAAGGTCACTTCAAAGTACGATGGGGCGCCGTACGCCGCGAAAGAGCTCGATAAGCGGAAATTCATGAAGAATGGCGTCCTCGACCAGAAGGTTGAGAACGAGATGAAGATTATGCAGGCGGTGCAGCACGTAGGTTTGACTCCATACCTGAGTAGTCCCACATGTCTAGTCTCACTGACACCCCTCGCAGGCTCACATTGTTCAGTATATTGAACACTTTGATTGGGAGGCGCATCAGATGATCATCATAATGGAATACGTCGCTGGCGGAGACCTTGGCAAGCTTATTCTGGACAACGGCTCCGTCGTCGAGTCGGCGGGCACAACTCTGGCCGACCAATTAACAGACGCGCTTGGGTACCTGCACGACAACAAAATTACACATCGCGACGTCAAGCCGGATAATATTCTTGTCCAATCCATAAGCCCTCTGGAGGTGAAGCTGACGGATTTCGGACTGTCCAAGATGATTGACACGGAGCAGACTTTTTTGAAGACCTTCTGTGGGACCTTGCTGTATTGCGCGCCAGAGGTGTACAACGAGTTTGCCTCGTACGATGACCATGGGCGACGGACGCATCGGAAGATACCACGAGCAGAGCGGGAGAGGTATGACCACGCAGTTGATGTGTGGTCGCTCGGCGGTGTGCTATTTTACGCGCTCACTGGCAGTCCGCCTTTCCCCGTGAAGAACGGCATTACTTACACAGAGCTGCTGGACCACATCGTCAAGCATCCGCTGAACATCACACCTTTGGTCAACGCCCGTATATCAAAGACTGGTATCCACTTCCTTTCGCGCATGATACATGTGCGGCCGGAAACCCGAGCGACCATTGCGGAATTGCGCGGGCATCAGTGGCTGGCCCCTGTTCTTGTTCCTACTCCCGCTCCTCCGGATTCCTTTGACGAAATCTCTGATGAGGATGATGTCCTTGGTCACGGTGCGTCGCAGCTCAGTCTGGACGAGCGGCCCGCGCGGCAGGACTCGCCAGACGAGTTTGAGTCGTTTCGGGAACCCGAGCCGAACTACTCTATGGAGTTTGAATCGGAAAAGGAGAATCACGTCCAGATTGGCGGCAACAGGCTGTTTGGAGAAGTCAACAACTCTGCCCTTGGCAGCTCCGGAGCGATCTCGGAAGATCGTCTAAACTTGCCTGTATCAAGATCAAGCTTTGGCGAGACGGATCTGCACGAGTCAGAAATCCTTGACAGCTTTGAGGACTCGGCCGAGTTGTCAACACCGCGACAGAAGGGTCCACTATCACGAAGCGTATCGGCAGTCCTCGAGACATCCGCGAATGAGAACACACGGAGTGTGCTCCTAGGGATGCCGTCTCAGAGCCTGGGCGGAGCTTCATCAATCTTTGGAGACCTCAACATGGCCTCGAGGGCGAACGTTTCGGGTATCAGCGACTTCACGTCGAGCAAGCGCAAGCCCGCATATGACACGAGTGACGAGTTCGAGTCCTCCGGGTCATATACGAAGCCTTCTATGAAGAGGCTGAAGTCCGCGGGGGACATTGCGTCACTAGCAGGCGACGAGGACGACATGGCCTTGTTTGCCAGCGTCCCGACCATCGCGAAGAACGAGTCGGGGCGGCAGATCGACTACCCGCTCCACAAGACGACGTTCTGGGACAGCTCGAACAAGGACACCTGGCATCTCAACTACCCAGAGATGACGCATCTGCAGTACAATGCATTCGAGCTGGCCGCAGGGCGGAGAAAAGAGGAGTTTGGTCCCGGCCGGTCGCCACTCTGGGAGCTGGCCATGCGGCACTTCCCGCCAACGACGCACCACGGCGAAAATGGCACGTTAGGGGTGCCCGACTTGACCCGGCCAGCTTTACTGTTGAGGAGAGACAATCGGATTGTCGACGAAGAATGGGATATACCACCAACCGCTCCTGTATCATCACAGCTGGATGACGAGGTGTCAATACCCGATACTGCGTCTATTGACCAGCCACTGCCTGCCTCCGCGCAGGCGTTGCGCGCGCCGCGAACAACAGTTGCCACTTTCCGATCCGCGCAGGGGTCACTGGTGCCAAACATATCCTTCAACCTGCAAGATCCTGTAATATCCTGGGGCCGAGATCGGGGTAACACCATGGTCTACCAGCCTGCCACCGAGTCCAAGATCCCCAAGAATGCATTCAGAATTCTCCTGTGGCGCGAGGGCTATTCGGGGACTACCGGGGACTTCCGGCCGTGGGATGCGGCCCGCACCTCGTCGAGCCGAACTATGCGCCAATCCCCGGAGCCAGACACGTTTGCGTTCTACATCTCGACCAAGGCTACCAACGGCCTGCGCATCAACAATAACCCCCTGCAGCCGAACGAGCCCAAGGACCTACTTGCTCCGAGCCGCTACTGGATGAAGCTGCACCACGGCGACATTATCGTCTTTTGGGGCTCCGACAATGTCAGCCGGCAGGCCAAATTGCGCTTCGACTGCTACTGGGGCGGCTCCTCGGCGACCCGACCTACAGACGAGCCGCCCACCGCGGTCCCCGAGGCGATGGCGCGCAAGCTCGACCGCCTGTGGCCGAGAGCGCTCGAGACCCTCACGTACGACCGGATCAAGGCCGAGGCGCACGCTGACCAGGATATGCGGATGCGGCACATGGCGCGCGAGCAGGAGCGCGGCCGGCTGTTTGAGCACAAGAGGGCCGAGGCCGTGCGGGTTTTGGAGCTGCGCGCGCCGCCCTCACTGGCGGGTCCGGGATCGGGATCACTTCGGCAGACGTCGCCCGCGTCGGCGTCGGCATCGGCAGCCGGGGCGGAGGGAGAGTCCTTTCCGAGCTTGAATGGAAATGATTATGGGGGAACTTTTGGCGCGTCGAGATGAACAGCGATGTTGAGGGCACTGGATGAGAATCGACCGGCCCGTAATGGTATTCAAAACATGACCATGTAGACATGTGCCACAGACCGTAGGGAATAAGCCCCGGTCCCGGATAATGGATAGACGCCAAACTCTAGATAGTTTAGAGAAAGAGAGAGAGAGAGAGAAAGAGCAAATAAAAGAAACCGAGATACCATTGACCACGTGTACGATTTCGAGGGAGAATCTCCCACCCGGGGGGGGGGGGGGTGGTTTATTCCACTAGAAAATTTGTGTGTTCCGGAAACGTGCTTTGCTGCAGTACTTGGCTTTCTTTTGTCTGCTTGCATGGGCGTGAAGAAGTGGGTGTGTTGCGTCTCTGCAGTTTCATGCCGAAGCAGAGGATTTTATCTCTTTTATTTTCTTACTTGCTACAGTTGCGACCGCAGTGGACCGAATGCCGCATGCTGTTACGCCACGTGTGAGCCTCGAGCTTTAAGCAGCCTGTTCTGCTCCCCTTTTGTTCTTTCCCTCTAGCTTCCTGAGCGAGGTCGCGATGATGATGACGATGATGATATTGTTAGTTGTTAGTTGTTAGTTGTTAGTCGTTAGTCGTTACGGCGATGCAATTTACGACTTTATATAGTTTGGTAATGTGCAGATCGTTGTGAATATATCACGCTGCCTCGGTTGCAGAAGCGACATGAGTAACGCGCAATCTAGAAAGTCTGTGTAGCTTTTGTTTTTTCTCTTAAGTCCTGGCGTATTATAGGTCAAACAACCAGTCGGCAAGTACACTTTACGAAAATGCTAGTAGATCTAGGTTTGGGTCTATGTCTACTCAACGTAAGGAAAAGGGCTTATCCCGGTGAGAAGTCGAGCAAGATAAGTTTATGGGAGGATGTCTCGTGTAGTTTTCTCGGTCTGGAGAGCCCGGAAATGGGAATACCCGCCGCCGCCGCCAGGAACACGTAGCGAGAGAGAAAATGTGTAAGGGAAGAAGACCTGCTTTTCTCAATCTGATATTTTTGACATTTTTCTTTCCGCTCGGAAAAAAAGTGAGATGCATGGATTTACGACCCCTCCCTCTCCCTCCGTCTTTGATAACAACTCTCACTTGTATGTGTGTGTGTGTGTGTATGTGTGTCCCCCGGGAAGCATTAACGGATGTATAAACATACGCGTGTCCAGGAACGGCGAGCTTCCACGCCAAGGGCTTGCCTTCCTTGCAAGTGCCCGTCCTGCAGCTGCCAGGTCGAGCTTCTCACGGGCGGGGGAAAGGGGATCCTAGGTACATAGAGCTGCCTCTCACCCCCTGCCCAGTCCTGGCGGCAAGGAGAGATGAGATATTCTCGGCGGGTCGGAAAGGTACCCTGCGGTGGCCTGCGGGACATGCGCTGCAGCGGAGTCGAGAAACGAGAGGTGAGCTTGACGAGCATGACGAGCATGCAGGTATAGGTAGCATGTTCGTGGCACGTGTTCCCGTGCTAATGTCGCAGTGACGCGGGGCGGAGGGGGCCACCTGCACGACACATACATACTGGCACACATAGACACATGCTTGGCTCGGTACTTGACAGAGAGGGAGGGAGGGGACAGAAAAGTCGACAGGGGCCGGCCGGAGGCATGTGTTTGATGAGTATTGCATCATCGGGCGCCGTCAAGCATGTGGCAAGAGGCGGCATGGATTCGTACAAAGGTACGTCTACCTAGGACTCAAACAGCTGCTCTCCTCGCATAAGAGACCCCCAGCTACCAGCAGCCAAGCTGAAAGAGTCGAGGAGGATGAGGAGAAGAAGACCTCCTGCCCCCGCTCTGCCCCTGTCCCATCCTGAGTGAGAAGAGGGGTAAAGGGAGAACCCGTTGGGACGATGTGCTTTCCGGATCGAGAAACGACATGTCCAGGCCCCCTGGATGATTCCATCCCATCCCGTCGCCGTGCATCATGTCCGACAGGAACCAGGGGGGGGGGTGGAAACCCCTCCATACCCCGGCTGTAGATCCTACACATGAAGTACAACGCCCCCCAGTCAGCTCCAGCCGGTAATGTACGAAAAATACTTTTTCGCGTGATTGTGGACCACATGTTATTTGCTCTCTCTGCCCCTGCCTGGCCTCGGAAATACAACAGCCCGGGAAATACTGGGGTCCAAAGTCATCGTTCGGGGGATGGACAGGATTCTTCTCTAGATACATTTCTACATGACAGGAGAATAAGAGAGTACCGCTCAAAACGAGAATAGCTTTAAAAGCGGTGGCTTGAGGCGTCACACTCTTCAAAACCCCCCTCTTCGGGCAGTTTGAGGAGAAAAGGAACCGAAATGAAGCCCGATATGCCATAGTCCTGGGGTAGACAAACCCCCCGCATACCAAGCCCGGTCTATGATAGGAAAGTCATTATATAAACTTTGTTTTTCCGTCATACTGTTTCCCGCCATCAGTCAGCAACAACGTGAAATTCGTAATAAGACAGTGTCCATATAGCCAAAAAAAAACAACAACACTATGATGGAGAAGCAGCCTTGGCATCCGACCGCCCCTGGCTGTATTGTAATTGTGTCGTCATTTCACCGTGTTCGCCAGTTCCTCATGTGTTTGTCATGAATCAAGCGGCAGAGCAGAATGCCGTGGCCGGGGCGTCGCAAAAATGTCGGCCGTCTCTGTGTAAAGCTCTCTGTTGCTCGTCGTGGCCTGCACGTGCGGGTTGTGCTCGAGGGCATCGGCCCACTGGTGCCATCGCGTGCCTGGCATGGGATCGAGCCACTTTCGGCGGTCCCAGAACAGCCGCGACAGCCGGATGGCAAAGGGGGCAAAGTGTATGTCAACGAGGCACATGTCGGCCCCTAGGAAGTAGGGCCCAGTCTCGTCGGCAGCTTGGACGAGTGCTGTGATCTCAGCCTGCAAGCGCTCCGTGTGTTCAAACTGTTGCGTGGGATCGTGTGCCTGGGAGAGACCGAAGAAGCTTGGCACAATCTTGTTGTTGATCTGAGATCAGTTCCGCGTTAGTAACAAACAGCCACGAATATGGAGTGCATATCTGTTACGCACATGATCTATCCATAGTCGGCAGTTTGCTTTGAGCCTAGCGTCGGTCGGAAATAACGGTACTCCAGCGTGTCTATCTTCAAGCTACAAGTTATCCCTCATTATTAGCTAAAACCATCAACTATACAGTGCAAAGGCTGTTATTACTTACATATTCCAAAATGACAGAGCTATCCCCACTAGCCCAGTCGCCTTCGCGAATGGCGGGGACAAGACCCCTGGGGTTCGCCTCGAGCAACTGGGTGGGTTTCCTGTACGGATCGGTTTCGCAGTATTGGTATGCCATACCCTTGGCTTCCAGGGCGATCCAGACCCTTTGAGAAAAGGGACTGAAATGGAGTTCTGGTCAGTCCTGCCTCATCTTCAAATCGCAAGAATGACAAGAATCTGTGGTTGATTACCAAAAGCAAGCTGCATACAGCTTCAGATCGTTCTCCTTGTTGTGTTTTTTGGCCGTCTGCATGGCCTGCCCTGATGGTTTCCTATGGAACGGCTTTTGAGCTTTCCTCGCCTCCTTTTCTTGCGTCGTCAGGTATCTTTGTACTGTTGATTTCTTGATCTCGTCGCTCTTGTCCAGCGTGTGCTTGTGTGGCCCGGCGACACCGTCGCCCTTGCCGTTCCCACCGTTGCCGTTGACCCTCTGTATCGTCCAGAACTTTTCGCCGCTGGTGCCGGGCTGCTTGCTCTGCAGGCCGTCGCCGATAAAGGTGTGCTGCTCGTCCTCGTCAAGCTGGATCGTCGCACCAGGGAAGTATTCAGTAATCTTGATCTTGACGTCGCAGAGGTCGCGCTCGCGTGCGTTACGCTTGCGCTTCTTCTTGGCTGGGTCGTCGGACTTTGGAGTCCCTGGCGGCCGCCCCTTCATGCGACAATCCCAGTAGTGTGAGATGAATGGTTTGCGCTTGTAGCGTTGTGTCGACCTGTGCGAGTACACATTGTCAATGTGTGGAAAGTACGTCTCAAACTGGTCATTGTTGAGGATGATTGTCTCGTCCACATTGAATAGCTTTTCTCTCCAAGCATCTAGATCTGGAGGATCGACCACGATCCTGTTCACTAGCTGCCCGTGAGGTCGAGACTCTATTGCATCCGTGCTGGGCGGGCCCATTGAGCTCCCGGGTTGGGTTGGTGAACGAAAAATGTCATCTTCGTGGTGCAGCTGGCCGACTGCATGGGTTGGGGTGGTGACAGCATTCGAGCCAAGTACACTGGGTAAGAATGGCCCAAGAAGCGGAGGCGCAGAATGTGGCGACGGCGACAGCGCTGCGTGTACGCCGTGGTTCTGTGTATGTGTAAGCTGATGGTGATGAGGTGACCCGACTACACTATCATGTGAGTGATGGTGGGCGTTCATGTGTATTCGGGCGAGAGGCGACATCTCGTCGCGCTCGTAGGCGCTGTCTGGCTGGACCTGGTGCGTATAGGCGCCATCGTGGATAAGCGACAAACCGCCACTAGTGTTGAGGCGCTGCAAATTGGGGGGTAGGTGAGGATCAAAAATTGGCGATGAAGGAACGGCATGTAAAGGATTCGGGAATTCTGGAATGCGGTAGCCGGCGGTGTCGTGTGGTTGGTGATGCTGATGAGAGTGGCGCCGCTGGTGCTGCTGATGGTGATACAGGGAGTGGTTGTGGCGGGACAGGTTTTGCTGGTGGTTGAGCAAGTGATGCCCGTGGCCGGCACCGTGTAAGGGCGAGTACTGGTGCAGTTCGAGATCACTCTGCGAAGCGGCCGTGAAAGGCGGGGCGGCGGCTGCGGCCGGGTCCATGCTCGGGTCCGGAGCTTGCGGAGAGGGCCGGGCCAGGTATGGAGCCGCCCGGGGTGGGGCCGAGAATCGGTATTCGCCTAGCTCGTTAAGCCCAACCCGCTCCAACGAATAACATTGTGTGATGACGGCGGTAGTCATATGCTAGCCAGTGCGACCCGCGGTCAGTGTATCTCTTGTGTCGTTGCTGTTGCTGTCTATTAGTAACATGTCATTGCCCTTGATGCCCAGAGGGTAGTAAAGTGGCCCAGATCTCTTTTTGACGTGACATGTCTTGTCAAACCGCGGGGTACCATGGCAATGATGTGTATAACCTTGGTGTCGCTTCGCCTTAATGTGACTTGTGTGTACTCTCAAAGATGAAGATCCATGCAGCCAGCGGCGTGATAAGCCAGAGGAGCTGGGGGCTCGGGCAGGATCTACAAGACCACAGTGGTCCACACGCCAATCCCTGGGCCAAAGAGGACGACCCTCAGGTAGAAGAGTTGGGTTTTGACAAGTGAGCAAACATAATTAGCGATGATTTCCCACCACTTGGTAGGCAGTCGCAAGCATGGAGTTGTTTTTGTGCAGAGATGTGACAGGCATCAACAGTGGTTTGAGTTCCCCACCTATCGAGCCCCATGAAACTTCACTATCATTTCATCAGACGCAGAGATGAATGTGAAGAGGAGACGATGTTCGATAAGTGATTGAATTACACTTACTCTTTAGCCTTAAGAGACTGACGGTCTCTATAGGTGCGTTTCGTGAAGACCATAGAGTCCGCCCTGACGTTATGGCTGTAGCTCCAGGGGGTTCCGAGTTCTTGAGCGGTCCTCGCAGGACTGGTCCGTGGTAGTGCGTCGACAAATCGAGCGCAGTAGTTAGTCAGGCAGAGCAGCGAGCCAGAATTAAGCGTGCTTCGGAGCGGCAGTCATCCGAGAGTGAACTTTTGGCATAGCTTGAGAAACATGAAAAGAATCCGGAAGAACAAAAAAGTTCTTGTCTGTTGCGATGTGGAACACTTAACAAGACGCCCTTGTTGTCGAGAGACTGAGAGGGGCAGGCGGAAAGTTGGACGAAATGGGCGCGTGGCGCGGCCACATCTGAATGACACAGAACCTCCCGGCCGAGTGTTGCTTTCCACCTGGAGACTCGGAAGTGGAGTTGCTGCAACGGGTACAGGCTTTCCCCACCCTGGTAGGGCAAGGAGTTCGTCAGTGGCTGTTAAGGAATCAAACACTTGCGGGTCCGTATTTTCAGGAGAGAGGCGACAGGCTTGGAAAATCTTGGGGCCCTCCTGATGACGCCTGCTGCAGGCAAATTGTTCATATATCAATCGATTAGAATGTGTACTCGTGAGGTGTTGCAGACTTGCGTGTTGCGCATTGACGCGTTAAGAGAGTGGTCTTCTGTCCCAGATTGAGCAGCACCGCCTCAACTTTCCAGGCGTGGATCGTATACTGTCCGCGGATTCACTGCTGTTCTCTAGACCCCCAGCCGCCTGATCAACCCTTGTCGGCAGCCCCCGCTGACCGAGGTACCGAGGTAACGGTGGGGGCCCGTGCAAATCCGCATTCGTGTGTCCTCAGGAATCTGGGGGAGGGGCCACCACCGCTTTGTAGCGCTGACTGCGGCGGTCCGGTCGGGGCGTCGAGACGCTACGTATGTTTGCCATGTGAGCGGTGCATGGCTGACTGCTGCATCCAATTTCTCCGCATTGACCTTCCCGAAACCTGCTTAGCCCTGCATTGATAGCATGTGCCAGGATGCGCTGCAGCTCTCCAGTGTCAGCCCGTGTGATCGTCCAGACATGTGCTTGAGAGCCTGCTGGGGGTCATGCAGGGGATGCGGACTGAGGGTGCACATCATCTGGTGCGTTCCTGCTGAACAGGCCACATACATGGGTGTGTCTTGTCCAGTAATGATCAGTCCTGCCGAACACAAGAATGGCTGTTCGCCGATTTGACCGTCGTCTTCGTGGACCGACAGGGTGCCGTCTGCAACTCTGTCAAGGCATAAATCCCCGAAATTCGTTTGGATCCTACACTCGTCATGCTCCATCCGCTGCCAAGGATGGTAGGTGGCAACCTCATGCTCCAGAGTCCCAATCAAGATCCATTGACCCGATAGGACCAATGTTGTCTATCAGATTGCGTAGCACACCTTCCGCCACCGGCGTGACACCGGTCTGGCCTCCTGTCGGATCCCACTCGCTCGATATTGTAAAGTCCACCGTCCCCGAGGTATCAGACGCGGAGAAACGTTGTTCAGACGACACGCCTGTTACACTGCCAGGCACGTGATAGCCATTATTCATCGCCTGCTGTAAGAATTGTGTCGCGGCCGCTTCCATATCTGCCAAGCTACTCTCATTAGCAGTGTTCGGGCTTGTGTCATATGAGCCCCCGTTTCCGGCCTCTCCACTGGCGCTATGCCGATGGTCTGAGGTGCTCCCCGAGTTGGGAGTTGGGCGGTTTGATAATCCGTCCGGGTTTGTTGTCATCGAAACTGAGCTGTTGTCGCCAGCTGGCTGGTCCATAAACGTGTTTGGTGCGTCTTGGCTAAACATCAATGGCCGCATTCCGAGGTTGGTGCCATCTGGCGCGGGTCTCCGCTCTCTTGAAGAGAATCCCGGCTCTTCATGTGCGAAACGGCCCCACACATGGCTATGTACCGACTGTGTAGGGTTTGGTTCTTGTTCCACAAGATCAGGATGGTTCACAGGGTTGCCTTCATCGCCTGCCGTTCTCAGAAAGCTGCACTCATTACGGTATTTGGACCCGGATCCGCCTGTGCGGTTACCGGCATCGTTGGGGCTCGTGCGAGACTTCATACCCTTGTACGATGCCTGCTTGGGATTAGTATGTCTAATGCGCGTGATGAGCTTCGCTACAGGAGCTGTGGGGAAAACCAAGACTTACACTCTCTTCACTACGCGGGAACGCTGATCTGAGTTGTGGAATCTTCGTGCCTAGTGCCTCAAGATCGACATCTAATTGGACCAGGAAAGACTCTGTCAAAGGATTCTTCCGTTTCAAGGCGTTCATTGCTGCGAGCAAGAAGCGTAGTGAGTCGGCGGTCTGACTGTCGTCTGGCCGGCTTTTGAGGTACTGTATGAAGACGCGAGCCGAAACGTAGAGACAGAACGATATGAAGGGGTTCATCTAAAGGGAAGCAGATCAGTCGCTAGTCAAGCAAGGCCGGCACTACATACATGTACTTACCGTCGACAGGTCCATGTGCGAGACCATTCTCATTATGCTGGCAATCTCGTTTGCTGCTGTTATGCATCGTACTTTGCTTTCTGCGCTGACTGCTGCTGGTAATCTGTTCCTGTCGGCCTTGAATATTGCTGCTTGATGTAGGCATATTGTTGATGTGTGGATGTTCATATTCGTGAACACGATGTTCGGGTTTCCCAAACCTGAAGGCAGCTTCAAACCCGATGGCAAGCAGAGCGAGGTGTTGAGCAGGATGTTATCTAGATTGCGATGCCGTTTCCAGAACTCCCCGTTGAGGTCGTGGTCTTTCTCATCGGTATCTGGCCGATGCAAGTGCACCAAGTTTCTTCCGAATAAGCACGCCATGAGGACAACGCCACCAAACGCCGAAATCTTAAGCGCCCCTGACGGGTACATCGTATCTGCCAGTGATTGCATTTGTTCCGGCCGGCTCATGTCAAATGCATCTTCGCTTGAGGGTAAGTTCGTTCGAATGTCTTGCTCTTCGATGCTCATTGGCCATCCCGTGCCAATACTTGCATAGCGGTCATTGCAGAAAGCCATCCAGAATGTCCGCCGCCTCTCTTCCCTCTCTGTCCAATCGCGAGGTGGTGCGAGGCATTCCTTAACCTCGAGCCCTGCACCATCCAAGCGGTGGAGACCAGTCCTGGGGCCTTATTAGTACAGACAACTTCTTGGGTCGTAGAAACTGGTGCTTACATCTGACATAGCCTGACTGCTTGCCCGGTACTTTGCCAGGCTCTGGGAAAGTACATCATCTTGAATTCATAAGACGCAAGCAGGATGTGGGTTTGGGCGTGTGCAACAGATATCATGTGCTCGCCATAGCCTTTGTTGAAATCCATGTCGACATATTTGCGAGCCCGCTGATAGAACAACTCTTTATGGCTATGATACTTGTCTGTGACAGCGCAGGCCAAAGTCCACATAGCGTAGCGGAGACAGACGGGTGGCCGTTGATGAGGGCCCCTAGTTCATGGTCAGTGGCATGTTCCACGCTTCTCTACACGATCGAAGCACAAGATAGCACCTACAAATTCATGGCCGCCAAGTATCGATACTTGTGGATCATCGGCATCGATAAGTGTATCTTCTCGAAGTATATTTGATGACTGTTTTGACCACATGTTAGCATATGCCTACAAAAACGCCTAGGAGGCCGAGACATACAGCTCATCAATGATTTCTTGTGGAGGCAAAGGTTCGTCGAGGCCCAAACCAATCACCTCCCACGTGAAGCTGCTGCCCACGCCGCCCATATCCATAGCCATCGAGGCTGCGAAGTTGAAGTCATCTGCTGGCACACTCTGCGCAGGGTCCTGGTTGAAGCGCCAATTATCGGTGTCCGCCGACTGATCGTTCAGGCCGGTGCCCGGGCTTGTGTTGTGAAATGGTGCTGGAGATGGGCGAGCATGATCTGGCGTGAGCTCAAACGCAACCCGGGGTCGCGCGGTTGTTTCCGAGTCAATATTCGCTGCTGGCGCGTCTGGGCCTTTGGTCGACAAAAGCTGTTCTACTTGCTCTAAGTGACCGAGACTCGTCAGCCAAGCTGTATGCTTGAAACATCTTGCCACACCCAATACTCACTGAGTCGTTCTTCCAAGGCTTTCACATAGCCCCTCTTCGGGCCGCTCTTCCTACGAATTTCGTCATAGGCACATTGGTGACCTAGCCGCGTACAAGTACTGCAGCTTGGGCGTTCCCCATCACATCGGAGCTTCCTTTTGCGACAAATCATGCAAGCTAGGCGCTTCGGCTTCGGGACGTTGGCGTTGCCTCGGGGCTCACCGTTCGTCTTAGTGGCGCTCCCCGCCACGGGGCTGTCGTCGTCGGCCTGGGAGCCTGACTCGTCCAAAGAGAGATCGATGATCTCGGCATCGTTGGGCGACATTACGGGGATTGTGTCATTCGCATCAATCGCGGCTGTCGAGACAAGTGCCAAATGTGTTGGCGGGAATGCGTATCAGTCATCAATCAGTGGGCCTGAACCCTATGTCGTGGATGAACCGAAAGGTCAGGCTACGCTCGGTAGGTGCTGGTTCTTGAAGGATGCCACATTGAGAAGTGGCTTTGCGATCGCAAATCGGGTATCGCGTAGAGTAGACAATGTGTAGAGACCGGCGTAGGGTATATGGGCGTGTCGGAGAATGCGCAGGCCCAAGTAGGAGCCTCTATGTGATGCGACAGGAAACAGGCGTGGCTATCGTATCTTCCGGTGAAGATTTGATGGTGCGTTCGACATGTTTGCAGGCAGTAGTGTATGTCGTATTTAGATTGACTTGCTATGAAGGTGTCCCAGGGTCTCGAGAGCTAATTAAGCCGCCACCATCGATCAGGCCAGGGTGCAGCCGCTAAGTGGGGAGCACTCAAGATCACCACCAACAGGCGCCGCGGACGCTCTGACGGAGAACTCCAACCGATCAGCAACCATGATTCGCAACATAAAAGTAGCCACGCACCAATCTCATAATTATCTACAGGGCGGAGGCAGCACCGGGCGCGCGATGTCAGGACGTGTCAACAAGCAGCGACGACCAGAAAAACACTATCTCTCATCATCCAACTCGACGTGTGCTCAGCCATGCCCTGTGGGTGTGGTGTCACAAATGTACGCGGGCAACCAGACATAGGCGGTGACTGTTACAAAAATCCATGAATAGCATCCTTGTTGAGTACTAGTTGAGGGAAGTCGACGTTCTCTAGTATTGCAGGCAATTGTATCCCTAGCAAATGTTGCTAGCGCAAGCCTGATCGAAATGATCCCATCTCATCGTACTTCGGAAAGCATACGTACAGTAGATGGCTGCCTGAGTCTAGAAATATGTCCTCAAAGACGACAGAACCAATCCAAGGGTTGGGTGGGGTCAGCCTTCGGCAACTCCCGCCAGTCGATTCCTTCCCCAATCTCACCAGCCTCACTGTTGTCCGTGCCGCGTGCCATCTTGCGCGGGCTTGATACAGTACATGTAAGATTAGCAACAATCATGCTGAAGAAAGATATATTCCGTTGTGACCTGCACAAGACAACATGCCGAGGATGTTAGCGGCCTCAACTACGTTTTTGTTGTGGTCTACAAATTTATTCTGTATTCGAACACGAAACCGTTAAGACCGTTGTCGATCGGAGTCAAGTTCACCCTCATAACACCCCATACACATGTTGTAGGCACTAGTCTACGACCCGACTACTCTTTTAGGCTGGTATCTGCTTGTGTAGGCCTGTCCTCTCGGCTGGCCGGAACGGACCTGTGACGTGGCCACTGTGTACGAAGGTGTGCAAGTATGGATTTGCCCTCACAATGCCTGGTTCTCAACATGCTCGGCTATGCCTGATCTTGTTGCAGTGAGCGAGTTATCCTATTTGCTCCCCGCACTTGCTCCAATTATTCGAAGGCTGCCCATATCAGTGTATGCAAGTGCATACCGATTTGGAGCCCAGGCTACGGTCGGTGATGGCGATGCCGTCTTGTATGTGCACAAGTGCTCGCCAGTTTCTGACAGACTGATCTCAAGCCCGTTGCCTGATGTTGGTCAGTGACAAGCTCAGAACCTGAGGTTGTACTTGATTCCTCGCCGATAAGGGAACTTACCTTCATCACTACCACCCACAACAAACAATCCGTCCCAGGAGAAACCTATGTCCAAAGTCAACACAAAGGGTTTCTCTGCAGAATGAGGCAAATAAAACTCACTTATACTTCGTATTGGACCAACCATTTTTGTAATGGTTCTGTGGCAATTCCACTCGGCAGTATCCCATAGTGATATCAAAGAATCTGTACCGCCAGTGGCAAGGAATCTACTGTAAGGGTGCAATTCGACTACTGTGCAAGATGAGGTGTGTCCCCGCAGCATGAACTCCGCGTCACTGGCTTCCTTGTAGTCGAATTGGTAGGCTGGCTCAAACTCTGGAAAGGACAAGATTCTCGTTTTGCCTTCGCCAGTGGCCGTGAAGATCCTCTGGCCACTCCAGCAGAAAGTTATGTTATTGGTCGGCACTGATTGCGTATGCTCTGACAGAGGGCTGCTCTGAGTAGGGGACAGTACGAAGAGCTTGTCTTCCTGCGCCATTGGGTTAGCAACAATCAAGACGCCGCGATATATCTTGTGGGGGGCGTACCTTGTTCCCAACAACTACATGCTCACCATTTGGAGCCCAAGCTAAAGTGAATGTTTCACCGAGGCCCTTGACCTCGTTCAGCACCGCTTTCGTCTTGACGTCCCAAAATCTGACAGTGCCGTCGGAGCTCACGCTGCATAGTTCGAGCTCCTTCACCGGGCTGAACGCAACCTTCTCGATGGGCGCCGTATGGCCTTTGAGGTCCGTACTTTGACGCACATTGGGTTTATCCACGTTCCCTGGGAATAATTAGCGAGCCAGCAGATAACCACGAGGCCGGATTTGACGCACAAACTCTCAAAGTCTTGTCAGTGCAACCAGTTGCAATCCAGGTGCCAAGTGGGTTCCAAGCAAGAGTGCGAATGCTATACGATACAAAGTTTTGTGTTTAGTGGCTTGTAGCGGTCGCGAAACTGTCGGAGAGGAGAAGTGTGGCTTGTCGTTATTCTTACTTATTGGGAGTCTTCCTGGCTGCTGGATCGTCGTAGACAGTAGGCTTCAGACCAGGAAACTGAGCCTTGATGCGCTCCGGCGCAACTGACATGCGCGCTTGTAGTCGAGCCATGACGCCTCACAACCTTGCGATCGGAATCGAGGTCTTTCTGACACACAGCTCGAAAAGTATGACTGCACTCAATCTATGATGCGCCCAGCTGACTTCGGTGCTTTCGATTTATTAGAGCCCGATGGACTGACTTCGAAGGTCAAAGCAATGCGCAACGGCACGATGCGATGAAGGCACGCAAGGGGACACAGTCGGTGCTGACTACTGGGCTTGTGGTCTCTGAGATACCTCAGAGCAGTGAGTGATGGGACGCGGTGTCGTGGTGAGCTTGACGCGCCTCTAAAGCAGCTCTAGGAACCCTAAACGTGCAGGCACAGGTGGTGGGGTGGGGCAGGCACACCTGCATCTGCTCAGCGCCCGGGCGAGCTCCAGTGCTCCTCCAGCTGTGACGCTCCAGCCCACATGGCGAGCTCAGCCTCGGGAAGCTCCTCCCAAGTCCAGCGGCTTCAGCGACCTCTCCGGAATCGACCACGATCAATCGATTCCCCCTAAGCGCTTCGCACTCTTAGCTGCTCAACAAGGCCAGTCGGTGCAATGAGCTGAAATCCATCGCGTACGGCAAACGAGCGACCGCCCGCGCACGATAGGTCCTCCAAGACCACGGTCACTCCGTCATGTACTGGCCAGTCGGAACACCCAGGATCTATGTCACGGCAACAACGGCAGCAACAACGAACGGCCTGCCTGTTTCAACTGCTCATGATGGCCTCCGAGACCAGGGCGATGACGAAATCAAACAACTAGATCGCCAGAGGACGGCGAGCATGTCCTCGACAGCCGCCTCGCAGGAATCGAGCATTGTAGATCTTCCGACGCCCATCACACCCGGACCAAGAACGCCGTTCACGCCAGGCATCAATTCAATCGAGCATGACAGCTACCTCGGACCCGATTCCACGAGCTCGCAGGAGGATCTTGCCGCGTACAGCCATGGGTTGTTACATCCAGCGGAGTCGTTGCTAGCTTTAAAGGTTTCTAGGAGTGGCACCCTCTTCGCTGTAATCACTGCCACCAGCATAGTTGTCTGGCAGACAAAGGTACATTCTAATTCACCATCACGTCGACAATCTCGTACTGATCACACTTGACATCACATCAGCCTACTGTCGTCCAAGCAATCGTCATCCGATCACAACCATCACTCAAAACTTATGGTACCAATGTCGATCTCCTTCTCAGACCTGATTCGGCAATCCTCGTGGTTCAGACAAGCCTCGGATATCTGATCACGTATTCAATTGCGACTGATCCCGATTCTCGGCTATATAAGCCCCATTTTTCAGATCACACAAACATACAACGGCGGCGACAGAGCCATTTCGGTGCTGTAGGCAATACAGCCCCAGATCAGATCCTACTTGGCCCTGGAGAAGGACCAGGGGTCAGAGACATCAGCGTTCGATTCAAACGGGTCATCAAAGTTGATGCTGGTATCGAATGCGTTCTTGCCTTGGACGAGGAACTGATTGTGGCGACGCACAAGCCCGCTGCCATCCAGTGCATACGGTGGTCCCCTGACAGCACGGGCAACCAGACAAGCACGGAGCTTGTGAGCAAGATGGACTGGTTGGAGGACAAGAAACGGACTACCATCAGAGAAATGACACATGACAGGCCTATGAATCTTACCACGTGGGTGACGAGCGATGGCAAGGCGTATGCGGTGCAGCGTATTGCGAAAGGCACCGAACCCGATCCCAAGAAGCTCTTCAAAGGACACTGCATACACACACCAACAGGTGATAACGACCGAGCTGTCCGGGCAGTCATCAATGCGAGGTTCTCGCTCATAGCGGTCGGGTGCGCTGATGGTCACATTCAGGTGTATTCCGTCCGCGACTACTCTGGCAATGTCCCAGCGTCACACAAACATGAAGTACACGTTTCCGTCAATACTTCGGGCTCGCTAACCACGCTCATCTACTCGCCCGATGGTTATTGCTTATTTGCGGGCTACGAAAAAGGCTGGGCAACGTGGAGTGTTTTTGGCAAGGCCGCAAGCCAAAGTTTTGGCGCGAACCCTACGATCACGGCTACGAACAAGGAAGAGTGGCTAAGTGGTGTGACTGATGCGTCCTGGATTGGCGGCTCTTGTGAGCTGCTTCTGCTCGGCCGCCAGGACAGCGCAATATGGTCTCTCGAGATGGCTCGTAGCGCCGTGACGGGTTGCTACTGCCCACCGAATCTTTTCAGGACAGTCCTACAGAGTTCCACCAGCGTGATGATTTACAGAGGTTACGATCTGCCTGACCTCACTAGCATCTCTGCTGAACCGTTCCTCTGGCACACGGCACGAATTCCATCCAACTACCTCCTGAATCAGTGGCCAATCAAGTGCACCGTCGTGTCTTCTGATGGCCGGTATGTTGCTGTTGCTGGTAGACGGGGTCTAGCACATTACAGCATCAACAGCGGAAGATGGAAAACGTTCAGCAACGAGGTTGCCGAGAACGAGTTCCAGGTCAGAGGCGGCATGTGCTGGTATCAGCATATTCTCGTTGCAGCTGTGGAAGTCAACAGGTCCTACGAGCTACGCCTCTACTCACGCGAAGCTAATCTGGACAGCTCGACCGTTCTTTTCACACACGAAATGCCTGCTCCTATCGTGTTAATCACCCCTTCAGGCGACGATTCGCTACTCGTCTACACATACGACAATCTTCTGTATCACTTCATACTGGCACCAGTCAACGGCACTGTGCGGCCTATTCAAGTGGGTCAGATTGCCTTTCATGGCATAGTCAGGTCACCAGCGCGCGTCAGAGGTCTCAGTTGGATTCTTCCCGAAAGCCAGATGGTGAATGGCGACCCATCCCAGGATGTGACCTTTGCATCTGTGCTTTTCCTGGTGGACGGGAAGCTAGTGCTGCTTCAACCATCGGTCAACAATGACGGGAATCTCAAATATGACATGCGTGTTGTCTCACATTCTGTCGAATACTACACGAGTTTAAAGGACCAGTCCTCGATCAACATCCTCGCCGAGTCTAGCAACAACTACTCCTTTGAAGCTGAAGAAGGTAGTTTGCGCAACTCTCTCTGGGTTTTTGAGGGCAACGAATTGAAAATGTGGCCTGACGTACACGATGTGCTGAGGGCAGCCTCGGACGACAGCTCGAAGGACTTGCCTCCTTCCGTTGTGGTACCGCTCGACTTTTATCCTCTGTCGGTCCTTCTCGGCAAGGGCATTGTGCTAGGTGTCGAGCCAGACCTAGTCCAGCGGAGGGACGTCAACTTTTCGTTCTTCCGCTTCGCCATCAGGGTAGGTGACATTCCTTGATAATTTGTAAACTCGCCTTGCTGACCATGTTTAGACTCATCTGTTCGTCCCAGAGCTGCTACAGTATCACTTGCAGAGCAATAATTCGGCAGCCGCTCTTCAGATTGCCCAGCAATATCAGGGCTTGGAGTACTTTGCCCACGGGCTCGAGATACTCCTGCACAAGGTGCTCGACGAAGAGGTTGACTCGGCACCGAAACCAGAAGATGCACTACTTCCACGCGTGCTGTCGCTGTTGTCCTCATTTAAGCAATATCACGATATTGTCGTGCAATGCACTCGGAAAACCGAGGTCAGGTCATGGAGAACCTTGTTCGCATATCTGCCTCCACCACAGGAGCTCTTCGAAGAATCTCTTCTCCGTGGTACGCTCAAAACGGCAGGAGGGTATCTACTCATACTGCACACCTTTGAGGAACTGGAGGCAGCCTCGGAGCAGTCTGTGCGGTTGTTTGCACGAGCCATCCGAGAAGAAAACTGGGAACTGTGCAAAGAGCTGGCTCGGTTCTTGGCTGCAATGGACGAGACTGGAGAGACATTGAAAGAAGCTATGGAGCTTGTCAATATGCGCGTGAAGAAGGATGCTGACGAAGGGCTGCCTGCGATGATGAGCAGACTTGAAGTGCCCTCTTATCATTCAAACGGGTCCAGGCGACATCATCGGCGGCGGCGGAATTCTGACACAAACTCCGACGGGCAATCTGCGACGAGTGAGAGCAGTAGTTTTGGTACTGCCAGCCCTGTCTAAATTTCCACAATCCAGTCTCGGAAGTTGTTGCCGTGAGGCACTGTACATATATATGCCACACATGAATCAAGGGGAAATGCTCTGCTTAGATGGCAAAGAATAATCCATGTTTTACCGGAACTTTTACGTTGTCGACCGAATGGTCGTGAAGCAGTAAGACAGGGTCGATAAGGTGAAATCGGTGCTGTGAGACAAAAGAGTGGCCTATGATAGTGGACAGTGGCATGTTACCATAGAGCACTTGTGAGGAGCTGGGCCACTTTTTGTTTGAGTGCCTCGCCTGCCTACCGTGTAGCCAGGGGTCCTCCGGAGCTGCAGCTGCAGCCAGCCCCTCACGCAAAGCCCACCCACGACCCTCTGTCCTACCATCTAGGTGCCGTCGAAGTCTTGCGTGCGGGCCTGGCGATCCTGAACTCGAAAGCTGCAAGCATCTTTTCGCACATTCTCAGCCTCGCCCACGCACCAGACGCACTCGTGACGACACGCGCAGCACTCTCGGTCGGCGCCCAAGTCACTTCGACCTCGACGACTACGACGACGACACATTCGCGCCCACACACCGCGCTCCATTGCGCTGCCAGACCTTCTCGGGGGCCCGAACCGCAGGCTACCTAAGCACCCCGCTCTTTCCATCTTCAAAACACCATTGGCAAGGGACGAGAAACGTCTGGTCGCCAGGAGGTTCATTGCGGCCACCCTCATACCGGCTCTGCTACAACGCCATGATGGACGAGTTTGCCTCGGAATCGGATAGCGACTACACGAGCTACTGGCGCGACTGGGTGAGTGGCCTTGCATCCGCGTGGAACCAGCTCTTCAGAGATGCCCGCGTGCTTGCCCGGGATCGCGGCGGCCGGAGGCGAGATCTGTTTTGGGCGGGCCCACGATCTAGTACTGCTTGGGGGCTGATATGCTGACACGGCCATACTTTTTAGTTCATCTCATCACGAGGCAATGAGTACTTTTGCGAGATTGACGAGGACTACCTCACGGACCGCTTCAACCTGACGGGACTGAACACGGAGGTCCAATACTATCAATATGCGCTCGACCTCATTACCGACGTCTTTGACCTAGACTGCGACGACGAGATGAGGGAAACGATAGAAAAGTCGGCACGTCATCTTTACGGTCTCATCCACGCCCGCTACGTGGTAACAACACGAGGACTGGCCAAGATGGTAAGCACAAACCAGCTTTTTACCAGGACCTGAATCGCGCATTCTATGGATGCTTTCTCGACTTCGATTGATTTTGCCAAACCACTGGACACTAACGAGGATACCATCTTCCAGTTGGACAAATACAAGAAGGCTGACTTTGGCAAATGTCCCCGTGTCTTCTGCCACTCACACCCACTCCTGCCAATGGGCCAGACCGACGTGCCCAGCCAAAAGGCCGTCAAGCTGTACTGCGTGCGGTGCGAGGACGTCTACAACCCCAAGTCGAGCCGCCACGCCGCTATCGATGGCGCCTACTTTGGCACCTCGTTCCACAACATCATGTTCCAGGTCTACCCGGCGTTGGTACCGCCCAAGAGTGCCGAGCGGTACATACCGCGGGTCTTTGGGTTTAAGGTGCACGCCTCGGCGGCGCTCATCCGGTGGCAGAACGGCAACAGGGCGGACATGCTGCGGCGGCTGAGGAAACTCGAGGTCGAGAGCGGGTTCAAGGAAGACGTGGTCGAGGATGACCTAGACGAGGAGGAGGAGGAAGACGACCTGGGTGTCGAGGGGGCAGAGGGTGGCGACGGTGACGTGATGCACGTTGTTGGCTGAGGCGCGATTCTTCTTCCTACGATAATTCTCGTGCCTAGTTTAGCGTCCTCCCTGTCACCCAATAATCAGCCAAAGACACAAGATTGAGGTCCAGGGATGCGAGGATGGGATACACAACTCGATGAGCAGGACCAGAGACCTTGCTGAAATCCAGGGTGCACCTCCGCGCGAGTAACGAGATCGCCATCTGACGTTTGGTGAGAGGTAGGGACTACAGACACCGCTGATTACATAGCAAGCAGCAGCAGCGAAGTCAGAGACGACTCTACCAATACAGACAGCGAATGAAACCAAAGGCGCAGAATTTGCGCGGTATTTTGGCATTGTATAGTAATTACTATTTCTGACATCCCACTACCACTCGTAGAAGGATTAGATGGCGAGCAATTGAGCAATGCCGTTGTCGTCATTTGCCTCCACAGCGATCCAATCGATAACCAGGTGCTTGCGAATCGGCTCACTTGCGCCCGGTTGATGATTACAACTGGGCTTCTAGCCTGAGATTATTAGGCCGGGCTCTCTTAGAGGAATGTGGGGGGTTCTTCTTCGTTTGTACATTCGTGCTTCCCCATGATGTCAACAAGTCAAGGGCCTTCAACCATTCCTCACTTTCCCCCAGCTAGGCAGATATCTGAATTCGCTGGCAATTGTATTGCAATGAATGCACCCTTCAGAGCATTGGCGGCGTTGTGTGGCTCTGTCATAGTTGAGACATGGAGGGAACAGTTCAAGGGGAGGAAGGGGGCAAGCAGACCGGCTTGACTAGCAAAGTAGCGGCATAAGACTCGGCCGGCCCGGGTGTTATAGGTGAAGGCACTCTTACAAGCCACAGTTCGTTCTTTCTTTACCTGGACTCACTCTTTCTTCCAGCCCCCCTCCCCCCAAGCGGTGTGTAGGGGAGACACAAACTTCGGGTTATTCGGAAGCCCTAAAGTCTGCGTCTCATTTCGCTATTCGGTTTCACTCTGGGTCCGTTCTGGTAGGTATCATGGGATCATGTGTCGTTCTTTGGCGACTTCCGTCGGACGCAGTGCTTGACCAACGTGCACGGTGTGCTTTATACTGTGTTGATTATTCGGTAACTTTTTGATGGGTTTGCTTTTTATTATTTGAAGCCACACTCATGTGTCTATATCTGTCAGGTGAAAGACGTGCTATACTTCTCACGTCCACAGGTTTTTCTAATATATCGTCTCTCTATATTACTATCGCTTTTTTCCATGTCTGAAGCAAGAGTCGCCAATTACATGACTAACACGACGGCCAGATCTGGCAGAAGCACTCGCCACTTTACGTGGCGGCCCTGTACCAGTTGGCCTTGGGGTCGCCGAGGCACGTGCCGACGGTGACGGCCTGGTACCCGCGGCTCTGGAGGCCGCGGAGCATGTACTCGGTGAGGACCTCTGCCGTCTGCTGGTGGATGTCGTGGGCGATGGCGAGGGCGCTGCTCGAGGCGGGCACCTTGCCAACAAAGAACTGGTCAAACTTGTTCTTTGAGTTCTGGATCTGGCTCGGCAGGGTGTTGAGGTAGTCGGACGTGTCGAGGTCAAAGTAGGTGACGTGGTACTTGAGTGCCGCCATGTCGGCCTGGCAGCCGCTCGCGGCGGTGCACGACGAGTACGGAGGCCGCATGTAGGTCGGGATGAAGCCGACAATGTTGCGCATCGCCATCTCGAGCTTGACCATCTCGTCGCGGCGCTGGGCTGAGGTGATGGTGCTCAGGTCGGCGTGCGACCAGGTGTGCGAGGCGAGCTGGTGGCCGTCGGTGTTCATGCGTCTGTGGTGAAGGGGAGGGGCAGTGTTAGTCTAATGTCTTATGGTTTCTTCTCTTCCTTCTTCTTCTTCTTCTTCTTCTTCGGAGATGGTGTAGTTGGAACTTGCTTACCTGATGATGGCGGGCCAGGGGGTGCTCGGGTCGTCGATCCGGCCCTTGTTGTTGTTGACGCCAGTGATGAAGAATGTGGCCTTGGCGTTGTACTTCTTCAGGACGTCCAGCATGCCAGCCGTGAATTGGCCCGGGCCGTCGTCGTAGGTCAGAGCCACCTGGCCCTTGTTGACACACGGGTAGATGCCCTCGCCGCCGACGAGAATGTTGCCGAGCTGTGGGCGGGCAATGCTAGAGGTGTTCTTGCCCGAGGGGACCAGGTTGGCGTCGCAGGCAGGGCCAAAGGCAAACTGGCAGTCGGGGGCCATGCAGTGGTCGGCACTCTTGCCGCAGTAGCCCGACAGAGAGCAGCACTCGGTGGCCGCGCACTTCTTGTTCCCAAAGCTGGCGCCGCAGCGGCCGTCTGTGCTGCCGCCACCGCCGCCGCCGCCGCCGCCAGTGTTGGTGCCGCAAGTACCAAAGCCAGTCTGGCAACCTGTTCCGCAGTGGTCGCCCGAGCTGCCGCACCAGCCGTACGGGGAGCAGCACCGGAAGTCACCGCCGGCCGGGCATGTGTAGCCCTTGGTGCCGGCGCCGGTGTTGCCACACGTGTTGTCAGGCGAGACGACGACGGCGCCGCCTCCGCCGGTGCTGGCGCCGCAAGAGCCGAAGCCAGACTGGCAGCCGGTTCCGCAATGGTCGCCCGAGCTGCCACACCAGCCGTACTGGGAGCAGCATCGGAAGTCGCCGCCGGTCGGGCATGTGTAACCCTGGGTGCCGGCGCCGGTCCTACCGCACGTGTTGTCGGGAGACACGGCTCTGTTGGAGAGCAGCGGGGGCAGGGCCGAGGCAGAGACAGCCGTGAGGCTGCCCGCCAGGAGCAGGGACATGAAGTTGTTGATGTGCATGTTTGTCGACGAGGTTGTCAAGCGAGTGTGGTGTGCCGGGTGGTCTGGATCGCCTGGCTGGAGGGCAGAGAGACGGCGCAGGAGGAGAGAGATGTCGGAGGGTGGCAGCCCGTCCTTATGGACAAACGCCGCTGCGGCAACAACAAGCAACGACAGTCGGCGGTCGGCGGACGATCGGAACAGGGTCATGGGTCATGCCGGCAGAGGGACGGCAGCATGCTGGGGAGTGGCGTGGCTCGCCTGAGCCAGGATGGTGCAGAGCTGATGATCCATGCCTTGCCATGCCATGCCATGCCATACATAGCACATGCAGCGTGCAAGTGTGTCTCGACAATGGACGAGCGCACGCTTGGCTTGGCTTGGCTTGAAAACCCCCCGCCCAGCCCGATGCGGGCCCATGTCAGTTACTCTGTACGCTGTGCTGTAGTTATTTTGGTGTCCTGGCTGCTGCGCACTTGCATGCGTCTGAGCTGAGCTGTCGTGCTCAGCAATGTCAATGTGCGTCCAACGGCCGAGGGGCGCCTTGCGGTCGTGAGCTGAAGCCATGACGGCGCCGGCTGACCATGAACCAGCCCTGGAGGATCGTGGTAGCACGGGGCAAAATAGTTAGTACTCGGTACGGAGTAAAAGACACCGCTGCAAGGTCAAGGAGTGGCTTGCATCCATACTATCGTCGATATTGCTTCTCCTGCCGGGAAGTGCGGGCTTGTGCTGTACATTTTCTCGTGTACGGAGCAAGCCGGCGGAGAAGCACCTATCGCTGCCCGCTTCCATCCATCCCTGCGCAACGCTCTTGGGGAGCAATACGGAGCCCTTCATGCGAGGGGGGCTCCAGGGCTGAGACTTGTACAGCGCAGCATCTCGTGGATGCGTCATGTCATCGGCCAGATCTCTGCGTTGGCGTGACATCACTAACCCAAGGTAGGTACACTAATTAGTGGCCATGTCTCGTTGTATCTTGTCTCTGCAACGCAACTCAATCACACCGTCGACATTGCAGCGTTGACAATGCGAGTGACAATGCGAGTGACAATGCGAGTGACAATGTGAGCGAACACATGGTCGCGCACCATGTGCCGCACCAGTGCACTGCTGATGGATGCCGTTCAGGTGAGAGCGGCGGAGGTTGAAATTGCAAGGGGATCGGCCTGCAACTCGAATGACCCCTGAGCCACTCCCGCCCGCGCTCGCCACCTTCCTAGCTCAAGGAGCGCACTGATCCACTAATGGCTCGTGTCGCAGTGTTGTGAGCGGTCACAACGCACCGACGATCGCCAGCTGGACGACTTCTTCTTCCAATGCCGCAACTCTTTTGCCGGGTCAAGCCTTGCGGCAGTGTGTGCCGAGCCGGAAATGCATTCGGCCAGCTTTACCGACATTTATGTCCAACCAGCACCGCTCTATCAAAGTGTTGAACAGAGTTTATAATTGTTGTTATTGTTATTATTGTTGATGTTGGAAGGGGAAGTGGCGAAAGAGAGGAGCTTCTCGTTTGTGCAACGACAGCGTGGCAGCGCCAATACGAGGCACTGCATGCCCTTATGCAGCCAGCCATCCAGTAGAGGCAAACAGGCCATTATCATCAAGGGGCAAGCTTCCGATCGGTCGCACGCACGTCTTGGTACGGCAAGGTACGGCTCCAGACACCCTTGACGGCGGTCGTCTTGTCGTACGGTACTTGAGGGGAATGGCGAGCCAGGCATTGATCTATTCCTGGTACCAAGTACAGAGGACGACTCGAGTTGAAAATGGTTCTGAATAGAGGCAAGGCTCTGATCTGTGAAACTGCAACAACCTCATGTTGCTGCAATCCCGACAGCCGTGGACATGTGATTGACCTGTGTTGGCAGAGTCGCGCCAGCAAGAGTGCATACAATACTTAGTCTTCGTGACCTGGGCTGTATCACTCGGCGTGACATTTTGTATTTCTAGTGCCTCTGACCTGTCACCTCTCAACCCTGTCGCCAGCGAGGCCATCTTACGTACAACAAGCTCGATCCTCCCCATCTGCGAAATCGTTGTCCGCCAGAAAGATGTATCGTGGGGGCCACATCACTCAGCAGGACGACGAGATGCCCTAGACTCGTTCGTTGCGACAGAGGCGCGAGCTCACCGAGCCTTGAGTGGTCACAACTGCCAAAGTGCGAGAATCGCATAGCCTGCGATAATCTGTGCCAGAAAAGCTAAACTCGGCAAAATGTACCCCTGGCCCCCCCAGCTTTTAGGCCAAAGTACAATGGGGTCTCCCAACTTTAAAGCGGGCGGTCGGTAAGGCTTGCAGAGACTGTGGTTCGACTAAACATTTGCGGCTCTCGAGGTTGGTTGCAACCTAATGTGCTATGAGCCAACCGAAGCTGAAAAGTCTGTCCTGCTGATACTTCACGGTGTCGATAGTCAGCTGGGGTCATGGCTATCACACCGCACAGACGACTGTCACATAAGGGAGCCGCCTGTCGAAGCCTGGCTGTGCGGTGGCTCCCCGGAATGGCATGCCGCTAAATGAAAGAGGCCTTTGGACATGGAAACATCAGATGCTGGCAGACGACTTTCTTGACGAGCCTTGGTGATCATCCCGAGTGGGATGTTGGGAGGAAACCAAGCGCTACAAAGATGGTAGGACCCGACTAGACTTATGCGTCGTTGACGCCGCTGCGGCCATGTTTAACGCGGAGGCCAAGGGTGCCAGATTTTGGTTGACGACGAGCGCGACATGATTTCTTCAATCTCCGCAGATTCGAGGCATCGCGGTCGATGTCCAAGGCTCGTGACCACTGGGTGTAAAGGCTCGACTGGGTTGTGACAATTCGGCCACAAGTCATCATCCACTGCAATCCAAACAAGGCATGAAATGAATGTTCGTGAGGGCTGGTCGTACCGGGTGTTGTGATTGGCGATGGCGTCTGTGGACGCAGCAACTGCTGTGCCCATCAATGAAGAACAGTCGGTGCTGGAGCCGTGGATTGGAGCTGGCCTGTCTGTTATTTCCGACAAAAGTTGGGGTGGGCTGATGAATAGTGACGCCGGGCCCGCGGAGCAAGCGCCGCCTCCTCAGCCTCACTGTCTTGCGCTGGTCGTGACGACTGCGGCAAGGCGGAGGTGGCAACACGACATTGCAATCCAGGCCAGCCCCGGAGGTGCGTCTGCTCCGCGCGGATCTCAAAGTTCGCACCACGGACCGGAGAGGTTTGCCACCGCGGAGGACGGGGCAATTGGAAAACAAGCAATGCAACCTCACCATGGGCGAAATAAAAATGGCACGACCTCCTCTGCTTCAGATAGCTGCACTAACAATTACTTACTAAGCCCTCTGATGGACTTTAAGAAGCGGGGCTTTCTAGGCTCTTGAGCGAATCAAGAGTGCCGCTTTCCTCTTTAACCCACCGACTATGTCTGGAAACGTTTGAAGCGCTCGAGTGTATTGCTTAGCACCATCAGTTGACAAGGGGGGTCATGCCACCTTCTTTTCGCCCATGGTGAACCTTAATGCTGATGGTGGTTCGATCCTGGGCTGACCAATGACCCTGGATCCGCAGCACACTGTCTTGATGACAATGGTGCGACAGGATTGTCGTTTAATCTGGCTCTAATTGCGTCTCCTTATCCAGAGGCAGGTCTCTCCTAGCGTACAAAGTAGCAGACCACACGACAGCTCAGCACCAACGCTCAAGACAGACCACCACGCGAGCCATGGGATGACGTAAGCCGAGGCGTGTTCAATTCATTCCGTGGCGCGCAGGCTCGGCAGAAGACCCCAGCGACGACGAAGCGCCAAGCACTGCTAGGCCACCCGCAGTGGCAGTGCAGCCGCCTCGGATTGGCCCGCGCGGTAGATATGGGGCCTCTGACACTCTCTGAGACTGCCAATCCGCGGGCTCTCCCCCAGGACACCCCAAAGTCCCTGCCGCCTGCCCGTGCCGCAACCGATGGGCGAGATCCGGGCCACAGGTACCTCGCCGGAACCTGCACGCGCGTCAGCACCGCCCGTACGGACGGAGTAAGGGCTGGCGCTAGCGCCGCGCGCGACTCAAAAGGGCACCTCAGCAGGCGAGCACGAGAGGCGCCAACCCCTGGCATCTGCGCGCGCCGAGCACACTCACGACTAAAACCGTCCTGGGCTGCCTAGCAACTCCCAAGCCACCTACTGCTCTTCCATCATCGATCCGATCCGCCTGTCATTTGATCGCTTCCACACCCCGCCCGTCTGCCAGCCGTCTGGCCCCCGTTGCCATTGAAAGTCGAGCCCAGAGTCTCGTGCTTTGCTCGTCCGCTTTAAGCCAAGCGATGCCCGCGCCCCTAGAACCAGAAGACCGCCAGAACCTCCTCCATCCATACTCGCTCAGCGCAAGCAGCAGACAGCACTCGGCTGCCAGCACGCCCATCATGAAGTACCCCAACACCGCCCGACCCGGCAGCAAGCGCACCAACAAGATCACCATCGTCCAGATCCTCTCCTATGCCCTCGACTGGATAATACTCATCGCCGTTGGTGTCGTTGGCACCATCCTCGGCAACATTACTCCTAACATGCGAACCTTCAGTCTGCAAGACCTAAACATCTCGTATGTCGGCCTCACCTCCTTTCCTGCCAAAGTCGTCATGCTGACATGCCCGTTTGTGCCGCCAAATAGGCAACCCTTCACCGAGAAGGAGACAGTCAACACATTTTGGTTGCTGATGACAGTCGGATGCTTTCCCGCCCTCATCATCCTATTTGTCGCCCTCGTCTTCGTCCCAGGCTCGACAGTCCCCAAAGGCACCCCCAAGAAGCTCATCTGGAACCGCAAGCTCTGGGAGCTGCACACTGGCTGGCTCGGCCTCGCGCTCTCCCTAATTACTGCGTGGATAATCACCTCGGGCATGAAGAACATGAACGGCAGGCCTCGCCCCGATATGCTATCTCGCTGCTTGCCCGACTTCCAGAACTGGCGCGACCATCTTGCTGGGTACAACAACCCGCCAACCGACTCGTACCACGGTCAGCTCGTCAAGGCAACTATTTGCACCACCACAGACAAGCACAAGCTTGACGACGGCTTCCGAAGCTATCCTTCTGGACATTCAAGCTCTGCCGCTGCCGGCTTGATCTATCTCTCGCTCTTCCTGGCCAGCAAGTTTGCACTCACGATCCCATTCGTCCTCCCAGAGTCCGAAGCCTCCAGCTCAATGGCCGAGTCTGCAGCTGCTTTCCCCTCCCGCCTGCGGAACAGGAACAAGGTCAACCCTGCCTCGAGCCGCACGACTCCCACTGGGCAGGCCGGCGACGAATTGGCATACCCTGACGATCCCCAGATGACGGAGCAGCTCGAAACTCACCATAACTCGATCATCGCGGTCCGCCGACAAGCCGCGGCGCCGCCCCTGTACCTCCTCCTCCTCGCAGTCCTGCCATCCTTCACCGCGGTCTTTATTGCTAGCTCTCGGTGGTTTGACTTCCGCCACCACGCTTTTGATATCCTCTTCGGCTTCCTCATCGGCTTGCTCTCTGCCTGGTTCGCCTTCCGCTTCTATCACCTCCCGCTGCGCTCTGGGGCCGGCTGGTCCTGGGGACCTCGCAGCCACGACAAGGCGTTCTGGGCTGGCGTAGGGTCTTACACGTACGCAACAGACAGAAAAGACTGGGATGATTCTGGCGATGAGGAGGAGCGCATGATGACTGCGCAGGGCGGCCAAAACATCGAGCTCGCGAATCGGAGTCGCTCAAAGCTGTCGGCGTCAGACAATACCGACACAGCCTATTCTCCCCACGCGATGTGAGTAGGGATGGGTTGAATTGTGATGCGTTGGGCAAGGCCAGGGCGAGTCGTTTTTGTACATCGCTCGGCAATCTTTCTTTCCAGATTGTGGAAAAAATACCCAGTTACTGCGCTTTCCTGACTTTGTGGCGCACCGGCAATGGACGCATGTGTATATAGGGCTGGCGTGAGGGGGCACATGGAGGGCAGAAACTAGACTTTATTCTTCTATAAAAGCAATACGCTGATTTATTTACGGTCTAATCCGCACTCTTATATTCTACAGAAAATGAACTAGGCAGACCGGCCATTCTAGCTCCTCGAGTATGGGGATGGTTGCTGTCCATTATGACGTTCAGCATGGAAAGAAAGACCACGAATTGACAAGTGGGGCCATGCTCTATCTGGGTGGTGGCCGCCGTCGCCCGACCCGGAAGCCTTCCGTCCTTGGTAGAACAGCCAACTACCACAACAAATCAAATAGGCTACCCAGTGTCTGTTGCGTGCACTTTGCCAGCTGTGTTTACCGACTTTTCAGTCAGTCACATCTCAGGATCGCCTACGATTCTGGACCACCGCGAAATCCTGGCAGGTGGACTGGCAGACGCCCGCCGAGGTACCCACAACTAGAACAACACGCGAGGACTGCATACCGAGTCGGCAGACGTCGAGGGTAGATCTCGTGGCTTGGTACCTACGCGTGGTTGGGTAGTTGGCGACCTACCGTAACCCTTGGCACGAAGAAGCTCATATACAATTACAACATTCATTTTCTCACTCACATAGAGGAAAAGATCCCAGTTCGTGCACAGCGATCTAATCAGGGACCTTAAGCTCTCCCCCCTCACGGCCACGCCCTGTTGCTCCGCCCATTCCCTCGCCCATATAAATACGCCAGCATTCTGTAGAGTCATCTGTTTCGCAGCTGTTTCCGGAGTAACAGGAAGAGAGGGCGGTCGGCTCTGCAAGACACGAGCGCTCACAAGGACCTCTTGTACGCGCGTATGCGCACAACTTCGAACGTCCGCCTTCGCCCACCAATATCAGTCCGAGGGTTCACCCACGGCTCTTCTAACCCGTTTTATCCATCTTGTTACTCATCCTCCTCGCTTCCACGTATCAAGAACACCAACCACAGTGGCAATATTCGCGTCTCAAGTCATGGCCAGCCGGAAGAAGACCATCGATGCGTACTTCCAGCCACTTAGGGCAATAGCAAAGACGACAGCGCCAAGAATGGCATCAACCTCGAACTCAGCCTCGACGAGCCAACACCAACAGCCGAAAAGGCCAAGCGAACATATCCATAAGCCCCGTCCGCAGCAAGGCCAAGGTCAACGGAAGGGTGTCAATGACCAGCACCCACACCGCCAGGAATCTGCTCATCCTTCACAACCATCTGCAAGCACGGCAGCCCACAGAAAAACAACAGTAGTAGCAAACAATACGTTCAGCGACGAATACGACACTAGCATGCCGCAGCCAGCTTCAGCGCCCCAGGACAGCCACGACCGGCAGGATCCCTACAACCTTCACCGCTTCCTCTCCGCGCAGGACCACCTCGACCCGCGGACCTCGAGACCCTGGATGGGCACCTACGCCGTAGCCCTGCGGCAGCTGCGCCGGGGCCGCAAAACGTCGCACTGGGTGTGGTACGTCTTCCCACAGATGCCGCTCGCCCGCCCCGGCCTCGGCCGGGTGTCGGAGACGAGCCGGATCTACGGCATCAGCTCGCTGGCCGAGGCGGTGGCGTATCTGGATCACGACGTCCTAGGCCCCAGGCTGCGCGAGATCACGCGCGTCGTGCTCGAGTCGCCCGTCGAGGATGTCGAGGAGCTCATGGGCAGCGAGACGGACCGGGATAAGCTGCTCAGCTGCATGACGCTCTTTGCGAGGGCGGCGGCTGCTACTTCTGCCTCTGCCTCTGCTGACGAAGAGGAGGGGGCAGTATTTGCGGACGTGCTGGACAAGTACTTTGATGGCGAGGGCGACGCGGTGACCGAGCGCGCCCTGGACGAAGACGAGGAGCAGAGCAACAAAGAAGACGTATAGTGCGCTACCGCGAGGAGAAAAACTGGCTCTGAAAACATACTCCCTCCTCAGCCACATATTTGTAGCACAAGAAAGTCTACAGATTCGATTGCGGAAGCAGCCCGCACGGTCTTGTTAGCGATGCACCAGCAGAGAGAGAGGGCAAAATCGGCACACACACACACACACACACACACCTGCAAGCGCGCGCACGGAAGGAGAACAGATGACAGAACAAATGTAGAAGACGTTTCTTTGCGTGGCCATCGAGTAGCATACACGCCAGATGCTACTTATCTAGTCAACCCCGAACAACTTGGGCAAGTCCAAGAGACATGATTTCCTCATGCGTGCGTGCCTTCTTTCTTAACAGGAACTCGCTCGTGTGTCGCGATGTCGGCATTGGGCCTTGCAATGAGCAAGACGGAAAGGAGAGTAACTGGATTTTCCAATAATGCGGACCTGAGAGAAGGGGTTTGGTGGCGGCATTATCCAGCAAACCAGCACGTAGGATTAAAATAAAGGCAGCATGTGGACCGATATCGGGGGGGTGGGTTTCGAGGTGATCATGCTCCTGGAGGTTTTCAGCTCGGCTTGGTCTGCGGAAGATAGATCAGATAATATGACACCTCGAAGGGCATATATACACACACACATGGTGGAACATGGTCGTTCACGTGGGTAGAGGTCGTCAATGTCGACAAGTCTTGTACCATAGCAATCTCAATCTGTGTCATGTGTGAGAATCTATCTAGCTGCATAACTGCTAGCGATCACGCTGTTATATGTACAAATATCGTAAGTATCATTGAACGAAGCTAGGAAAACTCAAATTCTCATGACCAGCCCATCAAGGGGTTTATATGTCTGCACCTCATATGTACTTGCTAAGATAGCAAAGCCGAGTGGAGTGCGGCTACTCCGGGGCACGCATCAAGGAATGATGGGGGCCACGGAAGAAAATTTAAATAAAGGTGAATATGCTGCTTAAGCCTTGACACCGTTGTAGGCACGGACATCAGCACCCTTGGGGTCCTTGATGCCGGAGACCGCGAGCTCGAGGAGCTTCTTGGTCGCGGCAGCAGGGCTATCCAGCTCTCCGGCAAAGACAGACTTGAGGTAGAGGATGAGACCGGAGACGTGAGGAGTGGCCATGGAGGTGCCGTCGAGGACCTCGGTGGAGCTGTCGCTTCCGATCCAGGCGCTCTTGATATCGACACCGGGGGCGAAGATGTCGACAACGGTACCAAAGTTGGAAAAGTCGGCACGAGTGTTGGTCTTGTCCGCGGCACCAACCGTGACAGCATTGGGAGCAGAAGCGGGAGAGTACTTGGAAGCATCAGCACCGTCGTTGCCGGCAGCGACGACAGTTAGAATGCCTTCGGCAAAGGCCTGCTCCACAATGCGGTTCTCAGCCTCGGAGCGGGCGCCGCCTAGGGACATGCTGATGACCGATTTGGCCTCACGGCTCTGCTTCTTGATGTCCTCCACGGCCCAGTTGAAGCCGTCGAGAACTGTCTCGGTGGTGGCACTGCCACCATCAAAGACCTTGACGGCAATGCAGGTTGCCTTCTTTGCGACACCATAGGTCTTGCCGCAAATGGTGCCGGCGACATGAGTGCCATGCCCGTCCACGTCCTCAAAGGGAACATCAGGGACGGCGTTGTAGCCCTTGACACCACGGCCGCCGTCAAACTCCTCATGGGTATCGAGGATGCCAGTGTCAACAATGTAGGCGAACTGGCCCTCGCCAGCCGCATCCTCGTAGAAGTAGCTGGAGCTGGTGCCGTTGCCACCGCCGCTGCCGGAGCTGGAGATGGACGCAAGACCCCACGGGGCGTTCCTCTGGGTCTCGACAGCCATGAGGCGACGAGCCCTGTTAGGCTCGACAGCAAAGACGCGGGAGTCTGCACGGATCTGCTCGATGGTGGCGTCGTCAAAGTGGCCACTGTAGCCGTTGAAGTTGTGGAGTTTCCACTGCTTGCGAATGCCCCAGGTGCCGCTGCCGCTGCGGGCGTGGATAGCCGAGGCAAAACTGAAGTGGTTGGTGATGGACGCTTCGTCAAGATCCTTGTTGAGCGTCACGATGTACTGGCCGGCAATGACATCGTGGTCGACCTTGGTGGCCTTAAAGTAGGGCCTGGGAAGGGCAGAAGCGGCAGGCAGCAGGCCAGCAGCCAGGATGACCAGAGTCTTGAGTCCAACCATTTTGAAGATTGTGAAGATTGCGAATGAGCGGTTTTAGGAAAAGAATGTCCTTGGTCGAAAGGAGTGTCGTAAGGTCGGCGGATATTTAGCGAAAGAGTAAACAGAGAAGAAGCGAGGGAGAAGTTGTTGGTAAAGAATGAAGCTGATGTGTGCTGTGATGGGTAGCACCAAAATCAGACAGCAGGTCGGCCAGAGCACGACGGACTATTATATACAAGATGGTGTCCATGTTTGGCCACCTACTTGCTGGCGATGGCGGAGAATCCATTGCTGGTTGGAGTCGGTATGAGTTGGCATGGAGCCGGTGGGCAAGCGAGATCGCCAGGCTGCAAGGTACAGCCCTGGAAGCTTGCCTAGCGCCGCATCGGGAGTCGACCAATTGCACATGCTCAACTGCCATGCTGCCAGGAGCGTCTTGTTTCGAAACTTGCTCGAGTGACGAGTGCATGTAGTGGTTGATGCCAATCCACGGAGCAGCGGCGAGTTGACGAGGGCGTCGAAACGATCATGTTGGACCACTATTAGACTTTACGCTGGAAACTGGCAGCCGCTCTTCGGGCTGGTCCTGGGTTGCTCTTGCCATTGTCACCCACCATAGCCGACATTGAAGGCCGGCTTTTGCAGTTCCTACACTTACCTAATCTGCCGATACGTACTTGTTTACGCGGACCTTGGATCGCGCTTGACCAACAGAGATTAACAATCGAGATGCCGACATCAACGTCCCGACGTTTGACCACGACGCAAGTCCCACCTCGGAACAACAACCAGCAAGCGTCACCTGCGGCTCGTCATAGGCCCGTCCGTGGTCGATCCCCATCCCGTCCGATGCCGGGGGCCTGGAAATCATGGTCGGACGACTCGTGACTGTAGCCATCCTCGAAATCATTCATTCGAGCACGACAGGCGATAGCATGCGGTTGCCCGCCGATCACGCTTCACTGCGGGCGTAGGAGAAGCGGGGACGCGCAAAAGAATCGCAACGAGTTGTGCAGAGTGCCATAGGGTGATCAAGATGATGACCGCAGCTTGTGCGCCAATGAGACGCGCAACCGCCCCGGCGAGTCGCGATGGACATGTTTCCTGCGTCGAGACTAGTGGCGAAGCGCTCGAGATCATCTCAGGGGTCTTGTCTCTCAGCAGCCTAAACCCTGCCTGGGCGGCCCTCCCAGATCTGATTGGCAGACCCCTGAATCACCGTTGCATCCCAGCAAGCCACCCGCTCCAGTCACCTCGATCCAAGAGCTTACCTGCGGTTGCCTTTCGACATTGGCATTCTGGCATGAGCACATCGTCATTAGCGTCTTGTTTCAAGCTGCCCGTGGATCTGCAAGAGACCCTCGGTATTGGAACACCGGAACTGGCCCATCTCGACGTTACCTCAAAGGTTTCGAAAAACTGGTTCCAGAAGACCGAGTCTCCATCATTGATAATTGCGACGGTATCCAATCACGCCACTTTCCCGATAATTCGCCATCAGGCACTCGAGCAAAGTTCCGTAAAGCTTAAGAGAAAACACAGATGGGAAGCAGCTCGGCAGCCTTGGCAAGGATTATCGACCCCGACTCGCCCGATACGCGAGCATGGTGAGGCCTCTTAATACGACACACCAAGACATCATCCCGGTCCTGCACATGCTGGGCCTGCAGCATGTACCAATACCGGTAGTTGTCCATGTTTCACCAAGTGCTCGCGGAACCAATAGATTGCCACTTCAATGTGTTGCTTAGCATCTGCCAAGGATGCTGCTTCAGAGACGATCACACCTGGTAGGCGACGACCGAATCAGCTGCACAGATCCTTCTTCAGCAACCTCCTAGTAAAACCCGTTCCTCAGCCAAAGCATTGTATCAATTTGATGCAATGCAGGTACGGATTTATGCGCGGCAGATCTCTTCAAAGATACTTCGAGATCCGGTCATCATTGTATCCAAGGAGGAAGGTCGAGAGGGGTTTCTGCGACTATCACAACAGATGGCGGCGATCTGTCGCGAAGAAGGACTCTCCTTAGACTACTGGTTCCGCTGCAACCGTCACCCGTACTAAAATGAAACAAGTGATCGAGGCCATTTAGCATTATGTGATCCAGCAAATATGGTCCACTTGCCTAACACATCCATAGCCAGGTTTTATATCTCGCGTACCATGAAGCAAGTGCTGCACCACGCCTCTGATCGTGGTATCACCCCTAAGCAGGAAGAGCCCGAGCATGCATAGTGATGGCTTCGAAAACTGCACAAAATACGCAAACACGTCCCGCGCTATCTTGCAGAGCAGTTCTATTCCTTTACCTTCGAGCTAGTTCGTCAGCTTCTTAGACTCGATCAGTGTCACACATGGGGTCCCTATGTCGAGGAGAAGGGAAGTATCTATGCCTTTGACTTATGTCTCGGTGCTTGAACTCAGCAGCACGGGTCCCAACTCCCGGCCGCTATTCGTCTCAAGCTCCATTCACTGAAAGAGCACAAGTTCCTATATAGACCTGCCTGAATTTCGCTTCCGTGTATCATAGACCACGAGTTGATTATCTACGTTGGCGAACTCTCACGCGAGGTCCCTACATGACAAACAAGACAGGAGATGGAACGGGTAGAGAAGAACAGTGGTGCTTGCTAAACAGAGTGATACAATGCAAACCTAGCACTTTTCGGCCTCTCGCCAGAAAATGCAGTGGATGCAATGCCTTTCGGCTTCCTTTCAAGTGGACTATTAGATTCCATTATTGATATATTGAAGCCTAAATGGTAACGCCCCGACCTATAACTCAATGAGCCACGCAAAAAAAGAAAAAGGAAAAAGGCCGCGATTACGCAGAGCGTTTCCGCCAACAATGAAGCTATCCTGTAATGCTTACGAGACAAGACCTTTGAAACCTGATTCAGGAGCATTGGTCCCCCCCCCCCCTTTCCACAGTAGCAAAGCGACAAGAGGGGCTAGCATTCATAGGAAGACACGTTGATAATTTCACGTGCCACTTGTCCACCTGCCTTCTTCGCTTCTCGCTTATCGCTTATCTTGTTGCCTCTGATCAGTGCTCGAAGGGCCTGCTTGCGCCCCTTTTCTGTGCATGTTTTTTTTTTTATAAGTACGCGCGCACACGATGGGCCAATGTGTTTGCGCAAATCGAATCCCGCTAGGTAGCTAACTATCAAAAGAAATGGCCTACTCGAACCAGAGCAATATAGTTTGGAATAGAAGGAGATAAAGAGGCGGAGACGGGGACGGTTAATCTTGTGATGCCCATAGGGAGGGAGGTGTTCCATTTCGCATAAGGAAGCAGTTACCAAGAGTGGAGGTGAAGACCACAAGTATAAGAATAGAACTAGCCAGACTTCAAAACCCACTATTTCCTCCATGTCTAACGTGGAAGATGGTGGGGAGGGGATTGGCACTCAGCTCTAAGTTCTGGATGGGAAATAGAATTACTTGGATATGCATATTGATAATATCATCGACGAGAGGAAGAGGAAATTCGAAAAAGCAAGAAAATTCGAAGAAAAAAAAAATCGTTACTCCGATCTGGTCAAGTTTCAACAGCATTCCCTCGTCTTTCATCCAAGACTAGTCACAGAAGATGCTAGAGGAGCTCGGAAAACCAGACCCTAAACGACTCGTTCTGTTTCTGCAGTACTATAAATAATGTTTTTTCCAAATAAAATAAAGATTGATAGACGTATCTCAAGCGGGGGAAATACTCCAGGGCTGATGAGTACCAGGATATTTACGAAATCGACGTGGGGAGAAAAAGATAAAAAGAAAAAGTTATACATTTGTTCTCCAAGTATTCAGGAACCATTTGTGCGCCCTGCAATAAGCACTCGTCCTTTTCTCAAGGATTAGCCTCCCGTCACATCCACAATGGAGCTCTATCTCACGCTCCGTTCGCCTGCGTATGAGCCGGACTCTCACACAAAGAGTAAACGTTCTGGTAAAGCACACCGTCTACAAGTGTCTTGCGCTTTTACAGAGCACAGCAGGGACATTGGTGGGGGGCAAGTTGGTCAGTATCCATTGTAAGTGGGCAACCACTCGGGAACAAGGGGAAGGCAGCGGGGCGCGGGGAACAACGCATGTGGTATTTGTGTCTTGTCTATTCTTAGAAGGGTGTAAGATGATGGCGAGGTCAACCGTCCACTGTAGAAAAGCTCCGTTCATGGGGAGAGGGCCTATCTGGCGACCCGACCCATGAGTCTGGTGTGGGGAAGTGCGTTTTCCCGATGCTCGCGGTGTCATCTTCGTGTCCGAGGCGCTCCGATAGATCATCGCATGTAAGGCGAGTGGCTCATGATGGTGGATAGCAGCGCGTTGCTTGGGAGCAGTTGGCGGGCCACTTTTTGTTCCAGACAACCTTGCAGCTGTCCTCTCCAGTGGACCGATCTGGGAGTCGTGACAATGGGCAGTTCTTTTGGCCAGGCTCACTCAACGCAGGAGGATGCGAGGCTTTTTGATACAGGTTGGCTCGAGCAACATCATGCAGGATAGAAGATGGCACCGTGGGGAGCCGCGGTGTGCCCTTGATCGGCGAGGAAAATGCATTAGCCTGTCAAATGCACATTGTGTCTGGCCCGGCGTTATTCCTTTCGGCCCATCTCGCGGGAGAACCACAGTTTTTATATATCTTGGGATGCACGGATGCCCATGCAACCCCGTGACTGGGAGACGCATATTATCGGTCGGGATTTTTGTACAGAACGTGTTGGCGATCTGGTGTTCCTTCCGGAGTAAGCCGGCTTGTTATTGCATCCACAGTCTGAGCTCTGGTAGCACAAGCCCTAGAGTCTCCATTTTGGACCCAACTCATACTGTGAAGGGCCGAATGCGCATGACAAAGGCTACAAGTGTCATGTTGAAACAGTGTCTGGACTCGGACCGATAGACGTGCAGAGTGGGAGATTTGGCGGAGTGCATGATGCTCCGCATGGAGATGAGAGGGCAGATGCGGGATACAGTTTGTGATTGCAGGAAGAAACGGAGATGCTCCATGCTGACAACCCACGCCAAGCATACCGCGAGAGTCAGGTCAGCTGGCGTGCTGCAGACGAGATGCGTTCAGCATGACGTCGAGGGACGCGGTGCGGAGTGCGATCAAATAAGAATACTCCGTGAGGGCAACCGGTAGCGCGAGTCGTGCGCAGTCGAAGGCGAGGAAGTGTGCGGTGGGGATGTGCAGCTGAAGCTGGAGATGGGGCGTGGGCGACTGGGTTTGACGTCGCCAGTGACGACACTGGCAGGGGCTGTGCCGGGAGGGCGGAGGTGCTGAAGGTGAGGCCGGAGAGTTTCTGGAGCTCCAAACGATCGGATTGTCTCGCTGAGAGTTTGAACCTGGCCGCCCCCGACGTGCCCGAATGGCCCCAGACGACAACGACCAAGACAAAAAAGACACACGACCGGATGAGCGTGCCGCGGGCGAGGGCGTGGTGGTGCAGCAGGCGCCAGACTGCGTGGCCGAGTGTCGCGCCGACGAGCTTGGCGGAAGGGTTGGCACAGACATGGGCGGGCCCGGACGGTCGAGATGACGCCGGCCAAGACGGCGCCGGCCGGGGTCGTTGTTGCAACTGCATCGCATCGGGGCACGCATCGCTTGACACTCGGCGCCCTGCACCACCGTATGACGCCAAAGACATCGACGAAGCTTCTCTGCCTGCTCACGTGCCCAGGTTGCAGCGCAATTCTGGGGTTCTGGATTCCGGATTCTGGGGCAGGCAGGCACGACCCCGGCGCTCGGGTGGCCTGCTGCAGTGCCTGCTCCTTGCCTCGACGACGCAAATCCCCATAAAGGCGAGCACCGTCCCCACGATGCATTCCTGCGTGCTGCCCACAACTACAGCTGCTTCTCCACACAATAAAGGGGTTCGCCTGGAGACAACATCATATATATCCTCCCGTACTGCCTCGGTACCTGGACTCGAGCCCAGCCAGACTCTTCGCTCACCTCTCCTCTCCTGTATGACATCTTCAACGTACTAGGACGGAATCTCCATCTCCATTCACAATGGGCCTCGGCAGGAAGTAAGTCTCGTTTTTTTTTTTTTTTTCGCAGGTCATCATGTGCAAGTCTCAAGTCTGTCGACTAACACACCACTCTCTCCAGGTCCATCCGCGTCAATGGCGCCGACTGCGGCGTCGAGTCGCTCATCCTCGGCTGCATCACCTCCATCGGCGGCTTTCTCTTTGGCTACGACACAGGCCAGATTTCGGGCATGCTGCTCTTCAGAGACTTCATCGATCGCTTCGGCACAACTGTCAGGAATGGCCAGACTGACTTCGACCCCATCAACAAGGCCCTCCTCGTCTCCCTCATGAGCATCGGTACCCTCATCGGCGCCCTTTCCGGCGCGTACACCTCCGACTGGTGGGGCCGCCGCAAGAGCATGAGCTTCGGCGTCATCATCTTCATCATCGGCAACACCATCCAGATCACCGCAATGAACTCGTGGATCCACATGATGATGGGCCGCTTCGTCGCCGGTCTCGGCGTCGGAAACCTCTCAGTCGGCGTCCCAATGTTCCAGTCAGAGTGCTCCCCGCGCGAGATCCGCGGCGCCGTCGTTGCCTCCTACCAGCTCATGATCACCATCGGCATCCTTGTCGCCAACATCATCAACCTCGGCGTCCGCAACATTGAGAACGACAGTGCCTCATGGCGCATCGTCATTGGCCTCGGCATCGCCTTTTCCCTGCCCCTAGGCATTGGTATCCTCTTTGTTCCAGAGTCTCCTCGCTACCTCGCGGGCCGTGGAGATTGGGACGGTGCCCGCATGTCCATGGCCCGGTTACGTGGCATGAAGGACGACCCCCATAATATTCTGGTCGAGACCGACTTCCAGGAAATGTACCAGATCGTTGAGAAGGAGTCCCGGGCCGGTGTCGGTTCATGGCTCGAGTGCTTCACGGGAAGACCTTCCAACATCCCCAAGCTGCGCTACCGCACGCTGCTCGGCATCGGCATCCACTTCCTCCAGCAGTGGACCGGTGTCAACTACTTCTTCTACTATGGCGCCACCATTTTCAACTCGGCTGGCATTGAGGATCCCATCATGGTTCAGCTGATTCTCGGCGCCGTCAACGTCGCCATGACCTTCCCCGGCCTCTACATCGTCGAGAAGTTCGGCCGTCGCTGGCCCCTCTTCATCGGAGCCCTGTGGCAGACCGCCTGGCTCGCCGTGTTCGCCTCCGTTGGCACCGCTCTCCCTCCGGATGCCAACCCCACCACCGGTATCGTCATGATTGTATCGGCCTGCATGTTCATTGCCTCCTTTGCCATGACTTGGGGTCCTTTTGCTTGGGTCGTTATTGGAGAGACCTTTCCCCTACGCACGCGTGCTAAGCAGGCTTCGCTTGCCACGGCTGCTAACTGGCTCGCAAACTGTAAGTTGTTTATCTTGACGGTGTATGGAAAATCAGGGTCTCGAAGCGAAAGACGCCCTGCTGTGTTGTGTACCCATCTACATTGTGCTAACTCCTCGTCTCTCTACAGTTATGCTCAGCTTCCTCACTCCTCTTGCTGATGATGGTATTGGCTATGCATACGGCTTCGTTTTTGTCGGCACGAACCTGGCCGCGGCCATTTTGGTGTGGTTCTTCTTGTACGAGTCGGTCGGCCTCAGCCTCGAGCACGTCGACGTCATGTACAGTGACCCCAAGATCAAGCCTATCAGCTCAGGAAAGTGGGTGCCTGAGGGATGGATCTCGCGCAAAGAGAAGCGCGGCTCTGTCAGTGGCGCGCCTGGCTCTGCGGCCGCCGTTACCACCGGCCGGGCGAGCGACTCGACAGCGTACGATGCGGAGTCTGCACCTCACGGCCACACCACCGAGAAAAAGCAGCAGCAGGACAGCCCGTCGGCCATGTTCCGCGAAAACGCGTGAATGTGAGTATCAGACGCCAGAATGTAGCTGCTTTACTTTTAATATTGCACTGTTGTATGATAGGATATTATGCCTGTAGTTCGAGTTGCAAAATACCAATTTCAAGAAATTCGTAAACTTATTATCAGCCCATATTGATTTCTACCTAGGATATGGGTTGCTGACGATACCAGTTCTTAGTAGCTTATGCTACTGTCTACGGCATGATAGCCCAGTATTTGGCTGAATGCAGAAATGGAAAACGTGAGTCTGTGTAGCACACACACTATTAGCCTTTGCAACAATGACGGATATAGTGACCGTTATATGTCATCGTCGTAATCTGCACCGTGGGGAATCTGGGGACGTCTGGGGAACTAGAAGCGGGAAACGGGACACCATTTTCATGACCTAGATAGATTTACTGCCCAGGCGGGAGATATGTGACATTTACAAGAGATGACCCTGATTGTCTCCCCCTGAACCTCGCTCACGACGCAACATAACTATCTTGGTCCCTTCCTTCCTACAAGGAAAAAAGGCTTTATAAGATCAAGCACTGCTTGGACTGAGACGCGGGGGCCCAGACTAGACTGGACGTTTGCGACGAGCAACTTTCTCTTCGAACTGAGTAAAGGTCACAAAGCCCCAGTAGCAGAGGGGAAGAAAAAAAAAAGAGGGGATGCAGACGTTGTTGACAGGGGACCCAAGGTTACACGAAACAACGATGAAAGCAGAGGTTTATTGCGAGACAGAAGACGTATCGAAAGGGGGTCGAAACAATTTTTACTTTCTTTGCTTTTCGACATTGTCATTGACATTGACAGCGGGAACCAGTTTCGTTTCCTCCCTGCATCTGCCGGCCGGCAAGAACTGCCAAGTCAAACCTGTAGGAGGAGGGTGGGAGAGGGAGAGGGGGATTCTTCCACTTCTATCTGCAACAAGGCCCGAAGCGCTCGCAGCTTGCAGTTGCAGCTGCAGGGTGTCACGCCAGTCAGTCAGGTAGTTTCCCTGACGTCGCGGATGCGAACTGGGCTTAGTGACGTGAGTCGTTGCTCCCCCCTCCTAGATAGGACCAGAACGTTTGTCTCCAAACCTAGAGTGAAACCTTGAAGCCCTTGTTCTCTTACTAGCCATCTGAAGAAGGGGGCAAAGGAGACAATGGCATTCAGAGTAGGTAGCCGCCTTGGGTGGTGGACACGAAGCGGGCTCTGAACTGTATCGTGTGTACTGTTTCGCGGGAACAAAGGGATGCTACCAAATGCGGGCAGGAAGTCTGATTCACTACATTCCCGAGCGCGCGGAATGCGCTTGGATAGTAAATGCTGTGGAACTGCAACTAGTTGCTGCCCTTGGCTTAATCACTAATCTATGCACCCATAATACGAAGGGGGCAGACTCTGTGGCTTGATGCGGATCTCGCTGACGTGATGCAACACGCCAACGGTGATGAACCGTTCGTGGACAGCACGATCGTCACAGTGCAATTTCCGTTAGACTCGTTAGCTATTGCGACGCACAAGGGAGGGGGGAGTGAGATGGAGAGGACGCGTCCCTCGCATGCAACACCCAACGAGATCATCATCATTTATTACAGAGCACCCCGTGAAGATCCCGCTGGCGCTTGTCCCTGATTCCATCGATGCCGGCTCCTGACTGGCGCCAGCCACCAATTACGCAGCAGTTACCCCAAGCAGGCACTATAAATCCTGACAAGCGCCGACCTGTCAAGACGTCAGGCGCGCGGCGCCCTCGCGCGTCTGCTCTGGTTCGTCAGGCTGGGGGCGGCTGGGCTGCAGTGTAATCTAAAACTGCCCGCATGTGTAGCGTATGCTTTGCAGCTCGCAGGGCGAGTGCCGGGGGAGTGCCGACGCGCGCACGCAAGACATTGTCGGATTGCATCGCAGAATGCTTGGCAGCAAAAGGCAGCTGACTGCCTGGCAGCCAATGGGGTGCTCTTGACTCGGCCTCTATTTCGTCTTTGCTTGCTCCTTGCTATCAGGTGGCCTGCCATGCTGTGGATGCGATGGGGTCTGTCAGATGGCGTGTCGCTCCTTTGTAGTATTATTGGATCGCGCAAGCGCCCTGTATACAGCAATTAGCACTTCGTGACCGCATCGTCTTGGACTGCCGGTGGTGATTGTCCCGCATTCCACCCATTCCGGATTTTTAGTATAGAGGACAAGCACAGGGCGATGGCCGGATGGTCATGCAAAGGGGCTTTTCTGACCCTGACGGCCCCGACTTTGCTAGAAATGCAAATAGATACTGGTAGCGGCATTCGAGGATCAGCGCCACCGCGGCGCCACGGGGCGCAGAGGCAGGGCAGGGCGATAACCTCGTGATCAGTGCTCATTCATCACGTCGATCATCAATGACGGGGGTTCCCGACGGGCTATGAGCATGTAGGCAGGTACAAGACTGGACCCCAAGACAAGTCACTCGTTTGTACTCTGTTGTCTAGCTCACGCGAGGGACATTTATTGTGACATCGAGCTCCGCCAGGCCGGACAGTCGAGCCCAAAATGGCCGTCAGCCTGCAAAGAATCCCTCATCGGCTGGGTGTGATTGACCAGCTGTGCCCATGTAAATGCAACATAGAATCAGAGGGCCGGTCGTAACTGGCTGTCGATCACAAGCTCGTCGATGACCGACACGATGGCGAGGCTGGTCGTTATCTTTTGGGGCCAGGAGGGAGAGGAGACCCCTAATTTAAAGATGGCTCGACGAATCCTCGCATGCCCGGGGGGCGACACCGAGCTGCTGGAGTGTTGTTGGTTGGTACGGAGTATTTTATTTGGGACATGAATTACTTGGGCACGATAAAAGCCAGCGTTGGTACCCTTCTACAGAGTACAGTGCTTGCTGTCTGAATGATTGCCGATGGCCAAGAGCGACGGCGATGGCGATGGCGATGGCGATGGCGACGGCGACGGCGAAGGTGAAGATCAGAGCATGCCCGAGGACAAGGACCATTGCGCGGCCATGCACAGCGGCTCATGAGTGATGCTGGAGTGGTGACCCATGAGGCCAATTTGCAAGGCGTGGGGTTGCCGGCACGGCGAAATTGCACAGCGCTGAGAACCTTGGAAGGCGCCGCCGCGGTCAGCACTGGCCAGGACCGGCGCAGGGGGCTGCTGCGCTAAGCCAGAGGGGGCCTGGCGGCTCAGGAACGGCGGCCAGGCACCACCCAATCAGCAGCGGTGCGCCGCACCGCGGGGCCCACAGGCAGAGCGCCCTCCTGCCAAGGCGTCGTTGCCTCCACCCTCGCGCCTGGGAGCCCTGGCGCCTCCTGAGCAGCGATACTGTGATAGCCGCCATTACCCTCCCGGGCGTCGACAGTGCCCCTTCGTGACCTTCTTCCGCCTCTTATCGAGTCTTCCACAGGTCACTCCAAGACACGCTCGCCCGCTGCCCTCGTGCTCCCGACCAGCGTCCACACTGCCCGTTGCATCTGCCACGCAACTAGCCCCGGCAATCTACGGTGCCCAGATGTCAGGGACCCCGATGCCGCCGTCCGAGGGGCCCCGTCCCTCGACCCGCGAGGGCGGTGCCGATGAGACTTCTCGTGCTTCATCTCATGTCGCCGGCGCCCCTTCCTCCCCTCCGCCTCCTCACCACCACGCAGACCACCGCCACGCAGACTTTCCCCTCACGCTGCGGATCCTCAGACACCCGAGCCCGCCCTCCCTGACCCGCGCTCTTCGCGAAACATCCGCAAGCTTGTCCTCGACAGCGCCTCCACGCCCGAAAGGCCGTCCAGCGGTGCCATCCGTCGCAAGCCCGTCTCCTCGACGGCCTCGCCCATTGCCACCCGCTACTCTTCGGGAAGCTACCTCTCGTCCGCACGCGACTCGGCCTTCTCCAGCCCTGCCCATCGCTTCTCCCGCTCCTTCTCCGTCGACAGCCCCACGGTCTATGAGTTTTCCCAGGCCACGTCCATTGACGCCGTCGCTGGCTTGGGTATATCAGCATCTCCCGAGCTGCCCCCACTCGACACTTCTGCCCAGGACAAAAGAGGGTGAGTCAGGTGTTTCATTGCTTCACAATCCAAACGCCGGCCGTTGGGTGCCACAGCGACGGAGCCGGCTCCGAGCCTAGAATCCGTGTGTACTAACGCTGCCGCCTTTTCTTATAGCCCTGCCCCCGACGCCCAAGGCTCCAATATCGTTTCGCCCACACCGGCGACCAGTGCTGCCGACACTCGAGCCCTGGCGCCCACAACCAACGACGGCAAGACTCAACTGCCGTCTCCCGACAAACGTGACAACATTCACCCAGAGTTGGCAGCCTCGCTCGTGCCTCGAGGCGACTCGCCAGGATACTCATATCTAATTAGCGACGACGGTGACGACAAGCAAGACAACTCGCCCGACGACAATAATATCCTCGACGGCTACGGTAGCGACTCTTCGTACTATTTGGAACCGGCAATTGAGGAGCGCGTTGAGACTATGTCATTACATGCCACAAAAAAACCCACACCACCACATCTTCATCTCAAGTCGGATGAAGACGAAGACCCACAGCCTTTGACACTAACTACGGGCCTGTCTCCTCCTAATAAGGACAAACCATTGCCAAAATCACCTGGGTCCTCTAAGTTTGGCACATTTTTCGGCTGGGGTTCGCCGGCCACGCCTGCCACCGAAGCACCGGACAAGACATTTTCGCCTTTGCCGTCGCCCTTCAAGTTCTCAAAGTCTGCCACCTTCTCCTCCGATGGTTCGTTCAAGAACCCTGGTGGACTTCTCGAAACGCCAAAGGCACTCCACAGCTCAACAAGCTCGCGCGAATACTGCGAATCGTATCTTGCTACGCCGCCGGACGGCATATCGACGGCGGCCCAAATCGACGAAATGGAGGAGGAACTGAAGGCCATCTCCGTCGAATTAGCTACGTCTATCCGACGTGAGTTGGATCTAGAAGACCTGGTGGACAGGTTACAAGCTGAGAGAGACAACCCAACCAGCTCGGCCAGCAAAAGAACGAGCGACTACTTCTCCGATTCTGGGTACAGCTCAGCAAAATTCAGCGAATATGACCAGTCTCGGGAGGAAGTTGATAAGATCCAGCGCCGGGCCGACCAGGAGAAAGCCCAAATCAGGCTCGAGCTGACCGACAAACTTCAAGACGAAAGGTCGAGGCGACACGACCTAGACAAGCAGATCAGAGACTTGTCCGAGAAGGCATCCCGGATTGACCTTGCACAAATCAACAATCTCGACGCCGGTGATCGTGTCAGAGATCTCGAGTCCACCTGTGAGACCCTCCGACGTAAGCTGTCCGAGGAGCGCAAGGTCAAGGATAACTTTGAAGATCTTCTCTCTGCACTGAGGGGAGAGCTCGAGAACACTTCCAATGAACGCGACAACCTTCGCGACAAAATCGTGCCTAGCTTGCGGGCACGCGTCGAAGCTCTGGAAAGTCAGGCCTTCGACATTGAGAAAATGGCAAATGAGACAACAAAGATGCAGCAAGAGCTGCAGGTTCTCAAGCAGGAAAACACAAGCTTGAAGCACTCCAAATCGATGCAGAGCATAACAGAGGAGGGCGGAATCAGCTCGCCTCAACTGTCACGCTCGAATTCTATCACCAGAGATGCGCGGGCTCGCCCTGCCTCAATCTTGGGCATCGGGGGACTGTCCAGGTCCAAGACCGTCCGGTCCACGGAGTCACGCGATCAAGTGTTCGAGCGCCTTAAGGATGTCGAGGAACAGCGTGACGCCCTCCACCGGGCTTTGAAAGCTCTTCTAGACCGCCAGGAATTCCAAAGTCGTGAGAACAGCAAGAAGGTCCGTGCCCTTGAGCAGGAACGCGATCGCCTACTTAGTTCCTCCCCGCAAAAGGCGGGCTACCAAGACGAGGTCTCGAAGCTGCGCTCCGAGATCGCCGTCCTGCGTCGCCGTTCAGAAGAAGCCATTGAGCAAAAATGGCAGGTTGAGAACGGTCTAGTCGGCCTTAAGATGGACTTGGACCGAGCTCAACAAGAGATCGCCTCACTGCGCAGTCTTCTTGATGAACAGGACATTCTCATTCCCGATGCCTTTGCTCGTGCCAGCAGTGGCAGCGACACTTCACTTGTCCCAGTCACATCCGAGACTCTGACAAGCGCGTACAACGATTTGCAGCAAGCGTACACTGAGGTGCTCGAGCGGATCAAGGCGCTTGAGTCAGCCACATCAATTGATGAGAAGACCAAGTTGGCCATGGAGAGACTCGAGACGTCACTGGCCTCGGTAGTGGCTGAGCGCGGCATTGCCCTGCAGGATTCCTCGGTGTACCTCGCGCAGCTGAGTGCACTCAAGGACCGTGAGCGCGAATACATGCAGTCAGAAAAGGCTCTTGCCGACGAGCTAAGCGAGTCGGCGCGCCGCGTGGAAGAGCTCGCCATCCAGGTCCGCCAGCAGCTTGCAACGAACGACAAGCTCCGTGACCGCATCGCAGAGACGGTAGCAAGTGGTGAGACCGAGCACAATGCCAATCGTGAGCGCCTCACAACCATGCAAGCGCGCATGCGATACCTCGGGGACAAACTCGAGGCGTGTCAGGCGACCTCGGAAGAGCGGCTTGCACGCCACGAAAATGAGATGCAGAATCTCAAAGACAGTCAGGGTGGGCAGCTCCACCGCATGCGCGATGCGCCCCAGTCGGCCACGTTCAAGTCTCCCAAGTCGTCCCTCTTTGGCCAAGGTTCCAAGAACCCTCGGTTGAGCATGACGACCTCGGGCGAGGCTGTCAGCCTCAGGGACGATCTCCAGATCGACAACTTGCGCGCGCGCATCGCCGAGCTTGAGAACTCGCTCACTGATGCCGACGAGGAGATGCAGCAGGTTGTTGGCCGCATGAATGAGGCCCAGATCAAGGTCCTCGAGCTCCAGGAGGAGCGCGAGGCTGCCGTTAGGGACACGCGACGCCTCGAGAAGCTCCTCCAGGCGGAGAAGGTCAAGGCGTTTGAGGACAGATTCAAGACCCTCCAGACATAAGTTGTTGGGACAAAACACAGCTTGGACATCAAAGAGCTTGCTGCCGCGACGTGTCAATACATGGAAAGCACAGGAGCTTTCGACATTTGCATAAAGTGCCGCCGGCACAGGAGTTTTCACGGGCTCACTTTGTTCTTGGGTATCGGAAACGGATTTCTTTTGGGGGGGGGGAAAAAACTAACAAACCAAGCGTACTATGGGTCTGAGCTGACGAAGTGTTCGTCACCCAATGCATTGGCTTTTTGTCCTCTTCTGTTGTGCAAATATATTTATCGCAGGAAACACGCGACTACCGACATATATCGTGGTTTCCCATTACTTCATAATGTTTCTATACATAGTATTAGTATCTAGATGTATACTACACGAGCAAGAGACTCTACGCACACCATGCGGATAAGAAAGCTTCTCTATATATTTTTTGCTGCCATTGTGAGTGCGTTCCCTGACGACCATCGCCGGTGAGTGGACGAGGTTCCAAAGGTGGTTACGCTACCAAGAGTTTTGCATTGTCTGGGAGTGTACCTTGTTGTAGTCATTTATGCATATACCACAATCTAGCTCTCGGTTAGAACTGCTGTTTCCTTTTGGCTATTTGTGACTGTGACGCATGCATACACTGGTCATCATTTTGCAGATATCTATGACATGACCGCCAGACGCACGAATGTTGATGGTACATGAGTGTAGAATTCAACTATTTGCCCTTTACAGCTCCCCAACGTCGCCTACCTAGATGTGTTTGAGCTGCGAAGGAAGCGGCCGGCCCATTACCTAGGCCGCTACCCTACCACACGCTGGCCTTGCTCCACTTGCTGCCCGCGCGGATCCTCCTCCCATGGACATAAAACACAAAGGGCACGGGTATCAGCAGGCACGCAAAGGCGGCAAAGATGGTGGACCCGGGGCCGACGCCGAGGTTCCTGTACAGTGGGCCCACGGCGAGGGGGAAGGCGGCGGCGAAGCAGGAGCGGAGGAACGTGTTGGCGGCGACGGCGCTGGCGGCGTACATCTGGAACGTGTCGACGAGGTAGTTGAGGGCGGCCTGGAAGATTGTGTTGAACCCTAGCCCCGTGAGCAGCAGGCCCCCGACGGGGGCGGTCCAGTGGATGGAGCGGTTGGCGCCGGTCCAGCCCGTGAGGAACTGGCCCGCCGCGAAGAGCACGGAGCCGAGCATCATGGGCGGCAGGCGCTTCTCGGGCACGGCGCGGTCGCCGGACGCGTGGTATGTCTTGTTGTAGAGGACCTGGTTGTAGGCGTTTACGGCGGCGCCGAGGAACGAGCCCAGGCAGATGGCCAGGAAGGGCAGTGTGCTCGCCACGGGGGCCCAGCCGCGGACATCGTGGAAGATGATGGGCACGGCGCCCAGCTGCATATACAAAATTCCGTAACAGAAGCTGGCGTACAGTGCGACGAGGAGGCAGATGGGCGTGCCGAGGAGCTGCAGAGGGCGGACGAGGAACTTGTGCGCGAGCTCGGAGATGCCGACGTCCCACTCCTCGAATTTTGCGTGGAGGGCCCAGTTGCCCGTCTCGTGGCGCAGGCGAATGGCCTTGGCGACGAGGAGCTTGGAGGGGTACGTCTCGTCGACGTAGGTGACAGCGAGGAGGAGGACGGAAGACTGCAGGATGCCGGTAATGTACTCTGTCCAGCGCCAGCCGAGGTGCGGCTGGGCGACGACGACGGCGCTCACGATGGGGCCGACGGTGGGCCCGCCGACGACAGCCATGGCGTAGCCGGCCATGGCGAAGCCTCGGTATGCCGGGGAGAAGAGGTCGCCGAGGACGCCGCCCGTGTTGCTGACGGGCGCGGAGCCGAAAAAGGCGCCAAAGAAGCGCGTCAGCATGAGCGTCTGGAAGTCCTTTGCCGTGGCGGAGCCGAAGGAGAAGCAGATGGCGACAAACATGGGGGTGAGCACGGCGATGCGGCGGCCGTAGACCTCGGAGAGGGGCGCCCACAGCAACGGGCCGAGGCCGAAGCCCAGCAGGAACAGGGTGGTGCCGAGGATGGCGACGGGCTCCGAGACGCCGAACTCGACCATGATCTGCGAGGTGCCGGCCGAGTAGGCGGACGAGGCCCAGGTCGCCGACATGGTGACGAGGCCGTACATGAGGGTGGTGCCGACCTTTTTGCGCGTGGGCCAGTTGAGCGGGTGGTAGGGGTCCTCGGGCCCGTCAAAGTCGACGAGGTCGGCCTCTGTGGTTTTCTGGTGCGCGAGGGGGTGTGAGAATGGCGCGACGGCGGGCCGGGACCGGATGCGGGAGATGGCCGTGTCGCGCCGGGACAGTGTCCGCCGGAGAGAGGGGGGTTGTGGGCCGGCGGCGATGCCTGAGGACGACGACGGGTTGTCCCGGCCGCTTGTCCGGGCTGTCCGGGACCGCGCGGAGCCCGTGTGGGAGGGCCTCATCTCCAGGCCGCATGGACGGTGACCGTCGTGGGCGCCGGGCGTCTTCTCCTCGGTGCACCCGCAGTGGGACGACGAAGAGAGCGAGTGGCCGGAGGTGCTCTCGACGTCTCGGTGCACATCGTCGCTGTTGGCCATGGTGAATACCCCAGGGTAGACAGTTGCTTTTGGAGTGCTGTTCAGCGGCGGACAAATCTTGGATCGCGCTGCCGCTGAGATCTGTATATACTACTGCACAGCGGTATACCTTGAGGCGCTACCATGACTTGAGGCTGACACTGTCGGCGTGTGCGGCAACGGACGTCGACGGCAGACGAACGGAAGACGAAGAGTATGGCCCTAAAAGCTGACACGGGCGCCATGACGCAGCTCGGCCCTTCGCTCTCTGCCCGTGGCGTCGACATGCCCGACAGCGGCAGGAGCGACAAGGGCGGTCGTCTAGCAGTGACGTCACGCTCCACTCTCGAGCCGGTGCCGGCTTGCCAAGGCCCGGGGCCCGGCTCCGACGCCGGACACGGAGGGAGAGCCCAGACCACAACCCCCAATGAAACAATAGTTCAACAAACAAACAAGTCCCACGCACACAGGTCCCATTGTATCGGTATAGAGGTGCAGAGGTGCAGACCGCGGGCAGTAGAACTGACAGAGAACCGGGAGAGCTCAGAGTCTGTTCACAAAGTCCGTAGGTGCATATAACATTTCTACCATTCTGCTGCTTGCCACTACGGTGCCGAGCCAGCCAACAACTGTGATTAGAACGCTGCTGCTGCACCACCGCCATCGTCGTCCCATCACCCCCTGCCCTCGGCCCACGCGAGCCCCTTCTGCTCGCCGACCAGCGTTAGCAGCCTCCCCGTGTCCACCGCGCTCTCGAGGTTCCTAAGCGTCAGGAGCTCCATCTCCATCTCCGTCTCCCACGTCATCGTGCCCACGTGCGGCAGCAGGAACGCCCGGTCGTTCCCGAGCAGGGCCGGATGCACGCGGGGCTCGTCCTCAAAGACGTCGAGCCCGACGGCAGAGACGTGCCCGGACTCGAGCGCGGCCACGAGGTCCGCCTCGTTGACCAGGCCGCCCCGCGCCGTGTTGACCAGCACCGCGCCGGGCTTCAGCCGCGCGAGCTGCGGGGCCGAGATGATGTGCCGCGTCGAGTCGTTGAGCGCCAGGTTGAGCGACAGCACGTCCGACGAGGCGAGGAGCTCGTCAAAGCTGACGTATCGCGCCCTGTGCACCTTGCCCCTTCTCCCCGCTTCTTCTTCTCCTTCTTCAGCACCCCCGTCGTGATTACTGTCGTGCGGCTCGTCGGCGGGACTCACCCCGAGGAACTCGAGCCTCTCGGCCACCCTGCTCCGGTTGTGATACATAACCTCCATCCCAAACGCCACGGCCCTCTTGGCCATCGCCCGCCCGATCCCGCCCATCCCCAGGATCCCCAGCACTTTGCCTCTGGGGTCGTGGCCTTTTACCACCCTCTTCGAATGCGCCATGTGCGCGTCGCCGGGCCCGCCGCGCCACGTCCCGGCCTTGATCGCCGCGATCGCGGGCCCCGCGCGGCGCAGCGCCCCCAGCATCAGGAATATCCCCGCGTCGGCGGTCGCGTCGTCCACGGCCCCGGGCGTGCTGGACACGGCGATCCCGCGGGACGTGCACGCGGCCACGTCGATGTTGTCGTAGCCCGCGCCAAGGTGGGCAATGTACCTCCAGCTCGCGGGCAGGGCGGCGACGAGCTCGGCGTCAAAGGGCCCCGTCACAGAGGTGCTGTGGTTGGAGCGGTAGCAGCCCACGATGGACCGCCAGGCCGGGTGGCTGTCGCCGTCGCCGTCGCTGCCGCCGCCGCCGCGCAACCGGGCGAGGAACTCGGCCCGCGTGTTGGTCGGCGTGTGGTACGTTAGGAGCGTGTACTTGGACGACAACGCCTCCCAGTGCGGCGTGGCCTGCCGCATGTCGCCTATCAGCAGGACTGTTGGCTTGGTGCCGGCTGGAGGTGGCGATGGAGACATGGCCTCCGACTCGATCAGCCCTTGAGCGTAGCGGATATGTGCTGGTTTCCGTGGTGGGCGTTGATGCCTGTTGCGAATCCGGCCTTCAACTTACTGCCGTCAATGCTGGGTGATACAAACAGGTACGGTAGGCAACGGCGAGGATCCAAATCGTGAGATCGTTCCTCAAGCAGCCTAATCAGACTCCTGCCACGCAGCTCAGATTTTCAGGAGAGCGCACAGTGGAAACTTGCCGGTTTCAGGCTATTCAGCGCTCGCTTATACCGCCCGCGGGGGATATCTTGTCGTTGAAGCCGAAAACCGGAGCGACCCCGCCCCACCAGCTCCGCACGGCGCGGGGATTGGCCGGCTGGGCCGCGTTGCGCCGGCACGACCGGGATCCATTGGGCTGATTGTAGAACAACTTCAAAATAGGTACTTGAGCTCGTGACTTGTATATCTTCATACAGAACTGGTCGATTTTCAGGAATTTGACGCGAGGATGGTGAATATGACTGACAACAAACGACAGGATAGCACTGCTTTTGCATCTGGCGCCCCCTTTCAACATGTCCCCATTTGTTTCTTTCGCATCACAAGTTCATATGCAATTTTCCTGTTGCATACATGATCGCTAGGCAGAGGCCTCGTACTAGAGTTTTGAAAGCGGTAGAGCAGCTGAATCTCTACCTATCAGCTTTCTTCTTTACCGGCCTGCGCCGCCACTCTCACTCAGCGGCAGCAGCACCATCCGCCCCCCGCACGAGCAGTTTCTCTGCTGGCTGAGCACAAACGCGAGGTTCTGCCTGTTGTGCGTGAGACCAAAGTCCTCCATGACGCTCGCGCAGCGCACGCACATGCGCCACTGCGTCGGCTGCTGCTGGCCGTCGTTTGCGCCCGGGCCCTTGCTGTTGCTGCCGCCGCTGTCGCCCTTGACAATCTCGACGCGCTTGAACATGTCAACGTGCACGCCCCTCGCCCGCCTGCGCTCGAGCGACCGGGGCTCCTCGTCGTCGATCTCGAGAAGGCTGTAGTCGGCGAAGAAGAGCTGCGCCGGGTCCGTCTGGTCGCGGAGTTTCGGCAGGTCTTGTGAAAACAACTTGTGCAGAGGCTGCTGGAAGGATGGCGGCGGTGCGCCACCAAGGAGCAGAGTCAGCTCGCAGTGTGCCCGGGCGCGGGCGCCGGCGTCGTCCTTGCTGTTTCCATTGGCTCCGTTGTTTTGCTGTTGCTTACTGAGTTGCTCAATGGAGGCTTTGTAGACTGTGCGGATGGACGCACCGAAGGCTGTGAGCAGAGCGTCGAAGTCGCTGATCTTGATCATGGCGGATGACGTGTGCCTTTGTATCCTCTGGTAGGCCAGGTGCAAAGGAGACCCGTACGAGCCTCCTTTGGCGCCTGTGGGTGCACCTGGCGTGGCCGCCGGCTCGTCCTTCCCGACACGACTCTCGTAGTACTTAAGTGCGAGGACCGACAGGTTGTCGAGTAGGTTTATTCTGCGACACACCGCATTGAGCAGCCCACGTATCGAGGAGCACATTATCATGTGCAAGGCCACATCGTTCTTCTTGTGTAGGTATGCCGTCAGCTCGGAAAATTGGGGTGGGCTCTTCTGAAGAATGCCCATAAACTCAGTGTCGTCAAGAAGACAAAACAATGAGTCACAAAGCCAGGAGAGCAAGTCGATGGACCACTTGCAACACCCGGCCAACGCACTCACAACCTCTATTATTTTGTCAGCATAGTAGTCAAGGAAGGGCATGTGTCTGGGCTCTTCACTTACCCGGATCATCCATAGGCGTTGGCCCTTGCCGTGAGTGCGTATTGTTATTAGCAATTGTGATGAGAATCACTATGTTCCGGAGATTCAGGGCGACTGTCGAGAGCTTGCTCCGGAAATCCCGAGTCTGCGAGGTTCCGTTCCAGCCAATGTGGTTGAGGATGCTGAACAACAGCTGCAGCTGGTTGTTCCTAAAGAGGTGATCATGGGGCACTTCCTCAGCATAGTCGACAATAATCTTGAGCAATTTGACCATTTCAGTCATCCACTGGGCAGCGAAACCTGGTTGCTCTTTGAAAGTTCTCGCGACAGCAAGAATGTCGTCAATATTGATCTGGGCAAACGCGGACTGTGCAGTGGCCATCGTTAAGGCAGCAATGACTGATGAAAGTTGGCCTGTTCACATATTATGGTAAGAATTAGCCATAGAGATAACAGCGGATGAGAATATCATACCTCCAGTCAACGGAGTAGTGGCGTCTTGACTATACCGCAAGTTATGCCAACCCAATTTTCCGGACTCATTCATCTGTATGATAGACAAGTTGGTGGGTGAGAACGCGATTTGTAAGCCTAGACTGTGTCAACTTTCCCATTCCGGTCAATGACTGCGCATGCCATCTACTTACAACCTGGTTCCCCTTCTTGGGAGAAGCCAACTTCGAGTAAGGATGTGATGCGATCAAGATTGACTTCGTTGTACATAGGCTGCAGGGTGAATCGATCCCGATACTCGATTGACCCATCGCTATACGAAAAGCAAATGGCTCTGCCAAGAGAGACCTGTGTAATGCCCACAACAATCTTGTCGACAACGATCGGATCTAGCTTTTTCAAGCACATTGCGTCCTAACAAATGGCTGATAGTTAGGCACCAGTTCAGTGTCGAGAGCACGTTTGTTGCTACCCACTTGATTTGGCTGTCCAGCACTGTTTTTTCGCGTCCCGAGCTTCTCAAAGGACGGATGAACAGCCTGCTGCGAGTCCGCTTGAAGTTCCCATACGTCTATAGAGCTCTGTATCTCTTGATTGTACGGCGAGCTGAGTGTCGGCACAAAGGAGCGCACTGCAATGATAACTGGTGCCGCCATTTTCTTGGTCGCCTGATTTGGTGACGTCGGTAAGAACTCGAGGAGCGATACTTTGGGCATCGCAGCGTCAAGGTAAGAATCATGCTCTCCGGTCAGCCATGTTGAGACTGCGACATGCTTGACAGATAGAGTGGGATTTAACGGGCGGTTGGCGGCTTGCTGTGCTTGCTGGCCTTCTGACTTTGGCCCATCCCAGAAAATCTTGACCTGAACGACGCGCAGTTGCCTGGACTGGGTCATCAAAGAAACGAAGAGGACCGACCCTGGTCAAGCAGAATTAGCCCCGCATGCGCTTGTGATCACCAAAGCTCTAACTATAGACTTACTCTTGAGATCAGAACAGATGGAGGCATGGGTGATGAGGTCGTCCGCGGAAGTAACGCTCTCAAGGTCGATCTTGGTCTCTTCCAGCTTGCCGTTGGCTTGGTACCAGAACATTTTGAGGAGGCCTCGAGTGGTCACGGTGATCAAGGCAGACCGCGCCGGATTAGGATGGTATGGACCACTGACGGGAACAAAGGAGGGCTCGTAGTTGTACCGATCACCAATCTTGACAGCCGGACTGTACAGGGGGTGTACCTTGGATGTGTGTGTCGGCATGAGGTTGAGCCAGTATGTGCCAACCACTGTGTGTAAGTCATCCACGGGGTCAGTATCCCAGCCCCTGACCCGCGCAGGCCTGTTTAAGTTGGTGCCAAAGTTGAAGATGGAGGTTCTCCCAACGGAATCGACGACAGCGAGCTCCGACGAGCTGTTTGTAGGGCTCCAGGTGAGATGGACTATGGGCCCGCCGGGGAAGCTTGTGCTCGGCGTGAAGTGTGTGGCATCGCCGAGGGTCCATTGTGCCGTCTTTGGGTCTGCGTAGAGGTACCTCAGCTCGAGGCTTTGCCCTCCTGGGGAGATGGAAGCGATCGTGCCAGTCTTTGACCAGGCGACGCCCCTTAGCCATAGGCGGCAGAGTCAGCATACGGTCGCATTACGGTGGCAGTCTAGAAGATCGGATAGCATGTCGGAGGATGTGGACTTACTGGCAGCATCCACTCCTCCGCAGCTCGTCAAGTCGCTGGTGCAGACGCTTGCTCGGAGGGCGAGGAGGCAGGGCGAGGGGTACGCCGTCGCCAAAGAGATCATCGACGTCGTCGAGATCGACCTGCATGGCCGCCTCGTCCATGGCACTGTCCAGGATAAGCGGCATCTCGTTGGGTCCCATGGACGTGTATGTGCCTAGGTCTCACAATGTCCCTGCCCACAAAGGGAGTTACGACGGTGTGGAGGGCCTAGCCTTGTGGTTGTGGCCGGTATATACGACTGCCGATGCTGATGTTGGCGGTGGCAGTGTTTCAACGGGGGGCAATGACGGACGCAGCAACCAGCACTTGGACTTGCAGTCGAGGGTGCCGACGACTGGATTTGTTCACGGGCCTTGGGGTACGCGTATCAAGCATGCAAACATGTGGTCCCCGTACGTGCGCCTGGCCTTGTTCTGCTCGACTCTGGCGCATGCAAGACGGACTATGGCACATCACGGTCCCGTGCTGAAGATTGGGAACATTGCTCAGGTAGGTGGGTGTCAAAGAAGGGTGTTCAGCGTGCACTCGATAGCCCCAGAGGTGCTGCTTGGAGCATGGGCCGGCTGGCCCAAGGCGATGCTCCGCCTGGGTGTGGCTGGACGGGCTCCACACGGTCAAAGGGCGGTTGAGGACTGTGGCGCACCAACACATGAGCTGGGGCTAGGCGAGGCAGGGCTGGCCCCTGCGGAGCTGCGTGCGCTGCCCCAGGTCCGGGCGACGTCGCCTTGCATGCATCAGAGGCTGCATGCTGACAACAGCACAGCAACAAAGTTGCCCTCTTGCATTGCTGGGCACCTCCGTCCTCCGTACCTTACGTCGCACGTCGTGGTCCCGCACCTCTCCCCGAGCCTCGATCGGGCCGGTATTCTGTCGAGCTTCTGGCGAGTCTCGATCCAAGTTAGCGACGACGCAGAACCAGCTCCCCGGCACTGGCCCTGAGCGAGTCTCCGTCTCCAGTATGGCTGGTTGGTTGGCTGCAGCTCCGCGACCAGACAACACGTCCATGTCCGTGTCGTCCTGCCGGTTCTTTGTTGTCGTGAATGTTTGGGCCGCCGGCCGCCCCTGCGCCCTGCGCCCCTGCTGATCCGGCCGCTGCCCATGACGGCTATCCCATCTCGCAACTCCCCTCCCCACCGCCGGCCGTCTTTGTGCCTCCCCTCTCCGACGCTTTTCCCATCGTGTCGTCCGTGCTGTGCCGATTGATGTCGTACTTTTGGTCGTCGTCTCGTCGTAGCCGTCACGTCTGCGCAAGAGAGTCGGGTCCTGCTCGGTCCTGCTAGTCGCCTCGAAGTCGTCTTCTCCGAGCTCTCGCGCTATACTCGCCCGCCCGCACGCCCGCCTAGTATTTGCGTCCGCGCCACCTCGGCCGATGCTTCTGAGTTCGCGTGTCCGCATCTCCTGGCCAGCGTGCGCTATTTCGTCGCCTCGCCCAGGGTTTTGTCGTCTTTGTCCAGATGGTCTCCACCCCCTGGCCATCTCCGACTGCAACTGTCCCTACGTCTCCCCCGTAATATCTTCCCTGCTTTAAACGACACCACGCCTCACGTCTGCCTCTCCGGTCTGCATCTCTCCCTTCTGTCAGCTCAGAGCCGCACCGAGAAGACACCAACTACTGCCGACCCCGTCACCGCCGTGTCACCCTCGCACCTCCGCCTGGTACGCCTTGTCTCGCACAAACAGTAACCGCGGCCTTGACTGCAACGGCAGCTTCTCTTTTCTCCGATTGCTCCATTCTCGTCTCGTGCCCAGCAATGTGCCGGACGCTCTCGACGTCTTCGCAATAGCCTTTCTCCCCTCGGCGCGCCGCGAAAACTCGCTCTCCCCACCGCCTCACTACGCGGTCGCGCCTACCTCCAACAGCGTTCCTACCTGCTAATTCCTAGCAACCTCGTTTGTCATGGATGCCAACGACAGCTCATTGCCGCTGTCGGCCCTCTCTTCCGAACCCTCGTCACCATTGTCGGTGCTCTCGCGCTCACCATCGCCGCCCCGAAGCATGCCCTCGCCACCCTTGTCGGCTATTGCATCAGGAACCGCGTCTCCCTCAAAGTCATCCGACATAGAAGATATCTCCATCATGGTCAATCCTAATGGCGCTCGCCCTGCCAAGCGGCGCAAGCTCACTGTGAAGCGCGACCGAACAACACAGTATATCAACCTCGAGAATCATGCCGACAACGACCACCAAGAAGAGTACACCTCGTCCACGTTGGAGTTAAAAAATGCGTTGAGACACAAGAAGAAAATCGTCGTCATCGCTGGTGCAGGTATATCTGTGTCCGCAGGTAGTAAGTTTTCACATGCCATGTCTCATCTTTGAGCTCAAAGCTGACCACTCGTGTAGTCCCCGATTTCCGATCCTCCCACGGACTTTTCGCCAGCCTCAAGAACCAGCACAAGCTCAAGGCCTCAGGCGCGCAGCTATTCGACGCGTCCGTCTACAGGAACGACGAGAGCACGACGCATTTCCATACCATGGTCCGCGAGCTTGCAGCCCTATCTGCAAAAGCAAAGCCAACCAAATTCCACGATTTCCTCGCGTCCCTGGCACATGAAGGCCGCCTCCTGCGGTTATATACACAAAATATCGACTGCCTCGACTCATCGCTAGAGCCACTGGAAACGACGGTCCCTCTCAATGAAAAGGGACCATGGAAAAAGACAGTACAGCTACACGGAGGTCTCAGCAGCATGGTTTGCTCAAAGTGCAGCACCGTTTTGCCCTTTGACGCATCCATCTTTAATGGCCCAGAGGCCCCGCTCTGCAGCGGATGCGAGGCCCTCGACCTGGTCCGCACATCGCACGCTGGCAAGCGCAGTCACGGCGTTGGCAAACTGAGGCCGCGCTTTGTCCTCTACAATGAACACAACCCTGATGACCAAGCAATCGCCAACGTCGTCCGTGCAGATCTCCGGGCTCGTCCTGACGCGGTCATCGTCGTGGGTACCAGTCTCAAGATTCCGGGCGTCAAGAATATGGTCAAGGATATGTGCGGTGTGACCAGAAAACGCAAAGATGGAATCACGATCTGGATCAATCTCGACTCTGAGCCAAGCAGTGGCGAACTCAAGGGATGCTGGGACATGGTTGTCAAGGGTAAAAGCGACGCTGTTGCATCGCTCGCCAGCCTCCCTCGCTGGAACGAGATCGTGAACGAGAAACTGACCATGGTGGACGATGAGACCATGAAGAATAATCTTCGCAGCGGCAAGATGATCAACGTCGAGATCCGGAGGAGCACACCCGAGGAGAGCGCTAGTGTCAAGGCAGAGTCTCCCCAGCCTCAGCCTGTGCGCAAAACTGTCGCAGAGGTCAGAGGCATACTCACGCCAACTGCTAGTCCCAAGGTTCAGCCTCGCACAGCCCTTCCGACAGCCAAGCCCAAGACCAACAGCAGTTCCGCCGCTCCGATCAAGGCTAAACAGGGTCAACTATTGTTTGGCCAGACTTCAAAGTCCAAAACAGCTGTTCCTGCGGTTCCCGAGCTCAAACGAAAGAGTACAAGACAAACAACCAAGAAAGTGGACAAGAAACCAAGGGCAACAGTCACAAACGCTTTCAAAGCCACAAAAGCCAGTATCACTGCTACAGCCAAATCGCTGTCAAAAGGTGGCCAGGACGACTTACCAGCTACCACAACTTCAGTCGCTTGGACAGAGATGCGTTCGGACTTCCAGTTGCGCAAGCCCACACTAGCAGCTTCGAACACTCGCAGTATCAAACCGATAAGCTTCGACCTCCCAATTACTCCGCCACGGAAAGCAAGTGATATTCTCCAAGACACGGTATCCCCAAAGTCTATTCCTCGGGGGATGGAGCGTATCATCTCGTAGACCAAGCCTACCTCATATTTTTGCTTTTACCTACACTGCACCACAACGCAGCGCCACGTAGACATACTTCGAAAGCGCGTCCCATATTAGCATGTTTTCTGCATTCGGACCGTCTTTCTGCTTGGCGTTGGGGACTGAAACAGCATAGCATGGCGTTTGGGTCTTCATTTCTTCTTCTTCTTCTTCTTCTTCTTTCGGTCACGTGAGCATCATATAAATCCATAAAGCCATGTGTACATCATGAACAGGCACATCACTACAGCATTTGCACTAGAGCTCCTGAAAGAAGTTTCGGATCCAGGTTGCGTACAGAAAGAGGGAAAATGCACAGCACAAGATGTTTTACCACGTTGAATCCCGCAAGCTCCGTCCTTTAGCAAACCCGATGCGTCAAGTCATCCGAGTGCTGCCGTCGAGGTCACGTGAATCTACACTAACAGAATCAACTTGCCCGGGCAGTCCTTCCGTATTTGGATCCCCCACCCAGCCAGCCAGCCAGGTTTCCCGTGCCCAAACCGTCAGTGACTGCTGAGGAGCGGGGGCTCTTTCCGGCCAAGTCACGTGAGCAGCAACACAAAGCCGGACGGGGGGCCCAACACCACCATGTATCTTTAGAAGACCTCTGGTCTTGTATCATTATCCATTTGACACTAAAATCTACTGAGCTGACGACCCCGCGTCATCTGAAGGGTCTGTTGGAAACGCTCGTCTTGTGCGTGTATGCGTACTGCTAAGAGCAGGTGGGTGAATGAAGCAAAAACGACAGCGGCTTTAGTTTTGGTACAGAGAACACCACGGATACCAGGGACATCGTAAAGTAAAACTCCTTGCTTCACCGCTTTTTGCTGGGGTATGTTGTTATATGTGTGTGGTGATGGCCATCATGATGAAAGAGGAAACTAAGCCCATTTTCATAGTGGTCTCCCAGTCTACAATGCTAGAACCCGGAACGCCGTACAATGCGATTGTGGTGCCGTCCACGGATAGAATGGTGTCAAACAAATGCTAAAAAAAGACGTCACTGCCAGGCACTCAACTCGCGGTCCTCTAGTGTGAAGGCCTGGACGGTACCTCGCGCGAGGAGCCATTGGTGACGGAGCTCACAGGCGGCCTGGAACTGTCACTGGGCTTGTTGGCAGCTTGTTTCAACTGCTCGTACAGGGCCGAGAGTCTTGGGCCGGTCATGCCTTGCGCTTGCGCAGCAGCCTTTTCAGCTTCAGGCTTGCCGGTAGACGGCTTGTCGGAAGCAGGGATACGTTTAGAGATGAACCGCCTTGAGTGAGTTAGTAATAAAGAAGACTAAAGTATTGCTCTCGGACTTACCAAAGCTTTGGCTTCAGCTCATTAAGCTGACCAAGATCAAGGCCAGAAGACTTGTAGAGGCCTTCAATGAAATCGCCAATAGCTGTAATCTCGGATTTGAGGACCTTCGCCCGAGCCTTGGCGACGGGTATGTTGGTCTTAGTACACGCTTCAACCTTCTCGACATGACTCCAGATCGGTTGCATTAGTGCCTGAATGAGATGAGCATTGCGACTGTCATCCTCCTCTTCAGCATTCCTGCCAGAGTCTTCAGACTTGCGGTGATCGCGATGCTCATCATAGCGACGATGCTCCTCCACGCGACGGTGTTTACTATGTCTGCGATCGTCCATCTCGCCGCTGTGCTTTCTCTTCGACTCCGGACGGGGAGTGCTTGACTCGCCCAGACTGCTACGAGAACGGTGATGCTCGCTACGATGACGGTCGTGATCCTTGTCGCGGTCCCGGCGGGAGTCGAGTTTCTTGCTTTCTCGTGGCACAGGAGACGCTGACACGGAACCCAATTTCTCTGAACGGCGATGGCCATTTGCCATTGACGCCTTTTTGTTGTTGCGATGGTGGTTTTCGAGCGCCTTGGATGCATGCTCGTTGTCCGAGTACACAGCGCTCAGTACCGACAACAGGTAATCAGACCGGCGCACGAGATGCACGGCACCAGGAGCCTTGGCACCCTTGGTCTCGCCTTGCTCTCTCTCCTGTTTTTTCTCAATGCGGTGCTCTTCGAGGAAGAACTTGTCAGAGAGACCAAACTCGCGGTCATCCCGGATCTGCGTCCAGGCACCGAATCCGTAGCGGTCTATGCCTGCCAGAAGCATCGAGTCCTCTGCCGGACCCCATTCGCAGCTGTAGTGGGCGCCCTTTGTTGCTTCCAGAAGCCTGAATGCCCGGGGGTCAGCCTGTTCCCCAAGGATCTTGTGAAGCAACCGCAGCTGCGGAGGTCGATCAAGAATGGTCTCGGCATTGATTTTCTTGACCTCTCCATAGTCAAACATGACCGCCTTGATGTCTTTCTTTGTCAACTTCTTGGAAGACTGCTGCTCCTGGTTTCGTAGCTCATCATGGTTTCTGTCAGTCGCCTCTTGAGCGCCGTCGATGATCTCCTGCAATGTCGCGGCGATGAAATCGCGATCTCTGTCACTCAACCGAGCATCGCGTACTAATTCGTCGGGACGATCGTCCATGTAGCCATATCGCATGAAGGCGCGGATAAGATTGCGTGTCTCTTTCTCGTTCAAAGGCCGTTTGGGGTCGGACAGCATCACACGTTGTTCCTCGAGTTTTTCCTGTTTCAGCTGCTCCCGCTCCCGCTTCTTAGCGATACGCTCGGCTCGCTCGGATTCGGCGTAGGATCTCGAGCTCTTCAGTGCGGCCCTTCGAGGAGCACTCGCCTCGAGCTCTTTGGCCAGGTACTCATCTTGCTTCTTCTTGTCTTCTTCTGCCTTGATCTCGGCCAATCGGTCCGCGGGGATGATGTCGTCCCAATCCAGTGTCAAGTCGTCCACTTTTACATCGGTGTACTGCATGAAGTTGTCCCAGTCGATGCCACCGGTACTGAGGTTCATCTTGTCTTCCACCTTCGTCTTAGTGACCTCGGCGTTCTCCAGGATGGAGTCAATATCGAGCTGTTCCAATCGCTCTTGATTGCCCGACTGCTCAAACATCTTCTGAGAGCGGACCTTGAGAATCTGCTTGATATCCTCGGCTGACTTGGCTTCATCGACTTGGACACCCTTCTTCCTGAATTCCTCCTTGAAGGCCTTACCATCATCGGTGACACCAGCCTGGATGGCTAAGTATTCGAGTAGAAGCTTGTTCCTGGCTCGCTCGAGAACCTCCTCCTCGATGGTCTCCTTGGAAACTAGCCGATAGACGGTGACGGGCTTCTTCTGACCAATTCTGTGAGCGCGAGCCATGGCTTGCAAATCCGCTTGGGGGTTCCAGTCGGAATCAAAGATGATGACGGTGTCTGCCGTCATGAGGTTGATGCCAAGACCACCAGCACGAGTGGACAACAAGAAGCAGAAGTCGCTGCTGTCTTCGGCATTGAAGTGGTTGATAGCAAGTCGGCGGGGACCGGCACCAATGGTTCCATCAAGGCGTTGGAACTGGTAACCACGAAGGCGTAGATAATCTCCAAGGATATCAAGTACCCTCACCATTTGACTGAAGATGAGGACCCTGTGGTTGTCCTTTTTCAGCTTAGCAAGAAGCTGGTCGAGCAGCATCATTTTGCCACTGCTGGCAATGAGTCCCTTGATCTGATCTTCTCTGCGTGTGTTGCCCTTGAGAACCTTCTCCTCAACACCAGCAAACATGTACGGGTGGTTGCTGACTTTCTTCAACTCCATGACGATGTTAAGAAGTGACTGCTTTTGCCCAGTGTTGCCTTCGTTCAACGCCGCATAGTTGCGTGTGAGAATATTCTTGTAGTATTCTAGTTGTACGTCGGACAACTCGACGCGAATGATTTTCTCGGTCTTTGGAGGCAGGTCAGTCTCAACAGTCTCCTTGGTACGGCGCAGGATGTAGGGGGCAATATCGGCATGCAGGTCTTGAAGCCTTGCTCCTGCATCTGCCGATGCAAGTGTCTCCAGGTCTTCGTCAATAACAACCTTGCCTGGATTTAGGAAGTCTAGCAAGGCAGAAAGCTCCGCCAAGTTGTTCTGGATAGGCGTGCCTGTGATGAGAAGCTTGGCTGGCGCCCCGAAGCTCACAAGCTCCATATAGAGCTTTGAGTCCTTGTTCTTGAGGCGATGAGCTTCGTCGACCGCAAGCGCTTGCCATTTCAGCGTTCGCAGGAAGTCTGCGTCGGTCAGGATGTACTCGTATGAAGTGACAAGCACATTGAACTTAGGCTTCTTTGGGTTGCCATTGATCATGAGCTCGTGCTCCCGAATGGTGCTCCGGGCTTCACCATTGCCAAGGTAGACCACATAGTTGAGGTCTGGTGCCCACAGGTTAAACGTGTCGCACCAGGCTGGGATGACGCTCAGCGGCGCGACCACAAGGAAGGGGCCTTCTTGCTTCCGCTCATTCCGAAGCCAGCTTAGAAACGAGACGGACTGCACGGTCTTGCCAAGACCCATCTCGTCAGCGAGGATGACATTGTTGTTACGGCACCAATTGAGCGACAAGAAGTTCAACCCAGTAAGCTGAAACCCTCTCAGCTCACCTCCTTTAATGTACGCAGGTTGCGCTTCGAGCTTGAGAAACTTGGTTCGTGTAGCGGGGTTCGACTCGTACTTGTCAGAGACCCAGGACCTGGACTGCCGATCCAAGAACTGATCAATCTTGTCCTGGGCATCATCTTGAATGAGCGAGGTCAGTTCCCAGGTGCAGCAGTCGTAGGTGAGGCCCTTCCACTTGACAAAGTATTCCCGGCCGGCTTCGCCGCTGCGTTGTGCAACAATCCGCTCCACCTTGGTATAATCTGCCAGTGCATCAAGATCGCGCTCCTTATCGAGCATGTACTGCTCTCGTATCTCCGGTGGTATGGTGTCTCCGGCGAATTTGAGGTCAATCTCGTGTTCCACAACGCGCTTGTAGTAGTTCTCAAGCTTGCGCAGGCCGCGGAATCCTCGCAAAATGTCGAAGGAATCCCAGGTGTTGTGCAGGTGAGACTTTCCATGCCATTTGATGTTGAATTCGAAATCGTCCTTCGTAGCATCGACAGTGAGGTCGCCACCGTCCTTGACGCGATAACCAACTACTTTTTCAATGTATGGGGTGTCACCGGCTGCTTCCTCCCCCGCCCATTGCTGGGGTGTGACTTCAGAGCCATCCTCATCCTCATCGCTCTCTTGATAGCTTTGTATCTGCTGCGTAGCGCGACGATTGGACCACCGCTTCTCTGTGAAGACCGAGGATGATGGTGCCAGCGCCTGTTGACGGCGTGCTTTGTTTTGGAAGGTCCGAGCTCGAGCGCCTCCGTAGGTGTCGGAATCTGAATCAGCAGTTTGCACTTGTCGGACGGGTGTGGCACGTTTGGATGCTACCGCTAGTGTCAGTAATCCTTTCTTGGATATAGTGGGAGAGGATAGTGCCAGATGACGTACAGTGCTGGGAAGTCTTCTCAGCACGAAGCTTCTTCGTCCGCCGATTTTTTGGGACGACATCGGAGTCGGAGTCCTCATCAGAGTCATCGGAGTCAATCTAGTTATATGTTAGCATGGAATGGCGACGATGTGGTAACAGACGGGAGACTCACGATTCTAGGTTGCTTGGTAGGACGGGACTATAAGAGAAATAGCGTCAGTGAAATGGAGGTGAAGGCAACATCATGGATACACATACGCTTCTACGCAGCCCATAGAGCTCTGGGTTGTCTCTCATATGTTCATCCTCGGCTAGCTCAGCTTTCCGCTTGGCCGCTCGGTGCGAGCTACCTGACGAGGATGCGACATCTTGAGGAGCGTCACTCTGCGAACCCGCTGCGTCGTCCTCTCCGTCAAAGTCGCCATCATCTGAGGCGTTGATATCTTCCTCGCTGGACTCGTCGACGGCATCATCGGCACGAGTATCGGTTTCACGCAGGTATTCGTCTTGGTCCGATGACGGAGAGTCGGAGGCGGCGACCTGCCGGGCTACCGGCGGCGCGTCATTGATATCTGAAAGGTCACTGACACTGGCACGGTCTTCAAGTTCTATCCTATTCGTGGTATGGCTTGTCGGTGACGCGTGCCCATTGGCGAAAACAGGCTCGGGCGAACTCGACATCGTGGTTCTCCGCGGCAGAGGTGTCTACAGAGTGAAGGACGACGAGGTTAGCTAACGGGAGCCATTTGCAAAGGTCCGACTAGCTGGGTGCAGCGGGGAGTGCTTCTCGACGCGACCACGATGGCATTGAAGATTGAATAGTGACGAGAGATGTTGGAAAGGCAATTGATCAGGCGCATCCGCGTGTGCTCGGGGATAGGTACAAGGCGTCTGGGGTATAAGGTGATGATGGTGGATGCGTAGCGGGCGCCGGCCACGGTCTGACGGCTTCGGTGAGGGTTTTCAACGCGTTGTGAGAATTAAGCGTATCGACCTGACCGGGAACCGGGGGTTCGGAGTCATTTGGACCGCGTACATGGCGATATGTCGGGAGGATATAAGTGAGGTTGAGAATGGAACGGGGCCGGCGACAAGTACACGTGCGGACGCGGTCGTCGTGTGGCGCTGCGTGGCAAAGAGCGGCAAAGCAGCAACAGAGGCAGCGGCAGGGAGATTTACTTACGGATCATCCAGCTCGAGTACTTCAGACTGCGAGAAGGGACCAAGCAGGAAGCCAGTCGAGGCTGGGAGAGGATCGAGGGCGGATGGCAGGGTGGCATACCCTGGACTGTGGTGTTTGTGCGGAATCCAGGAAGGCCGGCCTGAAAATGAATGGAGAGTCGTCAGGAAAAGAGAGTGCTGTACGGAGCACCTAGCAGGTCAGCGCCGGCGCCAGAGTGGGGACGCCTGCTGGACTGGCGCAAGGCTTGGCGCTCAACTCGGGGGCTCTCCAAACAGGGCTGGGCTGTGGAACGTGTCAAGCCTCACTCACGTCGGGGACCGGTCGCCGTGCACGGACCATTTAAGTGAGGCTGGTGCTGGTGGTGAGGATTGAGGCTTGACCTTCCTTGCTATGAAAGTGCACCTGTAAAAGTACCTACGTACCTGAAGGCATCCCGTACGCTAAGCCAGGAGGACTCTATGGGCGAGGTTCACATGAAATTCGCGAACTCCAAGCTTGAAGGTCACTCGTTCTTCAAAAGGTCTCTTCGGGCGGATCAGAGATTGTTGTTGGAAACCAAACATGCATCCACAGCTCGCCCACCGGCAAATGCTAGTCAGGTTGCCCGTGCTTGCGCAGAATGTGATTGTTAGGAACCAAAAACTGTTTTCGGTTTTGACAAGCATCTTTCACTTAACGCAACATCGCGGCCGACTTGTTTATTTTATTTTCCAAATCGTAACCACTGCTGTATCAAGTATGCCGCAGGTAGCACGTTTGATGGCCACCCTCATATGAGGTCACTGTCTATCTCAGTAGCTATGCACTCCAAATGAATTGTCTACCGCGAGCTTGGCCACTGAAGAGCAGAAAGCCGTGAACGGCAACCTGGAGCCTCGGAAGATTCCACTCTGAGCAAGACATCGGAGGCCCCTGTCCCAGACCTGGCCTATGAGCTGCCCGCCATTCGCACATTAGCGATCGATGCGCGCACTTGACTGCAGAGCCCCGCCAACAGCCTCTTCGAGTTGCAAGTGGACGAGGCGGTGGCCACAAAAAACGGGACAGCTATAGTTGATTGTCGTTGGTGAGCTGTCCCGTTTTTTGTGTGCCACCCCCTCGGTGGACAATGCAGTGCATGCCGCGACTTGCGCTGCCCCACCATCGTAATAGTCAAGCCCACATCGACAGTACGCACAAAAATCATACCCACGTCACTGCAGCCTGCTCTGCGGTCCAGTCACTGTCGCTGGTCCTTTCAAGGTTGCATTTCCCTGTTGTCTCTCTCTCCCGCACGCTTGTTCTGCTCTGAGCCTTCTCCTGCTGCCAGATAGCAGCTTCCCACCATCGTCGGCGAGTCCTTCGCAAAGAGGTTTTTCCTGTCCAAACGCCCCCGCCTTATCACCATCGTTGCGCCGAGCAAAATATTCCACCATGGCGTCCAAGCTCACTCGGTACGTTGCCCAGCTCCGCAAACCAGCATGATGCGCTTCTCTCGCGAGCAAGTCTCATGTGCAGGTGCGGTGTAGCGCCTCGCACAACGCTGATGCTTTTTTCACAGTATTGCCATCGTCAACGACGACAAGGTACACACGATCCTCGCCCCGCCGCCTCACCCCGCCATCGACAAACATCGCGAGAGCCCCCGCCCAAGACTCGACGACGGTCGCTGATATGTCTCCTCCCAATCACAGTGCAAGCCCAAGAAATGCCGTCAAGAATGCAAGAAGTATGTCCGCCTGCTCTCTCGACATTGCCCTCGCGCTGTTCGCGTCTGTGCACTCGTCCACACACTAACTGGCTTGCATCTTTAATCAGGTCGTGCCCCGTGGTTCGCTCTGGCAAGCTCTGTATCGAGGTTGCCCCCGACTCTAAGATCGCCTTCATCTCTGAAAGTCTTTGCATTGGTTGTGGTATCTGCCCGAAGAAATGTCCTTTCGAAGCCATTACCATCATCAACCTGCCGACCAATCTCGAGACTCAGGTCACCCATCGCTACTCAGCCAACAGCTTCAAGCTCCACCGCTTGCCTATGCCGAGGCCTGGGCAGGTCCTCGGTCTCGTTGGAACCAACGGTATCGGCAAGAGTACCGCATTGAAGATTCTCAGCGGCAAGCTTAAGCCCAACCTCGGCAGATATGACAACCCCCCAGATTGGGAGGATGTGATCAAGTACTTCAGAGGCTCAGAATTGCAGAGTCAGTACCCCTATCAAGGTGTTCAAGCATCCCTTTGACCGCCGTCTCGTTACTAATAAGCTTATTTCCAGACTACTTCACCAAGTTGCTGGAAGATGACCTCAAGGCAGTTGTCAAGCCGCAGTATGTCGATCAGCTGCCACGAGCTGTCAAGACCGCAGATAAGACTGTCGGGTTCCTCCTAGACCACAGATCCGCCATGAGCAACCTCGACCAGGTCTTGGACGTTCTTGAACTGCGCCATCTCCTGGATCGCGACGTCGACAAGCTCTCTGGTGGAGAGTTGCAACGTTTCGCCATTGGTACCGTCTGTGTCCAAAAGGCCGACGTTTACATGTTTGATGAGCCGTCTTCTTATCTCGATGTCAAGCAGCGTCTGGCCGCTGCTCGCATGATTCGGACACTCCTTGCTTCTGACAACTACGTCATCGTTGTCGAGCACGATTTGTCTGTCCTTGACTACCTGTCCGACTACATCTGCGTTTTGTACGGTAAACCTGCCGTGTATGGCGTTGTTACCTTGCCCTACTCGGTCCGCGAAGGCATCAACATCTTCCTCGATGGTCATATCCCGACAGAAAACCTGCGGTTCCGCGACGAGTCCCTCACTTTCCGCATCTCGGAAGGTGCCGACGAGTTCCAGGTCGACAAGGGACGCGACTTCAAGTACCCCAAGATGGAAAAGGCTCTCGGGGGCTTCAATCTCAAGATCGATGCTGGTGATTTCACCGACTCGGAAATTATTGTCATGATGGGAGAGAACGGTACTGGCAAGACCACCTTCTGTAGGCTACTGGCTGGTGCCCTCAAGCCCGACAACACCAACAAGGTGCCTGAGATGCGCGTCAGCATGAAACCCCAGACTATCACACCCAAGTTTGAGGGTACGGTCCGCCAGCTCTTCTTCAAGAGGATCAAGCAGGCTTTCCTGTCCCCTCAGTTCCAGACTGATGTTGTTAAGCCTCTCAAGCTTGACGACTTCATTGACCAGGAAGTCAAGAACTTGTCTGGTGGTGAGTTGCAACGTGTTGCCATTGTCATGGCGCTTGGTTTACCTGCGGACATTTACCTTATCGACGAGCCCTCCGCGTACCTTGACTCCGAGCAGCGTATCATTGCGGCTCGTGTCATCAAGCGCTTCATCATGCATGCCAAGAAGACCGCATTCATTGTCGAGCACGACTTCATCATGGCCACCTACCTCGCCGATCGTGTGATCGTCTTCGACGGCCAGCCCGGTATCTCCGCCCACGCGAACAAGCCACAGTCACTCCTGACTGGCTGCAACACTTTCTTGAAGAACCTCGACGTCACCTTCCGCCGCGACCCAACCAACTTCCGCCCTCGCATCAACAAGGCCAACAGTCAGCTGGACCAGGAGCAGAAGCTAGGTGGCAATTATGTAAGTGAACATGATGACGCCCATTCCTATGCCTCGCCTTGTCCTACTAACAAATGGTACAGTTCTTCCTGGAAGATATTGATGCCTGAAAGGGCGTCTCGAAGTACACCAGTCATGATTGGAAGCAGCATGACCAGAATAATCATTTTCATCGACATATCCCACAGCAACAAGCATCATCGGATCACGGCGTTCAAGGCGTACAAAATCGGGGTGGAATAAGTGGCCTCGGGAGTTCCGGTAGTGACGGCGTCCAGGAGGCTGACGAGGCCTGCGACACGCCTGATGACTGACCTCGGCGACGGCAGTCTATCCCCTGTCAAGCCTGGTCCTGCGAACAGTTGTTAATGCTGACGAGTTTTTTGATGCCGGGAAATCCCGAGTCAGAAGCAGAAGTCAGACGGGCGTATGCACATGTGTGTCTTTGCCCTGCAACTCGTGGATTGAGGGGCTGACGGGTCAAGCGGGTGATTGCCGTCACTGTCCAACCGAATTTGGTTGGCGTATATAGTAGAGGAATCGTGAAATACAGGACAGCATGGCAAAATGCGGATTTGAGCTTGTACAAACACTATGGTGGCACAAACTTTTCTTTCAAGCGCTATGGCTCAAATGGCACCAAGATGCGCAAGCCATGTTGTTTTTGTCAAAAGCCATGAAGTAAATTATTGCCTTGCTCACTTGTTGCAGCAGATTTATGTATTCACTAAGTGTAGCAATGCCAGTTTTTCACAACTCGAGGTTGCTAGTCTGCATGTGACAAGATTTGCATGGCTTCTATCAAACTAGCTTAAGTGGAATACCAACAGGTGAGATTGATCTAAGGAGGACAAAACTAGAAAGAATATCTTACTAAAGGATTTCCTTCGCCGTCGTGTCTGTCAAGAAGGGCAGAAAAGCATCTAGACAAAAAATAATGGGGAGAATCTGCGAGTTTGAGCAGCCAAAGGGGTGAGGAGGGCACGATATAGCGTGGGCGGGCATTCTTGGAGACAGAGGAGGAGTGCAGTCTGTCGAACAGTGTCAGTCCACCCAAGTGTACCCTGTTCCGTTGTGGTCGCAGGGGGATTATGGATGGTACTCCCGTTCATAAGGTTGTTGGCGGCAGCTGCTCGCGCTGATTTTGATTTGACATAGTCTCGAGCGTTGTTGAAGTGCCCAACGACAGAAGCGAAGTCGTTGAAGGAAGGAGGGGAAGCTGCGCCGATACTGCCGTCATCAAGCTTCTTTGACCAAGAGCGTCCCTAGGATGCACGTACTTGTTTGGCTGATCGACACTTACACCGCCTCCAAGACTCAGTATCAGAGGACACTGTCTTCTCCCTTCAAAGGAGGGTTCGAAAGAATGATGAAAGGGGCGACCTTAATAGGTGCGATGCCAACGATTGTTGTATACAGCGTCGCGACTCGAGAATCTCGAAGATGGCTTCTAGTCTTCTTCGATTTCACCCTCCTCACTGCCAGAGTGCATACCAGCGTCATCTTCGTCTTTCTTAGGGGCAGGCTGCACGGCGAGAGGAGAAGTGGGTTTCTGGGTTTGAGGGGAACGCTCACGCGGTGTCTTTTCTCTCTTGATCCTCTGTGCTCATAATGTCAGCGAACGTTACGTACATATTAGTTCTGAGATGCAACGTACCTTCGAGTCGCGAGACTCCCGTCGTTCGCTACCATCATCATCGTCGGGTCGACGCCGCCTGGCAGAAGTGGGGCGCTCGTCACCGTATGGCAGCTCCTCAACAGGGGCCTTTTCGACTCGGCGACGATAGAGCCTCTCACGTTCCTCTTCGCGGTCACGACGTTCGCGGTCGTAGTGACTAGGCGGCTCATCTCGGCGGGAGCGAGGGTAGTAGTCCCGGTCTCTGTCCCGTTCACGCTCTCGTTCGCGGTCTCTTTCGCGGTCGCGTTCGCGCTCCCTGTCACGCTCCCTGTCTCTCTCTCGCTCCCTGTCACGTTCTCTGTCGCGTTCTCTATCGCGACCAGCACGATCTCTTTCACGGTCCCGTTCGCGGATGGGGTCGGCGGAGCGATTCTCGGAGACGAGACTTTCAGCCATACTCGACTTACGGTAGTTCTTCTCTCTTTCGGCGATTGCCTTACGTCGATCCGCTTCGTACGCATCGGGCTCAGGGCTCCGACTGTGCCGTGAGGATCTCACGCGGTCGCTGCGATGCGATCGATCGCCCCTGTCTCGCTCGCGCTCGCGTTCCCTTTCGCGATGAGAAGCACGGTCGGGCGAGCGCTCTCTGCGCTTCGCTCGTTCGCGGTCTTCCTCTTCGCGATCTTTGACTCTGCGCAAGACTTTCTCGAACGCACCGCGTCGAGCCTCTTCTGAAGTAACGGCTTGGAACTCTGGTGCACGCACAAGGCGGGGACGGACCTTTTCCCAGGTGTCATCAGCCAAAATAGGTGGCTCGAGATGTTTGACGAAAGATCGCAAGTTATCGATGGCGCGTCGCTGCTGGCGTTCGGCCAAGCGATCCTCCTCGGATGCGCGCTTCGACTTCTTTTCTTGGAGCTGAAGAATAGGTTAGCCTTATAGCCGTCAACAGCATGGCTGTGATCAACATACTCTCTCAAAAAGAAGTGACATGACCTCACGGTCCACGTTAGCAGTACGACGATCATCTTTGAGAGCAGACACGAACTCGTCAAACGTAGTCTTCGGTGTGAACTCGAACCGCCGGTCCTACACGAAAAGCAGTTAGCAACTTGCTCGAACGTAAGTCTTGATAGGGGATAAGGGCGACATACGTCCATCACGTCCAGGACATCGTTTCTAGTACCCCTCAGGGCCCTTTCTTCCTCCTCAACCAGATCCCAGAAGAGATGAACAGGCATTGATCCACCTTGGCCGCATGCATTAATGAAGCGCTCGTCGTCTTGGATCAAGGGTACAATTTGACTCCACTTTGTGCCTGCTTTGATCTTTCCTGCTCGGCGCAACTCCTGCAGAAGCTTGATGAAAGCATCTCGGCGCTTGCGTTCGACTCGTAGTTTCTTGTTCTTCTCAGTCTGGCGCGCCTCATTGAAGCTGCGCTCCAGGAACTTGATATGGTTCTGGAAGGCAATAAGAATGTCAAAATCGGTCAAGGTCTTGTACTTTTCTTCGTTCTGGAACGGCGCAGTAGACTTGAGCATCTTCTGAGCCTCGGACCACTGTGTGTAAGGCTCAAGATTGAGTTTTGGAAGCATCTCAATCAACCCATCCATGGCATTCTTGCGCATGCTGGCTTGTTGCTCCATATGTGCCTTGCGCAATTCAACAATGTAGTCCTCGAACAACTGGCGGCGCTCGTCCTCGTCGCTGGTGGAGCGGAATATGGTCTCCCCCTCAATCATTGGACGAGCTGTTTTCCATCGCGTGTAATGTCTGATTTCAGGGTTGCTGCGAAGCATCGTCGCGAAATCGGTGCGGAGCTTTGCCAAACGTTCTTTGGCCTTCTCTTTATCTTGCACGACAATGTCTTGACAATACTGTTCAAAGGCAGTCTTCCGGTCTCTGGGGTCTTTGATGGCACGGAAATGGGGGTCCTTGATGGTGGCGCGCATGGCCTGCTCCCAAGTCCAGTCTGGCTGGACGTTGCTGCGCTTCAAGAGCTTTACAAAAGCGGCTTCGGCTTCCTCGGGTGACGCGAACTCTGGCTCGTTGTTTGCAGGGACAAATGCTGGATGGCGGGGATCGGATGCGAAGCCTTGCTGGCGCGAATCGTTGTAGCCATCTCGATAATCACGGTCTCGGTCGCGGTCACCACGGTCTCGGTCGCGACCTCGGTCTCGGTGGTCTCTATAGTCTCGATCACGTCCGCGGTCTCGGTCCCTGTCTCGGTCGCGGTCACCGTGTCGCTGGTCGTGACCTCCGCCATTGAAACCACCTTGAGGACTGCGCAAGTCAGTAACGGACCAGAAGGTAGATTCATCACAGCTGGAAGGGACTCCACTCACCCAGACATTGTATCCTGCCCAGTCGCTTGTCGGTATGCTTCTGGCATCTCCCAAGAACTCTGCTTGGTCTCCGTGTTGTACCAGTACTTCCGGCCACCCTCTGCGGTATACTCCTTCCATGGCTGGCTGGCGAGGGCCCGCTGCGATGACACGCGGGTCAGTAAACGCTAGAAGCTGAGCAGTAGTTTGAGCGCAAGCACATACCTCAGCCGGGGTCATCATGTCCTCGGGCTTGGTCCATTGCGTGACCTTTGTGAGCGAGTTGTAGAAGTAGACACGACCCTCGGGCGTCTTGTGCTCCTGCCATGGATTAGGTTGCCCGTAGGGGCCCGCGGCTGCGCTCATGATACCAGCAGATTGGCCAAGTACAGCCAAGTGTGCGGTCTGAATCGTCGTTGTCGGTTCAAAGACGAGCCCAGGGTTGTGCACATCAAGTAGGCGCGTTCGTTTGTTGTCAGACAGTGCTTGAAATAAAATCCAGGTCCAACCCTGGGAAGCGGGTAGGTGCGCAGGTGCTCTAAATTTGAGTGCATAGGCCGTTGAAGTGGGCCAGCTTTCGACCACTGAGCTTCACAGAAAGTAAGGCTCCTCTTGGGTACACTAGTGGGGCCGCTAAGTAAGAGCACTTGCACAAGTCGTGCCTCTCTATCCAGGGGGCCAACACGCAACCACCCGCAACGACTTGAAATACATCCATGCTTTCAGTTCGTACGCCAGAGTTTCCTCTGGACACTCAATCTCCAACCGACTCGCAAACCATTCTCTTCTTGTCCCCCGCTGCCAGTTGTTATGTCTTTGCCCTAATCCAGGTCTGAGCGAGTTAATGTAGCCACCATCTCAAGTGCCACATCAGGAGAACAACATATAATCGACTTGAACGACCTCTACATGGCGGTGCCGATGATGGGCGATGGCACAGAGGTGCAAGAAGACTTTGCGGAGTGCTCGAGCTTCTCCTACTTCATACCCTTGGATTCGGAGCTCGATCTCGACAGTATCTACCAGTCTACAGCCAACTCTGAAGCTGAGCCCTTCGCCAGCGTCGACCGCCGCGACTCCCTCTTCTTTGGTAAGCCACATCGCATCCACTGTGCTCCAGTTGGCCTCTGCGTCTCACGTATGCTCATCTCAGGCATTAGATGAGTTGGTCCAAGTCTACCTAGTCCTAAAGACTACATATGGCAATGGGGCATCGTTACCAGCAATCTTGCGAGGGCTCACCATAGCTCTCGAGGCCCAGGTGGTCAACAGCGGTGGCCACGACAGAGACTCATCCTCGTTGTCCGAGGTCATTTTCTCCGACACCCTCAATGGTGGTGAGAAGCCGAGGATACTAAACCCACCTGTCGGTAGCGACGAGGCTGGCGTCACTTGTATTGTCTGGAGCCTTCCAGTTTTCCTGGCGCGGCCTCGAATACGACTGCAGAAGCCAGTTGTCGTAATCACCGCAAATGCCAGCCTGGTCCCTCCCGAGGCTTCTCTGGCGGAGGCTTCTAGCGATGGCTATCTCATAAGCGGGGCACCTTCATCACTGAACCTCTTAGGGTCCATCGGCGCTGACGCCTCGCTCAACGGCGTGAAGCCTCGTCTCTCGGCGCTGCGCGTATCTCGAGTAGCTCCTATCACGCAGCACGCACACGACTTCGTGAGGCGAATCAGATCACTGCCTAAACTGAGCACGAGGGTGTATCCAGTCTGTCATTCCCGCGTCCGCTTCTCGCGTCCAAATAGCACGCCCACGAGCACGACGCTTATCGCTATTCTTGAGGTCGACTTTACCCCATTCTTTGATTGCGAGATTGTCCTCGATACTATCGCCCTCGAGCTAGATGATGGCACTGTAGAAAGTCTGACTGATCATGCCGATCTATCGCTGCCGTTGTCATGTGTTGCGCACGATCACGTCGTGTTTCTGTATCGCTTGGCACCAAATGACGACCTGAGTCTGGTTAAGAATCCAACACGGGACATGGACATCACCATCACTGCGACGGCGCTTGTGGAGCCAGGTCGCTGCGAGCCAAAACTCAAGATGGCGTGGACAGCCTCCGCCGACTTCACACTTCCGCTGAACCCCGGCTACGGCCCCGCGATGCAGCCCATGCAGCGCTTGCATCGGCCCGGCCAGCTATCCATCGGCGGCGACGCTATGACGTCCCTGATCGCCCCGGCGGTTGCGCGGCCTGATGCGCTGCCTTCACTTGAAGCCTCGACTACGGGAGTGGACAAAGCCTTGCCCGAGCTGGGCATTACAATGACATTTACAGCGCCATCTCAGGACCAGACAGTCCGCGTTGGTAGCGAGTTCATCTGGAGTATATTCATAGTCAACCGTTCCGCCTTGGCGACCAACACCCGGAAACTGGCCCTCATCACCATCCCGCGAAGGCGACGTAACGAGGCCAGGGTCAATCGTCCGCCGTCCAGGTCGAGGCCGTTCAGCAGTTTCAGTAGCGGTGGACAACATACTAACCTGTCGCTGCGCGATCGCTCTGTTGCTGATGCCGTCACCGACGAGAATGTCGTGCATGCGATGCAGCGCAGCAGCATAGTCGACAGCGCAGACGTGGCATGCCTGAGCGGCGACGTCCGCGTAGGTCCTCTGGCTGCAGGTGCGTGCCATGCCGTCGAGATCAAGTTCTTGGCTCTTAAGGCTGGTATCGTGAGCGTCGAAGCCATCAGAGTGGTGGACTTGGCCACGAACGAGCATGTTGATGTCAGGGACTTGCCAACCACTATTGTGGAAAGAGCGATCTGAGAGAAATGCAAATCGGCGGATCCTCGGTGCTGCTGTGAGGGCACACAGCATCAATTGATAGAGTTTGATAGACGTGGATGTCACGGATAACATGGCCAACTTCCATAATCAATGGGTCACATCAAGCCATTGAATCCTACCGCGAGGTATAGAACAGAAGCTGAAAGGGTTTGCCAATTTAGTGGCTCAATAATCAATATTTTTGTGCAATTCCTGAAACCTGAACGCCATGTACGAAACCAAGATTCACGATTGTAGGCACATGAAACCACATGACAATGCTCTGCTCAGAGAGTAAAGTGTCTTTTCTCTTAGTGCTCATCACTGCTCCATCGCATCATCAGTAGTAGCGTTATCATCACCCCACAAGCCCTCGAGCTTGAACTCCTTCGCCCACTCGGTCACAATCTCCTTCTGGTCGGGCAGGGCCTCACCCTGCTTCGGCGCCGCTGCGCCCTCGACGGCAACAGGCAGCACCGGCGCATCGACCCATCCCTGGATGCGGCCGTCGCGCCAGTCTGTTACCACTGTCATGGCAGCGGCGTGTATGTTTGGAACACCGCCGCGGCTCAGGCGGCCGCGTTTCCTGGCGACCTGGACGAGGAAATCGGTCGTTGCGTCACCGTTTGTAGCGGATAGCAGCGGCGGCAGATCATACACGTCCATGAGCTTCTGGATCAGCTCGGGAGATACTGAGAGTCTCTTCAGTAGGAGTGTGACAGCGGGGACGGGATCATGAATCTCCTTGGGCGGCACGGCATTGAGGAGCACTAGATGAGCGTGCGCCTCAATTACGTTCTTCTTGGCCACAAGTCCTCCCTCTGGGGCCGAAGGGAAGACGATACCAGGCGAGTCCAGTAGGGTGAGCTGCTTGTCAATCTTGACTGCACGGATGCTAGTAGTCACGCCAGCCTCAGCGCCGGCTGGGCAGGCCGATGCGCCACGGCTGCCGAGTCGCGCAAGCAGCGCATTGATGACTGATGACTTTCCGACGTTGGGGTAGCCGATGACTCCAACCGAGATGGCGCGCTTGAGCTGTTTTGCGGCGGCGAAGGACTTCAAGGACTTTAGAAGTGCGGTTGACGTGCTTTGAACAGTCAGGTCCTTGTGGTTGAAAATCTGGGCGTTAGGCGCGGAGCCTGACGCCCGCAGAGGCAGCGTCGGGAAGTATCTGCGCAGGTAGATGAGCCAGTCCTTGAGAACCTTAGGCGGAACGAGGTCGACCTTGTTGAGGATGAGCATCAGTCTCTTGCCACCACTGGCTGCGGCCATGACCATCCGCTCAACTTCGCGTGACCTCGTGCTCTCTGGATCGCGAGCATCTACAACGTAGAGCACAACGTCGGCTTGGTCAACGACCTGCTTGAACACCTTGTCGTACGATTTTCTTGAAGAGCCGGTTTTCGGCATGCTGAGACCCTCGATATCGTCGTCGTCGTCGTCATCGCTCTCGTCCTCGAGATCGTCTTCCATGTCGTCGTCGTCTTCATCGCCACTCTGCAGCTCACGGTCGTACTTTTTCGCGGCCTTCTTGGCACTGGCGATCAGAGCAGCCATGGGGTTGGACTCGTCGACATCGTCTTCGTCCACCATATTGTCGTCTCCCTCAAAGTCGTCGCCTTCCGCGCCATCCTCGACAATAGCATCATCATCACCAGTGATGGTGGTGCCGGTCTTGGTGGCCTTGAGGGCCTCCCTGCGCTTCTGCTGCTCCTCCTGTTTACGCAGACGGCCCTCTTCAATCTCATGGAGAATCCTCTCCTTGTAGGGGAAGAGATTGGGAATGCCGGGGTCTTTCTTGAGCTTCGATTTCCATTGCGGGTTCTTCTTGGCTTCCTTGTTTGTCTTGCGTTGCTTCGAAGCCGATGCTTTCTGAATTTTGTGTCGCAGGCGCACCGGCGTCCGCTTCGACTTAGGTTCTAAAGTGTGCAAGGTCGAGGTCAGTACGACGACAAGCGTCGGTGGGAGGAACATTAATACCACATACTGCTTGGCTTGGAGATATGGTTTGGCATTGTTGCGGCTCAGCCTGTGGCGTTTTTGCTTGCTGTATTGAGATCAATGTCGCGTGAACAGACTGATGTTCTCATGGGCTGTTCGAGCTCAATATGCGGCCCGCCACCTTATCGCGCCGACACAAAAAAAAGTCCCTGGCCGATACGCAGATACGGCTAGAAATTTTGGATGCAACACGTTCTGCCGCCACTGCCCGCCCGTAGGAGTGCAGGCACTCTGCATGTGAGACCCACACCCCACGCTCACCGCCTGCCTGCCAAGCACCATTCCTGCTTTCACGATGACTTCTCAAGTTTAGGTGAGCATCTACTCGTGCTAGCCACGATGTCTTCAAGCCCTCGAGCCTATCTTTAGAACTCCAGCTAGCATTTCAGGGGTCGGGATTGCCGGATCCGTCCACTCCGCTTATTGGCACTTTGTTTATATATTTGCGGTCTATCTGGATACTTCGTGCTTTGCAAGATCAACTTCACCACTCACGAGACAAGCCGTGAATCTTGGGCGTGTCGCTTGTCTGAACTGCCGTCTAGGAACAGGATACACCGCACCTCAAGAATACTCTTCACCTCAGTCAGCAATGGCGTTCACCGCCGCTCCTGAGCAGGTCGCCTTCAGAGGTCTCTTGTTTGATATGGACGGAACCATCATCGACTCAACAGCAGCAGTCGTCAAGCATTGGAATACGTAAGGCATCATCGGAGCCGCATCCTAACCTGTTAACCCATGGTCACGGTATCACATATCAACTGGCAATCGCCCTAACATGCCGGATCCTACAGAGTTGGCAAGGAGATCGGAGTAGATCCTGCAGTAATCCTCGAGACTTCCCACGGACGGAGAAGTATCGACATGCTCAAGGTTCTTGCCCCAGAAAAGGCAAATTGGGAATGTGAGTGATTACAGGGCGATCCATGTATGCCTCTGCCTCGAAACGCTGTCTGGTTATGTTGACCATGATGGTTCGCGAGACGGCGAAAAAAGTCAAGCATGTAGTGGTCGGGATTGTTGGTATAGCGCTGCTCTCTGTGAACATTTACTGACATTGTGATTGCCTCCTTAGATGTCAGGCATATGGAAGGGCTTCTACCAAAATTTCATGGTGAAGACGCCACAGAAATACCAGGTGCCCGAGCTCTTCTCGACCAACTCATCGAGGCAAAAGCACCATGGGCTATCGTCACCTCTGGCACTGTCCCTCTCGTGACTGGGTGGCTCGACAGACTGGAGCTCCCCCAGCCAGATATCCTAGTGACCGCCGAGTCCGTGGAGAACGGAAAGCCGGACCCGGCCTGCTATGTCCTGGGACTTTCGAAGCTCAACCTGGACAAGACCTTCAGCAGCGATGTATTGGTCCTCGAAGATAGCCCGGCCGGTATTGCGTCTGGAAAAGCCGCCGGGTGCAAAGTGATTGGCCTCGTCACAAGTCATACGCTGGACCAGGTGGTCGCCGCTGGGCCGGACTGGATCGTGGAGGATCTCCGCAGCGTCACCATGGTTGGGTGTGCTTCCGGCTCGGTCACATTACAGATTTCAAATGCGTTGACCAGGCCGATTTGAGAGTGTCAGCTATGTTGGAAAGGGACTCGAACGGCTCTCTGGTACGATAACTACAACTTGGCCAGCAGATTCCTGGTGGTATAAATTGCTTTCGTCGTACATTCTGCGCTCGCCTGGGCGGCCAAACATCACAGTCGCAAACAGACCGTTCATTCATATATGCTGTTAGTATCAACGACTTATTCTAGTAAGGGAACGATTCAGAAACCACCATTCTTCACCATGAACCATGGGATATGCTATTAAGACAAGAAGACCGCATGATAGCGAAGATGATTCGAACACTTCGAGCAACAGACCACCAACATCGCTGCGTGTGATTGAATACGATTGACATAGTGCCAAGACCTGGAAGAGTCAACCCTTGGAAATGCTGCAAATCCAGACTCACGGCTGCGACTGTCAATTTGCCACTCACGGATCTATCGTTGACAATGAAGTCTGTGTGATTTTGACAGACCTGCATGGCCGCGTTCCATACATGCTCATCCCATCAAACACTTTTTGCGTCAATAGCCAAATGCACGACCTCGGCGCAGATGACTATCCATGGCACTTAAGATCTGCTGGTATGTGGCAGCGTAAAAATGCACGTGCTATTGGACAAGTCGTTTCCGCAGTCGACCCTTGCCTTTGGTCCAAGCTTTGACAGCTCCCATGCTTGTCAGGATGCACATCACGCCAAGAATCCCTAGCACAGAACAAAACGAAATGACGATCATCCGCACTGTGAGCCCCTGCGGCTACGCACTGTCTGACAGCCCCAGCATTGCCCAACCATACCAGTCTCGCCTGTATCCAAAGTGTGTCGCGAGCTTATTTCGTTTTTTTTGCGTTCTCGTCTGCTTGGCACTAGGTAGCACAAACCTGCCAATAACCCCCGCGATAGACTGGCCTGCCTCACCTGAGAACGGAAGGCAGCAGATTGCAGACCAGGGACTTCGACACAGATGGCGCTGCCAGTACTACGTTGCCCGTCTATGCTTGGCAGAGGATACTAGCTCTAGCCCGTACGAACAGCGGCACCAACGTGAAATGTCACAAGAACAACCCCAGACATTCGGCCGAGCGTATTTTGTCGGTTCGGCAGCCAAGCGTGACCACTCGTGCCTCTGTCGCACTAGTAAACAGCCCGAAACACGGCTCGCTGCGGGAACTACTACAGATTGAACGGCAACCATCGTTGGAGCTAGTATCTGGCCGTTACAGAAGAACATACGATCTACCAATTGCCGGGAATCGCCTCACTAGCGTGTGCAGCCCGGCCGGTGACCGGTCATGCGGTTCCGCCAGCTATCTCGCGACTAGGGACGCCACAGACACTGCGGTCAGCCGATGCTCGAACCAGGCTGTGACTTGGTATGTTCAGGTTGAGACAAGGGGCCGTCTGGTACGGTGACCTTGACCATGACAGGCACATGAAGATTTTGCGGAGCTGTCATCCCCTGACGACGATCTTGATCTTTCCTCTAACACCCTCACCACCCCACGCTCATCTTAACTTTGCTCTTTCCAGACATGGTTGACACAGGCCAGGAGATCATCATATGGGCAGGGAACAATTATCCCACAACCAGGAATTGCAATGGCAAGCACGCCATCTTGTCAAAGGATCCCTGGCAGACTTGACCGGAGTCGCCAGTCCGGGCGGCACGCCCAGCGCGCCGGGTCACGGCACTCCAGACGCGCGCCTGCGGGGGGATGCCAGAGGAGTGCCTGGCACGACTACAGCAACTGCTCTATCCCAACCTACAGAGTACCTCGTGTCATTCGCTATCCATCATCTTGGCACCAAAGCACGGCGTCCGCGGCCGTGATCCGCGGCTCCGGCGACGACGCCATGACTCACTCCCGCGTGCTTCACCTGAGCAACCCCGGGATAGTGTCGTGATATTGGCCACCTAGCATTGTCATCAGGCCTCGCTGGCAAAACAGCATCGCAGGCCGCAGTACTTCGGAGGTACTCGGCAAGTCCTCAGCCTCGATACCCCTCGTCGCCGGGGGGTGTCAGATGATCGTCCGACCAGGACCCTTTGCTCGATCCACCGCTTGTCTGATCCACGGAAAGGCGTCTGCGTAGTACGATCGGTTGCTCAGTTTAGCCTCCAGCCTACTGTCGCATGGATCCTTTGACAGGTCAGCCCATCGAGGCCCATCGAGAGCCCGACGAGTCGTTTTTCCTGGGGTTTCGGCACGCTGGAGACGCAGGGGTATCTCTCTTCGACGGATGGCTAGTGGTTTAGAGGAGGCTAGCCGAGCTGTGTGCGAGTCGATGCTAGGATCTCCTACTGTCTACCGACTTGTCGGGCCGTCATATCGATCTGAGATGGGAGATGATGAGAAGATCCGGTCAATAGAGTCCTCATTACAGTGTCGCAAAATCTCATACTGGCTCAGTGCGTTATCCTACGTTGTGTGACATCATGGATCGTAACGGGAGTCGAATCGATGTTCTCGGCCGAAAGGCGTAGCTGGGGTCTTCTCCGGAAACGCCGGGATATTCCTAGCAAGTTACAACTACGGAAATCGCCGCAGTAACAGTCCAGTCTAGTTGAGCCAGCAGCCATTTCGCGATGGCGGAGTCACACAGCGATACATTTGGTTTAGATATGGGAACGCTGGAATATTGTCTTTGATGACTACTTATATCCAGGACTGCGGACGTCGTAGAGTGTCTTGACGAGAGGTAACGTAGCCACGCGGGACAAATCACTACATCTTCACATATATATATTTTTCTCCATAACATGAATTCGGCTTGAGATGGACTCGTCTATGCAGCCAACGTGCGTCTTCTCAGTGCCAAAACGGACGGTTCTGTACAAGTACACGACGCCGTCGGGAACAACTCCGTAGGATGTCTCATCCTGTATAGTATGCAGAGTGTTGTTCATTCACTTGGCTCGTGATTTTTCGTTCACTGGGGATTTACCACCTTGCTAGGCAAACACGACTTCACTCAAGTTCCCCAGCACGATCCATCTACATTTCATCATCTCCGCCAACGACGACTGGCTTCAGAGTATCTTGCCACGAATCTCAACAGCCACCAGCCTAGCGAGCTCGCATCAACCACTCATCCGTCCCTAGATACTGCATAACCAGACATGTATGCGGGCAGCTCGCGCCTCCTCTTCGAGCCAACCCCCAACCAGATTCTGATGCACGAGGAAAGGGGTCGAGAGGCCTCCTAGCATCTCTCTACACCTCTCCTCTACACCTCTCTACACCTCTCTCTCACCTCCCTCAGCCGCTTCTGTGTCACCCACACACCCCCTTCCCCTTTTTTTTCTTTTCTTCCCCCTTCCCCTTCACCGCCCGCGGAAGTACGTCTGAAGGGAAAGGTTAGCGTGAGAAGAGAGGAATGTAGATGTCTCAACACGAAACAAAGGAGTCGGCGGAAAGAGCAAGATTTTCGACCCTGGCCCGTTCGAGTGGCAGCATCTGACAGGTTGCCCCGAGCTGAGCTGCTGACCGGCAGTAGCGAAACCACGATGGACCGGAATCTTCAGGAGCGCAGAAAGAGAAAGGAAAAAGAAAAACACATCCCAGAACGAACAGCGGCGGCAAGCCGGAGACCAAGCCGGCTAGCTGGCCCCAAGACTGTCGGTGTGTGTGTGTGTAGAGACCCTGCGGACGAATCGGTACTTGCTGCCTCATGTTCGTCGAGTGGCCCATGGCCTTCCATCCATATCCATCTGAGTGCTGACGAGTAGTGACGCACGGCGCCACGCCAGTAGACGCAGGCAGGCAGGCAGGCAGCTCGACAGAAAATGTGACAACTCATCTTTCTCCAAAGGAGCGAGTGACGCCCCAATCGCTCTCCCCGTCCCCATCGCCCCCTCCTGATCTGGATAGCCTCGCTGGCTCCTGGACGCCTCACTTCCCCATTTTGTCGTTGTCGGTGAGCATAGAAGCAAACACGCGCGCGCATGTATGCATGTGTACCTACCTACATGCAGATAGGGACCACGCACATCACACTCATGACAGCACGACGACGCCAACCCGGTTCTCCTTCATGCCGTGCGCACGTAGAGGGAGAGAGATACAGACAGCATGGACCACTATAGTAGTCTCCATGAATAGACACAACGACGAGTCGGGCCGCCGGGGGGAACGGGGAAGGGGAGGGGACATCCGGTTGCCTCCTTTCCGCTTTGGAAAAAAATCCCAAACAGTGTCGTCTTCGACGTAGACCGAGTGGGTAACACTAATGACAACTACTGCCGCCTGTTGCCGCCGTTGTTGTTGTTGCTGTTGTTACTCAAGATTGGGAAATAATATACGCCCGCCCTGTCTCACGCACCCTACGGCCTACCGCTGCTGCTAAGACAAGGTTGAGGCCTCTTTTTAGTCTGCCGACGGCAACGGCCAGGGACCCGTGGGGGTCCAACATACATTACCGTGATATCTGCTTTTCATCGTCTAGTGGTCCCGTCTGCAGCAAAGCAGACAAACGTTCCCCAACCAGTGATCGGCCTGCATTTGCCGCGGCCGCCTCACGTCTTTGTTTCCCCCCATGCATGATCGGCGGCATGCCTGCCGGCCAGGCGGGACAAGCACGTACGCTCGCAGGTTGGTCGGTCGGTCGGCCGGTCGGTCGTGCACACACCACCACCCTTGCCCGGGGAAAAAGCAAGTAGGACATCGTAGGAACGCCCAACGACTGGGCATGAAGAGCCCACACGCCAGAAGAGGGAGCCAAAAGAGGGATGCAGACAGAGTGTCCCGGACTCCGTAACGATCGACGCCCGGCCCGCTCGTCGATCATTACACGACTAGCACGCTTGGAACGGGCGTGCTTTGAGCCCCCGGGTCCCTTGTCGTCGGCAGCGCAGCACGCATGCACTACAGGTGCTCCATAGTTGTTGAGGTGGATGGCTCGAGTGCCGTACAACGGACCAAGAGCAATGTCCAAAGTGTGACCAGAATCAGGCGACGAACGAATCAGTGCGTCCAAGAGGATGAGCGAACATCTTGATGGTGCATTGCCCTTGGAGTACCAAGTCTGCTCTCCACACCCACCGTGGTTCAGATCCGACAAGTTCCCCGGGCAAACCAGCGCTCACTGTCTCGCCCAGAGTCCTGTCCCTTTGTTCCATTCCCGAGCCGCACCAATCGTTGCATGCGTGGCCAGATCAATTTCGGAGTCCAGACTGTCCGGCGCAGGAGTTTGCTATCAGTTCCACGCGTATTCGGTGCCGAACCATCCACGCTGACCGCAGGCAACCGGTGGCAGCGACTTGCCTGGCTGCGCGTTCCCGGTGGTGTGGTTGTGCATGCTAGACGAAGCACGCCCATGATGTTTCGATTTAGAAACGAGAGCCACTGTCGAGGAAGCTTTTGGGGATTGAGGCAGCATCGCAGCATCCATCACCTAGCATCACCGCATTACCACCCTGGGGAATGAATACGCGCCCTCCCTAGCCCCGGGAGGTCCACGAAGCTCATGGGCTGACGGGACTTACTCCGTATGGCCTGACCGCGGAAAGGTTCCAGCTTGTCGTGAACATCGTGGCCTAGATGTTGAGCGTGCAGTGGGGTCACGGGGACTGCGTGGTCAGATCCCTGCTTGTCGCAGGTGCGTCAGTCGCAGCCACCGCCCACATGCACTGCAACAATCGCCCCCATGGCAGGCACGGATAAAAGGGGATGACGAGATCAAAGTGCAGCTGAATGCGCGGGAAGGTGGCTCAGACAAGCCCCGGGCTATATCAGAAGCGGCTTGTCATAATGAACTGCCAGGAATTGCAGCGAGGATATTGGTTGAGCGGCGGTGCGGGACCTAGAAGCTGTCGTGGAAACACCAGAGCACGACATGGTGGGCGCCAGGGACAGACAGGGGATCCGGACGTGGCTCCTTGTCGCCGTAGCATCCCGCACTTCGTCACACAAGGCAGGAATAGGCTTAGCGCGGGACAGAAAGAGCTGCCAAGAGAGGGAGCAGCTCCAAAAGGTCAACACGCGCGAGCAGGCCGGGCCTGCCATGTTGTTTCTTTCCATGATCCCTGCCTCTGAGAGGCCAGCCCGCGCCATGGGTTGTTGCTCTGGGGTGAGGGCCGCGGCCTTCGCCAGGGCGAGAACTGTCGTCACCTCGCACTGCTCCACAGCCTCTTCCCAATTGTCCGGCCTGGTTTCGCCTCGGACAAGCAGAACGGTAACAAACGGCCTCGGGAGCCTCGGAAACATAGGACAGATGCGAGTGCTCGGCACGCAGTCATCGACAGGGCGTGTGCTATGCACTCAAATTGCCGTGGGTTCTTAGAGCGGTGCTGCCGGGTTAGCGACTGTCTGGGCGCTGATCGCGGTGCGTGGCGAGGCGCCGTTTAGATGCGCAAAGAGACTGTGCTATAGTCTGTCACTGGCTGTTAACTGGCTGCGATGCTGGAATTGCAGTGCCAAAGGCTGCACGCCATGTGCGTGCCTGCCTGTACTCCGTAACGACTACAAGCTTCTTGGCTTTGGAACGGGTTCGGGACCAGCCAAACACGTGCGGAGTGCTCCGTGGCCGTACCTCTACGAAATTACCACTCGTCCGAAGCGGGTTCCGGAGCTGGTGCCTCTAGACTAGCCAGGGTGGCACAGCGCCGCCTTCCTCGATGCTCGCAAGCTCGACAACAAGTTAGGAGGCAATGTCGAAGATGCCTGCCGCCAGGCATTACGCTGACAGCGTTGTTAGAATGAGTGATTCGAAAGGTGTCAGGTTCACCACGTTTTCCCGAGTCATAATAAAGTCATTATGATAACACATCACATAACGACCAGGTGGCTTGCTACCGCGCGTGGTGGCTGAACAGGCTCATCTGCGAGACAGCATAGGGGTTCGGAGTTTGCGACGTCGCATGCGTAATGGAGTGTGTACCAAACTGTGAGTGCATCGCGATTCAAGGATGCGCCATGGCCCGAGTCCCTCCTTAGGACAGTCTGACTTATTATTGTGCCTGTCGTCTTGCGTCCAGTGTGACACAGCTCGTGCTGTTTCTCTCGAAATTCACTGTCGCGAGATTTGCAGTTACGAAAATGCGGGACTGCAGTTTCTGCGTATAACAGGACGCAATTTTGCAAAGACCATAATCCCTAAAGGCATGCCGGTTGAGTGTTCTCCCAAGATGCACGCCGGCTGCTTGGTGTAGAATACAGCATACTTGCGGCCCGCCAGACGCCATGGACAATTGTGTGATTACGGAGTACGGAGTACCCATGCTCGCTATGTCCTGCGTGGTCAGGGATTTGGAAGAGCACAGATCTTTGGCCCGTCGTCGGCGCAGGGATATGAGGGACTCGATCCACGTGGCGGACCATGGATGCTCGGAAAGTACGCGCCAGCGGGCAGCCCCCGACGTCTTGTCCTGGCAGGATTCTTGCAAGGCCCTCAGCCATAGCTGAGTGGTTGTCACTAACTTAGAAAGCGCATCACCCAACCAGCCATCGGCCGCTCGGCGAACCCCGATTTGCCCTAGTTGGGATATGGTTTTCGAAACAAAGTGATCGGTCGAATCGCGGGGCTTGACCACCTAGATGGGAATGACGCCGCCGGCTGCTGCGGAATCCGATCTTTGTCCCGACCTCCGGACCCTGGTACAGACCTTTTAGTGCGCACAAGTTGGAGCCAAGGCCATGAGGTATATACCTCCATCGACCAGCCGCGAGCGCCGGCGGAGAGGACGAGAGGAGGTGGTGCCGAGTTCAGAGTTCAGAGTTCAAAGTTCAGAGTTGTCCAATTGGAGAGGAGGCGCCGCGCCGGGTGCCTTTGCAGGTCGAGACAGAGACAAGTGCGACCATGCGAGAGCCCCCTAGACCTGCAGGCAGGCTGCAGACGGGCGCCGGCATGGCCAGGAGGCGTGGTCGGTGCAGCGAATTGCCCAAAGGAGCAGTGCCGGCTGCAGGACAAATGCCAAAGTGGTGACGGGCTGGTCGAGCTGGAAGCTGAAGAAACCTGGAGGGTTGTGAGGGTCGTGAGGGTCGTAAGGGTCGTGAGGGTTGCCTGCAGAGGCAGGGGTGCTCGGGCCCTGAGGTTACCTCTGGCACAGCCAAGGTTGTCGGCGAGCCAGGTAGGCTGCTCGGATGGTGCTTGTCTTGTCCAGAGTGTCACTTGAGCAAGGTCAGAACCTAAAAGCGTCGCGAGGTACAAGGCCGCGACCTAGGGCCTTGAGGCCTTGAGACCTTGAGACCTTGAGAGACGCGCTACGTAGAGCCAAGGTTGGGGATCCAGGGTGGTCGTGCAACAAAGCTGTTGTCCTCGATCGCGTCTGGCGGGAGTGAAGGCCTCCCAAGGTCACACTGGAGCAGCAGTTGCTCGTAAAACAGACAGTGCAGCCGCGTGGGCAGCGCCTGGCAGCGCCTGAGGCAGGAACGGCCCACCCGGGCGGCCTGACTTGAAATGCTGGCTGGGGAAGTGACGGCGGCATTTTGACTTCGCACTGTCCAACAAGCAACCTTGTCGAGCTTGTCTCCGCACTCGGATTCGACGCCCGCAAGGCTTTTGAAGTCATGCCCAACTCGGCAAGCTCGTGTCTTGCGACAATCTCATGTTCAGACTCGTCGAGGCCCTAGCAACGGCCTCCTGCAGCAGAGTTTGCATGCGGCAAATGCATGGGTACCAGACTCGCTCGATCCGTGCTGCGATGGCAGCGCGGAGGTCACACATCACGGTGTGTGATGTGTGATAGTCGTGTACGGGCAGGGATCTATCTGGTGGTCCCCGTCAGGCCATCAGATCCCCGGCCCAGCTCGTCCACGCGGGCCAGACTCGGCAATCGACGACTATCACTTCCTACCTCAGCACCATGGTGATTGTCACTAGCGGGGCATCTCTCAGGTCTGGCTGGCCCTGTCAAGACCACCGTGGTTGTGTAATAAATCGTCCGGTCGCAATCTCTGTCATGTCGACCACAGCCATGCGCAATAACTATGAGGCTCGTATGTTGTCACTATGTCTTGCGCAAGGCCTCCCGCCGACTCACGATTAGATTACAGAAAATGCTACTTGGCACAACATCTACGGTCCGTACGTTGGTCGACGGAAACAATTATACCATCTCATCCCAGGCCCTGACCTCGACGAGGAGAAAGGGTCTCAATTGGAAGTCCTGGGCTTGTCTTGATTCAGAGTCGTTGTTACACCTCGTTCTGTCATCTCTTGTGACCAGCAGCCGAGCATTCGAGTCGCACAGCCCTCGTGTGGGACGTCGATCCAAGCACTCAGGAAGCAATTCCGTAGAGGTTTATTTGCAAGCTTGGCCTCTTCCAAGGCCTCTCTTTCCTTGACCTGGCCCCAGCAGGCGAGGCAGGACTGTGTGACCAGTCGAGCCCCGGCCGCCTTTTGTCCGCACGTCATGTGGACAACCGGCGCGGGCGCCAGTTGCTGGCTTCAATTTTTGCTTCCTACAGCGTAGGGAAGTTTTCAGCACTGTGCCTGCTCAGTACGGAGTAGACTACTCGGTAGAATGTTTTCCTCAGGCGCAAGCCACGTCGATCGAGGGGACCTTAGCCCTGGGCGAAGCGAAACTTTGTTCCACGAATGCTCACAAACAAAGGACCGGCACCATGAAACGGGAGTCCTAGGGAGTTGCCCCACGGGCGATCAGGAGTCGAAACATGAAGCCACCACCATAAGGTAGGTAGGTACACAGCGTACTGCGTAGACAGGGACATGGCGCCAAGGCAGGGGTGACAGGGGCCGGTCTCTTCAGGACTCTCTCTCTCTCCCTACCGGGCGGACGATGCGTGGGAGTTGTCCGCCGACGCCGCCGGACGCACGAGCAAGCTGGCAATGCTAAAGCGCCTGGGACCGATGGGGATTGCAAGCTGACTCGAGCTGGCGCACGGCGGCGTACCGTCAGACCTGAGGCCGTGAAGCCAATCGCATGTCATCCAGGGCTCATCCAGGATGATGGGTGCCAACCTGACAGGTTGACAGCTGGGGTGCAACGTCGGGGCGGTACGGATGACAAGCATGGCGGAGGGCGAGTCGCCACAGAATGCGACGCTGTGCTGGGACGGGCGTGGCTGGCTCGCCTGTGTGCGCGGGGGCTGAAGGCGAGGACCCATGCTGGCAATCTCGAGAGCCTCGAGCGGGGCGCTGGTGGTGGTGCTGGGGTTGCACGGCGTGCAGAGCAGTCCGGCAGGCCCTGGACCCGTCGAGGGCGCTGGCAGCCCCGGCTGCACGGTGGACGACGACGCAATCTCACGATGCAGTACCGCGGAAGTACCGACGAGGGACCCGGGCCCCAACGCAACGGACGTGCCCACTGCCGCCGGCCCAGAGGAGGGCAGGCAGCCCGGCGAGGACTGGTCAAGACAATGGGGGGCGCACGAGAGACGGCCCAGGCACGAGTCCCCTGTGCTAGCCTGCTCGTAGCCCGCCCTGCCTGCCAGGCCCGGGGCCCATTGGCGCCAGACGACGACACATGGGATGGGATGGGATGGGATGGGATGGGTCCCAGGATGGATCCCGGGACGGATCCTGGGACGGATCCTGGGATGGGATGGGATGGCCATCGTCCCTCGCGCCTGCTGCTGCTGCTGCTGTGGGCGGCGGTGGCTCGGCGGGATGGCATGCGCTGGGTACCGTGCCTGCCTCGCCTGCCATGGTCCATGGCCCGGCGACGACGGGGGTGATCCGTCGACAGACAGACAGACGGACTGACTGACTGACTGACTGACATACTTAGATACATACATCTCGCCTACGCTCCACCCCTTCTTCCTCCCGCCCTGCCCTCCTTCGTGTGCTCCCTGACTTCACTAGTATCTTCTGTTCCATCTGGATGCTCCTTGAGTCGACAGAGGCAACCACCCGGCCTGTCTCACCCGTCCCCATCTAAGCTTGTCCTTGCACGACACTACCGCCCCTCGCCGTGCCGCCAATCGATCGCCGCTGAGCCGCCAAACCGCATCCCTCTTATACCGGGCCTCGTTTCCAGCTCTGCTCCTTCCTGCTCCCGCCGTCTCTGTCCTTGTGCTCGACTCGCCACTCTCGCCACGAGGTTTTACTCGTACACACTCGTTCAGTGCAGAAGCACTCCACCACGCGGGCCTCTAGCTCCCGCCCAACTTCGCCCTCGGCCACTCTTTTCTTCCTAATCAGACAGTAGCCATCGTGGGCATATCACCAACGCGACCCACTTGGACTTGACATACTCGTCCAATGCTGTAGGGCTGCACACTCTTTCACCAGCCACACTATATACACATACACAACGACCAAACAGTCTCTACACTCCCGGAACAATGAACATGAACTACAGCACACAGTCGGCCTTTGGGCCAATGTTCAGCTATCAGGGCAACCCCAGTGCCAATGTGCAATACTCGGAAGCACAGTACCCAGGACACCCGGGGTTCGGCCTACAATACCTTTATGCTTTCCAGGACCGCCGCCCTCCGCTCATGCCAGATCATTCCACCGCGAGTGACGGCAAGGCAGAGTCCAAGCCTCGTTTGTCCAAGGAGGAGGTCGACAAGCTGGAGAGAATCTTCCAGGAAAACCCAAAGCCTTCGAGTTCGGTCAAGGCCCAGCTTGCTGACGAACTTAACCTGGAACGTCCCAGGATAAACGTGAGTTCTGCCTACCCCGATTCCCGACAGCACCAAACTGTCTTGATGATGAACGGTACAAGACTAACAATATTCACCTGGGCAGAACTGGTTTCAAAATCGCCGGGCCAAGGCCAAGCAAGAAAAGAGGCAAGAGGAGTACGAGGCGCGGCGGATGGCAGAGAAAGATCTGAACCAGGCCTCAACACCAACCTGTCTTGAGGAAACCGTCGCCGCTACTCGCCCCGGTTACTTCGCCGAGCCGGCTCCCAAGAGAATGAACCCGTCAACAGCGCTGTTTCCGGATTTCCATGGAATCGAACAGGGCGCTTCCGAGAGCAGCCCTCACGCCGATGAGGGACTACAGGGCTCGACAGTCCACAACGACATCTCCGCAAGGGACAACCGCACGCTCTTTCACGCTCTTCCCTCGTTGGAAATGCGTACCGCTCATGCCCAAGTGGCTGATTTCTCACCACAGAGCATGTCATCTCCAAATTTCGGAACGCATCCGATGGTCAACTATCCGAATTACATGAGTTCTACTGCCGAGTTCAAACAGACCAAGGACACGAGGTCCAACCACGGACTGCCATCGCCCGAGGAAGATGATACCGCCAGTGATGCTGCCCTGCGTGCCCAGTATAATGCAGTCCAGGCTCGGAGTTTCTCGTGCTCAATGGCATCTCCCACAAACGCCGAACTCGTTTTACCCCAGCCTTTCAGTGTCGACGCCATGGACTCGTTCAGGTCTCCGCCCCCACCGGCCAACATCGCTTCACGCCGCAAGATCCCACGGCCCGCTGCGCTCCAGGCCGCGTCACTGAAAAGCCGCGCGATGAGCTCGGGTAACACTCCCAAGACAGTTCTCGATGGATCTAGGCGCCTGGATCCTTTGAGCCCTATAACTTCTATGCGCCGTATTGTGTCCGCCACAGGCAACATGGCCGGCCGTGTCCAGAAGTCAGTAGCTGGTCCTCGATCGCCAATGTTCTTTGGTCGCAACTCCGAGGCGCTGTTACAGTACCATACACGGTCACCCACATCATCAGTTGGGCCACTTACTTCGCCATTCTCGGCGGCGCCAACCACACCGATGACACCTGCAGTGATGGGTATGCAGAACCTTACAGAGCCAGAGGTACACACATCGGCAGATGATGAGTCTCTCCTCCTGGGCTCAAGCACTCCACTTGGCCTCCTGAACGGCATGAGAGGAGGCCACGACAACATCAAGACACCCCCCGGGACACCCGGGATAATTCTTAACTCGGCCATGCACTTCCCCCTGCAGAACTACGCCTCGAATGCAGAGCTTGTCGACCAGCCCTTACTCACGCCGTACTTCCAGACCAACTTCGCGGAAATCAATGCCCGGAACAGCCTGCCTAATTACCTCGATCTCAATGGCAGCAGCGTGCCTTCGACACCTCTTTACCCAAACATGGCCGCCTGCCATGATGGTACTTCGATCATGACCCACACGAACGGCAGCGGCAACCAATCCGACTGGGACGCCACCGAGTCCGTGACCTCGTCGAGGTCGTCGCCCGGCCTAGTGCAACCCCACGCTCAGCACTACACCCATAACATGATGCCGCATGGCTACAACTCGTACGAGAGGTAGTGTTTGCTAGGGCTTACTGGTCTCAACGCAAAGGACCGCCTGTACTCATAAGCTCTTGTTCAGAGCCCTCCCATCGGATCCTTTCCCTTTTAGTCAGCATTCAGCATGCGCTGTTCTTCCGAGCGAAGCTTTACTATTGTTTTTCTTCCTATTTAATGTTTCCTCAAATCACTCAAGGCGGGCGTAAAGTGCACCTCTATTTTGTCTACACACATCAAATGTCCACAGGCGTACATACATACACGACCATTTCCATCACAAGCGTATTTGGTTTAATGAAAATCTAGCTCGGCGGCACACGGGATGGCAAACTCATATGGGCGAGGTGCCAGAGGATGGAGGTTGGAGTTAACTCGGAATCAGGGGTAGTGGGAAATTTTTCAATTGATACCCTTTTGAACTGCATTACCTTTGTTTGGTTTTTTTCCTTTGGGGGTGGTGGGAGCAAAGTTCAGGTGGTGGTGACGAGATAGTGGAAACATTTGGCCTCGCAACAACACAAAGCCCTTAGACGTAATGTATAAACAACTTTTGAAGCCTGTATGTACGTGGTGACACTCGCTGTGATAAATGATCAGACCGGCCGGGTCTGTTGAGTTTCAATGCTTCAGTTCCTCTGTCGTGGGTCAAAAAAGTAGCTCTTACACGTACCATGTACGTGTATCATCAGGAGACCAGGGAGAGGGTCATGGTGCCCACGAGAGACAAAAGAGCAATGTCACATTCCCCCAACCCGCACAGCGGGTATCGTTCGTGTTTGGTGATATTCCCCCCACCCCCTTGGCGGGCCACTCTCTCATGCTATTCAAACGACACTGTGCCACAGTAGAATAGCCAGCGCGGAATAATCAATCACAAGATGTACTGTCTTTCAAAGGATTCATGTGTCTGTGTGTGTGAGAATGTGTGTCTGTGTACTGACAATACAAGCGAAAAAAAAGGGTTACGATGGACCGAAATGGGGAACTTGACAAGACGTTCCTCATATAATGAAACCAGGAGAGAGGCCGCAGGCGCAAAAAGAGAAATGAGGACAGAGAAAGAAAAGGAGAGAGTCAGATAAGAGAGAAGAAAACATGATATCCGTTTGCGTCCCGGGGGCCGCCCGTCTGTTAACCCACGTTTCCCATAAAACCTCTGTATTCCACCGATCAAAGGAACCCAAACTGTACTTCCAAGGAGAGAGAGAGAGAGAAGAGAAGAGGGGCGCGATCCCCCAAAAAAGCCAAACGCACGCGACAATGCTTCCCGCCCGTCTGCTCATCGCCGGGAGAGCCCAAACATGCAAAGGACACCAGACAGCACAGGCAAACGAACCTGAAGTTCAAGCGTGCCCATGGGAGGTGGTGTGTGTGCCCGAGAATATTGGCAATGCGGCAGCCAACATTGTCCACAAATTAGAAAAACACAAAAGCAGAAAACAAACCGCCCACGAGGCCAAGTGTTTCGGAGCAGGGTGACAAAGAAGGCGAAGTCAGGTGGATTGATCAGTCCTATAAAAGGACAGTCGGATATCAAATACGAAAATGGCTTTGGGTATCGAAATTTGAGACCCGGCGAAGATGTGGCATCTGAAGAAGGTAATGGGGAACCATGAAACGGCCAGAACTCCTCTTATGCTGTCGACATTTGTAGCCCAAAATGCTCCTCAAAGGGCGGAAAAGCTCTGCCTCGAAGGATTGTAAACCGAGGCGTGATACGTCCATTCCAGACAGCTCAAGTCGAAACTGATTCCTGGCCCGTGGCCGCCTCGGCCTTCGTGGCAACCTCGGAACACACTACTGCTGTTGATTGGCCCACCAGTTTCCGCCTGCAGAAGTTTGTGGATTTGGCCAGCCTTGGGTGACTGAAGGACTGCCTGCAGAGTTTGGTGGCATAAACTGCCGTGGCGTGCTCTGGTCCGCAGGATACATACTTTGACCGTGAGGGGGGTATGACTGGCCCATCCCTGGCATGCCCGAATACTGGACTGATCCTGGCTGCATCTGACCACCGGTGGCGCCTGGATGGCGGAGCTGCGGAGCGGGCGACTGCTGCTGGTGAGGTGAGGGCTGCGTCTGCCCGCCATAGCCGGGGTAATGTTGCGGTGCTTGCTGCGTTTGTGGACCCCACATCTGACCTGATGAGCCGTAATTATAAGCAGGCGAGCCTTGCGAGAGACTGCTGCTGCCTCCGGGCTGAAGAGCACTGGGTCGAGTCTGCTTCTGGGCCGTTGGTTGCGGCATAGTTCGCATCTGGCCTTGACCAAGGGGCTGTTGAGAGTGAATTGGCTGGCTGTAAGGAGCAGCCGTCATCATCATCTGAGGACTTTGGTTCGAAACAATGCCGGGTGCTTGAATGCTCGCGTTCGAGGCGTGTGGCGACTGCCCAGGACGACTGACTGGCAACTGACTGTCCGAAGGCCCGACAGGCTGCGATGACGCCGGTTGCTCATGAGGTCGCCGCCACAAGTTCTGGAGGTAATCTCCCCTCATATCACGCTGCTGGTTGAGCCCACGGTTGTATTCGGCAGTGTGGTGCGCCTGCTGGTGAATATCGCCAAGAGGTGTCGGCCTGGTTTGGTCCTGATAGGGATGTCCTGCAATCTCCTGGCGTGGGCCGCCTTTGATGAAGTTGCTGTAGTCTCTCGTCCTTGTGTCGTTCAAATCTGGTCCTGTGGTTATTACGGGCATTCTTGTCGAGGGTCCTGATGGCATTCCTAGCATACCTGTTTGGAAAGGCTGAGGTGCGGGCGCACCGCCAAAGCCTGGGTTGTTGGTGTAGATGATCTCACCACTTGGCCCGCCGGTGAAAGAGGTGGCGGCATTGTTGGCCTCGGCGGCTGCTTCACGCGCTTTGGCCGCGCCAGGTCGTTTCTCGCCAGCCAAGTCGGCCTCTGTGAAACCCTGTTTTCTGGCTTTTTGTTCCCAGTAGTCATCACGCACCCGGCGCCCATTGACAATGACCCTGCTTCCAAACTGCCGGAACATGGAACGAGCGGTAACAATGGCGATCTGCCGTGACCTGTACGAGAACGGCAGAATCTCTTGCGACACCAGGTCGTCCTTCTCAACTTGGTTCGCGATGATCTTAAACAGAGACCGGTTCTTGTTGAACAGGAGGTATGAGTCACGGTAGCCGAGCACCCTGGCACACTCCGTGGCAAGCATGAAAAGCTTGTCGCCACGATTCGGCACCAGGAAAGTCCGGCAGCGGTATTCGCGGCCACCAGTCAACGTCCCATTGAGGAGCACCTTCTTCTCGCCTTGCTCATCCGTCTCTCGTGGAATATACTCGTCGCCGCCTGGTCCGAGTTGATCAGTTGTGTGGTCTCGCACAGTCGGCAGTGCTTTCAGCGTGCTCTTCGTCGGTGTCATCTTCGGTGGAGGGGATGTCTGGGGGGCTGAGTAGCTGGCTGTCTGTCCGGGAAGTGGCGCATTCTGTGATTGAGGCGTGTGTGGTGGCGGCAGCGTCTGCTGCCCATGCGATGGCTGGGCCATTGGGGGCGGAGGAATGGGTGAGTGCTGTTGTGCTAATTGCAGGTCGGTCAGGCCACCAGATGTCCTTGCCGATTTCATAGGACGATTGCGTTTTCTCTGGTGTGAAGGATCTGAAAGTAAAATGAAGAACTAAGAGTTAGTCGGACACCCCGGACACTGCGCAGGGCCACGCGAGCACGGATCACACAGCTTGTCCCGCTGTATGGGAGATCGCGCCTAGAGGGCATGGTCTAAAGGTGCAGGAAATAGAAGAAATGAACATACCGTCGTCCCGTTGGTTCGCGATTGATTGCGCTCCTTGTAGATGGTCTGGCGACCGGCTTCGCTTCAGTCCTCGAGATGTCTGATTCAATAGTTCTGCAAGATATGGGGCATCCGGTGTTAGTCACTACAGGTGGAGCTGGCGCTTGTGTGCCTTCAAGACAGCCGGTCGATGCTGTCACAAAGAACAATGCGAGAAGGATGGTGAAGTAATCGCGGTTGGCAACGTGTCGTGTCGGCAGAGGGGTATGGGAGATATCGAAGTGACGACGGTACCCAGAAGCTCGCCGCAGCTTGCCATGGTTTCCAAGTGTGCTGGGAAAACCTTAATCTCCACCAGGGCGCTCAACCGCAGCATCACTTCCACGTCGTCGCAACGAGCACACTTGTACATGTTTGATTGTTGTTCTTGGGACGATTCCGTGCCGTAGCAGAAACTGTGCGCGCGCCAGCGATGATGGGTGGGAAGAGGAAAGAAATCTCGGCACTGCGACTTACCCGGGTTGAGAGTGGCGGGATTGATTGTCGCACCCTCAGCACCATTCGGCTGTGTGGTATACATCCGCGCGACTAGTAGCGAGCTTCCGCGCCGAAAGAGCAAGCGAGCGGCGACAAGAAGAGCGCGCGCGCAAGGTATGTGATGCCTGCTGCACAGCGACGTGTCTTGGTATTGTTGGATCAAACGAGGAGGAATGGGTGAGCGGCGGGCGCGGGAGACAAGGCGCAAGGAGTGCGACCACTACGCTGCTTGAGGATGGCCCAAGGAGGACTTAATTGCAACGCCTTGAGCGCGTGGGAGGCAGGCTGGGTTGAGGATATGCAGTCAAACCACAGGCGCATCTAGAAGGATGCTGAAAATGAATGTCCAGGACCGCGAGCAGAGGCTATGATGAACAGATCAAGCCAGGCGGCGAGGGGTGGTGCTGGTGGGGTGAGGGTGTGTTTGACCTCAGTTGGATAATAGGTTGGTTGTATTGGGGATGAGTGGATGAGGGAGCAGCGCTGTTGCCTCGTCGCGACATATGAATGGATAGCCTGGGGACGAGCTCTGGCTAGCAGCAGTGTGGAGGGGGGGGGGCGTGTATATGTGTCGGCGTGACGGGCGTGGATATGCGCTCACGGCGAGTTCCACTTTAGATGATCGCATGCCCTTGCGCGCGCGTCCTCCCTCTTTGCGATGACGGACCCTTGCTCTCCTCTGGTCGATACTCAGACTCGGCGCGGTGCAAGTTGGGAGATGGCTCCAAAGTACGCCCGGGACAAGGACGTCAGCCAGGTAGGGATGTGGCGGAGGCGGCAGGTGGAGACTTGATGCGACATGGATCCCAGCTGCTCAGCTAGCGTAATCAGTTCGCGCGACCAAGACCCATCCGACCGGGTTGAGCCTCGGGTTTGACCCTCGTCCGGGCGTATCAGAAGACGTGAGGCAGCGCGGAGCGGAGCGAGGAAGGGCCGTTCTGTGCGGGAGCTGCAAACCGCCGGCAAGACCGACGACAGACAGACAGAGCTGGCAAATAGTTTGGTGCCGCAGCTCTCTCGAGTCGATGGCGTGGGCTAGCGGGCTGTGTGGTACGGAGTAGTGAGGCCGGGCATGCGAGGCAGGCAAGACAATGGCGCTCCTCGCGGGCCGTTGGGGCGAGTTGGTGAAGCTTGCGACACGCCTCAAGTCGCGGGGCAGTGCTCGAGTGAGCGCGCTGAACAGCTGGAATGTAGAGGCGGGCCCCTCCCCCAGATAAATGACAGCGATGCACCATATGCTATTGTGTATGCGGCGTGCAGAGGACGGGATGGTGGCAACCCCAGAGAGTCGACGGGCGCGCGGTTGAAGCCGGTATCTGGCCCCAGTCGTTAGCAAGCCTGGGGTAGGTGGATGGTGGTGTGGTGGTCTTGATCGAGGCAACGGTCATTGTCCTGTCGCGGGAGAAGGAGGGGAACGGAGTTATGATGCTTGGTGGGCTCATGCAGGTAGAGTGCGTCAGGGCATCTGCACACCCGCAGTGTGGCTCTAGCCCAGCACGCCAGTTTGAGGCCTGGCATGCAGATGCAGAGCGGCGGGCTTCAAATGTTGGAGGGGTGGGTGCGGGATGGCGCGAGCGCGGGCTGGTCGACGGCGGGCGCTGGGCCTGTCATGTCGCAAGTCCACCGCGCCGTCGTCTGTCACTCCGACAGGTGTGACTCAAGGATGGTGGCATCGCGGCTCTTCTGTGGCATCCATGAGTGCTCGGCAGCATGCATAGTCCGGACCTACAAGAAGCCTTGGAGCCCCTCGACAACCATATGCCGCTTCGCATACGTATTCAGATATCCCCGGGCCATTCAAAAGAACTACCCGGACTGCAGTCGTCGTGTCTAGCCGGCGACCGAAGTTGTCTACTTTGTGGTGTGTGCGTTGTATCTGTCGCCGCGACAGTATTGGATCATCCTCCTCGTGACCTGAAGATGGGCTGATGCATGGGAGAGAGCAGAGGAGATCAGTGGCCTCTTGAAGCAATACGAGCAGCCAACATCGCGTGCGAAATCCACGCTCGTTTCCCTGCAAGCAATGTGGATTCAGTGCACGCCACTTACACGCATGATGCGCTATGATACAGTCAGTGTCTGCACCAACTGATTCCATTCATTGGAGAAGACGAATGAGCGCAACTTGGCTCGTTGGGCATATGTCCTGATTGTGATCCTGGGTCGGCACTAATTATAACCCACTTCCGCGGGTTCGTTCGGGTTGCGAGCGCGGCGTGCGGGAAGAAAGCGGGAGCAGGCTATCTCGATCCGACGAAGTAACATTTGCCACTCGTCACTCTTGGGAAGGCACAGAGTAATTAAGAGCGGCCGGAAACCTCCTCAGGTCTTCGTCGCGTGGGATTTGTTCTCATTGCCTTGCGGTAGTGGCTTAGCAGGCCGGCCTGGGATTCCTCTTTGAACACCGCGATGGGTAGAACTATCGAAATCGCCGTCTTCTGGTTTTGGGGATGCCTTGGTTGCACACTGAGCCGGGAGGGGGTGTGTGCTAAATCACCCTGCGTGCCAAGCCAGGGTGAGAAGTGGTGGCGTTACAGGGAGTGGCTAGGGAGGGAGACGGGGCCGCATCATCCTGTCGAGCCTGTCAGCGTTTTTCAAAGAGTGTGCCTGTCCTGTGCCGCAAGTTGTTGGTTGTCGACTGTTTTGTTCCTCGTAGGAGCCGCTGCAGCCGTGCAGATGAACGGCGACCACTGAATGTAGATGTCGTCTGAGCCATCCTCTATCATCAAATAAACATATCCGGCATTTTCATGACCAGGATGGAAACACTGTCCTCGTGTTGACCACATCGGAACGCTCGGAAGTTTGGACTTACGAGATACAGAGGGGTCGTTCGCGCAGGCATCACTTGTCAGATAACCGTGCCATCGTATCAAAGCTTCGCAGAAAAGCAGGAGACTTTCAAATAGTGCCCCCCGCGCGCGCAGCCGCGAAGACGCGGAACCGCGTCTGTTGCCACTAAGCAATAGTCTGAGTGAGATTCTCAACCGCCCCCCGTGGGAAGCACGAATACCCCTGCCGAGGATCGTCGGTTGTGGTAGCAAGGATCGTGTGAAGGTTGTCGCTGCATTCAACTACCGAGCGTACTCCGTGCTTAACGCACGCTCCTCGCTCAATAATAAGCATTGTGGTGATCTACAACCGATATTTGACAACCCGACTGTCGACAGAGGTGCAACGCGCCCGACTTGGTCGTGTTACAACGTTAGAGCTGCGACAGCGCTTCGCCCTGCAACCACATGGGAAAGCACGCTCTTCGATGAGGGGGCAGCAACATGCCTGGAGCTGTGTCTATAGGTTTATGGGAAGAGTATCCCTGGGCGCACTAGCACCGTGGCAGGCACGATTCGCTAAAATGTTTGCATCGTCTCGTCAGGGCTTGAGCCTGCAGGTTGTATGTGCGACTCCTCGAGATTGATACACCAAGCACATTCATCGAAGTATGCTTTGCTATCGATGAGGATGTCGATATTTCCAAGCCTCAAGGCAGAATTTGATGAGTCTGGTTGCTAGCATCAATTCGACTCTGCGTGTGCGGCTGGGGCGCATGGCTTCCGAAGAGTAGCTGCTGCCGAAACCCAGCGCTCCAGTGGAATAACTGAACGCCTTCTCTGCTGCTGTAAAGCAGGGTTGCTGACTTCGCCACTTGGCCGAGTGCAGTCTAATGTCCCATCAGCCATCGCGGCTGCCTTCCTTGACTAAGAGTGGTAGGAGCAACTTCCGCGGAGTCTAGCGCAGCACAATGCACTTGCCCGTCTGCGAATCTGACACCCGAATTGTGGGTGGGTCTCTGCCATCACCACCCCGCACCCCGCACACATCTACGTGATCGCCGTCCTCGACTGAACGTGACCCAGCACGCGAGGCACGCTCTCGACATTAGACTTCGACCTTCGAAGTATCCATTCGAGTTCTCGCCTTGCCGCGCGTCTTGGTCTGGGACCTGATGATCCCTAACACACGGCAGCCTTCTCTACACGTCTTGTTAGATCCCTTATCGCAACCTGTTCCACCCAGAATCTTCCCAGCAATGATCGCGGCAAGCCCCAATCCAGAGGACTATCAAAATCGCGTCCACGATGTCGCGCTGCGGCCAATGCGTTCTGCAACCTGCCCATGCGCCTTTGTGGAGACGCTGCAGTAAGAATTCCGGTAAGCCCGCAACAAGAACCATGCAGGTCACTGTCGACGGCGCTCCCAGGATGTCTCAGCATTACAGTCAACTTCTGCGGCTCAGTTGATGCCTGTGCTCCTGGCGACGCCTCTACTGTTGCTATTCGCCTTCCTTGGTCTCTTGTTCACTGCTCCGTACAAGCTTGACTGACCAATGCTAACCGTCCAGGACACCGAGTACGCAAAGAGGAGCCTATGTCGTCGTCGGCAAGGCTTGGTGACAGCACGCACCAACACAAGGGTGAAATCCGATCACTGCCGGCTTTGGAGGCTTCGGCTTTCAGCTCTCTTTCAAGGCGTCTAGAAGAGCTGGAAGGACAGTACTGCGCGCTCCGTCTATACTTATCATCTCACCACAACATGCACGCGGGTGAAAGCCAAGCACTAACAATGGCACACATTTGTCGAGCTGCATAACATGCTTGTGAACCCACCAATCACTGCTGGCTGCAAGCCATTTTTGAGGACCACCCCCGGTGCCGACAAAGTGAGCAACGGCTGCCTTCAAATCTCCAGAAATAATCGCGCCAAAGGATACAGTGAATGCACACCAGGAATTGGGTGGGGGGAAATGCACGGAGAAAAAAGCCACACGGTGCCATCAACTAGTCTCACCACTAGTCGCACGAACCCGCAACGCTTCACGAGCGCCGGGTGATTGGCCGTGCCAACGAGCAGATGGCCGAGTTGGGACAACCGCGACGCGAATCAACAACGACAGATTCGACAAAGGACATGTGTTGATGGGGTCTTGAGATGCACGCTGCGCAGACAGACAGGGTGATCAAGGCTGACATTGCTCTGACGCCGCCTTCAGAAGAGCGCATCATTGTGCGTCACAGACCCTGGCCACAACAAGAGCGGCTGCCATTCGACGGGCATACCAGCGTACTAAAATAGCCTGTGTCATCTGCCATTGGTCAAGCTCGATGGACGAGCTCTACGCAGTAGTCTAACAAGCATGCACAAAACCGAAAGCGGTTAAACACGTTTTGATTGCGCAGTGTCGCGTCCGAGAGGCTCACCGGTGTGCGACACGGTTGCTCAATGTCGATGCCATTCATAAGCCATCGCAACGCCCATGTATTGAGGCTGCGTCTACGCTCAATGGATTTACCAAGCCCTACTACGGTAGCAACTATGCAGCGGGCAGCACTTGAAACCGACAACGAGAGTGCACAATATGGTAGCCTTGTACCAAACTCCCGCTCGACTTGTGAGGCCGGTTGCAAAGAACGCTTCAAATGCAGAGCGTTGACAGTGGGCAGCTAGGAAACCAGAGCCAGCGGTTCAATACCGTCTACGCCCTCAAGTTCGACAGTCTTGCCCGAAGCACAGAGATTGGAGAGGCAAACGATCTCTGAGGTTCTGACGAGTCTAGCCGTGATTATTATGGGAGAATCGCCTTGCCCTGTCGCAACTTCGACAGTGATCTATCATCAATCATCCATAGAGTCCTGAAGATGGTGTGGCAGTCACACAGCCAGCGTGCCTTCAGGTGTTGCTAGGATCGCGCATGCGTGAATGGAGTGGCTTGATGATGCATGGACGACAGGGGTTCCATCCAAGGAATCTGAGCAGGACTGGCGTTCCTAGAGAGCCATGATTGGCTCAAACCTGGGCCAAGTTCCATCCTGCTGACTCTCTGCCCGTCTCGGATGCACCTGCACAGGGAAAGAGCAGGCTCCATCTGCACATCATCCACCCTGATCCGTGTGCCTATCCGCACGACCTGTCGCATGGGATCTTTCTGAGCAGAAGGAGCGCGGCGAGGGGTTGTGACGGGAGACCAAGCTTGGCCTTGTCTTTTCAGCACTTTGGGTCGTGCTTCGCGGGGCTAAGTTCCTACTGCTCGCAATCTACCTGAGCACCAACGTGTCTCAAGCTTAGGTTTTCCCAGGTGCTTACTGGAAAAAGCCTCATCGGCACATCAAGGAGTCATCCGGCCTCTACTAGAAGCAGCACGTGCTCTAGCACGATCGCCATGAAGAACAATGCAATCGTGTGCGTCGCAGTTGAGGGTTGCTAGGGTGCACTTAAGCTTGTTCACCCTCCTCCTCGGCAGTTTGCGAGCGCCTGGCCCTGCCCACTGGACTCCTCCATGGAGTACACTCCATGATCGCCAGATCCCTTGGACAAACAATCCAGACCATGTGTCAGAACTGATTGACAACCTTCACGCCACCACCACCACCGCCGTCACCCGCAGACGGGTGAACCCTTGTTTCCCGCTCTTGCATGCTCGCTGCAGTGCCTGATCCTGACTATGGGTCCAACACGATAGCACTACCTCATGCCCGGGCTGCAGCAACATCTTCAACGTCGCCGTCACACAACAAATGCGTCAAAGACGATCCTTCGTGAAGTGAAATGCTTCCCTTGCTTGTTTGGCCGAATTGACACGACAAGAAATGGCCGTGTCATTGACATTGTCACACCAAGGCAACTCTAATGTGTTCATGCCTGCGCTCTGGTTTCGCAAGACCTGCTGCGCCGCGTTGGTTCCCATGGGGCACCCTGGGCACTCACCGCCGATCTGCCGTGAGCCCCATGTCTGATATCGCTGACGGACAAGGCATGTAGCTTCGCCCCGCACATATATGTTAGGCGAGTCAACTCAATAACGGTTGAAGGTTGCACAGTCCTAAGTTAAGACTCCTACCGTCAAGTGGAATAGGCGGCTGTCGAAATCCATCGCGGTATTGACAGCGAAAGAACTACAACCTACGCCAAGAAACCTTGCCACGGCCCCAGTTATGGCCGTTTCCATTGACGCGCGGTTCTTGTGGTGGTGCCAGCCTAAGATGTCGTCTATCCACGCTGAACGTGGAGGGGGCAAAGTCATTCCTACATCCCATGTTAAACCTATATTGGCGAAAGCCCCCGAGTATGAACGCTTGGTCCCAGTGCCCAAGAAGGAAGTCATGTTCAACAGTATACGCTCTTGAGTCTTTTTGTTAATTGAGCGCTCAAGTTAAATTGATTCCGATGCCGGATGGCCTGAGCCTACAAATCCTCGTCCGTCTCGAGGCTCGCACAATAGTTCCGTACCCCATCTATTTATTGTGTTGGAGTAACGCCATGCTGCGACGCACGGGGTGGACTTCGAGCACATCACGAGACCTCGATATCAACCCAGGACCCACCACAGAAAACAAATGACCTCTTGATGAATGATGGAACCCCGCTCACTACCGGGAGAAAACGGCGGGCGAAACGCTATCTGACATAGAGAACGAAGATCGAGCGGGGGGAAGCCGGCTGTCAAGTTTTCTTGCAAAGCACTGCCAGTATTTCGAGATATATCTTCTGGCTTTGGCCGCACGATCATTACAGACACACCCAGGAAGCTGCAGCTGAAGGAGGGCGATGTCTCCACCGCTCGCCTTGATTCTAGTTCTCTCGAGAGGGGCGTTCAAACGTCCCGTGATCTCTTTTTTCCTGCCCAAGCCAGGGTTGTCGGATGCTTGAAGCTCCAACCACAGCCAGGGAATTTACCAGATCCATTGTTTAGAGCAGGGTTAGCGACGAGACTCCCGAGCTCTAGTGCGGGTACATTACTAGCCTTGGACGGAAGCCCTGAATTCGGTGAACGTCGATAGTATCCGCAATGGCTGGAGCAGGACATAGCTCCCAGGTACCCCAGGAGTGAAAGGAGAACAGTGACCAACCACGGGGCCGTCACTAGAGAGGCTACACGAAGGCGCTGATGTGAGTTATCTGACTGGCTCATCTGGCTAGTATCACCCGAGACACCATCAACTCGAGGGCTGTGCTGATACCGGATAGCCAGCCAGCCAGCGGACGGGCGGGTGGGTGGCAGCAGCAACGACAAGGATGGGGGATTGTCCATGCTTTTATCATTCCCACCTGCGCTTCTCGAGTGGTCTGCCTGCCTTTCCTGCAAGTGTTTTAGTTGCAAAAAGGGGAGACCGCTGTGTGCCCCATGAGGGCAATGATAAGATTCGAATATATTTTTAACTTCCTTCTCCCAAGAAAAAGAAAGGAGCACCAGCAGCGCCTCCATCTAGAGTAGTGATTCAATCTTTGCTACCCCCTCGCTGTGCTAGAGCTAAGAGGGGAAAGGGAATGAATGAGAGCGACAAGCTTAGACAGCAAGTTAGAGTTTGCGATGCGTCCCTCCCCCCTCTTGCTCCCCCGGAAGGTTGGTTACGGGGGCTTTTTATAGAAGAACTACAAAACACGCGGCCCACCACGCGGACGCGGGCGCGCGGAGGAAGTTGGCAGCCCTAGAGTATCTTCATGATGGGAGTCTTGGGTGTCGTGACTGGCTGACCTGCCTGGGACAGAAAGGAATTATCACGGCCGCGGGGGCTTTCTGGTTCTCAATAGGGGCAGGTGACCCTTGGGGGAATAAGTGACAGGTGTCGTCGTCATTGTCGTTATTGCCGTTGTTGCTGTTTTCCGTCGTCGGCTGCCGCTGTGTGGATGCTTTTGAAAGCGTTGGTTGCAAGACGTATGTGGAAATTGAGCGGTTGATGAGCGGACGGACGGTTCTGCCTGTAGTGGTCACGTTGCAGGTTGGGTGTTTCCTTCCACATATGATTTAACGGTATATCATCTTTGTCGTGTATGTACGTACCCCTGGCGTAAGAGGATTTGCAAGCAGCCCGGAATCGAGAAAAATGAAGGCGCCCGCAAGAGCAAGAAAGATAAAGGGCACAGCGCAGTCAAGGGCAACAGTCAGAGGAGTGGCAACAACAGCGTTGAGATATTCGTTGCAAAGGTGGGTAGGGTAAGGCAGGCAGGCAGCAAGTAGACGCAGGCAGGGCAAGGGGCCAAGTGATCGACAGACTCATGTGATATGTCAATGGCCCCTCCTCCTCCTCTTCTTCTTCATCTTCTCTCCTGCAAGGCAATCATCCAAGAGATACACGCGTCCCGCGACGGGCTTGGCATGATATCGTGCTGGGGCGGGCGGGCATGACGACCCGATGGGTAGAGCAAGAAGTCTAATCTGAAAAGGGTGATCTAGATCTTGGAAGAGCCGAGGGCACGTTACTAGATAAGACATGTTTAGATCTTGTGGAGGTGCTTGTGGCATGCATATGCAAGGTTCCAACTTTCTTCAGGCGCGTGGGATACGGCGAGTACTAGCGCAAAGACGAGAGAGGGCGGAAAACGACTGGTGATATTCCACTCGGCCTCTTTGCGGCTAATAATTGCAAATAAGTGTGTCTCGGCGCAGGCGGTGAGCAGGACGGGGTTGGTCGGAAAACTGCGAGCGGCCTCTGGATGACCTCGAGTGAACTCGCCGGCGGGAAACACATGATAGGGTTCACAGAGTCAAAGCCATGAGGGGCAGGCGGGTATTGCACTGCACTGTACTGTACTGCACTGCACCTGCCATGCTATGCCATGCCATGCCATGCAAGACTGAGACAGGTTGCTGTTCGTTGCCTCGTATTAAAAAGGTGGGCGATAGCGGGAGACGAGCCACCTTGCAGGCAAAGCTTCGCGAAAGGCTGCGCGCAAAGGACAGGCAGGCGGGCGGGGTGAGGTTTGCTGTGCTGCGCGTTACCCACTTTCGGGAATGGCCGTGTACGTCATGCGGCAGAGCAGCGGAGCAGCTGGCGCGACACCTCGCCAGCTCCAGAGGCGTCAGGAATGCGAGTGTCGCAGTCATGTGGGCGTCGCTCGACGCACCCCGGACTTTGCGGACTGGGCGGTTCGGAGCTGATGGCAGGCTGCAGCTTGTGGCTGCGCCATCGATATCTGCCTGTGTGCGCCACAGCTACAAGCCCAGAGCCCCACCGAATGGAGCATGTCACGCCCCACCGCCACACTTTTTCTCACGGCAGAGCCTGGCTCATGAAACGGTCCCGATGCCTATCAGATACGTCAAACAAGGCTCACGATATAACCAAACGGCAGACAGACAGACAGGCAGGCCCCGTCGACAGGAGAGACACACGCACACACGGCCAGACCTTTGCGCCCCCGTCCACCAAGATGACGAGCTTGAAACGCTCCACAGGGCCTGACAGTGGCACATCGATGCTCTCAAACAAGGTCTACGTCCGGTCAACAAAGAGCGGCAAGGTCCAGAAAATCGTCCGCGAGGTCTACCTACGCCAAGATATTCCATGCTCATCAAAGTTGTGCTCGAGGTGCCTGGCTATAGCCCCAGCCAACGCTGGCGGCGAACGTATGTACCTGCCTGTCACTCGATGGAGCCATGCAAAACCGACAACAACATAGCTGACACTGGACAAAAACTATACAGGGACGCCATTTGTACTATCAGAAAAGCCTGCAGGGACAAAGGCGTTCCCGCAAGGCCATTATCTCGTGCCAGACACAAATGCCCTGCTCAATGCCATGGATTTGTTTGAGCAGAGCTCTGCATTCTATGACGTGATCATCCTCCAGACAGTCCTAGAGGAGCTCCGCAACAGGTCTCTGCCGCTCTACAACCGTCTGCTTGGCCTCACAAAGAGCGAAGACAAGCGCTTCTATGTCTTCTTCAACGAGTTCAGGGCCGAGACGTTTGTCACGCGTGGAGAGAGTGAGAGCATCAATGACCGCAACGACAGGGCGGTGCGGCAGGCTGTCAAGTGGTACAACGACCACCTTGGGCAGACAAAGCACAAAAAGTTGCCTTCGGTGGTTATGCTGACAGATGACCGGGGCAACATCGAAAAGGCCAAGGCTGACAATATCCCAGCCACGACACTGCGGGACTACGTTTCCAGCCTCGAAGATGCAGATCGCCTGCTCGACATGATTGCCGAGTCGCAGGAGCGGGGTGCGGCCCGGGACAAGAGGGCGTCCGAGTTCCTGTACCCCGAGTACTACAGCATGTCCAAGATGATGACTGGGGTCAAGAGCGGCATGCTGCACCAGGGCATCTTCAGCGTGTCGCCCTACAACTACCTCGAGGGATCCATCAAGGTGCCAGCGTTCACCAAGGCGCTGCTCATTCTCGGTCGCGACAACATCAACCGCGCTGTGGATGGTGACGTGGTCGTGATCGAGGTGCTACCTCAAGACCAGTGGAAAGAGCCGTCCTCGAAGATTATCGAGGAGGAAAACATCACCAAGGACGAGAATGCCGACAACGATGAGGGTGGCGATAATGTGACAGAGAAAGAGCGACGTGCTTTACAAGAAGAGGTCAAGAAGACCCAGGGTCTCGCAACAGAAGGGCGGCTCCAGCCGACCGCCAAGGTGGTGGGCGTTATCAAGCGCAACTGGCGGCAGTACGTCGGCCACATCGACCAGTCTTCCGCGAGCCAGGCATCCAAGCAGGGACGCAAGCAGGACTCCGTGTTCCTGATACCCATGGACAAGAAGATCCCCAAGATCAGACTGCGTACGCGCCAGGTCGGCGAGCTTCTTGGCAAGCGCATCTTGGTCACTATCGACTCCTGGGATCGCGAATCACGACATCCAGTCGGGCATTTTGTCCGATCCCTAGGCGAGATGGAGACCAAGGCTGCTGAGACGGAGGCATTGCTGCTCGAGTATGACGTGCAATATCGGCCATTTCCTAAGACAGTCCTGGACTGTCTGCCCAAAGAGGGTCACGATTGGAAAGTCCCAGAAAGCACGGAAGACCCTGGCTGGAAGGATCGAGAGGATCTGCGTGAGCTTCTGATCTGCAGTATCGATCCTATTGGCTGTCAGGATATCGATGATGCCCTGCACGCAAGGCTGCTTCCAAACGGTAACTTCGAGGTTGGTGTACACATTGCCGATGTGTCGCACTTTGTCAAGCCTGGCAATGCGATGGACACTGAGGCCAGCATCCGCGGCACGACCGTATATTTGGTCGACAAGCGTATTGACATGCTTCCTATGCTACTCGGCACGAATTTATGCTCGTTAAAGCCCTATGTCGAGCGCTACGCCTTCTCGGTTATCTGGGAGGTCAACCAGAACGCAGACATTGTCGGCTCCCGGTTCACAAAATCAGTCATCAAATCACGCGAAGCATTCAGCTATGAACAAGCACAGCTGCGAATCGACGACGATTCACAGCAAGACGAGCTGACCCAAGGAATGAGGACACTCCTCATGCTTTCCAAGAAGCTGAAGCAGAAGCGTATGGACGCAGGTGCCCTGAGCCTGTCTTCACCCGAGGTCAAGGTGCAGATGGAGTCCGAGACGTCCGATCCCATTGATGTCAAGACCAAGCAGCTCCTTGATACTAACTCGCTCGTCGAAGAGTTCATGCTGCTCGCCAACATCAGCGTGGCGGGCAAGATCTATGAGGCGTTCCCCCAGACCGCCATCCTGCGGCGCCACGCGGCGCCACCCAAGACAAATTTTGACGAGCTCGCTAACCAACTTAAGGTCAAGCGCGGCCTCGAGCTGCGCGTTGAGTCGTCCAAGGCCCTGGCCGACTCGCTCGACGAATGTGTGGACCCCGGCGAGCCCTTCTTCAACACGCTGATCCGTGTCATGGCGACGCGCTGCATGATGAGCGCCGAGTATTTCTCTGCGGGGACCCAGTCATACCCAGAGTTCCGGCATTACGGTCTCGCCTCGGAGATCTACACGCACTTTACGAGCCCGATCCGGCGGTACGCCGACCTTGTAGCGCACAGGCAACTCGCGGCCGCCATCGAGTATGAGCCCATGCACCCGGCGGTGCGCTCGCGAGGTAAGCTCGAGGCCGTGTGCAAGAACATCAACGTACGCCACCGCAACGCACAGCTCGCCGGCCGCGCGTCTATTGCGTATTACGTCGGACAGGCCCTCAAGGGCCGTGTCGCAGAGGAGGAGGGCTTCGTAATGAAGATATTCAGCAACGGATTTGTCGTGCTCGTGCCGCGCTTCGGCATCGAGGGGCTCATCCGGCTGCGCGATCTCGCCCCCGATGGCAGCACGGCGGAGCCCGACAGCGAGTTCGACGCCGAAAGCTACGTCCTCGTGACGAGCGGCAGCCGCGACCTGCGCGTCGAGTTGTTCCAGAAGGTCGTCGTCCGGATTCAGGACGTCAAAGACGAGGCCACGGGTAAGAGAGGGGCCAAGATGGAGCTTGTTCGGACGTGCTAGGAAGACGAAGAGCAAGTTGGGAAGGGGGAAAAAACCATTTGTATGCAATGGCCAGCTTAAACAGGACTAGATGGACAAGGTAGCACGACGGGGGTTTTCTGCAAACATATGGCAGCCCAAAATTTAACTGAAAGCATGAAAAGCGCCATTACCTCTTTTGCAGTCCTTTGCGCAACTCATAATGCACATGAAAGCAAGTGTGAAAGCCTTAAAACCTGTCCCTCCACGTTCATTTCCCCGTCGTGCTGTCACTCATCACATGCTTTTCTAGAAATATGGACAAATATCACACGCTTTGCAAAGACTTTGATAATATGCAAGTTATTATCATGTTAGTCCTTCTCCTTCTCCTTCTCCTTCTCCTGCGGCCGTTTGCTCACAGATATCGCTACCCTGTACGTTTGTATATTGTATGTGTATATTTTGGACAGCCCTAGCAAGGCGTGGTTGGGCAAGAGACGCCGCGGCTCTTCCCGGGTCGGTCATTTCATCTTCGCATGCGCTCCCCCCCCCCCTCTTTCGACCTCGTAATTCGCTCTCTCCCAACCCGCTCTTGACTAGATATTACATCCTCCTCTTTTCACCTTGCCTCTCCCCTGAACTCGGCAAAGTGAAGCAGCATCTGGTTACTGTGCAGTTTCGCTAATTCATGCTCTTGTTGCTGTGCATGACACGGGTTGGAAATAATGGAAAGGTGATGAGGTGTGGGGGGGACTGTATCCGAAGTCGTCGTTGCCGCGTGTTCGTATATTGTGTACACTTTCGTGCTCTACAGGTGGATGAGTGTCTTCCTCCAAAATGATATTGTGCCCGCTGCTGTTCTCGTCGGTAGTAGTGGCCCAATTTGCTTAATATATGCAGGACCAAGGTAGCATAAGACGTGCCGGAAATCTCGTATTGCAAGTGAGCTCCATGCCACCGTTCCCCTTGTTTGGTTGAAGTACTGGCGCCATCTCTGCCCTGTATCGATGGCCTTGCTCAGACAAGCGAGGAAGGTGGCCCGAAATCAACATGACACTTCGTGAATATTGCCCTCATCGGGGTGACAGGATCGGTGTGGCTCCGCATCCTCCGCCGTAGCGCACAAAACTCCCTCACATCAGCCCTCCGCGCAGATTCCTGGGCTGCAAGGATGGCCGAGGTTGGCAGTGGAGGTGGAGAATGCTCTTTATCAACGCGTATGATCTCTGAGTTTGAGTAATGCCCATCAAACCCACAGAGGACAATGCCGCCATCTGTTGGCGGCAGTGCAGAGGTCGGCGTGATTTCCCCCTCGGATGACGATGCACTATTAATATTCTCGTCTGTGCCTCCCTCCTGTGACTCAACCACCTCCTCGAGATAGACCTCAAGCATCGTGGCAGACAGCGAACAGTCCTAGTAAAAGCCGTCTTGGCCGAGGCCGTTTCTATGGCCGGGGGTGTTTGGATGAGGTGTGCTCTGAGCGCTGCCACTGGTGTCGCTGGGCGTCGCCGGTTCTACGACCTGGCTGCGGATCGCCATGATCCACTCGTGCTGCAATAGTTCGACGGCGCTGGCTCTTCGCCCGGGGTCCCTGGTGAAGCACCGTTCAAGGAAGTCGATGCCCTGCTCGCTTAGTTGATCCATGCTCGGAAGCTGGGGCGGGTTTCCTTGCGCAATGTTGTACATAATGGCCCATTCGTTGTCCAGGTTTGACCATGGCCGACGTCCAGTTGCCATCTCGAGAATAACACATCCGAGCGACCAGACGTCTACTGATCCTGCGCGGCCGGGGCTCTCTCCTTTAATAACCTCAGGGGACATGTACATTGGTGTACCTGTCATGGATCGGTTTGGTTGCGAGCCACCATATACCAAGGTCTTGCCCTGTCGGGCGATCACCTTGGCGGCGCCGAAATCCACATACTTGATGACACCGTTGTGATCGAGGAGGACGTCTGCCACCGGAAGTTAGTTCAGTCCAAGAAGATGTCGGATGTCAAGAGCACTCACTCTCTGGTTTGATATCGCGATGGGCGATGCCACTCTCGTGCAGATATGCCAGTCCCTCAAGCAGCTGCAGCGCGTAAACCATGATGACCTGTTCATCCTCGATTCGCCCGTGCTCCAACAGATTTGCTAGAGAGCCACCCGAGCAGAACTCCATGAAGATATAAACCCTGTCGCGGTGGACCTCGATACCAAAGTATGAAACCACGTTGGGATGATCGAGAACTTCCAGCACATTCATTTCGTCTCTGATCTGAGTAGCAATCTGTGGGATCAACTTGGGATCTTGAAGCCGGATCTCCTTGACAGCCATGAGATGACCCGTGTCAAGGTTCATGGCTGCATACACGTTGCCGAATGTGCCTCCACCAACAAAATGGCCTTGTTGCCATCGCATGGTGACGTTTGTGGCTGAGGATGACAAGAAAGCGAGCGACCTGTCAACTTCATTAGATACCTCCAGGACGCGACCAAGTCCTTGCCTCTCGGCGATTGTCTGCCTCTGCAGATCGTCAAGCTTTTCTATCTGGCTCAGGCGCTGCTCGCTGATATACTTTGCGGCCTCGTTGTCATCGAGCAGACGGTTTTGGTCGAAGCGCTTGAACTGGCTCACCAGAGCCTCAATGCGCTCCCGTTCCGATTGCGCCGCCTGGTTCGACTTGGCTCCGAGAATATCAAAGTGAGAAATGAGCAAAGACATGCAGCCAGACACCTTGGCGCGTAACTGAGCGTATTCGTCATCGCCCAGGCCAAGGACGTGCCGACCACGGGTCATCGTCATCGCAAACTCCAGGGCCGGAACGGCCCAACGGAACGACTTACGGTCCGACACGTGACAGTCGTCGCAGATGAAGCTGACCCATTCCAGCCCGAGCTTGATGAGTTTCATATTGTTCATCTGCTGTCGGTTGCTGTCCATGTACAAATGTGAACGCTGGCCGAATTCGGTGGCGAAAACGAAACATGTTTGGATCAGATCCTGGCACTCTAGTCCCTGAGTTTGCTTTCGGATGATCCCAACACTGTCCATGAAGGTGTTCGACAACTTGAACGCGACTTTCTTCAGCTCCATAAGCCGGGCGTTGACTTTGTGCAAGTTGGACCGTACTTCGACAATAAGATCGAGGTGCACGTCCAGGCTATCGAGTAATAACCTTCTTGCGCTCGCAACGCGGTGCTGCGTGCCATCAGCGATCAGGCGCATCTGACCCAGCTTCAGGTCGATGGTGCCGAGGTCGAGCGTTTGCTCACTTCTGTTACCAAACCAGTGAAGAGGCGTCTCTGGTCGAAGAATCATGATATATGGGTCGGTAGGGTCGTCAGACATCTGCTCGTGAAAGCAATTTCGCAGGATACCGGGGATCTCTTCGTCACGCCCGAGTAGACTCGACGATGCAACAATCTGGATACCATCGATCTCGTCGACGAGAAAATGACCGGTGTTAACCAGCCTTTCGTAAAATTGACTGAGGTTGTCCGCATCAAGAGCAATGCTCATGTCGGTGGCATTTTCATAATGATCACTTAGCATTCGCGAGAATCGCTGGAGCATTCGCTGTCTCACACGGACCGAGTCAAGGACTTGCATGTACCTCTTGCTCATGTCCGTGGCACTCTCCTTGGGTTTACGCTGCAGTTCTCGTTCGAACGTTTGGCTTAGTCGGTTGAGAGCCTTGTATGTAAGGTTGCTGAACTGTTCAGCGACCTCAATATCGCCGCCTTGGAGGTGGCGGCCGATCTCGTTAGCAAAGTCCCACTCCTGGAAGAGAACCTCTGCTTCCTTGAATGTGTTTTTGTTTCGGCTGAGCTTCCAGTTGAGCATCTTGAAGTAGTAGCGGAGAGCCTCCAGCACAGCTTGGTCGAACGAATCGTCTATGATTGGTGGTAGTTGCCAGCCTGGCTGGGGTAGCGAGACTGCAAGGTATTCTTGTTTGATCCTGATTGCTAATTTGAGCATTAGTTGGAATTGGGTAATCATCTGATCTTGCAAGATAAGGTTTTGTTGCGTGGTCTCCTTCATCTTCCTTGCATAGGCAAGGCGGACGCGGATGACCTCCTCGATCAGTCTCGAGGGGAAGCTGATCAGCGTCAGGATCTCCTCGATATATGGCGGGAGATGCCGCTTCTGAAAAGCGGCAGAGTTCATGATCAAGGTCTCCTTGGCCTTGGCTATCGTGATAGAGATGACAGAGAGCATGCTTTTCCGAATCAAAGACTTGGTCTTGATGGCCATCTCTCGCTGTGCTGCGTGATCATCGTCGTGGAGCGATTTGAGCCCATCCTCTTTCAGTAGTCGGTCAATGAACGAGGTTTCATCGCTCAAGCCGCTGGTACTTGGAGATCGCTGCTTTGTTTGCTGAAAGTCCAAGTCTTCGTTCCCGACCCACTTCTTTAGGATGTCTAGCTCAGCGTTGATGAGCTCGTTGGTATTGTACCAGGACATGACTGCATCGAATGATTCCAGGAAGGACTGCGAAGAAGCCGTTTTGTGAACGCTGCCAAGCGCCTGCCAAGACGGGTACAGGCTCTCGCACTTTTCGATCTTGGACACGACGTCTCGAATCTGCTCGATAGGCGGCTTTCCAGCCTCGCTCTCGCCTTGGACCTCGAAGCGGATGATTTCATCAATGGTACGGTCCAGATTGGCACGACCCTCCTCGACAATGCGCCGCTGAAGCGCCAAGGTGCGTCCCGTCAGTTTTGCGCGGACGCCCAGCCATAGCTCGGCCATGTGGGCGATTTTGCCTCCTTGCTGATCGGACGAGCCGATGAGGCGCTTCTTTTCTTGCCGTACAACATCACCAGTCAGCACTGCGGCGAGCATGCCGTGCCATTCCAGCCGCTCCCTGTTGCTGTCATCTCGCAAGTCCTCATCTGTGGGCTGCGTGTCGTCGATCATATTCTGGAAAAGGGTGGTCTCGTCGTTGAACCTGTCCTCAAATATGTCAGAAGAGGGTGTCTCGCCCTCTGACTCCTCGTCCGAGTAGTCGAGGCTGGGCGTGTGGGGGTCGAAGTAGCCGTTGGGATGCTGATCCTGGCGTATCATGCGCAGGTATGCAGGCTCCTGGTCGCGGAACTTGTCGGCAGGATCACTTCGCCGGGGTCTTGAGCCGGAGCGGGTGCTGATGAAGGAGGGCTGAGAGCGTGGCCCGCGCTGCGGCGCATAGGTCCCGGACGGCGTGCGGGTGACAAGAGGCCTTCCCTTGGTACCGTTGAGACCCACGGAACCACCGTCGGAAGATGGCTGCGGGCGCTGCCGGCCACCGGTGTTGGCTATCGAATTTGGAGCGAGGGACGCCATGGATGAGGAAAGGCTCCCGTCGCCATATGGGGGGAGGATTCCGAGCTCATCGCGGCGCTCTAGCTCATGGGGGTCGTGGCCGTAGTCCTCGGAGGAGCCCGAGGCGTCAGAGTCGTTGGTGAGCACGGCGGGGCGCATAGCAGCTTTGGTCTTGCCCTGCAAAAGGTCGGCGTCTGCCTGGGAGAAGCGGACGGCGCGAGGTGAGGAGTCGTCAGCCATGTTGAGGGAGCCGCTTGGCTGCGGGGACCGTGTCCAGGTTGTCAGGAATGCGCAGGGCCGGTCATGAAGTCGTCAAGCACGGTGTTTGGGGAAGAAGGCGTGGAGTTGTGCCAGCAGGGAATTGTTGGAGGAGACCCCGTCGACTTGCAAGCTCTACTGCGTAAGTAGTTGGAGGAGCAGCGGCGCAGGTGGGCCGAGAAGGGCAACGCCTCTGCAGGGATCCAGCCAAGCACGCCCGCTGGCCGGCACACCTCGACAACTCGACACCTCGACACCTCGACAGGTGCCGGCCGCACCGCACGCACTGCACGCACCGCAGATCAAGCAGACCGGTCACATGCGCGCGTGTGAATGGCTGGCAGCGCCAAGCCCAGATCAAGATCGAGATGACGACCACTTGCACGGCACAGCAGATGGCTGGCGATGCAGGTGGTGAGCAAGCCCAGCACGCAGCACGCAGCCCGCAGCACGGAGTGCCGTCGAGGCCGACGCGTCGGAGCAGTGTGTCCGGCCAATGGCGCGCCGCATCGCGTCCGGCCTTGACATCGGCAGCCCTGCAGCACGCCCGGACCCGCTACTGGCTAATGCAGACCAGTGCAGATGCCGCCCTGCCATTTCAACAAATGGCATATGATTAAATCAAGGCCAGAACCAGAACCACAACCACAACCACAACCACAACCACAACCAGAACCAGTGCCCGCCAGCACCACCCAAGTCCTTGCCTCCCCGAAACGCCTAGCAATGCCACCGACCGCTGCTTGATCTGCCGACCCGCCGTTGCCATGTCCTCGAGGCTTGCGGGCAGCGACGGCTCGCGTCCCGCCTCTCGACAGCTCAACTCCAGCCACGATAACGACCACGACCACGACCACGACCACAATGCCTTCGCCATGGAGCACCTGCTCAACGGCAACGTCGTTGTCAAGCCTCACCCCGCAACCCTCACAGCGAAGCCACGAAGTCTGCAGCCTCTCATGCTCCTGCCACGACGTCACCTGCAACTCTCCTTCCTCGACCTCGCTGCCCCCTCCGGCTCCTTCGAATTCTCCCGCTTCTATGATGCCCAGGTCAAGCTCCTCGATCTCGAGGCTCGCATTGGAGCCGAACCCAAGATCCTCGTCGCCAGGCTCGACTACGACAAGACCGTTTACGCCCTCGAGCGGCAGGAGACCGGCCTCTACACGCTCTGCAAGCTCAGCTCCGGTGTGGATCTCGCCCTGCTTAGCCAAGATGCCTCCATCATATCTTTGGCAGCTCTGAAGAAACGCAAGGCCGCTGGCGTCCAACCGGCAGAGCCACAGCCAGTCGCTACGACAGCAACAAACCACGAGAGCAAGAAGAGAAGGCTCGCCATTGAAGCTATCCAGTCGCTTGTCAAGAAGCCCGCCCGCCTGAGTTTCGAGGGAGCAGTGCCGCCCCTCGAGGACGAGTCACAAACGCCGCTTGCGGCTGGAGCGCCAGAAGCGTCTCAGCCAATTCCCTTGGAGGCAGCAGTCTCTATGACTGCTGAACCGGTGCCAGCGGCCCCCCGCGAAAACACGCTGTCGACCAAACAATTGGTTGCTGAGGATATCCTGGCCCAGCCAGACGCAGAGGCTATTCTAGACGGGATTCGTAGCCAGTACCAGGAAGCCCTCTATCACTCTAGAGTTTGTGGCACCATTGTATTCTATTGCGGACAAATAGCTAACTTCGTGTACAGGGATCGTTGGCATACTTTGCGAAAGGGCCCATGTCCCGCGCTCGTGCTGCCTTCCACTTGGACTGTGATGCCAAGCTGGAGTTGGTTGATCTGGTGGAATACTTGAAGACCCTCGTGATGACAACAGTTCAAATCGACAAGAAGTACCGTGAGATCGTCCCGGACATTATGGCCAAGTGCGAGACTGCTCTTGCTCCTGACTCTGAGGAGGAGAAGTCTGCACCTAAAGTTCGGAAGCGAAAAGCCAAGAAGATGAAACTGAGCAAGGATGGCCTGTATCCAGACGACGACGACCACATCCGTAATTGGTGGGCTGTTCGCCGACCAAAGCCGAAATTTAATGATGCGTCTGCGGCCGGCTCACCGCAAGAAACACGATGGGAGATATCGTACCTCAGATCCAGAGAAACGCAACTCCAGATGATCATCATTCTGGAGATACTCTCGCTACAGCCACTGTGCTCTTCTGAAAATGGAATCGATTCACAACAGCCACCACTCCCTGGCGACGACGACGGGGTGGAAGACATCTCTCAGACTGTCAAGAAAAAGCGAAATCGCCACAACCTGCCATTCCTTCTAGAAGTCCACGCCGACAGACTGACTATCTGGCATTCTACTGCACTCGACGATATCAACATGGCAAACAGCACAGATGGCTACAACAATATCGACGGACAAAACGGGCTTCAACCAACTACCGACCCCTTGAAGGATTTCTGTGTCGATATCATTGTTCCATTGTACGTTTCTATCCAATCATAATATCAATGCGTGAACTAACCAGCCCATAGCTTCTCTGCTCGACTTCCCGAACAGTGTGAAACCATCAACAGAAAGCTGGGCGGCCCCGTCATGATTCCACCTCAGAAGCTTCGCACAAAGACGAAAAGGCCCGATGCCAGTGTTGTCAAACTAGGAGCAAAGGCGGACACTATGATGAGACGTACAGGGTCTGGAAGCAAATCCAGTTTGGAGAATGTCCTATCCAAGGAGTTCTTGCAACATCGGCGAAGCATGTCTCGCGGCCCTAGTGGGATGATTGCCCTCATGCGGTCCGCTTCGACGCCAAGTCTTCCAGCAATGAAGAGAGAGGCCAGCGAACCAGCTGGGATTTCGAAGATCCCCCTTGAGGACGAGGATGACAATGCAATTCGTCAGGAACCCACCCGGGCCCATGGTGTGAGACGAAATCTAGGCAATGACCGAGTCAAGAAGGATGCCCGGGTACACGCGGAACTCAAGAATGCAATAACTGCCCTGAGACGGCCCAATCGTGATGTTGTAGGTCAGGCTATGGTGGAGGATGCCGAGAGGCGGGCCACCACCACTCTTTCCCAGCTCAAAAGTGAGTGTTTCTCATGTACTGAAACCGGGGTTCGGCCTACTGACTGCTTGCAGAATCTCGAAAGCCACAAATGCATCCTCGAATGCACAGTGTGGTCAAAGCCACACCCGCCGCGTCTCGTTTCAGGGATGTTCTTGGACAAGAGACCATCCGCCAACCCACGTTCGCGTCCATCTCGGAAGACATCGACTTTTATGATGCGCCATCCTCGGCATCGATGGTGCCTTCATCAGGGCCAAGAAAACAACGGCGCTCCATGGGCATGGAGGAACATGAGCGGTCCACCAAGCGATCTAGAGCGGACCAAATCGAGGCTACGCCCGCGAAGCCGACATCGACGAGACCTTTCGACGTGCCTTCTTCGGCGCCAGAACAGGGTATACTGGCCTCGTCTCCAGTCATGTCGCGGAAGATTTCACAGCCTCGTTTCCTCGAAGCTGGCTATAGAGCCAATCTCTCGCACAGAGATAGCGGCATTTCGATGCCGTCGTCACCAGGCGTGGGTCTTATGGAGACCCCGGTCAAGCGAAGTGCACCATCCATGGCCAATTTTGTGACCATTACCCCAATCAAGCGATCTGCAGATATATTTGTGAAAAAGACGCCAGCCGCGGTTGTCGACGCTGCGAAACCGAAGTCGGTGTACGCCCAACTAGGCTGGGACGACGATGACGACGACGAGCTGCGTTGATGCGCTGATGCGCTGATGCGAGGTTGTGTAAAGGAGTGCCGGGGCCGCCAAGGACCAGAAATGGCAATCGAGAGGAGGATGGGAATGCATAACAGGCGCATCATTGGTTTGGGTATGAGATTTAAACGAAGATTACGGCATGACGGACAAAGACAACAAAAAACATACCAGCTCAAGTGAGCTTTACATCAGCATGCAGGCGTTGGGGAAATGGATAATCATGGCAAATAAATCCTAGCACTGTACTCACACATAGCTCTCTGAACTTGGATATCATGGCATATACAAGTATTAACATTTTCAGCTCCCTTCTTGCAGCGATTTTTGTGCCTTGGGCCTCTTCTCGTCGTTCTTCGTGTCAGTAATCAGATCACCCCCATGTTATGTTCTCGGCCCGCCTCTTGAGAGTTCCGCAACATCGCCACTGCCAGCTGCTTCAACACAAAACTGAAAACTTATGTCTATCGAATCCCTCAGACCATATATTTTTTCTTCTGCTTTCCCACTGCCTGGGGATGCCTGGAAGGAGGTTGCCCGGTCTGTCTGTATATGTCCCTCGTCGTCGACTCGCTGCTGCAGCTGCTGCTGATGCCACTGCCGGTCCTGCTTGTCGACTTTCCTTGCCTCGGCTTTTTCCAGGAGAAGACTGATATTACACGAGAACATGCTAGGTGTTTTATGTAAAGAGGACTCGGCGCCGTGGCAATGCAGGAACCGTAGATGGACGAGGTACTTGCGGCTCAAGGTGGGGGGATTAAATTTTCTTAAAAAGGTGAGCCCGCGCGAATCCGGATGGACAGGTCTAGTCTACGGCGGCGGAATATTGCACATAGACGAGGAAAACAGCCCGCTGTGAATACCTAGTGCGCCCATGATATGTGTAGAAAAAAAAAAAAAACTGGGAAAAAGGAAAAGTAATGGGAAGAAGAAGATGGAGAAAGGGGAAGGGGCTGCGTACAAGTCCTTCGACATTGCGGTCTAGGGGGGTTCACTACAACACACTCACTTTGCAGACATACGTAGTTACCCTCCCACCCTCTAGAAGAGCGAAAGGGGGGTCTGACGGATAATGATTGCCTGTGTCTTGATACTGCGTCACTGGCAGCTAGAATATCCTGAAATAGATGATCGACTAGCTCCGTAAGTACCTCCTCCCGTTTTCTCGGCTGGATTGTTACAAATAGTTGACGTGCATTGTGTTTGACTACCTCTTCTGAAAAGGACGTGTACCCTGGTCAACCTGGGGCAGGCTGAATTGCTTTCCCGAGCAAGTTGTAATAAGTGGTTAAAATCATCATCGACTCTGCAGGAGGTTCTTTGGCTCCAGGGCGCCGTTCTGACGGCTGACTTGGAAACCCCGAGATGGACATATTGGGGGTTCGCATCATCATCCTCATGCTTATTTGCTTGTAGGTCTTGCTTGGATTTTAGGTTATTTGAGTTGGTGCGCTCATTGACTTACGTCAAGTCCCGTCGCACTTTTCTAGTTTTCTGCAGCTGCGAGTGTTTCATGGGCTTTCTGTCACATTACCTCGTGGTTGACGGAGCATAAATTCAGCTGCGAAAGCGCTAGCAGGGCGCGACAAGACCTTGAAAGGCTTGGAGGCTGGTCTCGCCCATGTTTACCAAGAAGGAACATGGCTTCCGACAAGGTACGGCTTGTGAAAAATGTCTTGTCAGTCTCACTCTAGTAGAATAGACCGCAGGGATAGGTTACTGGCGAAACAAGGCGCCGAACAAGGAGACACATTCGTACGCGTACTACTCTCGAGTGAAGTCCTGCTAAGGTCTTGAACGGATTCGTAGGCGGCCAAGTCAGTCCCCTCCCTGAGCTTGAACTGGTGCCGGTCTGTGAGTGCGACCTTCACGACTAGCACCTGTCGGCGTTCCAGAACACCATTGTTTACTACGACCTGCGATGTTGGCGTGCAGCTGTTGTACTCGAGTATCTGCACGACCGGATGCACCGCCAAGTCTAGCCATGGTTCCAAACTCATCTGCACCACCATGACAGCTGCTGCAACCACCCTGGCAACCAACCTAGTCCATCGTGGTTGCAACTCAGTTGAGCCCCATCCGGTCATATGTGCCCAACCACGTCATGATATGTCACCGTGCCGCAGTTGGCGCGTCTCCTCGCATGTTGACACATGCTCCGATGCGGCACGACCCCCTCTTCAGCACTTGAACTTTCTCCACGACCAAAGACCCCTGTGAAGTTGAGCTGGGCATGACGTCGGGGACCCTCGTGCCTTGGCACTCGTTTACACGAAACAATAAACGCCGGGCCGTGCGTGTCATGTGTCGAGCACATACCAGCTGACTCGGTGCCCGCCTTGTCGGCAGTCATCCGTAGCTTCACGGGAGACCAACCTCGGAAACTTGAATCCCGGGGGGCTCATTAGAGCATAATTCTCCGGGTGGGAGGTGTGCGTGAAGGGGACGGAGCAACAGAGAGATAGAGAGAGACCACCTGCATGCAGCTCTTGGCTTGAAATTCCTGCAAGCTTCAAGCATCAAAAAACGGCAGCCGAGTACGCATAGCTTGCATCAGCATGGCCCACCTCGTTCTGCTCCTTCTCTTTGTTGTCATAAAGAGGGCAGCTCGACGTGTTAGTTAACGGTCAACAAGGTGCGACGTGAAACGAGACGCGAGTCGCGAGGGGGACGTGGAGACACTTGCAGCCAACAAACACCATCATCATCATCATCGTGATATCTTGGATGCCTCCTCTGCACGACTGCTACGTTTCTGGGGCGAAAAATCAGACGGCAACAATAACACGGGACTTGCGTCGTTGGATTATAGCATACAACACAAAGCAGAAGCTGAGACAATGATGCATTGATTATGCCAAGGCGCAAAACTTTCCCATGAGCAATTGTTGTTGTTGTTGTTGTTGTTGTTGCGGACTACCCTAAAAAACGACCTGCGCGTTGAACAAGTTTTCGTCCTTCCTTGCGAGTAAGGGACTAAGTGCCCGAACCATTTCGAAGCTATCGCCCAATATTTCCTGACTGGCTGACTCGAGCTCATGCCATCCACTTGCCCTCTCTGCCTTGTATGCAACAGCAGGTACTAGGAGGGTAGGTGTGCCGAGATCAACACCTCCTGGTTTCTGGGCGCTGTTTCGTCCCCACGATGCTGCAAGAAAACGCGAGATGTTTAAGGCAAAGTCGCCGAACCAATCGATGGAGCCCCTCGTCGGAGCCGGGGCAGATGGTTCGTGCAGGGGGGCCTTGTGTCTGATATGCAGCTCAGCTGGCAGGGGGGACGCTGTTTTCTTTGCAGTTTCCCACGATCATGAGTCGTGTGTTCCATCTCTCGGATCAGTGAGTCCAGTCAAGACACGCCCTGAGAAAGGCCCGGGAAGGGACAGCCCCGCCGTCTGCCTCGCGAGCTGACAATGCGCAAGAGAAACCATTTGGAACATGCTAACTCCGTCACGAGAACCTCGAGTCAAGCTAACAAGCTAGCTTCTTAGCTAGAAGGTGATTGATTTTTCTAGACCTTCTGACAATAGTTAGCAGAAGCGCTGACAAGATCAGTAGCGACAAGGCTTATGTTTCCTGGCTGAGTGAAAACGAGCAATAAATCTCCAACTTCTACTTGGCTCACAACTGTCGTATTTCTCTCGTGTCCTCAGCATTGGCAAAAATGTCATGTACAGATGCAGCAAGAAACTGAAAATACAAGCAGCGGGAGGTCGCTTGCACGTCGCTTGCACGCAGGTTTCGGACCCCTCTGCTCCAGCCCGGACGCGAGGTTGATCTTCCTCACGCACGGCATGGATTCCCTGCAAGCCCCCGTCGTCCCCAGCCTCCCGCGTGTCTGAGAATATCTCTCACCAACAACACGTGTGTTGCCTTGCGGGAAAGTCCTTGGGAACAACAAGTTTACCACGCAATGTCCTCTTACTCGCTTTTCTCCTTCGAGACAAGGTTCACGTCATGGCCAGTCTCCTAACCGCGGTGTTTGCGTCTCAAGATATCTCTCAAGCACACGACAGACGCCCCTTGCGCTGATCAGTGGGGGTGGGGTGGTTTACAGGCAAAGGCGCCTCGTTCTTCCCGAACGGCAAGTCTGTCAAGCGCTTGGCAAGAACCTCCCGTCCATATGCCGTACTATATTGTACCTAGTTGACTGCTAAAGGGTTGCCAGGACAATCGAAAAGCGCCGAGAAAGCCATGTCCCGACCCGGTCAAAAACGCACAAGCACTCGCACCAGAAACACCAAATGACTCGCAGTTGGTAATGAAGAGCCGGCATTTTTTCTCTGCTGAAGTGTTTGTTCTCCACCTAGAGAGCATCCCTCCGGGGGAAAAAAGTTCGATCATGATTATTTTGACCAGTACACACACACAGATGGACACATTAGGAAACCTCCATGGAATCACTCCCCTGCTACTCCGTGCTCTCTACGCCTAGACATTCTCCCAGGAGACCTAGCAGGCGGCAGCCGTGCGCATCCCTCATGACCACACATCCAGCATTCTGCCTTCCTTTGCCATGTCATGTCATGTCAGGCCATACCGTGCCCATATCTCGCCTCGACGCTTTGCACTCAGCACGCAAAGGAGGTCGAGCCCCCCTCCTCCCCCCCTGCGCCTACATCGGAGACCAGGGACTATTTGCACGCTCAGACGCAAACATCTCCAAGTCATGTTAACAATCCCCTCCTACAGAGCACCACGGAACAAGAAAACAAAATAATTGTCTCTTTGCGTGCTCCCGACGAGTCTCCCTTAGGTCGGGCGGGTAGGCGGGAGGGTAGGCGTACCTAGGCGGGCAGAGCAAGAATAAGAGCTAACACGCAGGCAAGCAGAGCCAAACTCTACAGTGAGAACAAGCATCGTCTTCAAACTGGACGAGGCTCGAACAAACAAACGGACGGGGCGCATTCCGCTCCGGCGGCCCCGGCTCCGGCCAGCCAGCCAGCTAGCAGCGGGGAGGGGGGCAGACGCACGTAAAACGCATGCATGCATGCATACACGCAGACGCGTCTTGGCATGCTTTTCCTTCTGCATCTTCTCGGTGTACGGGCGGTCAGTCGACTTGCAGTCGAAAAACCCGTCTGGCCCGGGCGAGACAGCCCTCGTTGTTTTGGTACGCCCCCTCCTCCCCCAAAATCTCGCCAATCAGTTTTGGAAAGTGCCAAGACTTGAAGATTTGCATGCATAGCGCGGCGCGCATGTAAGAGTAAAACGTACGACGAGTTACCGGAAGCCGCTCTTATTCTCTGTGGTGCCTGATAATAGCCAAGACCAGGCGGGGGGTGAGGGGGCAAGTCTCGGAGACGCGGGGGCGATGCGCGACTCCGCAAGGATGAAAAGAAAAAAAAATCTTGAGCATACTGGAGGCATGTATCCATCCTCTCTAGGTATTCCGTAAAGACCCTGTGGTACTTGACACGCGGAGCAGAGCACAGAGCACAGAGAGAGAGAGAGAGTCCAGAGAGTCTAGATAATTACGCAGACCAGCAGACAGACAGACACACGTCCACGGGCGCGAGGGGCACTGGTACAATGAAAACGCCATGCCACATGGACCGCCACGCGTGGACTGTATGCCCTTGCGAGTTAAAGGAAAAGAGAAGGAGAGGAAAATACATCCCGTGTCGAGCTCGAGTCAACAACGTCCGAGGGCAGAACAATGCATGACCAAGGCCGACGGACAAGCCCAGACCGCGGGAACTTGTGCTTCGTGCGGCCCCGTGTGTGTGCGCGCGGACGGATACCTTGAATCAAGGAGGAGGATAAAGTAAATAAAAAACAGACCGTAGTCCCGCTGCTACACCGTCGGACCCTGCGCTGCTGCCAGCCGCTGCCGGACAAGCATCATTGTGTTATGCCGTGCAGAGTGCCCATGCCATGTCAAATAAATCCTCCGTGTCTTGGAGAGAGTCATGCGGTGTCGTCGGAGAGAGACCTGGGGGTCCCATTTTTTTCACAACAAAGTGGAACCTCCGCCCCCCCTCCCCATTCTAGTATTTTCTTTTTCCTGCAAGTAATGATGCCCGGGCCGTTTCACCAAAAAAGAAGTGGTAAGTTGAAGAGCCGCACAGACGCGAAACGCGCAATTCCCTTCACACGGCACACGGCAATTCACACACACACACACACATACATGACATGGGGCTCGCGCGCGCTCCGCTTCACGCACAACGACGACCCCGACATCTTCCCTCCTCCACCCCTCACCCGCACCGCCTAAGGTAAGTAATATGGGTTGATCGTAGATGGAGAGAGAGGCTAATGCAGCTTATAGCATCCATCTTGTGGGGATCGTCGGGCGAGTGTATGTGGCGGCGGTGCGCCGCCAGGCGGGTACATTTCCAAACAGGCGGTGAAGTTTTTTTTTCTCTCTCCATGCCAGCATTCATATTTCATGCCCGCCTAGCTGAGGCTTGGATTTTAGCGATTCTCGTTTCTGACAGGCTCGTCAGCCTGCCCACCACCCTCGAATTTGTCTCACCCCTGGTTCCTGGCAGTAGTCTCTACTTTTAGCGTCGGCGGAGTCTGCCAGGAACAGGAAAGATCTTGGATGGCCGCCCAGACGTTTGGTAGTGTGCGTGTGTGTGTGTGGGTAGGTGAGCGTGCTTCTCACTTCCTTCTCCGCCCCCGCACACCACACAGCCTCGCGTGAAGATTCGTGATGGTGTGGCTGTTGTCGCACTTTTCCCTCCCTCCCTCCCTTGCTCCCAAAGTGCAATTGTAGTCTTTGCGGGCGTGCAGAGCCCCTCTTCTCAATGGCAAAGCATGCATGCATGTACCACTACCACCGCCACCACCACCACCACCAACACATGCGCGCACGCAGTAGTGGGGTGCGGTAAGAATCAGGACGCGCGAGGGTTTCCATTGTGTGTGAGGAATGTCGAGCTTTGAAAACGGTGCGCTGCCCATAACCAAAGAGCCTATTGCGCGCCGCTAGCGGCAAGACACGGACGGGAGTGCGCTTTGATCAGGCGGGAAAGCGGGAATGGCACGGGAGCGAACGGGGTGTGATTCACGACCGGGCAAATGACCGGTCCTGGTGATCTTGATTTTGGCTCAGATGATGGGGTCGACGTCTCAGGCACGTGACGCGCAAGTACCGGCTCTGCGGAGACGTCTCCTGATACTCATTGTCCATCACGCTGATGATGGTGATGATGAACGTCGGCCCCTTGCGGTTATAGTATTGCCGATGTGGTAGTACGTCTCTGCTCCGTGTGCCTCATTCTCTAATGGCCCTGCCCTCAGCTCAGCCGTATGCAGCTTGCTGTAGCTGCAGGCAACTAGACCCATCTAGGGCTGGTCCCTTGCACTTGCCCCTTGGATTCACTACGATGGCTGACTCTCTTGACAACCAGCAGCTCTTTTCTCGTTTGTGATTGGATCGCACAGCAGTTGTCTCCGTTCCAAGACCTAAACTTGGTCTTGTCACCAGACGGCCCCGGATTCTTGCCAGCGGCCAACCGCCTTTGGAATCATCTCCTGGACCAGTGTCCCTTGCCCTGTGCGAACAACCGGTGCGCAGCAGTGTCAGAAGAGTATCGTGCTTGGGAGTGTTGTGGTGTTTCATAAGGATGACCGCCCCGTCCGTCTGCCCGAAAACCCGTGGCGGTGTATGGATCAGGGCACAACGGTCAACTGCGATGACTGACATCGGTAGCGGATTGCCAACGCAGAGTGAGTGATTTTCAACAGCAATATATTGGAGGTAGTTGGTGCAACACGTGTCGAAACGCCAAACACACAACTTCGCGACACCAAGGTCAAAGCTGGTGGGTCAGGTTCCCGACTATTGCATGCGATGCTGATCAGAAGAGGGGCTGGGCGCATGTTGGCGATGCCGTCACTTCCCGCTTGCCGATTGATAGCTTGATGCTCCCGACGGAGTCGTCCTTGGCGTTGTACTGGGGGCACGCTAAAGACCTGTAAGACGCAGCATTGCTGTTGCATGACTGATTGTACGCTTTCGTTCTACCCGGTGACCCCTCTCGCTTCAGTCGGTTGATCTACCCACAGATCCAATGACTGGCAAGCGCGCTCTGCTGCAATGTCGAACCTCGAGATGTACAACCATGGACTGGGCCTCCTCCTGGTTTGCGCCTCAGCAATGGAGCCGAGTCTCTCGGCTGATGCAGGAACAGACGACGGACGAGTTGGACGACGAGGGTTTGGAGGGGCGTGTTCGAGCTTGGCAAGATGGCGCACATTATCTAGGCGCTAAATCCAGGAACTGGCGGCCACCAAACTAGGGTCCGAGGTCATGTGGGCAACCACTACGGGAGCGTCGTGGGCTTTGCTGGCCGTTTTCAGAGGTGGCGTCGCGGTCGAAGGTCATGTCGCAGCAATAATGGGGTGATCAAAATGAATGGCAACGCCCGAGGGTGGTATTGCCCCCGCCGACATCAAGTTTCTTGGCCAGAGATGCACGCGAGATTTACCTCGCATGTTGCAGCGCATCCGCTGACACCATGAGGATAGCTGCTCGTGTTAATGAGGCGCCGATCGGACGGACGCCGCCTGCCCATGTGATGGCGTGCCATGTCGGCGTCTGGGGAAGGTCTTGTGCGTATGATCCGCTGGCACGCTGCAGAAGATGGTGCCACGACGGCCGTCGGCATGAACCTGGCGGAGAAGTTGGAAGGGGGAGGCATCACATCTTCAAGTCTCGGGCTGACGGCTGACCGCCCATGGGGCAAACAGGGAGAATTCTGAGGTGCAGCAACTAGATCCCAGGTGGTCCATGGATGTTTTCTATGGATGTGATTGCAAGACGTGTCGGCGGAGAGGGCCAATGGCCGAGCACCACGAATTGTACGGAGTACCGGGTTTCAGCACGCGGGCCAAAGCAACGACTGCGGCATCACCAGTGGCCAGCGGGATCCTTGTGGACGCAGCATAATTGTCCGACAAAAGCCGCGCTCTGGCGTGTGGGTGGCTGGAAGCCAGAGTTGCGGTGTCGGCCAGCAGGCATCTCCTCGCGTGCCATTACAACGTGTACGGAGCATGTACTGCATCGGCCACCAGAACGTGGCTGTCGAGCATGATCGGGCACTATCACGGTGCAGCGCTCCCGAGCTATGCCAGAGCTGTGGGTGTGCGGCGATTGGGCTCCGGGCAGTGGTTGCAGGTGTCTGCGCTGCGGGCGGGCATGCAGAGACAGTGCTGGGTGCGTCGACGACTCTGGAGTGGATGGGTATCGTACCCTGGCTTGCCTGGCTGGACAGGCTGGACAGGCCTCATTTGCCTAGAGCAGGCAACGTGGCGTGCTTGCTTGCGAATAGACATGGCTTCTGCCCGTCACAGCCGTCAGCCACAGCTGGGCTGGCCGAGGGCGGCGAGAGCCGAGGAAGCCCAAATGGCAGGTGGTACGGAGTACCAACACACAGCTGCACCTGCGCGGACAGATCGGGAGTTCCTGCAGGTGTCGACAGTAGAGGAACTTTTCCACTGCGAATAACCCCACACGAATGAATGCAACAACACTTGACGGCTGCATCTCGTCCAGAGCGCGTTGTCGCAAGTCGCAAGTCGCGAGTCGTGAGTCGTGAGTCGTGCCCGCCCCGGAGACGGGACTCATACATAGTAGAACATGTTCATACGCAGCAGAAACCAGTGCCGCATTTCGCATCTCGAAACATCCGTGGGCAGCACCACCGCCCGTGCCATTGTGGCTGGTGCAGAGGCCCAGCGTGGACGACGTCAGTCAGCCGTGCCCATGTCCAAACCGACGGGTGTTTGGCGTGCGTGGCCATCTCGACGGGCCTTTGCTTGGGCCTTTGCTTGGGCCTCTGCTTTGGGCATCGCCATCGCCAGGCACGGCCAGGAACATTGATGACCCTCCATCCAGTGATGTCCTCTTCCTCAAGCACTTTACGGAGTACCTAGGTACCGACACTTGGCTTGCAGCCCACGCGAGCGGGAGTGGGGCGCCCACTTGCTCCAGCCCTGCAGCGCCCGCCCCTCTTGAGCTCGAGGAATGCGACGGCGCACGGCCAAGAACATCCCTACCTATCCCTACACTTACCCATCGCACACCCTCGCACACCCTCGTCTTGCACATCCACAGATTCCACACGCCCCTGTCTTGGCTTGCGACAAAGGCCTGGAATGGCAGAACGTGCCGTCAGCGCCCCCCGTCAGGACTCTACGGCCTAAGCCCGGCCGGCTGCATCTTATATCACTGCCACCGCTGCCGCCCTCCGTTCCCGCAAGCATCCCGAGCGCCTGCCCGTCACCTCTGGTCGCCTCTCTGACGGAGCTCAAGGCCACTACCGACCGCACAACCTGACATCGTCGGCAACAGAGACTCACTCGACGACAGTCTTGCACTCGACTGCGGCTGGGCCGTTCAGCACAACCTGGGTTCATGTTCGACATATCGCAGCCAACATGCCTGGCATACAAATCACAATGGACCGGACCCTTATCATCATCCTCAGCACCGCCATCCCGGGAGTCGCCCTTATCGTCGCCGCCATCGTAACCTGCCTCTGGATCAAGAGGAGACGGGCGAGGCGCGGCTCACTCTTCAGCAGGGGCATCACCCCCATTGGCGATGACGAGATAGAAAGCTGGAAAGTCGGTTCCTCCAACGAGAAGCAGGCTCTACGATGTGACATGCGCGCACATCACACACCGTCGCCCTCGGCCTACTCCACAAAGTCGCCCAGCATCATTCAGTACCAGACGAGCACCCGCCCGTCCTTCGACTGGACATCACCCATGCCTCCGCTCAACAACAAAATCAGCATGGACCTGCCTCAAGCGCCCGGTACCGCCGTTCTTGCTCGTGCTCCGAATGCGCGGTCTGGCCTCACAGACGATGCTGTTCCAGGTGACGAGCCGTTCGTCGAGTCGGGCCTTAAACGGCAACCGTCCAAGCTCTCCAAGAGACAAAACTCGGCAAGCAGGGTATCGACAGACCAGCGCGGCCGTGGATCAAGGGCCAACAGCATGAAGCACTCTCAGCCAAACTACGGACAGAGCTTCGAACTGCCTCGTCACTCCAGTGATGGGCCACGCATTGGTCACTCGAGGATATATTCCTCGTCTTCAGTACCACCCGTGTTGTCCTCGAGCGAATGCGCTCACTTCTCGGCGCTCTCACCCCCACCTCCGCCATCAAGAGGTAGAAAGGATGACATTGGCCGCGCCATTGGCTGAGCCACCTTTCACTCGGCGCAACTAGGTCGCTACAAACACTTCACACTTCTCTCTTCACCATGAAGACCTTTCGAGCAGCCATGTAGAGCTCTCTTATTTAACCGCACACGAACTTGCACTTCATACACCTTTGCATTCCTCAAGGCAGGCTGCCTACACCATCAGCGAGATGAATTCACACCAAATTTCAATCAAGTCTTTTCTGAAGCATAGCACTTACACAACACACGCACACACACACATTTGGCCCTGGCGTCTTCTCTTCTTGCTCGAGCCGTCACTTGATGGTAGAGAGCTAGCCAGGTCGTTGTTTCATGTAAACATGAAGCGCCCTGGATTTACTGCCATTCTTTTCTCTCATCACTGTTGACGGATATACCCCAAGCATCTTCTTACTCTCTCTCCTTCTCCTTTTTCCTCACCAACTTGGACCTTGCCGTGCCTGCAGTTCGTCGCCTGCACAGTAACTCCTTTTGGGACAATGGCACTCAGCTCGAATCGTCATTCCCCCCAATTCCCCTCTGTAACCACTTCCGAATGTCATGAACACCACATGCTAGGAAAGGTCGCTTAGGAAAGCCCGTGTACAAGCTACATGAGCCAGTATGGGTACACGTGGTTGCACCACCCCCGCAGAAGCCACCCGAGGACGCGGGGCAGTTGCCTATCCAAGGAACACATTCATATGGATATCTCCGTTATGAGTAGCATAAATAAATAACAAATATCAGGTACCCCATGTGATCAATTAACCTGAATCCAGTGGCTGTGCAACCCGGAGTGGAAGGAAGCCTTGGGTGTGTAGTTGTGCTGTGATTCCTCTCTGACTGTGAAACAACCGTGTTAATCTACCAGATATTGAGCATTCCAAAATGCCACCGTCATGAATATGCTACAAGCTAATCCGGTTTACACGCTTGCGTATTCTGGTGCCTTTTTGCAAGTCAGTAACCCCCCGTCCCCTTGCTGCGTCTCTAATCTAGCATTTGAGCTTTTGGGATATTCTACTGTTCTCCTCCCCCCACTCTCACTCTCCCTCTCGTCACGAGCAGCAGGCGTAGGAGGCAACCAGAGAGCTTGCCTGTGCACGTGGGATTCACGGTGCCACAGCCTCCGCAGGAGCCCTCCCCTCCCCGGAGCAAGGGAGGTTGCGCAGATTAAACGTGCATGGGTGGTGGCGCCGCCGCCACGCGCGTGTGCGCGGGGTCCCATTTTCTCCCTTTCCTTCTCCCACTCTCTCTCTCTCTCTCTCTCTCTCTTCTTCCTGTGCATCTACCAAAGTCCAAAAAGCGCCAAAAAAAGAAACTGTATGTATGTAATAACCAGGTGCGGCTACGAATAGCCGGGGTGGGCCCGCTTGCCTGGAACGGTATGTTCCGAGGATGCGGGCATTGGAGCCATTTATCTTCGCTTGTGTGACTGTGGGTGGTGATTTCAAATGCTGGCATATACTCACTCTACCGGCAAAAGTCCATTCTTGGCAAGTGGGCGAGGAGAAATCTCCGGAGCTCGACTCGGAGACGTGGCTAACGTTAGCTCGCCGTTACCCGCTGCATAGCTTGTCGAGTCCGTTGCAGTCGGCTCGGGGCCCTTTTTTTAAGATTTGTTTGTTCTTGCGAGCGAGACATGCGTTAACTTAAAGTCTCAGTGCCGCTCTTCGACCCTCTCTGTCCGTTTCTCTCTCTCTGTCTGTTGGGGGGGCGGGGGCATTATGCATGCGATTATCCCAATTCGGGCCACATGCCGGCGGGCCAAGGACAGTGTGGACGCCTTGTTTGTGAAAGATGCCGAGAAGTATAACTTTTTCCATGCTTTCTACCCCGTACACGAAATGATAAGTGGCCCCCCGTGGCGCTTCTGCGTTACCTTGGAGCGCAAATCCCAGGTGGTTGTCGAGGGTTGTCGCCGTCCCCTTCGTCATCGTCGTCGCCCCCCCTGCGATCTATGTTCCGACCGATAGGGAACAGGCAAATCTCAATCCGGCCATCGGCACTGCAACAAGTGGGTTAGGAAAAGTTCCTCGGAGGCGGAAATCTTGGAAGTAGCGGGATTGATGGCGGGCACAAGTGGGTTTGGTGAAACATAGACCGGGGTGGTGGTGTTATACCCCGGTGCGGATGTGCTCTTCATAAGATGAGCTGGGGGTCCAGGTTCCTGCCTGCCGAGGATCCATTGGACTGCAACCATATGCTGAAGCCAAGATGACATCGGAACATGGGATGAACCGAGATATGGTCAGCTTCCAGGAGGTGACGGCAAGTTCATGACTCTGAACGAGGCTAGGAGCGTTGAGAAATGGAAGAATAAGAAGAAAAAGAAAGACGTGCCTCCACGACTCCGGTCTCCACTCTTTGCCGTTCGAGAAGAGCAGGCCCATTGTGGATGCTGGCTCGAGCCGTTAAGTGCTCCGTTTCGAGTTTCGAAACCCCTGCCCGTCTGATGATGACTCGATGAGCGGCCATCTTCATCTACCGTTGTCAACAACGTGGACACCCAGGACAAGGCAGATGACACACGCAACATGCCGAGATGCCGCCTGGCAGTCTGATCGTCTCAAAAGCAGGAGGACCGTGGTCTGATTGCGTCGATATGATGTGCGCTATGACAGCTTGTGAGCCTAGGGCACAGCGTTCACGGGTGACGCTCTGTGTCAGAGTTAGATGAATCGCCGTTGGTCTAAGGAGTATCCCACGTAGCATCATGCTTGCAATACTTGCCAAGGACTGTCGGCAAAACCCATGCCGACGGCTGGTCTTGCAAGATCCGACGATGTTCCTCATGCAACGCCCTGGCTCGTCTTGAAGCGAGCTCTCTAGATTAAGTAGCAAAAGTCCACAGCCGGGCCAGGCGGACAAGCTTATGTAATCATCGCCGAATGACACTCAATGACAGCCGTCGATGGTGGAAATGTAGCATGGTGGTGTTGGTTAAGGCATCGTCATTGCCGGCCTTGGATCACACAAGAGCCAGCAAGCTAGCGAGTCGGTCTGATCGAATGAGTGCCGCAATTGCGTATCTTAGGGAGGGCACGACAATGCCGAATGTTCAGGTAGGAGCTCAGGGTTTAACAGAGCTGGACACTAACTAGCCTTCGCATCTGATGAAGTCAGACTTGCAGGCAACAGGTGGGCGAGACACTTGAGCAGCAGCCGGTGCAAGAACGCATCGCGAGCAAACCATAATCGTCGTTTTTGTGCGACTTGGGAGGTCTGGGACCATCCACTATGGGTTGAGGATGTCGACCTGGATCCAGGTGTTGACATCCCCGAAATGATGGTGGGCTTAGGTAAGCTGACCTAGACAACCCCTCACCGTTGTAATTCAATTTACGCGTCTCGACGCGTCTGTGGGGCATTTCCAACGTCCATGCATCCGAATCGAGGCCGGCGCGCCTTGTCTTCGACTTTGACTTCGGTTTTGACCGCAGACCTCGACGCGGCTGTCCCCCATCGATAGAGCACATTGCCCAAACGATCGCCGAGAGATGTCACCATAACGACTGAGCTACTGCCGCGCACATTTATCCTCGATACCAAGCTCGACAATAGCTCTGGACAATAGACAGTACTTCGTCCGCACCGCCACTCCGGCCATAGCTCGAGCTTTCTCGCCCGCCATGCCTCCGCGCAAGAGCGACGCAGCGAGGCGCAGCGATGTATCCTCTGCGGCATTCGCCCTCATCGACGAACCTACACCTGCGACGCCAAGCGCCAGTTTTGTAGCTGCCAACCCGAAAGTCAGCCACAAGAAGCAGACACAGCTCTTCACACCATCAGAGGCGAACCCCGAGACCAGCCGCACCGAGACCCCAGCCGATAAAGAGAAGAGCGCGCAGAGAGAGAGCGGTGCAGTCACGGTCGAGGCATGTGCAGCTTCATGGGCCCCTGGAACGTGCGCCAAGACAAGGACGATTGTTATAACTAACAGCTGGAACAGGATCTGGCCATGCCCAAGTCAATTATCACTCGACTAGCCAAGGGTGTGCTACCTTCAAACACACAGATACAGGCCAATGCCATACTTGCTATGAGCAAGAGCGCGACCCTATTCATAAATTACCTCGCAAGCGCGTATGGACCTGCCTCTCGTTCCCATTGCCAGGCGATAAGGGGAACTCACTGACGTCTCTCTAGTGCGAATGACCACACCATTGACAATAACAAGAAGACAATTATGCCAGCGGATGTATTCGCTGCCCTAGAAGACACCGAGTTTGCCTTTTTTCGTGAGCGGTTAGAGGCAGAGTACAGCAGTAAGGAGTCCATGATCATTGTGCAACTTATTGGTTACATACTCACATTCATGCAGAGTTCAACGACACTCAGACCAACAAGCGCAACACATATCGGCAGAAGATGGCAGCCAAAAAGGCCGGCACCGGTGGGTCCGTCGGTGAGAATCAGCAAGATCCAGATGCCTCAGTGGCCTCCGCCGTTACCGAAGCAGACACTTCTTCAGTCCCGAGGACCAAGAAGCACAAACCAAACGCCCCAGACGATTCACAGATGGATGTAGATAACGATGCGACCGAGGAGTTTCATGATGCCACAGACGCCGAGTCAGAACCGGACAAGGAGGCTGAGGAAGACGACGATGAGGAAGAAGACGATGTCGCCGAAGACGATGAGGACGACGATGATGAAGACGAGCAGGAGATGCATGATGCGCTCGAAGAGAAGGAACCGGACAACGAGGCAGACGAGGCGCTGGATGACGGCAACGATAGCGAGTAGTTTCCGTTGGCCCACAATCTTGGACAACATGTTGGTGCATATATATCCCATAAACACAACTGCATGATACCACCAAAGTTTGCCATCTCCCCAGAGTTGTTATTAGCGGACCGGAAGCAACAGACAGGGTTAAAACTGCACCCCAAAAGCTGCGTGTCCGCTTCAAGATACTGATTCCAGCCGAACCATGCCAACTTCGGCTCACACAAGCGTCGTGCCATCCACGAGTCCATGTCTGCAGTCAACCCAAGCCAGGTAAAAGCAACCAAAATTTTCACATGCTCTCACATGCCAGCCTGTAGCTCATTTTATTATTATTGCTTAACCACGAGGGACTAAACTCATCCTTGCCTCCAACCCCTGCTTCGAACAACGTATCGACCCCTTCCACTTGAGTACAGCTGTGACATGAGTGGCCGGCCGGAGTCGAAGGTTGCATCATCAAGAGGCAAGTCCACGAGCGAGCCGGTTTGTATATGTTCTCTGGGCGCCCGAGGGACCTATAGGCTGGTTTGTGTTTTGTTTTTTGCTTGCTGTCAGCTGCGATCACGTGTTCGGGATGATGACGAAGCCCGGGTGCGTCGTGCTTGTTTGCTCGGTCCCACATGCTCTTCTTCAGATGGGCTATACTCAGCTCGATACCGGGCGGCGCCCGACAACGCATCTTGCTATCTTGCGCTTCGAGCATGTTCACGAGGCATTATGTTGCGCCTCGCAAAGTCGGATGAGCAATGGGAAACTTGATGGTCTGCCGTGTGCCCTACTTAAACCAGAGGGCCGGTGTGGCAGGTTTGTTGTAGACAAGGACACAGGTTGGCCCTCCCGTCCCAAGCAGAACTTTTGGATTTCCTGCATCTACGTGCCTAACGAGCAGAGATCGGCACGCGGTCCGGGAGCTCAACGTACTGTCTCTGCAGCTGTGGCCTGCCGCCGCACCGAAGCACCGGAACTCGCCGTTACTTGTAGGCCCCGATGAAGCGCGCTCGGCTGAACAGCTTGCTCTCTTTCATCATCACGGACCATCACCCATCACCACAGCCATTGTCATAGCCATCATCATATCCATCGCTATTTGCCCACACCGCATCCGAAGCTCGACATGTACAGACCAACATCAAGGCCCACCGTATCACGAACATCCGTACCGATTCCGCAACATGACAGGTGCGAATGGGGCAGCAATCAACAGGCTCGCCAAGCTCAAGGAGACGACGGCAAGATTTAAAGAGGCGCTGTATTACCTACAACTACCCATACGGACCACGACGTCACCGAATCAACCACCGGAATAAGTTCGACCCTTTCAACTGCCCTCCTACAGAGCTCCTCGAGATCGGCTACGAGCTCTACCTCAACGACGTCAGCATCCGCGCTTGTGACAACCTCATCAGCATCTATATGACGTATACAACCCCATACGTAGCACTCTCGCGTCTTTTTCACCTTCGAAGGCCAGGCTGGACGGTGTGTACCACTCATGCTGGCGTGCAAATCAGTGTACAATTATTCACACATGATGGCCGGCCAATGCGTTCATTTCAACATAGAATTCATGCACCGAAAGTTAACCCTCAATCTAAAGACGTCCCGGTTTGCGGATAGGTTTATTATGCCGCCACGATGCACACAAAGTAGCTTGCAGTGCCTGACTCTGCAGTGGACCATCCATGGCCGCTTTCCCGAGGTTCTCCAAGCTTGTACTGCAATCAGCCATGCCCTGAGCGACCTTCCGAATCTTCACTCAATCGTCTTCTACTTCCATGGCAAGGAAGTAGACCACATTCAGGGACCCGAGAGCTCATGGGCCATATAGTGCGCTACGTATGGTTCAGCTCGAAGTGGAAATATCTCCTCGTCTCACTTGGCGACGTTCCCAAGCTCAAGATTGTTGCATCCACAGGTATTTTTCACAGAGTATGGCTTGATGAAGTCCAGAGACAATACCCCAACGGCATGTTCCTGCGAGGAAAACCATATGACTCGCCCATCTACTGTTCAACCCTGACCTTGCCGCTTTCCGGCGATGTAGTCGACGCACTGTTGCACGACTATACCTCTTTGCCTAAAGCAGATAGCGAACGAGGAGCAGGTGTCACGGAACTCGAGATTCGCCAGTAATGACAGCTGGAGAGGGCGAGACCTGTACTATCATCCGCGTTATGGAACACAGCGAGAAGGGTTATTAGTAAATTGCTTCTGGCATATAGACTCCATAGTATTGTGTCAATTAAATTTCATCTCGGGGGCCATTTATCTCTTAGCTGTCCGTCAGTCCTAACACCTTTCCTTCGCTGGATAGGTGCCCGTCGGCAATCTTGAAGACTCATGCTTGTTCTCGATGGTGCTTCGACGTAGCTTTTGCTTCCATTGGTTCTAACCTCACAGCTCTCTTTGATATTATTCCACAACGAGAGCGGCACTCTTATTTGGCTCATGTGCTTATGGCGTCCTGCTTACGAGCGCTATGGACGCCGGTTTCTGTCAAGAGAAACGGCCAGTGGCGTGTACCATGTGTAGAACAAACGAAGTCTTCTCGTCGATTAGAGGATAGACTAGCCTTTGTCGTAGATTGAGTCACAGCCTCTAACCATGTACACGAGCTGGGTTTGTCGCAGTATTCCTTCTCAGTCGACGGGCTGGCGCTCTTCGTGTACTGCTTGCCGAGTGTTTCCAAAGGAATCAGAGCGTTGGAGGTCTGAAGGGGAAGGCGACGCCTTTAGCCGAGGCGGGAGAGAGAGTGGCGACCGGGCAAGATTGTGCGGATTGTGAAGGGTACCTTGTACCGTCGGGACTAGACGAGAAGAGATGCGGAAGCTGGAGAGAGGAGTCTGACACGGGACCGTCAGCTGGTCGCGAGGAGCTCTGCACTGGTCCCAGAGGAAGCGAGGCGTACATGGTCGAGCACGATGGGATGTAAGAATCCAGGGCAGCCCATCAGCATATCTGCCCACGGCATCAGATGTAAACTCCTTCCAGTCAAATTCTGACAGCCAGACAGACGGACCTTTGACAGCTGTCGGGTCCATTTTGGGACAATATCACTGTCGAAGAAAAACACGAACGAGACACGCCAGCGCGTCGCGGGGTAAAAGAAAACATACACACATCTGGAGCACGCGGGATTCCACGCGCCGGACTAGAAAATAGTCCTCCAGTGCAAAGTAATTTTCACAGGCAGAATCAAGAAAGAAGCTTGTCAAGTCTTGTGGTGCAGATCGGGTTGTTTTTTATCTATCGTAAGAATCCCATCCCGGTCAAAACTCTACATACAGGTTGTAATAATGTGTTGTGGCCGTTGATAGATGGATCTTTGAAGATACGATCGCACAATGAGAATGACGATGTCTTTCAGGCTCGCTGGCCTTGACGAAGAAAAGGGACCAAGGATTTGTGTAAGTGAATACATGCATGCGTGATCCTGCTGCTGTTCTTGATCATCTGCCGTGACCGAAACGAAGAAAATCCTATGAGCTCCTTTTTACTCCCTTTTTGTAATACCCTTTCTGGTTACAAACAACAACGCCGTGCTTCAAGAAATCTTAAAAGAGTCCCAAGAGGAAAATGCAGGATGCCAGATGCCTTGCGCCATTTACTCAGAGTTGACAAGAAGTAGGCAGTGTGTGTGTATGTGTGCGCGTATTGATACAAGAAACAAACGGTCCAGAGAGAAAGAGGAGGATACTCGATGGATGAGAATACTTCACTTTTAGGCAGAGAAGACGCACTCGTCGAGGGTGTCCCAGACCGACGCGATGAGGAAGTCGTCGAGCTGAGGGTTGAGCTCAAGCCAGAGCTTGAAGAGCTCGCGGAGCTTGGTCTTGTCGACGGCGACGGCCGCGTTGGCAACAAGGCCCTTGCCGTCGTCGTGGTAGAAGGCCAGGATGAGGGTCGCAACGGTGAGGGCGTCGTAGTCCTCGCGCATCTGGCGGGTGACGTCGCTGTTGAAGACGAAGGGGAAGTACATCATGGCGACGTGGAAGTGGACAAGGATGGCAGTGCCCTTCACCATGACAACGTTGATCTTGCTGTTCGGAGTGCGAAGTGTGGTCAGTGTCTGGCATGGAGTATAGTGTTTGTATCAAGAAGGGGAGATGTGATGATTAGGAGACAGAACAAAAGAACAACTTACCCAGTGCGAACCTCCTTATTGAAAGGGAGGACAACATCAGCGAACAGCTTGCCGTTTAGTGCGATGAAATCTTCAAAGAACAGAGGCTGCACGTCGCTGGCAAGGGCCATTCCATCGACTGGAAGGCAAACTTGCTGCTGTAGAACATAAGGCTGGGTCAGTGCTACGAAGCGGAAGCATTCACTAGATTAGACATTGAGTGTTATAAAGACTTACGCTGGCAGGGAGGATGGTGGGGGCAGCGGCACGTTCAGCCACCATCTTGCTATAGACAGTATCAATGACTTCCTTGGCAATGGCTGTGTATCATGATGGTCAGATGATTCCGAAGCTATACTGGCCCCATGAAAGGGCAGTATCTGCTACAGGGTGCAACACAGTGATGGGAGGGAGAAGAGGTGTTACTTACGAGAAGGAATGATCTGGATTGCCATAACGCTGTCACGGCAAGCATCTGCAGACACGAGGGTGACACCATCGGGGCCCTTGAGGCTCTTGAGGTAGTCGTTGACACTGTGGAAAGTGTTGACGGTGCCATCGGCGGCAGTGAGCGTGACAGTGGCGTCCATGTCCTCCTTGAGGACCGCGAGCTTGCAATGCAACAGGGTCTTGTCGAGGTAGCGAAGACAGACCTCGAGACGACCACGAACAGGCATTTCAGCAATGCCGAGCTGCTGGAAGAGACCCTCGAAGCCAGCCAGTGGAGCATCGAGGTGTGCGAGGATCGAGGGCTGAGCCAAGTTGGTCTCGGCAGCAGCCGGCTGGGCAGCGGCAGGCTGAGCAGCAGTAGCCTGCTTGGGGGCTCCAGAGGTAGGAATAGGCATGATGAATGCTGTTTGCTCGACAGCGAGGTCAGAAGGTGTCAAGTGGTGTTAGTTAAGGTGAGACTTGGCTGGGTGATGGTAGTCGTGGAGGGAGTAGACGTGTTGGCAAGATCCCACGATATTGCGTACGAAGCAACACTCGTCACAAAAGAGGGGTAAGAATGGAAAATTTTCTCACACGTGTTCGAGGCACGTGAGAGAAATGTGAAGTCCAGAAAAACGATGCTAGAGACGAGGAGATTTCGATATGATAGGTTTGTCTCCGTGTAAAGCGATGGGGACTCCTGGATTGTGATGTTGGGGTGGGGGATCGTGTGCAGATATTGTGGAGGTGAGGTAGTCAAGAATGTTGTTGCACGTCGGTGGGAGCGGTGTCACGCATGTATGGATCGATGGGAGGCTATCGCTGCAGGAAGGAAGTACAATGATGGAGGTGAAGGATCTGAAGCAATGAGAATAAACTTACCTAGAATTGTTGATGCGGAGTAAGGTAATGTGTGGATGGATGGACGAGCAGGTGACGACGACGAATACGTATCAATGCCTTCGTGATTGCTGATGTCGTGGAAGAATCTTTATTGCAACAGCGACAAAGAAGACCAGTCAGTGAGCCGTGTTGTTATTATCAAGGAGGAGGAGGAGGATGAGTAGCCCGAGACGCGTCTGGTGAAGGTGAGCATGATACTCACAGTCGACCTGTTGTGGTAATGTAAAGTAGTAGACAATGCTGTAGGCGAAGAGGACTAATGAGGTCTTGCTGTGGCCAAGAAGGAAGTCGTGCGGTGCGTGGAAAGAGTACCAGAAACCAAAGAACTGTGGTGGTGCAAGGAGGAGTGAGGGAGGGAGGGATTATGGTGGGGTCAAAACACGTCTTTTATAAGGATCTGGGACGCGGGAGTGATTGCGAAGCACCAGAAGGTAGCTGTGGAATCAGCCAGAAGCAGCGAGGGCGGCGCGGGCAGCAAGCCGGCGCGTCTGGTTGCTGTGGCATCGTGAAGGGACGAGGAGGGACACTCGCGGGGGAGCTCCAGGGCAGTCCGGTGCACAGTGTGCCACAATTTCCACGCTTGCTCCGGCTGGCACAGCTTTCTGTCCTTTTCCTGAGCTTGAAAGGGTTTCAAGTTGTGATTCGAGAGTGCCTGTTCACGATTTAGAAGCAAATGTACAAGCTGGCACACTAGGAGACACATGATTGTATGGAAGTAGCGGTGGCATGATCGACCACTTGTGCTTGGACAGGCGTCTACGTAACATGATGATGCTCGTATATGAAAGAACGATGTCTCTCATTCGTCAAGTGTGATTGTCGAAGTGCTCACGTGAGAGTGGTCATATGCTTGTCATCGATGTGGACAGGATCGTCTAGACCTCCATCAGCTCGAAGCGCTGACGTTCGGCCGCCTGCCGACGTATCACCTGCGTACTTGAGAAATGGGCAAGTACGTGGGCTTCGAAATCATGCCACGGCAGTAGCCTTGAGCAGACTCCTCTGAGTACCTCCTTGAGACCATGGCATGCTGGATCTGGGGAGGGCTATATCACAAGTACCACCACGCGAAGGGTAATCTCCGCAGTCACTGAATATTGCCACCGACAGGCATAAAGAAATGAAGACTCCAAGGGAGAATTTCAGGTTGTTCAAGGCCAGATCAGAATCAATATATCATGGCCTGCAGTCAAGATTCGCCGCCTCTAGTACCCGGGCATGCCGTAGATCAGCCCCTCTGCCACAGTGCAAACTTGCTTGATGTTTGGCCCACCCGTCCAAATCAGGCCAGGCGAACCACAGCCGCCAGACGTGCGCGTGCTGGAGCTGGAGGGGGAATCACTGCCTGGCTTGGGCGTTGCTACGGATGCGGACCGGGGGTCGAACAAAGCACCAGTGATAGGCAGGCCGGCCGGCAGGCAACTCGTCCCGAATAGGTCTGGCCAATTTGAGTGATTCAGATCAGTATTGCTGGGCCTTGGGTCGTCCAAAGGTCCATGGCTGGGGAGCTGATATGATAACGCTATGCAAGGGCTGCCACTGTGGTTGGCGTGGCAGGTAGAGTGCCGGGGTAGGCATCAATAGGCTACAGTCTTATTCATGGGTCTGATTCTGGCTCCCGGAGCGGCTCATAATATGCTACACGAGTGGACGATCGTCGGCATGAGCATCCGTGACTGTCAAACTTTGTGAGGGACAGTCCCTAGGCGTAGCATCGCAGGGCGGTGATCTTAGTTTATCCCAGGCCTTCTATGCCAGTGGCGAGAGTTACATTGCCCATAGGTACGGCCCAGTCGCTTCATCATTCCTGCTCCCCTTTCTACTTCCTTGCAGCCCAGTTTTCCATCATCTCTTGTATCATGGCGGTGATCCTGTGCGCGAAGTTCTGCTCATCTGTGGTGCGCGTGATTACGGAGATTGTCGCGGATGCATTCGCTAGGAGGACTTTGTGATTCGCCATGTCGCTGAAGAGCAGTCTGGGCGTTATTCTATGGAGGAAACGGGCTTGTGTGTCAGTGGACAGGAAACCTCGCGAGTCTGGCGTGCTGGCGGTCTTGGACTCACCGGCAGTTTGTGAGCTGTGTGGAGGAGTGTCTTTGGCAAACTGCCGCACGGGACAAGTTTGCACGGTGCTTACGGTTGTCTGTGATCGGAGGAAAAACGCAGTCGCTGAGGCGGCTATCCGGTGTTTGGTGTTTGGTGTGTTAGCAGAGTTGGCGGATGGGTGGTCGATGCTCCATCCTCTGTTGCTTGGGCACCCGCCACGATCGACTTCTCGACAGGCAGAGTTCTCACACCCCGTCTACACATAGCCCAAAGATATCTCCACCAGCACACAAGCACAGATCCCTACTTACCGCCATCTGTCGCACCCAACGGCATAGTTCAGTTCCTTAAACATTGCTCAGCAAGATGAATATACGTGCCTAGTATGAGCATTGTCGCACCGCGCGCCAGCTCCCCGATGCCTCACGCCGGCTTTGCTTCTCACTCATCCCTTCACATCCCGATCATATAATCCTATCAGAGGTGTCAAAGCGCGCCCTAGGATCGCTCATGATACGCCAAAAACGCTCTCAAGCGCCTCTCGACACCGAAAGCAAAGTCCGGAAAACACAGCGATTGGGCTCGGGACGTCAGGTCACATGACGACTATTCACAATGGCTAGCTTGCTCCCACGAAACCTCCCAGACACGCAAAGCATAGGCATTTTCTCGCAATCAGGAGCGCCCAAGACATCCTCAAGGCAGAGAAGGCGAACTATTCTAGTACTGGCAGATAACAAGATCAGAACGGCAGACAACAGCTTTCATGACCGCGAGTCCCGCTCTCCCCATTATAGGCTCCAGCAAGGCAAAATCTGCAATAGACATGGTCCTGTCGATAGTTGGGAATACGGGAGACACCGAAGCCAGATCTCTCGCGTGGTGGCCCAGAATTTTCAGGAGCAAAAAGCAGAAAGACAACACCTCCTCCCACATCGAACCACAAAAACACGTGCCCACTCGCCAACTTTAGGCAACTGCGATATCTACCATGGCGCTCCGAGTCCCGAGCAGGCTCTATAAACAAGAAGCCGCCGCGCTCTCAAGCAACCGACACGAACGCGAGATGAAAAAGGACAGAACCGGGGGTGGGGGGACTCGACAAATAAACGTAGCAAGGGAAAAGAAGCCAGAAAAGGCAGTACTGGCAGCCCACGGACCCTCTCTCCAACATGATAACCACCGAGAAACAGAAGCCTCCGCCCAGTAGCACAACATGCGCACCGTGGAGGACCACACGTAGTTGTGTGGTAGTGCGGGGGGTGCTTTGCGAACAGGCTGGTGAGCAAAGCAAGCAAGCAAAGTGTTGAACTTTCCCTGTAGAAGTTCGTGTGAAAAGGTCCCGTGTGTCGCTACCGGTGTTATAGCACTGTCTGGGTATCAGGCGCAGGCTCGAGGGATAGCTTCCACATGACGAGTTCAAGAGAAGAGGCTGACAGCAGCACGAGGCGAGAACCATGAGTTGTGACATTTCTATAAAATCTTATGACGGCTAACGAATGGCACCGAGAGAACAGATATCCCGAGCCAGGCTTTCATCACGGGAAACGCTAACGTGATGCCACCAGAACGAGACTGAAATTTTACCCCAACCAGCCACTCTCCAATTTACCCTATAGCATGAGCCAAGAGCACCAAGCCGAAGGAGGATTTAGGCCATCACCCAGTCCGCATGATGATGATAGATCAGCACCGATTCCAGACACACGCAAGAGACCTCGCCCCGAGCGCAGACAATATCGCAACCAGCAGATTCAGTCGTGCTTCTGCTGCTGTGGTGGTGTGCTGCGAACCACAAACACACACAAACGCACAAAAAAAGAGAGTGGAAAGTACGCCCCAAGCGGGCCCGCCCAGCGAGAAGAGCCCGTCGGAGCATGCGGAAACAACTCACCAGAAAGAACTGGCTGCATCGGTCTTCCCAGCGTCCAGCTGTTTTGGCTTTTGCGCGAAGTTGGCATTGTTTTTGCTACACCTACTATACATGTGTGATCCACTGGCGATCTGACAGTAAGGAGGGAGTCTAGATATCTATAAATGATGGTCAGGTGGGCATCCAGGCAAACAATAGCGTTTAAAGCAGACAACCGGTCCCGGAGGGGTTCTTTTTGCTCTTTGCGCCAAGTTCTGAGAATGGCGTATGTGAACTATACTCTGTGGGCAAGAGAGAGGCCCGTGGGGGCAGCGAGGTTTTGACCGGCAGCTTGTTAGATAGTAACGCTGATTAGCATATGGAAAACACAAAAGGACGGGACATTATTGTGAAGGTCCAAACATTGTGTCTATTTGTCTACATCAGGAAACAACGCGTAACAAACTCTTTGCATAATAAACCCCAGACGCCAAACAACGGCCTCGCTATCCCCCACTTTCCGCACTGGATAATATCATGAACCTCCTACTGGGGAATCAGCACAGCCCGGAAGTGCACATCGCCCTTCTCCAGCTTCTCAATGGCCTCGGCCACGCCCTCCTCGGTCATGGGAAACTCCTCTATGACGGGCTTGATCTGGTGTAGCGCCGCAAACTCGAGCATGTCCTTGTGGATGTGCCTGGGCGCAACGACGGATCCCTGAACCGTAAGGCCGTTGAGCAGTAGGGGCATATAGGGGATCTCAAAGTTGCCTTCGGACAGGGACAGCGGGTGGATGCACGCGCCAGGCGCCAAAATGGGCATGATCTGCTCCCAGTTGGGCTGCGCCGAGGTGGTGACGAGCAGGCGGTCTAGGGGATGCGAAACCTTGAGCTCCTTATTGTCCTTTGTCGCGATGAACTCAGAGGCGCCGAGCCTCATGGCCTCATCCTTTTTGCTGTCGGTGCCCGACAGGACGACAACGTGGCAGCCCATCTTGGCGGCGAACTGGATGGCCAGGTGGCCGAGTCCGCCGACGCCCATGACTCCCACCGTCTCGGTCGGCTGAGCATTGTAGGCGCGCAGGGCGTTGAAGACTGTCGCACCGCCGCACTGCAGCGGGGCGGCTTCGACGTCGGAAAGGCCCTCGGGGATCTCGAAGAGGAAGGCCTCGCGCCAAATGGCGTGCGAGGCGAAGCTGCCCTGGTCGAGGTCGGCCATAGCGTACATGGCGCGTTCCGGGCAGTAGGTTTCCGCGCCCGACAGGCACGGCTTGCAGTGCCCGCACGAGTCGTGCTCGTAGCCCCAGCCTACCCTCTGCCCAGGAGAGAGACGTTTGCATTGGGGACCGACGGCTTCGACGATGCCGACGCCCTCGTGGCCGAGGACCATGTCGTTGGTTTTCTGGCGGAGATGTTAGTGTTTGGTCGGGAGACGCGGGACGCAGCATGGGCGGCGGTGGCGAGCCAGGACATGACTCACGTAGTGGAGGTCTGTGCAGCCGAGACAGCGAAGAGAAGGCGGTCCGGTTAGTGTTTGAGTTCTGCAGTCTTCTGAGGGTACAGATGGTGGGATGTAGGGGATATAGTGGACGCACCAGTGCCGCAGAGGCCCGAGGCTGTGATCTTGAGGCGAACCTGGTCGCCCTCGAGCTCGTCGGGCTTGGAGACGGTCGACTTCTTGACCTTGCCGGACTCGTGGCCCTTGAAGACTGTAAAGGTGACCATGTTGGCTGTGTTGTATTGGGGATGTGGGCTTGCCGTGGTGTGTATGGCGGAGGGTAGGTATAGGTAATTAGGATGATGTGTCTCAGTCCTGTGTCTGAAATTCTCTTCCACCTAGCTCCGGCCGTCAAGCTGCGCACACTCTTTTTATAGAGCGAGCTTGGCCATATTTTTTTCTTTCTCGGCCGCGCGAAATAATCAGCAACTGGAGCGGCATGCTGTATGACGTTGCGTACACAAGAGCTGCATGCGGCGCAGGGATCCGACAGAGCCGCAAAGACGCGAGCCGAGGTGCAGATCGTACAGGGACGGCAGTCTATGACGCTGCGGGCGCAACGGCGAGGCCCACACAAGCTGTCAGTTTGCCTGTGCGTGCGGGTTGTATTCCGCTGCGGAATGCTTGTCCTTGCGGCGTCGTCATCGGGGAGAGACGCTGTATTGCAACGGTACACTTAGTCATGATGATGTACAAGTCATGGATGATTCCAGCCGCCAGGTGCCCACAGAAGTGCTTTTGTGCAGGTGTCCGAGCTTCGATCGTTCTTGCCCACTCTACAATCCTGATGGGGGACTGCCGCGGTCGTGCTACGACTGCCTCGGAGCTGTCGACCGCTTAGTCACCCCACACCCTATTGGTTGACAATCTCGTGCTCCTACTAAGCACCCTCCGTATAGCTGAGGATGGGACGCTTTTCTTCTTCATGTTGGCCATTTCGCACGTGGTGCAATCGCAAGCTCCGTGACTGCTGCCATAACCGATACCTGGCAACAGCATCCGGCATTTCCCGGTCTCATGTGTCCTGTATTCCATCATCATGAGGGACCACCTCGGTCTTCTGAAGGTCTCTCAGGTCGGCCGGCTCGTCCTCGGCTTCCTCACTATTCTCGATGCAATCTCTCACCATAATCATGGCGTGGCCCGCGCTGGCCTGAGCAACCCATGGCCGCCCGAGGTCTACAATACCCCGATGAGCGTCTATTTCGGCTACGTTGTTGAAGAGGCTGAGCAGGACCTCGCAGACTATGCAGAGTGCCGACATAATCTGCGACATCCCGACACCAGCCCACTTGCCGACCACTGGGAGTGCGAGCGCTTGTATGTCCCCGACAGAGTGAGTCTGGCTTGGTCCTTCCTAAGAGCGATACAAACGAGCGGCCAGGAGATTGGCTCGCCGTGTTCATCGTCGCTTCCTTAGTATGCCACAAAGGTTCCCCTGACTAACAGATTACCGCGGGCCATGACTCTCTGCAGAGCGTGATACAACAGCTCAAACAAATCAACGCAATCTTGACCATCCAGCTGCTTCCAGAAAACGTAGCCAGAAACACAGATGCTATCAGGAAGCACGGCACTGGAGACCTGTTTGTCCCGCGGAGCTACATTGAAGAGGAGCTCGCAATCTACGACAACATGGACGGGTTCGTGAGCATCATTGGCAGGCTCCGCAGGCAGCGCTCATGGACCACGCATGCTGAGATTTATCCCCTCATCATCGACGTGCGGGATCTTTGGTCGCGGTGCCGCGACCAGGACCGCGGTTCTGTTCCTCTCTCTAATCCCCAGACCAACATCGCAAGCTCTGATGCCTCCGCGCGAGCCCGTCCGCTTTCGCCCATCACGCGGCCGGGCCAGGTGTGCAACTTTCTTGAGTACCAGGAGCTCAAATACCTCGACGTGTACAACGACACGGGCATGGCCCTCATTACACTGCGCGGCGAGCGCGTGGCGCGCCATCTCGACGACGTAATCACCGCCTTCCGCGCACAACCGCCCGTTTGGCCCACGCTGCCCGCTACCATGGACTTCTGCCCTTCGTCGGACCTGCCGTTGCTAAGGCAGCACCGGCTCGCGGACATGTTTTCGCTAGTCTGCCCACACGACGCCGATTTACAAGAGCGGTATTGCGGACTCGAGAAAGGCAATGACACGGTCAAGAGCACCCCCCACACGATGGCTGCCAGTCATTGCGGGAGAGATAGTGGCGACGAGGATCCGATGAGAAGAAGCGGAAGTGGACCGGTTGTGCTCCGGCGCGTGGCGAAGTTGCACAGCCTGGTGTCTGATCACGAGGCGCTACTTTACCTGCATATTGACCCGCACCGCGACATGATCGGGTGGGACGCGAAGTTAAGATATCAGACTGGGCGGGCGTGGGGTACGAAGCCGGCCGTGCCGTTGAAGCTGCGCTTACAGAGCGCTGAAGGGTGACAGATAGGGGTAACATGATTGGAGAGGTCAGAGGTCTAGCCGTCCGAAGATCATTTTGTTCTAGAAAGTGGCACACAGGAGAAGCTATCGTAGATGAGCTCTTCGCAGGTCGTATCAGTCTATACCAAAGGCTGACCGCACAAACTACCTGTCCCGAATCTCCATTTTAAGACACGAAGAGACTTTTCCACGAGAAACTAGGCTCTGGCTAACGCGGCCTGTTCGGGCCCCAAGAACCACGCGGCCGAGAAGAACACGAGGTTGAAAAGATACAGTTTCTGTCCAGTAGTGAATCGCGGATAGTGAGATTCCGGTTCCACATCCTCCAGCTCAGATCCCGCGTTTGTCCAGCAAATCTACCACTAATGCCAACGCTTTCTTTCATGTCCCAGTTGGAGTAAGGTTTCGACTGTTGCGGTAGTGTTCGAGGGCTGTGACAACAGCGTCGGCGCCAGTGAAGGTGCCTTTGAGGATAGTGTCCGTGATATATGACTGGAAGCCAGCGTCTCGTAGTCGCCCAGGAACAAGATGACATCAACCTTGTATTTATTTTCTATACTTGGCCTCCATGTAATCTTTACGATATAAAACGCCTCACAGAATTGCAAAAAACCTACAAATCCGGCGTCTCGTGTCATTCTCAGTCTGCCCAGAACCTGTCCGGCTGGTCGAGACCCATGGGTTTGTAGTTGTGTGAATGCCGACGAAGGACATCAGAGGGATATCAGCTTCTATACCCGATTTACTGTGCTAGCTTTCATTTTTCGTCGGGCCGCTAGTACTGGCCCATGCAGAGACAGTGGCTTCAGTATATTATGTGTAGTGTGACTCTTGTAGCTGCCATGTCTCTGAAACCTTGGACTCCCTCGTCCGCTGACCGGCTGGGGTGCAATGAGACAAGCCATTCGCAGCGGGGACTCAAGCTGCCTATATCGCGGCGCGTCGGCTTGTCCTATGCGCCGTCGTGCTCGCGGCCTCTGCGGCTGCTATTTTGCAGATTAGGCTTACTCGTTTGCCTTAGCGGTGGCAACAGCTCGCACGGCTCGTGTGTTTGCCCTCTGCGATGCGACCAGGCTTCTCCGACATTCCGTTCAGATTTGTTCTCGAGGCCGTTCTTTTATGGCGAATAGAACTCGCCTTGTAATCCCCTCTCGCTTGATGTGCTGGCGGCTCGCCGTAAGCTTCGAGTGCGCCTGGGGTTAAATGTGTGCATCAAGAAGGGGCGAGAATACCGCAGAGCCAGTGTGCGGTGGCGTTTGTCGTCTCGAGGACAGGCTCTCCCTGCTTCGTTCCGACAGTCGTTTCTGTGTACGTTTCATGTTTTTCTCCCTTTTCAAAAGGTGGTGGTGGTGGTGGTGGTGATATGATATTGGCCATGCTCCTTTGGCCGTGGTTCGTACAATAGCGGGCACGCTGGCCTTATAGCGGCCGACTAAGCAGTCTGGAAATAAAAACAAAAACAACGATCTTATCCTAGTGGTAAAATGCCCCAAGTTATGAGCCTGGGAGTATCGAGCCTCCGCTCTCGTGGCCTAGGTTCGATGTTCGCGGCCCCTGCTTTCGTGCTTAGCTTCTTGCTCTAAGGAGGGGGATCCGTTGTGTGAAATAATTATTATCAGTGCTTTTCTTTTTTCTTTTCTCTCTGTCATGTCTCTGGGTAGCCGTAATTCTGCAGGATATTTCGTATTGGATCGTCTCGACATGTCTTGGCTTGGTGTTTACGTTTGAATCTGTCTAGAGCTCTAGATTTTTGGGGGGTTTTCCAGGGCTGGCGGGCGCTGCCACTCGATCTAATGTAGTCTAGGAGCCTCGCGCGTAACTAGGTGCTTGGATCAACTGTGAGACATCCTGACCCTGCGGAAGTTTGGACACTGCAAGTGTTGCAGGAGGCCACAGTCGAGAAAACCGCGCGTGGATACAGGCCAAGCGTGCGATACTGCAACGTCAAACGAGTAGTTGTGATTTATAACCAGTTGGGCAGTGTGGAAAGCATGCAGATGTGCAGACGGCGTGTTTCTCAAGCACGCCCGCCCTCAGCAAACGCGAGCTCTTGCGAACCAATGCGCAAAGGAAGTGGCAAACTTTCTGTTCTGCTTGTGTATACTCCCGAGGTCACGTGGCTCCAGACAGGGAGCAAAACACGTCTGTCTCTCAACTTGGACACATGTGGTTTATCAAACCACGCTAATTGCACCACCGCGACAACATCTTCTACAGCGCTTACCTCTCCCCCATGCCTGCAGTGTGAAGAGACTTCACCAAGCTCGTCGTCCTACGGGCGCGCGCGGTTGTAGAACCGTTTTACCTACCTACTTCCTAGCACCAACGAGTACGACCACTATCGCCGTTCACAATTCCCAGTACTCCTCACTAGGCGACGCGGACGCAACCGGCGCGAAGAACAATAATCATGTACGATTCATCGCCCTGAAGAGCCATGCTCTTATGGCTACCTCCGTCGCTGGTGCTAAAGGCAACAGCCTTGATATTCGTCCGTAACGCGCCATCAGGGCATAAATGGTGCCGTTGCTTCAGCATGCTTACAATATTAGGAGCGCGGCTGCTATGTCGACAACAACACGCCGTGCCACCTTCGCCAGCGTGTGAGAGAGCGAGCCTTGACCTTCGCCAGCGCATGCCAGGTCCTTCGTCAGACATGGCTTCAGAGTATGCAGCGACACGGCCCTGTCATTCTCATATGGTAGTGGCTTTCGATCTACTCTCCTGAGTCTGGAATACCAAGGCTGTGCTCGCGCGCGGTTTGCTTCGTCTGCTAAATGATCTACTCGTGCTACCTACTTTACGCAGTATCAGCGAAGACCATCTAAACAGGACCAGAGACTAAAAACATGTCTTCAGCCTAAGGAGGATCTGGGGGGCTGGGGATGTCATCCAAGCATTGTGCTTAGGGCTGTGCCTTCCTTGAGTGAAAGGCCATTACTTCTCTTGTCTACTTAGCCCAAAGTATATACTATTCCCTACAACAAAAGTAAAATCCCTCGACTGGACTCTAGCTTTGGGTCGTTCAGCTACCATGCCTGGCTAACACCTGCTCTTTTCACTCCTGTAGAGCCTCGACCCTCAGTACCGTCACCGCCGACAACTTCATGCATCGCAGCAGTCAGAACCTACCCAATGAAATGCCGACTTGAAGCCGATGGAAAACCACCAATGCTTTCACACGATACAAGAACCATCCAAGTGCGCGAAAAAAAAAATATACATCCTGACGCAATATTGGCGGAAAACGATAAGGGCCAGTGTGGGATAATATCTACTCCATGGCCTGGCGTAGGACTCGGGGCATGTGGCAAAACTTCTTAGCCATACGAAGGATAGACATTGCCACGCCATTGGCCCGGGTGGGGGGGGACTATACACTCGCACGCAAGAGGTTCATAATCGGCATGGCGACGTCCTCGTGTTCAAGCGGCTCTACAACAGTCCGCATCCCCTTTCCGTGGCAATCGTCGGCGAGTCTGTTGACAGCGCATGGGCCATTTCCCATCACAGTGCTGGTACGAACACAACAAGTAGTGTCCGAGTTTCGTTGTTATGCGTGCGATGAGAGCGAGGACGACCCCCTTACCCACCTTGACAGGTAAATGAAGGGGAAGGTACTGGAAAGTAGAAGGCTAAAACCTGAAGAGATAAGAGTAAAGGGCAAAGAAAAATCGATTCGACATGGCGGGCAGGGACCCAGCACAATAGGATAGCAATAGTGTCTAAGAAGGAGGGAAAGAGCAGAAGAAGAGACAGTATCACTATTCTGCTACGGCAGCTGGACAAGCACAAAGCACGAAAGTAGGAGGAGACCCAGAGAACAAGAATATCTTGGAACATGTTTGTAATAGTACAGACCGCCCGGTGCAGAATAAAGCGTAGAGAGTCCTGCATGATAGTCTGCATGATAGCATCCATTCGTCAGGCAGCACCGCTGTCTGGACATGCTCTGGGGTGGGTCTCGGCGCATTGGGAAGACGCCCAATATGACTACTCTCCGACGACGGCTGCGTTCGTAGACTTGTCCAATGCAGGCTTCGGGAAGATGCTCGGCAAAGAGGACCTCGTCGACCCCGGGGCTAGTACTGGTGGGTGTTTCGTGTGGGGATCTGGACGAGTATAGATCGGAGACCGACAGCGAACAATGGCAGCAGAAGCCGGTGATTCATGGAGGAGGATGCAAGATTGACCGTGTGTGATGGGAGTCGCTGGGAATGGAATCCCCGTTTTAAAAAAAAGCACACCCTAGACTTTGCCCGACTACGGATACCCCTGGAATCGGCGTGGTGCCCCGTACATAGGCCAAGCACCAAGGGTACACTGTAGCTAGCTGGAAAGTTGAGCTCGAGGGAATTCCAGATCCGATACTGTGTCTGTAGCACACGGCACCGCCGTGGGGATGGGAGATGATCGGGTATTCTCGCAGGAGGACACGATGGTGGAGAAACAGGCGGATCGCCACGGCTTGCACGGATGGACTGTGCTCTTTGCCTGGTTGAACCCTGAGCTTGGGACCCAGAGTTTCAGTCGGCGTGTGGCCACTGAGCAGGCAGGAGAGGATCGAGGAGTGTGAAGGAGTCAAGGAGTGTGCAGATCTGCAGCGACAGTCCCTCTCTTTCCCTCTTTGCTGGCCTCCCCCGAAACAGCCTAGCGCAGGCTGTGCACCCCCCCTCCCCTAAACTTCGAGCCCGTCAGCCAGCTGAGGCTCCCTCTCCTTAGACTCCTCCTGCTCGTCTTCAGCCCATCGTCACTCGCGCTTGCAGTCCCCTCAGACACCGCTGCCCGCACCTCGAGCGGCGTCTGCCTTTTCCCGTATCTGCTCCACCTTCCTCGACTCGACTTGTTCACCATCCTTCAAGAACATCCCATCCTTTTCCTCCTCCTCCTACTCCCTTCCCATCGTGTCAAAGCACCGGCCAGCCCACGATCACGGCCCACGGCCCCTTTTCTGCAACCACAAGCAAGCGTATCTGCTGTTGGCATTCGGCAGCATTCGACAACAACCTCGACGACTCCCAATCGCGGGCCAATTCCATCCCCCGAAAAACACCACCACCCGCCCCGAACCATCTTTTACCACCAGCCCATCATGCTTCGACTTGCACGATCCCCTACGGCCCTAGTCCTCGTCTCTCTCATCTCCAGTGTCATCGCAGGCCCAGCCCGCGCGGAATGCCTCGTCGCCCGTAGCGACCAGCTCGCCGCTCTGTCTTCGTGCGGTGACACTGCTCTTCTCAGCACCTGTCTCTCCAGTGTCCCCGAGCTTGCCACCCTCGATGCTGTCAAGTCGTGCTTCCTGGGAGCCGGTTGCTCCGCCGACGATGCTGCCATCGAGGCTGGCTTCGTTCTCAAGCAGTGCGAGCAGGGCCTCGACGGTGCTGAGCTCCGCCTTAGAGGCGCCATGGAGAGCATGCCTCGTAAGTTTTTCCTCGGCAAGCAAGCAAACAAAGCACAGGACGGGTTTGCTAATTAGAGACCGACCTACTTCCCACAGTCATCACCGACACCCCCAATGCCCTCAACGCCCGGCAGGCGGGCCACATCGGCTTCGTCCCGCCCCTTCAGTGCAGCACAGACACAACCTACACGGTCGACGCGTGCACATCCTCCGTCGTCGGCACCGTAACGAGCACGTCGTGCGGCCCGACTGCTCTGGTCACCCAGGTGTGCGACCGGGCCAACGTGTGCATGAAGGACACCAAGGGTCTCGACGTGTGCATGATGCGCAGGGACATGCCCACAACCGATGGCCTCATCGTCACCATTTTCCTGCTCGTCGTCTTTGTCATCGGCGTCGGTACCATGATCTTCCTCTGCTGCAAGGACGCCCGTGAGGTCAAGCGCATTCGCGCTCAGCACGAGGCCGCCCAGATGGTCAAGGACCAGAAGATGGCTGCCGCGTCTTCCGGCCCGGCCCCGAAGCTCCGCGCCCGCCCCTCCCACCCACGGCCAGGACCCCTTTGGCGATAGCGGCCACCCACAGCAGCAGCAGCACTAGTACGGCTACCCGCTCCAGGCTGTACAAGCCGGTCCTCCGCATCGCCCCTTCTCCTAGGAACTAGAAGCCGCTCCGCAAGTGACCACTCCTGCTCACGCTCCCGCTCCTCGTCGCCGCTTCTCGTAGGAGAGAGAAGAAGCCATGGCCGTGGCTGCACCGCAGGTGACTGCCCCTCAGCAGGTCTACTACAACCCAGCCACAACGCCCATTTGGGTCCAACAGTACTACGAACGGTACCATGCTTGTCGTCCGCAGCAGTACTGAACCGAGGCCGACAAAAAATGCAGCGCCTCTTTTTTCTTCTTTCGCCCTTGGCTGCGGAGGAAATGGTTAGAAACCTCGCGTGTTTTGGTGTCAAATGGTTCACATATCATGGCGTCCGCTTTTGCAAATGGATAAATCTCATGAAGGGGGGCGTTTTTATGTAGATGACTGGAAAGAAAAGGACAGTATGCGTATGTCCACATAGAGAAAGAGAGAGACATGTCTGGATTTGATCACTCTGTAGGGTAACAATCAAGAGCCCGTTGGAGGGCCTCTATATCTGCACCCGGTTTTACATGCGATTTTTCTGCTGTGTGCCCTGAGACTTCCTCCCCTTGGCCGTGGTCGTTGCAGACGGGCACCTGCAGAATCGTGTGCTGCCTGATGTCCAGGGTCCATGCGTGCTCGCCACTGCCAGACCAGAACGCTGGCTCGCGAGATAGATCATGCCCGGATCTGCCGGGCGCTCTTCTGGTTGCAATCATGATGGGTTGCTGCATGCTCCCCCAGCACACCTCGGCCCTGGGGGCCCCAAGCAGTACAAGCGACCTCTGAGCGACGTGACATGAAAGCCCCTGGCACTCATGCTCCGATGTCAAGAAGGTTTGCCGACTGTAGTGTTTGGTTCACAGAGCAAGAAATTTCCATTTTGTTCCCCCCTAGTCCGAGACGCCAGCGCTCCTAAACGAATATCACACAAACTTTTGTCCCCCAATCCCCAAAAGACCAGCGGCCCCAAAGGCCGCATTCTCACAAAGTTTTCCAAGTCCAGTCGCCCATCATTATCAAGTCTTGACTACTCACTATGCGAGGGCCACGAACCCTTTCGACGTGCAGGCCGCATTAAGAGCTCAGAAGGTCCCTGACACTCATTCCCCTGGCTGTGTTTGTGCTGAACGACGTGCCGCGACGGTCGGCGTTGAGCATCAGCAAGGCCGCTGTGGCCTCGTGGTCCTCTTGCTGTGGCATCAACGCGGGGCTCGTAAGGGCCGAGTGCGAGAAGGAGCCAATGCTGGCGGCGTAGTCTTGACCGGCGCCCTGCCCGCGGAACATGGGCGACGTCAAGCTCGACGATACGCTGTAGTGGCGGCGGTCGGCGGTCGAGATGGACGAGTACGACTGCTGCCGTTGCCGTGCGTCTTGTGCGACGAGGGCGGGGGAGACGGACGGCTGACGGGACCTGGCGGTGTCGTACTGGAGGAAAGTCGGCGATCTGCTGCTGGTGTTGTTGGTGGTGCTCAGGGGAGTGGAGCTAGCTCCAGTCATCTCGACATCTTCCTGGACTTCGACTTCCGGGACGTCTTCTTCCTCCTCTTCCTCGTCAAACTGGTCCCTGTCCATTGGGGCCGAGGGTCTAAAGTCTGCAGGCGCGGGGAGTGACGCCTGGGTATCGCACTGAGTCTTGAGCGTCGCTACACAGTCCTCCAGATACCGAACATATTCTATCGACGCCTAGCCTCATGTGTCAGTGCCTACGCTTCAACAAGAATCGTCCTGATGGCGACGGCGACGTACCTGTAGTATGGCGAGCTTGTGCATGTCTCCGGTGCAAGCAGGAATCAAGTCCTTGAGAACGCCAAACTCTTCGTTCATCTTGGACCTCCTTCGCCGTTCAATAAGGCTGTGTGCCGTCTTCCGTGCGATTTTCCTTCCCGCCGCACTCGTAGTGGATGGTTGTTTCTTCTTGGACCCGGGCTCGGGGGCGGTGTTCTTTGTCACAATAGTTGGACCGCTAGCCTTCGTCTTTGCTGATGCTGCCATCTCGCCAGGCTCGGCTTGTGCCTGTACTTGGGGTTTCATCTGGATGATCTTGCGGGACCTTGTGGGTGGCGGCGGCAGAGCAAATGTCTCCTTGTGCTGTTGGGCTGTGGATGATCGCCTTCGCGCCTTGACGGCCTCGCTCGGCTGCACTGGATACGGGGCCTTGGGGGAGACCGAGGAAGGCGATGTCGGGTCGGCAGAATCGGCAGATGGTTGTGTTGTGCGGGAGCCAGAGTTGCTGCCAGGAATTGCCGAGGGAGGGAGCTCGAACGCCATGTGGAGGTGTGGAAGGTCTTTGCTGTTGTCCTGCCCCTTGATCTCGGACGAGGAGCCCGGTGTCAAGGGCATTGCAGGCCGCGGCATGATTGCTGGAGGTACTTTGCCTGGTGACTGTGGCCCCTCTGAGGTTCTGATGGTTTTGACACAAGTGCCGGTGCAAAGCGGCGTCCGAGTGAGTAGTCACGTGAGCGCTCGCTTCGGTGTCCTAGTGATGCGTGTTGCGACAGGCGTGCAGGGACAAGACGTCTCGCTTGAGGTTGAGCTTATCAAAGACGGCAGGAGTGGCACTGGTAAGGACAAGAACCGAGTACGCTCGAGAAACGAATCAAGTGGCTGTCGAGTGGCTGACGAGGGTGTTTGTTGGGGACGATGCGGAGGGAGAAGAGGTGATGTTGCTGCTCCTGCTCCTGCTCCTGCTCCGGCTCCAGGCTGCTGCGACGGCAGAGAACCTGGAGGGCGCTCCTGCCCTGGAGTCGAGGCACGCGAGCAGGTCTAGAGCCGACATTGGCCTGTGGTTGTCTGTCGCCGGCTGCGCGCCAATCACAGCGGCGGATGCGAGAACGTGGCCAGGCGGGTGTCTGCCACCCAGAACCCTGGAAGCCGCAACCCAGTAAGGCGGGGCGCAGCGCTCCTGCCCGCACATTGCGCTATCGCGGGCCCTCATTGGCCATCTCCACCCCGGCTGCCCTCGTGCTCTTTTGCGTCATTCTGGCAACTGGACCTCCCGCCATGCAATCCTCCTTGCTCACATCGCCTCGACGCTGAGCCACATCTGCCACCAAACACATGTCAGCACGCGCACGTGCTCGACTTCCGTGGTCGACAAGACACTTGCTCCGGGGCCCACTCCAACCATCCCGTCTTCATCGAGGGCACGTGTCAGGGGTCTTCAGTGTCAAGCTTGTCAGTGCTCAAGAGTCCTCTCGGGCTGTCTCTGGAATTCAAACACGTCTGCGATCAGTTCTACGTGTCAAGAACCGCAGTACTTCAGCAGAGTTCCCCGGCCGTGATTATCTGTGCGTCCTCATGAGTGATTCTGTCGCCGCGATCCTGCTTTTGTCTCAAGCTCGGGCCAAGGCTTCAGCTCCTACAGTTTGCTACAGCCCGACGGCCGTTGCTAACAACTATAAGCTCCGCAAGTTAGTAGCCAACATACAACTAGCCAAGATCGGATTTGTCCATTCCGGCTCTATTATTGTTTCTAACACCCCTACATACTAGCAAAAGAAGAAAAGGCCGAATACAGACTATGCCCAACTGCTGTCATCCTCTCGTGCGCTGTCCAGAATTAGTGGAAAATAAGTTATTGAACGCCATCCTTGACAAAGGGGAGGAACCAGTCTTTGAATTTCAGCCTATCGCCCGTTTTGTGGCGAAGAAAAGGTAAAGTACGTACCCGTGAGCTCTCTATGCCGAGGCAGCACGTCCGAGGTCTATTCGAGGGCTTACTATTCGACCTCCGAGATCACCAATTCTTACTTTTTTCTCTTGAATTTTTATATCCTCTCTATAGAAAAAAGGCATCAACGGAGACCTCTAGAGCCATCCATTCCATGTTCCTCATAACACTATATTGCATAACTAATCCAAGTTTGTCACACATTTCTTGTGATTGATGGCAAATAACCGAACCCCTCAGATCATCCACGACATGACCTGCAAGTCAACATTGGTTGTTTTCCCGTAATGGTCCACTGCGGATATGCCATCAGGCCCCATCGCTCAGCAGCCTGGATTCCCATCTTAATTCTTCGCTCTGAGCCGGATGAGCTGGACGAACACGGCTCGGACGCTGCTCAAGGCTAGCCCGCCCTGCGCTATTCGCACTTAAAAGCATGGAAGTCATGATACTGCTTTGCTAGTGCATGAATATTCGTGTTTGACTTAGAGCCTTGCCCTGCGATGCTAATGAGCTTCTTTCTAAAACACGAGGTATATTCCTAGATAGCTCAACTATTGACTTGCCGCCCGCGAGTGTTCTCCGTCTCGACTATTGGCCGAAGACGACGCGCAGTAAACGATAGCTAGCGAGACGTACATTAGAGTAGTTCAGAATAAGAAAGACCTTGCAGACAATACTGATTAACTAGCCGAAAGCCGCAAATTTCAAATAGTGTGCACTGGTTTGCCACGTACGCCATACTGCTGCGCAAGCAACATATGGTGATTCCTCGTAAGCCGAGTTGAGAAAAGATCCACAAGTGTGACTGCCAACGAAGCTTGATTGGAACCAAGATCGGTTGCAGCAAAAGAGTCCGACTTTGCAGGAGGAAGTACCGGCCGCCACCAGCCGCTCGATGCTCCTCTCGTGCTCCGAGTACAAGTGCGCCGCCTGCTCTGCGACACTTGGGAACATCGGCCACCTTCCCCTCTTTTTGCAGACATATCAAACACAACAAGCACATATCCCTTAGCACATCGCCCAGCATGTCCTTCAAAGCCGAGTTTGGACAAATTCAGTGCAGAGTGGACAGCCAAGCTCTCAGGCAAGACCCTTACCGATGCTAACCACAGCGAGACGGCAAGCTACCGCGTCTCCGGTGTCCCTCGCCTCATCGCCTCACCATGTGATACCTAATATTACCCATGACTGACGCGACTCGCCGCCTCTTAAGAACTTCTGCTTCAAGGATCTTCCCGAGCCGCACCGCATTCTCCCACCGGGTTACCCATTCACTAAGGACTTTAGGCCCGAACGCCTGCGCGTTCCTCCAGGAGGATGGCACGGTTAAGGAGGTTGCGCACCACTAGGGTGGGCAGAGTAGCCAGTGAAAGGCCGAATATTATGTAGTCTGCATAGCATAAATGGAGATTGTTGATCTTGAACAGAAGCTAGACATCCGTTGTTAGCCATATCTGCCTGAAGAGCTTACGCCAGGAATGCTCCGTCATGCCCCTCCTATCATATCCCGGTTTCTCCATACTGTTAAGCGTGTAGGGATGATCAAGTTCGATGCACAAACAGCTCTATGAATGGTGCGGTCTTCTTCTCGACACTCGGTCATTTTGAAGTCGCCAGCTGCACAAGGCTGTGCATGCCAAGACCTGCGCCGGTCTCATCTATAGAGATCAGGTAGTAGTTTCGAGGTAAGGGGAGGTTATCCTCGAAAGCCTGTCCCATGGAGTCTTCATAAGTGTTGCTGGCACGAGTATGGTTGCCATTTCGACTCAAGGTGCGATCAGACGGCTGTATTAATGATTGTGGAATTGCCTCGTGGTCGAAAAAGCTCATGAGGGCTAGCAGATCGACTGCTGAAGGACGCTCTGATCGAGGCTCGTGGTGCTCGCTGTTGAATAGAAGATCTTGCTTAACTGATAGCTAGAGGCATATATTTAAGAGCTTTGACTAACGTCGTACTATTCTCTGTATTGTTGTTTCTCGTCGTTACTACTGGTGCCGCGCCCCGCTAGTTGGGTGCACCATTCTGGTTGACCTACTCTCTCCACTTTTCGGGCAGTTAATTAAGGTATTCCCACTTTGGCGGGTACCTTAATTCATGTTGTCCCGAAGCCGACTCCCCATCCCCACACGCGGCATGGATGGTGCTGTACTGTTGTTCCGAGATCGATTCCGCACCAGTCCGAACCTAAGTCCCCTGAGTCGTGTCCACGCCTCACAACGGACGTGGTCCGGAGGGGCGCGGGAGACGGTGGCATGGATTGTGCTCTGCTGTTGTTCCGCGATTCCGCACCAGGCTGAACAGGAGTCCCCTAGATCGTGCCTACGTCTCGCAACGGACGTTGCCCGGTAGATGCGGGACATGAATGGTGTGAGGGTCGACTTAGGACGCGGAATGTCTGGCGCGCCCGGAGCTACCGCTTCAAGCATGACTCGTTCCTGAACAGGCATCGTACCTACCCCCTTGGCATCGGGTTGATATTCCACCCATTTCGCGACGGCGCTGCGAATGCGATGCACTGATGACCTCGCTGATGTTAGTGCGGATTACTTCCGCGCTCTTCGGGCACCCCGGTTCTTGGAACGGTAGGGCATGCCCTGTGGTCCAGCTGAACGTTAAGAGGAATTGCGGTAGTGTAATTGTCTATATAAACAGCTGGTGATAAAGTCATCATCTGCCTCCCTTTGTACCACAATTCATCCATCCCATCGACTCAAACTTTCTCACATTATCCAACATTCCACTTCTCTCGCTACCCTCTCGCTACCTAGCTGGCATACGCAAGGCACAATGGTAGACAACTCTCCGGTAAAGTCTGACTGGCGAGAGCTGGTCGCCAACCACCAGAAACTGCAGAAGAGCAGAATCCCCCAAGAGTGGCATCTCAGCAAGAGCCAGATCGCAGAGCTCACCCAAGCCAGCAGCGCAAAGTCTGGCGTCGATCTCATCACCACCAAGGCAGCACAGCGGGCCAATCTCTTATCGGCCAAGGAAATCGAAATCACCGAGTCATTTACGGCAACGGAGCTGCTTTCCCAGCTGGCTACTGGCCAGCTCAGCTCGGTCGACGTAACGACTGCATTCTGCAAGAGGGCTGCCATCGCCCAGCAGCTGGTTAGTATCCCATCAAGAGATATGACTACCATGTGGTTAGACAAACAAGCTAACGTGTATAATGGTAGACATCATGTCTTACCGAGATTTTCTTCACAGAAGCGATCCAGAGAGCCCAGGAACTCGATGAGCTGTTCAAGTCGGAAGGCAAGGTTATGGGTCCCCTGCATGGACTGCCTATCAGCCTGAAGGTACGTATCAAATGGTTACTCTGAGCGACTTCGCTCTAGCCGTTCGAGCTAACGTTTCCGCTATGAAACACTAGGACTCATTCATAGTTGGTGGCTTCCATGCGACGGTTGGGTTCTCAGAGTTTCTCCGAAGTCCACCTCCCAAGGAACAGTCCGCTCTGGTGAATCTGCTGCAACAGGCTGGCGCTGTCCTTTACTGCAAGACGAATGTTCCACAGACGATGATGGTATGTTTCGTAATCATAATACACACTGGAAGTTTCTTTACTGAATCTCTATAACACAGACTGCTGACCCTGAGAACAATATCTACGGGCGGTCACTTAACCCCCATAATTCGTTGCTCACAGCGGGCGGCTCAACGGGTGGTGAGGCCTCGCTCCTCGCGTTCCGTGGTTCTCCTCTCGGCGTCGGCACCGACATTGCAGGCTCTATCCGCATCCCCTCGCTCTGCTGCGGCATTTATGGCTTCAAACCTACCGTGAACCGTGTTCCCTTTGGTGGCCAAGTCTATACCCCGTTCCCACGTTATCGTATGCCTGAGGGCATCATGCCGTCAGCAGGACCGATGGGCCACTCTGTTGCCGACCTGGAGACGTTCATGCAGGTAGTTACTGCTCAGAACCCCTGGAGGTACGACCCTTCCTGCGTCCAGATCCCGTGGAACAGCACCGTCGGGCATTCATCTTCACGGCCGCTACGAATTGGCGTCCCGCCAGAAGATGGCGAGTACAAACTCCACCCGCCGATGCGGAGAGCTATAAACAACGCAGTGGCCAAGCTTGATGAAGCCGGCCACACTATTATCCACCTTGCCGAGGATGACTCGCGAGGCTTTGGCCTGGCCGCGCGAATCGCCTGGGCGTGCTACTACGCGGGCCAGCCGAGCACCGCGGAACTCGAGCGGGAAATGGGCGAGCCGCTCATCAGCTCCCTGGTCAAGGCGCCGCACCCGTTCACCAAGTATCCTTCGCCGGTCACGAAGGAGATGAGCCTGCAGGAGACTGCCAGCAAGCTAGGCTTGGCTATGCAGGAGTATGCTGGCAGCTGGCATAGGACATGGGTGCAGAACGATCTCGACATTGTTCTCGTACCCGGAGGCCAGCACACGACAGTGCCCTACGACGAGCACGGTCTGCCTGGGTACACGTGCGCCTGGAATGTGGTCGATGTGAGTGTTCTGGAGATTTCACGACGTTTTGCTTCTGCTACATGAATCGCTAATTGTGCTTAGTACCCTGCTTGCTTCATACCCTACGGCAGAGCATCAGCAAAGAGCGATCCAGACTTCGTCGCCGGCACTGCAGCCTTTGACCCAGACTGTAAGTACATAAACTAGAGGAAACATGGGTTCAAAAACGTTCCAGAACAAGCTGACTCGAATTGATACACAGACAAGCCCGATGTCATCGATGGCGCACACTGTGGCGTGCAGGTCATCGCGCCACGGTTCCAAGACGAGCAGTGCCTTGCTGCTGCCAAGATCGTGGATGCAGTACTCAACTCTTAGTGAGCCCATTGAAAGACCTGGCGCTTTCATGCGCGAGATGGTAATCGATGAAATTGAGTCTGTCTACTTCTCTTCTGAGGAACTGCGGAGGCGCTTTGTTGGAAATCGTCTAGTCATGTACTGCATACGTTTTACAATGGTTGCTGTACTTGTGAGCATACTGTTTATTTCAATTGGATGCAATCAAGCCACTTTGTCATGTGGATATCATAATATCTACCTTGAGATACTGTACGAAGTTGGTCACCGGTTCTAAGCGTGCATTACTGAGCCCAGCCTGAGTTTCCCGAAGCGGTCCCAAATGCGATCCACATTTGCCGCCTGCTACATCGAGAATAGTGTGTGGTTCGATCCACTCGCTACTTCCGAGTATAAGATGTACGGCAATGTCCATTCGCCCATCCGGATCTGACGAGCACATCAACACCCACCTATCCATCTGCGACCAACACTTGTCTGCAGCCACAAGAACAAGAAACCAAGTACATTTTGCCCCAACACCGCGCTCAGCATGCCTCTCGTCACCCCTCAAAACAACTCGGACAACCCCACGGAGCTGTGGGCGACCAAGCTCGTGGGCAAGACCCTTTCCGACGACAGCCACAGCGAGACGGTAAGGACCTCCCCTCCCTCCCCTCGCCCACCGTGCGACACCATCATGGCTGACGTGACTGATGCCACCCAGAATTTCTGCAAGAAGGACCTGCCCGAGAGCCACCGCATCATCCATCCCGGCAGCATGGTGACCATGGACTTCCGGCCGGACCGCCTGAACGTGCACGTAAAGGAGGACGGCACCGTCGCAAAGGTCACGCACTCGTAGTGAGGGTGGACCCGGACGCCGGGAGAGCAGACGGCATACGTCATACCTAGCGCCCTTGATTTACATAGCTTGTAATGGAATACTCGAATGATGATGCCTTCCTGCAGAGCCGCTGCTGGCCGCGTGCACTGCTGCCTGCCTGCCTACGCTACACCACCTGCCCGCCCGCCCGTGTCAGGCCTACGTCATCAAGGGTCGTCCCCCGCGTGGCCCACGTCCCCCGTCCACGCTACCATGTCCCAGTTTCCGACCAATATAAGACACTCCAATCTGGCTTGCACATGCCCCGAGAACATGCCTGGGCCTTGCTACTGATCAACCCCAATCTTCTCATCTACCTTAATTTTTCTTCAAAGACCGCCCGTTATGCCTCTCATCGACCCCGTCTCCACGGCAGGCGCTGAGGACCCCGCGCAGGTGTGGACCACAAAGCTGGTCGGCAAGACCGTCACCGATGACGACCACAGCGAAAGCGTAAGTCCCCCATAGACACACACTTCTGCCCTCAGCGCGCTCCTGGGAGACTTCGATTATGCCCCTCTCGAACATGTCTAACCACACGCATGGGGGAAACAGAACTTCTGTAAGAAGGACCTGCCCGAGGAGCACCGCGTCATCCGCCCGGGCCAGCCGACTACCAGGGACTTCAGGCCCAACCGCCTCAACGTCCACGTCACCGAGGAAGGCACCGTCACCCACGTCCAGCACGGTTGAACAGACATTAGGCCACTGAAACGGGGTAGTGAAATGAGCGGGAGCCGCCAGAGCAGCGTGAGACGAAACCGCCTGGAAGGTGTAAGAGGTGTAGCAATTAGCAAATCAATAGATACTGCGCCCAGGAGCCCTCGTGTTCTTGCCCTTTCTCCCCAGACTATAATCATGTGCGTATAGTCCGCGAGCGGCTATACCCGAGCGACTATACTCCCTGTCATGTTTGCTTGTTTGCTTCCCATGGACCACGCCCGGGCGGCGGCGGACACGATTCCAGTAGCCCACTCGCCACTCCTCCCGGACCACCCCGCCCGCTCCGCTCCGCCCCTCCCGGAGGCCCCACCAGCCAGCCGCCCGCCGATTGCTCTTATCGACTAGCGATAACGGGGTGAACCCCTCCAACAAGGCGCGCGCCTTTGTCTCATCGCCCGTCGCATTGTCTCCCCCAAAGCCACCCCGCCAAAGGCATGAAAGTCGCTTCACGCAATTCTCACGACACGAACGACGCGTCCCCGATCCACCCCTACAATCCCGACCCACGTCACCCAAAGAATTCTAAAATACACCGAGCCCAAGGACACACAGTACAAACCACATCAGCAACATACACATAAAGAGATAGACAGAAGAGACGGCTCAAGAGCTGTGCCCGTCGCCCAACATGTTTAAAAAAGAGTCAGTATTACCTTGCATATCCTGGGAACACTCGAATCCTCCTTCGGCGGCGGACGTCATCCTCGGAGCTCGGATGGAAGCAAAAACTCGCATCATGATTTGCAAAGATGCAAGCTTCAAACATGACACACACACACACACACACACACACACAGACCCCCGCGAGTCCCTCGCGCCTTTACCTGCAGAGCAAGACATACAGCCAGGCTAACATCCCGTCCCCCTTCTCTCTCTCTCTCGCAGTCTCCAAGCCTCGCCCAAGCAGAAGCTAAAGTCATCGGTCCAGCGCTCGCTCCGAAGCTCGCTGCTGGCCTCGTACCCGCTGCTCGAGCAGCACATTGAAGAGCTCATGCCGAAAAAGGGCTCCCTCGAGTCCATGAAGCTGCCGGACCGGTGCACCCTGTACGTCATGGACGGCCAACCCCTGTTCTTCCAGCACGACTCGTCCCCGAGCAGCAGCAGCACGCTGCTCCCGCACCTGAGGCTCGTCCACCGCTTCCCCGGGGCGTTCCCGAGCATACGCATCGACCGCGGCGCGATCCGCTTCGTCCTGTCGGGCGCGACCCTCATGGCCCCCGGGCTCACGAGCCCCGGCGGCAGGCTCCCGCGGGATAACGAGGGGGTCGTGCCGCCAGGGCCGGAGGACAAGCTGGACGAGGAAGAACGGTGGTCGCGCGAGCTGGAAAAGGGCGAGCCTGTCGTCATCAGGGCCGAGGGCAAGGCCGAGGCCTGCGCGGTGGGCCTGCTCGTCGCGGGCACGCGCGAGGTCAAGGACAAGGGCAAGGGCCCGGTCGTCGAGGAGGCACATTTCCTGGGTGACGGGCTGTGGAAGCTCGGGACTGACTAGGAGGCAGGCGTGTGTTGTTTGTGTTTGTACGGAAAGCGGGGGCGGTGGAGCCGGACGGTATGGGTAGGGAAGCACACAGCGAGGACGAGGTTGCAGGGTGGGCAACGGGCTTGTACAAATATCGTTGGATCTTTCGGAAAGTGTGCGGGGGACACGGTGGTTTTCATACACGGCGCATGCAAGACAACTGGCGAAAATGGGGTTGTCCAAGTCGTCTAGAAGACCCAAGGGAAGCATCATCACCAAAGAGTGAATAGCAAGCGAGGAACGAAAATCAAATTGCATAATAATAAGCCTACAGCAGAATGAAGCATGGGCTCCGGGCAGAATGCAGATCTATACCACTGCCTCTGCCTCTGCCTCGATGGGCCACTTTCGGTCACATTGCTCCCTGGCGTAGGTCGTGGAGGTTCTTCATCTTCTGTACCACGCGCTTTGCATCGGAAAGGTCGACAAGGGCCCACCGAGCACCACGGAAGAGCTTGAGAGTGACCCAGATGAGGAGGAACACGAAGACCTGTTTCCAAAGTTAGTAAGGTTGATGGTGTATAAGGCGCATGGATGCCAGTAGTCAGTGGGCTAACTGCGACTCGGCACGACCAAATCACAGGCTAGCAAATGACCCGAATGCATAGAAGCGCAGACGGGTAACGGCAGGACGGATTTCTTACAATGAGATAGCTTGAGAGAAACGGCTCAAGGTGAAAATTCAAAATATACGCAATGTTGCATACGACAAGCAGGAGGAGGCACCCGATGAGACCCATGTATGCGGTGAATGGTTGGCCATGGCTACGATAAGGATAGTCGTTGTCGGTGCGATTCCACCGCCGTACTTGAGAGACCTTGGCGAGCTCCAGGGCGTGTTGGTGACGTTTGATGCTTTAGATGTGTCAGAAAGAGCTTGAAAAAGACAGCCGGGACTGATGTCAACCAGGAGACCAGAAGCCGTGTATAATGCTTACCAGTAGTAGAACCTCAGAAAAGCCAGGCACTCGCAAGCCCATACAATGAAGACGCCAACAGTCCCCATATTGCCGAGAACCTCAACAAACTTTGTCGCAATCGCACCGCTCTTCGTTAGCCGACATGTGTACGACGACAAATTTCAAGACAATGTCGTCACTTACAATGCCAATAGCGCTAGCTGCGTCGTTGCTTTTCAGGTTGAGAAAAGGCACCCATACGAAAGCTAGTGAAGAAAATATCATGGCACGCATCGGGACCTTGTGGCGATTTGTCTTGCCAAACCAGGCCAGTACTCTCAATACGAGTGGCTGCCCAGGCCCCCTGTCCAGCCGGCTTGCCAAGCCAAACATGCTGCGTGATGCGACGTACAAGTTCGTCATGGCACATGTCAAAGCGGTAAAGAGAAGGAACGCGTTGAAGATTGTGCCGAGATGCGGGATTCCAGACTGCTCAGCAATGGCAACGAAAGCACTGCTAGTCCGATACTTCGGTTCCTGTTCCTCACAGGCATCGTCGATAGCCCAGCTGAAACGCGGCAATGAGCAATCGTTTCTGGAAATGTTGAGAGTGACAAGGACACCGCTCAAGGTGTAGGCGAAACAGACCAGCACGGGAATCCAGATCGAGGACCAGCGAACAGTCTTTCCAATCAACGAAGAGGCCTTGGCACGCTGGGACAAATCTGATGTAACCTGGTCAATATGTTTTGGCCATCGGACTTCCAGCGCGGAGGCAGCCACAATCTCAACTCCGACGTAGGCAAAGGCTACCGTGGAGATTGATAATCTGGAGTGCGAGTATCAGCAGAGGTCTGTACTGTGATAATGAGGAATCGACTGACAAGAGCGCGACAAACCAGTTCGGAGCCGCCTTCTTGTCGTACGATTCCAAGAGATTGGTCCAGTCTGGACAGACAAGTTAGCGTTTGAAGTCGAAAATACACAGTAGCTATAAGCCGTAGTGATAATGACGAGGACGAACTTACGAGACTCTTGAGCCCCAGGCGAGCCGCCGGCTGCTGTGGGTTAGCCTTTGGTTTCAGGATTACAATAGTACGGAAGTCACCTTTGCCACTGATCGCCACTAGAGTTACTATTATGATTGCGAGAAACGTGACCTTGAGGGTTCCGGTCAGGAGTTCAATCCATCCGTATATCTGCACCGTTTCATTAGCCGCAATTCAGCCGTGGTTAAACTCTTATGTCGCGACTTGCCTTGACTTCGAAGGTGTTCAATAATATCAGGACGATGGGTACGATCGAGAACATGACGATGCCATCTATGGTTTGGCTCGCTTCAGTCCAATAATGGACCTCGGCAGCAGCTGTTACAACTATAGCAGCAAATGAGACGGAATAGGTGAACCTGTATCATCGCGGAAGGTCAGCTAGGCTTCTTTTTTCTCTGAATGATATCGGCAAGACTTGACGGGACAACTTGTGAGGTAGCTGGAGACTTCTTACCAATACGTGATGCCTACTGCGATTCCTAGCTCGACGTCGACAAATTCACTGACATAGACGGAAAGCGCACCAGGTACAGGCCAGATGCACAGCATCTCGGTGATGCATTGCATGACAGCCCAAGCCAGAAGTCCAACCACAAGGAAAGCTATGAGGACGATAAGAGGACCTCCAAGATGGAGAATTTGACCACTCTTCCAGTAAAGACCCGTGCCGAGGGTTGCGTTGATTGTGATCATCTGCAACGCTTGTCAGACTGAACGGTAAGGCTAGGAAGCCGCGAAAACGACGAAGCTGGTCTCGTGTCGCAATACTCACAAAAAGATGACTGCCTCGAAGGTCGCGTTTCACGGTCCGGTCGGGATTCGGCAAAACGATGACCGTCTTGACATGGCCCGAACGGGTCGCAATGCCAGACAACTCATACTCTGGCGCAACAGAAGTGCTGGGCGTGTGCGTAGAGGTAGCTCCACTTGCCGACGATACATCTCTCCTGTGCGGCCCGGGGAGCAGGAAGCCATTGTTGATGGTTTCATGCGAGCTGACTGAACCGCGCGCGGGCCCGGCGCTGCTCGGCGACAACGAGAGCGCGTACTGACTGGGACTGTTGTTGGCGGCAAGCCTTTGTGGGACCTGCTCAGTGTTGATGGTAGCCGGGGATTCTGCGGGAGCTAGCTGAAACCTCGGCAGCCACTCAGGGAGCCAGTCGAAGGTTTGATGGTCATCGTCGTTGTCCTGCATTTCGGTCTATGACCGGCGGGACCGGGTCAGTGAGCTATGGAGATAGGACCGCTCATGTCATGGGTGCGAGTCAGACGAGAGTTGAAGAAGTGCAGTGGTTGGCGGCTCACAACGTTGTGTCAAGAAAGATCAGACGGAACTTGGGAGCATGCGAGCCTGCGAGCCTACGAGGCGCGAGCTGGAGTGGACTTGCCCTCCCTGCTCAGCCGCGTGCTGGGGTCTGCATGAGCAGGGCGAGTAGGGGTCGCAACCGATCGCATAGCCACTACGGATACCGAGCGGCGAGGCTCGCCGCGCTCCGCGCCCAGCAAGGCGGCTGGCAGCGGCTGGGGTGCTCAGGTGGGTGATGGTCGCGGCCGAGGCACAGCCTGGCTCAATGCGATCGTGCTCGAAGTGGAAGTGGAAGAAGCAGGCTGTTGCGTGGCAGGCAACGAGCGCGGCGGGGGCGAGTGCTGCAGGCTAGGCTGCGAGCCTGTGGCATCGATGTCGAGCAGAAATCGACACGAGACACGTCCAAGGGTTCCAAGGTATCCAACCTGGAAGGTATCTGGAAGGTATCTGGAAATGACGACGATGGCTTTGTCAGAACCACAGCGGCCAGCTGCTCTCCAGTCTGTCCCAAGGAAGTGGATCTTGGACCGCGAGGAAGGCACACAACCTTGACGCCCCCCATGAGCCTAAAATGCGGACCTCAGAGCTGCCAGATCTCCTCGACGGCGTCTCCCGCACAACCCGGAAGCCAAAGCACGCTCGTGCTCTTTCCCGGTGCCTGTGTTGCTGTGTCGCGGCCAGCGCGGAGTCATCGGCCAGGGCCACATCAGACGAGATCCAGACAAGCTTGGGTCGCCAGATCTTGTCCTGGTTTGGACCCTCTAATTACCACGGGCACGTGAAGCCCTCGATCTGGCAGGCGACAACATCATTGTGCATCATGTCAAGGCAGCACAGGAGCCTGCCCCTGGCCCCCCCTCTTAAGAGCCAATATCCCCGGCGTTGAGCATCCAGATCTTCACATCACAATCGCAAACACCACCAGACCTCTCTTGTTCACCTGTTCACCTATTCACCTGCTCACCTGCTCCCTTGCTCTCCCTTCCAGATTCCCGAGGTCGATACTACCGCATCTCCAGCTCCAGCAACACCACGTCCATCTGCCCCCAATGGCTCTTCGGCGCTCGTCCACCACCTCCACCACCACAACCACCACCACAACCACCCACGCCGCCTCCATGGCTAGTGTTGTCCAGAACACCACAGCCCGCTATCTCAGTCGCAAGCGGCTTGAGAGGCTGCTCAAGAACAGATTCCCAGGGATGAGCCTTGATGAGTTCGCCATTGAGGCAAGTGCAATACCTACACCGGCACCCATCCCCACACATGGTGCACACACATGGTGCAGGACAACACTAACCGCAGGATGCGCTGCAGATGAAAGATGACCAGTGGTGCTTCAGAGCCCCGGAAAGAGTGTCTGATGTAAGTCTTGCTTTTGTAGCCGTGTATCCCAGCCCTCTTGGCTACCCCATGCTAACGCAGCTCATGTAGGCTGATCTTGAGTACGATGTCCCGATGAGGCTCCCATCCTGCCGCCATGGTGCGGCCGGGCCAGTGACGACGCAAACACTGACAAACGTAATCACAAGCAGTCAAGCCCGGGATTAGCCATCTAGGCCACGCTGCAGAGTCAGACCTGGCACCTGAGCAGGGAGCCTGATCTGAGCTCGTGCACAATCTGGCGCAGCGCAGGCAGACTGGCGGGCTGTCCGGCTACCCCAAGCCCCAGCCTCACACCCGCTCCCAACCAGGGTTTGTGTCACCTCCGCCACTTTGCAGCACTGCCCCCCCCCTTCACGCCCAAGCCACTGGCGCATTCTCGCGACCCCGGCCAAGTCGAGACAAAAGGACAGCCTCTCCTACCTACCTACTCAGCTTGAGCAACAAATCCAACGACATCCTCAGCAGCAGCTCGTGCCTATTGACCAGGACCCCCACTATCCTCTGAGCACCCATCCAGCCCGTCGCGATGAACAGTAAATGCTTTGTCCAGCATGTAGACACACCAGTCAGGCTCATCGACACATTCCAACAAGATGGCGATCCATCGCAGTATGCTACACGATCCCGCCAATTTTCGACCCTCGAGGAGCTCAGCCATTATCTCGAGCAGCCTGACCACCAGTCGTACAAGAGCCGGTTCATGTAGGTCTTTATTCCGGTCAGATCCCCGCCCCCTGACAAATGGTGCCTAATGCCCGTTTCAACCTCGCAAAGATCAATATGTCAGCGGAATTCTTGGAGACCGTTGCAGATCACCCAGCCTATGCTCCAGCGCATCGCCTCAGCGCACAGTCTAAGTCGCGAGTTCTTGAATCTGCCCACTTGTTTCTACAACCGGAGTCTGGCAACAGAGGAGGCCTACTCCATTCCCTTCTCACACACTCAAGTTGGCGTAATCACAGGTGAGACCGAAATTACGACATCCCTGCGTTCACATTCGCTGACAAGAAGTAAAGAATATACCTACACGGTGCGCTATCCAGAGTTCAAACAGAGTGAGGGAAAGTGGGCAATCCGTCAGAGTGGCGTATGCCACTCATACAACACGCAAACCTCACAGAACGTCTTCGTCTTGATCAGTCCTGTGCCTAGCTCAAGGCTGCAAGAAATTGTGGAGGACTACCTGACCACCGGCAGTCACACCACCAGCGGTACAGGTTTTTGGCTACATCAACTGCTGTTCTCCACGTATTACCCGTCCTGGAGGGAATACATTGCATCAGAGGAGCTTGTGTTCCTGCCGATCGTGAGTGCAAACCTCCTAGTTCTCGCCGCGTGTGGACCCTCTAACAATGCGACAGTCTGGCACTACCTTCTCCACATATATCGACCAGCCACTGCGCCTAGGATATGATCAGCTCAGTGTGCTCATCAGCCTGCACAACCGTTTCTTGCAGATGCCGGCCATGCTTGCCCACGGAGCGGAAGTCTTGGAAGAGCTCCATTCTTCATTTGGAGAAGCCTCGCAAGAACAGAGCGCAAACAACGATACCATCCAGATGCTGGCCGTCTTCAGGAATATGAGGCGGCATTGTCTTGCCAATTCACGCAACGCCGTCTACCTGCAAAAGAGAATCCATGCGACTGCGCAGCTCTTGTCAGACACGCTGTCCTTTCGCGATCAGATTGTGGCGAAAGAGCAGAATGGCACAATGCTTCAACTCAACAAATCGGCAGTGTTCATCACCATGCTCACATTGCTGTATCTACCCGCTTCGTTTGTGGCCTCCTTTTTCGGCATGAACTTCTTCGACTATGACAACGATAGTGGCAACATGGTTGCATCAGACATGGTCTGGATATTTGTGGCTGCAACTTGCGGGCTGACAGCAATCACTTTTGCTTCATATTACTGGCTTCTGAAGCATGATGGCCGGTTCTTCAGCAAGTTGGCACCGACCGTCCACCTGCGAGACTGGAAGCACTTGAAGAGGCGTTTTTCCTTGCGAGGAGAGCACGGGCTGGATGGGGAAAAGCTTCCGCTTTGATTGAATTGTTCGTGTGATACGATCTAGAGAGATGAATAGAGAGAACATGACTGTCGACAAGATGACCCAAAAGACGTGCGCGAGTGTATCGCCTTTGCTCTTTGCTTTCGCGGTGTTGCCTCCTCTGTTAGGATTCGGCGTTAATTTCGGCTTATATAATGGGCGAAACGAGACCGTCCAGTCTGCGCACTGAACGATCTTTTCATGTCCTTTGCAAGACCTGCAAGTGCGGCTGCGAGTCTCGGTGAAGCAATCGGGTGAAGGTTGCACCTGACCGACGCAGGCTTACAGTACAAGGGTCGCAACTCCGCCCCCCTTCAGCCCTGGAGGACTCCTCCACCTGAAGTGGTCACGTCTGCATGCATCCGCAGCCTCGTCACAAGTCCAAAACAGGCAGCCTTTGCCACCTTCAATCCGTCTTGATATATCTCACGATCTTCGCTTCAAGATGCGTTTTTTCGGGCATGCTGATCCCGCCAATCTACACTATAGGCCACATGTTTCACGCATTGGCTAGCAAGGCTACATAGCACGACTTTACAAACCATGGCACACGATCCTTATAGCAAGACATGCACCGACATCAGCACTCAGCTGAAACGCATGCTGAAGCGAACTGAAGATGTCAGACTCCAGTTCGCACCCAAGGGCACCGCAGCGGCTGTCCTAAACCACAAGAACCTCAAGCACTGGTTCCGTAGCCTAGGAAGCGGAGATATGGGCATCAACGAAACCGCCTTCATAGAGAGGATTGAGGCGCGTGGACTTTTCGAGTTCCTTGCCATCCTGATCTTTGCCTCATGCCCACCCCAGGCTGCCATAACGTTTGTAAGGGTTCTAGTCGTTGTCGACGACTGGCCCGTCACGTTCAGCGACAATGAGACGATCAAGACCTTGTCGGCCCTGCCGGCGAGCACTGTACAACTGGAAGCCCTGTTCACAAGCGAGTTTATCGCGTACCAGTTCTACAACTGCCAAGCAATCTTCTGCCCCGTCGAGCTGCGGCGTCGGGAGGAGGTGCCGATTGCACATCCAGAGCGCCAGCGGCTGCCCTATCTTCTCGAGCAGCCTCTCGCCGAAGGCTCGTTTGGTAAGGTGTACAAGGTCTGCATCGCACGTGGCCACTTTTTCGACCCGTCGTCGAGCTTAAATGCCAAGTTCAACACGGAGCCGCTTGATCTTGCCCGCAAGGACTACCTAGTATCGTCAGAGTTCCGAGCTGAGGACGAGAGAGAAGTCATGGAGAAGATCCTCAGCTCGTCTTCGCGGAGCTGCGAAAACGTTCTGGAGAACTTCGGCAGTCTCAATATCGCCGGTTCAACGTACAGCCTGTTCATGCCCCTGGCCATTTGTGACCTAAGGGCGTACATGATGGACCTTCACAAGACACATCCGAGTACCCTCGAGGCGAAGGCAAGGTTTATGCAGTCTGCTGTCGGACTTGCCGAGGGGCTCAGCTTCTTACACAATGACATCAAAACCGACCTCGAAGATCTTGTCTGCTACCACATGGACTTGAAGCCAGACAACATCCTGATCTTCTTTGAGCGAGGTCGCTACGTCTGGAAGCTCAGTGATTTCGGCATGGCGCGGATCAAGATTCGGCATCGCACGGGGCAGCATCACGAAGAAGAAAAAGACTTCAACAGTTGGTTTGAGAGGCGCCTGCGTCCGAATCGCGAGCCGTCGACTGATGGAACCATCAACCGGCGTGGCGAAGGGACATATCTGGCACCCGAGTCCATGTCGACGAATCCAAACATGAACACATCGAGCGACGTTTGGTCCTTGGGGTGTGTGCTGAGTGTCTTCCTCACGTACCTCGATAGTGGCCACGAGGGCATAGTGACCTACCAAAAGACACGCATGAAGCATTCGCAAGCTAACGGCTTTGACCGTTTCTTCATTGCAACCAGCAGTTTCAGGGCGAACCAGGTGCATCCAGATGTCGACAAGTGGCATCACAGGTTGAGCAAGGCCGCCAAAGCTCGGAGCTTTCAAGAAGGACAGGCTGTCGATTATGTTCTCAAACAGCTCGAAGCAGCCATCTTCAAAGTCGACCCGCGAGATCGAAGGTCAGCGAGGGACGTTGTTGCCATTTTGAGGACCACTTACAGGCTTCTGACGTGCTCAGAGGAGGAGCTTGGGCCACAGAATCGTAGATCCGGGAGTACTTTACGAGCTCCATGGAAAGCAGTGGCTGACAAGTTCCGCAGCAAGTCTAAGTAAGTGGCATGTCTCGTGTCTGTAGAAAGTATTTTCTAACTATCTTGGCCATTACAGCACCGATGCCATCCTGTCACGACGGGTACAGGGATGGCTCCAGGCCAATGTCGAGAACTACAAGGGATGCGCCATTTCTCCCGACGGAGCACTCATCGTGTATTGGACAGATAGAAAGATCTCAGTGTTCACATCTCAGTCTCTCACTCCGGCAATGGCGCATTCTGTCACCCCCGCAGCCGAGTACACACTGGAGTCGCAGCAGTACATATGGGGAAGTGTGTGCTTGGCTGAAAACTGGCTCATAGCGTCGACGAGTGGCGCAAACTTTCAGGTGAGCTTTGTCGACTTCCACTCTGATTATAGCACAGAAGGATGGCCTCTCTGGCTGCCAGTGCTAACATAACCAAAACTCAGTGCTACATCTTCGATCTTGAAGGGGGCCAGTCGGTCGATGTCAGCCTTGACCACTGGATACGGATTTCTTTACCAGACGTGCCGGAAATCCAAAGGGTAATAATCACTCCAGATGCGCAGAAGCTGGTCTGCTCTTTGCGCCACTGGACCGACGATCGAGGGCCCGGTGCAATTTTTCATGCTCGAATCGCTGAATTGCGAAGATATTATCGCGGGCCGTATGTTATGCTCTGCTCGGCTTTCGAAACAGATTGGGTCGAGTTCGATGTTGACTTTATGATACAGGATAACGCCTTTGCCATCAGAGCCAGCATCGCCGCCATGGCGCACGATAAACCTAGAGTGGCCAGCGATCGACATCACCGAGCTCGTGCCCTGCGCAAACGACGATCTGTACATGATCGTCCAACCCGAGTTGACATATCGAACACAAGAGCACCGCGTTTCTGTCGTCTGCCTGTCCTTACTCACAGAGAACTATGAACAGCTCAACATTGAATCCCAGGTGGGTTCTGACGTCTTCTAATTTACCTCGCGTGTCCCAGCCGACGACGCATGCTTTCAAAACTGACCCATCCTCCAGGGACTAGACACAAGCACGACTGTAGCTCTATTCACAACCTTTACTGTCTTTCACAAGGCGTCGCGGGCAGTAGCAGTTGTTAGCAGAGAAAAACGTCTGCTCATACAGCAACTAACCAACAACGCGCCGTCGCCACGCGTTGGAAGCTCTGATCTTAATGCCAGCGACGGCCGCCCACCTGCCCTAACCCGCACGCTGACCGCACTGACGACCGCGACGTCTGTTGGCCGACAAGCAGCACCGCAGGTCTATGAGATGCAACGCGAGGTATCGCGTTACCGGATCCTGAGGCTCATTCTGTCCCGCGATGACCGCAGGTTCTACTGCATCGGCACGACCGTCGCTAGCCACAAGCTGCTACTCTTCACGATCGAGGTTCCCACCACCGCAGGCGACGAGCTCGTCGTACGCGAGCTCGCGCAACTCGGCGACCTGGGCTACGATGACGAGTTCACTGCGCAGCTGGCCGAGAGGACGTCGGCCCCAACCACAAGACATCAGGACGTAAGTGATGAAGACAACCACGATGATGACAATGACAATGACGACGATGACGACGACGACGATTCCGGAACGTACCTGCTTGTCGCAGCGCTGGTGGGCCGTGGAAGGCGAGCGATCTACCGCGTCCCTATCGAAAATAATAGCCGGCAGAACGTGACATCTCAAAGACGGCAAGGGATGAGGACTGGTAGCGGAAGAAGAGCCCATGCCGCGCGTGTAGGCGGCGGGGCTGGGCTAGGGTTGATAACATAGTCAGTTTTTAAGACTTCTTGGTCTGTGGACGGCCACAATGGCAGTCCAAGAAAGATGTTTTAGTTGGGTTGTACTATATAGCAAGGCCCAATCAAGTCTTCGGCCACCGTCTTTGTGTAACGTCACGAATTTTGAAGTGATGATTCCTCAGCTGCATCAGTTGGACTTCCGCGCTAATGATCGACGCGAATTGCGCCTCGTCCAGTTAGGTCTTCAAAGGCAGTGCCAATCGTTGCGGAAATAGTCACATCATAGTTCCTCAATTAACGTAAAGAACTATAGGAACGACCAAAAAAGACGAGAGCTTACACGACGCCTCGTCCTTACCGCCCCGCGGCACGAAAACAAAGAGGCAGCAGTAATCCTGCCCAGAGAGAGACGAGAACTCCGTCGTCTGCATGCTCACCCAGCAACGAACGAAGACTGCTCCTCTGCCGTACTGCCCGCCGCCCCATTGGGCTCATCCGCGAGGAATAACATAAGCCCCTCTGTCTGAATCAATACTCCTTGGCGTACAGGAAAGCCATACAATCCTTCCACTCAGTCCATAATCTGGAGATGAAGAGTCGTCCCAACCTGGCCCCACAACATCCCGTACATAGCGTGAGGTAGAACAAGCCAACATGTCCGCAAATTTGCGTGCAGAAGACAATCCAGTTCAAAGCCCTTCTTGATTCGACTGTGCAGCGCAGGTGGTTGCGCCGAAGCGAGCAAAGAATGGATCCGGCTTCGACAAGGATCGCCCTCGATTAAACCAAGAAGAAGTGTCGAGACGTCCTGACTTGACTGTTGGTACCACGATAGCCGTTGCTCTCGTCGCTGGAACTTTCGCTGGCTCAGCAGTCTCCTAGAACCGTGAGCCAAAAGGAGCAGCGTGGCCAACAATTGGGCTACCAATCTCGCCGGGCGCGCCGACGTTGCGCGCAAATGGGCTAGGTCCTGGCGCCATATCGGGATCATACTTGACGCTGGGCTTGCCGTTTTCCCCGTGCTTCACGTCAAACGTGCCGCCACCATTCTGCGTATTGCCTTCGGTCTCGCACATGTCGAGGAGCTCAGCCTCGGTCACAGGTTCAGCAGCGATTGAGTCTACGTGGCCCTTGATAGCAGAGAGGTCGATCCAGCCTTGGGCGTCTGCCGCATGATTCTGAAGGTCTTTGCACGACTGCGCAAGGATCTGCCGAATGGTGATTGATCGAGGTTGTGCTAGGCGAATACCAGGTGGTGGCCCTCCAAATGCAGGTCCGCTGGGTGGCCACGCAGGGTTACCGAATCCTGGAGGAGGGGCAAACGCATTGTGCAGAGGACCAACCCAGCCGTTGTTCATAGGTGATGTTCCGAAGACCGAATCCATGAAAGGGCCGCCAGCGAATGGTTGTCGAGTGCCTGGTATCGCTGTGCCGCGCTTGGCAGAACCAGGCTGGAAAGGCTCATCCACATCGTCGTCTAGTAGTGCACTGCTGCCGAGATGGTTGCTCATATCATCAATATCAGCATCAGAGCGGCGGGGAGCATTGCTAATACTTGGCCTTCCGATAGGTGCGGGGCGAGCGATTGGCTGAACTGGTGTGGCGGCGATGTTGTTGTCGTGAAGCCCCGACTCGAATGAAAGTGACGCCTGGCGTGAATGAGAAGAAGGCTGCACCTGCCCGAGTCCATCGATGGGACCGAAGCCGGGATGTATGGCTAGAGGGTCAAGCTGGTGGAAACCAGGAGGAGCCTGTGTCATTGGAAACGGTCGTCCTCCTAGCTGTCCACCAAGACCAGGCGGCGGTAGGGCGCCAGGACGAAATGATCCGGGCATTGGCGGGAAGATCGCTTGACCAAAGCCGAGTCCTAGCGGAGGAATGCCTGGTGGGAACTGCATGCCGGCTGGAGGCATCCCCATATTATATGGCGATTGGGGAAGCCCAGGAGGGCTCTTCATGCCGAGAGGTGTCATGGTTCGTTGCTGTGGAGGCTGCACACCGACTCCTGATCCAGAAGGCGGCGTTCGGCCGGAAGAACTTATCTGCCCTGGTGTTGAGAGGACGGATGGTGGAGGTTGTGGTGACATACTCATGCTCAGGCCTGAACCTGCCTGAGAAGTCTGCGAACCCGAGCGTAGGACTTCCTGGGAAGCCGTCCGCGGCTTGATGGGTGTTGGAGCTTTCGGCAGGACTGGAGTTGCAACCGAGATCTGTGGCGATATGACACCAGCCGATGGGTGGTGTGGTAGAGCCGGAACAGAGATGGTGGCATGCTTCTTGGCCGCGTGCGTAGCAGAGGCAAGAGCAGTAGGCGCGGAACTCTTAAGTGACGCCTTGTCCTCCTGCTTCTGTTTCTCCTTGGCATCTCGCTCCGCTTTGGCTTGCGCAGCTCTCTGCTCCTTCTCTCGCTTGTCTCTCTCGTGCTTCTCACGGCGTTCGCGCGTCTCACGCTCCTTTTGTTCCCTAGCCTCTTGCTCCTTGCGCTGTCTCTCTTCCTTGACTTGCTTCTCGCGCTCCTTAGCTTCTCGAGCTTTGCGCTCCTGCTCCGCTTGCTTCTCCTTCTGTTCGATAGCTCGGCGTTGACGTTCCGCCTCCTTCTTAAGACGATCGTCTTCTTCGGCCTTCTTTTGCGCCTCTTTCTTTCTCCGCTTATCTTCTGCCCTACGTTTGGCTTCTTCGATCCTCTCTGCCTCTTCAGCCCGACGAGCCGCGTCTTCAGCTGCTTTCGCAGCCTCCTTGCGTGTCTTCTCTTCCAACTGAGCCTGCTTCTTCTGCGCAGCCTTGTCTTTGCGTTTTTGGGCGTCCTTGGCTTTCTTGGCGACCTTCTGGCTCTCTCTCAGATCCTCGGCAGCAAGCTCTTCGAGGAGTTTCTCCTGACGTTCTTTGGCGACCTTCTCACGATATGCAGTCAAGACCCTCTGCTCGAACATGCGTGCGGCGAATATCTGGAACATCCGTCGCCCTTCTTCCATGCGCTGTTCTTCAGTCATTGCGTCCTAGCAGAGCGTTAGCATTCGGGAGTACCGCACCGCTTGTGAACACCGCCGATCACAATTTACCTCTTCCTCATCTTCATCGTCGTAGTCTTGACTAGCATAATCGTCGTCCGGCTCCTCGTCATCCTCGTCGTACTCCTCTTCGTCAGGCGGGGGATGATTGTGCGGTGGTGGCAGGTTACCGCCATTGACACCGTGGCCATAGCTTGCATAGTGGTCTTTAGCGTCTTCTTCTCGGGCCATCCTCCGCTCAGCCAGTTGCTCCATCATTTCAATGAACTTCTTGCCATCGTTCTTGAGGAGGTCATCGGCTACCGTGAGGATACCACCTAGAAATGTTATTCTCTCGCGTTTAGGGCATGTCTTTGGAGGACTGCAAGAACAGTGGCAGGGACTGGTTTTATGCGTACCCTTTACAGTCAGACTTTGCCCAAAGGTGAAGAACTCATTCTGGTATGAATTCCGAGGAATCTCTTCGGGCTCGTCCTCATCGTCTTCGTCGTCTAGCTCATCCTCCTCCTCCTCGCTATACACGTCGTCCTCATCGTCTTCTTCGTCCTCATCTTCCTCGTTGTCGACATGCTCAACAATACGGCCTCGTGACGGATGATGATTCGAATATCTCGTAGGTAAAGCTCCTGGGGGATGTAGACCAGTCATGGGCCCGAATCGTTTAGGTCCACCAAACATTGATGGCCCGTTCGGGTGGTTGTGTGGTTGGTTCGCAAAGGACTCGAGCTCCTCATAGTAAGCATCATACAGTCCTTCCAGCTCTTCCTCAATCGCCGTGCGTTTCCTCCCACACACGGAGCAGCTGCAGGTATGCTTTTGCTGCTCCTTCATCTTCTTAAGAACAGCGTCTTTCTCAACCTTGACTAGCGATTTCCGCTCGTCCTCCCCTAGGCCTAGCCAGAACTGCTTTATCCGCTCCCGCTCTTCAGGTCCCGACGTGTTCCATATCTTTTCTCGAGATATGCCTGATGGCGCCGGAGGAGGAGACAAGTCGCGCTGCTCATCCGGATTCTTGTTCTTCTTCTTCTTCCGTGATTTCTTCGACTTGGCGTCGACTCCATTCGCATGCGAATCCTGGCCGGCATGGCCATCGTAAAGGTGGGAGCCATCCTCGCTTTCCGTTTCATCCCCCCAATGCTCGCCGGCCGGCGGTGATCGTGAGCGGTTTTTTGCATGCGAACTATTGGCCTGGTGCCGAGCGCCCGACGCAAGCATCCTTGATCGTGATGCTCCAGGGTAGGACGATCCATTTGTTGTGGTGTCTGTGAGAACTGGAGCATTCGTGGCGAATTCGGCCTGTTCAGCAGCAGCTTTGGCTGCCGCCTTGGCTCGCCGTTTCTGCTTCTTGCGGTTTACTGCGGGCGCCGTTGTTTCATCGAGAGTCGCGGCTTGGGAAGACGAGTCGACTCCCTTGTAGGAGGTCGATGTTGTCGTTGGCGAAGGCTGGGCGGCTGGCGTCGCAGCCGTGGATTTCGGTACGGAGATGTATTTCGTGCCATCCTTGTTGGAGTACTTTGACGTAGCCTTGGACGGTCCCTGAGAGGCCACTGGCCCGTTGACGGTTGGCATCCCGGGCAAACACTTATGTCGTCGGTTGTGGTTGAGTCATGTGGGCGCTCGCTTCGCGCTGGACGCACATGCACCTGGTCGTGCGGTTTGTTGGGGGTGGGGTCGATCAATGAGCGCCCGTGAGATGGCTCGGAGGTTTCTCCAGCTCAGGCAGTGCGCTGCAAGCAGATGTTAGACGAGCGCAGTCCACACATCTGCAGTGGTCCGAGAAGGGCAAAGGTGGGCAAAGGGCGTCCCCGCACGTGCGAATATGTCCCAGTGTCGGTACGGTTGGAGTGGTTGCGTGCGCGCGCCTACCAACCTTGAGGACCGCTGGAGGCTTCCTGGGTAGCACGGCCAGCACAAGTTCGCAGGGAATTGGGACGCCGGACGGTGGTGGAAAGCGCAGCCCTTGAGCTAGAGGGCAGGTCGGATGAGTTGAGGACGTGGACGTACAGGCAGGCAGGCAACTACGACGTGTTCGTGGTGGTCTTTAGAGTGGCGTGCCCCTCTCTTGCGGGCAGGCTTGGGTCGAGCTCAAATTGCTGCGGGCGTCGCTGTTGTGACCGAAAAATATGGTGGTAGCAGAGCGCGATGCAGGGTCGGCGGCGGGCGTGGTCGGTGGCAGCAACTACAAGGTGCAAGAGGTATCACGGATCGTGCCTGGTCATTTGACAGGCAGGCAATTGACGTTTGGTGGTGTTGGCGCGTACCGATCTGATCTGCCCGTTAGTGGTGGTGGGTTGGCCTGGCCCTGCACAGGCGCCCACCACTCAGGATCCTCAAGCTGCAGGCAGGCGCGATGTGAGTGGTGCAAATGGGGGCTGTCTGGAATGTACCTCTCAGTACCTCGGACATCCACATCCTGCCTCCTGCGAGCGACACCTTACAACCCAGAGAAAACAGACTTGAGATTGAACATGGAAAGGATATTGCCGAATCGTGGTGTTTAGACCATTGGGGTTGCTACCACCTCGAAGGCCCTCACCTTCTGACAGCATCAGTGCATGTGTTGTGGCATTCGTCATGACCTGGTACAATAACCGTGTAGCTACCTGTGGTAAATAGTGTATGTAATCAAGGCCGGGACTGTCCGCAACAAACGCAGCGTGCGTGGCACAACCCTTGAAGTGGCTGACAGACATCATCGCATAAGCTAAATGAGCTCTCTCATGTTCACAAGCTCCCGCCAGGCCAAGAATCCACTGTCAGCACCCGTCGTTCCACGGTAAATGTTAGGTAAGCTTGACAGCAACTTGATCGTTTGCTGCGCTTGAGCTCTGGTGCATGAGGGATGCACTGTGTGCGGCGGATACCTGCAGCTCGGAGGGTTGGATTCTGCCTGCCTTGCACAGCTTGGAGCAACTCGAAGCATCTGGGTCGAGGACATGCCTGGTTGGTGATTTGTTCATGCATAATTATTGTCCCTTTAGCTCTAGCAGTATCCACACATTATGACTATCTAATCTTGCCAGCTTCAACCGCGAACTTCTCGACGTCGTACGACGCTGGTGCTAACTTATTAGGACCTCGCCGAACTTCTGGACCTTGCGTACTCGATGTAGGGCACCCTTAAGAGACAATTAAAATCTATTGAACCTATAAAAGGGTAACCACTAACCATTTTTGGGGGAACATGGCGGAAGTTCCTGACGATGCCATACTGCAATGATGCGCAGGAAAAATGCTTCACTGGTCGTTGCTCCTGCTGTTGATAATGTGCGCCTCGATGCCTCGCCACCTTACAAGGGCGTGTGCTGCGGACTGGTGTGGCATCTTGAAGGTTCGTCTCCACAACCGAGTTGGAGAATTGTGATTCATTTCTCGCATTGGCTGCAGACAAGAGCATATCTCGTCGTGATTGCCGAGAGGCGCACATTTGGTGCAGGTTGAATACCCGGAAAATGCAGTTCTGCAGGGTCCAGTGGTACTTTCTGCATGAACAACATGTAGACTAGGCGACCCCGACATGCACAGACGTGGATGGAGCGGAGCGGAGTGTCCAGAAAGCATGCCTCAGCAGCACAAGGTACCGTACCTTGGGAGGGCACTGCAATGAGGTTGTCCAACGTCTGCTCGGTCAGAGAAGCAGCCAGGCTTGCCATGGCACTGACAGTGACAGCAGTCGCGAACCCTGCAAGCAGGTCGATACCGCAGCCTGCACGGCAGACTTGCATGCACACGCACGCGGGTCGCAGGGGGGGCGGTGAGGGTTGCTACGTGAAGCACGAGGCAGAGGCAGCGGCAGCGGCAGGGCAGGGCAGACAGTGCAACTAAAAAGCCGGCGATGCTCGCTGCCCGTCATGATGTTGCGCGGGCGGGCCCGGCGGCCAGCTCAGAGTTCGTGATGGCTGAGCGAGCAAGGACTAGCCTAGACGCTTCCAGCACAAAGTACTCCGTACCAGTACTCGATACGTAGAGTACGTACTACGTGCGCACTTGCAGGCACTGCAGGTGGGCAGGACAGGCAGCGGCTTGGCCCATGCTGCTGTCTGTGTCCAGTCCGTCCGCCTCCTGTTTCCCAGGTCGCCAGTCCCCCATCGTTGAGCTCCCCCTCGTATTTACCTCGCAGTACTTCGCTGTGCCCGGCCTCAGCTCGCCTGCAGCCTTCCAGGTTCTCCTCGACCCGGCCGCCGATCCCACGATCCCCTCCCCCTTTCGCTCCCACAAACAAGTCCACCACGCACTCGTCGGCTGCCTCGCTCACGAACAACACTTGCTCGAACCGCCATCCGCTGCGCTAGTCCAGCCGTCACGCCATCTCCCGTCTGCTCTCTTGCAAGCCCCCGGAACTGCCGTCTACATACAATAGCACCCGACTCCTCCTACAGGCCCATCGACCTGGGATCCGCTCTGTCCGCGCTTCGGCCTGTGATCAACACTCCATAATCTCTCGCCCCTTCGTCCTCCCGTCTCTCCAGCGTCGCATCTCCAGACTTTTACCAATTGCCCAACCACTCCAGAGCATTCCTCGCCATTCCAGCTTCTCGCCCGGCTTCAACATCTCCCGCGATTGTCGGAAGCACCAGCATCGCTCCGCGAACATCGATTGCGCTCTCGTTAACGCGCCGTCGCGTGTGTTATTTGCTTCATATTCGACAAATCTAGAGCGCAACATCCTCGAGAACCCACCATCACAGCGGCGCACAAAGGCTCGACCGCAAAACAACAACACTAGCCATGGCCAATCCAGCTGCTCAGAATGTCATTCGCAGGTACGACTTCACACATTGCTACCCTACACAAGACCGTCCGCTCCATAGGCAGCGCCACGCGCAGGCTGCCCTTGCCCTGTCGCAACCTATACCGAAGAGCAGCCATGCAGTCGAGTCTCACTGTCCGTGGACTAGATTAGACACCCGTCTTCCGGCTTACCTGGCGCGATCTTTGAGCTCTGGTGCGATTGAGATCGCCGTCGTCGTCCATTGGTTCGCTGATAGTAGGCGGGCGTCAAGAAATGCAATCAAGCAAATTGATAGAACAAGATATACTGCTGGACGTCGCTAACCATCTCTTCTCGTCGCATAGGAAGCTTGTCATTATCGGCGACGGCGCCTGCGGAAAGACGTCGCTGCTGAGTGTATTCACTCTCGGGTACTTCCCAACAGTATGTCACACCTACCCATCCACAAGAATCACACTAGATCAACTACTAACTTGCAAACTCTAGCACTACGTAAGCATTATATCCGACATATGTGCCCACGAGCCACCAGGATACACATAGCCAGTGGGACTAGGACTTGAACTAACCTTCGACACGGCAGGTTCCAACGGTCTTCGAGAATTACGTCACAGATTGCAGAGTGGATGGAAAGTCGGTGCAGTTGGCTCTCTGGGATACTGCTGGCCAGGAAGACTACGAGCGGTTGCGGCCGCTCGCTTACGCCAAAGCTCACGTCATTCTGATTGGGTTCTCGGTCGACTCTCCAGATTCGTTAGACAACGTCAAGCACAAGGTAAGTCGTGCATCTCTCCCTTTGTGTCCACAATGACCTTGAATGATCGTTGTGCCGTCCAGACATAGGTGTGTTCCACATCGTACAGACCACTGACATAACGGCCATGCAGTGGATAGAAGAGGCCAACGAGAGATGTCCTGGTGTTCCGATCATCCTAGTCGGGCTGAAGAAGGATCTTCGCGACGACCCCGTTGCGATCGAGGAGATGCGGAAGAAGAGCCTTAAGTTTGTGACAGATCGCCAAGGGGCGGCAGTTGCGTCAGAACTCGGGGCCCGCAAGTACCTCGAATGCAGCAGTTTGAGCGGTGAAGGTGTCGACGATGTCTTCGAGGCTGCCACGCGAGCGGCGCTCTTGACATTCGAAAAGGGCGAGAGTGCGGGCTGTTGTGTGATCTTATAAGTCCACAGTTTCAGACACCTGGAGTCTCGCACCGGGCCGCGCCGACGTACACCGTACACAAGCGACAAGCACTGATATTGCTGGCTTAGCGAGACTCTGCTTCTCTGATGCATGACTCACCACAAACGCAGCCCGGATAGAGCAAACCCGCAAGACTGGTCCAGATGTGCGCTGGAACGCAACATCGCCAATGAGCCGAAAGCGGGCTACATTGTCGCCCTGTACCGTCGATTCGCATCACTGTATGAGAAGGTGGGCGCGGAGGTGACGCGGGGCATATATTTCAACTTTGGGGCCCAAGCCGATTGTCTGGGGAGGGGTAGACCACGGGACACGAGGCGTGCAATCATCCTTTTGAGGGCTAGGTTTTGAACATTCAAGTTCATCGTTTTGCTTTATTGCGTTACAGATCTTCTGACAGGAGCATGGTTTCTCCAAAGAAAAGCATTAATACAAGCGGCACGGGAGATTTTTTTTTTGGAGGGGGGAATAAAGCATGGGTTGACTGGGAACATAAATTCAAGCAAATGCGAAATATTGCCTCTCTAGATAGACCAAGACTTCGGACAGCAGAACCGAACCAGTGAGTGTGACCTAATATAATTCCTTGGTGACTTTGCCATCCTTGCGCGTTGCAGTAGTACAGGCAAGGTCAGATGTAGCGAGATGACATACATGACTTGATTTGGCCAGTTCAGTCACGCCCAAGTCATGACACGAAGGGGTAGAAGAAAGCGTTGGCCATATACTTGCAGGATATGAGCAATAATCATATATGAGACGTTTACGGTGTACAATATATAACCTAGGTAGGTACGTGAATCTTACATGTATACCGCTACAAGGGTGAGGGGGAGGGAAATCTCGCAAAGCCCGTCCAGGAGCGTCTAGATCGTACAAATTTGTGCGTTGGTCTATCGCAAAAAGGCAAGTTGAGCCATCCTTTTCTGGCACTACCCCTCCTTTGGGCCTTGCGATGGACAGCATAAAGGAGAAGGAAGGGAGCCTCGTCCTCTACCGCTTCCACTCGTGGTTCCACGCCACCCGCGGGGGCGTCTCGGTCTGCAGCCGGGCGTACTCGATCGGGATCGACGCCCTGCCGTAGATTCCTTGCTTGCCCAGGGCGACGCGATACAGGTACCCTTCGTCGCGGAGGCCCGGCCCGGACGTGTTGCGCAGCTCCTCGCAGGCGTTGCGCATGGACTGGTACATTCTGTGTGGCGGAAAATCAGCATATGAGCATACAGCGGCCGGGCCTGCAACAATAAAGGTACGGAGGAGGGAAGGGTTCCATGAGGCGTAGGCGTCTTTTCAATAAGAGTGACGTAACGGAAAGAGAAGACAGAGAAACCCCCAGTATGAGAATCTGAGAATGGAAATAATGGGAGAACTCACCGCCCAAGCTCCTTCTCCTTGGCCTCGCGCTGCTGCCGCTGCAGCAGCAGCCAGGCGCGGTGGATCGTCCAGTGACGTAGGTACCTGTTGCGACCGAACCTCAGCGGCGAGGGGACCACGCGCGGCATCGACGTCTTGAGATTCACGATGCGCTGGTCGGGCTCGTCACCCTTGCCCTTCTTGCTCTTCTTGCTGGTCTTCCCGCCGCCGCCGCCGCCGCGGTTGGTCGCGCCGAGGGCGGTCGTTGTGGAAATGCTGCGTCGCTGCTGTGTACGCGTCGTGAAGGTGGTGGCTGACGCTGGTGGTGATCTCAAGGCGACAGTGGCGCAGGGTGAGGAAGTCATTGTAGGGTGGATGCTGAGCCGGGAGAGGAGACCCGTGAGGGACCTCGTCGTTGATGTTGAGGCCATGATCGTGGGTAGCCGGGAGGTGAATGCTGGTGCAAGTTGTGCGTATGTGCCTCTGCTATAGTCGTCGTAGGGTCGCAGGTAGGGCCCCGGTCACAATGGGTTTCCGCCCGTCCGTCTGACCATATAGGTGTCGAGAGAATATCACCTCGTCCCCGTTCGTGACCCAGAAGCTACTCTGGTGTTCGTCTTCTCAGTGCCTAGCCCCTCCTTCCGCGGGTCGTGGACCAATGTTTCGCAATCCGCTGCAGTTCCTGTCGAGCCTAGCGAGCAGCTGGTCTGTTGTCCTCGTCGCATATGTTGAGATGTGTTCTGCGCTGCGACTTGCAATGCTAGGTGGCAATCGTCGTGGCCGTGCTTGTCATCGATTAAGTAGGCTACTGAATGCGTCAAAATCTGAGTGAGGTCTGCTGGTGCCTTCTGCAGTTTGATGGTTGACCTAAAAGTTTGGACCCATTTCTTTTTCGCAGCGTCAAGGCCATGCTTCTGGAGACTGGGGTCCCTGAATGCACTTTGGTCGAGCGGGGACGGCTTTTTCTCAAGGCTTCCCGTCAGCCCCCAAAGCACAGACTACCGGGTAGTGGCTCAACTCGGCACGACTTCCTCAACCACGGTGCATCGAAACTATTTAAATGAACAGACTAACAATTTGTGCGCATTTTTGATAGCTAGGTGTAATGTTTTCAATAAATATCAAGTATTACGTGTCGTGGGGCTGATCTTGTCTTATCATTTACAAACTGATAAATCATTTCCCTACATCCAGCATTTTTATCCAACCTGTCATGGAGGACTGTCTCTATAGTACGGGTTCTCCGTTCTCGTAATGTAAATCTGGCCAATCAGCACCGTACAGCCGACAATCATAGAGATAGCAATAATAGGCAGGTTGACGCGGGCAAAATCGAGGCTGCGCACGTGGATGTGCTTGCGTGCCAGGATGTCCCGCCAGAGCAGGCCTGCCAGCGACGCGCTGAAGGCGATACTGAAGGCGCCGTAGTTGACGCCTAGTGCCATGGCGTAGACCGTCGCCCAGAAGGTGCGGTCGGTAATGGGGATGCCGGCGGCGTGGCGCAGCTCCTCCCAGGACTGAACGACGCGGCACAGCAGGATGGTGGTGCCGATGTTGGTGCCGGAGAACTGGAGAAGATGGTCAGTTGGGGGGTTTTTTTTGGGTTGGGGGGAAAAGATTTAGAATTGGGCAGGTGTGACTTACGTTGCTCAAGATGACGCCAAGGAAGCCCATGCCGCCAATTGCGCCTATCGTACCCGTCTTCATAACCCAGTGGTCCCATCCGTAGGCAAAGACCTGGATCCAGCCCTTGGTGACGAGGCCCTGCACCATGATGAACATGCAAAAGGCAAAAGGGATAAGGGCGAATGGAAGATGTGACATGACAGCCATGACTGTTGGGAACGTCTCCCGAGCCCACGCAAGGGCATCTTCCGTCATTGAGACCAAAGACGCCTTTTCTGTCGTCATGGCGGGAGCAGTACTGTCGTATATTCGGTTCGCCACGATTTGACCATACTTGTCGTCTTCTAGAACCGCATTGGATTTTATGTGCTCACGCGAGCTTTGGTCTGTCATCGCCTCCTTCTCGGTGATGTTGCTAGTCTCGGGAGTGGCCGGCTGATCCGTCATGCTGCCGGAAACATGCGCGTCCTCGTTTGATGTAGTAGATGCTCCATTAGTCTCTCCGATTGGGTGCGTCGGACTACCTGCGGTGTGCATCTCGTCGGCCGCTCTCTTGGTCGCTGATGGATGGGGTGCTATTTCCATCTCTGCCTCCCTAGCTGCGCGTTCCGCGCGCTTCCGCTCGATCTCCTCCTGGCCCTGCTGCGAGATACGTCGGGTCTCCTTGCGGTTGAGCCAGCCAAGTGTCAGATCCCAGCATAGCATGATGAAGGCTGCCGGCAGTGTAATCATATACACGTGAACGTGGTTTCCCGTGAGCTGCGAGGCGTTGACCGCGAGGACGGTGACCAAGGTTACAGCCATGAGTATGGCGCCGAACATGGCACCCCGCTTGTCGAGGAAAGGATTCATGACTTCCTCAAGTGACAGCTGCTTTAATTCCTCGTCATCGCTGTCGTTGTCTTCATCCTCCTCGGCTGTGCCACGAGCATGTGGAATGTTTGGGTTCACGGGCTTCTTCGCCTTGGCCTCCTCGGACAGCTCGTGCATCTGGATGGACGAGGGGATCAGGCTCTCGTCAGCAAAGATGACGTACAAGAGGAAAGGGAACAAGATGATGGCCGTGGCGACCACTGGCACAATCATGTTGGCCGTGTAGATGATGAACTTTATGTTGAAGGCGCCGGCCAGCACGAGGTTTGTGGGGTTCGACGAGACAAGGATGGCTGAGGATATGTTGGCGGCTGCAAACTGGGTGAAGATCCATGCTCGGGGATGAACAATGTTGCGTGAGACCCTGGTCATGTACGAGAGGAAGGCAGTCCCCGAGAGGATGATGGGGTCATTGCCGATGAAGCTGCCAAGGGCAAAGAAGAAGGCGTAGAGATAGAAGAAGAGCCACGGCCCGACCTTGCCACCCTTCTGCAGAACCTTGAAGGCGAGCCACCTGATGAGGCCCGAGGCGTCGATGGAGATGGCAATGTAGGCGAGGGTGATGAAAAAGACCATAATGTCGTACGGGTAGATTGAGCCGCCGCCATAAGTGCCCTCGAGGACTTCTTGCCGTCCGATGGCGCCGATGGCGAGGAGGAACAAGTCTGCGACGAGGGGAGCTGTGATGAGGTTGATGGGGATCCTCCAGTACGTAGTGGCAGGCTTTGCCGCAGTGTCGTCAGCAGGTGTCTCGCGCCTCTGCGGAATGAGACGTGCCTTGACGAAGCACTGCCGCAAGCCATCGTTGAGAGACGTGGGGATAGGGATGGGAATGTGGAAAGGCGCGAGCACAATGACATCTGGATACGTGTGTCAGTCAATAGTTCAACAGGGCCCGTGGCTGGGGTCCGGTGAGACCATACTGGTGACGATGAAGACGACGAGGGTGACGATGGATCTCCATTCCCGGATCTTGCTGACGTCGCCAGTGCTGTCGGTGGTGCTGTCAGACATGATGGGCGAGAGGGTGGGCAGGCCTAAGCACAGCAGATAGTGGTACGACAACAACAAAGAGCGGCCGGGTCGCTGAAAGCTATGTAGGTCGCGGATGGCATCGTTGGTGCCTGACGTGAAGGGATATGTCTTGTCCCATGCTGGCGCCCGTGTCTCTGGTCCTTGTCGTTGGGAAAGTTCGTTGCAATGCTCGGGGGAGGGGGGCACTGCCGGGGGCTTGATGGATGGAGCACACTAGAAGCCCTGGCACCCTGCGCGGGCAGGCGTTCTTGGCCAAGACGGGCTAGGAGGAGCATGTGCGTGAGTCGGCGCAGACGATTCGCGTGGGTCGGGCCTGCCGAGAAGCCAAGATTCTCGGCCACTCTTGACCCTGCACCCTTGATGGAGGCGGCGGGATTACGTCGTGGCGGGGCATCCGCCGGCGCAAACCTCTTTTGCATCTCGTCGTCCACGCGGCCCCTTCCGCGATGGCACTCCTGCTGTGGATAGCAGGCGAGTTGGCAGTGGGACTTCAACACACCGATGCCTACACCTGCAGTCACCGCCACCAGACAGTTTCCGCGAGCACGGCCATCGACGACAGTCAGGTCACGGACCGAAAGAAGGCTCCGCGTTGGAACCCAACCTCTCAACCACCTGTCGCATGGGGGCGCCTATCTATCAGTCCAACAGCAAGTCGCATCAAATCACATCTCTCGGGCCTGCTGCGCCGCCGAGTTTGCAGAGTCGCTTGCCAAGCTCAAGAGAAGATGGCACGAGCGTTCTCGAAGCATTCGCGACGGCCTAAGAGCAAGTACCTACATAGTAGAGCATGTCGCAACCGGCACTAATAACGCCAGCAGTGGCTGTGCCTGCAGAGCTCCACTGCAGTACTCCATGCTCTCAACAAGTGTCGACAATCATTGTGGTTCTGGGCACTGGGCTTTGGGCACCGCCCGCCCTAGTGAGCTTGGTGCTGTGGCCATCTGAACAAGCTTTTGCTTCCTCCGATGGGGCGGCGGAAGCACGGACTCGGATGCCCGCCATGGAAAGACGTCCGAGTTATCTGCTGGTCTCGCCGTTGACAAGGCCCCGGCTATGACAGCATGTCCACTTCGTTTTCGCCGCATGGCCATGCCCAAGTGTCATCTGCCCGGGCAGCCTGAACAGAATGCCCGCACATGCGCCTCAGAATAAATTGGGAGTTTGGAGGGCCGGGGATCGGATCCGCCGTGCGTCCCAAAAGATCCTGCTTAGCCACTTGCAGACACCGAGCAATTGCATTGCAGTGCCAAAAGTGCACTTTAAGAGGCGGCTGACTACGGGTAGCCTTCCCGAGCCTCTCTCTCTCCGTCACCGACCGACCGACCACTCACGGGACTCTCTTGCTGTCTGGACGTCACAATCAGTGAGACTCGACGGCTGGAACCACCCCGCACAGCCTCAAAACAGCCCGTCTGGGCCGGCCTTCATCGCACCACGTGCATGTCAGTGGCGACATCGTAGACAGTGACCTTACCAATCCTGCTGTCTCTGTGTTACAGTCCAGCCTGCTGCATCGCATCGTCCTGCATCATTACATGCCTTGGCTTTTAGCTTGTTGCCATGAATCTCGGCACCAACTCTCCCTTAGCTGTCACGCGACCACCTCCCTAAAATATCGACGTGCTGCAATGCTGTGCTCGCCTCCGCCTATCTTACTTAGCCTGGAGGCCACGACTCTCTTATTCACCGCAACTCCTAGCTTCCCTAATCCTTGTCTTGCCTCATGTGTCCTGTAGATCTGGCCGCCTCCCTGATGAAATTGCGGTGACCATCAACCGGCCGTCACCACTCGATATGCCCGCCTTATTCGACAGGAGTTGGACTTTAGACGCCACGGCCCTGCAGTCTACAACGTCGGCGAATGACCACAGCATCACCGTCATCTGCGCCTGGCCGCTCTCGGGCCAGTATGGTGTTGGTTCACGCATCCTGTGAGACCTCCCTACACAATGGCTTGGTTCGACGGCAACAGGCTAGCTTACTGACTAACGCCTTGATAAAACGCGGCAGGTACTACATCCTCGTGGCCGCCTGTGTCCTTGCTAGAAAGTCGGAATGGCTCCGCAACGCCTGCCTCGCTGCCGCGCTCATCTTCCCGGCAGTGGCCGCTTTCCATGGCATCACTCTTGCCGCACTGCACGTGGACGGTGAGTAACGAGCCTTGGCTATGCCCTTGCCGATACTGTCCGACTGAGAGCACGGCTGACTCGCTTATCTAGGTGCCGTCGACCTGGACATATACGGAGCTTTCCAGTTTTGTTCAATCGGTATCCTAGCGGTCCCAGTGACGACGAGACTGTCTCAAACGTACTTTTACGATCCTGGTCGGAACATCATCTTCCTGTGGACTGGTCTTGTCCTTGCTGGTCAGTCGCCGCCTCCTTTCTCGCGTGTTCCTTGGCCGTGTCACTCACCCATAGAGCAGGACTTCTCAGCTTGACCGTCGAATTTCACCGCTCTAATCCGGTGCTCTGTATGCTCGGGGATGGGGATGTGCATTTCCCCTACGGCGACACGCCATGCGGCCTCGATTACTGCGTAGAAGGCAGCAGTGGCCCGCGGTCGCCGATGCGGACGAGCGCCACGAGCGAGATATGGGTAGTCCCGGCCCCGTCGTCGCTCACCTTTAGCGCCGCCACGCTGCTCGCAGCCGCCTGCTGTATCCCGGCCATCCTCTACCTCATTTCGACGTGGATCAAGATCCTCGAGCTCAATTGGAAGTCGCGCTTCGGCACGGGGGATCTGCAAGAGCGGATCGAGGGGACCAACGGCGCGACGGTAGGCGGAATGCTAGGCGTCAACGCCGTCATTGGGAGGTTCCTGAGCGTGCTCGAGGTGCTGCTCTTTGGCGCGGCCGTCGTGGCCATTCTCGTCGTGGGCGAGATGAACTTCTTCAGCGAGCCCATGATGTGGGATACGGAGTACCTGCAGAGTATTGGTATGTTTGCAATTTTTGGCGTTCAACCATTGTTTTTTTTTTACTTGATACTAACCGACCCTGGAACAGGCCAATGGGCACCGCTCGTGGGAGCGACCATGGCGGTCCTGGGCTCGCTGTATCACCTCCTAATCGCCGACGTCCAAGGAGAGGGAGGAGACGAGATCACCCGGCCCATAGCGACGAGCTGTTGCTGTAAATGTGTCCACCACGCACAGTATCCACCACTTCATAGATCACCGAGCATGCTAGGAGCAGCCAGCACGCATAGCGGCAGCAGTAGCAACATCAGCAGCAGTCGCCGGCAGCAGCCTTTGCGGACCTGTCTCGGGCTCGGAGTCGTCTCGGTCCCCGACCTTGCCCATAGCAACAGCAGTATGCTCCTGCACAGATGCAGCACGGCAACTGGAGAAGAAGATGACCCTGATGCTACCGCCGCCATCGCCGAGCTCGAGAAGCTCGTCCTGCGGAGAACGAGGACGACTAGCGGCGGGGGCGGAGGCGACGCCGCGAGCCGGCGCCGCGTAGCCGAGGCCCTCAACTCGATGGCCAACTACCTGGGCACGGCGGCGCACGACCGGTTTGACGGATCCGATTTCAGACACGGCAAGGCCGTCGAGTTCCCCGAGATCCCCGGCGAGGCAGCGCGCAACGAGCGGCTGGTCCACATCCGCGAGGCGTACAACCCGCCGCGCGAGGCCGACGGCAGCTTGACCTCCGAGCTCGGGTCGCAACAGCAGCGGTCGCGGTCGCGGTCGCGGGCCAGCAGCTTCAACGGGCCCTTTGCGTCTGGTGCGATAATAATGGCGCCGGAGCTAGCGTTGGGTGGCTTGTCGAGGCAGGCATCTGTTGACGACGACGTGCGGCACCGGCCCCAAGGCTCGGTGGCAAACGAGTCGCGATCCTCGTCTGCCAACAACAACAACAAGAATCGCTCCAACACTCTGCCAACACACAAGTCGCCACGCTCGAGCATCGAAGACCTAGACGGACACTGCTTGTCGAGGGGCAGGCAGAAGCGCAGCAACACACTCGAGGTCCCGGTCCTCCAGTATCAAGCCAGAAACAGCAGCGTCATTAAAAGCATCACCACAGCTGGGCTTGCTGGGGTTCCTGCTGCAAGGGCGACGAACACACCTGCCATTGTAGTATCGTCCGGAGATGGTGATATCTTGTCTTAGCGCAGTGTGTTGCCATCGTCGCTCAACATAACTATCGCCTGTCGACTACCGTCGTCACAACCACAACGCAACGCCAGGTCAAAAAACTGCAAAAAATAAAGGACCCTGGATGCTCCTGGGCTTCGTAATCAATGCGATGAAAGTGGATCGAACACTTGACCTTCAGATGATATTTCATTGAACAGGGGCTGTTCTGGAATAAACCGAAGTTTTGGCTTCAGTCTGACGCTCTCCCAACTGAGCTATCCTCGCAGAGTTGTGATTGGTTGGATGAAAAAGCAGAGTAATATTAGGCTGCAAGTACTTCGTCCTGGACACTCCGTTGTGTGCTGACTGTCGGGGGGGTGGAAATGCTGTTCATGGGGCGAACGGTTGTGTCTTTGATTTTACCCCACAAAGGCGTATGGTTAAGGCTTGATGATGGTAGACCGGTGATAATTGTACCAAGAATACACGGCAAGAATAAATTATCAATGCAGATAGACACAATCTACCAAGAAGTCTTGAAGCAGGTTGCTGTGAGTAAACAGGAATTGTGCTTGATGAGAAACCCGTGGTCTGCGAGTCGAAGGCACTACAGTGCAAACCGACTTGATTGCACCCACTCCTCCCGCTAGCACTGTACAGAAACCACTGTCTCGGCTCCCAGCCCCGGACCTGCCTGCAGGTGCTGTGCCCTGCGGGGTGGAGAGAGCCACCCGGGGGACATTGACCTCGAGGTTCCTCGTGTGCCTTGACAACCAGCAACAGCATCACGGCCGGCCCGTCGAACCCTCTGCCTTCAACATCAGTAATCGCTGCTCGCAGGACCAATGGACCACTCCCAGCGGCTGTCGAGCCCGAGCGGGCTCTCCCGGAACCGCTCTGGTGCGAGGCGTAAGTAGAATCACTCCTGGGTGTCGTCTCACCCATACGGCGTCGTGGCTCTCTCCTTGACGATGTAAGACGTTCTCCGCTGGATCTCGCAAGACCGTATCACCGAAGCCTGTCATGCCGGGACATGATACATGGGAGACTCTCATTTCCGTGTTGCCTCATCTGCTGGATATCTCCTCTATTTATGCCTGCGTTCTAACCACGATTGTATTGTATCCAGCAATGAGAAGGACCTTGACCAAAGGGCCGCTTGACGCAGATGAGTATGTGTTTTGTCTTCAACCCTCTGTTCCACAGCCATACTTCTCGGCTGGCACACATATGGTAACATCATGACGACGTGAGTATCCCCTACTAACTACCTCGTAGTCCTCTATCACCCCAGGGCTCATCGGGTTTCGCATCACCAGCCCAGGTCGGCAGCCCGCGACCCGGCTCGACGCAGCCGTACTTGCCGCGCTCGCCGGCACGCTCCCCAGCTCCCCGCCCGCTATCACTGTCATCACGGTCGGCCTCGCGCTCGGCATCGGCCCAACGCAGGGGTCCGGGAGCCACCACCGACGCCTCCACGGCACCTCTTACGGCCAAGGACTTCTCGTTCCTCCTCAAGCCCGAGATCTACCACCAGATCTCCCCCCTCACCATCCCGTCCGCCTTCCGCAACCCGTCGTCGGCCTCGCGACAGCCCACCCCGGAGACGCCGATCCCGGAACTCCTCGCGCAAGGCCACTTCCGCGCGGCGGCCATCGCCGCGGTGCAGGCCCTGACCAGCAGCCCCGTCTCGGCCGTCCAGGCCGCCGCGCACCCGCCCGTCGTCTCGCCGACCGATCACGCCCGCGTCTTCGCCCTGCTCTACACGCGCCTCTCGTGCCTGTGCCTGATCGACGCCGTTGCGCTCGCCGCGCAGGAGGCCAAGGCCCTCGAGGACCTCGGCTCCGCATTCTACCTCGACCCGCTCACGGGAGCGCACCTCGTGCCCTGGGAGCTGCGGCTTCTCGCCGTCCGCCTGCAGACGCTCGGGTTCGGGGACCCCCGCAGGGCTGTGGTGGGCTACTACGAGCTCGCGCGCGATGCCCGGCGCGAGATAGGGCGTGCGCTGAAGAGCCAGCAGGGCCAGCAGCAGAATGACAACTCAGCTGCTGCCGCTGCCGCCGCAGCCGAGTTGTGGCGGGATCGGCTCGCTGACCTCGGGGTCAAGGTTGCCGGCGCGCTCGTGGAGCAGGAGGACCTTCTAGGCGCTGCGGAGCACCTGGCCACGCTCAAAGACAGCGGTGACGGCGGCAGCCGCCGGGGAAGAGAAAGACTGGCGATGAGCAAGGCGCTGCTGTGGCTGCACGTAGGCGACATCGAGCAGGCCCGGCGATGTATTGCGCGGAGCGGCAGTGGTGGCAGTGGTGACAGAAGCGTGTCGGAGAAGGTGCTCGAGGCGCTCGCGGACATGGCGGACGGCGAGTATGAGTTTGCCCTGCAGAAGTGGACCGCGCTCAAGCGGGACGTCGACGGCGGCGACAACGAGAATAATGACGACGACGATGACGACGATGAAGACAGTGGCGATGGTAACGAAGGAGGAGGAGGGGTGGGGGAATCGCGCGACGAGATGATTGGCGTCAACCTCGCGGTGTGTCTGCTCTATGTCGGGCGGATGGAAGAGGTTAGTATTCCCCCAACTCACTTTTTAATTTTTTTAATTTTTCAGTTCCCAAGCGTCATGAAGCCTTGTTCCTAGGACAAGCTTCCTCGCGAGTGTTCTTGGCCCAAAAAAAATACCCCTTCCGACCACTTGTGCTGACTTGGGATCCTTCTTCTCATCCCCCAAAATACAGGGCCGCCAGATCCTCGAGTCCCTCGTCTCCCAGGGCCGCTCGTCCCACACGCTGCTCTTCAACCTGAGCACAATGTACGAGCTGTGCACCGACCGGGCCAAGACGCTCAAGCTGCAGCTCGCGGAGCGGGTCGCCGCGGCGCCGCAGCAGGAGGGGGCGTCGGCGGGCTCGCAAGGCTGGGAGAAGACCAATGCGGACTTTAAGCTGTGAGAGTCAGTTATGCAGCGGTTTTGATGTAAAGGTGGCACGGGGACAAATGGGGAGAGGGGAGGAGGGGGGCAACTGGCACGGCGAGCAGGTGCCCTAGCCATTTCGAGGACATGTCTATTTTCGAGACTACTAGTTCTGCGAGGGAGAGAGTGATTTCATTCACAGGGATATGGGAGTTCCATGTGCAATACCACGCTTCTGCGTCTATTTCACGCCGCTCGATATCCTTTATCCTCTTTGATCAAGACCGGACGGCCTCTGGAGTCTGCTCATCCTGCCTTGCCTAGCTTCCTCTGTTCCGCAGCGACAGCGTTGTTCCCATTCAGCACTCGTGCCACGTCTCTCCACGATGTTGCCACAAAGTTTCTGACCTTGTCTTCGTCAAACACCCCATCTGCCTGGCCCTTTAGCACATCGCCAGGGACGATGCCCAGGCTGTAGTCCTGGTCCAGAATAATCTTGACGAGCGCCGAGACGATCTGGCCACGGAAAGACGGGTCTAGGCGTTGTTTCAAAAATGCTTCGCAGGCCTCGGCATCTCGTCTTGGGTCTTCCTCTGTAGGCTTCGATGGAGCCCCGGGGCCCGGAATGGTATACGGTAGAGGCACTATGGCCTTGACGTCCTTTTTGATCTTGATGCGCTGTCTCTCAATGGTCCATTCGCGCAATCTCTTCTCGTATGTGTATCTGACTAGGGGGCCGAATCTTGAGAATGCCTCTTCCCGGACCGACTCTCGCGTGTGCAGCGGGGATGGTACTCGCTCTGGAATATCCTGCTGGTCCGATGCGGGGCCGTCCGTCGAAGCGTCTTCGCAAGGCAGGAGGGGGTGGTGGTGGTGGTGGTGGTGGCTGTAGCGATCCGGCAAGTAGCCGTTTATGAACTCTGCAAAGAGAGGTCTCTGCTTCATGCGTCGGCGCTCGCCCGATCGTACAGATGTTGTGTTATCCTCGCCGAGCTCGCTTGGCTTCATCTCTGTTGCGCTTGTCTTGGTAGACTCTGCTGTCACTCGTGGTAATGCTGGTACGCCTGACGATTCCATGGTGGTAGCGGGTTCCGACGTGCCGGACCCTGCCTTATGGAACTGCTCGTCGTCTCTTCCGAGATCCTGCGTTGCCGAGTCTCTCGATGCGCCCTCGCCCTCAGATAGTGGAGTGTCCTCTTTAGGAGGGACTCTGCTGCGAAAAAGCCGCGTACTCGCAACGTACTCGAAGAAATCCTTCTTCTCCGCGAACCGCGCGGCCCAAATGTCTACATCAGCATCGTCCTGGCCGCCGCGCCGCGCCCTAGTCTCGTGCTCGCTGCTGCTGCTGCTGCTACTACCACTCCTCATGCCCAAGAAGGCCAGCACCTCTGCGGGCTCAGAGGTGAGCAGGACCTTGGCGCGCTTGTGGTCCTGCTTCTCGATCTCGGGAATTCGCAGGTACAGGCCGACCTCGTCCGCCGTCAGTCCGTACGGCCTGATTGTGGAGCCGAGGATGCTCCAGAAATCTCCATGGGCGTGCTTGAACAGTTGCCACTGCAGGGTCTGCATGTCCGTGAAGATGTGGAGGTCGACCTGGATGAACGCCTTGGTCTGTTTTGATGGTAAGATTTGTTCTGTGGATATTGCTGGAGTCAGGCATTCCTCCTCAGTGACTGAGACGGGAGGGATCAGGTGCGAGTACTCCTCCGGCCACTCGACGGCAGCGTGGATCTGGCTCGAGCTCCCAATCACACCCTGCGTCCTGAACGCGCCCACGGCAGCGGCAGCAGCCTTGAGCCAGCCGCCGTCCGCAAACCTCGCTTTTGCCGACAGTGCGTCGCGCGTCGGGAACAGCTCGGCCCGCGGCCAGGCGAGCGAGATGTCGACGTCCCCAAAGTCTGGCTTCGCGGGGCCCTCGAGGGGCGTGGCGACGGCGACAAACAGCTCGCGCAGCCTAGCATGGCACTTGTTCCGGACGTACTCGTAGACCTGGGGAGGCATGCGCGGCGTGTAGAGGGGGCCCTTGCCCTTGCTGAAGATGGCACCGCCCATTGCAACAAGGCAAGGGGCGAGGAGTTGCGGTTTTACTTGTCGACCTGGCCGCGTGGCTCCCTCCTCGGCGATTTGGCTACGTTGATGCTCTCGAGTATCCCGAGGAGTGGCTAAATGTTATTCTCACTCTCAGAGTCGAGCAGTGCAGGATTGGCGACGACAGAATTGAACGTGCTGGAAAGGCTAGTGAGGCGTGCACCAGGCAGAAAGTGATAGTTGGCGCTCTGCTTGCGAAGCTGGATCAAGATTGAGTTGGCAATCAAGTTTGTCTTGCGGGAGACCTGGCAAAGGTAGGCCGGAGCATTTCTTAGTGCTCCCCAATGCCGAGTACCTATTTAAATAGAGCTGTCGAGTTGCAGAACTGGTTTACCGGTGACTCACTCTCGAGTGGACTGTGGTGAAGGACGGGTGAAGTTGGACCAAGTCAATGACTGGGAGGCCCCCATGTGAGTTTTGCCTTGCGAAGTCCGGACAATTGTTTCAAGGTGTCGGACGGACTCAAACCGTCCAGAGCAGTGATGATAACAGAACAGTTACTGAGCTGACTTAAAGTCACATCCCGAGGTCCACACCTGTCTGGTAATTGTGTGGACAGTGCGGCTACAGTGTTGCACGCTCACTTTGTCATGTCCACGGGTAGCTCTCGCAGCACGCCAATCTTGGAAATGGGGGAAGTACCCAACTGCTAGCAGGTGGTTTGCTCGCAGATTGTCTGCATACGTCTATTGCACTTGTGTCGTCAAATTCATCTGGTGTACCCACTGCTCCATGGTAGCCGATGTCTCTTCAGATACTTGCGCTAGGATAGGTTGGGAGAATTACATGAATGTATATAAGTCTAAAAAGGCAACCCTCGTGAAAATGCACAATCTCTTCAAATATACGTGGAGAGACACCTTCATGTGACAGACATTAGTTGCCTGGCATGAACGGGGCCAGCACTTGGCTCCCGTCTCTGCGGATCCTGATCAAAATCACGGGAGCCGTCCATAAGAGCCATCAGTGGTTGGCCCAACTCTTTCCATCACCTAGAGCAGGTTACACTCTTACCACCCGCCAGGGTTGTTATTACGTGGCCTCTGGCCACGGAAATAGTCGTACTGCGCCGGATCGTGGTCACGTGGATCGTCCTCGTGCTGTGGAAGTCCCCCGTACCCCTGCGGCCCACCGCCCAGCATGCCAGATGTGCCCGGCGCCCGGCCACCAAGGCGGTCCTGACTACGATCCCGTGAGTGAGCGACAGCAGGCATAGGGGCAGCTTGCATAATTAAGTTAGCGCCGCTCTCGTTGTTGCTTGCGTAGAATGGGCTTCGTGATCGGGAAACCTCAGGCGCTGAAGGGGTATACGCCTGATAGGGACTGCCCGCAGGCCACGAGTGACCTCCATGGTACATACCGCCAGAATCTGGCGCCGGAGAATAGGATCTCCCGCCGTGCGCAGGGCTAGCAGTTCTTAGTGCCTGTGGCAAGAAGCCCGGGCTGCCAGGACGCGAGACGCTATCGTTATCTTGCCATGTACTGCCAGGTGTACCTGGGCGATAGACATCGTCCGAGCGGCCATACATATCTCCACCGCCACCATGCTCATTTGCAAACTCTGGCCGGTTCTTGTAGTACTCAAAGTCCATTCTCGACTCTGGCACAATCTCGAACCCTGGCATGGCGGCTCCCCTGCCTGGTTTGCCAGACTGCATGGGATCGAGGGCGTAAGCGTCGGAATAGCCAGAGGTAGACATGGTATCACCCGTGTATGCCTCTCGTCCATCAGTCAGGCGACCCTTGTAAACGGCAGCGAGGATGTTCTGCGCCCGGGCGTGGACCATGGGAGTGGCGAGAGGCTTGTAGAGAGCTGGATGGCCAAATTTCTTGGCCAGGAAGTTCTGCGACCGCAGAGGATCCTTCTGTGCCAAGCCGCCTTCGGCATTCCTCCGAGTGCTTGTTGTGGAACAGTAGTGCATCTCCGTGTCGAAAGTCTTGGCGCAATATATCTTGAATATAATCATAATTATGGGAAGGGGTAGCGAGGCGTAGAATTGCATCATTGTGCCTTCACCACGCTCCCAGGTGATCAGATACACGATCAAGTTGGACAACATGGTGGCGAAGATAACCCGATTGAATAGAACTCTCCAGAACATGCCTCCCGACTCGGTCTTGGTGACGAAGATGTAGAGCAAAAGGTACTTCTTCAACCAGACATCAATGGCGAAGTAGAGAGCTGCAGCGGGAAGGACAAGAGGTTGGATGCAAGAGTAGCACAAGGCAACCGTCGAGTAGAAGAGAAAATAGTTGTAGTAGCTGGCATAGTCGAAGGGGGGCGGCGCGGTCAGCTCAATCAATTCTCTAGGTGTCGGACTCGAGAATTTTCGCATGAATGAGCTGTAGACTAACTTCCACAGCTGCGCGAGGTCGATGGCAGCGCCGAGGTTCCTCTGCAAAAGCCAGTTGATCCAGAAAGACGATATCAAGCACAGTGACGACAAGAGAGCGCCGGACAAATTCTGCCTGACGAGCGCTTGCCATGCGTCTTGACCACCACTGGTCCTTTTCACGACAGAAGCAACATAATTCCACAAGCAACTAAAGAGGGAGAAGACGACAAGGTTGTTGAACACGAAGAAGGCGTACAGCTTGCCAACGACGTGGCGCTCGCGCCCACTCTTGGTCCTGTCACCAGCTCTGATGGACAGACGACGAAAAATGATGGGTAAAACCAGGTAGACAAGTGACATGACGGCGGGCGAGAGGATGCCCTGCACAACAGCCCAGAACTGACGATTTGCGGCAAGTGAATTCTGGAACTCGGGCCAGACCAGGCCCAGGTTGTTGAGGTTGACCAGGAAAACGGCGATCATAGCGTTTGGTCCGATCCACAGGAAAGTGAGGGCCGTGATCCAAAGGTTTACGATGAAGCGACGCCATCTGCGCGTAGAAGGACTGAGAGGCATGTTGTCCCAAATGATGTCGTTAGGTCTAGGAGCCAGTTTGATTGTGGAACCGTGTGGCTTCCTCTTCCGGCAAGTGTACGCAATGTTGTGTGCCTCGGGGATATCGTCATAACTGGCAAAGCCATAATTGAGCACGTTGCGCCTGTCGATGGCGGCACGGGCACCTTTGACTTCCTCTTCGAGTTCTCTGATGCGCTGCGTCAGATACTCGATCGCATCGATCTTTTGGCCCTTTGGGTATGTACCCCAAGAAGGGTCCTTCTTGGAAGGGTAGCACACTGGTCGCTTCGCGGGCAAGGCCTTTGGGTCTCTCAAGTACTGTGCGAGCACCTTTTCCAACTTGCGCACAGTGGAGTCGTGTTGACTGATCAGGCCTGGAAGGTGCTTGACGTTACGGGCCATGGCCGTTCTGGAAAAGGACGACTGTGGCGCGACTGAATCGATGAGACGGGCAATGCCCTCGTCAGATGCAAAGTTTTTGGGGATATCCGTCATCTGCGGAGAGTGGTTAGCTTGGTGAAGCCAGAACGCCTTGCTAGATCAGAAGTACGCACCATCAAGGTCCTGGCGTGCATGCTGTTCTGATATTCCTCGCTGGCATAGTAGTTACGCCTGAGCTGCAGAATCTTGCGATAATTGTGCCAGAGAAAACCGCAGATGGTGAAGTTGAATGTGTAAGCAATAATTATCGTAGCCCACAAGGGCTGCCGCCACACCTCATTGGGAGTAAACCTCACGATCCAGTTCTGTTCTGGGCTGCCGCTGTTGGTTGCATAGTAGACGGGTAGCAGGATACCACAGCCCAGGAGCGCGAGCACCAGGAACATGTTGCGCAGCATGCATGTGAAGCGCAGAAAGACAGCGGCGTCCATACCAGCATAATTGACGGTATCTGCCTCTGTTGTTCTCCACAGAGGCTTGATCCAGGCGAGGTAGCCCTTGCCGATCGGCGGTGGCGCATGTTTCTCGTCGGCGTGCTTGAGCTTGGGCGCATACACGACCGAGTTGTGCGGCCGGAGGAGGGAGAATGCGACAGCGATGAAGGCGCTGATGCCGACCGAAGATCCCAGGGCGTACCAGACAGAGTCACCGCTGATCTGTGACTTGAAAGGATTGCTCAAGAGTTCGAGCAGCTCCAGACCAGCATCTTGTGCCCTACCAGCGAGGGAATAGGGGTTTTGTGAGGCGAGGTTGTCCATCCTGAGAGCTGGAGGCTGGACAAGCGCCGAAGCCGGCGTGACGCGCGCGGGTCAATGTCCAGAGAGGAAGACAAGGACACAGGAAGGGCAACTCGAAATGTCGACCTTTGTGAGGCGTGCTAAACAAGAGCAGACCAGGGCATTTGAGAGTATTCGAGCGGGCGCGTGGGTGTTGATGCTGTCGCACAACGTTGTGAGTTGTCCTCGTGGCGTTTCGAGCGTGCTACGAAGTATCGGAGAGAGCTGGCTGGGGGATGACGGTAATGCTCGGCGCAGGACACAGATCGGCAGACGAAGATGCGAGCCGTAGATGTCCAGGACCTGGTGACGCACGGGGATAAGCGAATGGACGATGCGGACAGTCGAGATGAGCCGCAAGAACGAGGTGTGATGTGTGCGGATGGTGATGTATGTGATGGTGGATGAGCCGCCGCAGCCGAGCCGGGAGGCAGAAAGAAAAGACCCATTAAGCCTACAGCCGGCACCGTCGAACAGTCCTGAGAGGACCAAGCAAGGCCCACGCGGATGGAGCAGGGGCCAGGCAGGAATGACGACTATCTCGCCCTCCCATTCGAAGCTCCACATCCACCAAACAATGGAGCATGAGGCGTCGAGGCGTCCCGACTCCCCAAGAGTCCACACAACCAAGAATCTCGCCTCAGGGCTTCATCAACAGTTCAACAAGTCACGCTCGTCAACAGCAAGTCTGGCCTCGAACCGCATGGCTGCCGCACCTCGAGCGACCATCAACATGTGCACAATCTCGTCATGGGGCAACCTGGTTGTTGTTGCTGCGACAAACCAACTACCACGAAGAATATCCGCGAGCTTTTTCCCACGGGGCTAGCCTGGCTTGCTCTGTTAGTCAAGGCCAACGCTGAAAAGAGTTTTCCTCCCTTGAACTGTATACTATGGTACGGGTGGAACGTGGGTAAACGCTCAGGTACGACTTTGTTGGGGAGCAAAGAGATCCTTCTCTGGCCGACGTGCCTGTTGCATAACCCGTCGGGTTGGACTGGCGCGACAGATCCCATGAGCCATGTCATTCTGCATTCTGGGTGCTCGGCGGGTGCAACGTGACGTGCGCCGGGCCTCGAGGACGGAACACATGCCTCCCAATTGCTGGGGGTTGCTATTTTCTGCTCACGCTACCGACCTGGCCTGGCTGGACCCTGTGAGGCCCCCGTGCGATCCACTGCATTGAGCCGCGGCAAGGGGGTCGAATACGAACCACCCCATCCATCTTTTGGGACACGCAAGCTCGGCTCCGCAAGCAACCCTCAACCTTCAGCCCTTAGAGGAGGAAAGAAGAAAAAAAGTGGCCTTCTTCCTCGCTCGCTAGGCTAATTTGATCGACATGACTGACAGAGGGTGCCCTGCATGCCTCACGTCCCATAGCCACACCCATGCCCCGACTGCATGAAGAAGAGAGAGCCGTAGTGTGGATCTCGCGGGGTTGTGCAAAGATCGTCGCTGTTCTAGCGCCTGCACACAACCAAGCGCCAGGAAACAGAGAGGCCACCGCCTCGACGGCCACTTGCAGCGAGCAGGTGGAGCCAACGGCGTGTTGAAGTGGGCATGCCGGCCTGCGGGCTGGGGACGAGACGAGCCCCAGGCATTTCGTCATCGCTGGCGAGATTCCAAGTGGTAGTCCAGGTGGCGAGTGAGGGAAACGAGCATCTTCAACCTGTCCCATCTGTCCTAGCCATCAACCACCAGTCACAACTTATATGTTGTGCGACGCTGGCCATGTCTGGGACAAAGTTGAGAAGAGGCGTGCTCTGCTCGTATATGGCTAGCCTACCAAAGAAGTGAATGATGCAAACCTGCAGGTTGGCCTTGTGTAACGACGTGTCGAATCAGGGACTGCAGCAGCGTCTGTCTACCGCGTTTCAAGGCTAGGCGGGCGCCTCAAGTTCAAGTTACGGGGTACCTGCAGCTGCAGCACAAACATCCAACAACCCAAATGCCATGCCTGTGTCACAGGGATGAGCGGGTCTCGTGCTCTCCCACGTACATACCCACCTTAGGTGAGGCAGGTAGGTACCTAGTAGTTGATTTGCTTGCTTGTATGTTGGTATGTATTGAAGTGTGGTTGTCAAATCAAAATCTCGTGTTTGGCAGCGCGGAACTTGTTCGGACAGAACACCGTGAGGTGGTGTTTCCCGCCCTCGGGCAGTGGAGACCCTACCCGCCGCACGCCCCTCAATGATATGGGCAGTGCCACCACCTGAAGTCCACAGAACATAGCACTTTTTCTTTTTATAAAGATGCAATCTTCTGTATGCTGCTTTTTCCGTTCAATCAGTGTTCTTTTTCTTTCGGTTTTTGCCGTCGTTGAGTCGTCTGGACTTTCTCCCGTCAAACAGGAGTATTACAGTGCAATTTTCTCATCGAGATAATTCACTAACCCAATTACCCGCCGTGTCTTCTCACTCTAGCTTCGACCTGTCATTAGGGGAGGAGGAGGCGTTCTCCCAGACTCAATTGCTTTACGGACAAGCATGACTTGAGTCTCAGTTGCAAAATGCTCAGGGGATAGATGTATATCAAGGTGTACTCTGAGCGATTGTACGGTTCTCACCCACCCCAAGCAGGGAACGCCAGACAAAGCGAAAGAGTGACATTTTATCTGGGCGGTGTATTTCAGCTCTACTCAACTGTGTTGATGCTTATTTCTGTGGAATGCCTGCCACGCAGGATCTTGTACCTTTTCCTGAATTTCACCTCCACATCCACCCCCAAATACATAGTACATAGTTGCAGCTCGAGGTCTTATCACCCTTCTCCTCTGGGAACCTCGCTTCTGCTCTTACATCCTCAATTTTCTTTTCTTTTTCTGTAAAGACTCTTGAAAACTGTTCAAATTACGCCTCTCTAGATACATCGCGCGTGGCAGCCCCTGTTAGTCGTAAGAGACAATAGGCTTACCTGCCGTCATGATTCCCCCTATAGCATACATACTCTGCAAGGCGTCCCACAGGAGAGACTCGACATTCGACTGCACGCTGGTTCTTTTTGCAGGGAAATACATGCATCCTCCCAAGCCCCCCGGGGGGGGGGGGCTTTGGTTGATCAGCTGCATGACGAAATGGAGCACGCTCAATATGGGGCAGGTATAGAGCACGAGACGGATATTTGTTTATTTGGGAGGGCTTTGAAACTGTTCGCGCACGAGTGTTCCCATGTTGGGCTTTGATACCCGGTCGAGTTTTCTTTCTAGCGTGAAGACCAATGGTTTTTTTAGAGGTAGCATTTTAAGCAAGATGGCGAAACCAGAAGTATCTCTAGACCTAAATCATTGCGTTACACCACCGTAAGTCTCGCCAAATAAACCAAGAGTCAATGTCAAAAGACAGTGTTAGACTGGCGTAATCTCAGTCCCAGCTCGGCAGTTTGTCATGACGGTCAATATGCACTATCAGAGAACAGTGACAAAGTGTCACGTTGCGGGATTCAGAGTTCCCGAAGCTGTGACTCATCCTTGACGCTGTTGTGCAAAAATCAAATACCCTTCCCTCGTTGCTTGTTTGTTTCTCTTATACAGCTTTTTCGTGCGGCGTATAATCCTCTTCTGTGCATGCCATTTCTTGTTTTCTGTTGACTCGGGTGCTTTGCGTCCTCCAGGAACAACTTTCTCAGATGCTCTCGCTTGTAGTCAAACCCTGGCTGCGAGTCCGGCGGGCCGTTCGGCCAGCAGGTGCGGGTGCGGGTGCCGCCTTTTTCTCGACAGTCTTGTCCTTCCTCGGACGGCCGACCTTCTTTGGCGCAACCTCGGGCTCCTCCTCGTCGGTCTTGAGCTTCTTCTCAGCAGGCTCATCCTCTTCATCTTGTGACTTGTCAGCACCGTCGGCTCCGCTTGCGACTTCGCTCTCATCGACCTTGCGTTTGTCTCCGATCTCGGGTTCCGACTGGTCAATGTCCATAGAGTCCGGATCAGCAGCAGCCGCAGGGGCTGGGTCAACCGTAGTTGTTACGGTGGACTTCTCAGCAACAGGCTCAGAGGTCTGCTCGGTGGTGGCAGGCGCAGGCATAGCCTCATCCTGAACCTCTTGCACCGAGACGGGCTTGGGGGCGTCCAGAGAAGCACCGTTGGCGGTACCTAGGCCGGGCTCGTTCTGGGCTGACGAAGCGGCATTGGCAGTAGACTCCTCAGGCTTTGGAGGCTGCTGAGCCAACTTGTCTGCTGTGTCGAGCTTGTCCTTGGCCTCATTCTTAGGCGCCTCAGCCTTCTCAGTATCTGCTGCATCGGCTGCAGGTTCAGGCGGCGGGGTTGGGGCCTTTGTCTGGGCGAGCGGGTTGGTGGGCGCAAGGAAAGCACCAGCAATCGGCATGGGCTCTTTTGTGATGGGTGGCAGGCCGGAGGCTGTCTGCGCGGCATCGCCAGCAGGTTTCGGCACACTCTCTGACGCAGCAGGGTTGCCGTCGGCCGCAGCTGTCGAGGGAGGAGTGTCTACAAGATTGCGATTATTTAGTCAGTGTAGCTCGATTGTTATTGGCCAAAGAGCTGGAGATGGCGGGAGGAGCTGCAGCGATTGTCGGCCACGGCGCATTGCGCACAACCCGCTCAGCAGCGCCTTGTCAACGAAAAAAGAATGTGCGCCGTGGTTGAATTGAGGGAGGCAATGCGCGCAAGGGTGGAAAACGTACTTGGCTTCATGTCGTTGGTATCGTTGGTGTTGGCGGTTGTGGTGGTGGCGGCCATAGCGGATGACGTAATATGTGGTTGAGAGCTAGGAAACGGTCCAGTCGCAAGATGGCGCGGGGATGTGATGGGTGTAGCAGCACGAGCTGGTAAGTGCAAAGGTCAATGGCGTGTATGCAGGTCGAGACGGGTGAGGCGACTTGGGTGCGAGTTGTAGTGAGGTGTTTTGGATGAGGAGTGGTGGTGGGAGCGATGGATGAGTCGTGGAGCAGGTGAGGATGGTGAGGCATTCCAAGGTTGCGAGCTGGAGGCTGGCTGAGAGGAGGCCGACACTTGAGCAGGCTGAGTGGCTGGCGTTCCTGGGCGAATGGGAAGGCGCCTACAGAAGCTGAGGACAGCCCGCTCAACGCCGAGACTGCTGGCTTACCTAATCTGAAAGAGAAGCGCCTCAAAGTTTTGGCACGGCCTTGGAACTTGGGAGCACTGTTGGAGCAGCCTGTGCGTCGTCTCTTGTGCGGTCGCACACACAAACGCAGCGTCACGGCTCGATCACCACCGACCCACCATCATGGAGTCGCATCGGGACTAATGCGGGGAAGTGCCAGGGTGCCTCTTGATGGTCTGTCTCTCCCGAGCTGTGACCGTAAATCGACAATCGCTCGGAATTGACGCCTCTGATAACGTCGGCCACGTACTGTCTCGGCCTCAAACAAAACATTGTGGCATCAAGAAAGACTGATAGCACCCGCGCTCGGCTGAGAGCGCATGCAGCATGACTGGCATTACAGGGCCTGCTCAGGCCTGCGAAGCTATTCAATCATGCATGAGTAGACTTTACCTAAGAGTTCCACTGCACATGAGTAGCATACTGCCAAGTCTTCCAAACCAGTCAAACTAGTCGTCTTCAATCACAATCAAGCACTGCATTCAAGCACCCGTTGAAGCTATCGACGGCTGCGATCTCGTGGGCTGCATAGACATTGGACAGCGTGCGGGGTTGACCCCAATGACGTTGACACCTCGCGTGCTCCTCATCGACGTCTGCATATTTATTGTTCTCGAAGATTCCTTGGATATCTCATCTGCTCGGGCGTCATGGACTGCGGCGCCTCCAGCCCACCTTGCGAGGCAGTGCCAAGCCAGCAGCCCTCCGGCGGGAGGCGCGACGAAGGTGCCGTCCTATCCGGTTGCAACTGCCTGCCAAGCCCGCGGAGACAGCCTGCACATCACGTGCTACACGCTCTCTGCCCACGCCAAGTCGCCAAGCCGCTGCACTGAACCCACTTCCGGCCTTGGGGCTCCGGGCTGTCGCCTTGGTGTTCTGTTTCTGTCTCGGCCTGCCTGTGAGGAGCAAGAATCATGATTGCTGCGTGCACAACACGTTCACGTCTCTTGTTTGCCGAGCGTGGTGCAGTACAACGACGCTCGCTCCAAACACGTTCCCAGCCCGCGAGCCAACGGTAACACCCACAGTGCCTCACAGGTACAGCAACAGCAAGGCTCTGGCACACGGGCTCCGGCGCAAGCGCGCGGGACGCTGATGCATGCAGACTTCCGGCGCCGGTCGGGCCTGCGGAGGCCGGGGTGGACTGCTCGCATCGCGGGCCCCGGCGTTGCCACCCGGCCCAACCCAGCATGCCATACATGCCTTATATGCCATTCATGCCCACACACAGGCTGCAAAGCCAAGACGCTCTCGGTCGCCAGGCCAGAGCCAAGCCCTCCGCCCAGCACCGCGTCCCGCACACGATGGTGCGTGTGGCAGTCCGCAGCAGCCCAACCTGCCTTTTCTCACCGAGGGCCAGTGCCGAGTCAAGCCTTTCTCGCCTCAGAGATCCTCACGGCCGCTCCGCATGGTCGAATCCTGCACTGCTGCTGCGGCGCTCTTGTGGTCAGACCATGTCATCCGAGTCGCCAATCACGGCCCAGGCCGTCCGTCGATGCTGCTGCGCATGCTGCGGCCGACCTGCTCCATAATCACAATAGGGTATCTTGATTATGCTGTTGTCGAACCACCAGGCGGACTGCACGGAGACGTTTGGCTTATCGCGCGCCCAACCTTCAGCGCGGCCGGGGTGCTCTTGCTCTCCCCACGCCTCCCACTCCCGCTAATGACACAATCACACGTCTTGGAGCTTCTTGGCACGCATGGCATTGCATCTTGTTTGCATCAACCAGAGTTCCTCGTCGCGACCTGGCTGGCCTGCCCATCCTTATTTAAGATGGAGTCTTCCCCCCCGAGTATCTTTATGGTCACTCCCTCTTGCGGCAAACAACCCCAGAGCTCGACCTCGCGCTCAAGCTAAACCCGAGCTACATCGAGGCAAACAACTCTGCACAAGACTCTCAAAGGTCTTCCTAGCAATCGCTGTCCTTGCCGGACACAGAACAAGCTGCGGCTTATGACGCCTGTTTCCGTGTCAACAAGGCCTCTTAAGCTTTGAGCCCACATTCCCCTTTCCCCCCCGCAGACATGGCTGCCGAATTCCCACGGCTGCCTTATCTCCTCTCCGTCGAAGATGTCGTCAAGGCAGCCGAGACAGATTTGGACAGAGGCCTCACCTCTGCGCAGGTCGCGCAACTGCAGCAAAAGTATCCCAAGAATGAGCTCGACGTAGGCGGTGCCATTCCTTGGTACAAGATCTTCATCAAGCAGCTGGTCAACGCCATGATTCTGGTACGTAAACTCCCCCGTTTAATTTGTTAAATGAACCAGCTTCGCAGTATTCCACCTGCAGAGAAAAAAAAGTTAACCAACACTCCTCTTATTAGGTTCTCTTCTTTGCCCTCATCTTGAGTTTCGTCATCAAGGACTGGATCGAAGGCGGTGTCCTCGCCGCAGTCATTGTGGTCAATGTCTCCATCGGATTTTACCAAGAGTACGGCGCTGAGAAGAAAATGGATGCCCTCAAGATGCTTTCTGCGCCTAGCGCAAATGTTCTCCGTGATGGCAAGACCCAGGTCATATCCAAGTAAGTGCCGTACCCTTCTTGCCTACGCGAGTCAAGCACATACCTCTAACACAGATCTCTCTCTCTCTCTCTAGCTCCGAGGTCGTTCCTGGCGATATCGTCATTCTGAAGATGGGTGACACGATCCCTGCCGATATCCGCATGTTCGAGGCCATGAACTTTGCCGCAGACGAGCAGTCCCTCACTGGCGAATCTATCCCGGTCGACAAACAGGTCGAAGTCCTCGAGGACGAAGAGCTCGGCATTGGTGACAGAATCAACGTGGCCTACGGTACCACCACAGTCCGCAAGGGACGTGGCCGTGGTATTGTCATCGCGACGGGCATGCAGACCGAGGTCGGCAAGATTGCGGCCTCGACACAGAAGAAGGTGCGCAAGCCCGGCCGGTCCCTAAACTACAAGAAGTACGGAAAGCGGGCGCCCGTCGTCGGTGGCATGAGGCGCACCTACGACTTCTTTGGCAAGTTTCTTGGCCTCACCGAGGGTACGCCCCTGCAGCGCAAGCTCTCCAAGCTGGCCTACACGCTGTTTGGCTGTGCCCTGATCCTTGCCGTCATCGTCTTCGCCGTCAACAAATTCGTCATTCCCCCAGAGGTCGTCATCTACGCCATTAGCACTGGCATTGCCATCATCCCAGAATCACTTGTAGCGTAAGCACTTTCCACATGTCGAGTTTGATCCACGCCTACTAATACCACATACAGTGTTCTCACCATTACCATGGTCGTTGCCGTCACTGTCATGCGCAAGGCCAACGTAGTCGTTCGTGATCTTTCCGCTCTGGAAGCCCTCGGTGGAGTCACCAATATCTGTTCCGACAAGACCGGTACACTCACTCAGGGTGCCATGATTGTCCGCAAGGTATGGGTGCCGTCGGATCTCATCTACACGGTTGTCGACTCGAAGCACCCGAGCAACCCGACTGCTGGCCGCGTGACTGTCGCCGAGAACAAGGAAACAACCTCTTCCTCCAGTGACGATGAACGTGAGCAGAGGCGCGACTTTGATCAGGAGCGCAGTGCCGCGGCTCTCAAGTTCGACGTGCCCGATGAGAAGCTAAACCCGCCCAAAGCCGAGCCCAAGAAGGACCATGGCAGCGATCCCGAAGCCACCCTGAACCCCGAGCTTCAGGATTTCCTCCTCTCTGCCGCCCTCTGCAACCTGGCCACTGTCCGCCACGAGAAGGATGCCCCCGCCGATCAGCCTCGCTGGAAAGTCACGGGTGAGCCCACCGAGATTGCTCTGCAAGTGTTTACGCACCGCTTCGAGCGGGGCAAGAAGGTTGTTGAGAGTGAGGGATGGAAGCAGGTTGCCGAGTTCCCCTTTGACAGCAGCATTAAGCGCATGTCGGTCATCTACAACGCGCCCGATCTGGATCACAGCATGGTTTTCACCAAGGGTGCCGTCGAACGCGTACTGGATCTGTGCACAACGGTCGGTACGGGTGAGAACGCGAAGCCCATGACGGACGAGTACAAGGAGCGCATCCTGGCCCAGATGGACGTCTTTGCCCGTCAGGGTCAGCGTGTCTTGGCCATTGCCTCGCGCCCTTGGGATGGTACCTACACCGAGGTTTCTGGCAACGACTCCAAGGCCGAGGAGGAACTCCGCGCCCGTGTCGAGCAGGGCCTCACCCTCCTTGGTCTTGCTGGCATTTACGACCCTCCACGAAAGGAAACCACGCCGGCCATTGCCGAGTGCTCGAGTGCAGGCATCCGGGTGCACATGCTGACAGGCGACCACCCTGCCACTGCCGAGGCTATCGCTAAGGAAGTCGGCATTATCCCGCATAACATGGGCACGCTGGGCGCGGACCTCGCCAAGGCTCTGGTCATGAAGGCTGCCGACTTTGACAAGCTCACAGATGCTGAGATTGATGCTCTCCCCGAACTCCCACTGGTGCTGGCACGCTGCGCGCCCGACACGAAGACACGCATGATCGAAGCCCTTCGCCGGCGCGACGCCTTCATGGCCATGACTGGTGATGGCGTGAACGATGCGCCGTCCTTGTCTCGCGCAGATGTCGGCATCGCCATGGGCTCTGGCTCGGACGTAGCCAAGTCTGCGTCCAAGATTGTCTTGACCGATGACAAGTTCAACTCCATTGTTGCCGCCATCCGCGAGGGTAGACGCATGTTTGACAACATCCAGAAGTTCATTCTGCATCTGCTCACCTCCAACGTGGGCGAAGTTATCCTGCTTATTTGCGGCCTCGGGTTCCAGGACCAAGACGGATTCTCAGTGTTCCCTATCTCGCCGCTACAGATCCTCTGGATCAACCTGCTGACCTCCTCATTCCCGGCGTTCGGTCTGGGCAAGGAGAAGGCCGCGGCCTATGTGATGCGCAAGCCCCCGCAGGACAAGCGCCGCGGTGTCTTCACCAACCAGGTCCTCGTCGACATGCTCGTGTACGGCACAATCATGGGCGTGCTGACGCTCATGGCCTTCATCATTGTCGTGTACGGCGCCAATGGCGGGCAGCTGGGCCAGCAATGCAATAAGGAGTGGTCCCCCTCATGTGTGCCCGTTTTCCGCGCCCGCGCCACCGTCTTCGCGCTTCTGACCTGGACTATCCTCTTCAGCGCCTGGGAGTTCAAAGACATCCGACGGTCGCTGTTCCGCCTGAACCCCGACGACGAGTCCAAGTTCCCCCTCTTCAAGGACATCTACGCCAACAAGTTCCTCTTCTGGGCCGTGATGATCGGCTTCCTCAGCGTCTTCCCCGTTGTGTCCATCCCCACGCTCAACACGACCGTCTTCAAACACGAGCAGATCTCGTGGGAGTGGGGCATCGCGTTTGGCGGGCTCGTCCTCTTCGTGCTCGGCATGGAGGCCTGGAAGGCCATCAAGCGCAGCTTTAGGCTGTTCGAGGACAAGCCCGTGTCGCGTGGTGCCTTCTCACAGGGCAGCGACGAGGGCCGCCGCTTCGGCCGGACCATGAGCTTCAGCTCGCTCAAGAGCTGGAGGACTCTGACCAGGCGCGACACCAGTATGTCGAGGGCCAGCTCGAGGTCGAGGGAGAGAGGCGAGTCGAGGAAGTAATGGACATAGGCACGGAGGGCTAGACAAAAAACGTTGTGGAACGTTCCGAGGAGCACATGCGACAGAAGGTGCCAAAAGCTTCATCTGATTTATGTTTTTCTGAATTTAATTTTACAAGAATACCCACGCGGCGAGGAAGTGCGGATACCAACGAGCGGGCCCAGAGTAGAGGTGGCGCATTTCCGGGCTTTTTGTTGCTATACTGGCAGTAGTATGGAGGAGAAAGTGCCGGAAATGCGCCACCTGTATTCTGGTCCCCTCACTAAAGAAAATGAGATAGGGGAAGCAATGGGACAAAAAAAAACCTACAACATGCATCTCAACTAGACGGAGTGAGGTTAATGCTTGAAAATACAACAACATGCATAATTTTCCTCGATAGTATCAAAGTGTACCCAGCTCTTTAACTTACGGCCTAAACTTACAAGGGGATTCATGTCATCACAAACAAGAAACGTTGTATCGTGAACTGGTGACTACACTAGATTTGCGGCTAATTTTGACAATGTAAGCGGTCGAATTCTACCCCAGCCTTCCTCCGGGTGTCTCGCGCAAAATGTCACGAAGACTCACCCATCTTTTCCCCGTAGTCACAACCACACAGCATTCATCCATGCTTTCCTAGATGTCCCCCCCCCCTGTCTTGAATGGAAAGCGGCCACAATGAACTGCAACGGCCTGCAGGGCCACGCGAGGCCCTTGCATTATCAACAGCCAGCGATGAGGAACGGCAGGCCGTGCGATTCGAGCTGTTCTTCGATCTTCTCTGTATGTCGGACTACTCTACAGCACCTGGCTGACACGACATCCGCTGACGATGCCGTTTTGTGCCTGTTGTACCTGAACCAGACGTCGCCATTGCCGCCAGCTTCAGCGACGACCTCGCCGAGTATCCGGACGCCGCCCATCTGGCCAAGTACGTCCTCACCAGTCATCAGGAATGACCAGCGCGCACGAGATTTGTCCATAAGTGAAGGTCGTGATATAAAATGATGTAGACTATATTGAACGGGGGGGTAAGAGACTTTGAGTAAAAAGTCTAGCGTCTGTCTGCCTGGAGATATATCGCAAGATTTTAAACAAGGAGCTCCGTTCCGCTTCAAATATGGCAACCTCAATAGCGGATCGTGAGGGGAGGACCATGCTGGTCTTGACCGGTCAGGTCTTTGTCGTACGGGGCTGTGCTCCTTGTAGCTTTACTTTTTAGAGGAGAGATGACAAGGGCGGCAGAAAAAGCCCGTGTCAATCTGAACGCACACCATTCCCGAGTAGGAGGTCATGGCGATCGACAACCAGCTAACATGTATGGAGGTGACCAACATTGAGATTCTACCAAGCATGTATCCAAGGAATTCATAACGCATATAGTCCCGCTTCCTTTTTTTCTGCCTGATCATCGATACACAACAAACAACCACATCTACAGACCACCGCCCACCTGAACTCTCCACTTCTACATGTTGCGCCCGCCGGTGACCATGATGGTCTGGCCGGTGACATAGGAGAATAGGGGGCTGCAGACGCCCAGGACGGCCGAGGCAGCCTCGCTGGCGGAGCCGGGCCTCCGGAGGGCAATGTCGGCATACTGCAGGGCGGCGGGGACCGCCTTGACGTTGGCCTCGGGGATTCCTAGGTCAATCTTTGTCCCGTCGGGCCCCGTGATGAAGGCGCCCTTCTCCTTGGCCTGCGTGAGCCGGGTCTGGATGTGCCCAAAGGCGACCGTGTTGGCGCGGACGCCGAACGCGGGGCCCCACTCCTTGGCGATGGTCTTGGTCATGCCGGCGACGCCGGCCTTGGCCATGGCGTAGTTGATCTGGCCGGCGTTGCCGTGGATGCCCGAGGTGGACGAGATGTTGACAATGTTGCGGGGCTCGCCGTCCTTGACGCGGAAAAAGGGCGCGGCCTCGCGGATGAGCTTGAAGGGCGCGGTTCCGTGCAGGTCCACGATCGTGTGCCACTGCTTGTCCGTCATCTTGTGGATCACGCCGTCCCACGTGTAGCCCGCGTTGTTGACAATGATGTGGATCTTGCCGCCGCCGAACGCCGCCGCTTCCTGGACGAGCTTCTTGATGTAGGCGTCGTCGAGCACGTCGCCCGCAACCGCGATGGCCGCGCCGCCGGACTTGGTGATGGCATCGGCAACATCTTGGGCCTTTTCTGTTGAGAAGGGGAGGGAAATGACAAGTCAGATTAGCAAGATGGTCGGGCTGTCAAGTATGGGATGGGGCTTGGGGAGGGAGACCATGCAATGACGTACTGGCATCAACATCGGCCACGACAACCTTTGCGCCCTCGTTGGCAAAGAGGCGGGCAGCCTCGGCGCCAATACCCTGGCCAGAGCCGGTGATGATGGCAACCTGGCCGGCCAACATGCCCTTGGGGAAGTTGAGCTGGCCGGCGATCTGGGAGATGCGGTCCGCCATGGTGTCGGGCCGTTGTGATATTCTTCGAGTGGTTGCAAGGGGCAGAGTCTGGTAGCAGTCACAAGTGGGTTGGGCAGGCGGACTGGGCCAGAGATGAGAGGGCGAAGAATTTATGTGTCGCAGAGGAGAGGGAGAAGACCGAGCCTCGGGTCATGAGCATGCGGACCGCAGTGGGGTTTTACCCCAGCCCCAACCCCAACTTTCTAAGTGCGGCCGAGGTTCTCCACGGCTCCACGGTAGCGTTTTACGCAGTACATGAGGATAAGCGGAGGCTCAGTAACAGCCACACTGACACATCCTACATACACTATTCTTCTTTGAATTAAGTGGCTCGGTCGTTGCCATGGTTCCGAATCACGCAGGTAGCAATGTCTCTGCGGACCTGTTTCCATATAATCTCCAGCTTTTACCATCAACAATCTCGTCTATAAAGACAAACACGTCAAATATCCCAGACGGGCGGTACTTGAGCCATGCTATAATTCGGAACGGACAGCCCTTGTGATTGCGCATCAAATTATTATTGACCCATTATCTTGTCATCTCACGTCGACTTGCACTCCCCACTTCTCTGATCAATATCTGCAGGCGCATGCCGAGACCTCTACACCTTCAACCACAGGTTGAGCACGCCCTTGGCGTACTCGACAATTTCGTCGCCGCCGAGCTTGGACTCGCCGTACACGCGGTCCACGAAGCTGATGGGCACCTCAGCGACCGTGCAGCCCATGCCCTTGGCGCGCACCATCATCTCCATCTGGAACGTGTATCCCTTGCTCTCGGTGCTCGCGACAACTTTTTCCAAAATCGCACGCTTGTACAGGCGGAAGCTGCCCGTGAGGTCGCTCACTCCGGGCCGGAGCACCGTGTCGGCGAAGAGGTTGGCGCCACGGCTGACAAACTTGCGCTTCAGGTCCCAGCCATATACGCCGCCATTACCGGCATACCGCGTGCCCGTGACGATGTCATAGTTACCAGCCGCTTGCTTGGCAATCATCTGCGGGATGAACTTGGGGTGGTGGCTGAAGTCGGCGTCCATGATGATGACAAAGTTGCCCGACACGAAGTTGAGGCCGTGCACGTATGCTGTGCCCAGGCCTAGCTTGCCTGTGCGGGTCTTCAGGATAACGTGCGGGTTGTAGGCCTTGACGAGCTGCTCGGCGACAATCTGTGTGCCATCGGGCGAGCCATCGTCAACAATGACGAGCTCCCAGTCGAGGTTGCTGCAAAAATAAAGGGGGCGAACGACGTTAGCTGGGGTGTTTGTGTGAAAGGGGCGTTGTTGCTATAGGAGCGACAGTGATACGCACTTCTCGGTAAATGTACGGTTGAGCAGCCAGGTGATGATGGGCAGGTTCTTGCGCTCGTTAAACGTCGGCAGGATGACCGAGTACTTGTCCTTGCTGAGAGCCTTGGCGGGGGCCATTGTGTCGGTGGGTGATCAGGGACGTGGACGTGGACTAATCGAAACAGAGAGGTCGACGAAGTTGTCGAGTAAATAGGGCAAGGCGATGTGACTTGCTGGCTGGACGTAGGATGCGGGGACAAAGGAGCGTGCGGTGTCGAGTCGGCTTGATGATGCGAGCTGGATCGTCGAACAGGAGAGACAGGGGGTGGAATGAGGTCGTCGCGTGGTGCAGCTCAATTGAACACGCTCGTCCTAAGGAAGGTGCAGCTCCAACGTGGCGTGTCAAGGCTGCCCACGCCCAGGCGAAAGGGGCCCCGCTTGCAGCATGACTAAGCCAGCTATCATCCCTCGATCTTGAGCATCGCAAGAAGGTGTTCAACCAAGTGTGCTTTGCAGCCTGACGACCACTCGCCACATACTCGTAGGATAATGAAGTATATGCATCCCCATTCATGGAACAATCAGCGGGGGACACTACCGGAGTAAGAAGATTAGGTTGTCATTGAGTACCCTTGTACAGGACAGTGCATGGCGTCCTTGACAGCTTCCACAGAAAATTATGTTAGCAATCCCCTCGCAGCGTATATCAGCTTCGAATGAACAGCAAAAAATCTGGAGATATCACCGAGATTTACAAATGCGTAAAGATCCAGGTGTTCTCCCTTGCGCCGCTTCTAGGAAGGAAAGAGGAGCCCCTGTCCCTTCATACGACCCCACCATGAATCTGCCCATGCGCTTGACCATCTTCCCAAGTCCATCTTGCCAACAGCTGTACCGCTCAGTCTGTCGTTTCAAATGCAAGAAAATGGGCTACTCGTTACCTGAGCCACTGAATTGACGAACATCATGCGCGCAAGAGGCGGAGGCGGGCGGGGTGGCGAACCATGGCGCCGAGGGACCAGCAACGCCAACCGGAGTCACCGCGACCAGCAGCAACAACCGCAGCAGCAGCAGCAGCAACAACAAGCACCCCTAACCCCAGCGGGATCTTCACGGAGCATAGGCGGCAGGACTTCATCGGCACCATGGAGTCGACTCAAGCCCATCGAGCTAGATCCCCTTGATGCCCTAGGGCTGCCGTCAAAGGGCGACAACCGGCTGCTCGACTTCAAGACCCAGGAGCGCTACTACACCAAGATTGTCGAGCGATACATGGCCTTCTGCTCGGACGCAGGCGAGCGCGATGAGCTCCTTCGCCGCTTCGCCTCGTTGTCTGTAGACCTGGCGGGCTCGATAGATGCACCGCCATCATCATCGTCACCAGCAGCAACAGGAGCTGCACCCACCGAACGCACAGCCAAAGCTGGTGGCGGTATGGCAGCAAGCCGGCACGCCTCTGCCACGGACAAACCTAACACCGCCACTCACACCTTCACGCCAACGTCGTCATCGTCAACATCATCGACAGCTGCTGCCGATCCCCCAACACCGTCACTGTCACGGACAAACATGACCGGCAACACGAGCTCCCTAGGTCCCAGCAGCGAGCACGCAAAGTCGCTATCCGACGTCCTCGCCGCCCTGCGCAAGCTGCGCGAGGGCATCGTAGCCTCCAAGCGAGCCGATGACTTCGCGATCCAGGCGTACCTCTTCTGTATCCGACTCGCCGTGCTCGCACGGCACCCAGAGTCGTACCACGCGGCGATGCTACACTTGCTGCACCGGATCCACCCACGGCACAACATGACGTCGGTCGAGGCGCGCGAGGTCGTCAGCTACCTGATCCTGGACACGGCATGCCGGAGGGGGGATCTGGCTGAGGCGTACGCCCTGCGGAGTCGGCACGTGGCGCTGTTCCGCAGCAGCGGCGGCGGAGGAGGAGGACGAGGAGTAGGAGGCAGCGGAGGAGATAGCAAGGTCGACGCCGTGCTCGACGCGCTCGCGCATGACAACTACGTCGAGTTTGGCCGGCTTCGGGGCCACGTCGATGGGCACCGAGCGCGGCTGCTCGAGTACGCCGAGCCCCGGATGCGGCGACACGCGCTCAAGTGCTTCGGCAAAACGTACCTGAGCGTCGAGCTGGGGTATCTGGAGCGGTGCGCCGGGTCCGAGTGGGCGAGCCTGGCGGCGGACGACGGCGTCGGGTGGGAGCTAGAAGGGGGCAGCACAGTCGTCATTAGGCGGGTGAGGGCGAAGTAGGCTTGTAACTGACTTAGCGGTCGTCTCTAGAGCACAGAGCAAGTGTTGCAGCAGCTTCTTGAAGTACAAGTGAAGAAATCCAAGAAAAGGTAGACAATCATTGAGGCTGAATAGCGCCTTGAGCCATTACTCATGATAGGGTATCCTTACATGTCGCTAACGCTGTCCCTCTTATAAATACAGTTAAATCCTCGACTTCAAAACTAAAGGTTGGACTATAGTTGCGTTCCCATCGATCCGGTGCTATCCCACACGTGGACTATTCGAAGAGGCCGGCATAATTGTTCCTAGCTGCGCGGATCCAACGAACTGGGGACAGCTTAGCGTCTACCACACCACACATGTATGTGTATGAACCTCCAAAGTACATCCGGCACGGGTTTTTGTCCTTTGGCACAGCCATCGATCCCCAGCGGGCACGTTCCGGAGGCAGCCGCCACCAGCAAGCAATGTGAACCAAATGCCGGGATATGTACAGCGGTTTTCACAACTCTTCTGGGTTGATCAGATCTATAGACTGTATACTGTATAAAGGTGACGCATCTGATACGCGATAAACGTCAGGTCTGTGTTGGCCACCTTGTTGCCGCCATCTGTTCTTTTTTTCTTTTTCTTTTTCCTTTTTTTTTTTTTTTTTTTTGGGCAAGTGCTCATTTATTCGAGAAATGGCCCCTAATTGTGCCGATAAATATCTGGGAGAAGCGACCAACATCCGCGCGGCGCGCGCCTGTTCCCGTTGGTGCGTGGTCCCCCTACACGTGGTATCAGCCGCCATGAAGACTTTCGCACAGATTCTCGATGGGGGGTTTGCCAGTCGCACGAGTGGCTTTAGATCGCTAGCTAGCAACACGGGATTTATTCCGAGCATCTCATAGTCCACCAGACAGGCATCGGAGACGAGGCGATGGACATGGCTGAGGCCCTTGGCCGGGACTTTGACTTGAAGCCTCTTCTTCTCTAGTCAGAATAATGTTTCGTAACCTAGTATTTTCTCGTTCATCACCATGACACAAACTTCTGACGTCAGAATTGATTTTGGTGTCTCGAGGCATATCAACGACCCAGTCCCGGCGAAGCATCTTATGTGCTACCAGTGCTCGAGACAATTCTCAAGCTCTCGATCAGACCGACCCTGCAAAATCTTTGAGGCCATCGCCTGCCTAGGAGCATTTGTTGCCGAGTTACATTCCTTGAGTAGGCACCCCACGGCGAAACAGCGACAGAGGAACAACCTGGGCCAAGGGATGACGCCAGATGCTCATCAAATGGGATCGCCCGCCCCGTCACGGGCAGCAACAAGTACAGCACGGAGCAACGCAAATTCACGGATTGGTGACGGATAGCCCAACCTGAGGTACAGTAGCGCTGACAAAGACCCCGGACGCGAGGAGGAGGAGGAGGGTGGCGGTGCTGGCGACGAGCACTTTGTGATGCGCCGGGACATGCTGATGCAGGGATTGTGACAAGGCTGACTTGACCCGGCTTGACTCGGACGAGAGAAGGCGCAGGGTCGGGATGGGGGTTCTGGCCAATCCAGAAGCATCTTGAGGCCTGGCGGCAGAAAGGAAAGCTTGCCTCTGCCACATGGGACGGGGGCACGAGGTGAACGGTGCGACCTGGCGAGCGAGGATGACGCGTCGATGCTCGGCTGGGATGCCAATAAGCTTAAGCTTTTTCATCAATTTTGGACGCGGAGTGGCCGGAGACTGACTGATGAATGGGCAGGGCCTGGCAGCGGGCCTGTCTCGGAGACAGCTCATTTGGCAGGTCTGGCCGGCAGATGCACGAAGGAGAAAGTCAGCGTTTCGTCGAGTGCGACGGCTGGCTGGGCGAAAGCTTAGCCTGCAGCGATCCCTGCGTGGCAGGCTGACTGCGACTCTGTGGTTGCTGCTGTGACTCTGTGTGAGGCTGTGAAGCGGAGAGGGTACTGTACCAGGCGGGCAGGGGGCAGGACCTGACGTCAAATGCAGAGACGGCACGGCACATTATGCAGAGCTACTGCCCATCGGCAGGACCGTCCCTCCGCGTTTCACTGTCCGGGGACGGGTCGGGTTGTGTCTGTCGTGGGACGGGATTAAAGTTGCTGCAAGGTTGGCAGGCCTGGCAGGCTGGTTATACGACAAATTAAGAGTGCCGATCAAGGCGTGTACGCTCCGTAGTGCAGGAGGGCCGGGCGGGATATTGGGGATATTTTTGATTGCGGCAGGGGCCCCTTGGGCACAGCGCGAGCCGTCCAGCGACGCCTCAACCTCAGCCCACATGCGCGCTGGGAGGCAGGATTGGGTGGCAGGATTGGGCGGCAGCGGCAGCAGCAGCTCAGTGCTGACCACGCTGCACATACGCAGTGCAGCGCTGCAGGTGGCCGCGCCGTCGAGTGCCGCCACGCCACGCGCGACAGTCCAGACTCGAGCCTGCTATTTCAGGCCCTCTGCGCAGGCGGCGCTCCACCTGGGGCAGGCGCCTCGAGGCACTTGCACGGTGCACCCGGCCCTGCACGACAGCCAAGCTCGCGATACGGACGGTAAAGAACAAGGCCCGCCCGCCCGCCCACCACATCACCAACATAAGCCCAGCCGGGCCCGGCCACGACTTTGGTCTGTCTCTCGTCACCGCTCCTGTTCCTTCTGCTCCCTTCTGTCTGCGTGTCTGCGTGTACAGACTCCGGTAGAGGCAGCAGCACCACCACCACCACCACCACCAGTCACGATGGGTGCCTTTTCCACCGACGACCTTGCCTACGCCGGCCATCCGCTGCCCCTCCTCGCCAGCAGAGTCATCAAACCCCCAAAGAACAAACATGGCCACGGCCACGGTCACGGCCACGATCATGGCCACGGTCATGATCACCACCACGATCACGGTCATGGCCATGATCCCCCGCCGCCAGCCATCGAGGGCCCGATTGAAGAAGCAACAGCTCTATTCAGAAAGGTACGTCGTGACCCCCTCCCTCTCCTGTGCCCACTGCGCCCTGCGGTCAAATGCTAATTGCCAATGCTGATGCAGAGCCATGCTGCTGCCAACTTTGAGCTGTTCTACGACTTGTGGTTTGTGGCAAACCTCAACGTCTTCACCAGTGTAAGCCTGCCATCAAGCCCCACATCACGCACCGTTCCGTCCGGTTCTGACAAGGCATCAACAAATAGGTGCACCAGATAGTGGCAGCTTCCAAGCTTGCCTCGTATGTTGGCTTCATCGTGTAGGTCACCCTCGGCCCTCCAGCTTTCCCCTCTATCCCGCGAACCGCAATGCTTACTTTACCAAACACAGCATCCTCTGGACGACATGGCTCAGCGTCACCATGTACGACGTCCGCTTCAATGCTGACTGCGTCTTTGAGCGCGTCTGCAAGGCCATCCACCTCGGAGTCATGGTCGGCTTCGCCATGATCGGCACCAGCTTCAACCCAGACAACCAGGTCAGGTCCATCTTCATGGCCATGTCCTTTTTCCTTGCCGTCTCCAGGTTCACCTTGTGCATTCAGCACTCTGTCCTCGCCTATCAGGTCCGCAAGTTTGCCGAGGGCCCAAAGCCCCTAGTCTTGACAGCCTTTATCAACCTCGCCGTTGGCGCAGTCTACTTTGGTATCGCCTTCCGCTTCGACCCAACCAAAAACAGCCGCGTCTTTGTCGTCTGGTACGTCGCTGGCGTCGTCGAGATGGCGATACACCTGGGCTTCTCTCAGCTCACAAAGGTCCTCACCTTTGTCGGCTCCCACTTTGGCGAGCGGCTCAATCTCTTAACCCTGATCATCATTGGAGAGGGTATGTCTTGACAACCAGTCGCCACCACTTTTGCCCCTATACTCTACGGCACGTCAGCTAACCCATTGGGCAGGGTGCATTATTGTGGCCAAGAATGTGACGCTCATCGTCAAGGACACCTACCTAAAAGGCGAAACGTCCACGTGGAGTAAGGAAGAGCCTTCCCCATACTGGTAGCTATACCATGGATGCTGACCTTTCGCTTTTCTAGCACCGGCACTCATCGGAATCATGACCGCATCGGCTGCGCTTCTATACATCATCTTCCAGCTCTACTTCGACTGGATGCACGGCGAGCAGGGTGAGAGTCTGTACGAGGCACACCAGGTCTGGTGGGCTTCATGTCACCTGCCATTCCACATCTCCCTCGTCCTCCTCTTGGAAGGTGCTAGCCAGTTCGTCATCTGGTTCCGGATACTGGAAGACGTGCAAAAGGCAGCACTGAGCGTATTAGGCGCAGCAAAGATGGCCTCGGGCGAGACCGCCGAGAACGCAGTCAAGGCATACGAAGACGTCGTCTACAAGTGGCTCAAGAAATACCCGCCCGCCGAACCCATCGAGACGTACAAACTGGTGGCCACAGCGTTCAAGAATCTCAAGAGCTTGCCAGATGCCTTCTATGCTGGCAGCTCCGTCGCCGCCGAACAAGCTGACCGGTACACAACCAACATGCTTGATCTCATTGCCACGCTCACCAACTCGATCTTTTACGCCTTCAAGATCTCGGCATACAAGTCGGACGATGATGAACCGAACACTTTAGAAACTATCGAGCTCAGGAGCTCCATGGCTATCTCTAAGAGATTCGTTCTGATTGTAAGTTTCGTCTTCTTTCTCTACCCGTCATACTTATCTTTCTGTCAATAGACTCTAGACTAACAGCCGTCAAGTTCCTCTACACATTTGGATGCGCCGGAATAGTTCTCATCTTCCTCACCATCATGCACGTCATGTCCAAGCGTAAAGGGTGGTCTCCGTTCAACATTGCACGCACAGCAGTCTGCATTGTCGCTGGGACCGGGCTCTCGCTCACGGGACTCCTCGTGCTTAATAGCGCGTATGTCGACGACTTTATGGGTAGTGCCTGGATGCTGCCGACCATTACCGTCGTGTACTTTGCGATGCTGCTCATGACGCACCTCCCGCATCCGACGCGTTTTGGGGTCGGCAAGCTCGCCGCAGATAAGCAGTTTGTCGAAATCGAGAAGCATCACGGCAGCGACGACCATGACGAGGTTCATCGCGAGCAAGACCAGCCTCAAGCAGGACCCGTACCTCTCCAGCACATACCATCAACGGCAAACGCCAGCGAACTCCATGACCGCCGCTACAGCGGCGCAGTCTCACCATACCAGGACGTCCTCAGCCCCGGGTTAATGGTGCCATCACCTTTACACAGCGCGGGCAACTCACCGAGGACCTCAACGTTTGTGGACCCGCGCGCAGGCGACATACCCGTGACACCATACGACCCGACGAAGGACGGCAGAAGCAGCGGCGACGACAAGTTTGACAAGGGCATCGGCCAGCACGTCTCTTGGGGCGGCCTGTATCCCGCCGAGCAGTACGACAGCCACGAGCAGCATCGCGACGAAATCAGGCGACACAGCGGGTTTGTCTCGTCCGGAACCGCGGCGGCGGCCGAGTCCTCATCAAACAAGCAGCAACTGCAAAACGAGCCGGCTCCATACGCGAGGCGAAGCAGCAGCATGCCCCTGAGTGCGCAGACGTGGCATGGATATGCGCCCGCACCGCAGGAGTGATGGATCTGCCTAGGTTGATACCACTATAAATGTAGCAAGCAAGTTTTGGTTTATAATAATAGAACACACTGTGATCTTCAATGAATATATTCAGATCTGGATGTGAGTGTGCGGGAGCACCGATATAAAAGACATGCAGCGCGCCGGAGGGACGGACCTCAACAATAAATCCATCTTGACTTGTCTGCTCGCAAGACAAGTACTTGAAATGGGACCTTGCCCCGCGCTGCGAACCAAACGGAAGGAAGACAGACCCGCAACACGCATCCGCCCGTACGATCACCTGGCCCGGCGGCACAGAGGAGCCATGATCCCCTAGGTGAACAGATTGAGATACGGATGTAAAACCACGGGAGCTGCGGTAGAGATTACCCCGCGTGTTGGATTTATGTTTTCTGTGTCTGTTGTTTTGGACGCACGGTCTAGGTCGGTTTGGACATTTTAACCAAGCAGATAACTTATGTACATATAAAGAGAGAAGAAAGAGAAAGAGGAGAATGAGCAAAGTAGAACAAGGACAATGTAGCATGGTCGTTTTGTCAAAGGGACTGGCAATGTTTACATCAGTTCGCGCGACACGGGTTTGCTGGACAAAATGTTTGTACTTTCAAACTTTTTCGGTGCCAGGAGTGACGACACCCTAAATGTTGCAATAGTCTCGGGAGATGTGGGTAAGGCAGGCAGGCAGGCAGGCAGGCAGTCGGGCGCGCCCGTGTGATAATTCCTGGCCGCTTGTTCCGGTATCGTCTGCGTATGATAAGCCTTTCTCCATGCGCACAACACCATCATCGGCTTTGAAGACATTAGTCGTGCTTTAACCATATTCACACAATTTGGAGCACGACATAAGAGTCACTTAAGAACTCACCGAGCAGTCACGTTGTTTCACAAAAACCTGCAGGGACTGTGGTTGTGGTAAAATACAACTCTATTGTGTAAACACCCGGCATATAATTGCCAAGAAAGAGACGCTAAGGGAGTGGCCTTCCTATTATACGGCGACGACTCCTTTCTATGTGCTCAACTCAAAGACTCAACAACTACCAAAAGCGATCCGTTGTCCCCGTTTAGAGGAAAGCGAAAGCACCGGCAACGACAGCAAGAGCACCGTAAACGACGCCAGAGACGCGGCCAAGACCGGAGGCAGCACTAGTGGGAATAGGAGTGGTGGAAGGCTGAGCAGCGCCGCCCTGGGAGCCGCCGTTAGCACCGTTGCCGGTACCGCTGCCGGTACCGTTGTTGCCGCCGGCGCCAGCAGAGCTGCTGGGGCTGGAAGACTGGGTACTGCCAGTCTGCGAGGGAACGGCGGCAGAGCTGGTCGAGCTGGGAGCGCGCTTGGGGCAGGTGAGGTCCCACATGGGGGTGGTGGAGAGGTTCTTGGTGATAGCAAACTGCATCTTGTTGGCCGGGTTGGAGTCACGGAGAGTGTACCAGAAGGTGGGGGTCTTGTTAAAGAGCTTATCGCAGCCAATCTCCTGCCAGTACTGCTGGGCGTTGGCGACGCTGGGAACGGCCTGGCCCCATTCCGGACCGGTGGCGGGCCAGCCAGTCTCGGTAACCCAGATGGGCTTACCGCCGGCGGCTCCCTGGGTAGCCTTGTAGGCATCGTCGAACAACTTAGCGGCGTTGTCGATACGGTTGTCCTTGGTGCTCTCGTAGTAAGGGTAGGTGTCGAAGCCTAGGAAGTCGACAGCGTCGATGACAGGCTTGTTGGTGCCGTTCGTCCAGACGTCCCAGGTGTCGACGTGGCCGACGGGGATGCTGCCGAGGGGGGTGTTGGCAAAAGCCTTCTTGAAGTCACCAATGAACTTGACAATCTCGGCGGGGCCGGCACCAACGCCGGTAGGGTCGTTCATGATACCGGTCTGGCTGATGCGGTACATGTCCTCACTGCCAATGGAGATGCCGATGACGAGGTCGGTGAACTTCTTGCCGTGGGTGTCGACAGCGGTCTTGAGGGCGGCGAGCTCCTTGTCAATGTTCTTGACGCCCGAGGCCCAGACACCGAGGAGGATCTTGGTGTTGGTCTTAATGGCGGCCTTGAAGGCCTCAATGGGGGCGCCCTCAGAGTAGGCCTGGATGTTGGTGTAGAGGCGGACGGCGTTGAAGGTGCCGGGGGAGTTGACGAGGTTCTGAGCGGTGCGGAACTCAGCCTCAAAGTCGGCCTCGAACTTGGCCGACTGGTCGGGGAGAGTGGCACCCGAGTTGAAGCCGAGGTAGTTCTGGGCAGCGGCGCCAGAGGAGGCCGCGAGGACGCCAGCGGCGACAGTGAGAGCGGAAACACGCATGATGGCGGTAGGTGTTTTGATTACAAGCTGTAGCGTAGGACGAGTGGAATTCTGTAGAACGAAAGTGGTGGCAATGCGTAGAGTGCCGAATGAGCGTGATGCAAGGAGCAAAAGAGGTCGGAAACAGACAAACTCTGGTGGATGAGCAGCCAAATGAAAGAACAGTAGTGATGATGAAGATGGAAGAGTGAGGTTGCAGCCAAGGAGACGGGAGCCAAGGAATAACTACAAGAAGGTCTGGAGGAGGCGCAGCCGCCCGTGCCTGGCAGGACACAGTGAGAAGGGATGCATGAAGACTGTGCCTTAACGTGGGAGACAGGGCAGGCTTGTACAGTGCCAGGGATGGGCTTGGAGTGTACGTGGCCCGCGCGCGTGCCGAACCATGCCTTTGGGCCAGGGGCCCTCAGGGCGTCACACACTCGATTGGCCAGGGGCAAAAGACAAAAACAGAACGTCTGCAGGAACAGCCGTCCCAGGGCCCGCTTGCACCGTGCAGGCGCTCCACTGCTCGACTGCCCAACACGAAGGCCCCTTGGACCCGTCGACATCTCGGGCATCACCGTGCCGATGCTCGTGCTTCACGAGCCAGAGCACTGTCCGATCACCTTGCACCTGTCCGAACGGTTTCGCACCATGCGTGTGCACACACTCGCGCGCCAGGGGCTGAGATCCCACATGATCCCATACTTTAAGAATACGGGTTTCAGCAGAGCTCATATCTCCAGAACCAGACAGACGTCGAGTCGCTGGGGACACGGTCGGTTGTCCTCAGCACTGCTGACGTGACGGCGGGCGGCCTCGTATGCCGGGTACTGCGGACAAGTAGAAACAAGGAGGGTAAGGGCCATCAGGTTTGACATGACAGGTGGGCGGCTACATAAATGGCATTGCGGAGGCACCCCTGGCGTGCAGTTGACTCCATACTCAATAGAATCTCCCTCTCGCGGGGAACTCATCCGCCCAACGCTGGACATCCCCCACGACGCCCTCCATCAGGCTCGTCTCGACCGTCCCCTCCTGCCAGCTCACCGTGATCCAGACCCCACAGTCCTTGACACCCGCGACGTTGAGAGCAAACGCTGCGCCGATGGGGTTCGCGCCCTGCGAGAACACGGCTCGGTCAATGCACCAGAGCTGCTGCTGCCGTCGTGGCGAGTCGTCGTCATGTCCACCACCACCATCACTACTACCACTTCTACTACCATTGGTGGCCGCGGCTTGTCTCACGCTCATGCTTCCGAGATTGCTCACCTCGAACGTGTCGTTGCGACTCTTGCCAAACTTTGCGACCAAGAACCCGCGCCAGTCCGATATCCACGTCATCAGGGCGACTTTGTCGTCCTGGGGAAGCTGCCGGACCTTGTCACGCAGCGCTGCCGATGATTCCCTTGCGATACTCCAGATGATGCTGTCGGCGTCACCATGACCCGACCCCGCCTCATTTTGCTGTGCGCGCCTGAGCGCGACCACAGTCTCGGGCTCTATGCGGTGCGACGTCGACGTCACCAGACAGTGCAGCTCCGACTTGGGGTCGTAGGGCGGCCGCGCGAACCTGTTGAGCGAAATCGGGCAGTTGCTCACGAAACAGGAGGTCGTAGTGGCCGCGGGCAGGCGGGCGGCGAGCGAGGCAGCCACGAGGCCCTGGAGCAGCGTGGTCAGCGTGGCTTTCTGCCCTCTGCAGGCGCCGAGCAGCGCCTCGAGGCTGGTGTTTGAGACCCGGATGCAGCGCAGATTGGCGTTGTGTAGTTCCGGGTTGACCGGCCTCCCCGTCCAGGGCGTTCTCTCGGGCGGTGTTGGCTGTCGCAGCCATGAAGGGCATACAGCGTCCCAGATGATCTCCTGCCATAGCATGGTCACGAGGAACCGCAGAGATATCTTGAAAGGGATCAGGTCTTCCGCTGCCGCTGCCAACTGCGGAGGGACGGGAAACTGCAGGATGGCCGAGAACGGCGCATAGGGGCTTGACGTGATCTCCGGGTCATTGAGAGCCTGTAGGAGGTCTTGATGGAAGATGTAGCTGCTCCCGCCGTCCATGTAAGCATGATGGAAGCATAGTGACATGTCGAGCGAAGTGGGGACACCACCGTCGCGTCTGTTTTCTCGGACGAGCAGCTTCCAGCCCGGCTTGGTGTCGAGGTCCTCCCACAGCTGGTCGTGCTGTTTCTCTGTCGCGCGGAGGAGGCCGTCGATCCCGTCTATAGCATCGGCACCGCCGTCGCCGTTCATGGGTGATTCATCTTTGACCCACTGCACCATTTGATCGAGGTCCAGCTGCCGGATGTGCACAAACGCAGGCTTCTCCGTGTGCTCATCGGCAATGCCTGCGCGGAGGATGCCATGCTTCTGGACCACTCTGGCGAGCGCTCGCTGAATAACGGGCTTGAGGCTCTGGCATGTCCTGAAATGATCTGGGATCACATATCGTGAGGTGTTGACAACGCAACGATACAACCCAAGACTATGTCGTGCCGTGTTCCACATGGCACTGCAAGAGGGTGGTCAGCTTCAGGCCTGCTCGCCGCGGAGTACATGGTGACTACCCTAGGGTAGACATACATGGACCCTGTAGGCCGGATGACTGGTGGCGATGGGGTCATGGCTGCCGCGAAACATCAAGTGCTTGTGAGTTGCGTGGTTGATGGAATACGTTTTGGACCAGTAAATTAACCTGCACTGGAGCAAAATGTACGATGAAAAGGTTCACATAGTCACAAGATGGGCCGTTTAATATTCTTAAAGTTGTACGCTGGGGCGACATGAAGGGCCGAGAAGCCGTTGGTTTTCAAGGTTTTAGCCAGGTTTGGGCGCGTGTACTTTTGTCCTGCGATGCACCCTTTTTTTTTTTCTTTCTTGTCGGAAACGGGGTCCCACAGGGCCAGCACGTGGGCGTTCCGTAGCTTGACGCAAAGGGCCCTTGCATTCAAGCTTCGTCGTCGAGGGAGCCAAACTGGGCGTTGTCGTGAGGTGGGATGGAAATGCCCAATCCGCTCGGGCACCCAGGGGCACCCAAGCCCCGAGCCTGACGGTGGGAAGAAAAGGAGGCGCGGGCCAGGTGGCCGTCACGTCACGTACACTTGTTAGCTACGTCAGGGACAGCACACCTGCGTTGCACCTGCGCTGCCACAAGGTGCAAGGCAAGGTACTTATTACCCTTGGGCAGGCCCGGAGGACGGAGTGCTCACCGTCTCTTTGGATGGTTCGCGCGTGCCAGCTCAGAGGTGCATGCGCGGGCCCCACCCGAGTGGACGGTGGGAAGCTGTCACGCCCGAATGGCCCGCCGCGACCAGGATGCCATCACACCGGGACCCAGCCTGCAGCCTGCCTGCACTCTGGCTGCACTCTGGCTGCACTCTGGCTGCACCCTCAGCCTGCACTCGGCCTGCCGCCCGCAGCAGAGGAGGCAGGAGGCTGGCGGTGTCGCGACCGTCATGGCCTCTTTGCGCTGGTCGTCTGATTTTTTCATTTTCTATTTTCCATTTTCCAACGTCCCATTGTCCCCTCCGGCCGCCTCACTGCCTCGTCATTCCTTGCGACAAGCCTTCTCTCTCTCTCTCTCTCTGACTCTCGTGTTCTTTTGTGCAATCTGCCCGTGCCCGTCCCCCTCCTACGCCCGCGCCCGCGCACGGCTTCGACTGGTTCGTGGTCGCGACTGCTCAATACCAAGTCACGCCCCCTGGCCGGCCATTGACGATACATACCCTACTTGCAACCCGCTACGCCTTCCTGTCGCGTCGCCGCCCAACCCCCCCGCCGCGCGACTCCCTCGACTGGCACCGTCCGATCCCGGCACCGCCTCCGTGTCTTGGATATTACTTGTAGCAGGAGCACAACTCCGCAGAGTGGCTTGCGCGCAAGGGACCATCGCCACCGCCACCCCCGCGACAAAGGGCACCTGCAGGACTGGCCCAGCATGGACGCGGCATCACCAAAGTCGCCTGCGGGCTTCGGCTTCAACGCCAGCGCCAACCCCAGTCCCAGCCCGAGCCCCAGCCCTTATGCCAACGGCAACGGCAGCATCCTTGCGTCCAAACCAAACGAGCTTACCCGCAAGAGCTCGATGCGCAGCAGCATACCCCGAAAGGCTACGCCGCTGCGGCACGAAGGCCGCGAGTGCACCCGCGAGAGCGTCAAGGAGAACGCCCTTCGTCCTAGCTCCCGCGCCTCAACCGCGTCCTCGACCTCGCCAGACTCCGAGCTGACCGACTCAGCCGAACGCCTGCGGCCCAGCTTCGCGACGCACACGTACGCCAGTCACCGCCGCACCCAGAGCACCCTTTCCGAATCAAAGCACCCCCGTCTCCACCGCAGCAATAGCAGTATCACCTCTCTCCGCAGCGCCTACACTCCAGAGACCCCTCGGGACAATCCCCGCCTCCTTCGCTCAAAGACCACTACACCCGGCGCCAGCGCCTCCGCCCGCATACACAGCGCTCTTCAGGCAAACGGCTCTCCCTCCATGCGCCAACCCATCGGGCTCGCCGAGGCCTTTCAGCTTGCCCAGCAACAGGAGGTCGTCAACTCTCCTCTGCTCGACGATACAATCGACCTCATCGAGGCCTTCCAGCGCGCCAACGCCGAATACAGCGGTGGCGGTCGCTTCCAGGGCTCTCCTAGTCCGGCCCCTCGAACCCTCCGCCTCAAGGACGGCTCACCCATCACCATCAGCACGGACGCCTTCCTTGCGAGCAACAAGGACGGGCGCGATCTCACACAGCGGCTGCAACAGTTTGATCCGAAACACCAGCTATCGAGGAGGGCATCGACCAACTTTGCGGGCGGCCAGTCCTTCAAGGACCAAAAGATATCCGGTGAAACAAATCGGAATGGTGAACAAAGGGTGGCTGATGTCATGGAACATGATCCGGAAATGGATGAAGACATGAGGTCTACCACGCCTACCGCCAATCGTCGCGCCACACAACAATGGCCCGGGACCCACCACGATGACCCACTGCCCAGCATCGAAGACGAAGACGCGTTTGACCAAGAACAACCCACTCCTGCCAGGCACAGGGCGAGCTGGTCACCAGAAAAGAGTCTGAACTGGAACCTCGAAGCCGAGTTTACTGCCGGTGATCTGCAGATTTCAGACAGCCCGAGGATAACAAACGGAAGAGGTCGGCCCCAGCTCCAATCCTACACCTCCGAGGTGCACGAATACGCCGTCAACGGAACTCCAGACTTCCGCCGCAGCAATAACAGACTAGACCGCATTCGCGAGAGGGAGTCTGAGATAGCAGGCATGAACTTCCCCGAGAGGCCCACGACAAAACTAGATGACATCCGGGCACGAGAACGGACACATTCGTCCCCTCGCGCAGTCGCTAACAGCAAACTCGACGAGATTCGTGCCCGTAATTCTGAAGCCCGCTCAGCTTCTCCAGAGATGGTCCGGCGAGCGATGAACGATGAGCTGGAAGACCCGACCTGGCCAATCAAACCCAACAGGGGCTTTGACGCGTTGGAGACAAACGCCGATGACCACAATCCCAACACAGAGCAAACCGCGAACGTCGAAGATGCGGCGCTGAAAAACCGCATCCATGAACGCTCAGTACGACGTAGGGATTCTCAAGAGCTTCTTCGTCGTCTGTCCCACGTTACAACCACAAGTCCTGCGCGCAGAGCATCACTAAGCACCGCAGCACCGCTCAATGGTACGATTTCTGCTGTAAAAGAAGAAGAGACAGAGGCAGAGACGGACGAGCTCGAGAAAAGCCGGGCGAATGCGGCATTCGAAGAAGCAAAGTCGCAGATCCGAGATGGTAAGGCCTTTCAGGATCGGCCGACTATCGGGCATGCAGGCATTAGACGTGTCCAGTCCAGCTGCTCGATCCGGGATAAGCGCCCGAGCGCGGTGCAATCTGAGACTGATCCTACCGACAGGATTGAAGCCGAGATGTCACTTTTCGCTCCTCTGGATAACTTCTCAGAAAAGGGATCAGTGAGAACCTCATCGCAAGGCTCGTCAGAACCCGGTGATGAAGACACGCCGCGAGTGGCCCGTATCGATCCGCTCACGATGCCAACACCACGAGTTACTGGAGCTTACGTCGAGACCCCAGCTACTACCCGAGTTAATGGCAGCAGGAAAGCCCGCGGGTCATGGCGACTGTTCTCGCATGTTAAGAACGCACACAGTCCAGCTGGGAAGAGCCCGCTCAGCAAAGGCGCCACCCCAAGAGACCCGAGGGTCCCCTCCGGTGCGCAACGCAGGTCATCTTCGATGCCGTCCTTCCGCCGTGCTCGGTCACGATCACGATCGCGTCCACCGCCGATCAACTCAGCGAAGAAGTTTTCCGTCAAGGATGACTTGCGGGCCATTATGAAGGAGCAGCAGATTGAGGATTCCACACTTGACGAATTTGACGGCATTCTGGAGAAGACTGAATGCGATGAAGATGAGCTCGAGCAAGATGTAAACAGCACCCTGCTCAAGGTCGAAGACAAGTCTGTCCCCCGGGACTCGAGTGACCGGGACCGCGAGCTGGAACAGCTCGAGCGGGTCTTGCTCGGCATTCGCGATTCGAAGCAGGGCATTGCACGCCTCGAAGACAGGGTCGCGCACAGCGAAAAGGCAGCTTCGCAAGCACCAGAAGCGAAGATCAAGGCCGAATCCTCACCTCCAAGAGATATCTTGTCGATACCGACCCCCCTTGTCTCCCCTGATAGGGTCGTTGTATCTATGCCACGCCTCTTCCAGCAAGGCACTCGCAGGCCTACCAAGCTAGGACTCTGCACGCTCGTCTTCGGAACATGGTTGCTTGTAGAGGGCGCCTTCACACAAGTTTTCAGTGGCCCCCAGTATGCCTGCACCCCAGCGACTCCCTGCGAGTGGTCGCCTAACGAGCCGTACTTTCCATACACGATGCCTTTTATGCTCGACGAGTGGACGACTGGCGGCCAAGGCCGGTCGCTTGTCTGGAAACTGGGCGAGGATCTCGGCGACACGGTTGCCGACGTTTCGGACTGGATCACCAACAACGACTTCTCTCAACAGGACCAGCGTTACATGGGCGTCTGGGAGCGCAAGCGGCACCGGCGCCGCCTCCGGAAGCACGGCCTCGTGCCAAAGTGGGTCGAGCCGCCGCAGTACCAGGGCAAGTCCGCTGCGTGGCACGCCGCCGCAGCTCGCCGCCACTCGTCGGCGACGGTCCGCGACGAGGCGTACGAGTACCAGACTAACGACGAGAAGATGGACGCCGACGAAACGATATGATATAGTTTCTGCGCGCGTGTTTTTTTTTTCTTGTTGTTTTGCTCAATCCTTGGGTCCGGAACAGCACATGCTGGTAGTTTCTGTGTTGGCGCAACCTTTTGGTAGACTTTGTACATACCAACCAACCAAACAACCTTCGCACCACTTTCTTGCTTGTACACACTGTCTGCCCTGTTTTTGCGTATCTCGTCAAGAAGGAGAAGAAGCCAGCGTGCGAGCGTGCACAGTGTATTTAGGCGTAGCCGAGCACATTACAGATAGACACAAGAAGCCCAGGTCTACATTTCATCTACTACCACTCACTACGACTGCCTTTCTGACACCCTTGTCCTTGATCGATTTTACTGTGCAGACGCGTCCGACCGCCCCCTTCTCCCGTTCCTTCTCGGGAGATTAGGCTTCATATCCCCTCCGTCAAGTGCATAATGGCACACATTTCAAACATCCCTTCTCAAGTTGCTGGTGTCCTATCACATAAATAGAGGTACAATACAAATCCAAAAAAAAAAAAAAAACCCCTCCATGTTTGACGTTTGCAATGTGTTTGCTTTGAGCCTCGTAGAAGTTATGAATCAGATGGAATCAATTCATCATAAATTCGTATATACTGACTGCTGCGTGGCCCCTGAAACACACGCATCGTTATGGAAAAAATATCAGTGATGTGGGTTGGTGGTGCAAACAACCGTATAAATTACCCTCAGTAGAGCTTGGATGCATCTTTTTTTCCCCTCCTTTCGTTCATGACAATTTCGATGTTAATCTTCCTCAATTTCCAGATTTCAAAGGTAAAGCCAAAAAAATATCCATCGTGCCCCAGACGCCATCATACTACCGCATCATCGATCGCCCCTTAGTGACGAGCCTCGTCCTTCTCCGAGGAGAAGTACGACGAGATATCGTTCGACTTGCCGCAGTCGGTGCACGTGTGAAGGACCGGCTTCCTCGAGGCGTTGCTGCTGCTGTCTGTGCCAGTAGTCGCCGCGCGCGCGGCGGCGACCGCGGTGCCCGTAGCACCGGTAAAGACGCCGCTGCCGGCAGGGATGCCGCCAGCTGTCGAGGAGGTGGAAGAGTAGTCTCCCTGAGGAGCGGTGGGCTTGTTGTCATACGAGGCAGAGCCGGCGTTAGGGTCGGTCGAGGTGTCGATCTGGCGCTCATTGTCCGAGATCAGGCCGCGTCCGTGGATGTCACCATCAGAGGTGCCGGATGCGGCCTTGCGCTCGGGCGCGTTGGCGACGACGTCATCGTATGAGGGTGTGGTTGTGGTCATGGGAGCGTTGTCCTGCTGGCTGTCACGGGTGCCAGCGTATCCGGCGGCACCTGCTCCCGCGAGGGCGGCAGCACCACCGAGAGTAGCGGCCTTGGAGTGGTCAGTAGCCTGGGAGGAGGAGCTGGTCAGAGGATCGTGGACGGCGGTTGAGTGCGACTGTAGCGAGCTTTCGTGGGGCACGGTGGATGCCGAGGTCGCCTGCTCGACCTTAACCCCAGAGGGAGTTCCAGACGAAAGTACATTGTATTGAACGTCCTGGCTGGCAGTTTGAGACGATTGGCTCAAGTCGGTACTAGGCTGGCTTAGGCCGGTGCTAGGCTGGCTAAGCCCAGCGCTGCGCTGGCTGGCGCCTAGGCTTGGGTCGTTGCTGAGCGCACTATGATCTTCGGCTTTGCGAGCCCCAGAAGTTGAGACAGGAACACCTGCACCGAGTGTAGGACCAGCATTGCTAGCCATAGGCTGATGCCTCTCGGTAGAGCTGGGGAAAGCATCCGCAGAGCGTTCGGAAGAAGCTAACGGGTTCGTAGTAGAAGAAGAAGTAGGCTGAGCGCTGGTGGTGGAGAACAACGGGTCAACGGCCGCAGAGGTTGGGTTCGTGGAAGAAGAAGTGGGAGCAGCCTGAGACGTGGTGTCGTCACGTTCCAGAAGCTTGTGAGCTCCATACGCAGCGGCGCCGGCACCGGCAGCACCTGCACCAGCGTACGCCAGCTTGTTGCCGCCCTGAGAGGGCTTGTCGTCAGTTGAGTATGAGCTGCTGGAAGGGCTGACTCCCGCGTTAGAAAGATCCTGCGGGACAGTCCTGATACCCGATGCCGTGCCTGACGCCAGGTGGTCGGATGGGTCACTTCGACCGCTCAGCCCAACGTTTGACGAAGTGTGATCGCCTGACAAAGCGCCTGCTGTAGTACTTGATGGAGCACCATAAGCAACGCCAGACGGTGTACCCGACGCGAGGTGGTCGTATTGATCGGTTTGGCCACTAGATCCTAGGTCGGAAGACCTATGACCACTCGACGACAGAGCGCCGGCGGTAGCGCCAGCGGCGACCCCCGATGCAGTGCCCGAAGCAAGATGGTCGTACTGATCAGCACGGCCACTCGCTCCAAAGTTCGATGATGTGTTATCGCTTGGGACAGCGCCTGTTGTAGAACCAGTGGCAACGCCTGAAGGGGTACCCGAAAAGAGGTGGTCGTATTGGTCGGTTCGGCCACTGGATGCAAGACCCGATGACTTGTGATCGCTCGACAGACCGCCCGCTGCAATACCGGCCGCAGTGCCGGCAACAGCGCCAGCAGCAATGCCCGACGTAGCACCCGAAGAGGGGTGTTCGTACTGATCACCATGGCCGCTCGTACCAAGCTCAGACGATCTGTTGTCAGATGACAAGACGCCCGCCGAGGTACCAGTAGCAATACCTGATGGAGTGCCCGAGGGGAGCTGGTCGTATTGGCCAAATTGCTCACGCGAGGTAGGCTGAGTAGTGGCCGACGGAACGACTCCAGTAGTGGCACTCGGAGTTTGCTCTGTATGGCCATGCTTCTCGTGCTCCTTGTGGGAAGCATATGCCGCGGGGGCAGCGGCCGCACCGGTGGCGCCTAGGGCGGCGTAGCCAAGCCCGTCGTGAGCATCGGAGCTGCTGTGCTGGCCGGTGCCACTTGTTACAGTGGTTGGATCCGTGCTAGATGACTCGCCATAGATGTGCCTGTCTTCGGGATTGGCCTTGCCCTTACGCTCCTTCGCCTCGGCAATCTGCGCAGCCTCCTTGCCATTGTAGTATTCGGCGGCATTGGGCGGGACCTCTCTCTCCTTGTGCGAGATCTCTTTGTCCTTGTTGGACCGGTGGAAGAGGCCGTGGAGCTTGGACTCGGACTTGTCCGACTCCTGGCGGGTTAGATCGTCATCTTTGTGAGCATGCTTGTCTGCAGCGTAGCCTGCGCCAGCGACACCAGCGCCGGCGAGAGCGGCATCCCGACCAAGGTGCCTGTCATTTCCGTCGTGAGTTCCCGAACTCACAGGGTTTGTGGTTGTGGTGTCCTGGATTGGGCGGGCAGAATCGACAGTGGTGGCTGAGTGCTCCTCATGATCCTTGTCCTTCTTACTCCGACTGAAGATGCCGAGAATCTTACTCTCTCCGCTATCCTTGTGCTCTTTCTCGTGCTCGGCCTTTTCGTGCCTGGCAGGTTCCTCCTTGTGCTCGCGGTGCAAGAGGCCATCACTGTGCTTGTGGTCCTTGACATCGTGCGACGAAGTCTTGGTTGGGTCTGTAGACTCGTCGTCCCTCGAGGCATACTTGTGAGCAGCATAGCCGCCGAGGCCAGCAGCACCAGCGCCGGCTGCAATCTCCTTTGTGTGGTTGTCCTTGTGTTCCACGTCCGCCGAGGTGGTCGTAGGACCCAAGTGTTCAGACGTAGTGCCCGTCGGTCCAGCCGTGGTGCTAGAGTGCCCAGCCAGCCGGGCACTATCTTCTTGGCTTCCATGGCCAACAACAGTGTTGTAAGTCCCTTGGCCAGCCAAAGGAGATGCTTGTGTCAAGGATGAGTCCTGGAGTGCCCCAGTGCCGGAAGAGGTACCTGTGGTGGTATCATGGGCTCCGTGACCGTGCGAGCTGCCGACAAGGGGGAACTCACGGTGCTGCGGGTGGCCTTCGACCTGGTCCTCGGCGCTGCCATGTCCGACTACAGTGTTGTAAGTACCAGCGCCGCGGGAAATATTTCCCCAATAGGGCTCCTGGTGGTCGATTTCGGACTTCTGTCCGAGTCCTGTGCGGACCACGTTGTTGCCAGCCTCAGTAGACTCTTCTGCTGTGGCAGAAGTTGATGTGTTGTCGGAGCTAAGAGTGGGAGCCGTGCCGTGGCCCGCGGCGAGGCCAGCTACGCCGCTTTGCGCAGTGTCGTCTCTCTGGATGGCGGAGACGGAGTCTTGCGTGGCAGGATTACCGGCTGTCTCGGCTGAGGCGGGCTGGCCCTGGTTGTGAATGGGAACGCGGGCACCCGTGGTGGCGGCCGAGGTGTTGGTCGTGGTTGGCTCGGCCTGGGAGCCATAGGTGTAATTGTCAGGCAGCTCGCTCAGGGACTGGTCGCGAGCATGGGAGCTCGTGAAACCAGAAGCCGAGTCGGCTTCTGTGCGCGGGGCCGTGTCGTCATGGGTCCAGCCGCGGGGGTCATTGCGCTTATGCAGCTTGTTGGGCTGGTGAAGAGCATGCTCCTCGTGGGCTTGAGATACCGCAGTGGCGTCATCGGGAAAGGCGCCCGGCAAGTCGTCACCAGGAGTGGCCGACATATTTGACTAAGTAGGAGGAGGCGATGACCAAGACTAGAGGAGTTGATGCGAATCTGATATTTGCGCTCAAGGGGTATCAAGAAATGGGTGGGATGAGCTTGTGTTGATAGTCCTGAGACGCGGGCATTAGGAGAGCCGTGGGGGAAGACGGCTAATATAATAAGGCAGACTCGAGCAGTGACGGCATCGACTGTGTGTCCCCCGCTGCCTCCAGCCGGCGCGTGGGATCTGCCTGATCGCAGGGCTTCTCAGCTGGATCTTTCGAAGATGGCGGGGGCCAAGGGAAGCGCTGGTGCCGCCGGGGGGAGGAGAGCAGAGGAGCGCGATCGCGATGGTGGTGATGTCAAAGGCGGGCCCGCCGCCCCAAGACGGCCGCGGCCGCAGCGTATCGCCGCGCTAGCACATCACATTCCGTCACCTGTGCTCGGTCGGCGCAATCCAGACCTCCAGCTCCGCCATCACATGGGCATCACATGGGCGTCCCATGGGCGTCCCATGCAGACATGGCGGTCTGGCACTGCAGGTTGAGTGCGTCAGTAGTACGTACTGATGGCCTGATCCCGGGGATGATCACGTTTTTTTGCCAATATCCACCAATGTCCACCAATGTCCCAGGATTTCGGGAGCGGCCGCAGCCCCTCCCTGGGTCAAGCGAGGTTGGCAGCTTGACACCTGCCAGCTGAGACAAGATGCTGTAGAGGGCGCCACTGACGTCGTCTTGGAACGCGTTCAGTGTCGCGGCCCCCACCAAGTTGACCAGTCTGCCATTTGGGCGTGGGAGGGGTGGGAGGAGTGGCGGCTCTGGCGGTCTGGATCTTTGATGCCTCGTGTCCAGCGGGATGCCTCCAACAGGGCCTCGTGGAAAACGAGGAGAACGAGATGCTGCGACGAAGCTTCAGGCTGCTGTGGTGGTCATTTGGCGTGCCGGAGTTGCACCTCCTGCTCCCCTGCCTCCCGCCCCTCCTTCCCCGCATTCCGATGCGGGCACAGTGTCACGCCACGCACACCTGCCGGGATGGTGACCAAGGCATCTCGCAGCTGGGCCTCGTTCCGTTACATAAAACCCGGGCGTGGACGTGTCCCTGTCCCTGGCAGGCCTCGGAACCCCGCCTTCATGTCGGTGTCTGTCAGGACATGGACATCGTTTGCGCCTCCACGAGATGCTGAGAAAATCTTCACATCACCTGGCAGCTCAATCCGTCTGGGTAGATGGAGCAGCAGAGCCTGCCCAGGGGCCTGCCCGGGGGCCATGACTCGACTACCTGTCCGTCTTAGATATCTTGCCCCGGAGCTGGCCCCGGAGCCTCACATCAAGCAGGCACCCTGAAGTCCTGAAGTAAGCTGATGTGGGTCCTTGCTCCTCCCGCTGCGCGGTCCGCACCGGGGTTTTTGCTATCGCCGACCTCGCTCGTCAGCTCGACATCAGCAGTCGGAAGAGCGGTTGTTGTCAAGCTCCGAACACGGACACCACGATACCTGCTCTCATTCAGCACCGCCGCCAACGAAAGCAGTTGCCGTCTGTCCTTGCCAGAGACACCACCAGAACAATGACAATCACAACCTCACCACCAGCGCCACCTCCAGCTGCGGGCAGGGACCAAACGCCGCCGCGGAAGACCCATGCCCGCGACCCAACGCAGACACACTTTGTCATCGCCGCCCTCGAAGCCTCCCTCGTCCCCGTCCCGGAGCCCCTCTTTCCCCCAGCCAGCGGCTACACCTACGAGTTGCGCTCCTACCCGCTCACCAGGCCGGACCAGGTCCCCGAGCGCATCGCCGACGCCGACATTCTCATCTTCTCCGTCCTCGCCCTGCCCCGCGCCCTGCTGACTGCCGAAATCTGCCCCCGCCTGAAGCACATTGCCGTCGTCGCCTCGGGCACCGACTCGGTCGACAAGCAAGCCTGCGCCGAGAGGGGCATCGTGGTGAGCAACACGCCGCACTGCAACACCACCAGCGTCGCCGAGCACGTTGTCGCGAGCTACTTTGCGCTCAGGAGGAGCCTGGTGCTCGCGCACGAGTTCACACAGGCTGGGGAGTGGGGCAAAGGGGGAAACGCGAAGAGCTCCTTCGTGCTGGACGGCAAGGGGGATGGCAAGCCTCCTAGGACTTGTGGTAGCGAGGTCTTGGGCATCGTAGGGCACGGCGGAGTCGGGAGGAAGGTCGAGCGCCTGGCGAGGGCGCTGGGGATGGAGGTCCTCATTTCCGGCCGAAAGCTGGGGGCGGCGCCCGGCGGCGGCGGCGCCGACGGCAACGGGGGGTCAAGACCAGCCGGAGAGGACGTCGGGCCGGGCAGGACCCCCTTTGACAAGCTCCTCGCCACGGCCTCTGTCGTCGTCCTGTGCTGCCCGCGCTCCCCTGACACGCTGGACCTGATCTCGTCGCGGGAGTTGGCCCTCATGCCGCGCCACGCGCTGCTCGTCAACGTGTCGCGCGGCGGGGTCGTCGACGAGCCCGCGGTCCTGGCGGCGCTGCGGGCCGGCGAGATCGGCGGGTACGCGACTGACGTGTTCCTCAAGGAGCCGGCCAACGCGGAGAACAGCGTGCTGATCGGGGAGGAGAATACGCGTGGGTTGAATATACTGACGACGCCGCACGTCGCGTGGTGTGCTGAGGAGACGAACGATGCGTACAACGCCGCGCTGCTGGCTAATCTAGAAGGCTGGCTGCTGGACGGTGGGAGACCAAAGTATCCGGTCTTGTCGTATGCTTGACAAGTTGAGGGTACCGAAAGCGATCTCTGACATGGATAAAACAGGGATGCGAGACTGGGACAGCACATAAATAAACCGACTGCCTGTCTGCGAGATAGGAAATCACATATTCCGTTCTTGCTCAGGTGCAAGAAGAAAGAGGTCGGGAAATATGCTGCCTAACACGACCTAAGCCCGCTCGTGCACGTCGTAGTGGTGCAGCGTTTTATATGGAGAGTTACGTATAAATCTATTCGTGATCTTCGTTTCTATTCTTCTACATTTCAAGTAGTTCTACCGTCATAATGCATCGTGCATACAGCCTCGGGAAATCTCTTTTAGAGCCAAAAAAGGTATCAAAGCTGTCTCAAGGGCCGCTCCGCTCCGCATCGTCACACCCACCTTTTCCGTCTTGGCCTAGACAGTGATGCGAGTCTGAACCTTTTCGACAGTGCCAAAGTGCTTGCTGAACTCGGGCAGGGCGGCGAGCTCGTCCATGTACTTTGCGACACTGGGGCACTCTGAGCGCATGGCGTCGTCGATAAGGAACTTTGACGCCATGAAGAGGGGTCCGAAGACCATGATGTCGGCAAGGGTGACGGTGCTGCCGACGAGGAACCTGCTGGAGCCGCCGAGGGCAACCTCAAGGCGCTTGAGGGCGCGCAGCATGTTGCCGGCATGCATGTCAAATGTCGCCTGGTCAAAGGGCTGGAACTTGAAGAAGGTCATCCTGGCGACGCCACCCGCCGCCGCGGTGAGCTCGGCGTCGGCAAAGGCGACCCACTGGTTGATGAGGGCGGCCGTCTTGAGGTCGGTGGTGCCGAGCAGCTGGGCGGCCTTGGGGCCGGCGGCGGCGACGTACTGGGCAATGGCGGCGCCCTCGGTGATACAGAAGCCGTCGGCGCCCTCAAAGGCGGGGACCTTGCCGAGGGGGAACTTTGCAAGGAAATCGGGGGTGGCATTGGTCTTGCGCATCTCAAAGCTGGGGTCGAGGACGACCTCGAGGCTGTTGAACTCGCCGGCAACCTGGGCCTGCAGGGATGGACAAAGTTCGGGGTCAGCACGGCAGGTCAACGGGTCAAGTGGTCCGGTGCTTGTGCAAGAAGGGAGACTGTCAGAGCTCAAGACGTACGCGCTGCACCCGGAAGTTGCCAGGGTAGGAGTAGATGGTGCCGAAAGGAGCCATTGTGAGGGAAGAGGGTGTTACTGAAAGTGGTAAGACGGGTGGGCGTCAGTGAATGAGATGGAGCAGAGAACGCGAGAGTTCAGCTGCAGATGGCGACATTGGAGTCCTGCCTCTTAAATACCCGAGGGCAACTGGCGTCTACATGGGCCATGCTCTTTGTGTTCTTTGAGACGGAAGGCGCTGGAGTACGAGTCAGGACGGCAGGGCAACAGCAATGCCCATGGTGGGGTTCGAGGGGTTCGAGGGGCAGATCTGAGGAATCGCGAGGAATTCCAAGGGTCCAGCTGCTGGCCCCGCTTCTCCGGGGGAGAGCTTGCTGGCAGCCAAGCATTGGTTAGCGACCGCACATGTCATGGATGGGCCAGGGGTCTCTTCGTTGGCAACCGCGCAGTACACTGACAAATATTTTTTCTCTGTGAGTGAGCGCGCGGTCGTTTGGGCACTTCGTATAAAAGAAAGCTTACGGTGCCCTAGAGTGGCAGGTATCCCCCAGCTACTACATACACAATTCTTCTCCTCGCGCCTGCTTGCCATTGTCCTCACTCACGACAAGTCACCCATATAGGCACCACAAGGCACTAATGCTTCTCGCAGGATACATGTCATCCAAGAACCAAATTAGTTTTATTTTGTTCTCGGCATTTGTTCATACTTCGTTGTAAAGGGTTAAACCATCCACGACGCCGCCCGGTAGTTGAATTTCTTTTCCCCTTCCCGTTCCTGATTGCCTCCTTTGACCCAACGTTGGGCCGCAGAAAAGGTACGTAATTAGTCAAATCGTACACGCAGGACACCCTGGCCTGTCTCTGCAGCGAGGACCCCATCTTCCCAAACCCAAGGATCAAAATGCCATGCGTCAGGTCGTTTCTGCAATTACGCCCATGAACGAGTGAATGCTCCATATCGTGTTACAACAATGCACCTCCCATCACCACCTTCGGGACAGTCAAAGTCTCTATGACCATCATTACAAAGAATGGTTAGGCCCTGCATGTTTGAAGGTTCTGCAATCTGGAGACCTGCTGCTTAGTTGTAGTTGCCGCCCCAGCCCTGGTGCTGTTGCTGCTGCTGCTGGCGTCCTCCATAGTAGTTGCCGAAGCCCTGAGAACCGCCGTAGCCACCTCCGTAAGGGGTATTACCGTGGCCCTGACCACCAGAGCCACCAGCGCCATAGGCACTGTTTCCGCCCTGGTTGGCGTGCAAGCCATGGCTTGCCTGCTGGTGGCTGGGGTAGCCGCCATAGCCACCAGCACCTTGCTGACTAGCTTGTACTGGAGGAAGTCCAGGCGCTCCAGGGGTGTTGGTAGCGGAGCCAGGACGAGCGGCGCCAGAGAGCGAAGGGCTAGGTCCAGCTCCAGACTTGGAGTCGACGCCGTAAGGCTTCAGGTCGTCCGCACCAGAGGCAGCACCCGAGGCTTGAGCGTTAGGCGCGTTGAAGCCATGACCAGTCTGAGGGTAGCCGGATCCACGGCCAAAAGTATCGTGACTGCCACCAAAGCTGCTGCTTCCACTAAAGCCGCCTTGACCACCGGCCTGGCTGACCCCGGCACGGCCGTAGTTGTCGACACTGGAACCAAGCCCGCTATCACGTCCGCTGGCCGATGACTGACCACCGAAGCCGCTAGCAGCAGGGGAGCTGCTGTGGTCGTAAGGACCTTGGGGATTCATTCCGTACTGGTGAGGCTGGCCGTAGCCACCGCTCTTCCCATATGGGCCACCGCCATAACCTTGACCGTAGCCACCGTATGCTTGATTCATGTACTGTGCATAGTAAGGGCTTGAAGTGTAATAAGGGTGCTGCTGGCCGTACGGGTTGCCGTGAGGCTGCTGGTGGATGTTGGACTGGGGCTGGCTATTCTGGCTGCCAGACTGTTGCTGGCTTTGTGTGGTGGGATTCGGGGTGTTGTGCCCGCTGTTCTGCGAGTCGTTCGAGGCTGCCGCGGCACCAAATCGCGATTGCTGAGCACCGCCACTTTGAGGGTACTGGCTGATGTTGTCCGTCTGACCGCCACCGTACGCTCCGAACCCGCGGTGAGATCCGGGCCCCTCGTGCTGGCTAGCACCTTGTTGGCCGTACTGGGCATAGTAGTTGTTGTAGGCGCGTCCAGATTCCGAATTATAGTATGAAGAGTAGTCGCCGGGCGCGGCGCTGAAAGCACCCTGAGGTCCAGGAGCTTGAGAAGTCGAGGCTGGGAAGCTGTCGAATCCGGCGGATGTGGTGACAGGGTTTTGCTGAGCGAAGCTGTCGTAGGGCTTCTGCTGAAATCCTGTAGGGTCCTGTGTGGTCGTCTGGTGAAATTGCTGTCGGAATTGTTGGTTGGCGGCAGGTCCTTGCGGTGCTTCACCACGATTAGCGCTTGAACCTATTGTATAGGAATGGAGGGACAAACTCTGTGAGGCGGATCCAACAGGCCCCGTCGGTGCAGTGATCGGAGTGGCTATAAGCAGGTTAATCTATTAGAAACTTTCGGGCTGCTTCAGGAAGTATCGTGACATACCAACAGCAGCGCCAGGAGCCTTCTGGCCAGACGCGAAAGATTCGGCGCCAGAAGCAGGCTGGACTACAGGTGGCAGAGCAGCACGAGGAGCTGAAGGCGACTCCTGCGGCGGCTGAGTCCTGGTCTCTGGCTCCTCGCGCTCGCCATCAATGTCCTCCTCGGATTCGCCAAGGTTAAAAGCCCCAAATTGCACAGCGGCACGGTCAACCTCGCGGTTTCCGGGCATGCGGACGGCCTCCTCTTGTTCCAACAGGCGGCGCTGATAGCTAGGCATACGCTGCGCGGGACGATCAGTGGCCTTGAGCGCAGAGGCTGCGAAACCACTAGCTGCTGGCTTGCTAGTCTGGTGCTGTGCTTGAGATGCAGATAAGGGGGTAGCTACAGCGCTCAGCTGGGCCTGTTGGCGAGGATCCCATGAATCGGCGGTCGTGCTTGCAACAGTGGCAGTCGCCATTGGTGTGGACTCGTCGGGCAGTTGTTCTAGGTTGACCTTTGTCAAATGGTCTTCTGGAGGTGGTAGCGCAACTTCTGGCTCAATGACAGGTGCCTCAACGGCGACCTGAGGTTGACTGACGGCCGGTTCAGATTCAGTGGCTTGTTCCAAGGCGGGCTCGGGGGCGGGTGATTCGACGGGAGGAAGAGTAGTGATGATCTCGGTTTGCGTAGAGGCTGCAGGTGTCTCCTTGGGCTTGGGAGCCGCCTTTGGGACAGGGACCTGGCGAAGCATGCTGGCCCACGTCTTGGCTGCGGGGGCAGCAACTTTCGGGGGAGCGGTTTCGGGCGCAGGGCTTGTAGTAGCGGCCGCATTGTTCGTGGAAGACACCTTGGATGTAGCAGAAGGACCCACGGCGGCGTTTGCCCAGGAATCTGTCGAGGTAGGCTGAGCCGTCGAGGTCGCAGCACTGTCCCAGGCCTCGTCGGTCGGGACAGAGAGATCATCCTTGGCTTGGTGTCCAGTACTAGCCACGGCCTGCGAACCAGCACGACCTCTGCCTGAGCCACGAGCACGTTCAGCGCCAGCGCCACGTCCACGCCCACCTCGTCCGCTGTCAACCCTGCCGCCGCGCGCAGGTCTGCTGCTGAAGGCGTCGTTCGATGAACTGGCCACAGAGTCCTTGGCTTTGGCGTTTGTCTTCTTAGGCTTGGAAACCTCACCCCATTGAGAGACGGAGCCTGCGAAAGAGGCATGTTGTCAGTAAAAATGACGGGGCCGGGCCAATGGCACCAAACGGGGGCTAATTGATGTGTGACGCAACCGCATGTTACGGTACCGTCACCAAAATCACTTGCTAGACAATGCCGGCTATTCAAAGGGAACACTCTGAGGGCTAAATGATGGACATGGGTCAAGAAGGGAAACTCACCCTCGGCGATGCGTGTCGCAGCAAGCTCGAGGTCGCCATCGGTCTCCTGAAGGGCGTAGAGGATGTCGGCATCGGACCAGTCTGGGAAGAGCTCCTTGATGGTATCGAGGTTCGCGCCGTATTGCTTGCGCAGCTGGCTCACATCATCGTCATCTTCATCGAAACCGTCGGCAGACTTTTCGCCATTGGGCCGTCTCGGGTTCGCGCTGCGCCCGCCAAAGCCGCCCCTGCCGCCACGGCCGCCGCCTCTGCCACGAGAGGACGACGCCGTCGATCTGGCTACCTCGGTAGACATGGCTGGAATAGTTGTGTGGTGTGTGGATTGAGTGCCGGAGGCGAGGAGGGGGGAGAAGTGAAGCGAGAGCCCTTGGTGTAAAGGGACGATGACCGCTGAGGACAAATCGGCGATCGAGTCAGAGCCCGTTGGTCGCCGCGTCGAACGGGCCGGGTGGAAGAGACGAGAAGGTGCTCGGGGTGGTGCGTACCAGGCCGCGGAGGACGAAGGAGGACAGTGTCGGTGGTGAGATGAGGTGTTGTGGGATTGTGAGAGGAGAGGGAGGGAGAGAGGAGGAAGGTTTGGGCTGGTGGTGCAGTGAGGCAGACACTTGACAGGCAGTGACAGGCTCGTGTGCGGATGCGGCTGTGTTTGTGCGGGCGGGCCAGGCTGGGGCACTTGAGCAGCTGTTCTGTTTGGGCGTGCGCAGCTGGTGTCAATTGGTCTGGCCAGGACTTCACAACTGGAGCTGTCCCAAGCTGCGATTGCTTTTGGCGGCTTGGCCTAAATATTGGTTCTGGTCTAGTTGCTTCGTACAGGTGAACGCCTGCCCAAGAGTTGCTCAACCATCTTGGTGATTCACTGCCCATCTACAATAGAAGCTGGCCAGTTCCTCCTGCTTCACGCCGGAACAAGGCCACCTCGGCAAGCTTGTCTGCCATTGAGACAGTGTACCTGGCTCTGTCCAGCGCCACGAGCTCCCCAGGATTGCCTTGGCCCGCTTCCTCTCTGCGAGGCTCGATTTGCTCCATTCATCCTCCGTGCCTGGCCTGGCCAGCCCACCCTTGCCCCTGCTTGTCCACGCTGTCCCTGACGTTAGCTTGCTTCAGCCAGAGGCAAGAGCCTCAATACATTCACGCGTGTGCTACATAGCACCCTTTCTGCTGATTCAACAGGTTCAATTGAGTAGGATACAGAGCGCGGTACTCAGATGGTGGCTCTAAGCAAGCAGTTCGCATCGAAAACTCATCGTCGACATGGTGGCGGACCGCGGGCGACCACCCAGTGGGCTGGAACACCCCCAGATCTGCTCTATGCCTGTCTCGTGACAATGACGTCTCATGGCGAATCCAGCTACATACCAGTCAGCACCTCATGTTTCACGTGCACGCTTTTCATGCGACCGCAATCGGCATGTACGCTCCGACCCTTCCTCTCAAGCCATGCTCTGGTTCGGCGGTATCTGCCAATTCGTGCAATATGATTCCAAAACAGGTGTTTTTCAGGTTATCACCCTGTTGTACGTGAGAGCCAGCGTGCCCCAGAGGACAGCTGTTTGTGTGCGCTGTTGCGCTTAGTGCAGCTCGGCAGAGGCCTCACTAAACTTCTAAAACCTCATTTGCGCTTGCCCAGTGCACATGATGATTCGCTCACAGCTCGCGGCCCCACTTGACGAGGCATGAGCTCCTGGAACCGGAGCGTGATTGTGGCTGGGGGGCGGGGGATAGCACTTTAGAACCGTGCCACACGAGGCGCAAGATCCGGGGCGGTGGTTTTAGCCCATGATTGGTGGGACAGTCACTGCCCACTCCACCATGCGCGACGTGCATCACCACTTCCAAGCCTGTGTCGCCGAGTTAAACGTCCCTGACCCAACCGCCCTGACCCCACGCGCAGCCACAGCTCGAGGACGTTCTCCGCAGACAGCGACCACGACGCGACACCCTGTGTCAACTCAAGAGCGCACCGGAACCATTATCGTCCTTGGATACTCTTGGAGCTGATACTCATAAGCACACTGATCCCAGTACAACGCCCGCCGTGATGGTCGTTAAAACGCCATCGCTTCACTCGGTGAAGCGAGGGCTTCTACCTTCCATTCACCACGCGCTCCCTCTGAGTAAGCGTCAGTCGCAGCAACTTCTCGACACCATCACAACCTCGTTCCGCAAGAATCTCGATCTAGAGCACCCCTGGCAATCTCCGGACTCATCGAAAACTCCAGCCTCAAGCTCCCCTCAAGCCGGCCCTGCTCAAGTGGCAATGACATCAAACGTGTCTGTCAAGTCTCGGCCCACCGACCGACATTTGCGCACGATTCTGTCAAATCCGTTCTTCTCACAAGCTAGCCACGATAGCTCCATACCAAGCGGTGCGGATGCGACATCTATCACGAAGCAGTTGTACATTTTCGATGCCGCGGTTTCCCAGAGTCTCATGAACACCCGCCGAGCATTCGGTTTTCTGGTTACGATCCGGAGTAAGCTCGCCGAGTCAAGCGATCCCAACTATACCATCGCCAACACCGGAGCAGGATTTCGAGTTCTCCAATGGCTACGGTCTTCTAACCAGGAAGCCAATATGCGCTTCCTTTCACACAGCGCTTTCATATCAACATTGGTACCTTTCTTATATGCTGAAGGCCTAGAAGAAGTGGCGTGGGAGTGGCTATCCAGACTCGCGAATCCCGCCTTTGTTCAGCTTGACACCGAAGTCGGCGCAACTAAGCTCAAAGATCAACCCCTCTCAAAGTTGTTCACTGCGATGATGCAGGAACACAGATCTCCAAATGCCGAGCCTGTGCGCACCCTCGACCTGTCTTACACCAACCATCTCAGGGCCCATCAGACACTTTCAGGCCAGAGTCGACTAGCTCAAGCAAACTTGAAGAACAGCTGGATCATGCTGTCCTGGCAATCTACAGTTGAAGCTTGGAAGAGGTCAGCGCCAAGCAGAGCACTATTTGAAGACTTTGTCGAATCGGGCCGTCCCTTGAAGCGCGACCTGGACCTCGCGCACTTGGAGCTGCACCATCCGACGGACCCCCGATCGCGAGCGGCACTTAGCTACATGCATCAAAACTCAGCTCTTACGGTTGGCGACATCAGCACACGGCTACAAGAGGTCAAGCGACAGCGGATCATCTGTCTGGCACTCGATGCCGTCGATCGGCTGAAGCAGGCAGGCAACGCCACCGATGCGTCTTGGGTTGAACGATTTCTTACAACTGTGTGCCAACACCTCAATTTTGGCAGTCCTGATGCCATGTACCGAGGGTCATCTCTTATGCCTCTGGGACGGCTCGGTAGGTATATAAACCCGACATGATAACGAGTTCTCGTCGAAGTCGACGTGGCAGTTTTCCTCTCCTTGCCTTCTTTCGTAAATATCAGCATGGGAACGGCGTTCAAGGCATGGCTTTAGCCGTCGTCAGAGATATCAATTATGCACAGTTTCCACCAGCAATTTAAAGCGGCCGATCTGCTGGCAAGATGCGGTTGAAGCTGTTCAGCGTCTCAAACACTCAGAACAGGAAATCGAGTGTATGTTGAAGAAGCGTTTGTAGACACGATCAACATAATTTCAGCGAAGGCCGTTGTTCGTCACCAGTGCTGCTCGGCAGGGAGGCGAGGGCAGGCAGGGTCATGGCCCCTGCTGCAAAGGGCAGAAGGGGAAGCTTGATGATGCAACGATGTAGTACTGGCCGCGACCTGCCAAGGATGCCCTCTGCGACCACCTGTACCGAATTCAAATGCTGCACACCTGGGCACGCCTGTGATTGGGTTGCGCTCAGAGAGATCTTCGATGCGAGACCATGGGGTGGTGGCTCCCAGCCAGTCTTGTTGAGTGGGGTGGCGTGCGTGCCCCGTCTGTCAGCTCTCTCTGACCTCAAGCAAGTTGGTCTGGTGTCGTCATCGCGACATGCCCCGGCCACGGACCGGCCAGCCAACTCCGGGCACTTGTTTTGCTCAGGGACTTAGCGCGCGTCGCATTGCTAATTTACCATGATGCCCAGCATCGGAAGCTGGCGTCCCACTAGGCGTGCCAACGCAGCTTGCCTGGCTTGCAAATGGACAGAGCTCCAATGCCACCGAGTAGTATCTCTCCAAGACGCATGAATCGTTAGGAACACTGGCCTATTCGGGCATCGACCACCCTGCCTTTTTATGACAGTCCTGGCACCGTACTCTTCCCTGTCTTCAAGGTACGCTACCCATCTTACAAGCTGCTTTATGGCAATGCTGAGTAGAAAAGCTGCGGAGTGACCTCATCCTCTCCAGAGGCTTATTTTCACTGTATCTCATTTGTCCGTAATCACTCCTCTTCCCCCTTCTTTGACTCTTGGAAATATTACCACCTACCTGCATTGTACCCGCTAACCTTCGTATCGCCCCATGTGGTCAGCCTGCATGCCGACTGCACAGTGACAGTAGCGGAGGTCGACCCCGTATCTCTTGCATCTCTTGCAATTTGGCCCACCTCACAGCCTGGCCACTCCCACGTACTGAGCATGACCTTCGAATCGTCACGCACGCACCCCGACGCTGGGACTTTCCAACCAAACCCTGCGCGCCCGCAGTTCAACTCATTCAAAACTTCGGATCGAATACGTGAGAGCTCGACGGTCACGTCCCCGAGCAGTAAGATCCGCAAAGGACGGCGGTCTGTTTTTCGGGAAGAAGGGCTTTCTATCGACACGGACAATCAGGGAAGGAGCCAGAAAGACAGTACAGAGGACGAGTCAAGGACAGACCTGGTCAGAAACGAGGAGCAGGAATTCGGCGACAATACCGGTCTCTCGTCGTCCACACCAATCACGCCCACGACCAAGAACTCTTCTGATCATATCGAGGATTTAGACGATTCGCCATCTAAGGCTAGGACGGGGTGGCTGTCGCGCCTCACCATGCCTAAACGGCCACGCATCAGGTCTGCTGCCAGCGCACCACCGGGCACATCAATGACCGGATACACCAGGGTCGCCACGGTCGCCCTGTTGATCGCACTGGTTCTGCCTGCTGCGAGGTACAACACTGGTCGGCAGAGGGTTGAACTCAGCGGTGTCGATGCGATGGTGTTGAACAACCCAGGCAAGCCTGTCCTTGACAACAGGCAGAACAACCCGACAGATATCTGTGCACGGTGGTCCGGCCAAGGTATGTCTTTGTGCTTCACCTGAACCACGCAATAGCGGCCCAGAAATCGTCCGAGTAGCGCGAGCTGACACGACAAAAAGCTGCCATGGTTAATGGCACCATGTACTATTACGGAGGCCGCACCAAGACGGAGGTCAGCCAAACAGGAAACCAGTGGAGTGAGTGCTTAGCCGCCCTTGCCTGCAGATGAAGATGAACACTAATACAACACTTCCTAGACAATGACCTCCTCGCACTAGATCTGACGAGATCGTGGGACGTCAACTCGCCAGCCATGAAAGCCTTGCCCCAGCCATCAGGGCCACCAGCAGTGTCACTGGGCTACCTCTGGAACGACTACAAGCGCCTGTTCTTGTACGGCGGACAGTATTCCGACAATCCACCGGCTACCCCGGAGCCAATGTCGCTTTGGCAATTTGACATTGCGTCTCGGAGCTGGAAACAATTTCAGAACCCGAAGACCTCCGCCGGCAACTACTCCGAACCTGATGGATCCAGCATCCAGAGTGCTTCAGAGGGAGCTGGCATTTCGGTCCCGGAACTGGGTGTCAGCTGGTACTTTGGTGGTCATCTTGACATGTACACGACACCTGGGTGGACTGCCAACCGGACGTACCTAAAGAGCCTGCTCGAGTTCACTCACCCTGGTTACGCCAACAACGGCGTCGATAGCTTGCACGCTGCTGGTGCGCCAGACGGGGGCGCCTACCGGAATATTACGCTCGGCGGCATCCAGAATGAAGCTGGCTTCACCGAACGTGCTGATGGGACTTTGGTCTACGTACCAGGCTGGGGACTCATGGGTATTCTCCTCGGCCTTGGCGGTGGCGTTGTCACGAACCATGAGTCTGAAGACGCATTTGCTTCCATGTCCACGATCGACGTTTACGACATCAAGACAAGCGAGTGGTACCTGCAGGAAACCCACGGCGAGGCGCCGCGAGTTCGCGTCAACCCCTGCTCGGTTGTTTTCTCCGCACCAGACGCGAGCAGCTTCAACATCTATATGTACGGCGGCCAAAACCTGTTGCCATACGGCGAGCAGATTCAGTATCAGGACATGTGGATCCTAACGATCCCGTCCTTCACTTGGATTAAGGTAGACCTTCCTGGTGGCGGCCAACCTGCTGGAAGGGCGGGACACATGTGTGCTGCAAGAGACGGTCAGCTGGTCGTCTGGGGCGGGTTTACAGGCAGCGACAAACCCTGCGAAAGCCCCGGCATCTACAACTTTGACGCCTCAAAGCTCGAGTGGACGAGCTCCTTTACCGCTGCAGACCACGCATCCGACCACCATCCGGACAATGGCGTGCTCGCAGGTTCCTTTGGCTACCAAGTGCCCGGGCCCGTGCAGTCAGTCATCGGTGGATCGTCCAACGGCGGCGCGACAGTCACGATCCCTGCGGTCGGCACGCCCACCGCCGGCCCCTTTGCGACCGGCCAGGCACCCGTCTTCACCATCACGGCCGCGGGCCAGACGGCGACCGTGACGAACACGGCGCCCGGAGCCACAGGCGGCGGTAGTGCGAGCGGTAACGCGGACGGCGCTGGCAGTTCCGACGGTACAAACCCGGGCCTCGTCGCCGCGGGGGTGATCGCAGGCCTGCTAGGTCTCGCAGCGCTGTATCTCGGCTTTTGCGCATGGCTCTACCGGCGCCAAGTCGGCGCGTACAAGCGGCACATGGCCGTTGCCAACAGCTATGGCAACGACGAGGACTACCTCCTTGGCCCGGAGCACGCCGTCGTTGGTGGGGTGGGCGGCCTTGTGCGTGAGAAGCTCCGCCGGCACCAACACCGGCGGGGGTCGAGTAGCGCCGAAGATGGCGAGCAGTTTGCCTGGGTCGGTCAGCAGAACCAGGTGCTCGGGGAGCCAAAGTGGGTGCTGGACTCCAGTGGCGCCGATGCGAGCCCGTCTGCGAACTCGGGCATCAGCGGCGGCAGCAGCGGCGCTGTGACAGCTCCTGGTAGTGCCGGCAACGGCTCCCAACCTGGTGGCGGTGCTGGGTCCGCGTCCCTCGCAGCGGGGGCGAGTGGGATGCCGCGGCCTAGTGTCGAGCGTTACCCTTGGGCCATGGGAGGAGGCGGGGGCCTGGGCTACGAAGCTAGCCCGGTCGCCGCCGGCGGACAGGGCATGGGAATAGGGATGGGGCCGTGGAAGGGCAGCGGGGTAAGGAGGAATCGGTCAACGGCAACGCGAAGCACGGCCAGCGGGCTGTCCGAGGACGGCTTCATGGACGGCCGGGAGCCGAGCTTCTTCAGCGTCGTGCTGGGGCCGCGGCGGGCGCTGAGAGTGGTGAACGGCATTGAGGAGTGAGAATCATTCTGGCCCCCTTTTCCCACACCTTTTTGGATACAGGTGAGCATGGACTGGGGCGGTGTTTCTGATGAGAATACGTATATATACACGACGGGACGGTTCTTCTTATTGTCGCAATACCATTTATTTATCCTGCAGATTTTGTATTAGTGAAAAGGCAGTGTTTGGCCAAAAACATAATACAGGACAACCACTCCAACATACCCTCAATATCTTTTCATCGGAGAATGGAGCTACACGGAGTCCATCGATAGTTGCGCCAGCTTATCTCATTTTATCACTAAAAAATGATTGCGTATCAAGGGATACATATTCCTGCCAGTATTTGGACCGTTATATAGCCTACTGTTATGAAAACATAGCTCCATGAGGCTGGCAGGACTGGAAGTTGAGACGAAAGGTGATGGGCAGGAAGCGCTGGTCATGAAGGGCGACGGGAAGCCGTGGCGGCCTAACCACTACAAACAATAACATCTCGTACACAAGCTATGCTATAACTGAAAATATTTGGGAAAGAACGAGCGATAACATGTGCCTAGTCTCATACTGTGATCCTCAGGTAGCTTACTGCGTCTAAGCGACTACTAATTTTAATCCCACGGTAAGAACAGCTTTACAGACCAACCATTTCGTAATCTCCACGCGATGAAGACTCTTTTGTCATATTTCTCTTTTTTGCGCGAATTAACTCGTATCCTCCTCCCTTGACATATTTGCCCTCAGGCTGGAGCTCCCTGTCAAAGTCGTGCGGGTGGCGTGTGCGTTGATCATGACATGGGCGGCTGAATGCGGGGGGGGGGCAACTACCTAGATCCGATCCCGGTCGAAGTGGCCCAGGAACCCGGCGCTTTTGGCTCCTATATATTCCACTATAGAGGGAAAAAGTTGGGAGTCAGTTACATGGTCTGATATATGAGGTAAGCCCGCGGCGACAAAGCGACCAATGAAACTACATGGGGGGATAACCTGGACGAGGTTGCGTTCGGGTGTATGACTCACTGTAAAGTATGTTAGTCGCTTATGACCTAGCTGTGTTCTCATTTCATGTTCTTGCAGAGAGCGACATAGCAATTCGATAATCTGTTCCTCGGGCAGGTCGTCGAGGTTGTAGACAACCTCGACCTCGGTCGTGAGTAGATTCGCTCGCTGGCGGGGTTGTTCTGACTTTTCCTCGCGCTTTCATTTAAGGAAGCCTTACCCAGCGCCGCCTCCATCGCTGTACCATGTGCCGAGACGCTCGAAGCTGCTGCCTCTTGAAGCCGAGTTGGGTATGATATCGCCGCATTGGTTTGGTCCTCCTTCCCGGCGTCGGTGAAAGCGCATGTCAAGGTTCCATTCGCTCGGCATCGCACGGAAATTCACGCCCCGGAGATCGAGGCGCCTAGGGACATGACAGCATGTGTCGGGCTGGAGGCCGATACATGTAGTACTGCCGCCTGGGGTACTGTCACGATCTGAACTCCAGGGTCAACTATCGTCCAGGCTTCGGGGACTATCCTACTAAGATAGGGAAAGCTTAGATAATACTACTGTGACAGGGCAGGGCGGACAGTGATTACGGGTTTCCGCAGATACAGATACCGTTGAGCTAACGAGACGTCGTCTAGCGCTACCGATCTTCTACTTGTATAGGCCTATCAGGTTAACTAAATACCGGATATAAGCGTACCTTACGAAATCCGAACGCGAATACTGCGGTTAAGTCCTTTATCACCGCGAATGAACCTGTGTCCGCGCCGTATCGGATTTTAGGACGTTAAGTATTACAAAAGCATAAGCTCGGAAGGATATACAGGTAGCCGTAGCTACGGAGTATAACACTACTAAGGGACAAACGGCGGTCAACTAATACATATCCTCTATCTTAGTTAGGACATTCTCTAGGGGCCCGAGTAATGGATTCCTAGAGCCCCGGATTCGTATTTGCACTATAATTACGAGCTCCTACCTGCCGGCCCTGCCCCAGGCCTCGGGTAGAAATGTACCAGCATGCATGGCAGTGGGCAATCGCAGCGAAACTCATCTCTAATGCTTTGCGCCTGCCTCGTCCGATCTGACACGCCAACCCCATCTGAATTTGTCCTGGGTTGAGGTGAGGTCGCTGCGAGCCTGGAAGTCTTGTAATTGAGAGCCGTGCAATCGAGAAGTGTGGTTCACCTGCTCCGCGTCACAGTTTGAGTATACCCCCTGCAGGGTACGGTACCTTAGATCCGCCGGCAGTGGAGCTGGGGGTCGTCAGATACATAGTAGTCCGAGACACCACACCTTATGAGAACCATGGATACCAGGGACAGGAACCCAGGATGACCCCGGAGACTTTATCGGACATGCCATGTTCGAGTCGGCCTATTTCGAGGCCGTGACCAATCGCAGACTTTGGCATTTATGTATGGGGCCTTCCGTCAACGTCGGCATGCACTGTGTTGTACATCGGTGCTCCGCAAAAAGAGAAACCTTGGATATAGGTAAAGGTACAGATGCTCAGTACCAAAGGCCTGGGAAGCACTTGTCCCGAACACAACATACCCATCAAACAGACCAACCTTCGCAAACTGCTTGCCAACCTGTCTCGAGCCACACAGAGAAACGACGCCTGGAAATGCCGTCTGCTTCGCACCTGGCGGGCTGCGTAGCTCTGGCGACGCTTGCTTATTTCGTCGCCTACGCCATCTATACAATGCCTACCTGCACCCGCTGGCCAAGATCCCTGGCCCCAAACACTACGCCATCTCGCCCTGGTTCCAGATCCGCCACTAGCTTAGCGGCCGGTGGGAGCACGTACTCAAGTCCCTCCACGATAAGTACGGCCCGGCCGTCCGCTTCGCGCCCGATGAGGTCTCCTTCATTACTATAGACGCTTAGAAGGCTATATACGGCCACCGCGCCCACGGCCAGGAGTCCGTTATCAAGGATAGGAACTTCTACTTCTACGACGAAGGCGCTGCCTCGCACATTATTAATGCCGATCTTGAGGACCACCGTCGTATACGTCGTGTCCTCGCGTATACCTTCTCCGAGAAAGCTCTCCGCGGCTAGGAGAGTATTATCAAGCACTACGTCGACCTCTTCATTAACAATATGAAAGCTAAGGCCGCCTCAGCTGAGCCTATTAACATTGTCCTATAGTATAACTTCACCACATTTGACATTATTAGCGACCTTACCTTTAGTAAGTCCTTTGGTATGCTCGAGTCGGATACCTACTACCCGTGGATTGCTATGATCTTTGATACCTTTAGCGTAATACCCTTTATATAGGTTATCGCGCGCTACCCGGTCCTGAAGCCGATCACGGCCCTCTTCACCCTAAAACACTAAGTAGAAAGTAGGGCCTAATACCTAGCCCTGTCGCGGGAGACGACCTTAGAGCGTATTCGATCGAATAACTAGGATCGCTAGGACTTCATGTCGTATATTTAGCGTAACAATAATAGCGACGACGAGAAGTCCCGAAGCCTAACACTCACCGAGGACGAAATTATCGAGAACGTAAATATTTTTATCTTAGCCGGTAGCGAGATAATAGCTATATAGCTAAGCGGTACAACTTTTAACCTCCTATTAAACCCTATAACGTATGATAAACTCGTAGCGGAGATCCGGGGGGCTTTCACGTGTGAAGACGACATTACCATAACTGCGGTTGCGAACCTCGAATATCTCGCTGCTGTCTTAAACGAGAGCTTCAGAATGTGTAAGGAACCCCCAGCCACGGTTGGCAACAGGCCTGCGCGCAAATCCATTCCAGACACTTAAATGTAGAGCCAGCTGACAATGACTTTGCCCTCTACCAGATCCGCCCGTTCCCCTCGGTCTTCCTCGCCGTATGCCGACAGAAGGTATGACGATTGAGGGCTACTTCCTCCCAGCCAAGGTTCGTGTAAAATCTCTGACCATCCTCACTGACAATAGCTACACCCGTCATCCACAACACAAATCCCGTTCACATGTTCTCCTTCCGATATAGCCTGTGTGCCAGCTCGACAGAGCAACGCATAGACATCATAATGCTGACATGGACGTAGACGAGTACCTCGGTACACCAATGGTCTGCCTACCAGTCCGCGTATAATTTCTACGAGCCTCAGCACTTCCTCTCTGAGCGATGGCTAGCCAGCGTTAGTACTACCGATCCGCGCTTCGTCCACGATAAGCGCGACATCCTGCAGCCCTTCCTGACGGGCCCTGGTGTTTGCATCGGTAAGAAGTGAGTGACATTATTCAAAATGACGTGACTTACTTTCTATGTCGTGGGCAATCTGATAATAAAACACTAACAAACTGTTATGTACAGTCTCGCATACGCTGAGATGCGTGTGATTCTTTGCCGCCTACTGTTCAGCTTTGACCTCGAGCTCCAGGCCGAGAGCAAAGACTGGGCTAACCAGCGCATCATGTCGCTGTGGGAGAAGGGCGAGCTCAATGTCAAGCTCACTGCCGTGAACAGATAAATGGTTTGTAGAAATTAGCAGGGCTACTACTGTGACTGTGCATGGTGGTAAGAGGTCAGGGTTGGGGAGGGGGAAGAGGGCGGGCGCTACATTTACAGACTGACTTTTTTTTTTTTTTTTATGTATAACAAAAGTCAACCCCGCTTAGCTAATATGGGTTGCACGACGTCTTGTTCGCTTAAGCGGGGATTTGCAGTAGAGGGGAAGGTCATTTTCTTAGTCATTCTGACTGTACTAAAGTTCTTAGTACTACTAAAAGTAATTACTGATGTCTCTCCACTGTAGTGCTTGAATTCGTGAGTGCCTTTTCTTGCAGTTTAAGGTTTGTTATGAGGTTAATGTTACCACCCGACTCTCCTGGTAGGGGGCGCTTTGGGCCTCCAGAGCAGCGTTCACTGTCACTTTAACAGATGGCTTCGAGATTGGCTGCTTGTATATCCTGAAAAAAAAAAACCAATCCTGAAGCCGCGGATGGTTATCGTCAGGTTGAAGATGGTGTTACTCTTGAAGTGCAAGCTTCTGTTGGATGGAAATGCGTCGACGCGTCAGCGGTGGGAATGTGGTGGTGGTGGCGGCGACGGGTGGTGCTATTTTGGTGGATTTCGGGGTGTCGCAACGCAACCAAAACACGTCCAATTTACCCCGATGTAGTGAACGTTTACGGTAGCGATGCCTTCAAAATGTGCGAGTTCGAAGAACACGAGGTTCTAGCGAGTTATTAGTGTGCGGAGATAGGAAACCATGGCTTCAGTGGCTTAAGCGAGGGAATTCGCTATCATGGGGTCCGCTTAAGCGGGGGATGTCTGTAGCTCCTTTTCAGAAACAGGTGAGAAGGTGTATTGGTGTGCATACGCGTATTCATCTATGAAAAATTAACGTGAAGTTATCTAAGACTCCCAAACACATAAGAGACACGCGTAAAACCCTGATCTCCGTCTACCCTGCCTCATCACAGCAACTACTTCGTCCCCTGACTAATCGCGTCTAAATTAATGCCTATCTCCTCGGGCGTCCTCTTCCTGAAGCGTAGTTTGGCAGAAGTGTTAACAAGGAAACTGACTCTATCTATAGAAGGAGTCATATCCACGGTTTTATTACCAGCGGCATTGGTGTCCACTTCCTAGTCATACTTGATGAGTAGGTGGCTTAGAGCGACCTTGAGCTCGTTGGCTGCGAAAAATCGGCCCGGACAGGCGTGCGTGCCGTGGCTAAAAGAGAGGGATGTGACACCCGTCGAGACGAGGTGAACCGGGAGTTTGGTCTCTCCGCTAGCACGCATATCGGCAAAGCGACGGCCATTATACTTGTGTGGCTGCTCGTAGACGTTAGGATCGAGGCGGTAGTGTGTCGAAACAATCGTCTAGGCGCCCTTGGGGAGGACGTGGTTAGTGCCGGGGATAGGCGTTAGGGCTATAACCCTGCGTATCATAGTTGCACCCTGGATCGGGCGCATTCTCTGAGCTTCCTTGATAGCGCTATTGATCATCTTAAGGTTAAATAGGACCGTCTTCGTCTAAGCACCCTTAGCTAGCAAGACAGACTTGATCTCGGCCCTAAGCTCCTCGACGAACTCAGGTTCCTGAGCGAGGCGGAGCATAGTCTCGGTAAGTAGGTCTGTCGTCGTGTGGATAGGTATAGTCGATAAAAGGACCTGTTCGAGACCCGCGCTATAGGGTTCACCCCCGCTCTCCTCCTCGAACTAGTCGATCGCGTTAGGGATATACTAGCTATCTACCTTGCCGCCACGCTTCTAGCGCTCTTTCCGTCTCTCCGCGATAACGCCATCGACTAGCTGTTAGCGGATAAGACGACATTAAGGTAGTAACTAGGCGTTAGTAAAACGTCGTATCCATACGGGATAACGGCGAAGCGCCTCCGCGGCCTAGTTGCTATCAATAGTATATAACTTTATAACGTTGAGCTATTTATCATTGCGGCATAGCTCCTCGCCTAGGAAGACGCGCGACGAAAGGCGGGTAACGACGTCGAGGAATCCGTAGAAGGGCTCGACAGAACGCTAAGTAGTCGACGAGCCGAAGTTATGGTCGATTGTAAAGTTAGCCTCGGCGGACAGGGGTTCCGTGATACGGTTCAGCGATTTTGTTAGCTGCTTTCGAGTAACAATCTGCAGTAAGGCCTCGTTTTTGTCGCCGGCTATGAAGGGCTCGAAGCCTCAAAGGTGGGAATGCATAAAGTCCGCATTAGCATGCGTGAAGCTGAGGCTTGGCTCGCTGCGCAGCTCGTGGCCAAGCTCAGGTGATAGCACGGTAACGTAGTAGGCTCTTGTCCTGAGGGTGAAGGGCTTGCCCTTATACTGGATACGACCTCTCTCAATCATCTCTAGTGCTTTGGTATCGAACTCCTCTACAGTCTGGTTAGGGATCTGTGGGAAACCTGTAGACTTTGTACCCGTCGAGCTTTGCATCCAGAGGAGGCCGCCTCCCAGCAGTAGCGCGGTAACGGCGATGGCGCTTTACGGGTTGCTCTGAATCGCTGATAGCGTGGGGACGACATGGTTGGCAAACGGGGCAGAGCTGGAAGAAGCCGCCATGATGATGGTAATGATGGTAATGATGTGGGTGTGGATGATGGCGACGATAGCGACGATGGCGGCAATGTGCAGATGTTTTACGAGGCGAGGCGAGACTTGATTAGTTGGATTGGCTTGAGAGATCTGGAAACTAATACGAAGGAGGCGGGCAACGGATATACCTATATACATTCGACGCGTCCAGTTGGCAAACCCGGGCACCTACTCTACATCTCAACATCAACATCAAGGGAACATCAGGAGAACATCAAAATCATGGTGGGCATTCGCTACACTCCATTCAGCTTTCGGGCCCGACCCCGCTTGCAGATCATACGCCGCCTCTTCACAAACGGCCCGTGCGGCCCGCAGCAGCACAGTAGTTCTTGCAGCCCATGCGTCACTGCCCCTGCCTTGATGGAGTGGGCTAACTATAATATACGTACACGTACCCCCTCAACTCTAATGATTGCCAGGGCGACCACTATGACTGTGCACGGTGGCTAGGGATCAGGGTTTCGCGCGTATCATTCATACACTGATAGATCCTTGTCACATGTAGGCCTAGAGGCTTCCTGCAGGACCGACGTCCGGAACAAAGGCACAGGGCTACAGGGCCCTCGTATACAATACGACGTTCTAGTCCCACATATGGGCCGGCTCAACCCAGCGTTGCGCCGAATCCTATAGAGTTCAGGCTAGCATTGGCCAGAACCTTTGGGGCGCCGGGGCCGCTCCGGCAGGTTCCGTGGCCCGACCAAAGGCACTCCAACACTCTGAAGCATTTATTATATAGTGGAATGAGGGTGGAAGGGGCGTGGAGAGCCCTCGGAAAGGCCTCGTCGCGTAGCCCTTGGGCTGCCCTTGGGCTGCCAGAATTATCTTTGTATAAGAAACCGCAGGGGGTAGGAGTTCATGAAGAAAGGAGGGGCAATGTCTTGGGGCGAGTGAGCATTCCTCTGATCGTGGCCAAGACAACCCAGCCGACCAAAGCGAGTTTGTCACAAGCTACCCAGGCAGCGGGCCGAAATAGTTAAATAGACGGTAGTAGGGAGAGCTTCTGGAAGCATAGCGGTACAAGATCGGAACAAGGGCGGATTGTAGTCGGAGAGTTATTATCCTTATAGCACTGGAAGTACAAAACGGGACGGACCAATTTCTAGCCGAGGCCTAGGGTAGGGCCGGCAGGAAGCCAGACCCTCCGGCAGGTAGGGTCTCGTAATCCTAGCAAGAATACGAATCCGGGACCATTGGGAGTCCGAGACTCGAGCCGCCGGAGACTTTCTTGACCGAGATATGGGATGTGTACTAGTTGACCGCCGTTTGTCCGTTGGCAGTGTTGTACTCTCTGTGCTCCAAACAGACTCAAGCTTGGCATCATCCCGTCACGTCACTGCGGAACAAAAGCCCCCTGAGTACAGGTCGGCGCGGCAGGATTCAGGGTCCCGTGCTCCGCCAACGGATTTTCCGCAATACATAAAAGTAGAGACGACCAGTATTCGTCCAAGCCGTCTTCTCCTGTTGTTCTAACCAGTATTCTCACCACCTTGAATTCCAGCCCCGTATACCCCATTCCATCGATTCAGCATGGCCAACTCATTCGCCGAGATAGAAGCCAAATACACGGCCGAGGCGCAGAAGCGTCTCCGTAGCGATGGCGAAGCACAGTTCCAGGATCTAGAGAAGAGCGACAACGACCGCCTCCGCCACCTCGCCGGCGATCCATGGGCGGACCACAAGGCCCTCGATGCCTTAAGCCCCCCTATCACTCCCGGCTCGCACTATAAGTTCCTGATCGTGGGTGCCGGCATTAGTGGCCTCGTTACTGCCGTGCGTCTGATCGAGGCTGGTTTCACGGCGGACCAGATCAGGCTTGTCGACGGCGCCGGCGGTGTTGGCGGCACCTGGTACTGGAACAGATATCCTGGCATCCACTGTGATGTCGAGGCCTACACCTACATGCCCCTGCTCCCGCAGACGGGCTATATGCCCTCGAAAAAGTATGCGTCGGGCACCGAGATCCGCCGCTACCTAAACCTTCTGGCTAAGAAGTTCAACCTCGACGACAAGATCCTGCTTCGCACTACAGTGGACAGCCTAGACTGGGACGAGTCGTCCAATGTCTGGAAGGCTAGCCTAACCGCGGGACGCGGCCCTAACGGCGCCGAAAAGAGCAACATCACGACCGAGGCCGACTTCGTTGTGCTCACCTCGGGCTTATTGGCTAAGCCACACGTACCTAAGCTGCCAGGAGCCGGCCTCCCACAGTTTAAGGGCGAGCTGTTACACACCGCCCGCTGGGACTACGCCGCCACCGGAGGCTCGTCCGAGGAGGTCTTCCCGAACCTCGACAAGCTCAAGGGCAAACGCGTCGGCATCATCGGTACGGGCGCCACGGCGATCCAGGTCTTACCCATTCTGGCCGACTATGCTGGCGAACTCTTCGTCTTCCAGCGGACGCCGAGCGCCGTGTACTCGCGCGGCCAGCGAGAGACTACACAAGAGGAATGGGCCGAGATTACGAGGCCCGGAGACAACTGGCAAATGGAGCGACAGGCTAATAACACGATGAATATCACGTTGCCCAAATCCTCTAAAATCCCGGATCTCGTGAATGACCAATGGTCCCAGCAAAAGGCCTACACGGCCCTCATCGGTGGGCCCCAGTACCCAGTCCCGACCCCCGAGCAGATCCCTGAGCTCATTAGGCACTTTCTGGACCTCGACGCCGAGAACTCTGCACGCGTGCGCGCCCGCATCGCCAGTATTATCGAGGACAAGGAGACGGCCGAAAAGCTCACCCCCTGGTACCCGATCTGGTGCAAACGCCCAACGTTTAGCGACACATACCTGCCCGCGTTTAACAAGTCGCACGTACACCTGGTCGACACAGACGGCAAGGGCGTCAGTGGCGCGACCGAGAAGGGTCTCGTCGTCGGCGACACCGAGTACCCCCTAGACGTGCTTGTCTTGGCCACGGGCTACGTTGCGCCCCGTATAGGGACCAAAGACCCGGCGGAGCGCGCGGGCGTGCAGGTCACCGGCAAAGGCGGCCGCACGCTGGCGAGCAAATGGGAAGCCCAGGGCCCGACCACGCTGCACGGCGTCATCTCGAACGGCTTCCCGAACTTGCTCTGGCATAACTTTGCGCAAGCCGGCATAGTAAGTCGTGTTCCTTTTACTTCTCCTTTCCTTAGCTTCTGGCCGTGACCGCCACCTATTTGGAAAATAAAATAGCTCTTGTTTGCTAACCGCGGGCCACGCTCCACGTCACATAGTCCGGTAACCAGTCAGAAGTCATCGATGTCCAGGCCCGACACATTGCAAGAATCATTGCAGCCGCGCACAAGAAAGTCTCTCTGCCCTTCGTCGAATCCAACCAAGAAAAGGCGTCCCGGAGCGGCGCCGGCGTCGTCTTTGACGTCGACCCCGAGGCCGAAGAAGGGTGGTCGATGCGTTGCGCGTCCGGCGCCACGCGCTTCGCGGCAACGTCTATCTGCACCCCGAGCTACCTCAATAATCAGGGCGAGCAGCTAGATAAGACTGACCAGGCCGCGCTGCTCAAGACCGCGCGGGGTGCGCCGCTGGCCGAGGGCCTACTGAAGTACGGAGATATCCTGCGGGAGTGGCACGAGGCTGGTACCATGGAAGGGTTGCTCGTTAGCGGCGCAGCGGTCTAAGGGGACAAGGACCGGTGAGGTTGACCGAATGTTGTCATAAGGATGCTCGACATGGTCGCCACGCTACCGTTGGTTACAGATCCCAAGGAAGAGTTGATGCCAATAAACCAGAAGCATGGGTCGCGCAGGCATTCAAAGACCTGCTTGTACTTGAAATATTTGATTGCCGTGGTATCGTAGCCTGCATTGTTGACAATGACACGTGAACGCGCCGTTGTCTTTACTTCCTCGGTGCTGTCTTATTCTGAGTTGCCGCACCAATGCCATAAATGACAAACTTCGCTATCACACCAAAGCCGGCATTTGAATTGCCGAAAATGAGAGATCGATAAGTATGCCCACGAGGAAGAGGAACCCTGGCGAGATGTAGCATTCAAAAGCACCCTGCAAAGCTCCGCAAGTCCATGGAATGTGTGAAATTGTTGCTAAAGTCGAGTCCCAGCACACAGACGCCCTAGACGATCATGCCTTTGTCATTCGAGGTCAGTCGAAGAATGGACATGGGATGTTTCTATTGGAAAAATCACAAAACGAAAAAGACATCCCCGTTTCGAATCGTTGCATGGTGGACGTCAATGGAAACTCCAATAAACAACAGAGCGGTTGCTGAGCGAGGTTGCAGCCTTACTTGGCAGTCGCACGGGAGCGTGCCGATCGTCCCAAGACTGCCATGTCGCACGTTAGATTGCCAGAACGCAGGCAGGCACGACTGATCACGTTGAGGCTCTAACCGATTTAGGCACTACGCGGTAGACTGTTATTAACGTCTGTAGGAAACGTTGCTGCTTCCAGAATCGCCATCGCCAACTGTCTTTAGCTAAATCCGAACGACTCTAGTTTTCTTGCAACTTCCACTCCTATATGGAAAAAGCGCAAATATTTTCCAACTCATCAAGCAACCCTGGTTCGCGGACTGGAAAAAAAGTCCCGCTTCTTGATCCCGTTGAAGAACACTTCGCCTGCTACACAAGAGAAGTCGTGAGGGTCAGGTTCTTCGTAACTACACGTATCATGTTGGTTATGGTTTCAAAGAGTGCTCTTGTCCCCGTCCAGAAGTCCTTTCTCAAAGCCGGTGGAGCCCCTGCGAACCACACAATTATTCACTAGTTTTGCGCTGTGGAGTGTCGGATTGTTCCTGTAGGCATGGCATCAGCATCGGGTGGGAACAGCACGCCACAGTTACAGACACCACACCTGCATGACTAAATGAAAAATTTGACAAATGGCGAACTACTAGTGAAATTTGGCTGCCACGTCAAAGAGGTCTTCACATGTAGGTCATCGAAATGTTCTCTGGGATGGGTGTGTAGGCTGGGGCCATGTCGGGTTTGCTTACCATGCAGATTATGCAATGGCTGACATAACGATTGCTTATTCAGACATGGGGCTGTCTCATTGCTATTTGTAGTAAGCTACACTTATGTTGAGCGAGTCTTCGAGTCTATCGTGTCGTAAAAAAGCCCTGCCCGAAGGTGGACCAAAAAACCGACACCTACGCTACATCCGAGGTACGCCCACGCTAAGGTGTCATCGCATTTAAATGCGCACCGATCAACCTTGCTAAGAGAAAGAGAGTAGTGGGGAGTAGTAGGAGAGGGGCCGTTTCATGATGCCCTCAAAATGCTGCTATTGATCTTTCATACTCATACTCCCACAGTTCCCTAAGCAAGAAGGGAGGTCGTCTCATCTGCCACCCTCAGCGCCTCGTGACACTCTTCGTCCGAAGGCACATCCCTATGCAGAAGCTGCACGATGCCTTTGAGCGCGTCCGCCCGGCTCTGACGCGCAAGAGGGATGTCTGTCAGCTCCGCGAAGCCATGCGGAACACCCGGGTAGGCGTCGAGGTATGACTGGACGCCGTGATCGCTGGGCGTTCTGATCCCATGCGAACCAGAGCGCACGATACTTTGCGGGCACCGTTTTGGCGTTGTAGTAGATAGGCATCGACGCCCATAGGCCTGTGACGGGACTGGCTAGCTGCGGCTCGCCGCCGCTGCTGTAATGGTCAGCCAGCTCAGGCTATCCCACACGTCCTGCGGGCACTGCGGGAACTTGTGCTCTGGTGCTAGGCGGTAAGAGACGTTGGCAACTGTCACGCCAAGTAGATACGCGATCGCCCGCGCGTACCTCGCCATATGGCTCCAGTGTCCTGTGCAAAAGCCTCCGCCGTACACGAGGACGACAAGGGCCGACTTGTTGGTTGTGGTTGGGACGGCAGTGACGCCGGACGGCTTGAACACGCGCACCTCGCTCTCGGTACCGTCGCGCAGCAGTGCCTTCACGGTAAACTCGGTGGGCGTGTCGGCCATGGGAGGGACTTGGCCTAGCTTCCGGTCACTGACCATGACCTCAAGGGGAGGTAACATGTGGACTGCATGTTCGCGGCTACCAGTCATGATCTGGATTGGGGAGGTCAGCTTGCGTATTCCATTAGTTATTTGCTGCATTTTCTGAGCTGTCGCTGGGGTGTATCAACGTCTCTGTTTCATGACGTGCTCCTTTTGTGTCTCACCTTCTCAAAGTCGGGGCTAGGTTGTACGCGCACCATTTCCGGAATGAATGTGGGATACCTAGCGCCAAGAAACAGGGATTGTACTAACAATTATTTTATTTGCCCATACAAAGTACAAGTTGCATACAAAAGTGGAAATCTAGGAAGTGTCCTCCAATTAGTACGCAATGCGGTCCCTAGAGGGCGCGCGCGGTGAGGGGTTGCGTTGTCACTGTAGCTAGTTGGGCGCCCGCCTCATAGGTCATTCACCGGCTGTCGATTCACTTCACTTCTTGGCCATCCAGGTGCTGCGGCAGACACGCGGCCGTGCTCACCGCTTCATTTCCCATTGTCACCGTTAGACGCCCGGCAACTTGGAATTCAAGTTTCGGACTTCGGACTCGAATCCAGCCGTCTAAGAGAAATGTCTCCGAATACGACGGACTTTAAAGCGGGGCTCGGAATATTGGGGTTGGGACCAGTGCCCCTCGACCGACAGAGTGCAGGTTCCCGTCACTCAGCAGCGAACTACCTCTCGTTGCCTGGGCATCAGCCACTTAGTTCGCAGGTTTCAATTCGCTCGATACTACTAACGAGCACTTCCTGGGGAAGTTTCTTTCAGTAACACACAAGATATCACATAATTACTCTGACCATGAGCGCCCGGTCCGCGGATCCAGTACACACAAGATGTAGACTCTGTTATCAATCAGTCCAGCCTGGATCAATCCTGTTGTGCAATGCCACACCTTAATCGAGCGAGACCCTGCGCCTTATTACGTGGCTATCTACGATGGGTCTTGGTTATATGCTGTTGTCGGGTTCCCCTGCGATGCTGTAAACCTACCACGTCTCGCACAGAGGTACTACCCACGTATGCGCTCTGACGGTCATAGGCAAACATCGTCCTTGCAATCTCACCTCAAGCAGAGCAACTCTGCTTCAGCACTCATAGCTAAACACCTCGGACACTAGATATTTTCCTTTGTACAGTGCTTCCTCTCTTCTTTGCTTCACTCAGACCACTATCCATGAATAGTGTCGCCCGACAGCCAGCAATACAGCAATCGCCTTTCAAGTTGAAACATCCCTGAACAATATTGGTTAGTGGATGCGGCGTGTCAGGAACGACGCAGACATCTTTTTTTTTGGTGGCACGTCGACACGCCTAGTGACAGAAATGGCAGCTGCGGCAGGCCAGCTGTGCCTTAAGCACCGCAGGCGGCACCAGGAACAAGCAGGGGCTGATATGTCGGGCAAATTACTTGCATACGTGAGAGATAGTAGCGTTGATATCTGAAAGGCCGCTACGTGTTACACGAGGTCTATCTCGATCTCGGGGTATCTGTCGTCTGTGAGTGCCTCGCCGTGCATCATATCGGTCAGGTAACATTCACCGATCAGTGTGTACCTTTGCCTTTTGCTAGTTCGAGTTGTCGGCCCTGGCTCCTGACCTGCTTCCTCTGTTCCCCGATCTAGCGCCACCTCATCCTCATTCTCATCATCGCCAAAGACCGGTCTCAGCACAAAGGGAGCCTCGGCCCCGGAAATGACGCAAATCAGATCCTCCTTCTCCGCCTCCAGCCTGACCTCTGCCCACCGGCCTCCCGCCGTGGTGGCGAACTTCCTCCCCGCGACCATGCCGTTGAGCGATGTCTCAATCAGCCCGCTATGCGTGACGAGCCGGTCGCGCAGCTCAGGCCGCTCGTTGCGCCAGATGTACGAGGGCGGGCTGGAGAGGACGTCGGTGATAAAGTCCATGTACTCGATGCACGTGTCCAGCACCACGGGGGGCACGGGGTCGCGCATACCGACGCTCCCGCAGAGAAGGGTGAGGGCGAACTTGCGCCTCTGCTCGAGGGGTTGGGAGCGGTAGTGCACCTGCTGGGGCGTCAGGGGGATCGGGTGGGCTGCTGCCACAACCGCTGCCGCCACAGCCGGGTTCACTGCTGTTGCTTCTAGACATTCTGCCTCGGGCAACGCGGGGGCACACACGGGAAAGGCCAGCTCCTGGCACTCGCGGAACCAGTTCCGGAACTTGGCCCGCTGTCTGCTGATGTATCCTGTCTTCGGCGCAATGTCTTCCTCTTCGGGGATAGGCGTGGTGAGGAGGCACGTGCCAAAGTCCCCAATGGTGTCAACAATGCGTCCTCGTAGGTGAAGCACCTTGCCGTCAGCCGAAGTTGCCACCTTATAAGTCAGCGGGTGGTCCGGGTTGGCGATGCCAGCACTAAAGAGCGGCGCGCGGATGCTGTAGCCCGCCAACGGCTCGATGATGGTGGGCATGGCGATATTGGGCACCCACGAGGGGAAACCTCCGGCTTGCGGGCCAATGGTGCGGTGCGGTGCGATGCTGAGGCACTTGAGGTTCTGATCTTGCACGAGAGTCGAGGTGGCGAACTGCGTGCATACCTCCTCGATCGAGAGGCGGTAGTCGGCCTTGAAGTCCGGGTGGTGGGTGCCCAGGCTGAGCAGAGCGTAGACCTTGTCGCGCGGATCCGTGCTGGCGAACATGCCCGTGGCGATAACGCAGTCGAGGAGCGTGCCCTGGCCGCGATAGTACTGGATTATCTTAATCATCTGAGCGTTGAAGAGCATCATTGAAGGCCGCAGGTCGGACTTGTAGAAGCTAGCCACTTTCTCTGGGTAACCGTAGACTGCACAGACGTAGCCACTTCGAGGTCAATAGTGACTTCAGCATCGCAGAGACAAGTTCGGAAAAATAGGAGAACCTACGCAGAGACAGTCCACATGCGGAGATGATGAGACCGTACGACGCCATGACGTAGCCCATCGACGACAGGCTCTCCCATGGCAGCTCCAGGTTCCCGCTGATGAGCGTGCGTGGCACACTGTCGGGGGCCATGAGCACCTCCTGGATGATCCATTTCCGATCGAACCATGGCCGGCAGAGTAGATCATTGATGGGAGTCCAGTCATGATAGTGGAAGTGCTCCGCCAACCTGCCCTCGATGCGAAGGTTCTGTGGACCGCAAGGTTAGGCACGGTCCAGTGACAGTAAGACGGAGGTAACTGGTCCAGTGATAGTAAAACAGAGGTTGCGAGCTTACCGAGAGCTTGTGGTAGTACTCCTGCGAGTTCGTAACAAGCTCCTGGGCATCATACGTCTCGCGTGGGAGCAGGGTGCGCACATGGTCGATGGACTCGGCGACGCCCTGCAGACCCTCGGTATCTGCGCCTGTCCAGATGAGTACGCCGGTGGGCTTGGCATAGATGCGGTGCATGAGGGCGACCTGGTGGTTCTTCTCGAGCACGTCGCGCTGGTTGATGCAGATGGCGTCGGCCCAAAGCACGCGCGGGGAGGCCGCCGGGGCGTCCTCGTCCAGCGACCCAACGGCAGGGCGGAGGTGGTAGAGGGCGGCGTGAAGGCTGGCGGGGATGTCGAGGCGGCTGCCGTCGCAGTAAACGCTCTCAGTGAGACTGGCATCGCCCCAGGCATACGAGATGGCCTCGTACTGGGCCTCGCTGGGATCGTCGAGGTCGACGATCTTGAGGGCCATGCGCAACGGCCCGGCGCCGGGATAGAGATGCAGCAGGCGGGTGGACTGGCCCAGGCCAAGAGGGCGATAGGTATACCATGGCGAGAGGAGCAAACGCGGGGGTGTTGTGACAAAGCTGAGGAACCGAGTATAGTACCAGGCTGCCTTTGTTCGCAGCAAGGCGAGCCAGGACTCGAGGACGTTCATCGTGTCGGCGCGGTCCTTGTGCACCGTCAAAGTCTCAAGCCAGGTCAGTTTGGCCCGTCTTCTGTTCGTTGCGCAATCGGAAGAGTTGCTGGGACACGAGAAAGGCAGCTGAAATTGTTGGAGGGGAGGAAGGATCGAGGGCTGAAAGGCGATGCATTAGCGCCATCGTGGCCTCCGAAGCCGCCTTATACACCCCTGTCCTTGTCGTTCAAGTAACCCATAAATCCAGACCTCAAAAGGAAAGGAAAACAAAAGAAAGGGTACGTCTAGATCTACAACGTCTAGGCGTTACTGCCTCGAGATTGAGCACAAGTCGTCGTCGTCGCTTCCCACACCATTCCACCGAATATCAACCTCATCGCGTACCATTATGATACCGTCAGTCAAGCCCTTGACACTATCGCTCTTGCCCTGCAATGCCTTCATGGCCGCACCCCTTCCGTTGGCGTCAGTTCGAATAGCCGACAGGGCCGTTAATGAAGTCTTGCCGTGTTTAAACACGACGCCGAAGAAACCGGCCGGGCTGATCTTGCTACCATGGTCAGCTTCACGCTCGCATTCTTTGCCATCAGCCACTTGGCCAACGACAGAGGCTCTGCTGATGGTGACAGGTCTCGAGAACCGCCCCGAGAGACCGAGGTGGCGGCCGTCATGGTCACAACAGGCTGTGCCATATCGCGCCTCGTCAAGCTCCGCGATGTGGAATCCAGTGTTGCCCTGGACGCGCTCGAGCTTGTAGGGCCCATCGATCTTGAGGCAGTAGGTGTTGCCGAGCAGGCTGTCGAAGAACTTCTTGAGGGTCGGGACGCAGGCGGTCACGACAGAGAGGTTGCAGCTGACTATCCACCACAGCGAAGGACTCATGCTCTCCCATGTGAAGTCGCTTATGTTGCCATTGCATATGTGAGACTTCGGGTAAGACAGTGCAGGCGCGGTCGTGACTGGACATCTACGGATTTCGTATATTGTGTACTCTGATAGTTAGACTCAATTGGAACAATACCGATAAGGCTGGGCGGAGCTGGACTTACGCGAGGCGGAACACGAACAAAGAAATGACAATGGCTTTGGTCCGCAAGTTTGTTTGCACCTTGGCAATCATCACCGTGGCAATGATGCATACGAGCACGTCCGTGATGATATTAGCGACGAGAATGAACAGATACACATGGCCAGCAGCAGGGCAGGTCGCGCTCGTTTCAGCAAGCCAGGGAGTTGGGATAGGGCATCTGAAGGCAGTAGCGAAAAGGCCAGAGACGAAGAACAATCCGACAAGTCCCTGTAGGGCAAGATTTGCAACGCGAACGCCGGCGAAGGTATTGATGGTATGAACAAATAGGCATAGACAGATCTTGGTGCTTGCAACTACCGTGATACTGAGCAGCCATACGGCATACTGGGCCTGTAACAGCGAACCTCGATGTTAACTATAACTTATGCCTAAGAAAGGGTTTTGTTTGGCGAAGCCTACCTTGCGAATCCGATCCAAGACTACCTCTGTCAACGCAGCAGCATGTTTCCCCAATCCCTGTTGAGCAGCATATACCGTGAGACACGTCTGGGCGGTCAGGGCTCCGAACGCTAACAAAAGAGCGGCGTCGTAAGCTTGGATAGGGAACAAACGTTTTGAGCAGGCGAGGCGACCGATAAGTGTCAGGGCAGAGATGATTTGGCTGGTAATAGCTACGATGGCTAAAATACCAGTGTTATCTTCTGGGTCGAACTCGTAAAAGGGGTTTAGGGAGCTTGGAATCGCCATAGATAATTCTAGAGTCTGAATGTGATGTGATGCCGCGATTAAAGAACGCGTCTTGGTGGATATCCACTGTGGTCACTCTGGCGGGCCAGAGCTTTTGTTTATATAAATGCTCATTGACACGCTACATTTTGGTCTATGAATTATTTCACAAATTACCATTCATCAGCTCTATGCACTGTCTATAAGCGCATGTTGGTCGCCAAATTGTTCAGTCGACCCATGTCAAATTTGTCCGCGGATGTTGGCTCGAATGTGCTTCCGCGTGTCCCCAGTCACTCACGAGCGGCCAACGTGAGAACGAAGATGGGCAATAGTATGGAGTCAGGACTGAGTCGCTGCTGAGCGGCAATCAGACACGATACCGGTACCTTGCTGGCCGGTTTTACGACTGCACATGGTTCGCTGGCACAGATACAGCCCTGAAATCTTGGCCTGTGACAAGGGACTTCTCTGTAAGGCTTGCTCATTTCGAGTCTTCGCCAGCATTGGAAACGGGCTCGATCAACGTTGGCACACCGATCTAAAGGACAAGGAAGCATAAAAAGGTTCTTAGTATTGGAAAGCACTGAGCTGATAAAGCCGGATTTTGACCCATGGGGTATCTCTTATGATCGCCAGTGTTTGGCGATCAATTTCGGGCCGGATTTGCTGGCCAATCCTAACAGATGTGACCACTGTAATTACTCCGTACTGACTACCCTGCATTTTCCCCTGTGAAAATACGCAGTGTCATGCAGTTGGTTCAACGTTGCCATACTCATGATTTGTCGACGGTTCGTAACCCAATCGCGGCTTGTCCGTGGCGCAGGGGTTTGACGTCAAACCCTGAGGGTGGCCAGTGATGTTTGCTTGATGTCACCAACAACATGTTGGCTACACTGCCCCTGTCCGATCCTGACTCGATCGCACGGGGAAGGGTCCGGCGCTCAGAACAGTGAATACTTCAGGGTCTTGAGAGGCTAGGGCATGGGGCACCGGCTCGGCTTAAAGGACGACACCGCTCTGTGCGAGCAGCTAGCCTGCCCGAGGGACACGAGTGGCCACTCTAATGTTGGTGTCCTCCTTACGGCATGCATGGCGCCCCAATGCAGCAGTACCATGCACCCTGCAAGGCTCCTTGTCTAATACCTGAACCCCAACAGTAATCTCTTGGCTTAACAGTATGGGAGAGATCTCGAACTGTCTTCGAGCCCCCTGGTTGACTAGAATGCGGCCCAGCTTCGGGAGCTGCCACTCCTTACCACCACAAATTTTCTTTTCCTCTCATGCACCCTGGCCCGTTGAACCCATCGCGAACCTTGGACAACGTTCAGATATTTCCTTCCTCCTGCCTATTACTTTCTCCCTGCCCACCGGAAACGTTCCATAGCACCGGCCTTTGGAACTCTGCTGTCAGCATCCTGCTCCAGCTCATCGTCACTATCATGCCTGAAGCTATAGCAGATGAAAAGTTCGAGATGAGCAACGTTCACATAAAAGCGCAGGTCGGATTGGCCGCGCCAGTCCGCGACGATGATTCAGCTATCGAGAAGCAAACAAGAACCAGGAAGCTTTTTTCGCTCCCCCAACTCTTTGCCTTTTCTCTCATGTACTTCGTAACCTGGATAGGTCTGGGAGGGTATGTTGGCGGCATTCACCAAAATCCCAAGGCCACTAGGTAGTCCTCAACTAACAACCGCGTTCAACCATCTAGCTCCATGTATTATAGTTTGCTCAACGGAGGCCCCGCCGGCTTCATCTTCAACTACATAATTGTCATCATCGGTGTCCTCGCGCAGGCTGCGTGCCTCGCTGAGCTGGCGTCGATCCTGCCCATCGCTGGCGCGCAATACTACTGGACATACTACTTCTCGACGCCCAAGTACCGCATGTTTATTACCTGGATCCAGGGCTGGGCCACATGGCTCGGTTATGTCACCTTTCTGGCAAGTATTATGAACTCGAACACTCTCATCATCCAGGGAGTCGTCCAAATCAACAACCCCGACTACGAGGTCACCGGATGGCGCACCACTATCATTGTGGTTGCGATTCTGACGTTCTACACTGTTACCAACGTGTGGTTCTTCCGAGCAGTACCATGGCTCGAGCTAGTAGCTGGCATACTCAATATCGCCTTCTTCATCATCACTACAGTCGCACTTTGGGTCTTGTCTCCACGAAACAAACCAGAGTTCTTTTTGACGACTAGTCAAAACTCGGGATACGAGAGCAATTTCCTGAGCTGGAACATTGGCATGCTCACCCACATGTGGAACTTTATCGGTCAGTTGACCATGTGGTGCATTCGCTGTACAACTTGGTGCTCATCAGTTTCTTCGATACAGGCTTTGAAGGAGTTATCCACATGGGTGAAGAGACAAAGAACGCGAAGCGGGCTGTCCCGCAAGCGATGATGGGCGCCATCATCGTGAACGGCATCCTTGGCCTGGTCATGGCCCTGACTTTTGTGGCAAGTCCTTTCTTTCTACTCGTGGTTTCCGATGTATGCCCTATTCTAGAGCTTTTGCTAACACGCAAGTCGTAGGCCTGCATGCCACCCGTTGAGGACATGCTCGCAGCAACGAGCCCCTTAGTCTATCTCATCGCGACCGCAACGGGGTCGCCAGTTATCGCCACAGTTATTGGCGCTGGCATTTCTCTCACCCTCGTCTGCGCTGGCATGACGGCTTTCTCTTCAGTCTCGCGCTTGACCTGGGCGTGGGCCAGAGACGGCGGATGTAAGTCTGCAAGCTCGCCCCCTTTTTCCCGCACCTAGAGAAACCACGGGAAATTGCGTGCAGATCCAGCTAACAGCTTTCTCGGCCACACTACGTTAGTGCCCACCTATTTCGGCCACGTTGACGCCCGGACGCGGGTACCCATCCGCGCAGTGCTTCTCACCTGCTCGATTGTCGTAGTCCTTAACTTTCTTAACCTTGGCACCGAGACCTACGTCGCTCTTGGCGCCATCACGTCGCTGGCGACGCTCGCAATATACTTTAGCTACGCCATCATACTTAGCGTCGTCCTGTACGCCCGTTGTAGCGACGGTGGCATGGAGGTCGGCGCGTGGAGTCTGGGCCGCTGGGGCCTGCCCCTGAACGCCTTCGCCCTCGTCTACACCATCTACACTATGATCTGGCTGCCCTTCCCGACCACGGTGCCAGTCACGCCCGCCACGATGAACTACAGCGGACCGGCTTTTGCTGCCGTGATTGCCGGCGTCACCGGGCTCTGGTATGTTTGGGGCAGGAGACACTGGGCGGGGCCGAACCGGAAGGTCGTGGAAATCGTCCTTCGCGATGCAGCGTGAATATGCAGCAGTTTTGTGTGTGCAATATGATTGGGATCAAGCTGGAGGAGAGTTTGGGGCTTTTGACCAGCAAGCCTGGACTCTCGGTACAACAGGGCTAGTTGGGATCAGAGGGGCAGTTCAATAAGAAGGTTGGGGAGGGATTAATAAGACTGACCAAAGACTGTGAAGTTGTATCAATGTCGCTCAAGATTGCGCACATGAACGTGAATATCGACCGCCCGGCAAACGCCAACTCTGCGACAAGACATGAATCGCCCTGAGCCCGCACTTCTCATGACAAGTATTTGAGGTACCATTACATTCCATGGCTCCCAATGCACACACATTTTCTGTCCCCAGCTAGCCCCAAAAAGCTCGAAAATCCATCTTCGCACAGTGATATCCCCCACTGGCAGATTTCAGTTCCCGCACCTCAAGCGATCTGTGACGCCGCTCTCCAATGCCATACACGCCCGGCAAACAACTGTACTTGGCCACGAGCCGCTGAAGATTCTACTACTGAGCGCCGAGCCGCTCCTGCCGTTCTCCTCGCCACTGACTTTGCCGCCAATGTAGACTCCTCCGATGGGGGGTGGGCCCTGCGTGAGAGGCTCGTGACAGTTATCGCAGATCAATGTCTTTCCTTGCCGCGGAGCTGATCCTTCGCTGCCATACTCTCCAGCCTGGTCACCGTGACTCGTAGAGCGCTGTTCGGCGCGGCTGCCGCCGCTTGTGGATCGCTTGGACGCGGTGACCGCCTTCGAGTCTGGCGGGCTTTCATAGACAGCGGTTGCGGACGACCCGCTGCTACGTTCTGGTGTCTCGGTAGTACTGCTAATGATGCGGCTGCCTTGCTGGAAAGAGGTGATTTCGTCGGGGATGAGACTGCGCACGCCGGAAACTTGGGGTTTCTGGCGCTGACGGCAGACGACCAGTGTGATGACGCAGCTGAGCAAGACAATGACGCCTACGACGAGGATGCCGATGATGATCCAGAACTGGTTCCCGCCCGGCTTGAAGTCGTTGATCCGGGCGGTCGGGGGAGTTGGCGTTGCCGCTGCTGCTGTCGGGTTGTGCAGATCGAAGGCTGTGAGAGTTACCGTGGCTAAGGGCGGTGGTGTGAGGGTGGTCAACGTCGTGATGAGCGTTGCGGCAGCCATTGTGTTGATGGAAGAACTGGTCGGGTTTGAGGGAGACGCGCTGCTTGCGGTGGTAGGACTTGGGGAGCCTGGTAGGTGATATGTAAAGGCTGTGGTGGAAAGATTGTCTGTGCCCATCCCCTCAGCCGGCATCACAGATGGAGGACCAGGAGTAGTGAAGTTTTCCGGGAGCGAAAAATGAGGCTCAATGGATAGGAATGGCATATTTGTGATGTCCGGCAGTCGAGTTGCGGATCCCGCGGACCTTGAGATGCGGTGCAGAGGTCAATGTGAAAGAAGAAGTGATGCTGTTGCTGCGGAAGATGAGAGCGGCAGGGAGAGTTCCTGCAGAGAGACATTACGATAGTTGCGCGTGCTTGAAATCAAGTCCAGAGAGCGTTTGCAACAGTAGTCGGAGACGAGGAGTTGACTCACAAAAGCTGCTGGTTTCTGTGGTGAGTGGCTTGATGTGTCCATCACAGAAAACATGATGTGATAGCTTCTCAGTCACTCAGTTCTCACACAAGGTTCACTAGAAAGGTAGCGTCTCGCTCAAACACTTGTGTCTACCCATGGTTCTGAAGACAAGGCCGAATCAGCCAGACTGCGTCTTGTAACAAGTTTCTAGTCATCATTCAAGCCGCCCGCCACCAGTGACCTAGGGGCACTTGTTGTCCGTGGCAACAGTCTACCTGCCAATGGCAAACACGTCATTAACACGTATCATTATGTCTCGATATCTTCAAAAAAAAACTATGTATAGTGGATAGACTGAACCAAGCAATGAGAAGATTGAATCGATATAGGACTTGAGCAAGTCGCCATCGGCAACGTAAAGTGATAAAGCCAATTGTGCAAAAACGGTTCGACGTGTATTTTATCCGCATTTCACCTCAGAAAACTCGTCAGCTCACTATAAGTACTAGAACAACCCGAAATGGATTTAGCATACACAATTTCATATTGCCAAGTGCAGCCTACAAATTAATTGAATGCAATCCGTATCCATGCTCCCTCTATTGCCGTGAAGCACGCTTCTCTACAATGTTGCCCGATCGGAAATCATCTAAGCTAATCCGCTCCCTGTTAACAAATAATTATCAGACTTCCTCAGTCGCGAATACTCCTGGCAGTAGCCGTGCTTGCAACCTTCGCAAAGCTCCCGCTCATGCGGAATTGGCTTTTTTTTATCGTTATAAGGGGGCCGCTCAACTTTTACGCCAGCCCATGTCTTGATCCGGTACGTGACTCGATCAATGTACGACTTCTCGTGTAGCTTCAAGATGCCAAGCTGGTTGCAGCCCTGGCACCGCTGTTTGAACACCTCCGCGTTGTAGCCGTCGTTGGTGTAGCCCCTGATGACGATGGCGACTACCTTGCTGCCCCAGCCCTGAACGCTGCAGGTATTGTTCGCGCAGCGGAATATGCCCATGATATTGGTGGAGTACTCTTGGCTGTGTACTTGCGAGTTTGCGATGCCTCTCTCAATCCACCTGGGCTTGAGGTCGTCTCCCTCTGAGATTGCAGAGCATATTTGGTCGTGGAGTTTTGGGAAGGTGATGATGGGACTAGGGCCTTTGTTGGGTTTCTTATTGCCGGAGCGCGGGCCCGCCATTGTCGGTCGACAGGTATGTTACAAATAGTTGATCAAAAGGAGGCCGTTTGAAGAATGTAGTGCGTCGGCAGGCATAAAACATCACTCAACCCCTTTTCCTAAATGAAATGAGTATTATTGTGCGGCAAGGAAAAAAGCCGTGTTTGATTGGGAAAGGAACCATCCTTAACAGCGCTTCCACGTAGTGCAATTGTTGGTTCCACGAAACATGGATGGTGCGCTGTATCGGGACAGTTCTGCGGGAGGCCGACCATTGTCTCGCATCACCTTGCAGTCTGCCTGCACATGGACCAATACGGCAAGGCACATGTCCGCTGCCTGCGCCTCTCACTTTGCAGATCTTGCCACGTTGTTTCTGGACCCTTTATCCGGCCATTATCAGTGCGAATGAGCCAACCTAGAACAAACCTGACATTACTCTTCGCATACCAGCCCTCATGGAGAAGCCGCACGAATACCAACACCCCTTGCTGATTCGCTTCTGGTGGTTGATAGGGCACAGTGTTACAAATAGCTTGCAAGTACGGCTGCTTTATTGCCAGGGGGTTCTGACCTGATCACAGGTGGTCACTAGACTACCGAGGCTCTAGGAGGACGCAGCCGGCGTCCTTGGCCCAAGGCTATATTAAATACACATGCGCATCGTAGCCTACAGTCTGTTGGTGTTCCAGCTCGTCAGTGCGCTCGCTTACAAGTCATCACCCTTCCTTGCTCCTCCTACTAGCTCCACTACAATCCTAACTCCTGGTTCTATCAGTTGCGATGTCTGTCTCTAAGATGTTTTCTGTTGCCACTCTCCTGCTCACTGCGGCACCTGTGGTTGGCGCCTCTACTACGGCACTTGCGCTGTTGTAGAGCCGCCAGTATTGCGTCGAAGGCAAGCCCAAGATCTGCTACGGCGTCGACAGCAGCACTTTGCAGAGTCTCGACGTCGACGAACTCCAGTATCTCGCCTCCTATCTACGCGTTGTTGGCCACAGAAACTCTGGCATCAACGCCTTCTACTCAATGCCAACCAGCACCACCTGCTAGGAGTGGGCGACCCCTTTGCCAAGGGCGCCAAGCACGTCTCTCCCTCTGTCAAGTCTGCGGTGCTCTACGAAGGCATTGCCAACACCATCAGCGACAACGAAGAGGCAAGCGACGCCCAGCGCGCAGCTGCCCTGCTGGGCTGTGCCGCCCATGGCGAGCAGATGGGGGTCGTCGTCAACAAACAGAACCCTGCGTACCCATTGACCGACTTCAAGAACAGTAAGGTCAAGGGCGACGACATTGTCATCAAGCTAGCCAAGGTCCCTGCGTAGGCGCAAGCATGGGCGCAAGCATGGGCGCAAGATCAGGTCCGCCGACGGGATCGGGCCAACGGGTGGGACATGGATGGATTCCAGGCCTGACGGGGACGTTCAACATTAGTCTTACAGGGTCTGCGCAGGGTAAATGCGTGATCTGGGAGACAAGCATCAGACCCCCGTACCTCGCATACAGGGGTACCTTGCCCTATAAATACATCATAATTTCACCATATGAGAAAGTGGGCCGCGGGCGAGGCAGGGAGGATAAGAACCCTCTCCCTCCCACTGCTGTCTATCTGGCGCATAATTATCTTGACTTACCGTTATCCTCCTATTATTTTCTTTCTTTTCTTGGTCTTCCTCTTTATAAGCCAACGCATATTCAAGCTCGCGTCTTTCACTTCCGCATCAAATTCGCGTCGAACGTTCAAGTTCTTACCTAATAAATACAAACTCCGCCTAAGGCTACCCTGAAGGACACAAGCTCTCTACCGCGTCCTCACCGTATGCGCCTATCGTCGACCTGCACGCATCTATCCTCTAAATCCAGACCCACGCGTACAAACATAGGCGGCCGCTAACTCCCAGATCACGACTCGTCGGGATAGATATAGGACCAATCAGTCAACACTGATCAGAGGGGTGGAAAAAATAATATTCAACTAGCTAGGGTATGCAGTTAGGAAGCAGCACGCGATGGTTTTTGTTCCTGTAAGGACAGAACTCCTGGGTCTCGCATGTAACCTTGTACTGCAAATTCAATAATAATAACAACAAGGACACAGATATAAGGCGCAGGAGTTCTTGGGATACTGCGATAGCCGTTGATGACGTTGAAAGGACAGCGTACAGGAGCGGGTATGCACCACCAATTCGTGACTAATATCCAAGTCCTACCTGTTTTTATCACACAATTGGTCTATTTGTCCGACGTCAATGTGAGGAACTACTGTACTTATGAGCGAAGTAAGTGCGCATCAAGGTAGGTGTGACGACCAGTTAACAAGAGGATGCTGTTTTGGCGAAGGGGGAACAAACAAGCCGCAAGATTGGGATCACGAAGGGGCCCGTCAGTCTCGACCATGGATCACGGTAATCCAGCACCCAGATCACCTTGAGCTAGGAGCAGTCCCACGCCACAATGAAGAGGAAAAGAATATAAACCAGGAGGATCTGCTATATAGAACAATCATTACAGTTTGTCGTTGGCGATCAATACAATTATCGTGCTCAACCCATTATTCTAATCAATTGACTTGCACAGAAGTAATATCTATCCAAGTACCCGCCAAGAGAACACGATTAGTTGAGACTTAATATATTCCACTACTGTCCTGGGGTGAGCGAGGATTTCTCTGATCGTGGCCAAAACAACCCAACCGACCAAAGGGAGTTCGCCGCTTACAAGTTTCGGCGGGATGTCCGGCGTACTGCACTCTGCGTGGGACGCACAGAGCGAGGGGATTCGCAAGGTGCGCGCACCTTGGAGTTATTGGCGGGGGAGCCCACTACACCAACAATGAATTGAAGGTGCAGTATTCTTGTGGTTTCTTCTGATCAGGGCATTTCGAATAGAATGGCTGAAAGTTTAGTATTAAAAGGGGCGAAGCTGGAGATCTCAAAGATGGTGCTGCCCGATCCGCCCGAGCTACCCGATCTACCCGATCTGCCCGATCTACCCGATCCGCCCAATCGTCCTAGCTTAAGGTGGCTCCCTTGTCACCAATCCCTTTTATCTGCAGCTAGTCTACTCATCCCCTCGTCGCCCTCCGAACATGCCAGCGCGAACCCGCAGTCCCCCAACCCATGCTAGCGCTTCTGCACCTGCACCACTTCCAATGCATCACCACTTCCACCATCCCACTTCCAACCCCGTGCACTTGCGCATCACTTGGATTGATCGCTGAAACAAAAAATGGAATGATTGTCTGTCTAGGAAGTCCTCCTGTCTACGTACTCCCTTGTCCTTCATCATTCCTCATGCCATGTTGTATGGCCATATCTTGACCCCTGACGGTCATGCAGACATGCATGGCCATATGACCGGGCCTCTGTTTCATTATCCTTGTCCGTGTGGCTCTGCCTCTTGTCCACGGTTTTCCTAGTGCTTAGCCTGATCATGCGACTGTTGCTTGTGTTTCTTGTTGCCCAAGCAATCGTCCCCTGTTGGCTGGCCGTCACAAATAGCAGCTCTCGTACAGGCCGCGTGTTCGCTAATTATTTCAAACAGCCCCCGTGGGAAAACTCAAACTAAACAAATTTGTCAGGACTGACGTCTGTCGCGCATATCTTGTGTAGACACAGACAGACACAGAAAGGGAAAGCGTCTAGTGGAGCCCAGACTCGCCCGTCTCGGCCATGTAGTCCTGGCACTTGACGAGCGTTTCGACCTGCTTGGCAACCTCCTCGAGCCTGCTGAGGACCACCTTATTGCCGTCGACGAAGCCGTAGATCGAGTACTTGATGCCCGTCTCAGCGCAGAACTCCTTGGCAAGGCCCTGGAGCTTGCGCAAGTTGTGGCGGGGCACGCGGGGGAAGAGGTGGTGCACAGCCTGGAACTGTAGGCCGCCGTGGTACCAGTCGAACCACTCTGGGCAGTCGACGTCCATGGTCGTGCGGAGCTGTCGCTGAGGGAAGGACTCGAAGTCGTCTATGCTCGTGGTGGGCATGCCCCTGAGGATTATTAGTTAGGGATATTCTTTCAATATTTAAGCTTGCTCGATTATCGATCCTCAAGAATAGACTTACCAGTGGGATAGCGTGATCTGGATGTGCAATGGCATAGTAACCAGATGCGACAAGAGGACGTACGCAATGCGTAGAGGCCAGGTAGGTAAGGCACGCCACACGAGGCAGTAACCAAAGAGGAACCAGTAGCAGGACATAAAGAGGGCCTCGGTAGGCCGAATCCACCACGCCTTACCCTGCTGTAGCGCTCCTGAGCGGTTCGAGATGACGTGGAGCCACGATAAGAAGTAGAGCTACGAGCGAGAAGAGTAAGGAGTTAGTAACAGCCTTTTAAGGTCAGTCGGGGTCGTGTTAACAACTTACGTTAAACCGTGCCAGGGCCATGAACGGGTAGTACGTATACTTCTGGAACGGGATAATAACGTCGGCGGCCTTATCCCAAATCTGGACAAAGTTCTCGTAGTAGGTAGACTTGAGAGATTTGAAGAAGCTAGGGCAGACGGCGAAGACGGGCACATTCTGAGTGTCAGGGTCGCCCTCGGTGTCATTGGTAATCAAATGGTGAACATTGTGACTCGACTTCCACCTGTTGAGGCACTCTAGTTAGTTTCTAATAGCTATGGCGTTGTTGGGGAGGATCTATGGGAAACGAACCAGCCTATAGACAGGCCACTGCAGAAGTCTCCGAGAAAGAGCGCGATCAGGCTGTCCGTCTCAAAGTGGTGTGTAATGGCGCAGTGGCCCGCGTCGTGCGCGGTGAACATGATTTGATGCTACAGTTATGAAGTCAGCAGAGAGTTCCTAGGGCGTTGTCGCTATCACGACACACACTAATAGCAAAGAGACTTACCCAGAATAACCCCAAGAACACAGCAGAGGTCATATACCACCCGTAGTGTAGAGCCGTCATTGAGGCTGCCCCAAATGAGACGTATCGGGCGATGTCCCAGTCGTACGCGCTGTAGTTGCAATCGTAGAAGCCCTCATTGCGGACGCGCTCGTGTAGGGCTCGGTATTTCTCGACAATCTTGGCCTGGGTCTCCGTGTCGAGCGGGGGGTAGGCGCTCCTGCTTGCCTGAGCCTCCTTGGCGATAAGCATATCGGTATATTCAAGGCGGGTTATATTGATCTTGTCCGACGTCGACGAGGGCAACTCTGCAGAGGAGGCATCGCCAGAAACGACAAGGCGGCGGCGGAGGGTGCTGCTAACGATATCCTCGGCGTCGCTATAGTCAGTGGTGATAGAACTCTGGTCGGTAACATCGCTATCGACATCGTCGCCGCAGCTATCGGAGGAAGATGATGAGGTCTCGAGCTGTTCGTCATTGAGGGTTTTGGCGTTTGAGTTAGGGCGTTCTCTGGAGGTATCGACGGCCTTTGCATAGACGCCGCCGCGGATTGGTGGCGTGAGGTTTTGCCAGGGCCGTCCCGCGGGAATCCGAGCGACCCGGTAGGCCTTCATAGTCTTAAGCACGGCATCTGAGTGATAGCTTTAGGCAGTAAGACGGGGCTTTTGTTAGCATGGTGTGCCACGGTCGTCATGTGTAAGTAATTGGGGAATCGTCCGTTGCTACATATTCCCCTGCATTGTGACACTTTGTTTTTCTCTCCGGCCTTCTTTGTTCCCTTTTTCTTTCTTCCAGTGTCCATTGCTGGCGGTTGCGACCACTTGGCCCTCACAGCTCGACACCGTCAATATGGACCACGACTGGCTTCTTGTCCAAATACACCATGCATACGCTCGCGGTTTGCTTCCAGCACGGCACGGCTGCCGCACGATAATTCGCCGTCCGAACGAGGCAATCGAAATAACACAGGCAAGAAGGGGAGGGGGGGAAGAAGAGGCACAATTACATCTTGATCTCGTCGGTCGCGTCGCGACCGATCATGTGCTGGATAGGGAGGGGGCCGCCTGGGTGCGTGGCTAGCCAGCTATCGAGGCGCAAAACGGAGTCCTCGTAAATGACAATTGACTGGCCGTCGGCGATGCGGTCCTGAATGGCTTGCACCGTCGTTGGCTGGTCGCGCAATGCAACGCCCATGGCTGGGAGTGGCTACTGTCCAATTTGTCCGGCTCTTTGGGCGGATAGGCAAGCTCGAGTCGAAGACGATTGGGCTAAGGGTAGATGATAGTGTCTCGGCGACAGTGTCGGTGATGTAAGAGTGAGAGTCAGGCGCAGTCAAGCACAGCCAGCAATGCGACACGGCGAGGAGTTGAGGACAAGGTGGAATCGATTCCGTTGGCTGAGGCTCGGGAGGAACGAGGCAAGACAGGCACGGATACCTGTTTTAAGACAGGCAGGCGCAGTGGGACGGCCTGGCCTACGGGAGAAGATCCTAACTCCCCTGCGTGCCCGCTCCTCTGCTCCTTACTGCCGACCAGAGATTAACCGACATGCGACATGGATGGATGGACTCGACCCGGCTTGACCCAGCATGTGCGCGCTCCGCGGCCAGCGTGTGGATTGGCTTCCTCGTGCCTATATCACAGCTGTGGGCAGAAGGGGTTTAGGGTCGATGTCTACCGTGGAAAGCAACCGCCGCCGTTGGTTGCGTGTAGCCCGCTGTAGGAACTCGGGACAACCCCTGGTGCAGAGACAAGACGGACCAGACAGTTTGGCTCGAAAGGCCTTAGCTCAATAGGTAGGGCGAAGCGAGACGAGGCCTGCTCCGTATGCTTGGCGTACTTTTGACTTGTCCTCCGACTCATCTGACAGGGCCACAACTGCACCCTCCCACGCGGTCCTGAACCAGAGATGGCTCACGACGTCGAGGACAAATGAGGGAATCGGCGAGGGCGGCGGCCCAAGCAGCTGGCATTCGCGGATGTTCTTGGATTTCTTAACCGGTAGGGTTTGTACGAGAGATTGGCCTTGGCTACTGTGAGCTGGGTGGCGTCGGTGTGCAATTTGGAAGCAGGCTCTCGCCTATTGCGTGGCGGTGCCTGGTCTGCCTACTCGAGCACCCGCATCCATTCTTCACTCCGTTCCCTCCTCTGCCTAGTCTCCCTTCTCTTGCTGTCGCTGCTCTCGCATGTCTGTCTTGTGGCCATGATGCTGTTGACACAATGCTCCCGCACTCCCGGGGCCTTGTTCCAAGCTGCCATTCTTCTCCCCTCCAAATCGTCTCACCGGCCCCGGGCATTGGCAGTGACAGCTCATGATAGTCGCCACGAGTAGATGTTCACCACAAGATTCTGGAATGCCAATGCCCGCACTTCTTTTCCTGCTAGGTACCATAGCCCCAGAGGCTCCGCTGTTGATCCAGCGGAGATCAGGCCCACCACAAGGGGCCTCGCCCCAGGGGCTGTTTAGGCAGACGCAAATGGCCCAAATGATTTAGGTTTACTAATAGTGTCACGTCAAATACGGCCGAGCGGGTCGTGCTGTCGTTCCTACGCGTGCTTGATCTTGCTCAAGGCAAGGTCTTACTAATCTCTCGTATCCACTACCGACAGGCGACTAGTGTACCTACCCCGTGCGTATGCTGAACCACTAGAATGCGCTCCTAAACGAGACCTTTACGACTATACGGGTCAACTCAGTCTAGCAATTAGCTTTGGGCAATACGTTTGACAATGCGACGACTCAGTATAGCCCGCTACAGTCCTGTAGCTGTTTTATGTTCGAGTCCCGCTCCCGTACTGTAGGAGCATTCATGGTCGGCAGTCTCGGTATATAAGTTCACCGTCAGACTTCGTAGTTCTTTTCTAGCTGGCTCATGGAACTATCGCCTCATCCTATCTTCACACAAAACTCCAGTACTACGCAACACCTACCGGTCTTCACTATGGCTATGTCCACGCTCCCCGGCGCGTGCGTCCCCGACAACTTTGCTAATATCATCCTTGCGGGTGCCGAAATCCTTGATATTTCAGCCCAGCTGCTCACCAATGTCACAGAGACGAGCCCCGGGATGTTTCGCTACACCTCGCCGACAGTACAGCTGGAGAACGCCAGCTTCTGCAACGTCACCGTTACATACACCCACCCTGGACAGGGTGACCGCATCAATGTCGAAGCATGGCTCCCGCAAACTGGTTGGAATAATCGCTATCAGGGAGTTGGCGGCGGCGGATTCGTCGCTGGCCGTTTCTCCCTTACATACACCAAAATGTACGGAGCCGTGGCAGACGGCTTCGCAACCTCTTCCACCGACGCGGGATTATACCCAATTGGCAGTCCGAATGCTGCTCCATGGGCCACAACGAGTCCCGGGAATGTCAACTTATATAATCTGAACAATCTTGCATCGGTTTCGCTTAACGATCAAGTATGGTTACCCCTTACACATCAAACTAGCTGTCTCCTCTCGCTGACATAATAGTAGGCAATACTATCCAAAGCTATCATCAAGCACTTTTATGGATCAGGACCCGAATACTCCTACTGGAGCGGCTGTTCTCAAGGTGGTCGCCAGGGTATGATGCTTGCCCAGCGGTACCCAGATGCCTATGATGGGATTGACGCCGGTGCTCCTGCAATTCACTGGACCCAGATATTCCCATCGCTGCAGTGGCCGCAGCAGGTCATGAGCGAACTAGGCTACGTCCCTTTCCCTTGTGAGCTCGATGCACTGACTGCCGCTGCTGTCGCTGCTTGCGACGGTCTCGATGGTATTGACGATGGAATCATCGGAGAGCCTGTCGCATGTCTCAAGGAGTTCGATCCATTCAGCACGGTCGGCACAATGATGCAATGCGCCCAGACAAACAGCACTATGGCGATTACTCAAGCCGCCGCCATAGTAGTGAATGCTACCTGGAACGGAATGATAACTAGCACGGGAAAGAAGACATGGTACGGCCACCTTCCTGGGACCGACATTACCGGGACTTCGCCTTTAACACCTGCTGGGTTCCCTGTCGCCGGTGCCACCTGCAATGCTACAGCATGCACTTCGACATCTATTGGGCTTTTTAACGATTGGATCAAGTTCTTCGTGGCCGGTGATGCGGAGCTTGACGTGAAGAACCTTACCCGCAAGGAATTCGATATGATAGTTCATCTGAGCGTTTCCATGTACAGCTCCGTCATTGGGACCAGCGACGCAGACTTGTCGCTTTTCCGTGAGAGAGGTGGCAAACTTGTCTCATTCCATGGGCTGGTAAGTCTCGGCTAATCGAAAGTTCCCCTGGTAATATCCACTAGCTAATCTCGTCTCGCGTAATCTAGGCCGATACTATCATCCCCCCACAGGGCTCCGAGGACTACTACAAGGCAGTCGAAGCCGAAGTTGGAAACATGGACGACTTTTACCGGTACTACGAGGTTCCGGGCCTCGGCCACTGCGTTGGTGGGCCCGGCGGGCAGCCTAGCAGCCTATTTGGACAATTGCGTGCGTGGGTCGAGAACGGCACACTGCCGGAGAGTAGCCTGTCCTCGATCACGACTAAACAGGGCACTACAGAGGATCGGATCCTCTGCCCGTACCCGCAGAAGGCAGTCTACGACCCCAGCTGTGGCCAGATGGGGAGCACGGAATGCTTCAGCTGTGGCCCACGTTCCTAATCGTGAGATTTCTTCATGGAGATCTCATCTATTTCTTACATTGCTTCGCGCGCCATTTTGGTACTTTGAAGAAAAGGGGAGACATAGACAATGGAAGTTGCAAGAAGACTACACAAGGGATGAGCAACAAGCAAGGTGTAACGGCCCAGCCAGCATCAGTTATTATTAGGCTGCAGGCGATACAACGGAAGGGTGCAGAATCGGGCCAGGGACAAGGGCAGGTTATGCGAGAAACCAAGTGTACAAGAGAACTGCGTAATATAATTGTAGAACTCACGGTTCTGCGAGTCGCTAAGACAGTCACGACAAAGAATAGAGGAGGATACATAGAAGCGGATTCCCTTAGTAGACGGTCATTACCCTTGTACTTTCGCGACTAACTTAAGTGTTGTTCTCACTCAACACTTAAAACCAGTTACTTAATTTATTCGTGTCACACGTGGGCCGAAAGCCATCCAGGACTAACGTTCGGAACAGGATTACGGGAGTTGATATACAACGGGAAGGATCTGGTCTCGTCGGCGGGCCGACCTCAATCCGGGGCCTAACCTGATCTGGTAGGATTCAGGCTAGGTCCCGCTCCGGCACTAAGCGGACCTTCGTTTACTTGAGATGAGGTAACCTCCCGTGCTTATGCGTTACCAACGAACCCCCGTGGTCAGCATTTACATGAGTTCCGCAGCTTAATTACAACAATAGCGTAAATCATCACAGTCGAGATGCCACAATCCACCACCACACCCTTCAGGCAGATCCGTGCCAAGTGCGACCGGATCGCCGCCACCCCGGCCAATCCCCGCTCCAACTCCGACGACGACGACGGAGAAGACCTCGTGACGGTCTACCAGGCGTACAACCCCGCCATCGTCGAGGCCGCCTGCGCCGCCCAGCGTCTCGACGCCTCGCCGCGCTTCCGGCTCACGCGCATGACGTGGGTTAAGCCGAGCTGGTGCTGGATGATGTACCGCGCGGGCTACTCGCACAAGGACGAAAACCAAGCACGCATCCTGGCGCTGCGGATGCGGAAGCGCGACTTCTGGGCGCTGCTGAGGATGGCGGAGCTGACGACTCATGACACCACCCCTTTAACGTCCTCTGTTGTGCCAGCAGCAGTAACAGCAACCCAAGCCGGCGGCGACGACGACGACGATGGGAAAGAAGAGAGAGCTAAGAAAGTCGAAGATGCGCCTCATTCCGGCGATCCCAGCGGCAAGTCGGAAAAGGTCAAGGTCCAGTGGGATCCCGAGCGGAACGCGCGCATCGAGAAGCTCGGCCACCGCAGCATCCAGATCGGCATCCCCGCGGCCCTGGCCGCCCGATGGGTCGCCGAGTGGATCGTGGACATTACCGATGTGACGAGCGCGGCGCAGGAGTTGAAGAGGGTCATTGACGCCGAGCCCGGGATCACCGACGCAGAGCTGGTGGAGAGAGAATTGTGTCCCGTTGAGGTCGAGGTCGTTGTTCCGGAGGACCTGAGAGAGATATTGCGCATGGATTTGTGACCATTTGAGGTTTTTGCGTCGCCTTAGACAGCTCTGAATTAGATGATTGTCTGGCGTGAGCTTGACTTGATGATGGCTGTGCAACGTCGAGATTAGATATAACCCTTCAAGGGAACATTGAAGCGAGATACGAGCTCGTTCCGATGGTTTTATTGGCAACACTGTGTTATAGACAGTTACTGTATACATTTCACAAGCCACTTTCCAAGTCATGTTCAAGTAATTCTCCCAATATATGTTCAATTCTGGGTGTAAGTATGGGTCACTAAGTGTATGTACATAGTAAAAAGATGTGCAAGAACCATGGCTCAAGCTGGTCCCGCCTCCAAAAAGGAGCAGTTACCGGCGAGCAGAACATGGGTAGATGCGAAAGGGGGAAGAAGAGAAGACATTCTCGCGCAATCAACAGCCAACCAACCAACCAACTTGCCAACTTCCACCACTCCCGCCATGCATTTGTTGACAATCCAGCAACGATTTCAACCAATCCCAACAACACCAACGCTCCAAGCAACGCTTCATCATGCTCTCATAACTGACAACAGGAAAGAAAGTCCACCAGTGAGGTTTCTGCGAGAGAGTTCCCTTGCGTGCGGCAAGATTCTCTGGTCCGCTGCGGCGCGGCTCGGCCTAAGAGGGGCGAGACGCTTACTTGCCGGCACGGTAAGTGTTCCACTGCGAAGCCATGCGGGTGGCCTGGCCGGCGGTGAACTGGTTGTAGCAGGCGTCGTCGGAGTAGTCCATATAGTTGTTGATGGGGTCGAGGCCAGCAACGTTGGGGCACGAGTCGCGGCCAGTGGGGCAGCCGGACGAGGGCGAGGACTGGGCCGGGGTGTCGGCGACCGAGTCGCCGGCGCCGGTGCAGCCACCCTGGAAGGTGTGGTAGAGACCCATCCAGTGGCCGACCTCGTGGGTGGTGGTGCCGCCGAGGTTGTAGGGGGCGGAGCTGCCGCCGGGGGTGGTGCTGTAGAGGACGGTGCAGCCGTCCTGGATGAAGGTGTTGCTGGTGGTGCCGCTGAAGGTGGTGGGGAAGTAGCAGAAGCCGAGGGTGCCGCTGCTGCCGGCCGACTTCTGGAAGTAGAGGTTGAGGGCCGAGTAGCCGCCCTTGCGGAGGGCGCGCTTCATGGCGAGCTCGTTCTGGTTGTTGGCCCACTGGCTGTTGACGGTGCGGTCGGTGCCCTTGAGGTTGAAGTGGACGCCGTAGGGGGCGTACGAGTTGTTGAGGACGGTGACCTGGTTGGTGAGCTGCGAGTCGGGGACGTTGCCGTCGGCGAGCGAAGTGCTGGCCGAGACGACGTGGATGTACAAGTCGACCTCGATGGTGGCCTGAATGGACATGCCACCGTTGGCGGCGAACTCGGCCTCGGCAATGGCCATCTCGGCGGAAGCAGCCAGCATCTCGGCGGTGGGCTCCTGGGTGCCACAGCCGAAGCGGCCGAGTTGAGGAGCGGCGAGAGTGCCGGTGATCGACAGAAGGGCGGCGAAGGCGATGTTGAAGTTGACCATTTTGGCGGTTGTAGGAGTAGCACGATAAAGGTGGTTTGAAGAGTTAATGAGCTCAAGCGAATGAGTCAACGAGGAGGCAGGAAGTTGTCCGAGGAGGTAGTGAAGACTGGGAGACTCAAGATGAGATGGGGTGAAGAGAGAAGGAGATCAGGAGCAGAAGAGGGGGGATCGACCAAGGCTCTTATAGAAAGCTGCAAGGGCGATCCATTCCGTAGCATGATATTCACAAGCAGGTAACGTCGACTACAGTCCTTGAACCCGGGTCCATTGTTTCCTGCATCTGCCGGCCGGCGCTGGGGGACTGCGTACGGGCAGACAAGTTACTCTGCTCCAACATGTCACGACATGTCATGTCTGCTCGCGTGCGGCTCTGTTTCCAAGCTTCCACACTGAGTCGAGGCGGCATATACGGATCAGAGATCGTCAGAGTCGAGAGATCACAACCAATGACAGGCCACTTGCGAGCCGCAATAGACCAGGACCTCCCTCATCGGGACTAATGCCGTGCTCAAAAGACCATGGCAACATCCGTGGGGAGGCTGAACGGGGTGGCGCATATACAGCTTCACAGCCTAATCAAGAACAAGAGTTACATCAGATAGAGCAGCGGCAAGGTCCGACGATAAGGCAGGGCGAAACAGAGCGTCTCCACCCAAGAGAGATTGGGCGACTATGCTGATGTTGCGTCGCCAAGCTCTCGACCAACTGCCGGATGGGGAAGGTTCCAGGGGCGACAAAATTGCCGGGAGGACTGCCAGTGGTTGCAGGCCTAGCAGTAGGTCTGTGGGGATTGCGGTATCTGCTGGGCTCGTATAACCTAGGGAATGCAGTGGCCTATAACACGCACTTATACTACTCGTCCCGACACGCGCCACCGGGCCTTTCTACCCCACGCTTACTCCTCGGAGCCTCGCGTCTGACCTGCCCATCTACCTTGGCTATCGTCACGCAAAAACCTCCCCTCCATTCCCCTGCGCCCTCACTCTCAAGTGCCGGTGCTCGCTTGCTTGGCGGCGCTGTCGATCATGACGCCTCCGCTTCTGCAGGCCGAGTGGTCAACTCCAACATAATTATTTAGCCTGCTTGCCCGCTCCGACGTCGCCGTGTCCCCCCGCTGCACCTGCTGCGTTGGGTCGAGACGGACAGGGTTTCTTTCTCAATACCTCGTCGCTGGGCTGTCAGCTCGCAGCTGCATGTACTGCGCAGACCAAGGCTTGATTGCCTTTCGTATCTGCATTGCATCCCCCATTCAAAGAATCCCCGGGAGAAAGCGCAACGCTCTGGCGGCGACACATTGTTCCATATCGCTCGGCTGACTCTGATGCTACCACGGGTACTAGCGAAACAGCACCACCTCCCTAGAACAAACACGCTCACCGCACGCCAAGCATACAGGCACGCGCATGAGTTGTCCGCGGCATTTTTCAGCTGCCTGCTTCTGCCCCAACGTGCCAAGAAGCCTTGTTTGCCGATCAATGTCATGAGGGCCTATTGCCTGAGTCGGCACCCTTGCCCACTTCCGCAGTCCAGCTTCCTGCTGCAAGCAGGCAAGGCAGGTAGAGAGACACTTGGACATCAGCCGGATTCATTGGTCAGCTTGACGCTTGTCAGCCAGGACTTCCGCCGGTCTTCGTCTGTCTGTCTGTCTGCCTGTCTTGTTGCAGTACCGGTAAGACAAGACTTACTAGCAGACACCTGGGTGCAATAGCCACCTCGGTGCAATAGGGCCTGTACCCCAAAGCTTCGCCTGAGCAGGACCCATCTGGCACGCTACACTGCACCTGCATACCAAGCAGCCTCCCTGACAGTACGTGGAAAATATAGTTCCGGGCGTGTGTGATTGCGGGGAGCACATATGCGCATAGGGCATAGGAGCGTGACAGTATTCCCACTCGTATCTCGTGCCTGTCTACTGCACTGTCACGGTAACATAATAGTCCATTTCCTCGCCTTATCAGCAACAGGCAGTCACCCTCCCCCTTACGACAGGGGGAGGGGGGGGGGTTCGGATCTACGGGTATTGGCCTCGCGGGCGCTTGGGCACGTGCCAATCATCGTGGCCGCGGGGCAGGCCATCTTCCGCTGCATTGAATCAGCTCCAGGGCTTTTTGCAGGGCGCGACTCGGGCTCTGCTCTTGGAAAACACGTCTTCCGGCCGAGACGATCCCCGCCTCCCTATTCGTCGCCGGTCGCTTTTTTCTCCCCGACGAGGCTAAATGCCGACGCCCGGCGTTGCGCCACATCGTCACCTGCCTCCTTGAGCCCGGTCTGCCTCGCCACACCCTCCTCACGGCCGTAGTTGCAGGCCTCACTCCCTCCTTCGCCATTGGGGTGTCTCACTCATTCACGGTGGCAAAAGCGCCACTGTCTCAAATGACATTATGAAAATTGACGTGTCGCCGACAACGCAGCGCCGTCGGTTGCGGGACAAGAATACATTTCTGACAAGAGATCTTGTTGTAACTATTCGTGAAATCTTGACTAGATTGTTGTACTCTTGTGCAAAAAGAACCCGGGCACCCCTAGTAATCCTCGCAATTCGCCCATGATTTGTTTGCCAGCAGGACGGTGGGGCGGTGGCTAATGCTAGGCAGCCTCGCGCAGGGGGACAGCATAAGAGAAATGGGTACCTGCTCTCTACTTTAACAATGCAGTTGCTAGAATGATGGACCTGTGCCAGGTGCATTAGTTGCTGGTTTATTTCGATTGAGAAATGAGCAGAGTTTTTTTTTTTTTTTTTTTTGTATAAATAATGACTGCCATGTTTGTCGAAATACTCTCATGATACAATCAAAAGATTATAGTTGAATTTTGCTTTCCTCCATCTACTTGTATTCTTTGTCTTTCTAATCTTCGTCGTTGCTTAAATGGGTTGAAATTGTGTAGGTGTGGTTTTTTCTTCTTTCTTTTGGACGAACTGCGTGGACTTTATTGTTGTGGGATAAAACTAAATTTCACAAAACCCGATGTTTGTTTTCAGATTGAAGCCTAATCCCTATTTCTTCAAATCACGAAACATCGCTGAGATCATTTTCTTCGGATTTGTTTTGGCAAGCTAGCAATTCGTTCACACGGAATTGGTTAACGCAATCTGTTGTCACGATGCAACCTGACAAGCTCATGTATATTAGTACTGTCTCCGCCGTTAGGGTTGCCTAGGTTTGCTTGCGACAAGCATCCCGAGGGTAGAGACACGTGACAACTAGAGAGTCCTTCCATTCTTCAAACCATGTGTTTTGCGAGGGGTAAACCATGTTACACTAGGATACCTACCTACACTAGCGTAGTCTCCAACGAAACAGCTGTAAGCCTGTCCGCAAGCAGGCAGCTAGAAAGAGGCGAACCACAATACAGTTCTCGGATTAAAGTCACGACCTCTGTCGAAACCGCCTCGCAGTCCCCAGTAATTGCATTTTGCTGTCAAAGTCAGCTGATCGAAGCAGCTGAGCCCCATATCCGTGTCCTATCTAGCCTGCCCAACAGTCGCATCTGGCTTTTCTGGGTATCAACGCACGCACAGAAACGGGCGAATAGTTTTTGGCCCCCCCCGCTGCTGCGGATGCACCAAATATTCAATCCGACGAGCCAATGACCCCGAGCCTCGGCGACGTGTTCTCGCTAAGGAAGGCTATCATGCGCGGGAGGCGCTGCTCGCTGCGGGCTGCTGCAGCTCTCTGTCATCGTCATCTACGATCTAGATGAACGCGATTGCGGGAATGGCGATGTCGAGCTCCTTCTGCCTAAATTAAAGAGTTAACGGTGAAGGACTCTGAAGCTAACTATACACAACTTGTGACATGACTTGTGCCAAATTAATCTAAAAGAGCGGAACGACGTAAAGATCATCTAGTGCTCTACGATCTGCACTATGATACACTCTAGAAGAAGCTATAAGGCACACCGTGTTTTACTCTGGTATAATGCATCAAGTTACCTTCGTCACACAAAAAGATTTATTTCCCATAATACCCTCGAACCAGAACCCCCGGATAAATATGCTCACTATTTCCCTGTTGCGCTTTCTCACTGTCTTAAGTAATTACATCAAAAATCTACGCTTCCTCCCTAGAACCAGTTCCCAAACACCACAGAGGAATATGTGCATGTTCATCTCGTCCTAGATTCATACAATGCTATTAGTGCCTATGAGAGAGGATAATGTTAGCTGACTGTGTTTGTAGTCCACTGGCCTTTGGGATCAATGCCGCAACACATACCCTAGCACTGTCCGTTGTTGGGGTCCAAGTAGTAGTAGAAGTTTCCGTGGTTCTGCTCGCTGCCTTCCGCGCACCCAAACATCTCTTTAAGAATGTTATCGATGCACTCTCCCCGGGGCAGGTTAGTCTCGTGGCCAGAGATGTTCTTCACCTGCCAATTGACCTTGTCGCTGCTTCCGGCGTTGAAGCACCCGTCACGCTTCTCGCCGGTGTAGTAGTCCTTGCTGGCGTTGTCGCAGATCTTCTCCGCGATGGCCGGCCAGCCGGGGTTTTTGAGTGCACTGTCGATAGAGGTCCAGGGCACATCATTATTCCAGTTGCCGTAGCAGCCTAGCGCGGCGGCTCCAGGTAGGATAGTTGCCAGTGTGACGAGGCCAAGGGCCATGGCCTTTGTGGAAATGGAGAAGGAAGAGAACATTTTGTGATGATCGGGCGGGGGGTTTGTATTAACTCGTGGGAGCAATGTTTGATAAAGATGAGAAAGTGAGTTTTATAAAATCGTTGTTGGATCGTATTTCTGTGCTTCTGCTGTGTGTGTGTGTGTGTGTGTGTGGGTGTGTGCGTGTTTTCGAGAGTTCAATCTAGGCCTGTAATGTTGATACCACTGGCTTTATAAATTGCAGAACCTCCTCCAGGCCTTGCAGCTGTCCTTGTTAAAACTATAACATAGCAAGATCACAAGTACGTGAGCTATATTTGGGAACTATCGTGGATGCAGTGCCGAAGGATGCTGCCTCACGCGCAATCCGAGGTTGCATCGACCCGCAACAGGCTTCCACTGTGGGCCAGTATAAGCCTAAGGTCCACGCTTGCCTATTGTCAGCTAGTTCTGAATCCCTCCAATCAACCACGCTGGTTTTCGATCTCCCCCCACTTGCTATGTGGAGGCTCTGCGCAGCCTTGTGGATTTCAGTGCTAATATTGGCTGTGGCACGGGGCGACCGGGTTATCTATCAGGCGGGTCTTTTGACTACACAGCCTCGTGGTGCCAACTACACGATCCATCGGCAACGATCTGGCTGAATATAGCGATACAAACAGGTTCCGCAAACGGCGATCTTGTTGTGACAGAACGTCAAAGACCCATTCTGGAGACATGCGAATGGCTGACGACCTGCCACAGCCAGAGGTGTCGCTATTTTCAGCTCACTGGGTTCTTCCTACCATAATCGTAGGCATGTAGCATCAGTATAAAGAGGGCAAATCGACTCCTTGATCTGTCGCCAACTTCTATTGCCAGTATACAGCCCATCCTCCCCTTTATCCTGAGTATTCGATACACCCACATACACGCACCCAGCTTTCCCACATTCTTCAATAGTTACCACCCACACCCCTAAACAAGCTAAATCACATCCCATTCACAATGAAGTTCCTGCTCGCCGCCTCCGTCCTTGCCTGCGTCCCCGCCGCATTTGCCGGATGCTACAGCAAAGGTCCGACCTGGTCCGACTTCAACAAGGAGATTGGCAGCCCCAGCCTCTACGAGATCGCCAAGATCATCTGCCGGGATGTCAGCCAGTCCTCGTACCTACCGCTCCAGGCAAAGAATGGTTGCCTATCGGGCTCGAATAACGCGCACGTCAGCTACGAGGTGTCCGAGTCGCAGGGCTACCGCGACGCCACGATCAATTTCGACGCGTGCGTGAGCTTCGTGCAGGTCGAGATGCACGGCTGTGAACACGGTAGCGACCAGGTCTTCGACAACCGCTTCAACTTCTACCTCGACCCTAATCAGGGCAAAGACTGGTAAGTTTAATATCTTTATGCAACATCTTGCTTTTACCATGTTTTTGTTGTGTCTTTCTTTTCCAAGACATCCCGGATGCACATGAGTTTTAGAGTTCCAGTAACTAAATCTTAAATCTAAACAGTTAAATATTATTATTGAACTACTTCCCTGCGGCGTAGAGCGACTTTTGGTCGATCAGGGCGTTGGGTGTCCGTTGTACATAGTCAGTTTGAGTAGCGTACCAGCCGACATCACTGGTTCGGGATATGTTTGTTTGCGGGATAATGCCAAACCGAGCGAAAATACCACTTCATATTCCATTTCATACCATCCTTATACTGTCGTATTTGTTTCCTCTGTACTTGATACGTGACGAAGGTCGCTGCATATGAGAATAAAAAGCACCGTCTAAGATTGCGAAAAGCAAGCTCTCGTACGATGTATGTATATGACAGATTGGACAACGCCCCGCCTTCATAAAAGGCCTGAACTTAAGTTGCCAGATTAAATACACCTGAACTGTCTGACTAGGAGAACTCCCAATGACTTTCTCTTGACTCTAACCTAAACCCCAAAATGCTAGACCAAATGGCCATGCGGATTTCCCACCCTAGGATACGAGGAACCTTGTCGTGGGCGGCTGCAGTGTGTTCCCAACGGCGAACACGTGCAACCCGCCCCTAATGGCCATGTTATTTGCCATAGCGGGTACCGATAAAATGGTCGAGGAGCTGAGGCAGGCAAACAAGGCGGTTTAAAGTTGACACATGATAACAGGGTTACTATCTTATATTCTCGACTCAAAAGTTGGTGAAATTGTTTCTGGCTGCCCTGATGTTGGACTTAGACTGCGGGAAAATGAATGTTTTTTTCTACTGTCATCTCTAGACGCTCACCAGGCCGTGGACTCGACTCATCTCAAACTGTACAGAAGACAGACAGTTGCCGACAGCTTGCCTGAAAGCCGGATTCTCATCACCCTCTCTTGCTGCATTGTCGGTCAACAGAATACCTAGGGCCTCCCTGACCCTGCCCACGTGCTCTTGGACACTACTGACAGTCTGATCCTGCAGGTCATCGGCCAAGTCTGAGAATTGTGCCTTCACGCCATCAAGAACAGAGTCGAACAACTCTCGGGTGCGGAAGGCATCGCCAACACACCTCTTTCGGCGGGCGTCGCTACCAGTGCCTGGTCCACACAGATATTAGATATGCGTAAACAGAGACATGCGTCGAACATGGTCATCCATTGCTAAGATATTATGCTGAATTGACACCGAAGTTCCTCCGATCAACTTACCGCTCTCGTATATGGCTTCCTGGTAGGAAGGCTCCATGTACTTACCGACTAAGGAAGTCCGAATGCCCGACGAGGCGTCGATGTGAAGTTTCCTGTAAACCCACATTAGAATACACGAAACCATCTCGAGCAGGTGGCTGAAGGGATGCACCTCATCGCGTTATTGAATCCGCTAATCAAATTGTCCAGATCTGCTTCCAGGAGATGCTGGATCGAGACCAGTGCGGATCTCAGGGGCAGAGTCGTATCTGCAAAGTCGTCTAGATCCGTCACTGTAGATATTTATGGGCTGCGTCAGCTTCACCGTTGAGTTTTTGCGGTACTTGGGGAGTCACTAGCAGAGGTAAACTTCTCACCAAGAAGATCGATCGCGGCGCTAAGCGCATTGTCCACAACGGCAACGAGACTGTCAAGGCGTTGATCCATGGCAACCGACGACGCCTGCCAGATCGGCTCGGACTCTTGGGCCATGTCTGCCGTGGCCTCGACGTTCCAGCAACGAGTGCCAACAGCCTTGGTGTGGTGGCTTCCGTAGTTTCGGCAGAAGGCCGAGTACGAGGCTGAGTCGAGTCATGTCAGTCGGCTTTTGCTGGTCCTCTCCGTAGTATTGGGTCTTACCATGATTCCACTAAGTCGAATTTGTCGTGTCAGCAAGGACATGCGGGCTTGGTGTCAAATGTAAAGTGGCAATCGAGAGTAACTTACACCACCCCACTCATAGCTCGCCGCTGAAGCCGATCGTGTCCAAGCTACGATCCGGAGTCCTGTGTAATTATCTATGAGCACATACATTGTCTAGATCGAGCACTTAGTGCAGATGTCACTAACTACTTGGGCTGATCAACTTTTCTCGTAAGTCTCTGCAGAGAGAGGACGAGAGCGTCGTCAAAGCTGGGTTATAGTCAATCTCCTGCGCAACAAGGGTTAGAGATAAATTCAGAAGCCTATATTGCCAGGGAGTCAATACTTGCACGTCTCAGCTGGCTCTCCAGCGACGACAGACCATGCCTCAAGACCCGACGTCGCTCGGCGCCCATCGACCCCGCCTCGCTTGATGACACCCACAGGCTGATTTCTCCGAGCAATGCCGGAATGCGGTCTTGCATGTACTCGAGGCATAAGCGATGCTGAGTGTCCGAGACCTTGGCCCGGCAGTGCTCGCGAATGGCCATGATACCGCTTAGGAGTAGAGTAGGCGTCGCATCCAGCCTGGGCCGCTGGCGGCACTGCCAGTATAGCGCGTTGCTGGCGCAGAAGACTTGCAATGTGCCGGATGGGACGCTGTCTTGGTATGCAAGGCGCAGGCTCCTCTTGACCTCCACGTTGCGGGTTTCGACAACAAGCTTCTGTAGTCTGGAACAATATTGATGGTTAGCAGCTGCTCACTTGTCCACGCGTTTCCTGTCTGAGTGGCTCGGTTTTTGAGCGACCAGCAGTGCTACTACACCTACCTAAACTTGGCCGCAGCAAGGTTCCTCCTGTGTAGATGAAAACATTAGTGACTGGCTATACTTGCATGTACGGAGGGCTTCACGCACTCTACGGTTCTCTTTTGCCTTATGAGCTCAAGGAGCTCAGCCTCTTCCTCACCGTCGAGGTTTTCTTCGTCATCTTCGAGATTTTCGATGCTTGACTGAATCTCTGCCAGCTCAGCTTCAGCTTCCTTGACATCATCCATCTTGTCCTGGATCCTTGCTCGGACGGCGCCACCCCATGTTCTGACAGCCTCTTCCGGTCGAATGTCCTGGGGAAAGCGAGTTAGTTTCAACCCTCCATACCAGCAGCACCCTGCTGACTGGGATGATCACAAAGCTCACATCGGATCTTGTGCATATGATGCCGACGTTGGAAAGATTTGCGCGTGCGGCGAGCTCGAAGACTGCCTGCACTCCTTCATCTGTGGCCGCTCGGCCAATGCTGCAGATTGCGAAGATCTCGTCCACATCCACTAGGTACCGCTCGGCGATATTCCGCCGTGCTCTGTTCAGATCACGCAGCCCTAAAACACGTTTTCCAAAGGTCAGCTAGTGATGTAGACTGAGGGGCTTGGAGCTGGACTCACCGGGCAAATCGACGAGGATGAGACCGCGCCCGAGAATGTTTGCATTGGCAAAGACCCTATTGGAGACTGGGTCAGTGACTGGTGCTTGGTCTGCGTGTCGAGAATATCGGCCGCGTCGGGGACCCACTTGATTCTGCGGATGAAAGGCCATAGCAAATGGGAGGAGCTGTCCGGAGTCTCTGATGTGAGTTTGGCAAGCTGATCTGAACATGCCCTACTGGTAGGCAACACGATCCGCGTATCGCCCAGCCCATCAGCTATACTCTCGCGTGCCCACTCTTGCATCTGTCTCAGTATACTATCCGAGCTTCTCCCAAGCAGGCTTGGGATGCCAACGTTCGAGCTGCTGTTACCTGACGCAGGGCGCTCTATCCGCCGTCCAAACATGGCGACGAAAGTATCAACTGCTTGTGCGGCTCTGTCTTCGAATTCCCTCACTTCAGAGTGATGCAGCTGCTGCCTGCGGATATGGAAGTGGCGGTAGGACTTCAAAAGGTCAAAAATCTGCCTGTCAATTTCGTCCTCGGTGAAGAGCTGGATATCGATGATAAAATCCCCGCGGTCGTGGTAGTGGTACTCGGTGGCGACACAGGTACAAGCTGCGCCTTCATTGCTCTATCACATCAGTGTAGAATGCCGTGCGATTAGAACTTGACCGTCGAACGGGTGTTAAATAACCTATTGACTCACAGTTCTGGCTAGTCCCTCAATGTCCAGCAGCGAGTTGAGCAGACTGCTTTTACCTATCATTGCAGACTCTGGTTAGCCAGTTGTGGAGTGTCGGACAAAATTCGCGACTACTCACCAACACCAGAGTCACCGACGAAACCAACAACCCTTGTCGCTGGTGGCCTGAACTCCTCCAGTTCAACCGCAGTCCTATGAAGGCGTGCCATGGCCGAGCTTGACTGCAAGTGGAGGTCGCTGCTGGCCAACACCCGGCAAAGATCTGCAGCGACCGTCTTGGAGTCATTGAACGCCTGCTGGAACGTGGGATCGCTGAATCGATCTCCAGGAACCTGCTCATCATCGAGATCATGGGGCCGGCGGTCTACCTGCCTCCCGGAGGACCGACGACCTCCTCGACGGGGCGTGTCATGTTCCGGTCCTGGTGTAAGCCGCGAGGAAGAGCCTCGCTGTTGCCTTTCCGCATCGTTTGAGACAGTCTCTATGGCTGCCTGGATGTCGCTCAGGTCAAGGACATCGCCAGACTCGCCGCGGCCAGCGCGATGGCTATGATTTGCCGAGACAGGGCGACGTGGTGGTGGAGAAAATGAGGACGAAGGGGTGCGAGCCACACTGCTGGAGCTCGATGTTGAGCTGAGGCTAAGGTCGTCGAAATCTCGCTCGATCGAGTCGACGGCGTTATTAGGATTTGGAGAGAAGGAGAACATATGGCTACAGTATTATGTCAGAGGAAGATTGCCACGTCGTGCGTGGAGGGGTGGGGATGCATCTGGAGCCATACTTTGAAGGAACGCTGAACGAAGGCTGTCCAGAGGAAGTGCCTGCACTTCCTCGACCTTGGAGATTCTGGTTGCGGATTTTGATAAGCTGGTGTATGCGGGATGTGGGTTCATGGTCGGCGCTTACCGACATGGCTGTGCGTTATTTCAGACTAGTAGGAGCCTGAGGATAGTGACAAGCTTGGTTGACACTACCAAATCCGAATGCACAAGTGAATGCTGTTTGGGAACGCGGGCTTCGTAAATCAATGGAGTCATGGTAAGCTGTGCATTTCCTGGTGGTACCCCATGACGAGTCTGCTCTTTATACAGAAACCCGAGAGTGAGCCTGTCAGCCACTTTGGGGGTGTTGGCAAGGAGGACAGAGTGTGACCGATTTCCCTTCTATGCGTACTGTGTTATCCCGCCGCTCGTGTTTTGATGGGTCGCATTATAGGCTTGGCTGTGCCCCCCGTCTGTCCCAGCGACTGATGCCAACCAACATACGAACAAAAGGGGCTGAGCAATAATAATGCCGTCAGCTTTAGCCCGGAGGAGAGCGCGTGCGTAAGGAGTCATGTCATATGAGGTATCCTCGTCGCGGTGCCACGATGAGATGGTTGCGAGGGCTGACGCAGTTGGTTCGAAATGTTTCAGCCCTGGTTTCGCGCTTGGCCTTTGGAGATGCGAGCCCTTTTGGCCAGCTCGGATTTGTCTTTGGCAACGCGACCAACACGGTGAATATTACTGCAGGGGGTGGCCACTCCGGCGCTTAGATGCACCTCGTTGCCAATTGTAGCACGCAAATGCTCAGCTGGACGCCAAATGCATCCTCAACTCCGTCAGCCACCACCACGCCAAGTATGTCGAACAGGGATTATTTGCCGCGTGTCGCGTATTCCGTGGCTTCGCTTGAGTTCCCTGTACTGAATGTCAACGGAGTTCATCGATTACGGGTTGAGCGTAGTATGCTAGGTCGCTATCTCCCATCTCGATGTCCGATGATAGTCGTAATCTTAATTCAAACCGTACTAAATGCCTATCTCGCGGATAGACAAAAAGTTTACACGCCAAATAGCTCCACGATCTCCTGGCCTGCACCTCCGCTGCCGCCCAGCTACGCGATCCGGCGGTGCAGCCCGTCCGGGTCGACACTAGCTTTTGTGGCCCTCTTGTGCTGGCCGAGCTCGAAGGTCCTAAGTTGTGCCGTGGAGACAAAGTTGGCTGCTGCTGCTGCCGTTGTTATGATGACCACAGCACCACTGCCAAGATCCTGCCGACAGGCACTACTGCCCCCATAGCCGCATCGCATGCATGCGCAGATGAAGCCGTGGTTCTATGACGTCTCCCTCTTGTGGGCGACAGTCGAGAGGAACCCCGGTATGTAGTTTACCAGCAGCTCCTCGCCCTTATTAAAGTGCTGCCGGGCGTGCAGGTGGCACAGCCCCTAATGGTTACTGGCGAACACGATGCTGGGCTCGCGAGAGTGGTTGAGGCGCGCCGCGGTTGAGAAGACGCCCGTGTCGATGCCGCCGCCGCCGGAGCCGAGGTAGGCAACGCCGTTGGACGTTGCGCGATATACAGCGCGATTTCTGTTTGTGTGAAGCGAGGTGTAGTGCTCGCTGTAGTCGCTGTCGTGTATTCAGGGTTGGCGCTGGATGCTGAGGCTGCCGATATCGTTGCACCGGACGGCGGTAGTGTTTGTGAAGAGGTGGACGCGTCCATCTGGGAGTGTGTTCGTCGACGCTTGACTGGCGGATCGGCGGCTTCCTGCACGCTCCGTATACTGTGGGCGCTCTCGAGGTTTTCTGCAAGTCTCATGATCATCTTGCGAGGCAGGAACGTGTCCATCGGGCAGTGCAGGGCCATGGCTGTGGCTTTTGCGGCATCTGACAGCTTGGAGAAAGATACGCGTAGACTGCCGTAGACTCTGTTTGCCGACCTGGCCGCGTCGAAGGTGAGGAATGGTTTCTGGGTGAGGATCAGCGCGCTCGCTAAGATGTCTCCTGTTACGAAGACGCCGAGACCTCTTCCGGGGGAACTGGGGATCTTGATAAGTGGGATTGCGGTATTCGAGGGCTGGCATTGGGGTGAAAGTTGAGGCGGTGGTGAAGATGCTGTGATGATATGTCGCGTGGAAAACGCCAAGAGCGAATGTCTTTAGATGAGAAGAGTACCGAGTGCCGTAGCTTGCGAACAAGGAGACTGGACCTCGTGAGGCGGAAGTCGAAGTCTGTTTATGGCAAGCGGAGCGGGGCGAGGGAATGCCTCATTAGGTTGCAGTTGTTGAGGGCTGAGCCGATAACGACCCTAACAGTCTCGCTCACAACTAGTTGAGTCTGCTCCACTCGATATCCCCCGCAGCTGACGCTTTTCTTTTCCTCGGAGGTAATCTTTTTAATTCAGATGTACCGAGAGAATATGAGACACTTGTGGGAGATTCAATCCTGGAGCTCATATTGTTTAACAAGTAGCTATTAAGCCGCCCTATCAAGATGTGAGACTCTGGGTCCCAGAGAGACTGGCCTAACTGGGGCAAGACGACTTTTTATGTTTCAAGTAGCCCGGTGTTGCGTGCACGGCTGCGATGTACCCTTTACATAATATTGACGGGCACGGCTCACGACTGCGGTGATCTCCGGATGCCAAGCATAGAGAGCCTTGCAAGGCTTCTTTCAAGGCTGAACTGGAGTGCTGGCGCTTTGCAAGCTGCATGAGAGCCTGATGGTCCGCTTGATTTGTTATCATTCTGCCTGGAGGCCAAGGCTCTCTGCCAATACATGTGGCTGACGTGCGCCCTGCCTCTTCCATTGTTTCTGCGCAGGGGCAACGACGCGCGGTCAGCATGCCAGCTTAAAATGCTCATGTCCTGAGCGGGTGAAATGAAAGCTTTCATAATCTTCTACCAAACCCTTCCCACGCCTCCATCTTCATCAAACAACTCCCAGCACTAGTAGAATGCGCCTCATCGACACTGCGGCGACAAGACTGGTACAGGTGGTAAACCCGCCCTCCCGCTACGCTATCCTGTCGCATACCTGGGAGGACGGCGAGGTGCTCTTTGAAGACTTCACCCGCGGCGGCGACATTGAGCGCTCAGCAGTCTACGACAAGAAAGGCCACGCCAAGTTCCTAGGCGCCGTGAAGCTCGCGCGCGAAGCGGGCTTCGAGTACATCTGGATCGATAACTGCTGTATCGACAAGTCGTCGAGCGCCGAGCTGTCGGAAGCGATCAACTCCATGTTCAAATGGTACCAGAAGTCCACCATCTGCTTTGTTTACCTCGGCGACTATTCCGAGCAGCAACCGATCAAGACTATCGGTACTAGTCGTTGGTTTCGGCGCAGCTGGACGCTGCAAGAGCTGATCGCTCCGAAGAACGTCCAGTTCTACTCGAGGGAATAGACGTATATCGGAGCAAAAGACGACCTACGCTTCCGCCGCCTCCTTGTCAAGCACACACGGATCCCAGCCAGGGTCTTATCAGAGCCTAAGAGCTTCCGACTCGCTAGTGTAGCACAGCGCATGTCTTGGGCGGCCGACAGGGAGGCGACCAGGGAAGAGGACTACTCATATAGCCTATTTGGCATCTTTGAGGTCAACATGGCGCCTTTGTACGGCGAGGGCAGAGAGCGCTCATTCCACCGGCTACAGGAGGAGATTATTCGCACTAATAGCGACGACTCGATACTCGTCTGGGAAGCCCTACCTACGGTGGATCCGGGCGGAGATTTCCCCGGAGAAAAGACTTTGACAGCTTTAGCACCATCTCTAGCTTGTTTTCGGCATGCAGACGACGTTGTCCACTTCTTTCCCCAGTGGAAAACAAAAGGAGAGCACATGTCAGTCACCCCATGGGGTATAAGAATGGAGGTTCCTATCATCAAGGTCTCAGAGCGTTCAACCTGGGCGGTTCTGTCGAGCCGACGCCTCGGTAGCTTTGAGCATTTTGGTATTGAAATGTACCACGCTGGCAGGCCAGGCCAACTGTCTACCGAAGCCGAAGTGTACCAAAGGGTTTCTTCCCGGCCACTCCTGTTTCTCCCCGAGACAACCAACATGCTCAACGCCCCTCCCTGCAAACTGCAGCTGATAAATGACGCCAGGTTCTTTCTAGCCCCTCGCGCGACTGCTCCCAATCTTCACATAGGCCTGCTAGATCCTCTCCTCCATGTCGCAGCCGCTCGTCCGCCAGTTGCTCCTCCTCAAAATTCTGGGAGCATCAATACAATAGCACTTGGGCTTCTCTGGAACAGGACCTACAATACCCAGCTGACCATGACTTCCGTCCTCGTGGTCCCATCTACTCACTCTTACGGCTCCCCCTTCCCGCCTTCCGTCACCTTCCATAACATCGTCATCGTTTCCGCTCGGCCAATCCATGATGGTGTTACAATGAGCAAGGAGTGGAATATTAGTGTCATGGCTTACACGACCAAGAAGAAACTGACTCCTGATAAGTTGTTATCACAGGCTTGGCAATTAAAGGTGCCGGAAAGCTCATTTGTGCCATTCTCTGCAGAGCGGAATTCGAAGACTAGCAGTCGAGGTCTTTCTTTCGACGGCAAACTCTCTCTTACGCGAGGTTGCAAAGTTCAAGCCGAACTCACGATAGGGGACTTCGGAACCGACGGGGTATGCGACCTAGAGTTGAATATCAAGTTGGTTAACTAAATGGAAATATCGCTACATCGGATTTGCATTGCACCACTCTCTCCTGCTATAGATGGCTCAACATAGTGTATCCTTTAAACTTCCGCAGTGCCAACCTTCCCGATCCTCTCGTGTGTCCCCCTCCTCTTCATATCCCCCATCTTACCGCTCCCGCCTCCTACCAGACCACCGCCACCACTTCGAGCTCCCCCCTGCCTCCTACCCCTGCCTCCTCTGCCATAGCACCTTATCGTGCCCCGGACCACGCCAAACAGGCTCGGCATCGCGTCTGTCTCGGGCTTACCTAGCGCCTCCTTCGTCAAGTGCACAACCATAAACGCCAGCACCGCGAGCGCCATGGGCAGCGCCTCGAGCGCGTACAGGTATGCCTCGCTCCGCGTGAGCAGCGCGTGAGCGGTTTGACGGGGCGATCCGAGGATATCTCGACGAAGCGGTACGTGATGCGGACCGTGATCATGGCGAGGGCAAAGTACGGGGCCGCGAGTAGGCCGCGCCAGGACGAAAAGAAGCCGTTGCCTGCTCCGGCATTTCCGCTTGCACCCCTGTGGCCTCCTCTGTCGCCGAACATTGTCCCCGTCGTGCTGCTGCTGCTGTTGTTGAATTTTATCCTTGAATCGGTAGGTGCGCTAGTACTTGGGCGACGTAGTGGATGATCAGTGGTTCCATGATTATGGACACGATATATCAGTAATCGAGGTCAACGTCCACCGCGCATAATTTTGTACGTGTAGTAAGCGGCGTGGCCACTTCCCGAGAAGCTTCTCCTGTCGCTGGATGTCCATGCTTGACGTTCTCAAGGATGATCTCAAGTCAAATTCCTTAATCAAGGCTGCCAATTGGGAGAGACTTGTGTTACAAATAGTGGTCTAGCTTAAGTACTAGCACTGTACTGGTACAGACTTATTTTTATGCCACTGTAGCCTAGCGGTTACATGCAACAACTTGGAATTTTCCGTCAAGTCCACACAGCTTTAGATTGGAGTCACCGGGTGGGTGTTGTTCACATTGGTAGTGACTGGGAGAGCAGTTGCAGATACCGGAGCTCTACATTGACGGACGTAACCTGTGTAGTGCCTATGCCGATGCATTTTTAACCGGACTTGTCTCCGAGCGGTACGGGAAATCCGACAGATATGCTGCCCGTGACACCGGGGAGCAGTTCCTCCAGTGCCTCGCCAATAACAGAAACCTCGCAGCTGTTCTTCTCCAACGCCCTGAACCTTGAAAGAAGAGATTTGACTCATACCTCGTGGCCGTCTTCGAAGGTCATCGAGGCAGATCATTCATCACTACCAGGGAGGGCTACATCGGATTCGCTTCAATGGCAGCACAGCCAGGCGACGTAGTATTAGTTATTCTAGGATGCGACTCACCAATGCTCCTGCGACCTACCTCGGTATCGAACGCTAAGCGAATCTCTCAGGGTTTGGTGACGGTAGTCTACGAGTTGAAGTGGCTTGTGGTTGGAAACTGCTATATGCCAGGGCTTATGAATGGCGAGGCCATATACGGACAGATGGGTGAGGAGGATGTCAGGTTCACGCTAAGTTGTGATGGGTGTGATTTGACATTAGACGGCTTGCGACATCCGCAGACAGGCCGGATACGATACTATCCTCGAGATATGCTACTGGATGCTGGCATAGAGATCCAAGGAGTACTCCCGTCTAAAAGAGGGCTAATTGCACGCGAGACGCTTGGAAGAGCAGGAGTTGAGACAGAGATGGGTTGACTCATCTAGTCGATAGACCCTAAGTAAGAGTAGCAAGGGCCTTTGAACCAAATACGTATGCTGCAACTTGTGGTACTTCGTGGCTAAGCTGCCGTTCTTGTTCCTGAAGAATCTAACGGAATGCTAAACGGTTTATAAACTTATTAGACCTATCTAAAGCGGGAGAAAGACACGGGGTCATTGCTAACACCTCGACAGCACTATTGGGACAATTAGGCACTTAAATAATGACCCAAAAACCCCGTTCATTGTGTGGTCACATTAGATGACGGTCTGTGGCCAGGTTGAGATTTCCTGGCCTCCAAGGTTTAAGCATCGAAAACAGGACTTCGTATATGAAACAGACATGTCTATTAATTATTACTTGAGGTTATGTATCCACCACTAATCCTTCGACGCACATAGGGAATACAAATCAGCAACCGACACCCTTCAGATCTTTCCCCACCGCCAGCCACCCTGCCGCACCCTCGCGGCTCCTAGGCAGGCCATCCCACTGAGCATCTCCAGCCCGCAGAACAGCTGCAGACCCATGTAGTCCCTGCCGCCCATGGCTTGCAAGATTGCGCCAGCAATGGGTGGCGAGACGAGCACTCCGATACCACCCAGCGCGAGCGCAATGCCCGTCCGGGTGCCGAACTCGCGGATCTTGCTGACCTGCGCGACGCACGCGGGGGCCAGGCTGAAGATGGCGCCCGAAGCGAAGCCGTACAGCACGGCGTACGTGATCAGCGCGTCCTGGCTGTGCACGCCGGGCAGCCACAGGGCGAGCGTAAGCAAGGAGGATTTACCCAGCAGGAGGGTCGTCGTGTTGAAGCGTCTGATGACGTCGGCAAGGAGGCTCGGAATGATGCGGCCGGGGATGCTGATCACAAGAATATGGCGGATTAGCAGCGACTCACAGGACCGCAACTGCCAAAACCCAAAAAGAAAACGATAAAAAAGAAAAAACTCACCCCGTTGCGCTCCAGGTGGGCAGCAGAGATCCCACAAGGGCAGCATCGACGCCAGCAGCCTGCGCCTGCACAATTATGTACGTCGCGGGCACAAGAATGTCGCCGAAGAACAGGAAGTACCCCACAAACAGCAGCAGCATCGTCCGGTCCCGGAAGGGTGCCGTGTAGTCCACGAGCAGCAGAGGCTGCGGCTTGGGCCGCAGACGCGACCGGACCAGCACGCACGCGGTCGCGCACAGGGCGGGCAGATGAAGCCGACGATGCGCAGGGCCCAGGGAAGCCCCACGCGGCGGATCAGCTGGTTGAGCATGATGGGCATGATGACGCCTCCTACAGCGGACCCGGACACGGAGATGCCCAGCGCGGCGGCGCGGCGGCGACGGAGCCACGTCATGACGCATGCCATGACTATTGTTGCGACGCAGGCCTGGCCGAAGCCTGAGACGATGCCCTGCGCGAGGATGAACTGGTAGTACTGTGACGACAGCAACGTCGCCATGGTGCCGAAGATGATGATGGCAGTGCCGGTGTAAAGCAGCCAGCGCGGCCGACCTGGGGTGGATGTGGTTGACTAGTACGCATAATGAGGTAAAGGATACTCCAAAGGGGGTACATGTTCCTGAGGCTGCTCGATGATACTGCGTGTTTCTCGGGCCGGAACAACAGTCCATGTGCAAGCCTCGGGGCTTACGCCCCCAGATTCAGGTGCAGCAGCACAACATGTCCTTTTCGCTTCGTACTTGTCACAAGCAGTACTCACAGCCGCCGTGCTACTGTCCATGGCGAAACCCTGGATCGCTGGTACCCATGGCATATTTCTTTGGACGCTACATATCCGTATCTCAGTCAACAGCTGCGCGGTCAGAAGCGACGTCTTCTCCTGTGACTTTCCGAGTTATAACAATCAAGCCTTCTCGACATGAGTCATCGTCGGCCGCACCTTTACCCCCTGGTTCATGACAAAGTCATCCTGCACGTCACACCTGACCTTTTCCTCCTCGGTAGGATAAGCTTGCCTCCACATGGTCCACAGCGGCCTCTTGAACAGGTCGTCCATGCTCTCGGGGGAGCCGCCCTTCATCTCGGGCAGGCAGAAGAAAATGAAGACCACGCCCAAGTACGTGAGTGTGAAGGTCATAACGTTCACACGCCGGTGGCCGGGATCTTTCTAGAACTGGTCACCAAGCTAATTTTATACACTGATCCATCCGACCTCGAATTAACACCCTGTTCTACAGATCGTGCAATTATTGACTATACAGCAGGTGGCATCCCGACCCACAAGATTGTCATGGACATTCCACTCTACGGTCGTGGGTTTGAAGGGACTTCTAGGCTAGGCCGGTTAGCTAGTGGCACTAGTCAAGGCACTTAGGAGGCTGGAGTATATGACCATAAAGTTCTCCTTTTAGCAGGCTCTGGGAGAAGTACGTAAAGAGTTGAAGCAAACCGAGCTAGATTAGTAGAGTAACGAGTGTATACTCGAGATAAAAACTTAGCAGACAACAGTGCGGTTGCGATGAACCTAACTTAACTCCGAGCAGAGCGAATTCGCATGTAATTTGCGGGAAGTTGTGATCGATAGAGTAGGCCGTGGGATGCTCGTGTGCCCGGTCGACCCAGATTCGGCCCTGTGCGTGGAAAATAAAGGTAGATACCGGGTTGGATCCGACTGAGGGTGTCTAAGGCTGGCAAAGAACATTGTGCCACTGTAGTTTGAAGCCCAATGGCAACCGGAACTCTTTGAACTCAGCCAGCGCCGTGTGCTGAGAATGGTCATGCTTGGCAGCAACGATGGCGTTAGGTAGTGGCACGCTGAGATCGCTAGCGGTATGGTAGAGGAAGCATTGCATCGCGGATTCCCTGGACGACGGCTTCAGCACGCACTGTCGTGTGCTAAAGTCCACCAACGCCGCGGGACCGATGAAGACGCCAGCGTGGGGCTTGAAATACTCAACCGAAAAGCGTTGTTAACGAACACGTTAAAATTATTTTTGATCGAGCCGATCTTGATCGTGCTATATAGTGAAACTTGACAAATGGCTTTGCCTAGGAAGCTGCTGTGATATTCTGGCTGGTTAGGGCTAAGCAGTGCTTTCTGAGCCCGCGATCGTCAAAGAGTGCGTGTTACATCTGGGGCCGCATGTCAAGCACGGATGATAGCGACGGGACAATACCTGGAAGGAATACGGTGTCGTCTCGCCAGGCAGAGACCACTCTGGAGGTGCTAGTTCGGAGACGGTATGCTGTGCCTCCCGGACGTTCTTCGGGAGCGGCCATTCTTGGACCTCAATCTCTATAGCCAGATATTCCATGAAAATAGCACACTTCCTGCAGCTCCATGGATCGTGATTGGTGTGTTCGAATGCATCCCGGGTCACGTAATGGAAATCGGCTTTGCGCGAAACATTTGCGCGGCAGCGCTCGTCTGCCCATAGACCAACAAGGTCGGATGTGTGCACTGCGCATGTCACCCTGGCGGACTTCGACATGCCCAACTGCTACTATTACTCTGCTAGACTGAGGCACGGCACGAGGATGGCGAAGCCGCCAGCACTGACGGTGGTGAGCACGGAGATTTTCTGTAATGGGTCAGGATGTGCAGGTGGCAACTGTTGAAGCCCCAGCGTGGTGCCATGGCGTTGGCCTCGACTGTCTTGTCACCAACACACGTTTGTCCGTTTTCATGGTCGTGCTCGTAACAGGCAAACAGCTTCCCAGGGCTGAACGGCGCACGCTACGAACTACTCGAGGATGAATGGAAAGAGTGTCCGTGTCTGCAGTGCCGGCTCTGCTGTAAGGAACGTCCCGGGGTAGAGAAGACACCTTGACCCTCTTATCTGCGAGTGATGATATACTGGAAGTTGCTCATGGCAGTCGGGGGTCAATACTAGCATGTACACCTATTCTGGATGTATTAGGAAGCTAGTGACGGTCAACATCGCCTAGGATGTCAAATGGGAAGTAGCACGTGTTATGAGATAAACACCTGCCCCTGTTAATTTCGTCTAGTTGTGCCCTTTTATGCCTTTCGATATCCAATTGAAAATTTTGACTGTGCGGATACGTCCTCATGACGTAAAGCCTCATCATCCGAGCTGCAGACCTAACCGCGGTTTCAATGACAGGATATGGAGACGCGAGTTTTTTCATAATTGCAATTTAACCGGGTGCGAAAACATGGGCATTGACTAGTTATCTCCATGGTTCAAGAAGACTCTAATTTGCGACGCATAAATTCCTACTTGCCCGAGGCCACAGCCTTTGTACAAGGCAGGTAGTTGGGATCGTAGTGACGCATCCTGGTGCAGTTGGAACACGGGATCTGCCCTCTTCTCCTACCTTAAGGTTAGCAACTCGTCACAAGCCTGTAGCATGGTCTCGTGTCATCTTCGACAAGCCAGTGCCCCTTGACATGAGTATTTCTTGCTTGTGAATCAAAGAAGACTGCACATTTCTATTTGTTCTATTAATCTAGCTTTCCAAAGCGGTAGCAGCAAGAAGGCAAATAACGTAGAATGAGTGGTGAGAAGGGTGTAAAATTGAGAAATAGGGCCAACAAAAGAAATAAGTCCATGTATGCTTGTTCTTGGTGTCGCCTTATATCTCTTACATGGCAGTGGCCCGCGGCGTTAGCTTGACCATGATATCCCCCTTGTCCCACAAGATGAAGACCTTCTGGTTGTCCGCCCATGCCGAGCTCTGGGCCGCCATCTCCAGGTCAAACGCGAACAAGAGGCGACTAAGGATGACGCGCATCTCGGCATATGCGAGGCTGCGATTGCCCGAAGCGGCGTTTGTTAGCAAAAGCTTTCGATAGTGTAGGGCGATGGGATCTCCTTCGGAGCTGCTTACTTCTTGCCAATGCAGTTTCGTGGGCCTGTGGAAAAGGGCTGCAAGACGTCGGTCCTGTCGTCGACGAAGCGCGAGCCGGGCGCCCTAGCGCTAGGGAGCCAGCGCTCTGGCAGGAATTGCTGCGGTTCATAGAAGTTCCGGGCCGACTGATAAGCAGACCACTGCGGGACAGAGACACCCGTCTGATGTCAAGAATGGATCAGTTAACTCTTCCTTTTATCATCTTCCTCGGAGCATCGGTTCCAGGCAGAAGGGAAAGCACGGTGGTTCTTACCTTGGCTGGTATAAAATACCCATCAATGGTATCACCGCCGTCGGGCGCGAAGCGTGGCAAACCAACAGGGACAGGAGGGTCTAGTGTAGGCCGTAGTTAGCATTCGATCGTTTGCTGGGTGCGCGGCGTAAACCAAATGATAAAATCGCACATACACATTCTGAAGCTCTCGTTGAGCACGGCGATGAGATAATTGAGCGAGTTCACCGAAGCGGTAGTGATCTCAGACTCGTCAGAGAAACTACTACGTATCTCGCGTACCAGTATGTCGTACTTGTCCCGGTTCATCATCAGGTTAAACGTCGCCCCGCTCAGCAGCGTAGCCGTCGTCTCGGAGCCCGCAGTGATAAGGACGCTGGCGTTAGCTGCGATTTCCTCATTGCTAAGGCCTTTTTCGTCATTGTTGCGTAGGATGTAGGACATGAAGTCCTCGCGCTCCGTGTTTCCCGACTGCACGCGCTGCATGGCGGTTTCGCGGCTCAGGCGGAAATTGTCCATTTGGCTTTGCTTCACATTCTTCGGAATAAGCATTTCCACCACTGGCTTCAAGCTTGGATACCGTGCGAAAACTTGGAGGAAAGGCGTCCTACGTAGGGAGTTGAAGATCGAGGCAATCCAGGGGTCGTACTGGCCAGAATTGAGGCAACCAAAAGGCTTGCCGAATGCTAGATCGCCTATGAGGTCAAACGTTGTATAGTTATACCAGGCAACCATGTTAACTGCCTCGCCGGTGGCCGCCTTTTCAGCCATTTTGGTGATGAAGATGTCCGTGTAGTGCTTGAGGATATGCTCTTGGCCACGAAGAGCCTTTTCCGAAAACGCATGGGCCATTGTGCGGCGCACGCGCCTATGGTCATCGTTGCCTGCCGTGATGATGGTATGGTCACCATCAGGAGTCGTGCCGTAGAAGTCCGTGTCCTTTTGGAACGTACGTGCGGGGTCTGTCTTGTGGCCATATATAATTTTCCAAGATTCTGGGCTGATGGTCGAGATGTCGTGGGACGTATAGCGGACAATGGGGCCGTATTTGTTGTGCAGATCCAGCAAGACGTTGTGCCAGGTGCCAGCGAAAACGTGGCGCAGGTAAAATAAATCGGTGAGAGCATAGTGCCGAGGACCCGGGACTTTAGCAAGCGGATGCAGGTAGACGTTGTAGAAGCTGCGGCCGAGCGCGTACACGGTGACCTATAAGGGAATTTTTGTTAGTCATGCTACTAGAGGTAGACGAGTAGTTTTGTACTTACAGCAAGCGCCAACGCGGCGGACGTGAGCGGAACCGAAGGGGCCATCGGGTATAGAGTCTAGTCGTGCACGATTCTTGAATATGTAGTAGTTGTCGTATGATGCAGTCTACCATGGCAGACATCGACGGTTGGAACAGAGGATGGATGACAGTAGTACTTATAGGATCGTGTTCTGCACTCTGCTCCGTACGCAGCGGATCGCCCGGATCAGTCTCGTTGCCACATCCTGGTCCTATCAATACGCCTCTGCCGTCCCTCGTGCTATGCATATCTGCAGCACCTTGTCTACTCCGTACAGAAAGTGTCCGATTGGTGGTGGCAGCTGGCAGTGGGTGCAGCTCAGACCATACTGCATTAGCGCCGACTCATTACTTTCTACTATGTAGACGCACCTCTGTAATGCTAGGGGATCCGGGTCTCCTCTCTGCAGGACACGTACCGTCACCACCCGGACCAGAGTTCCTCCTACTCGGCCACTTTTCGCAATCAAGCGTTGGGCTCGACCGGGGTCTTCCTGCATTCGACGCCATTCTGATCATCGCGCGGCCAGTGCAGAATCCTAAATGTGTCCGCGTGCGAAACTGCCGAGACTGCATGTCAGTCAACCATGCTCGGGCCCGGCAGGGCTTGCGCATGCTTGCGGAAGTCCGTCAACGTTCTCATGGAAAGTTCTATACGGCGGACCATAGTCCTTGGCCCGATTCTGCGACCTGTTGGTTGGGTCGTCACAGGCATCTAGGGCATGTCAGTAGTATTGCCTAGCACGATAAGGGCTGTGTTGGCAGTTCGAATGCTGCAAAAGAGTTTATCGTTCGGATAAACAAGCAGATACAGAACCTGGTGGTGAAGAGCACGACGATGCCCAGAAGGGAGACATTATATTGCACCCTTGCGGCAGTTGTGCACCATTTTTTTATACGTAAGCTTGGACTCCAAAGCAGGTCTGGCTAAACACTATACATAATATGTACTCTTGCACTTTTTCTATTTCTTTTAAACGGGCTACTTGCTAAGAGGTAGGCTGTGTGCGTTTACCGGCTGTGTGCTTCTGTCACGACTACGTACCTAGGCTTGATATCCTGACCATCATTCCCGGCCGGATTGCCCTCACTTTCGGGTATCCCTGGTGCGGCGGAGCAGGCGCGCACGGGACATTGAATTCACTCCGGCCCGCCAAAATCGGGCTAACCCCAAGCCGCACCCTGCACGCTACGCACCCCCCCCCACCCAAAAAAAATCCACGGAGCGCCGATGGCGAACTCGTGGCCAAGTCCCAGCAAGTGGCCGAGCTCGTGGGCGAAGACCTTCCACACTGTTTTAGGGGCGGCAACGGGTCGTGTGTCGCTCGGTCAGTCACGCTCAGCCGACTGGAACAGAGGAAGAAAAGGGGGAGTGGGGGCTTACTATTGCGCTTCCACACGTCCTCCCGTCGGCACCGCCGTCAGTCAGAACAAAGTTTGCGCTCTTGACAAACTAAATGTTTGCACAGAATTGCCAACTTGCGAGATTCGTCCCTCTTTCACGACTTGAGAATGCTATGGTATCACGATTAACCTGGGACAACACGTGCCGGGACCTGTCCTAGGGTTTGCCTGTCCTTCTCGCAGAGAGTTGAGGAATGATCTCTGGGCGACTAGTCCGACGGCGCGCGAGCAGATTTAGTAGGGATAGTGGAGATGACAAGTCGGCTCAGCACAGCTCCGAGGCCTGTATTTATGCACCACCTGTCTCGGGTTACTTAACAGAGTTATGCTTGAGTTACCAGGATATCTGTAACTACGTCGTAGTGGCACACATAGCGCCAAGACGCTAAACGCCATATTGCAGGGATGCGCGCCAACATCGACGTTATGATGTCGAGATTGCTTGCGACGTTATAACTCCCAGAGTCATTATTCTAACTATTGTAATAACGCAATCCACAAGTGACCCGGCCATACAAGTGAACCGGCCACCTCCTTATCGCCGCATTAAGCCTGCTTTTTGGCGCCCCCGTAACTCTCTCAATTTAAGAGCTGTAAACTTCAAAACTTCTCCATTGTTAAACGATAAGGATATTGATATGAGAATCGTTTAAAATTTGTTAATAATACTTACGTGTAGCTGGGAGGAAAGATGAAGAAAAGTGGTGACCATAGCTCCTTAGGTCACTAGTTTCGTAATTAAGGAGCTACTAATATAATATGATATTTTAACGCTAAGGATAGTATTCTTATTGTTTAACTATGGAGAAGTTTTGAAGTTTACAGCTCTTGAATTAAGTGAGTTTCAGGGGTGTCAAAAAGCAGGCTTAATGCGGCGATAAGGAGGATTACGTTAGCCTGCTCCCTTTATCTCACGATTCTATACACGCCAGAAGTCGCCGTTCCCCCTGAAATCCACTAAGGACCATATTATCACGATGCCTCGTGGCGAGCATAATACACCTCGGCGGGCACGCCCCCTAGGCACCATTTGATGGCTACAAAATCGCGGCCTTCTCAGAAGCAGCGCAACAAGCAGCGCGACACACGACGACAACGGCAACAGGCTATATTCAAAGCTAGAGGTCTTCGCGGACTTCGACGTGCTAGAAGGATTGGAATGCGCTGCCTTCGAGCTATTTCTAAAAAACTGCGTGGCGACGTCGAGCCCGACGAGGCAGAGGAGTCCCCGTCACAGTCACCTTCACTGTCACCATTACCGCAAAATAACGAGCCCAGCGACCTCGAAACACGACGTTGGGCTCGCGAGGCAGATCAACGAAGAAGAAGTTGTCAAAAGCCTTGACAAGAAAAACGAACGCCTTTTGGCAGGTGAGCCAACGCCCATCAGCATTGGGTTTCGATGACAGCTGGTTGTTGGCTTGACTCGGGGCCGATCGGCTCGTCAAGCCCCTGACCCCATCTTCCCCGCAAGAAGCAAGCCGACGCCCTGTCTCCTAGGATCCGCCGTGTTGGGACTGGAAGTTTGTTAAAATGGCGTATGAAAGTGATCCTGAGACCTGTCTACTCTTTGGGGGCTTTTCAAGATATGGCCAGGCCCAAGTGACACTCAACTGGCAACACAACCTGGCCAAGGTCAAGGTTATTATCGGGAAGCTATCTGTCCCGACATTTAACTTCTGATACATCAAGGTGTCGAACCTGTTTTCAGACTGTACTGTTTCCCTGGACTGAGCTCATAACCTTTCGCAACACCCCTGCGAAACCCGCCTCGTACCCGGAGCTGTAGCTCTTCCGGGCCCTCCTCTCCCTATGAGAAACCTCAATAGTGGCTATCCGTGCTGCGGTCTTCAAGCTTCCCATCCCGCCGGATGTGTTGTCCAGCACGGTCACGCTCGCTGGTATTGATTGCTGCGCGAGGGCGACCAGGCAGACGTTTACGTCTATCGGGACCAGGGCGTCTAGACTCCGGTCCACAGAATTGTTGCGGTACACGACAAGGCCGATCGTACCGTTCAGATGGCTTGGTAGAGCTACTGGGATGAAGATATTGTCGAGCGTCTTTATTGCGTGGGGGATATCGGCTGGCGACTGTATCGTGGTGTTTCTGAGGAGCAAGTTATCCCTGACATCCTCAAACACATCGAGGTACTCCAACAGGCCATCGTCATCGCCTGTCGCACGGAGCCGTAGTTCATCTCTCCACGACCCGAACCGCTCGATCCGTGGGAAGGCATAAATCGTCGTTGCGTTATGGACGGTCATGGTCGGCTGCAGCCTGCACAGTGTACGCGCCAAGGGCAGGCGCGTCTCGACCCGGTACTCCTTTCTCTTGGCCAGGTCGAGATACTTAGCAGTGACAGACGGCGAGGTATATGGCTGGCGCGTCTTCAGCAAGTCCAGAGATGCGTCGTGGTGGTCAATGACAATGTCCTGGCCGCCTGCAACGGGCCCGTGGGTCGTGTAGGCCCGTGGGTCGTGTAGGCCCACGTGTCGTATCCGCCCGAGTCGCCAGCCTCGGCATGTATCGTCTTCATGAGATAGCCATCGTCGACTCGGAACTGCTGATAGTCTCTGTGGACATGCCAGTGCCGGCTAAAACTACGAACGAGAGAGATGAAGCCGGAGGACGGACACCAGCGTCTGTTCAGCCTGTGGTCTGACGTCTTGCAGAAAGGCTCTAGCTCATCGATCGCATCGAACGAGGTGGGCCATAGTTGTGCTTCAGTCTCTGAAACTGGTTAGCTATGAACCACACTGATAGTCTGATCAGCGCTTGACTCACTGTTCAGAGTTAGGATGCCGCCACCGACGGGCCACTGTAGGCACGTGATCAGTCATGTAATGATTATTCGCGAATAAATGTTGACCTCAAGGGTCTGGCACGTACCTCCATTTCGCGTGGTAGCATCAACACGGCCGTCGCAGGGCCAACGAAGAGGGCGGAGATGCCCCCAAACACGAGAAGTGCGCCGAAGAAGAGGCCTCCGACAAAGTCGATGGACCAAAAAAAGCTACATTTGCGAGCATCAGAGGTGAGGTTCTGCACAAGATCGCGTAGCTCCCGGCCCTTAAAGTACTGATGTGGATGCGTATGCTCACCTTGGTTGTGTAATGGCTTTGCCCGAGCCTAGAAAGCCGAAAGGGATGCCAGCACCATAGATCATTCTGTGGCGAATGAGGTGCAAGATCATTGAGCCCAAACTCGACATGACGAGCAATTCCTTGGCGAGACCATTAGTCTAACATTCTAACCTCGACTCTGTTCGGAGATGGTGTCCTGCGTTGTAGGCTTGGGCCGAAGCTTACCTGGACCTTTGCGGCGATCTGTATGGCATTCTGCTTGATTTCATCTTTTCCGCTCTCGCCTTGCAACTCTCTGCCGATGAATCTCCTTTGCAGATTCAGGACGACCAAAATCACCGACACTGTCGCTGGGATAAGGTGGATAAGCGACTGGCAGCTAGCTACCACGACGGAGTCGAAGACGACTGCCTTGCGCGCCTCGGCCTTGGTTGCAGTGAGTACGCGTAGCCCGATTGGACGCAAGAGGTTCGGCACGTAGGACCTGATGGTGTGTCATGCTGTCGCAATAGCAGAGAAAATCTAGGAAAGCATGATCTATTGACTGGCTCCTTCAGGTTGGACTTAGTGCCGCATACGCTTAGGTGATTGTCGTGTTATTTCGAGGAATGAAGGAAACACGTGTAATGTGCCAGTGGCATAGCGCAGTCGCACAACAATACGAACCAGGGAGACCTGGAAACAGAGGGATGGATCTGGGCCCTTTATGACCGGTGACCAGCGGTCTAATATTCAGCTTGAGGGCCGATCAGCAGGCTCGGCCTTGTTCTGAGCCTCTCCTGCCACCACGGGCGCCTAGCAGCGCGGGCGGATGTTTAGCAGGGGTTTGCATGCAGCTGAACATGAAAATGCCCAGCTGGAAAGCGGTAGGCCGTAAGGGATCATCTTGGCATGTAGTCCTGCATGCCCCGTCGGCGTCCCCTTTGTCAGACGCGCAGCCCGGTGGTAATCTGTGGAAGCAGATTGGCTGATACGTCCTTCATGCTGCCGTCCCACCCCTCAGCACGTCCCATCGCCTCGTGCAAGGCTCTGGCAGCCTTGGACAGAGCCTTGCGGAAGACCGACTATATTTATCACACGCTAGGAGGGCTAAGCATTCTGAATCTGATCCCGCTCTGTCCCGTAGCTATCTAGCTTGGATCTGCGTTCTATTAGCCTGTGTTGAGCTAAGTGTAGCCCAAAAAGCAACCGTCAACTACAAAGTTGTTTGAGCGTTGTCGTATGCTTTCGTAGACTCAACGTCCACCACGCATAATATAGCAACGCCTACCAGTCTTTTCATATATGATCAGTAAAGGAGCAGAATCTCTCAAGGACTCAGAGGTAGCGGTTCATCTTAAAAAGACACTTCCTGTGCAGATATAGTACGAATAAACATGGCATGTTACAATTCGGATGTGAAGGCTGGTACAAGGACCTCGATATGGCCATACGCTTTTCGAACGATACGCTCCTTATGTGATATAACAGTGGCAAGAGTATAGCTAATATTACTGGCTGTTCTTGAGTTGGGAAAGCTGCGAAAACGCTTAACTATTTATAATCATTATCGTACAACATCCAGCTAAAGGCGTCATGCAACGACGGGGAGCACCAAGCTCGACACGTTCGGTCCTCCATGCCTAATCGTGTGCGTAACAGGTCTCACCTCGACGCCTTGCACCATGTCGTTCCCTGAGCCCGAGTTCCGTACATATTTCGGGTGCGACCCGCCTGCCACGACCAGGCGTATCCGTGTGCCCTTGCGGAAAGTGTGGACACACTCTGTGAGCGTGAGCTCGAACGGAACGTCATCTTGACCCGCTCCCCCTCGGCCGATATTGTCTAGCCTTCTGTACCCCTCGGAAATATTGTGCGACACATTGCTCGCCTCAACATTGCTCACTCGGACAAACAGGTCAGCGTGCGGATGGCTCGTGGTGTGAGACAATGACGCCACGGGAGCGCCTTGGACTCTGAGGTCCTGCTCGAGCGGCTCGGTGGTGAAGGTGAGCACGTCCTTCCGCGCAGCTAGACTGCTATCGTCGTCGAGCTTTCCGGCCTGGTAGTTGAGCATGGACGCACCAATCGTTGGTGTCGGATCTCGCGGGTCGTACTCGAAACTGGTTTCGGTTGGCTGTTCCTCAGCCGCGGGAGAAGACAATGTAAGCTTGGCCTGTGGTACAAGGAACCACTTCCGCGGCGTGGTGGTACTGTCGTCCCAATGCTCCGTCTCAAGCCATTCCTTGCTGCCCGTGTCGTATATCCTAACGCGTGCCTTTCTCGCATCCTGCTTCGCCTTCACCGCGCCCACAGGAGCCAGATACTGATCTAGCCACTGCAGCAACTCTATCCTCGACTGCCCTCCTTGCGCGGCCATGTGACCCCAAGGCCCAATCGTCAACCCGACAGTCTGCTGTCGCTTGCTCAGCTCGCGATACTGCGTCAAACTCTGATCAAGAAACGCGTCAGCCCACCCAGCAACAATAAGCACCGCCACGCCTTCGACCCTCCCCAGCGCCTCCGTACACGCAGGCAACGCGAGCTCCCCAGTGACAATCCCACGAAACCATTCGGGCAGGCCATTCCCCCCGATGTACTCCTGCATTCCCTGCATCAGCGACTTGCCCTCGCCAGCGGGCCGCAGGTCGCGCGCCATCCGGTCGCGGTGCCACGACATGTGGAACGGAGGCGGCAGCCATGATTCCTTGCGCTCCAAGGCGGCCATGGCGCCCACCCAGCTCACCATGTCCGGGTTCATCGCGCCAGTGCCAAAGGTGTAAGCCCCCCAGTCGTGCGGGCCGACGAGGATGCACATGGCCTTGAGCTCGCGCAGGGCGGCGGACGCCTCGTCCCGTGCTGCCGAGACAACAGCATCGTCACCGCCGCTATCGTCGCTTGCGTGGACACTATCTTGGCCAGTACCATTCGCGCTGCTGGGTCTAACGGACCCGAGCTGCTCTCGCAGCTGCAAGCCATGTACGGTTGCCCACTGCGTCCAACCCAGGTACGAGCCGCCCAGCATGGCCCACCGCCCAGTATACCAGCTCTGTCTGCGCATCCAGAGCGCCGTCGCCGAGCCGTCCGCGACGTCGCCCAGGGCAGGCGTGAATTCCCCGCCTCCAGACCCGGCGGTCCCGCGGCACGCTGAGAGGAGGACCTGGTAGCCCCGGGCCGCGTAGATGCGTGCGTGGCCGACGGCGAGGGGGTAATCGAGGCCGTACGGAGAGCGGACGAGGATGGTTCCGAGTGGAGCCTGTGCCGCGGGCTGGTTGGTGGGCTGATAGAGAATGGCAGCTAGCTCAATGGTTCTGATGCTGCTGCTGTTGGTGTCACTGCTACTGGGTGCTGAGGCAATGGTGGCAGTTGTGGTGATTGAAGGGGCAAATTGTTCCGTGGGAACGGGAATCCGGATATCCTCGATGGTAAAGTCGCACGTCTCGGGGGGCATGCCGTACAGCCAGCCCGAGATACGGTCGGCGATGATTCCGGTATACGAGCGCAGCCCGGGTCCTTGTGGCGTTGGACTTGCCATCTTGATTTTGTGCTTGCCCAGCAAGCCGTTCTTTCAGGACGAGATCGCTGACGCCGGAGCTAGTTGTGATATAATACGTAGTGTAGGTGACGACCGTGAGCACTCTAGGACTCGCGACTTGAGGTGGATTGTCACACAAAGACTGCTGGATGGTGTAGAACGCCAGGCATACGGGAGAGCAATTATTTATGACACCATCTTGATGAAGTCTTTTTATACACAAGTTATGGGCTAAATGGGATGTAATACGCGCATCAAATATGAGTCAGAGGTCAGATGTGTTCAGCAGCATGGTGCTCAGCCACGACGTCACATCTCACAGCTCGCTGCAGCCAGTCGGGTCGCGCCTGTCAGCAAATGAACACGCTCTGGCTGACTTAGATGCATGCGTGACCAACACCGGTGCTCCGGTTTCCCCGCCATCGACAACTTGTCAAGGTAAATCCCTTCGCACCGAACACTGGTATTGCGTCGGAACCAATCGTTAGTTAGAACTGCCGCGTACTTCCTGCGGTCATGAAAACTGGGTTCTTCGCTAGCTTGCTGGACAAGTTGTCCCACTAGATTTTCTGGGGTGATGTTTTCCCCATCGCTCGTGCTGAGTAATGCATATTTTCTTTTAAATTAAGCGTCGGACCACAGCGACGGGTCGCCATCCCAACTCGAGGAGCAGTGTTCACGGCGGCTTGGATATCCTCAGTGCATTGGAGGCACGTCTATGATCGAGCAACACTCACCGAACAAGGATCAGTCGAACCATATCAGGATGTCATTTTCCATTGAGCCAAAGAAAGCACTACGATAAGACGCACCTGGATTCAGGATTCGCTGCTGACGCATTACGTAATGTTCATATATCCAGATCGCCGTGCGCCGCACCACTTATTAACTCGGCACTACCCGAGATCTGGGATCTCAAGGCTACAACATGCGGGCAATAAAGCTCACTAGGAGGACTTTTCGACCATCTGAAACTGACTGCAGATCATCCCTGGCCAACCCGGCTAGATCTGGCCGCGGTACACTTCCGCGCCAAGCCCACCAGGTCGAATTGGTCCAGCCTGGCTCAGGGAGTGCGCATGTCGAGTTAGCATACGACGAGTCAAAACGAGGCCCCTAGAGTATGTGACCTCGTTCTGTTTCGTCATGTCAACTCGCATAGCCTCGTCAAGTCCGAGTCACGGCCAGTGAAATTCTCGTTCTCTCTCATTGGAATAGAATATATAACATTGGACCGCCAATCTGTGCTCTAATAGTAGGCGTCTATAAACCAGCTTGACATGAAATCCTTCTCTCGAGCTTATCGGCGCATTGCCGTTGCGAGTGGCTAGGGCCGCACGTACGCACTTTCCCCAGCCTTGAGTCTCCTAGTTCCAGCTCGCGGTCCTGCCTATCAAAGTGATTAGCTCAGGCAGAAAGATGAAGAAACCTGCCCTCACAGGCTTGACATACCGTGCTCGGTCTCATGGCCATAGACTACGCCGCGGAGCGAACCGCTCGTTTCGCGAGGTTCTGTAGCTCGGGCAGCATCACGTTGTACGCCTTGTCCCTCTGGGCGTACTTGACAATCTCTGAGTGCGAGCGGTCGATGGCGCAGGTGTGGACGCTTTTGTCCGCGACCAACATACAGGTCGTTGCGGATGCTTTGGACACGAGGACCGCTTTCGGGCCCGTCATTCTCCACTCCCCGCCTTTTTTCTGTTCGCTGGTCAGCGCGACTTTCTAGACTCTGGCGACGTGTTCCGGGGTAATACCTCTGCCGTCGGTGACTTTTGCGTCTCGTAGAAGCAAAGAACCTCACCGCGTAGGACTTTTAGCGCACCTGAGAACTCTCTCACCTGTCCAGCCAGAAAGCCCGAGTTCTCCTGGCCTAGTGAAACAATCAGCTCCATGTTTGGCCCGTTATCGGCCATGGTGAGCAGTGACTCGTTGACCATGCCGAGGTGCGGAACGCCGAAGAAGACGAGGCCGTAGATAGCCCGAAGGAGTTTCTCTGAGTCCCTGTCTCCCTTTGAAGCCGCCAAAGCGATAATGGCCTTCTCGATTTCGTTTTAGCAGCCAGACTTCTGAAAAACACAAACGCGCCAGGGGGATTAACAGAAACTAACCTCCTTTACAATCAGGCCCCCAAGGCTGTGAGAAATCACGAGTATTGGCCGCGGAGACTTGTTCGATACGAGCGCTGTCAGGTTGTGGCGAAGATTGCCAGCGATGTCGGCTATGTTCTGGATACTGGAACTCTTTGCAACTGGCGATTTGTAACCGTAAATCATAACTCGGGCCATGGGCCGGCTGCCCGGCCCTGCGAAAAGGTCGTCAGGTAGCGCGTCGCGGAGCCACATGTGCTCGCCGCCGCGCTCCTTGAAGGAGCCAAATGCATGGCTGCCAAGTCCGGATACGGCAATGACGCTGATTGTAGTTCGTTAGCGGGTGAAATTGTCATGTCTCATTACGATACAGACATACTCAATCTGATGATCCTTTTCTGGCGGCGCAAAGAGGGTGGTGAAGCCCAGGAAATCGTTGTCAAGCTTGAGCTGGTAGCCTCTACCAGGGTGGGATCGGCAGGGCAGCAACGAGTGAGGAGGCTTCGCCTGTTCGGCAAAGCTGACGGTGGCCGTCTGGTCGGTTCCATCGTATTCCGTGGCGAGTGATTGGATTTCAAACCTAGGAGAGCCGTTGATGTCATTCAGCACCTGTTGTAGGCAAACTTTGGTGCAGTGTAGATCAATACCACACACACGCCACGTGTTCTTGCTTGTAGCCATGTTTTAGCTTCACTACTGAAGAATAGTTGAATGGTGCAGAATCCGGGGAAGAAAGAAAACAATGAAGTTAAGGACGATGTATTTAAGATCCGGACAAGAAAGCAAATAATGAAGTCAAGGACGATGTATTTAAGGTATAAGTCGAGCAACCAAAATCCTGAGGAAACCTATGCGAAGGGAACCGAGACTCGGGCGGCAACAGATATTCCGCGCCTGCCGTGGTAGCCAGCCGCCTTGTTGGTTGGTAGGTAGTCCTTACTCCCCCTACGCAACAGCATGTGCGAGCCTCATCAGCCGTCCAACACCACTCCCGCCCCCTTGTATGCTGAGATCTGCCTGACATGCTGCACGCGCTCCTCGCCGATCCTGCGCCCAGCTTAAGCTTCGGGTTAGGGGCGGCTGGTGAAACCTTTGTGATTCGCGCCTGTGCTATAAAAGGCGCCGAATTTGTTGGTTGGACCACAAGGATGCGAGAGCCTTGCATATTTTGGACGCTTCTGATTGGTCGAGCATCCCTGTCTGCCGCTGGAGAAAATGGCGGGTATTCTGCGCCTGTGAGTGGCTGGCACGTCGTGACGGCTGTGACATCTAGGACTTGACGGCTGCGGTTGTTGGAGACCAACACGAACGCAAAGCAAGAACCGTGCCGGCGAAGCCACTGTCCAACAGACACGGACCGATTTTGTTGTACCGTGCCCTGGGCAGCATGATGAATTAGTCTCAGCCAAAGGCCGGATCCTGCCGTTCTTGCCGGCGAATGCTCCCCGGAGCTGGACAATCGCATGCGCCGAGCTTCCCACATCCTTTCAAAGCCATGACGAGCTAAGAACTCCTATGTGCGATACTATCAGTTTTTTGCGCCTCGGATTTGCACACCAAGACTAAATGATCTTCACGACTACCTCTGGCTGGCCGGGCGCATGCAGCCGGGCCGGCCACTCCACCGCCAACGACTGCTGGGACGCGCGATCTGCATCACAGAAAAGGCAGACGAGCAACCTGCTCTGACACGAGAGCATAATATTTATTAAGCCGCTCCCAGAGTACCTTCTAAGACACAAATTTTGGATAGCCAGCATCTGCCTATACGAGTCCCTGTATCATAGCGTTTTAAGCCTCCTGTGGTCATACAGCTGGCTCACACGCTCACAGACTGACCTCGAGATAGCGCACGAAACAGGCCTCCTGTCCGCGAGCGTTCAACTGAGTACAGTCTACGCCACTTCTGCACCTTCAAAAAAGTTACCCTTGCTCCATGTGTAATCTGACCCTCGAAAGCATTGGACGTGATCCTAGCCTTCGCGGTCCTGGATGACTACCAGCCTGAGTATGCCCCTGCGTTCCTAACTGTACGTGGGTCGGTGGATGTCTAAGTGGCAAAAGACCCCAGACCTCTTTTACGTATTGACCGAGCCAACATTGACACAATAGGGTAGCTGTGATACGGATCAAGACCCGTCCCAGCGCTAAAGTCGTGACCAACAGCCGCCAACCGACGGAATACTTGGAAAGGAAGGCTGCATGCGGCCGAGCGCGTATTCTCATAAAATCCACGAGTCTACCTATTTCCAATGAAATCTCCTCTTCCATGCTCGCACTCGGCGCGTGCAAGAATATGTCGAGTATCGCAGTCAGTATTGAGCTTGATTCTAATTTGCAGCCTTGAAAGACTTGTTTCCCAATTTGGCAAGGTTGCACCTAAACATAGACATGCTCTTGATTTTTATTTATGACGTTGTGTATGTAACGATTTGGCATCGAGAGAGCACGAGATGGATGGTTCAGATGGCTTATATTTACAGTCGTCTGGTTCTAAAAGGGAGGAAATAAAGCGAGTGTATGAGAGCTCTGAAGCTCTGTTTATATGCTCGATTGGGTGCTACAAATTATGACTCATCTGCTCCAGGGAGCACCGGTACGTACCTTTACCTGTTCTACGTCACAGTTTTTTTTCATTGCCTATGCCTCTTTACTCAAGCAATCGCGTGCTGGATTTAACGTCAGAAATGTTGTGACATCGATTGGGAGGTCGCAATTGACATCTTGCCGGTGTAGTTGGCCTTGCGCATGTAACTCAGGCCTTTAACACATCAACTCCAAGCAGGGCATGCTAAGATACAGAGAATCACGTGGCTATAATATCGACTACCCCTCCCTCACCTGTTAATATTCTATATTATGAGGTTTGTTAATCTCAACATACCTATTTCCCAGTTAAAATTTCTACCTCAGGCTATATCTAAGGACTACAAGGAGGAGAAGCCCCACGCCATTGACAGCGTCGCTACTAGTCCGCACATGTTCAGACATTATCCCCTATTTGACTTTCGTTGAGAGTTTTATGTAATGTAGCAGATGGACGGATTCTACGTCTCCGCGACTTTCAAGGTCTTTCCGATAATATTTCTTTAAAGCCAAGGCGGCAAGATGAACAGGCCCCGTCATACCCTCTATTCTTGTGGCGTTCTAACAATTAGACCACAGACGCACTTTAAGGTTATGTGTTGTTTTTAACAGATGGAAAATCATGCGACTGGTTGATATGTATTACGAAGCGACACTGTTCCTTGGACAAGGAGACACGAGTCGGGCGCGATTGGCGGTAGTTTGTCGCGAGACTTGCTGTTCAAGCGGAGGACAAGAATCAACTAATTTGATAGGAAGAACGGAGAAAGCATCTCTGCCTCGTTCTCTTCTATAGTTCTGTGTAGATAAAAGACACCGGCACCACAAAGTTGGAATGCCGTGATTGAAGCATGTTTTCCCCTTCTGCCCGGATGGAGGGGCTCGGATGGATCCCTACCGAGGCCCCGGTAGTGGCGCCACACAACGTTGGGGGGTGCAATTGTCAAAGTCAGCCGTCTGGAGTTTGCGCCGCGCAAAGTTCAACAATGGCCTGGACAGTGGAATTGGGTGCGCGTGCTTCAGCCACATCAATGCAAAGCCCCGATCGGCCAGCAGGGATGGCGGGCTGTGATGCAATGCACGTCAGACGCGACAGATCTGTGCGGGTAGGCGAGCATGCCGGGATGGAATATCGGCTGCCGGCGTCGCTCAACATCGACATGTGCGACTTTGAGTACGCCATCGTAGTGACGACGGACGGGAAAAAAGAAGAAGGTCGGCTGCGCGTATGACACTGGAACGAGTCGGCCGGTGCAGCGCCGGGCCAATCTGGGGCTCCTGCCGTTTTGGTGTTCCATTGCGCGACTTGCTGACACGACACTGCGCCGTCGTGCGCTTCCCCTCTTCTGGCCTCGCTCCTCCCCGTCTCCCTCCAGCAACACCACACCCAGCCGTGGACGCGGCAGCATCAGCCACCTCCTGGGCGCTGTTAGTCGCACCGCACCTGACAATTGGGCAGTCCCGTTCCTCACATTCTTATCGTGACTTCGTTCCTGTTTCCAACGGGCCATGGCACGCGCCGCCATGCATCTCCACTCCGGCGTCCCACACCTTCTCCAGGAGATCCACCCCGTCCGCACTTGCGCTTAGCCATTCCCATCCTGCCGGGCCTGCCGCCTCTGACCCAGCTCCGAGTCTCCGAGCCAGAGGCTTCCCCTTCCCCGAACTACCTTCTCTCGAGCTTCCACCACACCACCGTCCCAGACACCGCTCGACCGGCCGCCACCCCCCGGCGACCCGAGATCATGCCCGACAAGCCCCTGACCGTCGCGACCTACGCCGCCGGCGCCTCCCTTGCCGCCATCACCCTCATTTACGTCTTCGGCCCGACTTACCTCATCGACAACGACACGGCCGCCGCGTCCGCCTCGACGCGCAAGAAGGGCGTCGTTGGTCTAGTCAATCCTGCCAACGACTGCTTTATTAACGCCGTTCTTCAAGCTCTCGCCGGCCTCACCGATCTCCGCGTCTACCTCATCCGCGAGACCCACCGCAGAAATATCGACGAGCCCTGGGTCTACGAGCAGCTCGTTCCCGACCCGAACCGCCGGAATGCCCCAGACTGGAAGATCGAGGGCCTCCAGGCGGGCCTCGTCACCAAAGGTCTCAAGGACATTATCGATGCCCTGAATGAGCGACCCATCTACAAAAAGACCATATCCGCGCTCGGCTTCGTGCGCGTGCTCGAGACGGCCTTTCGCCAACGCATTAGCCGGCAGCAGCAGGACGCACAAGAATTCCTTCAGGTCGTCGCCGAGAGGCTGTGCGACGAATACCATGCTGGTCAGCGGGCGAGACGCGCGGCCAAGGCGAAAGGCGGGCTGCCCAACACCTCAAATCGCGCAAGCGTGCCGGTCGACGGCGCTGCTGTTCAGCAAAGACTCGCGGGACTGGAGCTACAGGAGTCCCCGGTCAGCAGTGTAGAGTCGGTGGCGCCCACAGAAACCCACACACCGAGGCAACTCGGCCAAGAGACGGGATGCAGCGCAGATGGTGACAATGGGGAGGAGGAAGGCTTCCCCATGGAGGGCAAGTACGAGAGCCAGATCGAGTGTCAAAAGTGTGGCTTCAAGCCGAGGCCGACACAGAGCACGTTCTGCACGTTGACCCTCAACGTCCCCCAGGTCAACTCGGCCACACTAAACTCCTGCATCGACGGCTTTTTCAAAACAGAGTATGTCGACGACTTCAAGTGCGAGAAGTGTCGCCTCATGAACGCCAAGGACATGCTTGAGGCCGAGCTAGCACGATCCGGAGACGAGAGCTTCAAGGACACTACACGCGAGTCGATCGCCAAGCTGCAGTACGCCATCGACAACGACCCCGAGGAGACACCCGACGTCCCACTCCCCGATATGCGCTACGCACCAAAATGCAAGATAGCGCGGCACATCCGATTGACCAGTTTTCCAAAAGTTCTGGCAATCCACTTGTCAAGATCAATATACGACGCTAGCCATACGTCAATGAAGAACTCGGCCAAGGTGGTCTTTCCTGAGCAGCTTCCCATGGGCGGTCTCCTGTCGCAAAACAAGTACAAGCTTCTCGGCACGGTCACGCACAAGGGCAGCCATCAGAGTGGACACTATGAATCATTCCGGCGGCAGAACCAGGTCTTGCCGTTTGCAACAGCCAACGCGTTCAGACCTTCCGGCATATACACGAAATCGGCTGCGCCTAGCCCGGCTGCAACTCCCCAGATCCGTGCGGTCCAACCGTCGGACAACCCGAGCCCCGCTGCATCAACACCAGATCTAAGCTATTCAGCAATGCACAATGGCTCACCGGTTAGCGTAGATCTTCAAAATGGCATAAGGGAATCGTCTGACGCCAACATTCCGCGGTCATCGCCGGTTTCTGGCGCAGGCTTTGCCAATTTCCCCCTCGCGGCTAAAAACCGGGACCCAGACTCAATCAGTCTGAAGTCCGTTGCAGCATCTGCGAAATCAACAGTGTCGAAACTGTCGAACTCGGTACGGCACAGCCGATCTGCGAGTCCTGCCGGTATGGGCCGGACCGAGTCGCCTTCGCTACTCAACGGCACCACAGCAACTGCGACAACCAACAACGGCTCCGAAAAGGCAGGTTCCGGATCGGTCATGGCGAAGACCTTAGGGCGAAAGCGGAAACATGGGGACCGGTGGTGGCGCATCAGCGACGAGAAGATCAAGGAGGCCAAGACTGGCGATGTGCTTAGCATGCAGAGAGAGGTCTACCTGCTTTTCTACGAGCTCGAGCGAGACGGAGCACCCGAGTCCTAGGACGACTTCCACTCCGATCTTACTACGATGCAAAGCCAGGACGACGGCAGCCGGCCCGTAGTCTGCACGGACATGGTGGACGAGGCGGTCTCTGATGTGCCGGCAGAGGTCTCCACCATGGCCCAAATTGCGCGTCGTATGGTAGACGTCGTTCGCCGCTGGTGGGGACGAGGCATCGGCGCCATCAAGAGCTTTTTCAAAGATTCGTGGAACCAGTACATGGGCTACTACGATGCCGATGGGCGATTCGGGGCATCGAGTGCTGCTTTAGCCTCGGTTGGGCATGGTCACATTTGGCCACGACAGGCTTGCCAAACCGGTATCTTTGAGCCTGGATACATCCGTTTCCACCGACAGCGGCAAAATTTCAACTTGCGAACAAGCTTCACCGGGTAGCGGTTTCGCGTCGGCGAGGAAATTCTCCGCATACGGTCTGCCACACTTGCGACACATTCTGCCACTGGTCTGACGTATGTCGGTTGTTAGGCTTTGGGCATGAGCATCTTTCCCCTTGCGCGCATCGGGGCCAAAAAAGGTCCAAATACATAGCGTAGTCATTTCGCATACATACTTGTAAATCTTTAACCTGCTTCACTTAGTAGGTTGGCGGTGGCTGGTGCATTATACACGTCCCATGGGTCGGCGCTTTGTTAAATTTTTCGGTACGGTCATTATCAAAAAAAAAACGACAGGATGCAGCATCAAGTAGAGAAAAGGAAATAAGAGAAAGAGTATCTGACTCGGCAGAAACTCGCGACATGACTTGCTTTGCTGGCCATTACGTGATTGGATGGGCCGAGAACGCTTGTGCAGCTATTGTTCTTTCGATCTTTATGCTTCGGCTTTAGAACATTCGAGATCGGGCCGGAACGTGTTAACGCGCGCGCGCGCGGAGACGTAACGCTTGGAAGCTTGGGGTCGTCCGGGAATTCATCGCGAGTGGGGATCCTCCAGCCTTGGCTTTGGGGTCTTTTGTTTGTCCAGCTTTTTATACCCCGGATCTGCGGAGAGCGTACTGCTTGGACTTGCTTGCAAACAGAGGCACGAAGCTCCGTGAGATTCCGTGCTCCGGCCGGCGGCGAAGATGTGGAGTTGCCTTTCCCTCCCCCGCTGCCGATTGGGCACCCCATCGCCCGCAGTTACCCGAGCGGGAAAGTCGGCGGTTCTAGGGGAAGAGGGCGGGACAGTTACCCGCTGCCCTGCTGTTACTGCTGGTTCCCATAGGAATGGGGGCTGGTTTGGCCGTTCTGTTCCGGGCAGACGATGGTGCTGGTTGCATAATGTCTGTGGTGATGGATGGAGATTGGAGTCAGATCTGTTCCGGACGTGCAATGTAGGGGGAACTGGGTTGAGAGCTTTCTCAGTCTTTTGGGTGGTTGCCATTTCTCTGCTGACAGCGGCTCTTGGGTGGCCATGGGCGTACGAGCAGCAACCCCAATGGTTTGGTGACCTGGTCCAATGAGAAAATTGATTGAAGGTGGTGAGACATGCAGAAGGCATTCACGGACATGGTGGAGACGCTGGATGGACAAAACGCCAATGCGGGAGATGCAATTGCCAAAGCGACAGAGCAAGACTCGATGGCTAAGCTCGCATCCGAGGGCGGCCACGGATTACGGTTGGCGAACCCCACCAGGCGCGGCGGATGCAGGCAGGAACGGGCTGGAGCTTCTTGATCCCGTGGATCGTGGCGGCTGCCTTTTCTCTCAAAACCAAAGCCCCGTCCCCCGCCTCCTTCGAGACTCAATCCTCTCCCTCCTTTTCTCTGCTTGTCTTGCATCTCCCCCACGCCTCACACTACCTCGTCGCGATCAGTCCCAGTAAGTGTCTGTCTGGCCCTCTCCGCAGTGCCACGGTTCGAGCATCCGCCCATGCCCACCCATGACCTCATCCTCCCGGCCCTGGAGCCCACATCAACGTCACAGCCACCTCGGATCTTCCCACCGCGGTGGTGGGTTTTGCAGAGTCTTCAGGTGCCAGCTGCCCGGGGCTTTTGTTGAGCTCCCCTTCGCCTTACATCATGGGCTGGGCCCCGGCGTACATCTTGCTCACCTTGGGCTGCCGCTCAATCGGCCCTGCCGGCATCGCCCCAGCGGCCTGCCACCCCACCTCTGCCCACTCTGACCTCAACACCCCCACCACGGCACGCCTAGAGCGACCGAGATTGCCCCTCTCTGCGATTCAGCCCGGCCTCACTCGTCCAATTGGCCGCCAATGCTCTTTGCACGCGCCTCGTGGCTCGCTCCGACAGCTCAGAGCTCTTTTTCAGCCAGCCGATGCCCCTCTATCCTGCCTGAAATTGTCTCACTTGCTTAATTATCGCTGTCCCTGCTGCTTCTGCTTCTGCCTCTCTCCTCTTCCTCTCTCTTCATTCACAACCACTAACTCTGCAACAAAAGAGCTCCTAGGATCTCACTCTACGCGGCATTCTTACTATCCAACCTCACATTACAACCACAGCACCAATCGCAATCATGGCCACTGCTAAGCTCTCCCGCAAGACCGGTGTCATTGTCGGTGACGACGTCCTCGCCCTCTTCGAGTACGCTCGCGTGAACAAGTTCGCCATCCCCGCCATCAACGTCACATCCTCCTCGACCGTTGTTGCTTCTCTCGAGGCCGCCCGCGATGCCAAGGCGCCCGTCATCCTCCAGATGTCCCAGGGTGGTGCTGCCTTCTTCGCCGGCAAGGGCGTCGCCAACGGCAGCGACCAGTCCGGCTCCATTGCTGGCTCCATCGCCGCCGCCCACTACATCCGTGCCATTGCTCCCGCATACGGCATCCCCGTCGTTCTGCACACCGACCACTGCGCCAAGAAGCTCCTCCCTTGGCTCGATGGCATGCTCGACGCCGACGAGGCTTACTTCAAGCAGCACGGCGAGCCCCTCTTCTCCTCCCACATGATCGATCTCTCCGAGGAGTCCGTCGAGTGGAACCTCGAGACCACCGCCAAGTACCTCAAGCGCGCTGCCCCCATGAAGCAGTGGCTCGAGATGGAGATTGGCATCACCGGTGGCGAGGAGGACGGTGTCAACAACGAGGACGTCGACAACAACTCCCTTTACACCCAACCCGAGGACATCTGGAACATCTTCAACACCCTCTCCCCCATCTCCCCCTACTTCAGCATCGCCGCTGGCTTCGGCAACGTCCACGGCGTCTACAAGCCCGGCAACGTCAAGCTCCACCCCGAGCTCCTCGGCAAGCACCAGACCTACGTCCGTGAGCAGCTCAAGACCAAGGACGAGAAGCCCGTCTTCTTCGTCTTCCACGGTGGCTCCGGCTCCTCTAAGCAAGAGTACCTCGACGCCATCTCTTTCGGTGTCGTCAAGGTCAACTTGGACACTGATCTCCAGTTCGCCTACTGCGCCGGCATCCGCGACTACATGGTCGGCAAGAAGGACTACCTCATGACCTCTGTCGGCAACCCCGACGGTTCCGACAAGCCCAACAAGAAGTTCTTTGACCCCCGTGTCTGGGTTCGCGAGGGCGAGAAGACCATGTCGAAGCGTGTCGCTGAGGCTTTGGTCGACTTCAACACTGCCAACCAGCTTTAAATTGTGTTTTGGGGCGAAACGGGGAATAAATGGTGCTAGTCTGATGATGTTGACAAGCTGGTTTGCTCAATGATACCACACGAATTATGAGAAATAAAAAACAATTGAAATATTGCATTATGTTTTGCTGTGTTTGAAATGCATTGTAATCTCTGGAAGATTGTTGATGTCAAGTAATTTGCACAACACTTTGTCCTTTTCGGCGCACCTGTGATGTCCTCATTCTTGTGAGTCCCACGGCCGCACAATAAATTCTTGAGATTGACGAGGGGTGGCCCGTGGCCCCGAATCCAGTGGGTGCGTGTTATCAATCTTCAGATGGCAATGGTCATGGTAAGTTGTGATACAATTCAGCTTCACTGGTTTCTCATGAAACATCATGCGGGCTGATCCGCATGAGATTGCTGCTACACACGCGCAGGTATTCAACAGGCAGCTGAACTCGAACCGTAGGTTCAAAGCAGAGACAGGATATTTCCCATACCAAAAGAGCATGTCAAGCCCTTGCCATCTATAGTTGGCACCATGACGCATAAACGTCGCAAGTGACAACTGCAGCCGCAAGACTTGAGGGGATCTTGTACACATGCTCTGCGGCTTGGTTTGTGAGAATGAAGTGGTGATTACCCGACGCGACCTCGGACATCTTGCGTGCAAAGCTACAGAAGCGATCCTGTGAAGCGCTACCATACTGAAGAAGGAGCCCTTGAATTGTCAAGGACGCCAAGACCAGGTTTAGAAGGCAATATCACGGAATAGTATTTCATGAACTCGGAAAATAATAAGCTGTGCAGTAGTGTTTGTTAGTAGACTCGATATGTTGAAGAGACTATTTAGCTGAGTTCTTGTACGTAGGCTTCTGTCCATCTCAAATCCCCGTGTTTTAAAGAAAGATTTGTCTACGGGTAAATCAGTGATAGGGAATCGGATGATGAATTTCGTAAATGCTTCATTCTTTTAGCGGGGCTTGCGGGCTAATCTCAAATCTACACACTTCCACGTTCTACAACTTCTTTTCCCTCGGCTTCTTTCCCCTTCCGCTAAAGATCCATCCAAACTGCGTCGGCATCTGGACATCGGCCTGGAGGTCGTCGGCCATGGAGGACACCAAGCCGGGATTCTTCTGGAACCAGCGGCCAGACATGACGACATCGAGCCCGCCCTCGGTCAGCAGCTCCTCGGCCAGCACGCCGCTGTAGATGCCGCCGACGGCGCTGACGGCGAGCCTGTTGCCCACGGCCTTCTTGACCGTCTTGGCGAAGCCGGCCTGGTACCCGGGCCCGCTCTTGATGGCCTGGACGCCCCTGGGGTGGTTGCCGCCGCTCGAGATGTCGAGCAGGTCGACGCCGCGGTCGGCGAGCAGGGGCGCGAGGCGGCTCGTGTCGGCGACGGTCCACGACTCGCGCGCGTCGTCGGGAGGGCTGTCAGAGAACTCGAACCAGTCGGTCGCGCTGACGCGGACAAAGAGCGGCATCCCCTCCGGGATGACGGCGCGCACGGCCTCGACGACCTCGAGCAGCAGCCGCGTGCGGTTCTCAAAGGAGCCGCCGTAGGCGTCGGTGCGCTTGTTGGAGATGGGGCTGAGGAACGAGTGCAGGAGGTAGCCGTGCGCCGAGTGGACCTCGATGACGTCGAAGCCGGCCTTGACGGCGCGCCGGGCGGCCGACGCAAAGTCGCGCTTGAGCTCGGCAATGTCGTCGAGCGTCATGGCGCGCGGGTTCGGGGTGGAGCGGTGGTACGGCAGGGCCGAGGGCCCGAAGACGTCGTCGGGCCAGCCGCCCTCGGATGCGACGGCGGTGGCGCTCGTGCTCAGCCAGGGCGCGACAGTGCTAGCCTTGCGGCCGGCGTGGGCCAGCTGGATGGCAATCTTCTGGTTCTGGGAGTGGGCAAAGTCGACGATGCGGGCGAGCGGCGCGATCTGCGAGTCCTTCCATAGGCCGACGTCCTGGGGCGAGATGCGACCCCGCGGCTGGACGCCCGTGGCCTCGACAAAGGCGAGGCCTGTGCCGCGCTGGATGATGCCGCCGAGGTGCGTCAGGTGCCAGTCCGTGGCGTGGCCGTCCTCTGCGCTGTACTGGCACAGGGGCGCGAGGAAGAGGCGGTTCGGGAACGTGACGCCGCGCAGCATCAGCGGCGTGAAGAGCTTGGGCGCGGGCCTGCCGGCGACCTTGCTGCCGTAGCCCGTGCCGGCCGGGGGGTCCTGGGCGGGCGTGAAGTAGGGCGCGCCCTGTGCGGGGACGTTGCGCAGGACCTCGGGGGCCCGGTGCTCGGTGGTGTTGCCCATGGTTATATAAGTATGTGTGGGTTGTAGTTGCGGAAGAAAAAGTCGCCGTTCCTGGTGCACGTTTGTTTGCTCGACGTCTTTATACCCCAGGCCTCGGCTCGGCGGTTTAAGCCCCCGGTGTGTGGAGGCCAGGCTGCTCACATAATCAGCTGCATACCTGGGCTCTCCTAATTGGCTCGTTATAGAGGATACCCCTGGGCCAACCTTTCGACGGGCCTCCGGAATGGTTCCATGTCTGCCCGATACGGTTTAGCGGCAGCACATAGATCGGCTGTGTGCCATGTGGGGAGGCGGCAGCTTGGTAAGCCACCAAGGTCACCGTCATAGGCAGCGGTGACTGTGGACGTGTCTGGCTGACGATTTGCAAATAGAGAATTGCGGAGTAGTATCTATTCAAGTAGTATATGGGTTCTGATAGCAAAAGGTTGGTGCTATCCAGCTTAATTCTCGATCAATACTGCCGTGCAATAGATTCGTTGATACTAAGTTCGCACTACACACTTATTCGACTTGTCATGCGTAGCAAATAGTTGAGGGCAACCTGTTTACTCAAGCACCGCTCGCTACACCACTGCCCTTGCTACACTATCGGAAAACCGTGGCCTACACGAGCATGCTTCTCGATAGGATTAAACCATTTTTATTGGCGCCTCATCAGCTAGACGCGTGACGGCGCACAAAGTCGACCATGTCGTCAATCTCTTCCGGCTCCTTCAGCCAGTGGCCCTCCTGTTCGGCCCCAGAGTAGTTTGCACACTGCACGTTGATGAAGCGGAGCTGGCGGAACACATCGCGAGCCTGCTGGCCGAGCTTGAAGTCGACGTACGCATCATCAATCCCGTGGCCAGAGAACAGGGGTGTGCTAAGGAATGCGTCTCTGGACTCTTCGTTGGACAAGATCTGCCCGGTGGCTTGCAGCATGGGAGACGCAAAAGTCTCTACCTCTGTGGCTTGGCGTTGCTGCTTGGGAGTTGTACTTTTATCCTTTGAATCCGCTGTGAGCTCCTCAGTGCCACACAATATGCGCTGGACGTCTTCGGCAAAGGGCAGCCACGTATTGAGCATGATCAGCCCGCCAAGCATATACGGATTTCTAAGGCTACCCAGCAGCGCCCACATGGCTATTGCACCGCCCTGGCTGATGCCACCGAGAAACACATTTTTCGAGTCTCCACCCAGCCGGGCGATCTCGTTGTCGAGGAGGCTGTGGATGTGCACTACAGCATCGCGGATCCCGGGAGCTTGTAGTTCGAGGCCGAAAGAAGGGTTTGCGAGGGAGGGCGCATCGAACCACGCAGGCATGTGCTCCTGGAAAGTCTCGCTCCACAGCGAGCGCGACGAGGGAAACACCCAGCGGAAGCCTGGGAGGAGGGCATTGGCGGCTGTGGGGATGGCGGCGTCGCTGTCCTCGTCGGCATCAAAGATCTCGTCGGCGAACTCGTCGCCGGTGCTGCCGCGACCGTGGAGCAAGATGATGGTGTGTGTGTGCTTGGCGGCTGGTTCGATGATGTGGCTCTCGCCAAAGGCTGTTGGTGCGTGTGTAGACATCTAGCTTCGCTCTCGTGATAGTAACTTTGTAGTACTGATTACAGAAGAGTAAGCGTATATGTGATATGAAACAACTGTGAGGGATTAGTGACGCCGAAGTGAGTGCTCTGGCCTCGAGGAGGAGAAACATTCGCGCATGCGGTTCGACCTAGAATTCAAAGGCATAAGCTTTTGGTGGGTCCACACCAACAACAACACCACTTTCAACGTTTGGCTCAGCCTGACCACCTTGAACGTAGGCTAAACCAAGACTACTTGCTCGGAACCATTACTAACCAATTATCGAACACAGACTGTACTTTGGATTTCACCAACGCCCGCAATGTGGTCAGCTTGAGCATCAACTTGCACCATTGTCGACTCAGAGATACACCGCTGCCGGGTCTCATGTACAGCTCCTCATGTATTGTACCTGAATGTCTTCAATGCGAAATTCATCCATTGCACCCACGCCGCATTCACCAATCTAGCCATGGACTGTGAAACACGCCTCGTCGCCAAAGCACCCGCCGGGCAAGAAATCCAAAACCCCTCTTGCGTTCCCACTGCAGCAATACCTCTCCAAGTACTCACATATCGCAGGCCCCTCGACTCTGGCGCGCAAGCTGACCCACCACACACCCGGCCCGGCCCGGCGGTACCAGAGATACAGCAGGAGCAGAGCCCTGGGATCCCTCGCCACCAGCAGGGCCCGGAAGGCGCCCTGGACGTGGTTCATAAATGGCTCTGTGTGGCCGACAGTGACGTGCCCGCCAGGGCGGCCACCACCAGCAACACTGCCGCCGTTGTCAGGCGGGAGGTTGAGAAGCCGAGAGAGCGCGTGGAGGGGGAGAAAGTAAGGGCTTTCGTCGCTTCTGCTGTCGCTGTCGAGTCCGCAGAGGGCGGCCAGGCCCGGATGTATCCCCTCGATTCCGGAACTCGGCAGGGGCGAGAACATAGTAGCGTACACGGGCTTCATGACGCGGAAGATGCTGTCCTCCCGGAGCGGGTTTGTAATTGTCCAGAGGGACATCTTGCCCTCCTTGGCGAGAAGCCACTGCAGGTCGTCCGCTGGTTGTGCTTTGGCAGTAGAGGACGGCGACTGGACCTTAGCGTGGTCCGTCCCGCGAAGTCGGCCTCTCATTGTTTCCAACGGTGGCGGTGATGATGCTGTCGACGCAACACCACGTCTTGACGGCGAGGAAGAGTAGGAAGACGACGTATTCGTCTCCGTCGACGATCTGAGCGGCCACGAATCCTCCCCTGATTCCAGCCATGTTCCCGCCGGTGCGGAGAAGGCCAGTATCCCGAGGAACGCGGCGGTCCCCCAGACTGCGTCCTTGCGACTCGTTTCTTGGATCGGATGGCTCCGGAGGACCTTGGTGAAGAGCTCCGTGCTGCGTGAGCGGTGGAAGCACTCCTCTGCCAGCGCCTCGCGGCGACACGGGCGAGTCGGGCTCAGATACCGGTCGTGGGCAAGGGCGACTGCTATGCTGGCGTGCATGAGGTGCGGATGCTAGAGGGTTGGGAAGAGGAGTTAGTAAGGATGGCTCTTGAGCTGATGGAAGCAGGGCTCTGTGCCAGCCGGGTTGATGCTCGGGCTTGAAGATCAAGCGGCCGTCAGGACATATACCTCGAATGAAAGCGCCAGTAGCTTCAAGTTTAGCTTCTGTGTGTACGTATCGCCGACGCTGTCGAGTCCCTGGCCAAGATACAAGGCCACGAGGTTACGAGACCTGGCGTCGAGTTGATACCTGTAAGAGCCGGACTCGTCTGCGGTCCAGACGGCACATGACGGCGGTAGCTGAGGAACTAGGCGGCAGATGCCGTTGCCGTCAGCTCTGTCGATGCCGTGGTACTCTTGCAGGTCAGGGACGGCCCTGTCGAAGTTGCACAGGACGCGGAATGAGAGGCAGCGTCTGCAGTAGGGCTTTTTCTCGTCGCACTACTTGTTGGAACTACAGCATGAGCTCTGGGGACGGAATCAACGAGTTGGGGGCGGACATGCCTTGATTTTCCGGAGCTTACAGTTGCGGCACCCGAACCGGGATCGGCGCCTGGGTGCGTCCGTGGCCAAGCTGACTGGAGGTGCTGGACTTGGATCGGACATGATGCAGGGCGACTCGGCTGTATGGATTCGAGTGCTGTCGGGGTTTTTGTGAGTACTACAGGCGCGTCGCACAGCTAGTCTTTTCACAGATGACGGTTAGCCTCAGACGACGGGCGGCGGTGCCGCAAATCCCGGTCAGGCCCGGAGGCGCTAACCCGGACTCGCTTATATGCAGGATCGACGTAGGCCGGACTGGGCTCCACATGCCACAATCCGGATATGCTTGTTTCTGGTTGGCTGGCTCTATTACAGAAGCTCCATTCAGGAACCTGGCGATACATGCTGGCGAGTGCCTATAACCTTGTTTGTGTCAAGCTGGCATCTTGGCTATAAAGCGTGTTGCCGCTCTTGCCATTTCGCTGTTATCCTTTGTTAGACATGAGAACGTCTTCATCTCCCCCTTCATCGAGCCAGCATCATCCTACCATCGACTTGTAACATTGCTGTTCGATCAATTCTGCCCAACAACATACTGTATCCACCTCGCGGAACACAAGTCTCCAACACAGCCCCTATCACCACCGAACAAGATGACCACCCCGTTCACCTCCCTCCCGGCCGCCCTCATCCCTCCCCTACCCGACCGTGAGGCTGTCGCTGATGCCCTCTACCGCTGTTGCCTAGCCTGGGACACAAACGACAGGGCCCTCTTCGCCACTAGCTTCACCTCAGAGGCCGTGTTAGACCTCAACGGCCGCAGCACGGCGGGTATAACCGAGATCAACGCCGTTTGCAACTCCATAATCTTCAGCGTCGACACGACGCACCTCGCGACTAACATCCGCATTCACTTCCCCAACGCTACCAACACTACCACCGCCACAGGGGAATATCTTGCCAACCTGACGGCGACAGTCATCGCGCAGCACTTCGAAGGCGGCAAGGGCATGGATCTGACCCCCGACGATGGGGGGGTCCAACTAATGAACCGCAACAGGCACCTCATGTCGGGTGCGCTCTACAGTGGGGACCTCGTCAGGGACGAGGGCGATGGGCTTTGGAAGTTTGCGAGGCTGAGCATCAGGCCGAACTGGGTCGAGGGGCATTTTAGCGTCGTCGGCGGGGTCTTTAAGGGTGAGGAGAGCTGAATGGAAACACATCAATAACCTTAGGAGATGAGGAATAATTCGCAAACTAAAGCCCGAATACGAAAGACCTATTTATACACTTAGTTAGAGCATACATACTGTTTTTCTTTGATAATAGTGGTTAAGGGCCGAGAAAATTCATCGAAGTACGATTTGGTTGCCTGGCAATGGTTGCACGAAACCAGGGCCTGAGATTCGTTCTTTTACACCGGAGAGCTAAAGTGATTCATGTCAGAGGCTACTTGTGTGACATTCTATGATATCCCGCTCGGCACATGGCCACCACGGCATGTGTACTAATTAGCCTTCGAACTCAAGTCTTCGCGTTTCAAGCTCAAGTGGATCGAAAAAAGTCTTGAATACTGCTCTCGAGTCTGTGTGCAGTCATGAAAATGCGAGTAGCGGCATTTGTCCGAAATCTAGTGATTGAAAATTGAGTCTCTGTGCGAAAGCCATTGGCATTAGTTTTGCGTGCCAACGAAATGGATGCATGCATGCTTGAAGTGCAGGCTCAAAAGTGACACTAGCTGAGAGAGGGGTCTCAATATGCGGGGTAGGGAACAAAAGCGGTGAGTTCCTTCTTCATCAACTCCTTTTGTTGCATCGCAACTCTTGACCACCACACATCCGATGCAACCTTTTTGATCCGACACTACAAGATGAGACTTATCGAATGTGAGACTCTAGAGCTCAATGAATTCTTTGACAAGGAAAAGATCCCTCCTTATGTAATTCTCTCGCACACATGGACCCAAGGCGAGGTCACGTTGCAGGACTTCGAGGCATGCTCAAATCCTTTATCGACTAAGCGATCGTACTCGGGCTATAGTAAAATCAAGGAGGCCTGTCGTCTGACGCGGGCTTTGGGTTATTCCTGGTGCTAGTACTTAACTCCCATCTCTTCTTTAGCGTTTTGTTTCCTTTTCTTTTTCGTTTTCTTCTCCTTTTCTTCCTTATCTCTCTTCCCACTTGGTACCATTCCACAAAGCTAACTTAGCGCTGGGTGGATACGTGCTGCATCGACAAAACGAGCTCTACGGAGCTGTCCGAGGCTATCAACTCCATGTATCGATGGTACGCAGAAGCCGCAATCTGCCTTGTCTACCTCCAAGACTATGTATATTCACGGGAAGAAGAGATAGACATTTCTAGATGGCGGTGGCTTACACGAGGCTGGTGTCTCCAAGAGATGATTGCTCCTAATACTGTCCAGTTCTACGACCATCATTAGAAGAAGTTCGCAACGAAAGCTCAACTATCATCGATGCTATCGAGCTTTACGGGGATCGATCAAGGGCTCTTAGACGGCCTTACGCACATCTCTGACTATCCTATCGCTTGTCGGATGTCCTGGGCTTCCCACCGTACGACTACGCGCCTGGAGGACCAAGCTTACTGCTTACTCGGTCTCCTCAACGTCAGCATGCCTTTGTTGTATAGAGAAGGCAACCGAGCTTTCGAGCGTCTTCAGCAGGAGGTTTTGCGAGTCGAAGATGATCCCTCAGTCCTTGTTTAGGGGACCGGGGATCTCTCGATGGAGCCGCTACTAGCTCCAACTGTCCTTCACTTTGCACAAAGTGGTGGCATCAGATTCAGCGGATACCCCGGACAGGAGTCGCAAGTAATGCTCACCGGCACGAGCCGTGGAATACACGTGCAAGGGGCCAAGTTGAGGCTGCTAGTGGAGGGACACTATTGCTATATGCTACCATTTCCAAGCCTGATGGCGGCAGGTCGAGATCAGAGGGGTCTTTGGGGCTCAGGCGACGGTTTCTATCAGTGCCTCAAGCTGCGGAAGATTGGTGTCGGTACATATGCCCGCCTTGCGTGGTCAAGCTATCACACCTCTAGCATTGTCGATCCTACTAGCCTAGAGGAAGACTTTTATATTGTGGATCCCCGACTCTTCGCGCGGGGGCCTGTCATTGAGGCGAAGCTGGGTGTTTCGATGACCTCCGGCTCATTCTATAGTGACGGTTTGGGACTAGTCGCAGAGCCTCGTGCCGCGTAGGACAGCCTCCAGTTAAGATTCTTCCTCAACCCGGTCGAAGATTTTGTTGGATACCTCAGAGTGCATCCCATTGTGGCTCGATCTTATGGCCCTTCTTCGGAGTCATTTGTTGTCGCCATCAAGACCAAATCGCAGCGCAGTGCTGATTCAGAAGACGACATGGCGGTGCACTTAAGTCCAAGCAGGGTCTGGGACCTATATTCTGCCTTCCATCATAATCTCTCTTCATGTATCGAGCTTGTCGCGGCCCATGAAGAAAGCATTAAGATCGCAACACCATCTGGGCCGATGAATCATTCAATTGGATCTCTCGACTTAACTATGAATCTGATCGACTAGCCACGAGGTGCCTCAGGGGAACGACAAAAACGTATAGAGATTGACTGGTCTGATAGTTCCACCACGTCGGAATAGTTTACCAGGACATAATCCGGGCTCGGCAATAAAACTGGATCATCAACCGCAAGTTCATACTCCGATCGTGACCACGCCGCTGTTAACTTTGTAGTTGACCTCGTAAAATCTACGTGGAGTCTTTCCATTCTTCAAACCGCTAGTACAACCAAGCCCGTCAGTCTCTCGATTCAAACAACGCCTCTAAAACAACCAGCAAACGGCTTCCGAGAGAGTCAACTTACTGGAAAACTATATACCCATCGCCACTAGCACTCACACCACCCGGTCCAAACACACCGTCAAAATCCCCCGTCTTGATTAGCGGCTCTGCAGCCTTCGTCCACGGACCGGTGACCGAATCCGCCGTGGCATACCTGACATCATATAACTCTGTACTAAAGCAATGACTACTGTAAAACATCACATACTTACCCCCCTCATACACAATCTGCGGAGCCTCCACCAGCGGCCCATCCTCCTCTTCCCTATGTAAGATCGCAACGGGCTCACCAATCTTGGTAAACCCATCCTCGGCAGACACCTACTACAACATGATCGGCGTATCAACCGGCTCCTCCGCCTGCCTCTTCCACACATTACTCAACAAACTAAACGACGACCCAGCAGTCCAATCCCCTCTTCTGCTCTTCCCCGCATTCGTCGGCCGCTCATTCCCGCAAGGCCCATTCTTCGGTCCCACGGCATTCCCATCAATCTTATAAACAACCCACCTCACACCAGTCCTCTGATCAAAGAATCCAGCAGGATCAATACCCCCCCCCGCGTGCACTCTCACAATTCCACGGCTCATCGGGCCCCACGTAGGGTCCCTCAATGGATTTCGAAGTGGCGTAGCTAACGCAGCGACTTCCCTTCCCCACACTATCTTGCTTTGCAGACCCGGCGAAATACATGATATACCGGTCCCCCCCATCATCACCACCAGGGAGTCGCTGGACATCCGGAGCCCAGAGACCGAAGCTCTGTAGCCATTTACCCGGGGATGGGATCGGGTTGTAGGTTAAGGAGCGGAAGGTCCATGGTGCTGAGGAGGTGTTGTTAGCCGGGTGGGAGGAGGCCATTTCGACGTAGCCGCCGCCTGCGCCGGTGGAGAAGGAGTACCATGTGCAGGAGTCTGGGTCTTGGAGGAGGGATGAGTCGGGGAAGTCGCGGTCTAAGGCGAGATGAGGGGTGGGGAGATTGCGAGGGGTGGTGTTGGGACAGGATTGGGCGAGGGTTTGGAGGATGAAGTGGAGGAGGAGGAGGGAGGAGGAGGCTGTTAGTAGGAGGGAGCCTGCCTTAGAGTGTTGAAGACGCAATTTGGGAGAGATGGTCTTTGGAGATAATACACGCTGAGACGAAAAGGAAGAGAGAAAGAGAATTAGAAACAAGAGTTAAGAAGGAAACTAAGGGTCAAGGCCGATTTGTTTCGTTCTCTCGATGTTCCGTGCTAAAGCGCAACTATCGAAGAAAGAGCAATCCCTTGTGTGAGGACTTCATAGCGTGATTACCAGAACATACTCTATTCTTGTCAGACTGCCATGGAAGTTTGCGAGGCTGAGCATCAGGCCGAACTGGGTCGAGGGGCATTTTAGCGTCGTCGGCGGGGTCTTCAAGGGTGAGGAGAGCTAAATGGAAATGCATTAATAACCTTGGAAGATGAGGAATAATTCGCGAACCAAAGCCCGAATACGAAAGACCTATTTGTGCACTTAGTTAGAGTATATATATTATTTTTCTTTGATAATAGTGGTTAAGGGCCGAGAAAATTCATCGAAGTACAAGCTTCAGCTATAAGGTCGATTGGTGTAGTTGGTTATCACGTCAGTCTAACATTTCACGATGCGAACACTGAAGGTCGGCGGATCGAGCCCGCCATCGATCATTACTTTTGTTCCTAGCTTTGTCATTTTTTGCTCGACATTTAACTATTTTTCTTGTCGTGGAGAGATTCAGTTTTTGATCCATATGCCCTCTATTCTATTTAGGTTTTTGGATGTAAACTTTGTACATTATGAGTCACATCGTTCTTATTGCGTTAGTCGTCTTTTAATTGTCAGGACAATCTTTACAGTCTTTCTCTCGTCGTCAATCGAAGCAAAGAGTTTCACTTTTCACAATTTAGAGAACCGTGAAGTTCAAAGCTGTTTCCACGACCAAGTGTCGTAACTCGGTTCCTCGATATGCAAAAGTGAAATCGTTTCGTTCTAGATCGATTCAGACAAAAACGCAGTCAGAAGTTCTCGATAAACGTCCCCATACTTTTCCCCTTGGCCAGCTCAAGCAGCTGGTCCCCAATCGCGATATCCATGATGCCTACTCCAACGCTCTTGTAGATGACAAACCCAGACTCGAGCCACTCTCGCAATCCCTCCTCATGTTGGCCTTCTCCCCGTCCGAGCATCTCCGTGACATGTCCGATATCAAGCCACTTGTCCGAACTCAGCCCCGACTTGACAAACTCGCCCGCCTCCTGGAGACACGCCTCGCGGCTATCGACCACGATACGGCCCCCTTGCCAGCCCTGCGATGCGAGCGGCGACTGCCCAACTGCCGTGACGAGGTCCGGGTCGATCTCGGCCATGTCGAGCGTGTATGACCCGATGGCGGCCAGGTACCGCGTCTTCCGCCGCGCCTGCTCCGAGAGCAGGAAGCTAGCCGGGAACAGCGGCTTCTTGGAAGGCGTGGTGAAGAAAAGCACGTCGGCGTTGGCCACGAGCTCCTCCAGGCCGCCTCCTCCGCCACTGCTGCTATCCTCCGAGAATGCCTCAAGCGTAATGTGCGCAGGCCACGATCCCCTACCACCGTCAGCCTTCAGCTTCTCGACCAGCTGCCTCGTCCGATCCTTGCTGCGGTTGACAATCGTCACCTCCCTGATGTCTGCCCCACGCAGCAGCACCGCGAGCCGTATGTGCCACTCGGCCTGCTTGCCGGCGCCAAACACGGCTATCTTCGCCGTGACCTTGCGCAGGCGGTACAACAGCATCGAGCCCAGCGCCGTGCGGAACCCCGTGAGCTCGGCGGCGTTGAGCACGCCCACGGGCCGGCCCGAGGTGGCGTCACAGAGCGTGAGGATGCTCTTCAGCCCAGCTTTCACCGGCGCCGACGCTTCTCCTTCTCCACCACCACCACCGTTACCACTACCGGCTGCCATCGTCTCAGCTTTCTCTCTAGGCGACGCGCTGCCGCCGCTCACGCCGACGATCTTGACGCCGATGCTGCGCGGCGTCGTGGCCGGCATGAAGATGCTCGTGGCCCCCGTCGACTCCCTGGTGATGACGCTGCGGTGCGGCTGGTACCGGGCGTCGCCCCGGCACGAGTATGTGACGAACGCGTCTTCCAGCGCTGTCGCGAGGGTGTGGGCTTCCGCTGTGGTGATGCCGTGCAGGATGTTCTGGACGTCCGAATCCGTGAGGATCGTAAGGGACGTCATCCTGGGCGGGGGTTATATATGCCGCTTCCTATAGTAGAGTGGTGAATTGATTACCTACTTCTCTCGGAGGGACAAGATTTGCAGCACCGAGAGGGGGCTGGCAAGCGAGGAGTAAGAGCGGAAAGTAACTTGAGCCACTTGGGAATTTTTGAGACGCGTATTATGGCTATGATGTGCTTTGGCAGTGCTTACTGTTACATCAAGAGTCTCATGTCTATGCTTGGTGAGGGGAAATGGCCGATATAGGAGCTCTGCGCGCCCCGCAACTAGAAATGGCAACTTTCTCATGTCAGTGGACTGTTTCGTGAAGAAACTGCAATTCGTTTTCAATCCTCATATCAGCCTTGTAATTTTTGAGCAATAGCAATTGTGTTTACCAACTGTGTTTATATGCGGGTGGCAGATTTTGCTAGTGTATTTATTTCCGTCTTGCAGGCACATTGGACCTAAGATCAGGAATTGCTAATTTTCGTTGATTCATTTGTCGTCACGCCATTAATGCCTGAGTTTACGAACAGGGACTTACCTATGTAGGACGGGTTCAATTGGGATGTTAATCCCGATTTTAACATTTGCCCTGACTTGCATTTCTCTTTATGCTTTGAAAATGTTCTTTTGCAAGAATAATGCGTTATGAAGATGAGATATCATTTACTGTACGACACAAGAGCCATTATGTCGAGAAAAGCACGCGCTCAAACTATCCCTAGATCACCCATGGCCATCCGCATTTATGGTGTTCTAGGAATTCGATGGCTAATCTGAAGCACACTCATTTCCTTATGAGGTATCTAGATTGTAAGGTACTATACAATACAGTATGGAAGAACAAAGGTTTCGTAGACTGCCTGGTGTTCTAGCAGCCCCTCTTACTACACCGGCTAATCTACTGTAAAAAAAAATCGACTTTGACAAATTTGGCCCCGCGCTCTTGCATCAGCAAAGGGTCAAAATTCACCCGCGATTGACAACGAACATGCTGCTTGTTTCAGACCATGGCAGCGTGATGAGTTGCATCTCCAGCTTATTAGCTATCTCCATGTATTGCTCTTCGCCTCAACAATGTGCTTATCTTTACCATCGAGACACCGATCGGCCCCACAAAAAGACAATTCGTCGACCAGCCAAGCGCAGCCGCATTTTACCCCTGAGTGTGACTATGCATGTGAACACACGGCTGGACGTGGCTGAGCCTGCAGATTCACTTCCCACACGCGATCTTGGCAGGCGCAGCCCCAGTCAGGCTTTCCCGTGCCCCGCAAGGCTTTCTGCGTGCCAGCCCGACGAAGGCTTGCCAGCCCGTGCGTGGAACCACTCTTTTAGATCCCGTTCATCATCACAGTTCTTTGCACAGAACTACGTATTTTTGCGCGCATGCAACGCTCTGGAAATTCTCGCCGTCATGGAGCCCATAGGAAGCGCAAAGCGCCGCGCGAGGCTCAGCGAGGGCGAATCCACCGCTGTGTTTCCGGATCGAAAACGACCGAACTTGGCAAATGGACCAGCCATGACGACCACAAGATTGTCTCATCGGGACTACGAGATCGGCTGGATATCCGCCATCCCCACCGAGTTTGCAGCAGCTCAAGCGCTGCTAGACGAGAAGCACAAGACCTTACCGCCCGATCCGAACGACAAGAATCAATACGTCCTGGGCCGAGTTGGCAGTGTCAACGTCGTAATCACCTGTCTCCCAGTGGGTGGCATGGGCATGAACAACGCCGCGATTGTTGCCAGCAATATGCGGAGAACATATGTGTCGATCCGCTTGCAGCTCGTGGTGGGCGTTGCAGGAGGAGTGCCCTCACCTGCTAATGACGTCCGCCTTGGCGACGTTGTTGTCGGTGTTAGTCTTATACAGCATGACTTCGGCAAGACGATTCAGGATGGCCAATTCACGGGGACTGCCACAATTCACACACCATCATTCGAAGTTACAGCAATGTTAAGCGCGTTGCGTGCCCAGCATGACATGCGAGGTAGCCAGATACCTAGTATTCTCGAAAACCTGCTACTCGAATACCCTCGCATGATAAGATTTGCGACCTGCGATGGACTACAAGACAACCTGTTCGAGAGCGAGTATGAGCATCCTCCTACGAATAATGACTGTCAACCTTGCGACCAGGCAAAGCTTATAGGTCGAAAACCTCGGCTTGATCGCCTACCACGGATTCACTTCGGCACAATCGCGTCAGGAAATCAAGTCATCAAGCACGGGGGAACTAGAGATCGAATCGGTAGCAAGCATAACGCCCTATGCATCGAGATGGAAGGTGCCGCTCTAAAAGGGCTTGACGCCTCGTTTTTAGTGATCCGAGGCATCTGCGACTATGCGGATTCGCACAAGAACAAAGAGTGGCAGCCCTACGCCGCAGCGGTCGCAGCAGCCTGTGCAAAGGAGCTTCTCTATCTTACACATCCAGGCTCTACAGACACAGGTAAGGGGTGTAATTTCATCAGGTTCAACAAGTCATTTGCAGAGCTAACACAGATGTGCAGACGCCAATCAGGAAGCAGGGCCCCGACGTAGCATGACACCGGCAACCCACGACCTGGACGAGACAAAGGTTGGACTCATTTTGGAGTCGCTCAAGTTTGACCAAATCGACGCGCGCTTATCGAACATCAAGAATGCTCATGCCGAAACGTGCAAATGGGTACTCGAGAAGCAAGAGTACAAGGACTGGCTCGACCCCTCGAGGCTTCCTGAGCACCATGGCCTTCTCTAGATGAAGGGCAAGCCTGGTACGGGCAAATCGACTATCATGAAATTCGTTCGGGGCGAGTTTTCACGAACTATGAAGGACTGGACAGTCATTTCATTCTTCTTTAACGCCCGCGGAGAGAAGATGGAGAAAACTGTCCAAGGCCTATACCAATCGCTGTTACTCCAGATCTTGACACAGTTCCCTCACATCCAATGCATATTACACTCTTCCCAGTCGGGGGGCGCCGGGTGGGCGATCGCTTCGTTACAGGATCTGTTGAGCGAAGCCTTGAGGAGCCTTGGCCAAGAACAACTTCTATGCATGATTGATGCACTCGACGAATGCCACTCTGACGAGGTACGCGACATGGTTCACTTTTTTGAGGACCAAGAATGCCTCGCTATACGCTACGGACACTGCTTCCGCGTCCTTTTCGCAAGCAGGCACTACCCGCACATTACGGTCCGGAAGGGTATTAAGCTGATCCTTGATGTTCAAGAGGGGCACGAAAGAGACATCGCCAACTACATTAGCGACAAGTTAAGCATCGGCAATAGCTGGAATGCCGAATTAATTACCGGAGAAGTCCAGCAAAAAGCTACTGGGATCTTCATGTGGGTCATCCTTGTCGTCAAGATGCTCAACGAGCAATACGACGAGGGCGCCAATACTACTACACTTCGTAAGGTGCTTCAACGAATCCCGCAGGGCTTACACGACCTTCTTTACGACATTATCCTACGTGACGAGAAGAACCGAGAGAATATGCTACTTTGTATTCAATGGCTGCTCTTTACGAAGCGCCCGCTCTCACCAGTGGAGCTATACTTCGCTATTCATAATAGTAAGAGCGACACCGATGGTATCCTACTCAAGCGGGATCCCGAGGAACATTTTATCGAGCAGATCAACAAGTTCATTCTCTCCGCATCCAAAGGGCTGGCCGAAATTATACAGCCGGATCGCCCGACCGTTCAACTTATTCATGAATCGGTCAACGACTTTCTCAGAGAAGACGGCATCCAGCAGATTTGGTCAGATGTTGGAGATAATTTCAAGGGCAAAAGTCACGAAAGGCTAAAGTCTTGTTGTCTCAACCACATATCATTCAGCAGAAGCTTGCTTATAAGATCATCATCACGAGCCGAAATTATGAATGAGAGTTTCGGCAAATTTTCCGAAGCGCTGAAATTTACGTACCCGCTCCTGAAATATGCCATCGCCAGCGTCCTTTTTCATGCCGATACGGCTTCGAGTCTGGGAATCAGCCAGAGCGACTTCACGTCGGATTTTGTCGGATTACGTGAGGATTGGGTCGAGCTTCGCAATATGCTCGAAAAGAACATAAAATGTCTTTACAGTCCCAACGTCAGCCTTCTCTACCTACTAGCAGAGGGGGATCTGAATCATCTCATGCGAGACAAGCCTGAACTGATGAGTCCTAAAGCCTGTTTGACAGCTGGCAGAGAGCGTCATGGCCCACCGCTTTTTGCTGCATTGGCGCGGCAGAATGATGCTTCTGTCACTACACTGATCGCTTCTCTACAAGGCCAAGACACGATGCGGTATAACCATACCAAGCAGGGCAGGCACCCCTGTGAGGAGAGCTCACTAATTCGCATACGTAGAACGCGATACGATGGTCGAATTGGTGTCTTAGCATACTTGGCAGACTACGGCAATGTCCACCTTCTCGACGCCGTATTCCCTCACGTGAAGCTACAACTTCATAACAAGAGCAATGTGAGAGGAGGAGCGCTCAGCTGGGCTTTAAACCGGGCTGTCGTCCAGTTCTTGCTGAGAAACGGAGCTTGTCTGGAGCATCATGACGAAGACGGTCGTACGCCACTAAGCTGGGCAGCACAATATGGTCGACAACAGACTGTGGAAACCCTGTTAGAGCATGGCGCCGCGTTTGATGCTGCTAGCAACGATGGCAGTACCCCACTACACTTCGCAGCCCAGACCGGCCACTTGGCAGTAGTAAGGACGCTCCTCAAATACGGCGCTGCAATCGACTTTCGTGATAGTCGCGGCGATACAGCGCTGCTACTAGCTGCGCGTGCTGGAAATGCCCCAATGGTACAGACACTACTTGACTTCGGAGCAGTGATAGACGCAGGGAATGAGTCCGGGGATACAGCACTCAACGCAGCAGCTCGCAAAGTAAAACACGATGTCGTGCTCATTCTACTTCGGTATGGAGCTGCAATCAACACTTCAAATCAAGACGGGAATACGCCGTTACACAATGCCTTCCTGTCGCGCCTGGTCCCCTCCACGACAAGGATCCCCGCGACAATGATACAAGCAATGATACAGGCAATGGTTGAGCACAGCGTCTCTATCGACGCAAAGAACAAGATGGGGCGGACAGCACTCAGCTTAGTAACTGAGCTTCTGCCCGTCGACGATGTGTCTATCTTGAACATCTTACTAGCAAGTGGCGCCTCGGTTCGCACACGTGACGAACGCGGACGGACACCACTTAGCTGGGCTACGACTCGCCGTTCTGAGGGATCCACAATGATAGTTGCGCTGCTTGTCGAACACCATGCCAAGGTGGACGAGCAGGATAATGCCGGCCGGACGCCACTCAGCTGGGCAGCACAAGATCGGGCCGGAAACGAGCCCGCACACGAGTTGCTACAAAACGGCGCCCAGATAGACTCGCAGGATCACAGTGGGCGGACACCGTTAAGTTATGCGGTAGAGGGGCAACGTGAAAGCACTGTGCGTCTTCTGCTTGACCGTGGAGCCGCAGTTCATCTGAAAGATCACGAGGGCAGGTCGGCCCTCGATTGGGCGAGATCAGGTGATAATCACGAGTTTGTACAAATTCTGGAATCCAGCAGTAGTGTATCTTCTTGATAAAATCAGATGCGCGCACGCTGAGCTTCGGCAAAAAGTTTGCGCTATCTCTTTCGTTATCAACGCTCCTGCTTTGCAATGCTACCCCTAGAACTAGTGCCGACGACTGTGTTAACTACATATAGCAAAATCGGATCAGGTACCACTGCGAGGGCTGGACAAGCAAGAATTTCGCCGGTGCGGGATGTCCTCTATCGAAACAAGAGCGACGGGTTGTAACAGCGTGATGCTTCGGAGTGATTGGTGCTTGCTTTGAAACGAGAGTCCAGCCAGCAATTTGAATCTGACTTATGTACTCATGAGCGTGTGTCATACAGTGTCCCTTATAAACAGGCGCTTGTACGCATTCTTCCACTTCAATTTTCCCAGGTGCAAAGTACCAATTACACCACACAGATCTCGTCCTTGTGAGAACATCGAGTTCGGACTGTTGTGTTACTGCAAAGCACATCGCAATGACATTGTCCGATAGATTCCTGCAATCGGGATATCCTTCTAAGTTCTCGCTAGCCATGCAGCTATCCCAAGATGGGGTCAAATGCCGCGTGCTTCGTTCTTTGCATGTGGGCCATTGCACATCTCTTTCCTACGGCAACTTGACCTGCGTCCGCTCTGGGCAAAGGATATGGTTTCCCATCAATCCCGATGGGAAACACTGCTTCTCGTGCCGAATCGGCCTGCCTCAACACGTGCTGACTAAGGCCAGGGCCACGTGGTGGGGCGGAGACAATTCCGCGCTTCGAGACGCAGGGTCGTTGCAACCTCGGCATGTAGCCACCCGGGCAAGGGGCCGCACAACTTTCCCACGGCACAACCCTCAACGCAGACATCTGCACAAGCGCGTTGCAGGAAAGCCGGTTTGCGTTTCTGCATCTTTGTTGTCACACTTATCGCTCGCGCTGACGTAGTCTCGCACCCGCCAAATCGTGCTCACATAGCCTCAAGAACACACGGCTTTTACAGCATCCCGTCCGAACCCGGCCGCGGGACCTCCCACTAGTAGGACCTCGGCTACCTGCCAGACTCCCGGCCCGTGCCAACGCCGAGTCTTCACAGCAACAAAATGTCAGCCAAGACAACGTCACCTGCCGGCGTCAGCAACAGTAGCGACAAGCCAGAACACACACACGCCGAGCAGAGCATGCGGCAACACCCGGACGTGGGCAAGCTCATGGCCCGCGACGCCGTATGCGCCGACTTCCTGGGCCGGCCGTCGATGCAGATCTGGGTCCCGCCCGCGAGGACAGTCGACAACAGCGGGCCTAAGGCGGAGCGCGTTGGCGCCGAGGACCTGTTCTCCCGGACACTCAACACGCCGGAGACGATCGATCGGTTCGTTTTCTGCTGGGATGAGTCCCAGCCGCAGCCGACCCCACAGAGCCGCGCCGCCGCGGTCGGGGAGGAAAACGAGAAGGACGAGAGCAACCAGAAACCTGACGCATTGGACGTGATGCACGCGTTTATAAGTGTTGGCAAGGGCGTCTCGGGCTGGCAGGGCGTCGTGCATGGCGGGATTGTGGCGACCATTTTCGACGAGGCGATGGGCTACGTGCCCACAATCAACCGGATGCGCGGGACGCCCATGTTTGGCAATGCGGGCTACATGACGGGCTATCTCAACACGCGGTACCACCGGCCGGTCGGCACGCCCGGGGTGCTGCTCGTTACATCGAGGGTTGTCAAGCTGGAGGGCCGGAAGTGCTGGATCAAAAGCGAGATGCGGAACACGGCTCACGGTGGTCTCGAGGGCCCCGTGCTGGCGAGCTGCGAGGCGCTTTTCATCGCGCTGACAACGCGCAAGCCGGTGCTGTAGATGGTTCGGAGAGATGGAGGCGGTGTGTGAAAGTTGATGGCACAATTAATTCATGGGGCTGCGTTTGATCTTGTCACGATAGACTGCCGCTTCTGTAGACGATTTGCAACGTTTTCTTAGTTTAGATGCGGGTAAATGATAGAGCTGATTTCTCTTACCGAGCTTCGCTCAAAGCTTGGTGTAAATCGCATTCCTATCGTGATTCTGAGCTGGCGTTTCAACGGCAGGATTGTCGCAGCACGATGTGTGTTTTTAAGGAGTCAGAAGCACTCTTTCATCGCAGGTCGAGCACGACCAAAAAAGTGATGCAGCTCACAGTGCGATGCAAAAGCCTTTTGCTGCATATATCCACGCGATGTAGTCCTGCACACTGTCTCCACCTCTAGGCACGAGCCACACCGCACTCCACCGCTACTTTAGCAAGAAATTAATGACGCATCCCTTCATCCATCACAACTTAGACGACATCATCCATCACACCACCACCTGCTCAGGACGCCCCCTCAAGCCGGGCTTCCAAGCTTCATACCATCGAAGATCAATCTCTCTCCAATTAGCAACCACTGCCATCATGCCGCCAGACCGTACCAGCGGCGTCGGCGTCGGCGCAGGCAAGAAGAAACCCCACCACAGCGCGCAGACAAAGGAGACGTTCCTCTACGCCCTGCGCCTCATCAAGGACCTGGATTTGCCCGTCTCGCAGCGCGCTCTCGCGCGCCACGCGGGCATCCCCGAGTCCACGGCGCGGCGCTTCATCTCCGAGTCGGAGCGCGCCGAGGAGGCCGCCGCCGCTGGCGAGCCGCACATGGGCCCGCCCGTGGAGAACCGAGGCCGCCGCGCCCTCCTGTCCCCGGACGAGGTCGAGCGCATCGAGAGGCTGCTGTACGAGGGCGGCCACGAGGTCCGCAAGCTGCCCTTTGACGAGCTGCCGCCCCTGGTCGGGATCGACTTCAAGGGCCACAAGCGCACCATGGCCAGGCTCGTCGGGCAAAAGGACTGGCGAAGGTGCATCGCGCCCGGGTGCGAGCGCGGCTGGACGCACAAGGACTACGCTGAGGCGCGGTACACCGCCTCCAAGGAGGCCCTGGCGGCGCGCTCGACGCCCGAGTCCTGGCGGGACGTCCGCTGGGCGGACGAGGCTCACTTTACGTTTGGCGGGGAGGGTGGCGACAAGATGACGCGCCGTGAAGGCGAACAGGAGTGCCCAGACTGCCTGGTCAAGCAGGCTGCCGCCACTGCGGCGGCCAGTGGCGACTCCGAAGGGGGCAGCAGTAATACACGCGGCAAGAAGCAGCCCGCCCGGCTGCACTGCTGGGCCGCGGTGGGTCATGACTTCAAGAGCGACCTGGTGTGGTACACGAGCGTGGGCAGCATCTCGCAGGCCATTACGCAGAACGCGTACATGGACGACGTGCTCACCAAGACGGTGAAGCGGTGGATTCGCAAGGGCGACAAGTTCGTGCTCGAGGAGGACATTGCGCGCAAGCACGTGCTCAACCAGTCGGTCGTCAAGCAGTGGGCAGAGGTGTACAAGCTGAAATGCCACGCCAGCAGCACGCGCAGCCCGGACCTGTCGCCGATTGAGGACGTGTGGCGCGCCGTGAGGGAGCATCTGAAGACGCACATTGTCTGGGACGAGGAGACGCTGCGGGAGGCGGCCAAGGAGGCGTGGGAGGCCGTCTCTCAGGAGAGGATCAACGAATGGGTGGCCTCGATGCCGCAGCGGCATCGCGATGTCATGAATGCTGGCGGGTATCTGAAATGCGACGATCCGAACCGCCCCCCGGTGCAGATTCCACCGATTCAGCCGAAGCGGGTGCGGAACCGGCACTCAGAGCCTCAGCGGACACAACCCGGGATGCCATCGTCGGCGGTGGGCAACGCGACGTCCGGGATGCCAGTGGTTGCGACGATGCCGGTGCCCAACAACATGCATCACCACCAGGCCTTGCCCATGCCTGGCGTCTATCACCAGCTCGACCACCAGCATCATCAGCACCCGCTCCATCAGCTGTACACGTCAACCCACTTCATGCAGTAGTACACAGGAAGCACCGGAAGCACAGAGGAGTGACGACTGTAGGCCGGGCAAAAGAGGATATGTACTCGGTTGCGGCAATTTATGGAGGGATGAGAATATTGGTCGGACGACACGGCAGGCGTGTGGACACTGGGCGGATGATTGTAGCAAGGACACCCCTCCATAGTACAAGTAATGCTACCAAACCCCCATCAAACTCGGGACTAGACCTTTGTTTACACTGCGTCCTGCTGCCAGGCGCAGAGTGGAGTGAGATAGCGCCGGGCATTGTTGCCGACTGCTTGCAAGGCTGCTGGCTGGTGCGGCATCGGAGCAGTTGACGGTGGGGACCTGGACGTGTGCAAGAGCGGTGCGGAGAAGCAGCAGCGCCGGGCAGGAACCGGGCAGTGCGGGGGAGCAGCTCCGCTCGGTGGCCGTGTCCGGGTTCTGCCGGCCTTGACTTTCAGCTAAACTACCTCCTTCTCGGTTCTGGATGTCATGCGTGCGACCCGTTCATCACCACATCTCCCTCATACATGCTACCTCTCGTCTAGGCCACGGCACACCCCCGTTGAACAAGTCACTCATCGTCTGCCAGAAGCTCATCAGCAAACGTTGCGGAAGCAAAGATGGGTGCTCCCGAGATTGTAAGGCCCTATTCCTACCCCGCCTCGCTCTATCATCTCGACAACGACCTAACCTCTCCCGTTCACATAGCTCAAGCTCAAGAACCCGGAGCTCTTCCGGAACCATGCCTACGTCAATGGCGAATGGATCGAGGCAAAGTCGGGCAAGAGGTTCGATGTCATTGGTAACGAATCCGCGTGTTCCGTTCAGCTCAAACTCTAGCCATACTGACTCTGTAATTCTCTTTTTACAGATCCCGGCAACAACAAGGCCTGGACTTCAGTCCCTGACATGGTACATTTTTCTGCGTCCCATTCACGTCGATTCATCTCTCGGCAAAGACCCCGACAAGAAGCAAAACCCCGCCACTGACCTCTTGTCCCCAACAGGCAAAGGAAGACGTCGACGGCGCCGTCTCGGCTGCCTCGGCGGCGTTCGAGTCCTTCCGTAAGACTACGCCGCGGGCCCGCGCGCAGCTGCTCTCGCGCTGGGACACGCTCATCAAGGAGAACCGCGACGACCTGGCCGCCATCCTGACGCACGAGACGGGTAAGCCGCTAGCCGAGTCCAAGGGCGAGATCGACTACGCGACGGGCTTCACGTGGTGGTTCGTCGGCGAGGCCGAGCGCGCGCACGGCTCCGTCTTCCAGGGCTCCGTGCCGGGCCGCCGCGTCTTTACCATTAAGCAGCCCCTCGGCGTCGTCGCCGCCCTCGTGCCCTGGAACTTCCCCGTCGCCATGATCCTAAGAAAGGCGGCCGCCGCGCTCGCGGCGGGGTGCACAATGGTCGCAAAGCCCAGCCCCGAGACGCCACTCACGGCGCTGTCGCTCGCGTACCTCGCCGAAAAGGCCGGGTATCCCAAGGGCGTGCTCAACGTGATGCCCACGACGCTCGACAACACCCCGTCCCTGTCCGAGGCGCTGTGCAGGCACCCGACGGTGAAAAAGGTCACCTTTACTGGTTCTGTATGTCTAGTCATCCCCTCCCCCTTCCCCCTTTATAATGACCAGGATCTGCCTTTTCTGTCCGCCAGGACAATGCGAAACCCGACCACGTAGAAGCGGCCACGGTGCTGACAATGGTACCTGATGCAAAAAAAGACCCGCGTCGGCAAGATTCTCGCCGCGCAGTGCGCCGACACACTCAAGAAGCTTACCCTCGAGCTCGGCGGTAACTGCCCGTTCATTATCTTCGACGACGCCAACATAGACCAGGCGATCGAAGGTGCGTGTGACCCTACTCTTTCCCTCCATCTCTCCCGCCAGCCAGCCCACACGGAAGGGGGCCTCGTTTGATATTTCATCCCAGACCTCGTACTAACACTTGTCACCATTCCCTTCCTTTTACACAGCCCTTATGGCCCTGAAATTCCGCCACGCCGGCCAGGCCTGCATAACCGCCAACAGAGTCTACGTGCAGCGCGGCGTGTACCAGCGCGTCGCCTCCCTCGTGACCACCAAGGCCGAAGGCCTCCGGCTCGGCCACGGCACCGACCCGGACACGACGATGGGCCCCGTCACGGTGCCCCAGAGCCTCGACAAGATCGCCGAGCAAGTCGCCGACGCCAAGGCCCGCGGCGGCGAGGTCCTCACGGGCGGCCGGCCCCGCGGGGACCTGGGGCCGGGCTACTTCTTCGAGCCCACCGTCATCGGCAACTGCTCGTCCGAGATGCGCGTCGCGCACGAGGAGACGTTTGCGCCGCTGCTCGCGCTGTTCCCGTTTGATGACGAGGACGAGGCGGTGCGGTGGGCGAATAACACGAGCGTGAGTTGTTGGTTTTTTTTTTCTTTTGCCGGTTTCTCTGGTCTATTGTTAAAACACTTTGGGATCTGTTCCGCGAGCTGAGCTGATTTACTGACACTTATTTTGACCTTGTGTGCAGATGGGCCTCGCGTCATACGCCTTTACTAAAGACATTGATCGCACGTGGCGTCTGTTTGAGAATCTGTACGTGATCCTTCAAGCCTGACTTCCCCCCTTTTCCGCTTCTTCACAACAAGTGTCTGTGTGCCGGGAGAAGGACGAGAGAAAAAGGCAACATCCGGCTAACACCCAGCCCCCTAAAATAGCGAAGCTGGCATGATTGGCCTGAACACGGGCAACTCGTCGGCGGCCGAGTCGCCATTTGGCGGCATCAAGGAGTCGGGCTTCGGCAAGGAGTCGGGCAAGGACGTGGCCATCAACGAGTACCTCATCACCAAGACGGGCACGCTGACTCTGGAGGGACACTTTTAAGCAAAGACAGAAAGCGCCATCTCGCCGGTACGATGGCGACCGGGCGACTAATAACAGGTAGAAGGCGGCATCATCGCATTTCATCCCAACCAGGACCCCGGCGAGTGTCGTCTCTTTAGCCTCCTGCACCACCACATGCTCAGAATTCCCCGCGACAAGGTTGACCGTCGAATGTAGTCGCTCTACTCCGAACAAGGCACTGCTCTAAGAACATGTGACAGCTGTATGTGCAGCCAGCCCACACACAAGGCAGGGATTCGATGTCAAGCATACCTACCTAAAATAGGCATCATCTCAGGGTGGGCCCAAAGACCTGTCCAGCCTCATCCGTCGGCTCGTTGGTGGGTATTCAAAGGTATCTCTCTTGTCAAGGTGGCACTGCTTGTCCCATGTGACAGTTGCGTTGTGAGTAGTGAGCGAGCGACCAGGTCTCCTGGTACATCCAGGCCGCTTTAACCTAATTTACAGTAATTAACAGGCAGGGATTCCCCACACATGGGGACAACCCCAGGACGGACATGTTTTCATGCCAGGGACGCGGCCGTGCTGCTGGCAGGGAGTGAATACTCCGTAGAGTTGCCAGTTGCCAGTTGCCAGTTGCCAGCAAGCCGCGATGCGAAGGGCAGGGACAGACAGGCTCGAGTCACTCGAGTCAGCCTAGGTCGAGTCAGCCCGGCCGGGCGAGTCGCAGTGAGAGGCCAGTCTCTGTCGCTGCTCTTTGACATGACTCAGCAACCAAGACACGCCCTCTGCTTAGCGTTGGGCATGCTGTGCCGACAGTGGCCAGAATGCTTCGTGTGCCATTGCCCTTTGGGGAAACCACCTCGTGGCGCACACTGCACCGCACCCTGTCCTTGCACTAAGGCACAGCATGCATCCCGAGCCTGCCGAAATTGCCTCGACCCCGGCCGCTGCTCCCCGGCGCTCCCCACACGGACCAGACAAACTCTCTGGGGTAGCTCTACTGTACGGGGTATTCTACGGAGTGCATCGGGCGATTCAAATATCTCGTCACCGCCCCCCGTCCGCCCGTTCGCCGTGTCCGCGCGCCGTCTCTGCTCCAGACTACAACACACAACACTCTCTCATTGCTAGGGCACTCGCAGCAACGTCGACTCCCTCAAGTTTCCGCCGCCCACACCAGCAACCATGGCGACGACCACGTACACTTCCACAAAACGGCCTGCCACCTGCTTGCCCTCGGAGCCTGCCGTAGAGCGGCCCTCCAAGAGAAGCAAGACAAGTCAGGACGACGACGCCTTCAGTGCCACACTGCGAGCCGCCTTCTCCGGCTGGGCCCCTGAAGATCCCACCCTCCTGCAAAGACTTGGCTTTGTCGGTCCGGACCGCCCGATTCGGCGACCCGTCGCTCCCCGATCACCACCACAGCCGTCACAGCCATCATCACAACCAGCGACCGTCGCGCCCGCCAGCCTGTTCAGAGTCCGCAACACGGAGCACAACATCCCCGAGATAATACACGGGCCCTATTCCGACTTCCTCGACCGCAATGGAGCCTGCTACGAATACTTCCCACACGCCATGATGCGCAGGCTCGAGGGCAGCCGCAAGACCCCGCCGCAACCCACGACGCCCGAGTCCCAGGCCTCCTCGGCCGTCTCGGCGCACGGCATGGACACCCAGCCCGCCTACGTCGTCGTGCACAGCCGTGAGCAGGGCTACGACCGCGTCAACATGGGCCACCGCCTGCACGGCGTCTTCACCTCGGTCGACGCCGCCAACGTCAGGGCCATGGAGCTCTTCCAGAAGCAGTACCGCGAGTTCATGATGGTCAACGCCGCGCAGAGGGGCACCGCCTCGAGGCTGCGCATTCCCTTTATCCACTCCCCCGACGGGCCGGGGCACGGCTGCGATTCCGATTGCCAGGCCTCGTGGTGGATCGAGCCGTCCTCCGGCTGCCTGTCCCTCCGCGCCTCCAACTGGGGCTCCGGCGAGGGCAGGGTCTATGTCATGAAGCAGGATCTGTATAGCTGAGCCTGGGCGACGTTGCGTGGTCGGGATGGATGTATTCACGAGAGCACGAACCTGGACGAACTAATGAGTGAGCGAGCGAGCTTTTTTTTTTTTTTATAACTGTGGCAGGGACTTGACAAGCGCTGGGACAAACGGGCATGGCATCAGGAGTTTTTTGCTTTGTTTGTGTTTGGGTGTGTTTCGATTTGCAAGAAAATCCCTTGCTCTCTGTAGGCTCTAAACCGAGGTCAGACATGTTCATAATACCAAGCACATACACACCTGGCCCCCTCCTCGCAGTTGTGTTTTCTTGGACGTGCAATAAGGGTTCCGGTGTGTCGTTCAGACCAAGGTAGTCTCATGCATACTACAGCAGAAGCCGTAGTTCGACATTGGACTACACACAGATCCCAGCGTCGCATGTGTCTCTGCGAGGCGAATCGTGACAAATCCTGACTCGCTCAATGCTTCGAGCCGGTGGATCATGGGCCTAGATCCAATGCGCACACCTTGACGACAAGCTCTTTTTTTCTTTTGCTTCTGTTCGTCTCTCTTTGCCCTTTGCTCCGTAACGGCGTCAGCCAGAGGGAAATTCTCCTGTACCTCCGAGCTTACAGGGGGTGCTTGCGAGAAGGGGGGAACGGGGGTGCCTTTCATCAGTCTGCAGGTGCGTGCGCACACCGAAACGTACGGTGTAGGCGTCATGTTTGCAGGGGGATAATCGGTCACTGTCGGTTGCCTTGGCTGCCGCCAAACCCTTCCCACACGAGTCAATCCAGTCCGCGTCGAATTCGACAGCCTCGACTCGCCGTCGGTCTTTTTTACGTGTTTTTCCCCTACAGTGTACCGTCCGATCTGTGCTTTTGCGTCCCTCGTGGCGTACCTGGGCACCTATCAGAGCGGGTCGGAGGTTTCAGGGGTTGCAAGGTTAGTGCTGGCTGGCTGGGTTGGTTCATAGAAAGGAACCTTGGAAAAAGCTGAGGATAATGACGAGCAACTACCGGTGCTGCTAAACGGGCCTTGGCCACTTTGAGTTAATGCTAGTCGCGTACTTAGCAGTGTCAGCACAGATCGTGTGGGGAAGCAGTCTAAGTTGCGGAACTGGTTCCCGCTGTGGGAAGAGATGTGATGGAGAGAGATTGATGCGTTAGCGCCATGCATGGCCACGTTGGCGCGATTCTCGGTAGTCCCACAGAGGCAATAAATCGTGCCTCGAAGAAACGTAATACGCACGTCAATTCCGGGAAACCGGTTGCACTTTTCTTTTACAAGGCCATGTTAAGCATAATCCGATAAGCACACGGGACACTGGTGGCCGCCCCCGTTCCACCTCGGGCCAGGGCAGCCGGATGCAACGCTCTGAATGCGGGGGAACAGGGGGGGGGGGTCGATAGTGTAGTGGGTGATGTGATGAGGTGTGGTGTGTGGTTGAAGGTAATGTCTAGGAACTTGGGACAGTTAGGTAGCAGGAGGTCACATGAGATTGGGCAAACGGCTTGTAGCGGTCGAAGATGTTGCTCAAACACTTACGAGTCTGGCCGCTGCCATTGTACTCATAATGGCAATAACCAATGTTTGTGTAACAGACCACCACGTTTTAGAAGTCCTCGGGTTTTCTTGGGTGCCATAAATCACAAACACAGTTCAAATCTTTTCTGTTCCGCCAGTTCAGCTTGAAAGTTCAAAATAACTCTATGCTGGAAATAGAGCCTTGTTGGATATATATCAGACGCTCCTCTTAGTCAACATTCTCAGAGCACAGTTTATGCTTTGCGTGACACCTATGATGATCGCCCGGTATGGCTAAATATGCCATCGTGCGTCCTCAACGTCTACAAGAAGCGGCCTTTTCTACGAAACTATGTACAGTCGATTAGCCATGTCACGCCTGTTTCCAAGTGGAACCGGAGGGCCTTGTAGTCATCGGTCAGGGTCTGAGCATATGCTTTGACTTAACTGTGAAAAACACCATGAAGATCTCAGTCCATTCTACTGTAATTTTCTCCGAGTTTGCTCATCTAATCAGTTCGATAATATTGTCCAATCATAATGTGCTTAATCACAAGCTCTTCCGAAACAACCCCCCGAACCAGCAAGTCACGCCAACCCACTTCCTGCTCCGCGGCCCGAGCCTCTCGACCATCGACTCATCGACCGCCGTCTCCTTAATCCCACCGCCGATACCACCGCCCCTCCCCGACGACGGCATGACGACCTCGAGCCCCCACCGGCTCGCCTCGGCGACAACGTCCCCGACCGCGTGCGCGTAGCTCGCCAGCGGCCGCACCTTCTCCCCCGTGGCTCCGTCCACGAACCCGGCCTGGCTCACCCCGCCCATGTGCGCGTGCATGTTGGTCAGGAGCAGCACCCCGCCGGGCGCCAGCAGGCGCGACGCGCACGAGAAGAATTCGGTGAGGGGCGTGTGCTCCATGACGAGCGTCGAGATTACGCCGTCTGCCGGTGCGGTCAGGTGCTCCCGCTTCTGCTGCTGCTGCTGCTGGAGCGCCGAAGAAGAAGAAGAAGAAGGGGAAGAGGAAAAGGCCGAGGACGCCTCGGCGATAATATCGTAGAGCGCAAAGGTCACCGTCTTGCCTCTGATCTGCACCATCGTCGGAGTCGCGGCTGCCTGGCTTCCGTCTGCTTCTCCTCCAGCGGTACTAGTATTGTCGTTGTCGTTTCCAGAGCTCTGCCGCTCTCCTTCTCCCTCTCCGTCGCGGGTGCTGTTGCTCCCGTCCCGCCGATCAAGAGCCAGCAGTCTCCCCTTTGCGACCTCCAGCATCCCCGGGCTCGCATCCAGCGCCACAATCTCCCCGATACCATTGCCGTCTTCAGCCCCGAGCAAGAGGGCGGTGTTCCTCCCCGTCCCGCAGCCGAGATCGACAATTCTCAGGCCCCGACTTCTTCCTGCGGCTCCGACTGCTCCCGCGGAGCTATCATTCCCTCCGCTGCCGCCGTCGCCGTTGTCCCGCGTGAGAGCGGCCAGGAACCGCGGGAACAGTTCCGCCATCTCCACGTCGTCGAGCGCCTGCAGGAAGTTGCCGTCCGTGTCGTACACGGCCGCCCAGCGATCGTACGCCTCGCTCGTGGGTAGGTACCGGACGCCGCCGCCGCCGCCGCCGCCGCCAGACGTCTCCGCTGACACATTCTTACCAGCGGTGTCCAAGGAAGGTGCCGCCATTATAAGAGTTTCTTAGAGCTCGGCTTGATGTATTCCGCGTTCTCTTCCACTTCCCCTTCTAGAATCGGGCTGAAAGACTCTCTCCACAGGATCTGTGAGGCAGGAGTGCTCACACTAGGAGGAAAAGTACAGGGCTTATGCGTCCCTTTTCGAGGTTCGGTTTCGGCTTCCGTAGCAAGTAGGTAGCGTAAGTCTTGTCTTTTATCTTTCGGTGCTAACTGTCGAATCGTTGTCCTAGACAGGAGATTTGGAAAATGTAATAAGGTTGAACTTGGGATAGGGTGTCGCGTCTCAATGAATCGGATGTGCTGGCCGGCAATGATCAGACGATGAGACACATGTGTTCCGTGTAGATAATCTAATGCAACGGCATGTCATATAATATGGTAGTCGATGTCTGCCGATGCTTCTCGTAGTGGACTTCACGGATGGTACCGGCGAGACCGTGAGTCACTTGCCGATGCACGCTGAGACCTGGTCACTCGTAGGGCGCTGTGGAGACAACTTGGTGCTAGAGAGTCGGAGGTTGCGCCCAACACACAACACGCTAATTTGGTGGTCGTTCAGGCCCCGCGCTCGGCGTGACGGATCTGCCAAATCAGCCCTCCGCCATGCTCTTATTGGTTGCTATTTACAAGGCTTGTCACAGCTGGATCCATCACCGCGGCACTATCAAACAACGTGGACAAGTTTTTTCATTAATGCTGGAAAGCTCGCTAACACTCTCGCTTGTTTTGGTACGTCTTGGCCCCTATACGCACTATCACAAACTCACAACTGTGCAAACAGCTTAAGTCTTGACATCAGGCTCGTCACGGCCGACATACTCCTTGAACTTGAGCAGGTCAACCGCAAACTTGATCTCCTCCTTGAGGAAGTCCTGCGCGTCCAGCGTAGTGTTGTCCTTGCTGTACTGCTCAATGTAGAGACGGATGGTCGCACCCGATGAACCAGTGCCTGACAGTCTGACCACGATACGGCTGCCGCTGTCAAACTTGGCGTAGAGACCCTGGCTCGACGAGACAGATCCGTCAAGGTCGGTGTAGGAGAAGTCGCCAGCGTCCGTTACGGTGCGGTTGCCAATCTTGCTGCCGACAAATTTGGGGTCGGCGACAAAATCCCTGAGAGTGCCCACAACCTTGTTGGCGCCGTCAGAGTCGACATTTTCGTAGTCGTAACGTGTGAAGTAAACCCGGCCGTACTCCTTCCAAAAGTCCTGCTGGATTTGCTTAATGCTGGGGGTGGTGCCCGGGTTGGCCTCGCCCAGGCCGGCGATGATGTTCAACCAGGCAACCACGGCCCAAAGGCCGTCCTTCTCACGAACATGGTTGCTGCCGGTTCCGAAGCTCTCCTCACCGCAGATGCTCAGCTTGTCAGCGTCGAACAGGGCGCAGAAGAATTTCCAGCCAGTAGGGACTTCGTAGCAGTTGAGGCCCTGCTTCTTAGCCACAAGGTCCACGGCACCGGATGTGGGCATGCTGCGGGCCAGCCCGTAGACACCCTGCTTCTTGAAGTAAGGGATGAGCTTGGCGTGGTGCGCGATGATGGCGAGACTGTCGCCAGGCGAGACGAAGGCACCGGCGCCATATATCATGTTGCGGTCACCATCACCGTCAGACGCGGCACCGAAAGGGATCGATTTCTTGTCTACGGCCTCGACCAGAGCGTGGGCATAGGTCAAGTTGGGGTCTGGGTGGCCGCCGTTGAAGTCAGGTGCGGGGATGCAGTTCTGGGTTGAGTCGGCCAAGCCAAGCTCCTGCTCGAAGATGGCCTTGCCGTATCCACCAGTGACACCGTGCATACCGTCAAAGAGGACCTTGAAGTCGGGGTGGCTCTTGAAGAACTTCTTCATCAGGTCAAAGTCAAAAATGTCCTTGAGCATCTCCAGGTAGTCGGCGACGCTGTCAATGATTTCGACCTCAAGGTTGCCGACCGTCTGGGTGCCGACAGTCGCAATGTCAACGTCGGGGATGTCGGCAATCTTGTAGGAGGTGAGGGTCTTGGAGGTTTCGTAGATTTTGTTGGTAACGCCCTCGGGCGCGGGGCCGCCATTGGCGAGGTTGTACTTGATACCGAAGTCCTCAGTGGGGCCTGGAGAGCAGAGGGTAGGTCGTCAGTTTGTTTCACGTCACGACTGATGTCCTTGGCGAATTTGATTTTCGTTCATTAGAGCGGTACTCACCACCAGGGTTGTGGCTAGCTGTCAGAAGAATGCCACCTGTAGCCTTGCGCTTTCGGATGATGTGGCTGGCGGCGGGCGTGGAGAGGATGCCGTCCTTGCCAATGAGGAGCTTCTTGACACCGTAGGCGGCACCGATCTTGGCAATGAGCTGGACGACCTCTGGGTTCCAGTATCGGCCATCGCCGCCGATGACGAGGAAGGAGTCCTTGACGCCCTCGGGAATGGAGAGGAAGATACTGGTGACAAAGGACTCGCTGTAGTGCGGCTGCTGGAAGACCTTGACCTTCTTGCGGAGGCCCGAGGTGCCTGGCTTCTGGTCCGTGAAGGACTTGAACTCGACAGTCTTGACACTCATGGTGGGCTTCTTGGTTGTCTCTGGTGGGAATACTGACGTGGGATAAAGAAGTCTAGATCACGACGAGGAGGGGCTTTGTAAAAGGCGGGAGGAGGCCCAAGTAAATATGGCCCGCATTGTCAAGTGAACCAGCAGGCATGCAAGCTCTGGTGGGGAACCCACGACGCCACTTCCCAACGACTTGCTCTGTGATCGTCCTACCCTGGCGTCTCTTGCAGCTTGCGACACCCGAACGTCCACCACGAGCAAGTTCAGCTCGTCCAATTGGGTCTTGAACACCGCACTTGTTGTCGCTGTTGTGCCTCTGACGTGGCATGCTCGCTTTTATGGCTTTGAGAGACTGGGCCGCTTTATCACCCCTGCTGGAAAGTGACCTCATCCCGAGTGGCGGGGGTGTGGTGGGCTGCTCCGCGCATGTCGTCGCCGCACATCTCCAATGCTCCCGGTCCTGGCCCGGCATAGCCCGGGATGGATTGCGTTCTTCCACCCCAACAGGGTCAACGTGTGGCGAGATTCGCCATGCCTACTTCATCTGCATTGGCAGTACTGGTTATCCAAACGAAAGTTCTTCAAGCGGTGCATTGAAGCTCAGACGTTGCCGCTGGCAATTGTTGCTGTTCTCCCCTCCATTCTCCCCACTCACGTCAGTGCGGGGTAGCTCCTGCTTGTGAAATGACAAGGTTTACACTTTGCGCTTGTCGGGGGAACTGGCAACATCTGAAAATACGTCGAGTCAGAATAGAGGATTATCATAAGGTGTCTTGTATCTAGAGTACTACCTTTTGCCGAGCCTCCCACGGTTGACAATGGATACTGTAGACTCTCGAGTCGATAATGGCGGCCATGCTATATCTTGCTAGATTCTTCGGAGCTTTGTTGACAAACAGCCTGGGCTACAAGGATGCATCTGTGTGCAAGTGTTGTCGTTTCGCATTCCGCCATTGGATGATCTTGTGATCTTGTGTCAATCAGCGTTTCACAAGTCAGTTCCAGTGGTCAATTCACTCTTGAAGTGTAACGTGTGGATTCCTGTCGTTCCCATGCAACAACGATGCTTGCTATTCTTCTCTCTTCGGGGCGCTAAAGATGTTGTCCATGTAGTACCGTGCCTCTTCAATACTCTCCAGGATATCCTCCTTTGCCTGGTGCAGCCCCTTCTTCATTGGCGCTTTATCGAGCACACCCGCCGGGCCCCACCGCCGTGCCGCCTCCTTGATGGCACTCACGTCGAGCAGCCGGTGGTGCAGGTGGTCGACGACCTTTCTGTACGGCTGCTTGCGCAAAAATGCGCGGTCTGCGTGGACGCTGTTGCCCGCGAGCAAGGCGCCTGGCCGTGGCACGTACTTTTTAATATACGCGAGAAGCTCGTCGGCTGCCTGCTCGGGCGTCACGCGCGATGCCACAACGGCGGCCGTGAGGCCGCTCTGGGCGTGAGTGCGGGTGCACCAGTCGTCCATCATGTCCATGCGCTCCTGCGTCTGGTGGACGACGGTGCCCCAGCCGTCCGGGTCGAGCACCTCGAGCTTGCCTGTCGTGATGATGCAGAAGATTTCTATGATTTCATCGTGGTCCGGGTCCAAGCCGGTCATCTGACAAGACGTGAAACAACAGAAAGTCAGTATCTCGCATCAAATTTTTGGGCCGAAACATGAATCGAACGAAATAAGGTATTCCTTACCTCGCAGTCGATCCAGATCAAGGGCCCGTTGCTGGCCATAGTGCTGATGGTGGAGAGTGAGCTTGGAACGAGTCGGTAGAGGAGACACAGTATTAAACGTAAATACAAAAGCCAACGTGAGGCGGATGGGGTGTCTCTGTTGCAACAAAATCCAAATGGTTCAATGTATTTGCATTTGCCAGAATAAAAGAGCCCGGGTATGATGAGGCGCCGACTCAGGGAAGGCACTCCCCTGGCGCTGGGCGAGCAAGACCCACCTTGTCTTGAACCTCTCGAGCTAAGGATCTCTTTAGTCAAACAAGCACAAGATTGGCAACTCTCTTCCCATGCCCTCCGATCATCTCGAGCTTCCATTCGGTCTAGTGCGATGGGCCACCTGCCATATCGTCGCGTCACGGATGAGTATCTCGGAGAAACATCCGCGAGTGTCGGCCTTGGCGCCTTAGGGCATTTTTAGTAGGTCTGGTTTCCTGCTGACAGCCGCCGCTTAACCTTCAACCCTTTGGTTTGAAACTGCGCCGATTGTGTTTCGCATGAGACATCGTGAGTGCAGGAACCTGTTTCCGGCATACTCTATCTCGTCACCAAGCGGTCGCTCGCAGCGCCTTCTTTAACGCTTCTCCAGCCACCTACCTCGACAGACTCAAGTAGGTATGGATTATCAGCCGCCAAAGCATTTTTATCACGCCCAACCAGCCCGAGGAGGACGACTGTATCAAGACACAAGCTCGTTGCAATGCAACCACCGCAAACGCCATGCTACACCACAACAGGAACGGTACGAGGACACTGCCTAATGAGATTCTGGTCAAGATATTCGACTTCTTCACGACGCACGTTGGGCTCGAGGAGAGGTTGCACCTAGACGCCGAGGCAGACTCGACTCCTGATTATCACACACTCAGTCGTATAACCAGCACGTCGAGGCATTTCAACCGTCTCGCGCTACCCGTGCTGTACCGCGTCGTTTTCTTGCACGAAAGGACATCATGCGCCTTGCTGTTCCGCACGCTGCTCGAGCGGCCTGGCGTTGGCCAGCTTGTGAAAAGCCTGTCCATACATGCGTATGATGACGAGTTCGACCCCGAGACAGACGAAATACTCCGGCAGCACCTGCAGATTCTACACGGCAAGGAAGCTGATAGCGGTGCCATGTACCCGCTGCCACGATCGGCAGATGCGCAGATCGCCGTATTCCTCGCATGCCTCCCACAGATAGAGGCCCTCGACGTCATGCTCGACGATAAACAGGGGCTGTCTTCCGACTTTGTGACTATTCTGCCTTACTGGAGAGGGATTTTGAGCAACTACCAAAACCCCAAGCAGCGCTCTTCAGCAGAAAAAAACGATAAGCTCATATCATCTACAAAGGTGATCCAAGATCACTTCTCTATGCTTCGTCAGGTACGGTTGCGACACTGGAGACTCCTCAACAAGATCCCGCGACTTCAATACGCCACAGAACTGCTGAGCCTGCCGACGCTCAAGTGGATACACTGCCACTGGACGAACCTGAGCCTCGCGCCGGAGCAAATCTCGCGTTCGAAGCTAGGACCCCCAATCGTTCTCGCCTTGAAGGACATATACCTCGAGAACTCGAGTATTGATGGTGAAAGCCTAGAGTGCATCCTTTCCAGCTGCACGGGCATTAGCTCCCTGGTCGTCTCGTGGAGTGAGGAACAGGCCTGCGACTTCAAACTCAACTACCGCGAGGTTGGCGCCATCCTCCGTGAACACTGTAGCGGCACGCTCGAGACCCTCGTGCTCAACCCAGTCAAGGCCAGACCCGTACATGAGACAGCGGCTGGCGACGAGGCCGGCAGTATCGGGCCGCTCGGCGGGCTGTCGGTGCTCAGGAGGCTCGCGATCGACAGTAACGCGCTCCTCGGCCACGGCCAGTACTTCGGAGTGGGGTCGAGAGACAGCAGCGACAAAGGGGGTTTGCTCCAGGACCTGCTGCCCGCCTCGCTCGAGGTGTTGCACCTGAGCTTCCCCATTGGCGCCGTCAAGACTGGCGAAAAAGCCCTGTACCAGCTCCTGGACAGCAGCAGCAGCAGCAGCAGCGGTGGCGCCGGCACGGTCACGGCCATGATGCCCCGACTCCTGCGCCAGGTGTCTGTCGACGACCGCAATGTGCGATTCAGGAAGGACTTTGAGGCGCTCGGGTGGACCCGGGTGGGCCTCCGGGAGGTCGGCGCCGAGATGCCGTACCACAGCGGCTGCTTTTACCCCATGCTCACAAGGAATGCTGATCTTGGGGCGGAACAGCCTGTTGACGCGAAAACGTAGGGGATTTCTTGTCTCGTTACTACCGGAGCTGGGCTCGGAAGCAGGATAAAGAGGATTTAAAAAGATGCTTGGACGGGAAAATGCACAGATATATATACATACGCAATGGAGCTGGAGTGCAATGCTAAGCAGGATATGTAATCAGGCATAAGCTTTGAGCATTTTGTGGTTCAAGGGACTTTGACTCCCCTGAACGGAGCCAGTGAGTATCTACTTTATATATACACAAGAAGCACAAACCTCGACACCAGTGCCAGGTCCGATCTGCAGCATTTCTGCCATTGTTGATGTGAATGACGTGCGCTCATCGCTCGATTCGTCGCAAGCTCCGACGATGCACCGTTACAGCTCCTCCCGCTTAGTCGTAGCACGTGAGAAAGTCGCCCAGCTTCTCGAGCACGGCGGCCTGCTTGTCGGAGGGCGCGGTGGTCTTGTCGGCGGCGTCGGCAACGCTAACCGAGACGTAGCAGCCCCGCGGGTTCAGGACGACCTCTGTCTCTGTGGGCAGCCGCGTGTCGCCGCCGCAGTGGGGCGCGTCCGGGCCGGTGAAGCCGCCCGGGTTGATGCGCGTGAGGACGAACTGGAAGTCGTCGACCTTGCTGCAGCGGGAGCTGACGCGGGGGAAGTTTGTGGCGAGGAAGACGCCGGCAGGCAGGTAGGGGGCGCCCGAGGCGACGACAGCGGTGGTGAGCTTGAGGGCGAGCTCGGCGTACAGGATAGCCTCGGGTGGGGCCGGGGCGGCGCTCCACGCGGCGTGGGTCGCGGTGAAGCCGGAGAAGGCGAGGGCGGGGACGCCGTGGTTCCGGACGGACTCTGCGGCGGCGCCGATGGTGCCGGAGAAGGGCACCTGGAGCCACAGGTTGGAGCCGATGTTGGGGCCGGTGACGACGAGGTCCGGGCCGGCGCCGGGGCCCCAGAGCTGGGGGCCAAAGGTGTGGAAGCCGTACTTGATGGAGGTGACGGGGAACGAGTTGACCCAGTTGAGGCGGGGGTCGGTGGCGTTGGACCCGACGGGCCCGCTGGCGGCGGGGCAGCTGTCGAACTGGCAGGCGGCGGCGCGGGGCTTGGGCTCGGCGTCGCGCGAGGCGGTGCCGGACTGGTTCTCGGCCGGGGCGGAGACGAGGGCGTCGTGGCCGGCGCGGAGCAGGGCCGAGTGCATCTCGCGCAGGTACGACTCGGCCCAGCCGTCGTCGTTGGACTGCAGGATCCGGATGCCCTGCGAGCTGCCGGCCGCGGCGAGGAGGGAGATCAAAGTCGAGGGCCGCATCTTGACAGCACTGCGGTGGCGGGTTGCAAAAAGGAGAGACGAGGATAGAATCAGAGACACGGCGAGGATGCACAGGACGGCGTAGCAAGAGCGAGAGCGAGTGCGAGAAAGCTGGAGGTCAGGAGCAAGAACAAAAGACGACCGCTGCTCCTTTGCAGGCCCAAGGCCGTTCTTTGTATACAGCTGCGAGGCAGCCATGGCGAGCTCAGTAGGCTCTAGAGCTTGGGAGGTGGCATGGCACGAGCGTGGCTGTTTTGGCCGTTGCATGAAGGCAGTGGATGTCGAGTGGATGGGCGACGATGTCTGGGCAGGGGCAGCATTGAAAAGGCCGGCGAGTCAGAGCCCGTGGTTGCACCCCCACGAGGCCTCTTTGGAGAAGCGCGGTGGCTATGGCGACAGGGCATGTGGCGGTTGCCAGCCACTCACAACCTCGACAGGGCTTTCACGCCGAATGCCCGCAGCCTGGAGTTATCTCACCCATGGTTATATCCTGCCTTAGGTACACTTAGCTCTAGGTATCTTCTTGGACACAATCAAAAACGCCGAGTCTGGGACAGAAACATGGCAGAAGCAAGACACACACTCTTTGGCCTCCATCCATGCAGCTGACTTCTGCAGACTTTCAGCTGAGCCACGGGGTTTCACATGGACACATGCGGACAACCTTGTAGCTATCTTGCTCACCAGGCGTGGCCGTAAGGTTTCCTGAGATGGCGACTCTTGACTTTATCCTCCAAGGCCAGAGTTTGTGCAAGTTAGACTCTACTATGTAGATTTGATGCTGTCATTCCGTGTGTGCTGTGGAGCCGTCGTGTTGATCTCATCGTCGGAACAATCGCTGCCGAGACTAGAGTGCGGTCCAGGTCTCCACCTCGCCCGCTCCTTCCCACTTGCAGACCTTGCTGCGTACAAACCGCATTCCAATTCCCATCACCAAGACACCAGACAATCGAGACTGGCTGTCTTGGGCAGACACACCAGGCCGCCGACGGCGACATTTCTGCATCGCCCAACCCACTGCCTGGCCAGCCTGCTCTAGGGAGTTCTGATGCATGCAATGCCTCCTACCACCACCATTAAGATTCGTCCGATCAACGCCACCAACGGCTTCGTCTGGTGGCAGCCTCGAAGGCGTCGTCGGCTCTCAGGATGATGATGTGTGTCGCCGGCAGGCTGGCTGTCTGTCTGTCCCACCCACCACGTGCATCTCTGGTCACACAGCCTGCCAACCTTTGGCTGACACACTGCATCTTGGCAGCGGCGAAGGCCCGTCGAGGGGCAATTGTCAGCTTGTCAGACTGTCAGACACCCAAGTGTCCTCGGTACACGGTCCTGTCTGCTGGCTGTGACTTGACCGCCGACTACGGAACACCTCGAACAAGTTTACGCAGGGGGCGCGCAAACCCAAAACAGTCGCGAAGACGACGTTGCTTTTGCACGAGACAATGAGCAACACCAAGACAAAGGAGTCCTGTCGGCCAAGCACCGATGCCTGCCAGGCCAAGCCCCGCTAGCTGGCCGGCATCGCGCAGGGCCGAAGCTGAGAGGCTGTGAGAGCTGCTCCTCGCTGCTTACAGCTCAGTTCGAGCAGGGCAAGACCGGGGTCCCGACCCTCGGGCACTCCTCCTGGCCAGCCTGAGGCTCCTCGGCGCCCCCTCGATCCTGGCCTGACAGGGCTCCTCCCCCTCCAAACCGAGTCCCCAGCAGCGTGGGATGCGCGATGCACGCCGCCGCCAAAGGTCTGCGAATGCATACTTAGCTCGCCTTGGTGCTGACGCCACATCTCTGCCACACACGGGCCATTCATTGTCGCTGCCCATCATACGCTTACCTTGCCCGACTATCAGCCTTGGTCAGATTCTTTCCTTTCCTCCTTACACATCATTTTACCCATTCACGCCAGCACGTTGCGATACCATCAACTACCAGCTCGAGATTGCGCTTCCGACGACGATCGCGCATCCGCTGCACTTACACTTTCGCGACCAAGCTTCCCCACGTTGCCCAACATGTTTATGCGCAAGAAGGAAGTCTATACTGTCATCACGCCAATCCCAGGCTTCATCCCGAGGCAGCTCGCTCTCGACATTCTCCACAGCCACAAGGAGGTCATCACCCTCAACCCGCTAGTCCTCGACGTCAAGCAGATTGAGGCGCCACGCAACGCCGAGCCCGACGAGTACTTTTCGACTTGGTACGAAATCACCGAGCGCATCCAGATTGTCCCAGGCATCGGCAAGCTTGGTGGCGGCAAGATCCAGTTCAATGGCTGCTTCCACGACATGCCCTGGGGCGTACAGAGCCACATCTATGCCCCCATGAGCATTGATATGCGCAACAAGTATCGGATCGGTGGCAACCAGCCGGGCATAGAGCCCCCCGAGCAGCAGGAGATGGGCCTCGGCGCGCCTAAGAGCGGTCTGTACCTTCGCGAAGACATCGAGTTCAAGTGCAACATCGCGCTCGTCAGCGTGGTCAAGGCGCAGATGAAGGCCGCCAGCAAAGACATGGTTGCCCGCATGATCAAGAAGGCCGAGCTGCTGGACGCGGGTGTCCTCAAGGCCATGATTGAGGATGGCAAGATCAAAACACTCAGCGCCTCCGAGGCGGCCAATGTCCAGGCTGCTCAGAGCAGGTTGTCGCATCAGCATACCGGGTCGGCGTCGCTTCACTCACATGCGCACTCGCCTCAACTATCTCCATCCAACCCCAACCATCCGCCCCTGTCGCCTGGCTTGCAGTACCAGGTTCCTCGTCCCTCGTCGACTATGCCACAGATGCAGAACGATGGAACGGGCCTGCCTGGTTATCCTGCCCACTGGCAGCAGCAGCAACAACAGCAGCAGCAACAACAACAACAACAACAACAATTTCATCAGCAGTATCAGCAGCAGCAACAGCCATACTACAACCAATATGGCCAGCCCACAGGTCCGCCCAAATCCAATCAATTCGTCTCGGAGCTGCCGGCACCAATGGCAGCTCCCAAGCCGCCACCCAAGAGCTTTGCCTTTGAGATGCCTGGCGACTACCAATACCAACAACCGCAGCAGTCGCCTGGGCTACCGCCCTCGCAACAGCCACCCCAATCGCCGTACACACAGTCGTCCCAAGGTCAGGCCAGTCCGTCCTTGAACAGCTCCCGGCCGACATCGTACTCTCAATCCGAAGGAGTCCACTCCCCAAAATCGGACGGAAAAGGGTTCTCTAATGAACTTCCGATGCACCGAGAGGGTCCTGACGATTACCGCCGGTCAGGCCAGCGGCAAGCTTATGACCCATCGAAATATGGCACTGTGGGCCAGTGAGGGGAGGCGTCGGACGATAGACGTGTCTTGGATCACGGGCACAAAGGGAGTTTCCTGGGGTTTGCACGGGCGTTGGGGCACTAAGCAACTGGTCATGGCCCAGTGGGGAAATCAGGATTGAGAAGGGACATAATCCCAGGGGCGTTCTATCATTTTCCGGGATACCACTTAATTGGGCTTTTTCTATAAACACAATGATAATTTATTCAGGCCGTGCTTGTTGTCGGACTTGACACGACTAGGTTGCCGCCCATGATTCATGTGTTGACCACGCCTGTTTATGCTTCCGCTAAGCCGGAAACGCAACCACGTCGAAAAAGGCTGTGACGGGATGGCACGGGCACCCCAAGTCGTGACGTCGCCACTTAGGATGGCTGCTCACGGGCCTTGTGAGGGCGGGCTGGCACCGGGCACGACATGAGGCTCTCCTCGGAATGGGGACTCGATACGGAGTGCCCAGCGAGCAGGTGGTTTCCCCAGGGGCCCGGAACGAACCCCTGGTCCAGGGGGTTTACTCCGTTCTGCGTAGAACAGGACAGGGCAGGCTCTGGCAATTCCGCCCAAGCGCCGCCCATCAGGAACTTTTCTTCTTCACAGGCTGCGCCGAGCCGCCCGCCGCCGTGGCAAGGCTTAGCGCTTCCAAAGGATGGAGCAAAAACCTAACCTTCTCTGTTTCATCCCATGTCTCGCACACACTCGACGATCCATCACCGCAGCTTCTCGACAAAAAGTCGTGGTTTGGCGGCAGAATCAAACCGCACCGCTCGACGTCGTGTGGAATTGAGCCGTTGGGCCCCCGGCTACTGACATCCTTTCGCCGACTATTCTACGAGAGGTGGGGACGATGCACTGCTAGACAACAGCGGCAGGCTTGCATCACTCTGGGGCCATAAGCAGAAAGCACCCTTTTTTTGAGTTACAAACGCCTAGGTGCGTTTTACCTCTGCGCCCACGGACGATGCAGTCGCCCGCCTCGTCGTCCTTGCCGATGCTGCTGCTGTACGGCTACCGCCCGAGCCTAGCTCTCAGCCTCTCCCTCGCCGCCCTGTACAGTGTGCTCTTTGCCGCCGCGTCGTCGTTCCTGGTCGCGGCCGTGGCCCGCCGCAGGCACCGCGGCCGCCGCCAGTCGTCGTCCCAGCAGCAGCAGCGCGCGAGAGCCCGGGCAGCGGCCGCGTGGGTGCCGTACACGGCGTGTCTGGCCGTGGCGTGCCTACTCGAGCTCGCAGGGTACATCTGCCGTGTCGACGGGTGGGAGCAGCGGAGGCGGCCCAGCGGCGGCGGCGACGGTGATGATGATGCAGGATGGAGCGACGCGTTCAAGGCGCAGCTGCTACTGCTGGTCATCGCGCCCGTGTTTGTTACTGCTGCGTAAGTCTTTTTTTTTTTTTTCCTTCCTTGGGTGCTGGCCCGAGATGATCTGCACAGCAGCATGCTGTTCTATTTTTGGCGGTGTGCCATGCTGACATCTCTCGTGTTCGGAACAAAACAGTCTAGCGCTCGGCCTCGAGCAGTTGACGGCTTCCCTCGCCGACGAGCAGCCCGCCACCACCGCGGCGGCAGCGGCAGGCAAGAAGGTGGATGGCAAAAAGCACTCGCGCATCTTGCTACCGCTGTGCGCCGTCACGCTGCTCCTCCAGGCCGTCGGCGCCGCCTTGTCTGGACAGGCACAGAGCGAAAACGCCCTCGCCATGATGATACTGCAGCAGCAACAGCAAATCGGCTCCTCTGACACTGGCGGCGGCGGCGGTGGCAGCATCTCGACGGGTGACATGGTCGTCATCACCGGCCTCGTGCTACAGCTCAACTGCCTGTGCGTACTCGGCTACCGGTTCCTCGCCGTGATCTGGCGGCAGGGCTCATCCCAGCCCGGCGGCGCCGGCATGCTGCGCAACATGGAGCTCGATAATGCCTCGTCGGGCTGGCGCAGGCGGCTCCTGCAGTCTCAGCGCGGCGGCCAGAGCCACAGGGACGACGAGCCGAGCATGCCAGAAGCACCGGCCCCCGCTGTCGCGAGCCAGCACACTCAGGTCCCGTACGCCATTGCCGAGGAGCACGATGCGCAGCACATCCCTGAGGGACTCTCGCGCCCACCGCCACGGCCGCCTGTTGTCCAACCGCGGCGCCGCCTCGGCCGCGGCTTCCTCTACGCTGCCCTGGTCGCTGCTACCATCCTCGTGATCGCCCGCACCGCCTTTCGCGTCGTCGAGTTCTCCCAGCCCTCCTGGCGCCGCAGCAATAATACCACCAACACTGCTACCACTACCACTACCACCACCGCCACCACCACCACCGCTACGGCAGAGACGGCAGCTACCTCGGAGCTCCTGTTCGCCCTGTTCGACACCACCCTTGTCGCCCTCGCCACCCTGCTGCTACTCGCCGCACACCCACTGCTGACGCTAGTCTCGGACCCATCACCGCCAGTCCCGGCGGCATCGTTGCAGAATTATGACGCCAACGGCGCCGGCGGGGCGGAGCGGTACCGGCGGATCCAGGACTGGGTCGAGACGCTGACTCTGAGCGGCGGCGGCGGCGGCGGCGGCGGCGGCAGCGGTGGGAACGACAGGAGCAGCACGCTCGGGAGGAGCATGTCACGGAGGTTCTCGTGGGTGGCGTCCTCGCGGCGGACAGGGCGGTCCGGGCAACTACAGCAGCAGCAGCGGGAGGAGGAAGCTAGTGTCGCGGCGCCGGAGAGGGCGGTAATTCCCATGTATAGATGACTTGTCAACCTCCCACCATTTTATATAACTACTAGCGGTAATGATTAGACTGGCGCGTACAAAGACAGCCACGCGGGATATCTTCCATGTGTCACGTGAAAAACCTCACACTAGGGTGCTGTTCTTTTTGTTCCATTTAATGCCCGCAAACTGCGGTGATAGTTACCTTTACTGGTCCCGCACGTGCGCATGGGCGACAAAAGCCCCCGCCCCCTCTTGCCTCTTGTCTTGTTCCTTCCTGTTGAGCAGGGGCGTTTTGCCCTCCGAGCACGCATCCACAACGTTTTCCAAAAAAAAAAAAATGGACAGAGAGGATCGATCTCTCAGGGCAATTCCACAAAAATGGGGGTTGCAAGAGTAGTACTTGCGTCCTCGCCCAGGGCCGCGCGTGTGGGGGACGCTGCACCATCAAAGCACGGCAAGATGTTCTACTCAGTTTACCGTATGGTTTGTTTTTTGGCATTGAATATTTATTTATTTATTTTGTGTCAGCCGACATGCTCAGGCCACAAGTTGTCTTTTACCTAAAAGTTACAATCGGGGCAGGTGTTCGTTGCACTGCAAATCTGTGGGCGTCGCGATGTAAAAGAGTGATAGTTTGTAGTTCATTTTTGGGGAGGTTTGTCTGTGCTGACTGCTACCTGGCAACGGCAGCAAGTAGAAGAAACATGGTAGAGAAAGATCTTGCTTTTTGTCCATTGCTTGCCTAATCATAACCACGTTGTAAAAGCTTTTTTTCTTTCCAAATAGCAATGGCGAAGAGTTACAAGGAGAGAGGTTGTTGTTGTTGTTGTTGTTGTTGTTGGATTAATGGACAAGTGTGGAGGAAAGGTCATGATAGCTAGCACAAGCTTAATATTTAAGAGGCGGTATTAACAATTTCTGAAAACAGTACAATGCAAAGACCGCAGCAAAATAAAATAGGGAGAGCTAGTGCGCTTTAGAAAAAAGACCTTGGATATCGTACGTGACAAGATGAAAAGGAAACATTGTAGAAAGTGTTTTTTTTGGAGAGCCAAGAGCAAGAGTAACGAAAGGAAAAAGGTCATAAAGGTCGTTATGTTGGTCATGATGGGTTCGTGGGTCGTGAATGATGTGTATGAAAAGCCTTTTTTTTGTCTGGTTCGTTGCAGGTCGTTTCAATCGTGATCATGTGTGTTTTTTGTTGTTTTGGATCATTGTTGTAATTGTAGATGTTTTTTTTTGGACGCCGACGTAATCATGTGCTGCGTGATATCTGAAAAATCGCCTGCCGAGGTAGTGGGGCGAACTTGAGTGAGATGAGAAGAGGGTGTTTTTGACTGGGCGAATGAGGATATGTCAAAGGCGCATGTCGGTGGCAGATACTGGCTTCGGGATGTGTTGAGAACGGATTTGAGAACGTGTGTGCGATATAACTGGCTTTTGATCCATCCCTTTTCCCGCTGTCCCCCCCCAAAAAGAAGAAGACAAAGAGTGTGCCAACGGCGGCACCAACCTCTTTTTTCCATGTCTGCGTTTTTCAAGTTTTGTGTCTTGCTGTGGGAGATAAACACGCCGCTTTTCACGTCCGCTGCGACCCGTCCTCGGACGACTCGGTAGCGCTGTGGTCCATGATGGCGGTGAACATGTCCTTGAACCGGAGCGCGGCCTCCTCGTGGACAAACTGGATCTCAAAGACGTCGCCGGCCGCCCCCGCGGGAGACAGCCGCTTGCTGCTGCCGCTTCCGCGGTGGAACGAGGAGGGCCTGGAGGAGCGCTCGTTGTACATGTCGCTGAAAACGTAGGGCTCAATGTTGCGGACGAGGATGCGCTTGCGGGACTTGCGGGTCACCCAGGTCGATGAGCTTGACGGGGAGACTGACAAGGCACGCAAAAGTATTCTGTTAGCAAGGCCGTTTTTTGTAGCAATCTTCTTATCTCTCTTTTTTGTGGTAGAAGTAATTGGCGGAGGACAAGGAAGTATATGATGACTATAAAGTTGTAGGGGGGGGATGGAGATGGAAAGAAAAAAAAGCAGCTATATGAAATGAGAAACTCACCGAATGCCGTCCAGACGGGCCACCCCGCGAACTCGCCGTCCCATATGGACACATGGAGGCGCAGGCCCTGCGTCTCGACGTCCTGGATGACGCTGAGGCAGTGGTGAAAGTTGCCCTCGAGGATGTGGCTGTTGTGTGAATATGAACCAGGTTAGTGTAAGAAACTCGAGGGGGCAAGGAAGCCCGGGAACCCTGAACAATAGAAAGTGAGGAAGTAAAGGCTGCGGCTTACGCTTGGAACAGCTTCCTCTCTCCCTTAAGGACGCCGCTCACGTCGGCGCCGACGGTCGTCGGGCTCTGCGCCTTGAGCACGACAAAAGTGCAGTAGAACAGAACCATCTCTGTGGAGATCCGTCAGCATATCAGACCTCTTACAACAAACCAATAGAAAAAGTTATGAAAGCCTCTGAACGATATATCAAAGAAGGGGAGGGGGAACAGGTCATTGTAACATTCACTGCAGAAACTTACCCTCCCATGTGATAAACGACAGGTCCGCCCACGCCTTGACCCTGCTGTTTGCGTGGTCCCACTTGGACAGGCACAGCATCGAGGGCCGGATGCGCTTGATGCAGAGCTCGTGCGCGCCGAGTATGTCGACCCACGAGAGGCCCCCGTCGAGCGTGCGCATAAAGAGCCAGGGGACGTTGTCGGTCGTGGTGAGGTAGAAGATGATGCAGATCTTGTCATTGTCGAAGGATCTGTTTCGGGACATGTAAGTTCACTTGCTCAGTTATCGTTATGGCTGAGGAGAGAGGGGGCGATGATGGTAGGTCTCTCTAGCCTGCTGTGGGGAGATGGCCGCCATGATAGATCGGGAAGGCAACGTTACCTTTTTGCAAGCACCTGGGCGTCGGAGGGGATCTCGAAATGTCCGAGCTGTTTGTTGTCTCCGTAGCCTCGTGACGAGGAGCTTTTTTTCAGACCAGGGGTGTCAGTGATTGTTATTGTCGTCAAAGAACAAAGTAGAAATTTACTCACTAGATCGACTTGTTGAACTCCCTCCGGGACGGCAGAGGTTGTGTGAAGATAGACTCGGCCCAGTGGCCGACCTAAGTCTTGTTGTCAGCGATCGCTTGCAAAGGAGTATAATCTGCATCAGGTCGACATACAACTGGCTCCTCCAGATAGGTCAAGGCGAGTTCTCTCCTCACGAGCTGCGTGCTCGGAGCTGGTGGTTCTGATAGCTGCACGTCAGCACGAGTGTCATGGAGGTTGAAATGGGGATATCCTTTTTTAAGTCTCTCGGCTTACCAATACTTCTCACCATTCTCAGCTCGAGGATGCGTCGGCGGAGCGTGTCGATGGCATTGAGGTCGAAGTTTTGCGATCTGTGCTTAGTGAATCAGTACAATTGCTTGCACAATCACACAATACAGCGTCGACGCTAACAAAAAGCACAAAACAAGAAAAGAGGATAGCACCGGCTTACCTCACGATAAGATCCCTCAGCAGCATCAAAAAGCTGGTGTAAAGCACAAACCGCGCAGGCAGCGTCAGCCCGGGCAACTCGTTGCTCAGGTCGTGGTACATCCTGCGGCACCGGACGTCCTTGGTGACGGTCGTGTCGTTGTAGTGGTCCGTCATGTCCCGCAGCGTCCGGGACAGGCAGGGGAGCAGGACGGTGAGGTACTCCATGACGACGCGGGCGCGCGAGATGTGGATCTGGCACTTGTCGGCGACGTCGCGCAGAAGGTTGCTGAGCGTGTAGATGCTCTCGACCACGCTGGTTAGGTACGAGCTCGCCGGCCCGGGGAGGCTGTTGCGGAGGCCGGTGAGCAGGCCTGCCACGATGGTGGCCCGCTCAGCCTCGTGGCAGCACCCGCTGAGGAGCTGGGTGGTCTGGTCCATGAAGGCGGGCATCTTGGTGGTTTTTCGTCTCGACACAATTCCTGGACCTGCCTTGGGAGTGGTGCTGATCCAGCTGAGCCCGGAATGGGGTACCGTAGAGTTGGTGGAGGCGGACAAGAATATAAAGATCGGGGTTCAGACTGAGAGGGACCTATCGGCCCGTCATGGGTGGTGAAGAAGAGTCTTGTTTGTGTGCCGGTGCCGTGAAGCCCGTCGTGGAGGTCTCGGTTGCAAAGCAAAGACTTGGATATATACTCCAGCAGGCAATGGCTCGAGCGTGTTAGCCGGGTCCGGAATAGGATCGTGGGGAAGGGGCAAGAGGAAAGGGCAGACGACAAGCCGGTCTAGCGGTTAAGTAGAATTGGGCAGCCGGGTTGGGCTGGGCGGCGGCAGTGCGGACAGGAACCCCCCCGTCTGATACAGACGCCGGGAGTGGTCCGTAGACGGCCGGCCAAGTGGCCTGGTGGAGAACTGATGCCCCCGGCGGCGAGCCCACCGCTGCAGACACTCCGGGTACACGATCCACCATCAACGGTCCACGATGCACGGTCCGAGACGTTGGTTGTCTCGTCTTTGGGGCAACGATGCAATCAATGGGCCTCAGGAAATGAATGCGAATTAAACAAGCAAGCAAACCTTGGCTCAATGACACAGGACGACCATCGCAAAAGCACCCAGCACGAGAAGGAGGGGTTTCTTTTCCATAGCGCTGGCTGCTGATTCCCCCATGTGGCGGGCTTCCAGCAACGCATGCATGCATGCACTAGAGAGGAAATCGAGCTGCTGGCGTGGGCATTGACAAGTTCGAGAAACACGAGGAGAGGCAGGAAAACCGTTGGTGGAGGTGGAGGTGTGGCGAGTGGGCAAAGCTTACGGTGCCGAGAGTCAACAACACACCTTGATCGTCCGCCGCCGCAGGACCACCACTCACTGCATGACAACATGCGTCGACGCCCTCTGTGACACGCATGCCGCACAAAGTTAAAAAAAAATAGGCGATTGGCAGACGACGAGATTTGCCATGGTTTATCCCGTGATGAGACACATTCGGCAGCAGCACGCAGCACGGGCAGGCCAAGCGGCGCACGGGGGAAAACCACCAACAGCGCACGGAATGATCAGACACGCACGCATCGACGAGATTGCGCAGATGCATGGCTTTCTTGCTCGCCAGCTTCCATCTCTTGAACGACGGTCGGCCAGGCCGCAGCGAGTTGCTTCTGCCAACGCATCCGGACAGGATAAGCCCAGCACAACGCCAACGGGACTGGCTTCTCTGCCACAGGCCGGATGTCATCTGGCGTTCGCTACTGCGCTCCTCGTTGGCTGACGTGGTAGTCTGCTGCAGCAGTGCGTGGAGTCGACATGCACATCCCGGCAGCCGCAGGCCCGCCAGCAACGCAGTGAGAGGGGCCGCCGTGGGGTAGGTGGTGCGAGGCAATCAGACCTGTGCCGCCTTTTGTGGCTGTGGCCGCGAGGGCCAGCTCGGAAGCTGCGGAGTCCAACGTCGCGCGGGTGCTAAGCACGGTCATTGAGTAACTTACCGAGTATGCATGGAGGCTCAGAGATTGTGGCACGTACCCTGCCTGCAACGTGCGGTGACGTGCGCAGGCTTCTCAGGCACGCGGCATTTGGCGGGCAATGGCAAGTCGCAGGGCCTGATCGGTTACCGGGTGGAAGGAAGCGAGGGAAGGTCAGGCAAAGGAGTCTAGGTGCGCACAGGAAAGGTCAATTAACGCAGGGACGCTGTCGAGCCCACAAAGCCCGTGCTTCTTCCAGTCGTGCAGCATGAATTGAGTCAATCGTTCAAAGATTGGCACTGATTGGCGTGGCCGTGCCCCGGACTGAAAGAGTCGGGCAGAACACCAACGGCAATAATGGTGATTGGGCGGCCGTTGTGGAGAGCGCATTCACTCTACTGACGCCGGGAACGGAGCTCAGCCGGGCCGCTCCACACTCCGGCGCTCCAGGCTGTCTCCTCCGCCCGTGGTGGATCTTGTTTATATTGTGGACGGCGCGGCGCCGGGCTCCTGGGTTGTCATGCCGGCACTCGACCAATCCTTGTGCGCCCGGCCCAGGAACGCCCGGCTTGTGTTGGCGGGGGCCTGAGTAGGAGTGGGAGTGGGTTGCAAGATCCTCTAGGACTCTGAGAGAAACACCCAGTGTTGGTCGGCAGGCTTACAAGTTGCTGCCTAAGGCACTACTTTCGGGTCCTTGCCAAGCGGTACCCATGACTTAGAGAGACACATGCACTATTGCATTCAAATCTAAGGGAGTCATGTTGTTCACATGTCACATAAGACATAAGGTCACGTACAAATATGTTTGTTCAAGGTAAGTTGTCTTTGCTAGTCTTAAATAGTGTTCCTCGTCGACACCTTTCAGACCAGATACTTTACAGTCGTAGAATCGTGGCTATCCGAGGCCATAGCCCAAACCCTTTGCAATGAAGGCATTTCAAAAAAAGCAAAACACATCCCTGTGCTTCAACACCGACCGATACCGTAATTACACGCGAGAAGAAAGAATCCCAACCGTCTGCCGTGGTGCGGCGCTTCCAGAGCAGATGACCACACACCGTCATCGCAACGTCAAGCGTTACAGCCTCGACTGTGGTCGACACGGCATGGTGTCAACATAGACATGGCGTCCGTCAAGTGGTAACAGACGCTTATTCAGAGTCGGCCTGGTAGACAGCCTTCTCCTGCTCGTAGCGCTTCTTGTCGACGGCAGCCTTGCCCTCGTAAGGGACACGCTGCTTGTCATTGAGGGCCTTCCACCGCTCGCCAAGGATCTTGCCGACCTGGCCGAACGAGATGCCGGGGTTCTCCTCACGGACGTTCTCACGCTGCTCGTTGGCGAAAAACATGTAGGCAGAGAGACCACGCTTGGGCGCGTTAGGGTCTGTGTGGTAACGTTAGTTGGGGCACTGCCAGTCATTGGTAGTTGGCATCGTAGACTTACCCTTCTTGGCACGCTTCTGCTTGACCTTCTCGCCGGCCTTACCGCGCTTGGTGACTTCCTTAGGCATGATGAAGAACTAGAGTTAGGACATGTTAGCGTCGAGTACCACAAAATATGGTTGTGTGATTGATCAATTGGGGACGAGGGTACGTTGCGGTTTTGAGCCTCGTGGCTGCGTTGGGTGATGTGGCTTGATTGAAGCTGTCGGACCGCGGCGCGTTGCGCGCGCAGCAACGACATTGGGTGAGGGGCAAGTGGGCTGGTGGTGATTGAGGGCGCATGCGATGCTGGGCGCATGCAAGATTGCGGGCGCCAACGAGTCGATTGCGCGACTTGGAGCTCGGGGGAAGCTGAAAGGCACGATGATGCATACCTGAGGGGATTTCTGACGAAATCGGAATTATGGTGGGTGTAATTGAAGCTGTAATGCAGGATGCGCGCGTCAGTGGGCTGCGCGATGAGGCGGATGATAGTGGCTCAGTATGAGCGAGGTGGTGATGGATGAAGGCTGCTGCTGACCACTCTTGCGAGAGACAGAAGTGTCTGTGAAGGATTGAAATCGACGGGAAACCAAGACGACGAGCTGCAAACAAGCCGAAATGGCGAGATTGACTCGATGCGCAGGTGGTGGCGGATGGTCGTGATTGTGACTTGTGGATGGGGGGAGTGGGCAGGCACGGGCGAGGTACTCACAGTTGTGCAGCGTAGTGCTGGCAGTGAGGATGTGTGTTGTGTGTGAGGCGGGATTTGGGTGGGAGGAATTGTATGGGAGAGAAGAGAGGGAAACTTGTATGGGGGGAGAGTAGGCCGCCCGCCTTTTGACTGTGGGTGGGTGATTGTGTGGTGCACGCGCAGGCGGGCTGGCTGTGCCTGCCTGCTCTGCTTGACTGGGCTGCTTGGGGGTGCGGCCGTGGGAGGGAGCGTTGGGGTGGGAGTGAGCGCAAGGCAAGGTGCGTGCGAAGTGCCCATGTGTGCTTGCTCTGCCACTTGCATTACGGAGTGCGCCTGGCTCCCGGCTCCTGGCTCCTGGCTCCTTGCTGGCCTGGGCCAGGCCGGGCGCGCCTTCCCTCCCTTCTGGCTGCGTCTGGTGCGCACCTTGCCGGGCTTGCTTGCTGGTGCGGCATCGCTTCTCCGTGCACTGCGCTGACCGTGCGGCTGCTGCTAAACTGACTGTGTCCACAAATTCTGGCCAATCGTGTCTGCTTCCACCGCTCGTTATGCGTAGAATCTTCCATCGTCTCTTGACATAGAAGCCCTCTTGATCTTGGGCCCTCCAGATACTCCTACGTCTGGATCTCTCGACCTCTTGACCTCCGAAGACTGTTTGCCGAGGTACTTGTGAGTTTCTACACATAGAACAGGCATTACCTGTGATCGTGTGTGGCGACGGGAGCGAAAGCCTCTCACTTGAGTTTGCACAACACTGTACATTTAGCAGACAATGTACAGCCATCTTAGCAGCCCGCGCCGGTTGTGGTGTGAGCAGCAGCGACGACTTGCCCCCTGGGCGGGGAAGGAGGCAGTCTGGTGCGCGTCGAGTGGCCAACCTGCTCCCGGGCGCAGATTGGAGTGGCATGGGCGTGAGTGATTTTGCTCGGCTACTGCTGTCCCCTGTTGCGGCAACCGCCCGTAACCAAGGGCGGCCACCGCGCGACGACACTGTGAGCAGCAAGTACTGCGGCAGCGCGCCAGGCGTACTCGAGACCACGACTCACGCTAGACTCGCGCCGGCCACACGTACCGCCTAATTCCATGCCAGCCGCGTAGAGACACAGACACCCGCCACCATGCGCGTTCGAGCCCGCCTGCTTTACGCCAGCAGCTGCCTGCCGGCTGCCCACCCACACGCTCCTAGCTATCCGCCTCAACAGGGACAAACCGCAGTCCTCTAGCACGAGTTCCTGACTGGGAAGAGTACCGTCTGCCTTCGGCCCTGTACCATTCCTCCCCATCAACCGCGAGACCTCAGCATGTATGCGCACCGTGTCAGTGTCAGCTCGGTGCTGCACAGCTCACAAGCCCCTCGTCCGTTCAAGGTTGCGCGTACAGAGTACCACTCCACCTGCTCGACCCAGCTCGGATAAGGATCACCATGGAGTGTTGGACGAAGGACGCTTCTCGAGTGCCGGCACGTTTTGCGAACCTGGAAGCCATAGTCATCACTCCCTCCCGGCGTCTTACCTCACTTGCCATAGCAATAAGCGTGCCTTGTGCGGTCTCGAGCGGCCTGCTTACAGCTAGGTCGTTCCACTCGAGGCACCAATAACGCGAACGAGTGCCTATCACGAAAGGAAGCCCCTCTTGCAAAAACCACTTGCGCTTCCAAAGTACCTGGATGGTCGTGCGTGTCGTGTCTCCATGGTGGTGTCGCACCCAAATTTGAGGTGTATCACTTGCAGCCACATGGGCGTGCCGCTTGCAAGCCGGTGCTCACCCATGCTCGCAAGCCTAGCGTGCGCATGTGTCGCAGTGGCTTGAACCGGCTTGGTCGCAGTGTTTCTGCTTTTAATGTGGGTGCACTCAGCCAGAGCCTTGCACGACGCAGGTGATTTCCCGCCCACCCAGTTTTGCTGGTAGTTTGGCCCTCCCCTCTCACACACTCTGCGCAGATTTCCACCACCTCCCACTCTACTTGGAGGGGGCCTTCGCGCTGGGCACGGCATCGCCCGCCTCGTCAGCTCTTGTCCGACAACTGCAAACAGCACCCATGCTCGAGACAGCTGTGCAGTGTCGGTCTTCCTGGTGGACTCTGCGTGCCCTCGCCAACGCGCTGCTACCATGCTGCAAACAAAAACGTTTTACTGTGGTCTCGACTGGCTTTTGGAGTCAGCTCCCCAGCCTTTCGACTTTCAAGATATCGATGCAGCGAGGCCCAACAGTCTGACAGGCTATTCATGCCATGCTTAGAATGCATGACCTACCATGCTCAAGCATAATTACGACTGGGTTTCTTTGGACATGGTGAATCAGAAAGATGGCAGTCCAACCAGGCTTTCGGGGTGGCCAGACATGTCGTCTCCATGCTTGGGTAGTTTTTTGAACAGAAAGGTCTGACGATGCGTGCCAACAGAGATCTCCTAGGGTCGCACATTACGCAGTGTGCTTGACGAAGATCCAAGCTGTTGAAGAAGGGCCGGCATGTTTAGTGAGCTGATCCGTCCTGACACGAATGCCCTCTTGACCTTGCCATTTGTCGCGACAAGCTCGGCAACACGTTTGTATGACGAAACATCGAGACTTCGGCGTAGAGCGCGGGTGGAGACCATCGAGGAGAGGCAACGCGGTGGGCACAATAAACAGGACAGTTCCAGGTAAGGAATGCTGGTGAAGTGCCCAGTTTATTTTGCCCGCCGCTTTGGCAGGATGCGTGATGCGATCATGCAAGACCCTGATTGTTCTGATCAAGCAGAATTGAATCAGCTGGGGCCAGGCTGCCCAGCTCACCAGCCTCCGATATTGACAGAATTTCAGCCGAAGTAGGCCTAGTGCTATTTCCATCCCCTCATGTCAGGTTTGATTCAACTGATTGGATCTAAATCACGAAGAGAATTCTAACGCTGGCCTGATCTTGCCTAGCTGCTAATTGCGCAAGATCACAACCCCAGACGCATCGTCCAACTCTATCGTCCAGATTAGGGCACGGATCTTTGCGTTCCTTGGGATGCCCGTGCGGTGAGAGTGTCAACCAGAGGCATGCCCCTCGTATTGCTGCCTTCTACAAGGCGTAGATGCTGTCCGGCTGGACGATTGCCTTGGCCCAGGCTAACGCCCTGCGCTGCTACGCAGCATCGTGACTGCGGCTCATGCCTGGCTGTCTCCACGCGGCCATCGTGCAGGCCGCGCTAAGCCTTGTGAGAAACACGTCTGATGCAGGTACGAAATCCCAGGGTCGTGTTCTTGGGGGTTCAGGGATGTGTCTCCGAAGCGTCTCGTCTCTAGCATAACATCATTATCTGCTCGACAGTGGCCGAGTGTCAGACGGAATGCGTTAGAGTCGGCCTTCTTGTGGTCAACATCGTAACAGCAAAGGACGAGTGAGACTGCGCCTACTTGTGCACCATACCCAACATTTTCATTGCATGTAGCATTGAGACAAGCGAAGTTCCGGATGGACGAGAGCGGAGGCCATCTCAGGCCGATTCTATATTCGTTGATCACGCGTGTCCTCCCTTGTCCATCTCTCTCAGTCATCCTCTGCGTCTAGCACGATCCCCCTCAGCTCGGCGTCTCTCGCCCAGTCGACGCCGCTGCCCGCGACGATGGCGCTCGCCGTACCCTTTGCGACGCGGAACCGCTGCCGGCTGGCCTTGACCCGGCCCTCGAGCTCCGCAATCTCGGCGGCCTGGGCCCGGTCGGCCACGGGCTGGGTCTTGTTGTGGTCGGCCTCGGCCGCGAGCTCGAGGAGCTGTGCCGCCAGCGCCACGTTGTCCCGCGACACGGTGCGCGACTGGACCTCGACGGCCGCGAGCGACTCCAGAATCGCGCCGAGGCTGCTGGACTGCTGTGCGAAAGCCGTGGATGCGGCGTCGCGGCTTGCGACGAGGGGCTCTAGGTCTCTGTTGTTGTCGTCGTCGTCGACGTTTCGCGTGTTTTAGTCTTTATGTCATTCGTCCCCCTGGCCCGTCAATGGTGTTTGACCTCCCGCCGCTGCTGTGTGGGGAAAAGGTGGGATGAACAAAGTAAAGCACGCAGGCGGCCCCAAGCACGACACGAATACAATCATACGGACGACAGACAGACACACACACACACACACATACACAAAAGACGACACAAAACTGGACAAACGAACCTTTCTATCGGAGAGGCGTGGACGCCATGGTGCACGGCCTGCAGGATCGGGTTGGCCGACATGACGCTGTCGGCGACCTGGTTGCGTAGGACATGACGGGCGCGCGAGTCGGCGAGGCCCGCCTGCGCGGCCTCGACTTCTTGCTGTGTTGGGTCTTGGCGTGCTGTAGGAGTCGAGTGGTTGGACATGGAAGAAAACGATTAGGACGTGCGAAAAAGTAAGAAAGAGAGAGAGAGAGAGACCCTGGACCCTTCCAAGGCAGAATGTGGTGGTGGTGGTGGTGGTGGTGGTGGTGGTGATGGTGGGATATTTTCCGACTTACACGACGACGCTGAGTGTGGCTCGTAGTCATGCAGAGCCTGTGTGAGAGCGAGCTCCTGCTCGAGACTGCGCAGGCGAGCGTGCAGCTCGAGGACGCGCTGCTCGTCGTCGGATAGCGGCAGTGCGGCGCGGCTGCTGTTGTTGTTCCTCATGCTGCCCGTGCTCGTGATGTTGTCCATGGCGAATGAATCTGATTGAGTTATTGGACGGAATGTTAGACTTGGCTAGAGCTCGAATGCCGCGGTGGGGGCCACTCACAGCATTCGCGCCAGGCGCGTTTTAGAGATGTGCGGAGTTAGAGATGATGGCCAGGTGGGAGGGACCCTCAAAGGATGACAAAGCAGGTAGATGCAGGACCGGACATCAAAGCTGTCGAGGATGTTGCGCTCCAAGCTATCCGAGCCTTCCAAGGACCTATGCACTTCCCGAAAAGAGACCTATTCTACTCCGTATCTAGGTGCTTGACGGGGGTATCATGTGGCACAGTCACATTCCCGTTTTGCAGCTGGCAGTGATCAGGGGACACCGCTAATCATCGGCGACGCGGGGCGGGGCATTCCTCGCAGCAGGGCCCTGCACCGCCGTGATGATTGGGCGGTGGTGAGCTTGTCTTGTGACGCATGCTCTGTCGCTGATCGCTGACCTAACCATGCGGCGGCGGCATCATCGGCCTCCGCTAGCGCTGCACAGCGCTGTGCTCGCTATCAACCCGCGTTTGAGCCTCGTCGTGGCCTTGCGAGCTTGCACTTGCACAGAGACGCACGCTTGTGCGCGCTCGTGTATATCCAACCCTGGCATCCACAGCTGACTCGTCGCCGGCCTCCCATTCCGACTTTCTTCCTCCCGGCTTCATCATCTCGCACCATCTAAAACATCAACAACATCAACACCGGCACACATCACCTCGCGTCTCCAGCCTCGTCCCACTGCGACGCCAACGACTTGCCATCGCGCAATATCCGACCCGGCTTGTGATGGGCATGGACTGCCGCCGGTACCATGGCTACGCAGACGCAGGTGTTGGTTGCCCCGACGGGCCAGCGCCTGCAAACAGACCTCTCCCAGGTCGCCTCGTGCGTCAACTCCCAGTCCTTCTTCCTACCTTTTTTGTTTGTCCAACTAACCAGCCGAGGGACCTTCTACAGGCTCGATGAGTTCAAAGCATGGGTTTCAACCCAGAGCGGCATACCCGCACATAACATCGTCGCGCTCAGCTCGCAGGGCAAGACGGTCAAGCTCCAGACCATCCAGTCAGACAAGGAGATCTTCATCTACGATATTCGCATCACCCAAGTCACGTCCCCGGGCGCCTCAACAGCCATCACCTCCGAATTCCCTTTGCCGAAGCGTTATACCCCAGCCGCGCCTCCCAACGCCATCACCGACACACACTCCCTGCCGCCATGGCAGGCGCTCTTCAAGTCGCGCCGCGACTGGGCCCTTATGGTCGTCGAAGACTGCGCTGCTATGGTCGGTGTGATTGACGACCGTCATGGCGAAATGGACGTCATGCTCAAATGTCTCGACGTCGCTGTGGCCAACCTCGATGCAGCCCTAAAGCCCATCGAACCCAAGTTCATCGAGCTCAAGAAGTGGGCGGCCCCGACCCAGGAGGATTACGAAACGCTCGCCAACAACTGGGAGTCGTACCTTGAGCTCGCTCGTAGCATCGATATCTCCCCAGCCATGGTACAGTACATGACTGGCCGCGATCTACGCAAGGCGCGGCAAGCCACGCTAGAGGACCTCGTGGACGCAGAAACGTCGCGGAAGGCTGGCAAGCTCGCCGCCACATCACTGCGCAAGTTCAACGGCAAGATCATGGACCTTGAGAAGAACGCCGACAAAATGTTCAGAAGCTGTGACGAACTCTTCCAGAACTTTGACAAGCTCCTCGCGCGATCTGCATTACAGCAGGCCAACAGCTCAAAGGAGCTGCTGAGCGATATCGAGGCCGTTGCAAAAAAGATCGACACCGACTACCAGACGACGCTCCAATACGGCAATCAGACGCGCGATGTAGCACAGGCCTCGAAGACGGCACAGAACCACACACGCCTACTGTTGCCTAGCCTGCAGAAGCGAGCGACCGAGATGGATGACCTGCTGCAGTATGCCACAGAGTCTCGCAACAGCGTGGCTACCGAGTCCCTGGCCTTCATGCGCAACATTGCCGAGATCACAAGCCTGCACTCGACGGTCAAGAACCAGATGAACGTCTTGAATCAGGGAGAGGAGGAAATGACCACCTTCGACTACCTGCGCCTCATCCAACAGCTACCATTCATGTACGCATCGTTTGTTGCAGAGGCGGTGCGCCGCCGTGAGTGGAGCGACAAGGTCAAGTCCGACTCGTCGACGCTCGTTAACGAGATGGCATTGTTCCAGGACGAGGAGCTGAAACGGCGACGCAAATGGCAGAAGATGGTTGGCAGCACATACGGTCCTGACAAGACAGAGAACACCGTGCTGGGCCTTGAGGTCAACCTGCTGGGCGAAGAGGACAGCTGGCCAAGCATGACCCGCCAGGACCTCGAGGAGTTTAGCGCCATCATCCAGCGCCACAAAGCGGATGAATCGGTGACCGACGACGTGACGAAACTAATCGAAGAGCTTCGAGCGCCTACGAAGCAGCAATCAAAGCGGCTGAAAGCATTCAAGAATGGCAGCGTCCACGAAGCGGCGCTAGGCAGGAGTGGACTCATGATCCGTGGCGACGACGAGGTGCTCCGCAGCCTGCAGGATGACAAGTCCAAGCTGGAGGGCAAATTGAAGACGGCCGAGAGCCGTGTCCGCCGGCTGGAAGATCTTCTGCACAGACAAAGCCAAGCGTCTCGGCCGTCGATTGGAAACCTGTTCCAGTCCCAAGACAGAGATTCTTCAAGCTCCATCAAGTCACCTAGGGTAATTGACGACAGGCGACGATCATCTATAGACGGAGCGGAAGTGCTTTTCCAGCGGGTCGCCAAGCTTGAGGGAGAGCTTAATGCCGAGAAAGAGAGATCGGCCACGCTGGAGAAAGAAGCCAACACGCAGACCGCCGACATGCAAGCGCAAATGGATGAGGCGAATTCTACGAAAAAAGATCTCCTCGGCAATATGGAGGCTCTCAAGAGAGAGTTCGTGGAAGAGCGCCGCTCCTTGGAAGAAGAGATCAAGCACCTCAAAGCTCGGATTGAAGAGACCGAAGACGAGATAGAGAACTACGGCGAGTCGCGAGAGAATGAGAAGCTCACCTTCAACGAACGCTTCCAGGCCTTGACCGTCGACGTGGAGCGACTGAACCGGGAGAAGAAGGATGAGGCGCTTAAGACCCAAGGGCAGGTCGACTTCCTCCGGAATGAAGCGCGTGTGGAACGGGAACGAAACGTCTCATTAGAGCGACAACTACAGGAGGCACGAGACGCCATGAGAACATTGACCAAGCGCTGTCAGACTTCGGAGGAGGGCATCGAAGCCCATGCTCAGTCGCTCAAGGACCTCCACTCCCAGCTTGCTCCGAGCACGCCCGCCCCTGCAGATCTCGCCGACCTTGTCGAATCCGTCGTGGGCAGATCGAACGAGGTGCTGGCGAAGGTGCAGACCTTGGAGCAAGACCTCTCACTCATGAAGGCCGATCTTGACATAGCTCAAGGGCAGGTCAAGGACACGAAGACCGAGCTGTTGACAACATGCGAGAAGCTGGCAAAGACCGAGCTGGACTGCGTACATTATCGGGAGAACTTGCACGAGGAAAAGTCACGCTGCGTCACGATGGAGGCCGAGGTCAAAGATACCCGGGACCAGCTGAACAGCTACAGAATGAGAATGACAGAGGGCGTGACTGGATCGGAGTCCTTGCGAAAGCAACTCAGCGACGAAGAGCAAAAGATTGCCGATCTTAATGAGCAGCTCGCCTCGCGACAGTCCCAGGTTGGAAGTCTTGACGAGGAAGTGCGCATGTATCAAGAGAAACTAAAGACGTCCGAAGCTCGACTATTGTCGATGAGGAGCCGTCACGATGAGCGTAATATCCGCAGCAAGGAGCTGACACAACGCCTATATACACAAAACGAGCGCCTGGTCCGGCTACTGGAACGACTCAGCTTTTCGGTGTCCCGTCAAGACGGCACGATGACGATCCAGAAGATCCCAAGAGCGGAGAGGACATCGCTGAACCCTGGCGACTCCTCAGACCCCAGCAGCTCATCATTACGCCGGTCGGTCCCCATGGCCAGTAACCCGCTCGCCGACAGTACAGATCTGAAGCTACTGTACTGGATGAACGCAGAGGACGCCAAGGCAGAGCGTAGCCAGTATCAGGCTTATATGAGTGGGCCAGGCAATTTCGATGTTGATGCCTTTTCGGACGCCGTCTATCGCCGGATCAAAGAGGTCGAGCACACCGCCCGGAAGATGACGCGTGAAGCGCGTGCTTACCGAGAACGCGCTCACAATCTGGCCAAGGACGCCCATGACAAGATCGCCTTTCGCCACTTCAAGGAAGGCGACCTTGCGCTCTTTCTGCCGACGAGGAACCAGACTACCGGTGCCTGGGCAGCGTTCAACGTCGGCTGTCCCCACTTCTTCCTACGCGAGCAAGAGCACCACCGCCTGCGTAGTCGTGAGTGGCTCGTGGCCCGAATCACCCGTGTGCAGGAGCGTGTTGTGGACCTGTCCAAGAGCCTGCAATCCACTGGAGCTAATGCGTCCGAGGCCGAGACGGACTCACTCAACACGACGGACGACTTCGATAATCCGTTTGACCTGTCAGATGGTCTCCGATGGTGGTTGATCGACGCCCAAGAGGACAAGCCGGGGGCGCCGTCCACACCAGGCCTTGCCAAGTCGACCGTGGCTGCCAATACCGTGGCAGCAGTTGCGGACATGCAGGGTGCTCGGGGCAGCAAGAGCAAGTCCAAACTCGGCCGGCCCTCTGGCATTGAAGACCTTAGCAAGACTCTAAGCAAGAGCCTCGACAGCCGACGCAGCAGCACGAGCTCTAAGAAGGCGATACCCTTTGCGGTCGGTGCGGGCGTCGCTGCTGCAGCAAAGGGCAGCGCGCTAGCGAGCGAAACGAACAGCTTGCGTGCGGTGCCCGCCAGCTCGCCGGGCCTAGGCACAAGCCCCAGAACTACATCGGGACATCGCGAGGAGGTGGCAGAATTGGCGGCAATTGACACAACGGCGGGTGGCGAGGCGTCCACGGCTGCAGAGGGCAGCCAGAGCCGTGGGGAGGTGGCGACAGCCTCAGCTGCAGGCTCGAATGCGGCTGGGAGTAAGGGACAAGAAGACAAAGAGGTGCGACCACGTCACGAGGAGCTTGACACCCTCCTCGGCCCATAGTCCCCTACTTAGTCATGACTTCATATTACGATACGGCAAGGGTCCTCGACTGATTGTATTTCTGGTCTACTAGGTGATACAGCCAGTGGCTCGATCAGCGAGTCCAGCAAAAGCACAAGCAGGACCGCCGTCGCCGTCCAAGCAGGGGGATCGGCCGCAGCGACTTCTGGAGCGGGACCTGAGCACTGTGAGCGAAATGTCTGTCGAGAGCCCGAGCAAGAAGAGCATAGTGTGGGACTCGCTATGGAATCTGGATCTCAGCTATCCTGCAAAGTAATGGCATCTCGGCGTCAGGGAGTACATCTGGTGCTGGAGGAGCTCGAGTTGGAGGGTAGGCTAGGTGGTGGTGTGAGTATCGCGCATGTCAGCACAGCAGCGGCGTATTAGGCGTTAATCTCGTGCTATAGATACAGTCTTAGCACCCATGAGTTTCAAAATAGATAATAAGCAGCGTCTGAGCTATGATTTGCACACAAGTAGAGGTCGGATAATAAATCTGTATTGAGGCTAGTTGGGATCGAAGTTGGAGGGTAAAGTGATTGGCTAATGAGTGTGGGGCACCACCACGGACGAAAGCACCCCTGCATCTTGGACGTCTTTCAAAAAATGAAGGCGACAACTGCAAGCTTTCAACCCACTTTCCGCTGAAAGCGACGACGACAACAAGACCACCTCCGCGGCCACGACCCTCTCGGCACGACCACGCCCACACACGGGCCGGCACCAACTCCCGACAGGGCCTCCTTTCACAGACACGCATACGTACGGAAATATGGCAACGCCGCGGACCATGGCGCGGACCGCTGCCGCCGCCGCACCGGCCTGCCTGAGCTGCCTGCGCAGAGTCACACTGCAGTCCCCAGCGACGACGATGGGCGTGGTGATGGGTGCGGCGATGCAGGCCCGCGGAAAGGCGACAAAGGCCGAGCTGGAGGACCTGCAGGGCATTCCCGTGCGCCTGCTCGAGGACATTGTCGGGTTCGGGCGCAAAGGTGAGTTTGTGTCTCCCACTCTGTCGTCACCACACCAAGTGCTGACTATCTGGGGATCTATCAGACACAATTATGCGCGTCAAGCCCGGGCGTATGCGCAACTACTGGTTCCCCCGCGGCCGCGCCGAGTACATGACCAAGCAGCGCTTCCGGGACATGGGCCTGACCGATGCGGCGATCGGCGTGCGCGACCGCTCGTTCGGTGCGTCCCGCAGCGTGCTCGAGGCCATGGAGATGCGCGACGCCGAGGCCGCGTTCACTGGGGACGAGGCTGCCGCCGCCGCCCGGAAGCGCAGCAGGGAGGCGCTGACTCTGCCGGTAGGTTGCTTTATTCTCTCCCTGGGACGTTGCCTGTAGAGTCCGTCGAGGCTTTTCGATTGGGCCAGTTTTGCTAACGTGGTTGATCTTCTGCGTTTGTCTGTCTAGCCCGAGCAGGTCCATGATCTCCTTACCACCCTCCTACCTCCGGTTCTCACCTTTGAGCGCAAGCCCATCGCCGTGCCGACACCCACAACCACAGAGACGGCCGCCCCCGCCGACGAGGTCATGCGGCGCTCGCCCCTCATCGCCTCCAACGCCGTCGTTTCGGGGGAGGAGGACGACGCCGTCTCCTCCGCTGCCCCCGCGGTCACGGTGCCCCGGCCGCCCGCGGGTCCCATCGCCATCTTCGGCTCCGTCTCGACGATCGATATCCTGGGCCGCATCGCCGAGATCCTGGCGGCAAACGACGATGCCGGCCGCGCGCCGGCCGCACTCGCCCAAGACGCCGTCACGATCCGCGGGCTCGAGGCGGGCGAGGACCGGATCAAGAGGATCGGCGTGTTCGAGGTTGAGATTGTGGCCGGTAAGGGGCTCGAGCCCATTCTCAGGCGCGTCGACGTAGTTCCCGAGGCGCTGCCCGAGATCTGAGAACTGCCCTAAATTCGAAACGGCGTTCGTGATCAAGTAGACAGATCCCGGGGAAACACACAGCGTTCCATCTTGTGATGAGTTCTATGAATCGTCTTTGTCCGCACGCTCGCATTGAGCCAGCTGTGTGCTCCAAGGTTCAAGGCCTCGCCTCGGGGCCTGTTCGCGCTAAGGAGGGTTATCCTAGGGTCCAGGCTCATGCTCCGTTCGTCATCGATCCATGTCTCCAAGTAATGTCCAGATCACTTATTTGCAGTGGGTACAGAGAGTGTAACAACAACGTCAAAAGGAAAACCCGAGGTGAACTAAAAATGGAGAATTAGGAAAGACAAGGGATGATGAGACAAAAGACATGTACGAAACAAATAGGGCTTCTGCACCGAATGAGTTCGGTACGCACTTGTAGAAATAGACAATTGTACAACCAAACTCCACGCCGAGGGTATTGTGTCTATGATACTGGAGCACTCAGGCTCGGACAGATATATTTAGATGGGTTGGGCAAGAGAAGAGAATGATTGTGTGTGTTAGTTGAGCACTCTCTGCACACGCAGGACTTGTGAATATTATTTCTTTTGTCCTTTTGACCCAGCAAAGATGTTCTCGATGTGTACACTCTAACAAGGGATTATCGAAGCCTCGGATAAGGTTCTTGAGGCCGCTTCCAGAAGTCGCCACGATGATCCAAAGGTTGATACTGGATCTACATCGTGTTGTCAAAATGGACTCGTGTAATCAGAGAGCCTAGCGAGCAACATCAGAGTGCAAAGTTCTGTTCTCTTTTCCAACAAGTAGGTATACACATACGGCAGGAGGTAGATTAACAAGGGGCACATATTTATTTCATAGACCTTTCAACGATCCCCATGGGTTGAACTTCCTACTTTACCGTGAAGCACCGCACGCCCTGCCTCTGTGTCATCATGACTGGATCTCACTGAGTGCAGAAAGGAAAAGGAATAAAGAGGGGGGCGGGGGTATCATATTCGAGTACACTGATCTGCGAGACTTGGGCATTGTAATTATCTAGGTTCGGGGTCCGCGATCCCTCATCCGTCTTTATGTAGTTTGATTTGACTAATCTTCAATTACGCAAGTAGAGGAGTAAACAGCAGCAACATAATAACGAATGCTTGAATTGTGCATAGGCTGCGCTTTGCGACAAGATAACTTGAACTAAGCGAGGTAACACTAAGTTGATATAATGATGGTGGGTGCGGCTGCGCGCTGCAATATGGAGAGAAGTGATCACGACACGGAAGTTTCACTCTTTTCCTTCTCGAATTGGCCTTGACCTTGGCCGCCGCAATGCCGGGACAGAAAGAGTGTTTTTGATAAAGAAGGAAAATGACGGAAAGAAAGAAAAAGAAAAAAGACAAAGAACAAATCAGAAAATGAGAGTGTGAATGAGTCAATCATGGGGCCGTCTCCGTTCGAACAACGGGACTTTACTTGACGGCGTTGATGTTTGGGGCATCAGAGTTGTACTTGACGTAGTGGTCCCCGTTGATGATGGTCGAAACGGTGTACACGTCGTTGGAGTCGTCCTTGAAATCAAAACTCCACCCTTTCGTGTTGGTGAAATAGAGGGTGTACGAGTACGCGTTGGGGTGCCCGTTGAAATATAGCCTGTACCGCGATATCCCAATGTCCCGTACGGCCTGGGAGACCTGCTTCCACGAGTCGTCCCCGACGGGCCAGTAGACTCCGACCCAGTCAGCCTCGGGCTCGACCTCGGCCTCAGTCTCGAGCCCGTTGCTAATGCCTTCTGCGCCCGCGTTGGCTTGCTGCTGCTGGAGCTGGGGCTGGGGCTGCTTCTTGCGCTTCTTCAAGGCCTCGACGGCTGCGACGATATCGGAGAGCTTGTTGCCGACCTCAAAGTCCTTGCCCCTGCTGGTCTTGGCCTTGCGCCAGACGACGCCGTTCTGGTCAACAGGGCCGAAGTCTTCGAGGATGCCCATGATGACGGAAGGTGGGAGTGTTCGGGAGGCTCTGGTGAATGTCAGAAAAATGGCAGAGATATGATTGGAAAAATGTGTAGGTATTGTTGATGGCCTGGATGCTTTTTGCTCTTTCTGTTACAGGAGGAGATAATTATGCGACGGCTCATGGCCTTATATAGGCCCCTAAGGACCACGACGAAGCGGCAGTGTCTGGTCTTGGAAATTCTGTTTCCGAGTCATCATTCAGAGCAGTGACTTGGGCAGATGGCTTGTTTCTTTCTCAAATTGTGCCAGTTTGGCCAGCTTCCCAATTTCCTCGCACTTGTCGTCTTCACATCAAGATGCTTGCTGCGGTGACTATTCTTACTACATACCCGGGTAAGGAGTTTCAGCAAGCCACACAAACACCTGAGCAGTCAGCTGGGCAATGGCCGAGTCACAGCTAGCCAATAAAGTTCTTGTGAATGAAGAAGTCGTTGCGCTCGTGGAAATAACTCAGCCAGCCACCAAGCTGACAGTGCGCACCTAAAGAAGATGCTACCCCAATCTCACCAACACCCTCTCCGCCATGTATGGCGTCGGAGAACGAGGGACTCCACGGAAGCCAAGTCCTTATCGTCCTCTTCTCCCTTGATCAACTGATGTGGCCGTGGGTCATAAGCCATCGTGCCATCACACTTGCGGGTCTTGTCCTTATGATCCGAGGATGGGTGCAATCGTGAATAGGTGTCAGCTAGAGGAGGGTCTGAGATGTTTAGTCCGCCGGGGGAAAATCGCTAGCGATGTTTTGATTCGTGAGAATCCGGGAGGACCTTGAATGGATATGAGATGGCTGAGGTCCTGACATGATTAGAAAGCTCCTGTAGGACTATACGCTCTCCACAAAGCTGATGCATGGACAGAGACTGCAAACCGTGTTAAAATGTGGAGTTGGCGATACTCTGTCTTCAGGGGACCGATTAAAAGGGAACCCCTAAGCTTGTGGCACTTTTCTGGTTCGCCTGGGCTCAGCTTCGAGATCCGTTGTATAGTTTCAAGGGCCAATTAGCTACACACTATGCCGAGACGGGTCACATGATCTCGCTGGAAAACCAGCCCTTTCCGAGTGAAAAGAGACGGCGATGGTAGACACCTTTTTCCAGCATAAAAGGACGCCGTATATTATTCTAGTTGCTGTTATCATCATAGATGTCATGCAATCGTCTAGGTGACTGTTCGAGTATAGTTGGCATATGCACGGGTACGAACATGTCGCTGACCCAGGCCAGGTAGGAATAATAATGATGTGGCACGCTGTCCTATCCAGCCAGCCACATAATTTTCGTCAGCAGATAACCGCGCCCAATATAGCCACACTTAATAATAGAGATTATGTCTTTGCCGAAGTGGCTGGCGATGATGATAGCAAGCAAGGCGGCTTTCGAATCCGACCCGGCAACCCTCCCAGTACTTTGAATAGCCTAACTACCTACACGTGATCCACAGACCCTAACATGGAGACCTGGCGAAAGCATGGAGTATGAGTTGGGCCGCCGTTATGGCTGGCAATATCTACACCACCATGCTCTTGTCAAACTTGGTATCGCTCGGGTGATATTTGCAGCAAGGGAAAGGGACATAACTCTCCTGCTACCCAACGTCCAGCCAAGCCACTTAGAAATGAGAAATTGAAGGCACTTGAGATGTCCCCCGATGGTGCTAGACAGAAGTCTTGCCCCAACCCTTTTGATAGGGGGGAAATAAAATCCTTGCTGGAGAAAACCACAGTAATAGACCACGAAGCAGAGGAATCTCTGGTGCGAGACGCGTGACAGATAACCCACAAGTCACGTCGGTTGTAATATACCTGCGCAATATCTGCTGCTCATCCCTTCCCGGCCTTTTTACTATTGCAGTAAATATATTTTTCCAACCTTCCAATCTTGCTTTTATGGTGCCTAATGCTTTGATTGTTGCGTTTCGATGTCATCACTAGATAATCCGGATATTCACACTAGACAAGCCTCATAGAATACAGCCGTTACGAATCAATGTCGAGTAGGTTTTACTCCATGCTCATGCTCCGGAAACTTATCGCCCACGTATAGGCAATCTTTGCACGCCGGTAGCACACCTGCACAGGGAACAAAATCATGCTCGAGAAACTGATAGTGACATTTCCTCGCTGGGCCGCTAATCCCATTAAAACCACATCCTCTTCCCTTCCAAGCTTTGTAGAGGGCACCTTTCTGAAAAAAAAAAACCCAAAAGTGTATATCAGAAAGCTTGAGTGATAGTCCAGCCCCATTGACAACCGCCACATCTCGAGAGTTAGCCGCGCTGCACAGCCCACCTGGCACAACGTAACAAGATCCAAACTCGCTTCATTTCGGGGACCAGCCAATGTCCAAACGCTTTTCAAATCCCTCCTCATTCGGCCCAGGACACCCTCTCGATTCTTGCCAGCTAGCCCAACACAACACAATCCCCTCCTGCCCACCCTGCCCGATGTTCCTGGTGCTGCCAGGGGTGCACATTCAGCTCTGGACCAGGGTATATACTGTACACACCCATTGCCGGGTGGTCTCTAAGCGCTCGCTCGACGCAATCAACGGCGGCAGTCTTGCTCAAAGTCTTGGCTCGGGGGGTTTGGACAGGGCCAGACATGCACAGCCGTTCAGCTCATATGCAGGCATGCAGATCGATTATTACTCGCGCGCGACCCGAGCCAGCAAATGCCATACATGAACTGGCTTGGCTCGAAGTAAATTGCGTGAACACGGGCACTCTCTCCCTTCTATTCCATTGAGAGAAGTGAGAAGTCATACGCGGAGGTAATCTCCCACGGCCTTGCGTTCCTCGAAGAGCCGACATCCTCGTTTCGACTCGCGCATATAGAACTCGGCCAGTCTGGAACGACCACACAACTTCCACGAAGCAGGTACATCAACATCCTGGATGAAGTCTACACCTCCTGGCAAAGCAAGCAGCAACCATGAACGCCACGCGCGCGCGCTTTCCCATCTCCGTCGACGGCGGCGACGGACTGTCGGGCTACTCGTTATACTCGCCGCGCGTACCGCGGGCCTTTGAGGGAGCGCACGGTCTCGACGGCCGCAATGCGCTGCCTTCCGGTGCCGGCGGCGAGGGCGGGACGCTCACGGTCATGGTGTCGCCGTCGGCCTTGGCCCGCGGCGGGATTCATGTACGTGGTGTCGGCAGCTGGGAGGGCGATTCGTGGGAGTGCCCGCCGGAGCACGACCTGTTCCTGAGCGCGTGCGGCGGGCACGGCGGGCACGGCGGCAACGGCGAGGACGGTCAGGACGGCGGCCCGGGATATCCTGGCAGGGATGCAACGCCTGGGCGCAGCGCCACGGTGAGTCTCTCTGTTTTTCCTTTACGAGAGAATTCACCGTCTCTCCGGCGGTCTCACGGCTCGGCGCGCTGATACTTTTACAGAACGGCCACAACGGGAAAAATGGCGGGCGGTAGGTTCTGCTCCTTTCGAGACTACTTTCCGACTTGTGACTTTGGCGACTGTCTCGCTGACACCGTCGGAGCCAGGGGCGGCCACGGCACGAACGGCGCCGATGGCGGCAACGGAGGGACCATCGAAGTCTCTGTCCGCGAGGAACACATGCATATTCTCGCTGCTCTGGCCTGGGCCGTGGATGGGGGCGACGGCGGCGCCGCTGGTCGTCACGGTCGCGGTGGTGCCGGAGGTCCCGGTGGCGATGGAGGTAAAGGATGCACTTGGTGAGTTGCTTGCAGCAGTGAAGCTTTGAGCCCGTATGCCTGGATTGCTAATAATCGAGGAGGACGTGACGCACAGGAGCACACAAGAGGTCAGGACAAGGACGTCCTACGACAGCCAGGGCAACCACGTGGAAGAGAGATATTACGAAACAGTGTGGCACTCGAGACCACCCGGGCACCCAGGGAACCCTGGAATGTGCGGATGGCAGCCTTCCACGAGACTTACCGACGGGTCGGGCGGCCAGGGAGGCACATTCTGTTTCTTCGTACTCCGCCGAGACGGGACCCGAGAGCTGTATCCTGGCTGTTTTGACCTGCAAGTCTCTGCGTACGATGTGGTCGACGAAAACGGCGATGACATCTTTGAGCCTGGCGAGCATGCCATTGTGCGAGGCATATTCGTGCACAATGTCGGTAAGTCTTCCGCATGCTGGTGTATTCCCCGGGAATGGTTGCGTGGCAGATTTGTTGATCATCGCGCAGGTCCTATGCCGTCTCCGTCACTTACGGATATCCCCGTCCGCGCGATCTCGTCTGGCTGGCTGGATGCTAGCATACCGCAGCATGGCATCATGATCCCTCGGAACATCCCACCCGATGGAATCTGTGAGGTACGAGGGGTGGTGAGAGAATTCATCAAGCAGGAACCAGCACCCCGGCAGAACCCTGAGCACCCACTCGTAGCTCAAGATAACATCAGCATTGTTGCAGTTGTGCCCGACATCAACCGAGCACTAGACAACTTCGAAATTCTCCACCCTATTGTGGTTCAATATCCTCTTCAGCTTCTGCAGCCGGTTTATCTCCGGACGGTTTCAATTGGTGACGAGTTCACAGTCTCGTGGACAGTAAGTACAAACCAGAGTTCCCCACATCGAATGGATTTCTCTAACGGGCCCTTCGTTGTTTAGATCCGAAATCTGTCAAGTAAAAGCTACGGTGCTCGCGGCAGCAGGAAGCGTGTCTGCTGCACCCGTTTGGCGAAAGTGGGCAGCTTCGACTTCTCCCTAGCCACAGCTGGTAACGACAAGTACCAGTACATCGACTTGCTGGAGCCTGGGGATGAGGCCACGTTCGGGCTGGTCTTCAAAGTCTCGGACGACGCGGAGGCATTCGATCGTGCCAAGTTCCTGGTTCAGCTCCTGCTCGACGAGCCAAGCCAGGACTTCGAAAGGTTTAGCCCGATTCCCCTGATCTCCGGCTTGAGATGTATCGCTTGGTTCGACCGAGACTTTCAGATCTCGCCCGCATACTCATTCGACCCCGATGCGGCATACCTACTGGTCGTCAACAGTGGCACTCCCCGCTCTCTGGTCCGTGACGTGGTGAACTTCGTGAGCGACCAGGCCGGCTTGAAGATGGATGTGTACAACCACTCCGTCTCGGGGACCTTACTCCAAGCCTCGCCACATGGTAAGGTCGGCGGCGAGAACGTGCTGCTCTCATATGCTGGAAAAACCATCGTCCTGCTCGCAAACGAGATGGACTACTTTGGCGAACATGGACGAGCCGTGTACGAATTCATAGACCCCTGGCTTGTGACAAAACTGCTCGTCGCAGGCACCAGTATCGTGCTTCTTGGCGTCGGCAAGGCCGCAAATTTGGTGCAGGGCTGGGGCCGGATGGTCTCTGCACCAGAACTGCCAATTGACGACAGCGGAAAGGATGGCTCACTGCATTCTACAGAGGGAATCGCCACGTTTCTGTCAAAGCTAAGTCTGCTGAATGGCTCAACACCAAGTCTCGATGTCAGGACGCATACGATCAAGGTCAAGAAGCGTTTTTTTAGGTCACTTGAGGACTCCGCTAGTCGGGATGGCAAAAAACTAGTGAAGAAACTTAGGAAGAAGTATCCCTTCCAGTCCTTCGCCATCGAAGCCAAAATTTCTAGCTCGCCACCCGATGCAGAGTCGAAAAAGTCAAAGGCATTGAAGTCAGCGGAGATACTCGTACGAGAAGGACTGTCCTCGCGCGTCAGCATGCTGGCCTCGCCGATCTCGTCCGTGGATGAAGTGGGCTTCTTGGCGGGACAGTTCGAGTTTTTGCTGCTTGCAAGTCTGCCGTTTGAGAGGCGTCTTGCCATCCTTTGGGCTACAGGCCGCGCAGATGGGAATGAAACAGAAATGACGAGAGAGGTACACCACGATCAGGCTCGCCTGTCGCAAAAGGTAAGCCTGCACTGAAGAAAATCGAAAGATGTGATGCTGATGGTGCGTTTTACTAGGCACGTGGCTTGCTCGCCCTGTCCATCAAGTACGATGTCATCAAAGAGGTAGCAGCATTTTGCCAGAAGGCTCCGTTTAGAGATCCAGCAAGAAAAGTGGACTCGTCGCTGCTCTGTCCACACTTGACGAAGCTGCTCACAGGCCACAAGAAGCAGAGGTCGCAGACGGCTCAACAACTTGGAGATGATCAGGAGTGGCTCGAATCGCTTTTGATCTGGATACATGCTGTTGCCCAGAAGAAGTTGTTTGCGTCAGCGCGCGGTCGAAAAAGTGTTATTAGGAAACTTATCAGCCAAGGTGCTTCGGCCGAGTTCTCCAGTGCCTCCAGTGTGAAGGTGAAGCCTCACATGGCTCAAATCAGCAAAGACCTGAAGCAGTTGCGCAAGGCGAGCAAGGAGAATGGGCAGAATGCGAAGAAGAACGTGACGCCTCCCAGCATGATCGCCACCATGGATGAGATTGCGAAGGCGGTTGGGATGTCCACAAGCCTGCCTCCGTTCCAAGACCTCGGCGACCAGCTCCTCAAGACTTGGCCAACATTCTTCTGGACCGATACGAATTCACACCAACAGGCACAGGAGAACCACAAGAAACTCTTGGATAGGTCTGCGAGTGATGAAGCACGCAGCGCGAATATGATACGTAACATCATCCTGAGCAATAAAAGTAAAGGCGATGGGGAAAAGGTGGAACAGGGAGCCTACACACATGGTGCGACTTCTCCCCTGGAGCGACCAAGTCGACTGGAGGCCAGTGACTTGGAAGGCTGTGATGACCTCAGAGAGACCGCAAACAACAAATCTCCACGCCAGTCGGGAGGGCTCGAGATACTGGATTTTGACGCAGACACAGTAGTAGCTACAAGCCGCAGAGCTTCGACCAGGGCTTCTGGAGGAGCAGCTTCACCAGCGGCAGTTTCAGAAGAGAATGTGGAATCGGCAGAGCCAGTTGTAGTCGACGTGTCGGCTTCTATGTTCGCTGGCGGAGTTAATGAGGCACCAACGAAGGCCTCGCCAGCGAGTCATCAGGTGTTCGAAATGGCCGCATGATAAGACGCGCACGAGGGTGTGTTTGATGGGTGAAATTGACGTAGCATCAAAGACAGCAACATTTGAAATAAGCAGGGTCCATTTCGCGACCTTGGTCGCAAACCCAGAGGGATGACCTTCCAGAGATGAGTTTCATTGCATGATTGTGTGGGACACTAGTCGAAGTCGGTCTGCTGAGATCTGCGCATGGCAATGAAAGCAGCAGAGCGGACCCAGCCCGATGTTGTGTAGTGAATGGGTGCTGGTATTGTTTGTTGTTGGGTGGAGATGCGATGCACTGGAGTTGGCCTCGCTGCGTGGACGCTGGTAGAAACAGAGCGATGTGGTGGGGCAGAGACAACGCCCACAATTCGGACCTGCCAGTTTCTTTGGACATCGCACAAAGCCGGCTACGGCCATTCTTCGGTAGATCCGAGAATATAATCATATTTGCGAAAATGCCGCCTAACAACGCGGAAGCGGCGCAGGGTGGCGGGGACGCCCAGCAGAACAAGATCGGCGACGAGTACCAGTACTGGTCAGCAGCCGCGCCCGATGTTGACAGCATGCTCGGCGGGTTCGCCCACATCTCGCCTGTCGAGCTCCGAGGCTCCCGCGCGTTCCTCGCTAAGATGGGCATCGGCCTCCAGGCTGGCCGCAGGCGAGTCACAAACGCTCTCGAGGGCGGCGCGGGGTACGTCATGTCCAGTCAGCCTCGACCTGGTCTGGTCTTCTTGGGTTCGCTGACATGAGATGGTCCCGCGCAGCATTGGAAGAGTCACAGAGGGGCTTCTTCTTCCCTTGGCTGACCATGTAGATGTGATTGAGCCAGTTGCCAAGTTCACCACCAAGCTGGCTACTAAACAAGGCGTGCGGCATGTTTTTACGGTCGGCCTGGAGGAGTGGCAACCGAAGGACGATGATGTGTACGACCTCATCTGGGTCCAGTGGTGCGTTGGGTACTTGACGGACGAACAGCTTGTATCGTTTCTAGGCAGGTGCAAGGCGGTCCTGCAGGCCGAGGTCGGATGCATTGTGCTCAAGGAGAATGTCAGCAGCAGTGACGAGGATTTCTACGACGCCGAAGACAGCAGCGTCATGCGGTGAGTCGTGCTGCATTTTCATGGCCATGTTTGAGGTTTGCTGACGGTTGCTTGGTGCTGCAACAGGGCGGACAGCAAGTTCCGGCTCATTGTCCAGCAGGCTGGCCTGCGAGTGGTCCGGACAGAGCTGCAGAAGGGCGTCGACATGAAGGGCTACGACAGATTGTCTCCGATCCGGATGTATGCCCTGAAGCCTTGAGGTTGTGGCGGAAGGCCTGACGGGGTTGTCCCGAGTCTTGAAGCATTGTCCTGTTTGCCCCAGCCCGGCGCTTGAGGCCAGAGGAGAAGCAGATCAGGTGTCTTCGCGGGCGGGAGCGAGGAGCACACAATTTGAGTAAGTTAAGGTAGGTGTCGCTGCCTAGCAAACAATCTGGGGAGGAAAGGAAGGGGGGGGGAAGCGAGCAGAGGAACTTGATGATGGTGCGAGGTACTCTGTAGCTGGGAAACCCGAGTACAAGAACGCTGGTGCATAAAGATTGTTTCGCGTTGCAGCTGCAACCGGGACACCAAACGCACCGCCAATGAGTGCAGAGTACTAGTCGTGCAAAGTCGTGTTTGTAGATCCTTTCTTGAAAAACCCATTTGCATTCCTCCCCCCAAGCATAATGTTTGCTGGCGATGTTGACGTGCATCAAACCCTTGCACACTCACGCACGCACAGTCGCCCTCGGAAGGCCACATCCCCCAAAGATGTGACGCAGGCCTTTCCAGAGACGAAAGCATTCCGCATGCAAGCCCAGCCCATTGCACCAGGACTGCCAGAACCGCCAGAACCGACCCCCAGTGTGATATTACCAGCAGGAGGCACGATGCCGCTCGAAGAACTCCTCCAATGGGCTCAATCGGCGGGAATCGAATTGCACGGCATAACCCCCCAGTCATTTCCTGGTAAAGGCACTGGCGTCATTGCGACTCGCGATATCAAGGTACGTCCGGCTGCACATGCAGTGACCGGCAGGACCTCTTCTCTGCAACAGTCGCCCCCGGGCAAATGTCTGTTGGATTCTCACTGACAACCCGGTGCAGAAAGGCGAGGTGGTCCTCGATGCCCCCATCAGAGCAATCTACTGCCTCGACACGGTCCCCACCTCGGTCCGCCGCCGGCTTGAGCGCGCGGCAAAGCACGCAAGTACTTCTCGGCTGTCACTCCAGGGCCTTCTTGCTGCCGCATTGTTTCTAGACGAAGACGAAGACGACGCCGAGAGCTTTGTGGAGCTGAGAGGCTCGGCCCCCTTCGACAAGTCGGTCTGGGCCGCCTGTGCTCCCACCATCGACTCCCTCCGCGACGGCTTCCCACTGCTCTGGCCACAAGCCCTCCAAGACCTCGTGCCAGGCCCAGTCGCAGAGATCCTAAACAGGCAGAAGCGGAAGCTAGACGGCGACTGGGCGGCCGTGCGGAAGTTGCTGGCGTCGACGGAGCCGACCTTCTCACCACCAGGAGCCGGCGACCACAGCCTCAAGGACCAGTACACGCACGCCTGGCTCCTCATCAACTCGCGGACGTTTGACAACGTGACCGCCTCGACGGAGCGCTACCCCCCCGACGAGAGGCTCGCCCTCATCCCGCTCGCAGACCTGTTCAACCACACCACGTTGTCGTCGTCGGCGTCGTCTTCGTCAGCAGGCACAGTCGCCAACCCCCGCCGCGGTCCCGTGTCCGCCGTCTTCCACGAGGACAAGAGCTACACTTTTACCGCGACCAGGGCCATCCCGGCCGGCGACGAGGTCTGCATATCCTACGGCGAGCACTCGAACGACTTCCTCCTCGCAGAGTACGGTTTCTTCTTCGCGTCCTCGGCGCCCGGCGAGGAGCACAACGGAGCAAACTCGTACGACAGTATATCTCTGAGCGAGGCACTCGCCCCGCTCGTGACTGCCGACCAGAAAGCTAGTGCTCGGCGGGCGTACCAGAAGATGGCCGCAGATGGCGGCGACGGCGATGGAGATGATGAGTATGACACGAAGGATACAGATGTGCTCGGAGACTGTGCACTGTCTCTTGTTCAAAGTAATGGCATTGTCATGATGCTATCTCCCAGGTTACAGCTTTTGCTCGGTGTACTCATGGACAAGGAGGTAGACGGCGCCAGTCTCGCTTGGTTGCCTTGTCCGATGGCGGACAGTGGTCTACTGACATTGTTACGGAAGCTGCTCGATGACATACAGATCATCGCTCGGGGAAGGCTCGAGTCCCTACGCCCGCTCATGGTCCGTTCTGATGCGAGCCCTGCCGTAGGACAACTCGCGCTTCGGTGGCAGCAGATCGACAGAACCGTGGCCATGTTCCTCAAAGTGCTGTCAATTCACATATCATGAAAAGCGAAACAAGAGTAGGCCGTTATTTGAAGATTTGTTGCATATTTTTTCACCGTCTATTTGGGTGATCGGCGATTATGTAAATTGCCTGGATATCAAACGTCGCCCGGGCGCTTGTTGATGTCTCAAGTACCTTTTCTTCTGCCTCGCTCTTGCGTCACCAGCCAGAATCAACTGCTGAGACGAATGGATGTAGCTGCGCTTAACCCTTGGCAGCACCAGCCTTAATGACCAGAATATCGCCGTCTTCTACGACGTACTCCTTACCCTTTGTCATAACCTTGCCCTTAGCCTTGACCTCGGACTCGTCGCCGAGCTCCTTGAGCATGGCAAAGTTGTAGACAATGGCCTGGATAAACGTCTTCTCAAAGTCGGTGTGGATAACACCGGCGGCCTGGGGTGCCTTGGTGCCATTGCGGATGGTCCACTGTCGGACCTCGTCGGTGCCGCTAGTGAAGAAGCTGCCGAGATGCAGAGCCTTGCGCATGGTAATGATGGCCTTGGGCAGGGCCGAGTCGAGGCCGATATTCTTGCACTCCTCAGCAGCCTCCTCGTCGGTGGCAAATTGCGTCAGGCGCTCCTCAAAAGCGACTGAGATGGGCAAAATCGGGTCGCCCGCGGCGTGCTCCTTCATCCACTCGGAGATCTTGGCCAAGTGCTTGTTCTTCTTGCGCGCGTAATCCTTCTCCGACATGTTGACGAGGTAGACGACGGGCTTCGCGGAAAGAAGGAACAAGGTGTTGATTACCTCGACCTAAAATTGTTTATAGCGTTCGTTAGCTATCGAAGCTACCCATGTGATTGCGAGTAGAGTGTGTTTGAGTGTTGTTGGATCAGATTGTGTTTCTTATCACAGTATGTCCTCTGCGTTTGTGAGGCATTCGAAGAGCTGGGTTTGAATTCAGGCGCTATGGCCCTTTATCATCATGAAGAGTGATGGTAACTCTTGGTGGGAAATGGATGCGGCTGGGGGAATTTCAGGTCTTACCTCCTTGGGGGTCCAGTTGCCCTTGCGGACGTCCTTGCCATCCTGCAGCCACTCGAGGACCTTGACGATGATGGCCTCCTCCTCCTTGGCCTTCTTCATCTCCAAGCTCTGACCACCGATACGGGTCTTCTTCTTTGAGTTCTCGAGCGCCTTCTCGGTGAACTCGATGTCCTTTAACCGCAACTCCTCCGCGATGATATCGAGATCACGGGTAGGGTTGACGTCGCCCTCAACGTGGATGATCTCAGCGTCATCGAAGCACCGGACAACCTGGAACATGGCATCGACGGCTCGGATGTGTGACAAGAAGGCATTGCCGAGGCCGGCACCCGTCGAGGCGCCCCTCGTGAGACCAGCAATATCATAGATGGTCAGGTGGGCGGGCACCCGCGACTTGGGCTTGTACTTGTTGCAGAGCCAGTCAAACCGCTCGTCAGGGACGATGACGCGGGACTCTTCCGGGTCAATGGTGGCATAGGGAAAGTTCTGCGCCGAGGGAGAGGGGGAGCGTTAGCGATGACAGTTGTGGTGAGCGTCGAGGCATCCTCAGGCAGGCTGACAGTGCTTGGTGGCGGGGTTGGGATGAAAAGCGAAGAAGGAAAGAAGAAAAAAATCTTGATCCTGCTCAACGTTCAAACAACGGATACCAACACCACTGAAAAGGCATGCATGCATGGAAGAGTAGTGCAAGACTTACGGCCGGGTTGCCGAGGGTACACTTTGTGATGGCCTGGAAGAGAGTGGACTTGCCGACGTTGGCGAGACCGACGATACCGGCCTTGAGGTTGTTGCCGGGGCGGCCCAGCAGAAGCTTCTCCTCCTCCTTGACCTTCTTGGGGGCCATCTTGGGCTTGGTGCGGTTTGCGTAGGCGCGGCGGGTGCTGGGGAGGGAGAGGACAAAGACCGAGAGCTTGAGGCAGCAGGCGCTGGTGGAGGGGAGAGGAGAGGAGGGATGTAAAGAGAGGAAGGCAGAGCTAGCTGCGCGACGAAGAAAAAGGCGGGGTGGGGAGTGGAGGGGAGCCATGTGTGATTGAGCGAACGAGAGAGGGCCGGGCGGGTGTGCGTGTGCAGGCTTTTTTTCTTCCGCAGGCAGGTGGGTATTTCTCCTCATCTGCTGCAGGCAAAAGCCGAGCAAGACGAGGCTGGTGCTGGCTGGGCTGCCGCAGGATTTTCACCGCGTATGCCGAGCGAGCGCGCAAAGCCTCGCCCCCACGAGAAGAAGAATGCAGGTGTCAGAGTCTGCACTACTGTTTCACGAGCAGTAGCAGGAAAAGACGCGGGTGTATTCTGTGTCGGATGGCCAGCAGGAGCCGTGTTCCAGGCTCGCAAGGACAGCCGCCGGAACCTGAGCAAACAGGTCGAGCATCCACAGGACCGCGAGGCAAGTGCCTCGTGTGACAGGTAGTAGTGAGCGAGGAGGAAGTTCGCAGCGACGCGCAATGCGCGAAGAAATAGAAGGGAGAGGAGCAAAAAAAAAAGCTGCCGAGCTGCGGCAGAGGGTTTTGTGATTGGCCGGCGCAGAGACCACTTGGGGAGACAGCGAATTCACGATGTCTGGCCCGGGTCATGAGCCTGATCCTCTTATCGATTAGTGTAAGTGTGTTAGACGCCCGAGGCAGGCTCATCTTGCAGTGGAATACGGCGTTTTGGAACGTGCTCTTAGGCAGGCACCCTGAGCAGCTATCCGAGAATGATATCCTAGCGCACGAATCGCCATTGCTAGCTCCATTGTCGAATCGTTACTTGCAGATAGCTTTCGAAGCCTCATCACTGCTGATGAGGCCGTGCGCAGGATGCTCGGCGCATCACACTTTGCGCCGCAGATTGGGCATTACATTTGCGGTGAAGCAGTGATTGGCTACCATGAAACGACCATCGACGACCACTGGCAGTGCCGCCGCATGTGACCTCGGAGCACTGGACGGCGTAGGCGTCTTTCCGAGCTGCCGTGTTGTAGACTTTCAGATTAGAGTAGCCTCAAACCCGCAGCTCAGGGTCCAGGCGCCGCTATTGTGGCTCCCGTGGCTCCCGCGGCCGACGCCTCACTCGTCAGTCACAGGCTCACAGCTGCAGCCTGCACACACCTGACGCTGACCCCGGCAAGGCCCAATTACCTGCAGTGAGAGCAGCTCTCCCCGCATCCGTCGACGACCCTTTCCGTCCTTCCTGATACATCTATCTGCCTTCGAACGGCCAACCTACAGCAACGGCATCCTTCCCGGCGCTGTTTTTCCCTCTACGCAGCAATCGACGCTGCTCATCCTTGGGTCTCCGCGCCCATCACTTCGGCCGACACGTACCGTTCTCCCTGGAGCGAGAACCCCGGTGCGCCTTCCCCACACGATGCCTCCAAAGCCTCAGCGCACGCCCTCGACACGCAATTCGCGCTCCTCCCACCGAAGCACCCTCTCCCTCAGTCGCACAGAAGTTGTCATCAATGTCTACGATCTGCTGCCTCCCGGCCGCCTGAGCTCCGTCCTCTGGACAATCGGATCCTCCCTCCTCCACTCAGGCGTCGTCATCAATGGCAAGGAGTACGCATACGGCGGCCACGATCGCCGCAACACCACCGGCGTCTACTGGACCCCTCCCAAGACCGTGCCACCCGGTGGCTCCTTCAGGCTCGAGCTTCTCCACGGCTTTACCTTTGCCACGCAGGCCGAGATCGACGCCATCATCCGCACCGCCAGCAACGAGTTCCTCGGCACCCACTACAACCTGCTCGCCAAGAACTGCAACCACTTCACCAGCCACCTATGCCAGAAGCTCACCGGCCGCCCAGGCCCTAGCTGGCTTAACCGTGCTGCCTCTATCGGCGTCGCTCTACCCTGTATGGTCCCCAGGGACTGGATTGAGCCCCCGGACTACGACAATGCCGACGGAGAGCTGGTCGAGGACACCGAGGATGAGGGCTACCGGGATCACGAGCGCACGAGCATGCTCAGGCAACATAGCGATGCACACATACTAGACCAGAGCTCCGGTGACGATGACGAGTCCGAGGATGACGACGAAAGCGCGCAGGAGGCTGCCCAGCGGAAGCAAAAGGCGAAAGTAGACAAGGGCAAGAGACCTGCTGGTCCACAGCGGGATACCAGCGGGAGAGCGCTTCCTGCTGCCGAGAGAGCGCCGAGGTGAGACTTGAGTCTCGTGGAGTCCACCAGGGCGCCCGATAGGATGTGGTGGACTCAGCAGGCAAGCGGTTTATGGAGGCTCTGGAGCTACTACGAGCCGGAAATCCACCACACAGGAGCTTGCTGGTCGGCCTTAGATGGGAGGAATCAGGCTGTTCTTTTGTTTGCGTATCACGTCCTTTTGAGCTCGGTTTCAGTACTGTTTGGAGTTATCTGGCGCCGTCTCGTTTCGGGGATTTTTTTTTTTGTGTTTCCTGTGCCAGTATTCCGTACTCATCATTCTTTATCGTCGCTACCCGTGTATACCTGTCTCATCAGCAAGCATTGCGAATTCAGTTCAAGACCCGTCTCGAACCACCTCTGAACCTGATCCATGTCTTCTGCGTTTGTGGGGCCCTAAGTCACGCAGAACAAGCCAGCCGGTTGAGCACTCGAGGGCACTCTTCGAGTCGCCGCTTTGCTGTCACGCCCGAGGTAAGGCTCTTTAGATATCGAGTTGTGTCGTGCGTCACAGTGAAATATTCTGTCCGCTTAGAGACGCCAAGCCACAAACATCCTTCACAAAGACAAAACTCTTATATTTCCACTCCTTATCTTCTAGCTCGCCAGGAGAATGAAGAGTTCCCTCTCTTCTTCGTCTAGACCTGCCGAAAAATTAGACTCGGTGTCTCCCAATATTGTGCTCTTCTGCCTTCTCGTCGTTTGTGTTGATTAGTTCGAGGTTGTAATCTTTGTGGCAGTTTTTGGGGGTCGTCTCCCGGATCGGATTATGACGGTCTCTGATGCTGTTCAGCGCAGCGTACATTTTGGCTTATTGAACGGTCTATCTTCATTATATTTCCGTATTCCAACGAAAGGGCTCGGCACCGTAGTCGTTTGCCTCGACCAGACTGCATACATCAGTCCGCTTGTATTGTAGGAGTTCGTTTCTAACTCGAAAAGACTGGGCTTTGCAATCCCCCAAGTAAAATAAACGAGGAAGTTGAGAAGCATGTTAACAAAGACATTAGCATTCATGACTGTTATGAAATAATGGCAACTCGTAATATTCACTATCTGGGCAAGCATTTTTTTTGTGCTGCTTTGTGGCCATTAGACAGGCTCGCCAACGCTTTACGCCGCCTCGACGCAGAAGACGTTTGCAGTGAATGTCCCGTTGGGGTCGTACTGCTTCCTGATGCCCTGGACCCTCTTGTACACGTCCTCGTCGTAGTAGCACGGCCAGACCTTCTTCATGTCCCAGTCTCCCCAGGAGCCCCAGAGCACGCGGCGGTCGCGCTTGCTGTAGTACTGGACCTGGCCCTCGTCGTTCTTGGCCTGCCAGGCCTCGGCCGCCTCGCGCGTGTCCTGGTAGAAGACGTCCCACGTGCCGCCGATGGTGGCGTCGCGGTTGCAGTACGACGTGCCGTTGCCGACCCCCCTGTGCAGCATGGACGCCGTGCCGCCGTAGACCTGCATCTGGGCCGAGATCCACAGGCCGTTGTCCTTTGTCCCCACGACCTCGTTGACGCGGCCCGCGAACCACTCGGACCACTTGTCCTGGGACAGCGTGAGGGACGCCGTCGAGTTGGTCCGCTTGACGTACGGGTACGGGAACTCGCGGGAGCCGTTGAAGAGCCACATGGCCGCGATGTGGGACATGGGGTACCCGTCGGGGCTGCGCTTGATGATGTCGAACGAACTGTGCGAGAGCTTGATGATGTCGTCGAAGAATGCCTGATCAAGCGGCGGCTCGCCTTCGATGTTGATCCACTGGGCCCAGACGATAATCATGGCGTATTTGAACTTGTTCAGGTTGGCGATCTTGTCAGCGCCGTTGTCGATGGTGTCGGGCAGGAGCTTGTGTAGCTCGGCCTCGGTTCCGGGGTACAGGTGCACCAGGTTAGACTCCCGACTGATGACGTTGATGGTGAGGTCGTAGCCGCGCGCGAAGTTGGGGTCCTCGCCCTTTTTCACGAGCATGTCGAGCAGGGCCTTGTACGTGTTGTCACGGTAGTGGAAACCCATCCACAGGCCCTTGGAGTCTTGGTGGTTAATGTCCTGCTGGACCTCGATCTTGACGTGCGTGAGGACGCCTAGGTTGCCTGGGCTGCCGCCGAGTAGGCCGAAGAAGAGGTCCGCGTTGCTCTCCTTGGTCACCTTGAGAATATCGCCGTGGTGGTCGACAATTGTGAGCTCGCGGACCCAGTCGCCAAGGAGGCCAAAGGAGCGCGCCAGCATGCCGTAGCCACCCGTTTGGATGTGGCCGCCGAGGCAAACCTCTGCGCACTGGCCGGTGGGCATGAAAACGCGGTGGTCCTGGAGGAAGTCGAAGACCTCTTTGAGCATCCAGCTGACGCTCGTATACAGGTAGGCCTTGCCTTCCTCGATCTTGATGTGGAGATCGATTTTGGGGCGGCGGAACGTAGGCTTGAGGTCGAGCTGGATGCCATGGGGACCTGTAGAAGAGGCGCCGCTGTACTGGTGCCCACCGGTGCGGATGGCGATGGGGATTTTTTGATCGGTGGCATTCTTGACGATGACCTGGATGTCCTCGATACACGCGGGCTGCAGGATCTTCATGGGACTCATGTTGCGCTCGATGCCGTAGGTTGACGAGGCGTAGATGTTGTTGGCACGGTCATAGGCCGGCGTGCCCGGGATGAACTCGTTGCCAGTGAAGGCATCCATCTTGGGCTAAGGATGTTGAGAATATGATAAAGGGGATTGTGGGTGTCTGTCTGGGATGTTAGGAGGTGAGCGAGACTCTTAGAAAACCGTGGCTGACTTCGGTCTTTTATACATCTTCCAGGTCGAGTCTTGTTCTTACAAGACACATAGCATACATGAATCCCATCTGGAAACCAGGAGGGTCCCGCCTTCTCTCATCGTGCTGCCATACCCCAACGCATGTAAGACCAGCATGCATGGTCATCCAGCACTTGTCAGTCGCTTCCCTAGATACTAATCGGCTAGCAGACCAGTGTGACGCTAGGTATAGCAGTGATCCGAGACGGAGCCGCTCCATTGGACGTCATACTGGCAGTCCCGACTCTGCCGTGTCTTGTAAGCCGTGTAGACTACTTGCATCTGGGTAAGTACACACACTAGAGCATCTACACATGCTAGGGTGAGTATGCGGGACGGCCCAGAGAGTCCACCGAAAGGGAGTATCGCTGACCTGCGGCACACAATTGGCCGTAGCCATCTTGTCGTGGCTGCAGTGAGATTCCTCCGCGTAGCAGTCGCACATCCGAAAGAGTACCATGTCCTGCATGCCAATCCAACAGTCTCTGTCGGCCCTTCTGCAGCGGCTGTCAGATGCATTACCCGGTTACAGCCAGTCACAACCAACCGAAATAGGTGGGGGGAGATAAAGAGACGTTGGTATCCCGCCTGCTCACCACTATGGTCATTGCTACCGAGCCGCGTAACGCTGAAAAGGGGAAATAGTTGACAGTTCTGCCTTGGGGCGGCACAGGCCTTCAAAGTCGCAACTGCTTCGAGTTAGGTATGCGGTAGTGATGGAGACGGTCGCAGACTCCGGGAGTTGCCGGCTCTCCTTCACCCCTCTGCTTATATACGCCACCAAGTACGCCACTTTTCTTTAAGCAGTACGCGTGCATTCTTGGGCATGAATGCTTTCAGCTGAACTTGATCAGGGTCCATCATGGCGATGCGGGGTGCCGTCCCGTCGTGAAGCCTGCATACGCCACATTCGTTCTGCGTGCTTGTTGGGCGTGAATGCCTTCAGCAGACTCGGCCGAATTCCAGCCAAGGCCATAGACTACGTACTCGGCGGCTCCAGCCGTTGGTCTTGCTGTTGCCTCGTCAGAGCGTCCCGACATCATGCACATGTGATGCTGATCATCTACACCCTTGTGCAGATTGGAAACACTCCCTGATTTGCCAGACTTCGACCTTAGCTCGCAGCCGGAACAGCCTAGAGCTACCCGCGGGATGGGACAAAGCTCTACCGCTCTCGAAATCTAGACCCAAGTAGCCCCTGCTCCTGTGTCACCTCCCCGCGTTCTCATGGCATGGGCAGATAGTGCTGTCTCGCATTGGTGCTTGTTCCGGCAGTGCTCAACTGCGTCAGGGGTCACTATTCCAAGCCCAGCAGCGCGGCGGGGTCACCACATCCATAAAAATCAAGGGTCCCAGAGGGCCAAGCTTGGCGATCAATGTTGAGGCGGATGGAATCCCACACAGTGCCCTGCCAAGAATTTCTCCAAGCGTTCACACCACTTTGTGCGACTAGGTGGGCGTAGGCGAAGCTAGTCAGCTTACACAATGGCTGGTGTGTCCGTCACGGCTCCTTGGGCAGTCAACAAAAATCTCACCTACCGCCGCCAAGTAAATCCTGATTGATGGGAGAAAAAAAAAGAGAAAAAGGGGGGAAAAGCATGATCTTGATACGCGCGGTTTTGGCCACGTGGTTTCCTGAAAGAGCTTGAGGCTCTGATATAGTGTGGATATAGCATGCTAGGCATCTTTTTATTTCCAGGGTCTGTTTCACATACCGCGAAGTATTGATACACGCAGCTCGTGAAGCCAGACAGCTGTTGTGCGGTAATGCCTTCGCTGGCGTCCGCCTGCATGCCTGCACACTCACATGCTACCTACGACTCATGAAATCCCCTATTTCGCCTGACAATGCCCGCAAGAATTATACCCATTGCGACTATGGCTACGTGACAAGAGTATTTCCATCGCCAGATCTAGAGCCCCGATTTTCTGTCTGTTATATTCCGGGGATCTAGGAAGGCGTGAGCAACAAGACCTCCTCGACGTGACCCTGCACATTCTAGAATCTCTCTATCTTGCAGATCGACTGGACCGTGTCTGCTGGGCATGTGTCCCCGCCGTCGTGGACGTAGAACTGCGCGTCAAAGGTCGCGACCTGGAGCCCCATCCTGCCATCGACGGTGCACGTCGGCTTGCCGCAAACGTTGACGGACGGCCTAACGTCGACGATGAGGTTGCTCCTGCCGCCGCTCGATCCGCAGCGCGAGCGGACCGCATCGAAGGCGTCGTCGAAGAAGTGGTCGGCGGCGGGGTTGCTGCCCCCAAACAAACCCACGGCCTGGACCGCGCCTGTGATGGCCAGGTCGCAGACCTCGTTGTCGCGGCAGATGGCGTCTTGCAGCTCATACTTGAGAAACGTGAGCCCCCCAGTCGCGACGGCGCTCGTCCAGTACTGGAAGCGCTTCTTGCCCTCTTCGTACTTGTCCAGCGAGCCACCGAGGGCACCACACTCGATATCCTGCCAACTCGGGAAGCCGCGCGTTTCCAGGTCTCGGAGTGACAGGACATCGTTGTTGTTGTTGTTGTTGTTGTTGTTGTTGGTGCTGGCGTTGTAAGGCTCAGTGGTGCCGTTGCGCATATCGGTGATTGTGGCAGGCCACATTCGCAGTGTCGGTGCGCTGCGCTTGAATACTATCGGGTTGCCGAAAATCTAAAGTAGATGTGCATTTGTCAGAGAATGGAGCGCATGGTCTTCTTCGTTGGGTCGATGCCTAATTACCGCTTGAGCCCAGACCAAGCTAGCGATGGCCACTTGAAGACCTTGAGTAGAGTACATGATGGCTCGTAGTTTGATTGCACAATGCTAGTAAACGAATAGAAGGGAGGGTTGCGTATGAAAGTTTTCACAAAAGTAGTAGAGGAAGTTTAGTGGAGAAATTAATAGGGATGGTAGATACGAAATTAGGGACCGACGTCAACTTTATGTATACCGCCTTGCGTGTTTACATTCTACCTTCAAATGCTCGGACAAGTTATTCTTAAGAGCTAGGGACTTGGAACCTATTTTTCGCCCGCGGTTCAGGGATAAGGGGCTCAGCCGGCTGCATTATTGCTCAGCCTGGAATGTCAGCTAACCTATTTGCCCCCAGGCAACAGCTTATAATTGCTAAATCTAAACCTACGTGCTTCGAATTCCATCCAAGTCGCCAAATGTGCGTAAACGACTTGCGCGATAGTTGAACAACCATGTATTCAGCTATTTATAGTTGGGCTGTGCAACTTCTGATTGGGTTACATCGCCTTTGCCCTTGCCGATTCGAGCAGGCTCTCCTCATTGAGCGGCTTCTCTACCCCGGTATTTCCTCCAGGAACCCATGCACAGGAGCGGCCCGGCACGGGCTTCCACGTGCAAGTACATCCAGGAGCTTGCTGTGCCGAATCGAGCACGCCATAGCTCGGTGGCCTGCGACTAACGACAACTAGAATTTTAGTAGATGGATTTGGGGGCTTCGCTGACCTAGACCACAACCTTCGTATTCTATTTTGGGGGCACTTTTACGAGAACTAGTCCCCGGGAGAACGTAAGTGACCATTTCAGACTCGGAATCAACGTGACATATATGAACACCATGATCGAAACAATTATTTTACCGTAATTTTCCTCACTTCCTATTCGCATCAATCTATGAGATAACTCAATAAGAACCATTCATACTTGCACCATTTCCCGACCAGCATCTCTTTTGGCATCCCAACAATCAACCCAATTTGATAGAATTCCTGCCAAAGAAAACCATCGTCGTCATTATCTTATCGTTCAACACATCTTCTCAACTTCCTCTCTCACAATGCACTCCTTCACCTTCACCACAACCCTCGCCTTTGTCCTCGCCTGCGCCTCTGGCGCCACGGCCCGGTGCTTCGGTGGCAAGAACAGCCGTCCGGATCACGGCATCGAGGTCATCGAGTTTTTCTACGCCGCGGGCTGCGAGCTGCAGATGGGCACGCTCGGCGCGGGTAAGGAGTTCAAGAAGACGGGCAAGACGTCGGACGGCAAGTGCCTCAACGTCCTGGTCAAGAACCACGGCGGCGACAGGACCGTCTCCAGCAACCAGGCCGTCGACGCCTGGACCCGGGAGTGGGTGGGCTGCGAGCACGGCGGCGAGCGGAGCTATGACGACAGTCTTGAATATGTGTAAGTTTGGGACATCATGTCTCTTTCCTTCTGCAGTTATAGAAGAAGCGTGTGCTGACGGGCTGGCGATGCAGGTGGCACCTCGACTGCTGAATAGGGGATTTGGCAGTAACAGGTCTCGGCATGTGGGAAAGCTGGCAAATGAAGACTTATCTAGATATAAACGGCTAAATTTGTGATTGGATTATAGTGTCTATGAGAGACAACCACGCTAAAGCCATTTGATGTTTCTACATTACTCTATTGTGCGAGACGACGAATCATTTTCATTTTGCAAGGATATTTCATTACAGCGTCACCGCGATCTTACAATACAACTTGGTCTGCAGTTCTTTTGATCCCACAGGCGTGATATCATTGCTCTACACACTTAGAAATTATTTGTCGTGACTTTGATTTTGGGATAGAAGTCGGGTGATGGCTCAATCGCCAGACTTGCAGCTGTGCTCTGACTACACATATATAGATGCTTACAAAGTCCAGCTCTTTTACGTAATCACTCGCCCGAATGGTCTAGTCGTATGATACCTGCTTTGGGGTTTTCAAACTGAAATGCAGGTGGTCCCGGGTTCAAATCCCGGTTCGGGCCTCCAATATGTTCTTTTTTGTCCACGTTTTTGTTTGGCCGAGCTTTGGGTCTCCGACGAGTCCCTTCAGTGGTGTTATAGTATCTTTTTTGCCTTGCATGATGAGGACGTTGCATGAGAATGTCGTGCAACCACAACATCATAAGCTGATCAAACTCCAGCCCGAGTACAGCCCAAAACTGGATCTGCGGTTGATCCCGGCGACTCAAAATCTTGGGTCTACGAATGTTGTTGCTCAACTTCAGCATGGTCATTCATCCATAAAAGCTTGTGCGATAGGGGCCGGCCACTGGTCAACATGGTCGCGATCCGCATGCATGCATGATCGCGTTCAACCACCCGCAGCTTGATGTGTATTGGTACATTTTACTAACTTTGATGAAGTACATATCATTGTCCATCAAGGTGAATCTATCTTGACAAACTCGGTTCCAGTGGTAGAGCCCGCGTCCGACTGGAATCCACAACCCCTCGAGATATTCCCGAGGGACAATTCAACCCAGTCTCCTGGGGTTCTGACTCCTTGTGCCACCAAACTTGATCCGTGTGTCGTCCGATATGCGGACAATCTTCTCGCGGAACAACCGTCCCTCTGAGCCGAGCAAGATCTTGATGGCCGCCTCACGACCCTGGCCGAAGCTGCGCAGGACGATCTCGAGCTGATGTATATTGCGGTGCCAGTTGCCCTGGTGCAGCTTGTCCATGACGTGAGCGACAAGCTGGTACGCGGCGTCGTAAGTGCCGCGCTTGGACTTCTTGAAGCCGAGGTTTCCCGCGCTCATGCTGACGATGGCGTCACGGTTGGGTTTAGTAACGGTGACATGCGTGTTATGCTTGTGCGAGTAGACGTGGAAGTGGAAGGGCTCCGACACGGGCCCCCATTCCGGGTTCCAGCCCGAGAGATTGGCCCCGAGGATCGAGTCTTCGGACTGCGATGTCGAGGCAGACGAGGGCCGATTGAGCGCCCGCGCCATCGTGTCGCTCGCGAGGTTGTTGCCGCTTGTCGTGGCGCTTAAGATGGCCTGCAACTCAGACATGCCTGAGCTCGAGCTTGACGTCGAGGGAGAGCCTGGGCCCGGTGGCCGAACGGAGTCGGCATTGCGACGGAGGCATGTCTGTGAAAAAGGGCGGGCGATTTGGCGGGTGGTTTGACGGGCGAAAGCACGGGGAATGCCCGCGAAGCTCCCTGACGCGGCGGCGAAGAGCCGACCTGATGGTTGCGTCATGTCGAAATCATTCGGGCGCGTGCTGGGCGGCAGAGATCTCGCGTTCCGACGGCTGTTCTCGTGATGTTCGTCGTCTACAATTGTGAAATCCGAAAAATTGGGCCTGGCGACCAGCGGCACTTCAGCCAACGTCCGACGTAGCACAGTGCATAGTGCGGGGTTATCGAGGGTCATCCCGCACTGTATTCATGACATCGACGATAGCCGATAAAGGGTCTGACTTGCCGTGCCTGCCCGGCTTGGGCAGAGGTCATGGATGCCCGCGCCTGCGATTTTTTTCTGGGTCCGGCCACGGCCGAAGCTGCGAGTCCTTGACGAAAACCGCCGCCTGCGCTTCTGGCCTTCTCCATCCACCCCATCGTCGGCCCTCGTCGCCGTCTCGATCCCCGCGTACTCGACTACCACCTTCACCGCCGCTGCCCTCGCTCTTGCATCCTTTTGTTAGGATCGAGAGCTCGGTCGTCACCCAACAGCCATCATGGCCTCAATACGGCAGATCTCGCGCGGCTCGGCTGCGTCCTCTTTGGCCCTGCCGAGAGTCGCCACACCTGCGTCCCGCCTCTCTACTAGGTCACCAGCGTCGATACGCCTGCTCTCTGGTGCGGCGCTCTCCTCTCCCAGATTCGCCGCCCCATGCGCCCGCGCACACGACTTCTCGATCACTTCGCTACGATCTTCCTTTGTGCCCGAGTCAATAGCTCTTGTGCAGGCACGCCCCTTCTCCTACTCGGCCGCATTCGATGCCAAAGTCGGCAAGCCCAAAGACCTCAACTTCAACGCCTCTCAGGACCGACCCAATGTCGCCCCTCGCCCATTTGTGGAGGAGGAGCCCTACGTCGGCGAGGTTGACCCGAAGCCTGTGAAGCCCGAGCAAGAGAAATCCGAGCATCCCGAGGCACCCAAGGAGCAGGCCTCGGAGGAACACCCCCAAGAGCAACAAGACGAGAAGAAGGATGGAAAAGAGCAAAAGGAAAAGAAATCAGAAGAGGGCGAACAGAAGGAGAAGGAAGAGGATCTTCCGCCCCCGCCTCCCCACGGAGACAAGACCCCTTGGCAGGTTTTCACGGAGACTATGCAGAGCGAATTCAAGGCCTCCAAGGAGTGGAACGAATCGACCAAACAGCTTTCCGACTCCAGCCACCAGTTCATGGAGAGCGAGCGTGTTCGCAAGCTCCGCGAGGGGTACTCCACTACTACGAGTGCTGTCAGTGATACCGCTGGTAAAGTACTCAAGACTTCTGCCACGGTCATCGGCAAGGGTGCCGAATGGACATGGGACACATCAGTCATGAAGGGTATCCGCAAGGGCGCCAACGTGACCGGCGAGGCGCTCGATAAGGCCACGAAGCCGATAAGAGAGACTGAGGCATACAAGAATGTCAAGGAAGTTATTGACGACGGCAGCAGCTCCAAATATGGTGGCTGGGTCGAGAAAGAAGAGCGCAAGAAGGCCAGGGAAGCTCGTGAGAAGCGGCGTGCAGCTGAGAATGGCGGCAGCAACGATCCCTTGGTTGAGAATCCCGAGTAAGTACAAAGTTTGCCGTCTTCTCGATGAGCTCAGCTTTACAAGTGCGGCTTGCTAATCATAGAACATCAGCGCTGGCACAAATGTGACTCTGCACAAGGACGCCGCCTGGAAAGAAGCCTGGAGAGACTTCCGTGACCAGAGTAAGGTTGCCCAAGGCTTCTCGAATATGAAGAATGTCTACAACGAATCCGAAAACCCTCTCATCTCTACTGCGCGGAGCATCACGGATAAGTTTGCCAGCTTCTTCGCCGAGAACGAGACTGCCATTGTGATCAAAAAATTCCGCGAGACGGACCCGCGTTTCCAGATTGAGCCCTTCCTGCAAGAGCTGCGGGATTGGATACTTCCAGAGGTCCTGGACGCTTACGTCAAGGGCGATGCCGAAACCCTGAAGCTGTGGCTGTCTGCGGCTCAGTATTCTGTCTACGACGCGTTGACAAAACAATACCTGGCCGCCGGCATGAAATCGGACGGACGCATCCTCGACATCCGACACGTCGACATTCTCAAGGCCCGCATGCTGGAACCTGGCGATATTCCCGTCTTCATCATTACTTGCCGAACGCAGGAGGTCCACGTGTACCGGAATGCTAAGACCAACCAGCTTGCTGCCGGTATGGAGGACAAGGTGCAACTCGTGACTTATGTCATTGGCATCACTCGCATCCCCGAGGATGTAAACAACCCCGACACACGAGGGTGGAGGCTCATTGAGATGCAAAAGGCCGGCCGTGACTACATCTAAGCATCACGTGCCACCACAAGTGCGCATTGCATGCCCTGTCACAGCATGCTTTCACTCTCGCCAAACAAAAATCCTCTGATTACCACATTTGTTGTTATATTGTACCATATATGGGCTGTTCGCCCAACCACCAAAACTTCGGAGCTTGGATCGCGAACGACCCTTTTGCCGGATACACCCACACTACTCTCCCGAGGTATCATTTCTTGCCTAGGCGTTGCGCATCCAGGGGAGCATAAGGCATATCACGCGTGCGCATTTTTATGTCATTGTTGTATGATAGATCCAAAGGTTTTTGCTGCATCATGTGGGTTAGACGATAGCTGTACTACGTTGATGTACCAATTCACATCACAAGGACAAGAATTCGGCGCTCCTTGCCGTTACGGTGTGGGAAATATCTTTTCGCTGTGACTGTCCTGCTCATCCCTAGATTGGGGTGGGCTCAATTCTAGTGATCACCCTCACGTTCAGATCGTCCAGCATGAGAGACCCAGCTGATGGCCACCAAAGCTCAGCTTTACATGGGCACAGGACAAAGCCCGGTGCGGCTGAGCGGGGGCAGCATTTCTCCGTGCACTTGTTTGAGTTCATTGTGCAAGAGTTCTGGGCTTCAGGCGTGCTGGTCATGGCCCCTGACTCATCCGGGGAGGGCACCCACTCAATTCGCCCTTTGTGCCTGATGTTCCACTAGCTAAGGTCCACTAGCTAAGGCCCTGTTGATGTCGATTCGCGATGGCACGGTCAGAGTCACGTACTGGAAGCCTACAGGCGGCATTGCGCTGAAGGTCGACATGCGTTGTAGGAAGCATCTCGAGGTGATGGCACTGTGCAACTATGTAAAGACAGGCGCTTCCTTGTCAGCTAATGCATCACTCCGTCGCTCCTACCATTACACACCATTCAAAACCACAACAGCCCTAAACACAAATCCATCCTTGAGCATTCTGAACCATACCTGTAAACAACCACGACAGCCACTACAACACTCTTATCACACAACAAACAAACGTCTCCTATCAGCGCGATCCACCACAGCCACAATGCCTCCCAAGAAGAGCAATAGTAATGCACCACCCATAACCAGATCTCACGCCAACAAGGGAGGAGCCACACCCATCACATCCACCACGACCGAAGCTACCGATAAGGGAAACTTGTATTTTTGGAAGCCCGAGAACCCCGAGGTAGGGTACCTCTCGCAGTGGTACTGGTTACCTTTCTACGATGACCGCGAGGAGATAGACGAGGCAGACAAGCCGCGCAAGGTGTACAAGACGGCGGAGCACTACATGATGCATCACAAGGCGCTGCTCTTTGGCGAGGAGTCTATCGCGGCCGAAATCCTCGAGGCGAACGATCCCAAGACCGTCAAGGCGTTAGGCAGGACCGTGAAAGGCTTTGATGACAAGACTTGGAACAGCAATCGCGAGCGGATTGTCACGAGGGGGAACTACTGCAAGTTCTCGTTTCCCATTGTCGATGGCGAGGCGGTGCCCGAATATACCACGGCAAGGAATGACCAGGGCGAGCCGGCGCAACAGCAGGTCGAGCAGAAGAAACCTCGGGAGTGGGAGCTAGGCAATGCCGAAGACGCGCTCAAGTACACGGCAGTCTCGTTCCGGGAGGTGTTGCTGCAGACTGGTAGCAAGGAGCTCGTGGAGGCCAGCCCATATGACAAGATCTGGGGCGTCGGGTTTGGCGCCGCTAAAGCCGGTGTCAACAAAGGCAGATGGGGCTTGAACCTGCTTGGCAAGTGCTTGATGGCGGTAAGAGAGCAGTTTCATGAGGAGGCGGAGAAGCGAGATGTTTGATATGAAAGATTGTGCTTTAAGACATCGGAGGACATTATACCACCTGTTTACTTGGGCAGACTCGTTACGCGTCATATTACTTTATGGCTATCATGAATTAGCAAACGATCACGTGTACTAGACTGATAAAACACCAACGCTTCTATGACACGTTACTGGTCCAACCACCATGTCAAAGAATAATATCAATACGAAGACTTTGGTTTTGTCAACCAAGTTCTGCCGCAGCGGATGACGATATCCCCTTGATCTCCATCACCATTCTCGTCTAGAGCGTGTGCGAAGGTACATTGCAATTTTGGCGGTGTTCTTTTGTGCCAAGCTAATCGTGTCCGTCATTCCATTCCCATGCTACGCGGATATAGAATGTTAATCTTGCTACAACTTCCCTTGTGTTCTCGTCTTTTTTCATGTCCACGTCTAGAGGTTCCAAGAAGAGGCCCCACGGTTCCCAACTTGACAACCGTTCTTGCAATGCCATCAGAACGGAGGATAAGACCTCGGATTTCTCATCGAATCAGGTGCTATCGTCTAGTGGTTAGGACATCACGTTGTGGTTGTACGCCAGTACAGTTAACACTAACTTTCACGCAAGTCAAATTGCCGTGAAAACGCCGGTTCGATTCCGGCTAGCGCCAGCTCACCAGCTTTCGATATCTTTTTGCGTTTCGTTGTCCCTCCCCCACGGGAGGCAGGTTGTGTGGCTTGTTGTTTTTTGGATCGCTCCGCGTGACGGCGTGCCGTGCCTTTCTTCCGGAGCTAACTAACTAGTTCGCTAGTAGAGAATATACTTTGTGCTAAAGCTTTTCCATGTACACGGAGAGTGCCCCATAAGTGGGTGGAGCTTTGATGTGTTCTTTCGCTATATCTGGCTGAGCCTCGCGACATTTCTCTTGAATCTTCGAGCTTTTTCGTTCGTTTTGTATTAGGAGGCGCGAGTCTTTTCAAGTGTGAAGATTTTCAAGAAAGATATAGTCAGGTAGTTTCCTAACAATAAAAACATTGATTTACTTAGACGAACTGGCTTTGGAACAAATTTTGAATTAAGCAAGGTATCTGGCTAGTGTTGCGACATACATAAGCCGTTCCGGACACCAAAGAGACTAACGGCGCCCAAGTATCGCACTGTCCGGTGCGAATCAGATGCCAGAATCGTCCTGGAAGACGTGGCAGGACGGGAACGACTTGGTCGTGGCGTTATAGCCCGGCCACCAGTGCCTGCAGTCCTGCTGCCACGCCTTCCAGTTCTTGCACACGCGGCCGGCCTCGGTGAGTGCGTCCGAGTCGCCGTGCGGCCAGAGGGCGTCGGCGTCGGCCTGCCTCTCGAGGATCTGGAAGCCCAGGCCCTCGGATGCGTGCTTGGCAATGTGGCAGTGCAGCAGCCAGTTGCCCGGGTTGTCAGCCTTGAAGGCGATGACGACATAGCCGTTGGTAGGCAGGAGCACTACGTCACGTCGAGCCGGGTTGATGATGGGCAGCTTGAAGGCTGGGTCCTCTGAGTCGTAGTGGTAGGTTTCGTTTTCGACCTGCTTGATGATGGCAAAGTCGTGGCCGTGTAAGTGTATCTGTGCAAGCGCAGCATGTTAGCGGAATGCCTCGATTGTCTGGTGTCTGTTTTGCTCGAGCTCCTATCGGGGTGCGATGGGCGAGGAACTTACAGGATGTGCGCCAAAAGTAGAACTGGCGTTGTTGCCGGTGAGGACCAGGAAGACCTAAGAGGTGTTAGTGTGTGCTTGATCAAGGATGCACGCGTCTGAGTCACGTACCCAGTCATTATCGGTGTAGTTGGCGGGCACCACGGCCCATTGCTTAGGCCAGTCCGAAACGGTGTCGTTCAAGTGAAAGAACATGGGATCGGCAAAGTCAACTTGGAGTGGTGCGAAGTCTGATGATTTCCGCATATCGAAAGAAAATCTAGCCAATGGGAAGTAGAATTGGTCGCTGTATGGGTTTTCGTCAATTTCGTTGGCCGAACCGTTGAAATGGAGGCGGAAGCGCTCGTCTGCAGTGTTGTCCGGAGGGTTGACACGGTTGTCGATCTTCCATTCATGGATGGGAACGAGGTTCGAGGCAAGCTCGTCTGAGCACTTCTTGGCCACGTCTGTCCACTGCTTGGATGTCGGCTCGGCCTTGCTCGCCTTGTTGTATCTAAGTATTCCGGTCTTCTCGTATCCATGAGAGCGGCCTTTAATACCACAGCCCTCGGCGAGCCAGGTGCGTACCCAGAAGTTGTTGTCGTCGTTGTCAGGCTTGGTGAGAGTAAAGTCAGGGTCGGCCTCGACTATAACGTTGTACCGTTGTCCAATGCCAATCAATAGAGACGTGTTCCGATAGGGCACAATGGGCACGAAATCGGCACTCGCCATCCATAGCCAATGGTTGTCGATGGACAAGACGAATGTGGACTCGAAGGAAGTGTTGATGATTCGCAGCAGGTATCTATTGGGACGGCCGCCCGCACTCTTGACAAAGTCGAGTTCATAGGGCTTGTGAACTTCGAGTTTAGCGGTGACGTTGTTGTTGAATCTGGTCACGTTCCCTTTGCCATTCAGAAGAATACTTGGCGACCCGAGGTCGTTCGTGTACACTGACTCGAACGCGCTCTTGTGTCCTGTGAACTGTCAGCCATGCGATACATTTGAGTACATGAGTTCACTGCCTGATCGAGCTCAAGCTTACCCCAGTCTGTGAGAATGATAGGCTGGACGGGAGTGTCGAAAGGCTTGGAGGACGGGCCATGGATTGTCTGGCGCACAACAACGTGTTAGCATCAAAGTCGCTGATTAGTCCACACACCAGTGTGTCTCATCAGCGGCGAACATACAAGTGGCCCCTGCAGGCCATTGGCATATTGCACAGAGTAATGGCTGTGGTACCATGAGCTGCCGTACTGCGTGGTGTTGAAACTGTAGACGAAGTAGTCCCCAGGCGCAATGGGACACTGGGTTATGCCATTGACGCCGTCCATGTGCATGCTGTTGAGCTGTCGGATGCCGTGCCAGTGGATACTGGTACCATTGTGAGGCAGAGAATTTGTCACATTGACATGAATCCTCTGTCGCGCGACGAATATCCGTACATTAGTTGTCAGTCAACCGAACGTGCGGTGGGGGTGTCTCTTACATCGCCCCAGCAAGCCTGAATCCAAGGACCGGGATACGTCTTGTTGAACAAGGAGGCGTGGGTATTGAGGCCGTCAAGGTTAATGTCCATATTGGCGACATCGAGGCTGTAGTATCGATCGATACCTTTAGGCGCTTCATTTTCATAGTTTGTCGTGATGTTGTATTCTCTTCCATCGGGATGGCGGAGCCAGCATTCTCGGTTCTCTGGTGTTGAACAAGATTGCCAGCCTTTCATCTCAGGGTATTCGCACACGAAGTCGACACGGGGATCGCCTCCAGGAGGGCCAAAGTCAGGATACTTTGGACCGGACTCCACAGCAGGAAAGCCGTTGAGAGAGCCAGGAAAGTTTTGTAGAGGGCGTTGAGAAATGTCGCCTGGGCCAACCGACGAAAACGTCAGGAGGCTCATGACATAAGTCACGGTCGCCCAGAAGCGCGCGACCAGCTCCATCGTGACTTGGCTCCGGCCGAGAGAGATCTTTGGAGTGGAAGATGGATTATCAGAGCGGTGCTGTTGTGATGAGAATACTCCTGCAGCTCAAGAAAAACTTATAAGATTTAGGAGATACCACGGTGATTTATAGATGACTCGAAGGGCCACTCGTGATTTTCCACTCGACTTTCAGCTGTGATGGGCTGTTTCAAAAACATGAACAAGGTTCAGAGCACACTAGGGCCGCGGTTCGGCACAAAGCCACCTGGACGGAACGGAGCTGAGCGGAGTCAATAGTCTGATGATGGAGGCCCCACGTGCTATGTGATATGCCTGGGGCTCATAGCACTTGCCGGCTACGCGCCACCAGCCAGTCATCAATCACCTTAATTTACCTGATTACAGGCCACGAAATGCCGTCTTTCGGAATCCAGGACCAATGGAACGCGATCCTCCCGAGCCTGTCGTCGCGAACCCAGGCAACCACGATGGCAACTCGTGGCTGACCTGAGTGAAAGCGACAATAGAAGACCCTTGCATTATTGCACCAAGAAGTCCCCATGCCGGTCTAGGACATTTTCAGGTTACCTCTAGACGGCTGATGAGATGCAACAAGGTGCCCACCAAAATCCGGATCGTGAATAGCTTCAGCACATGTCTTGGAGCTAGGCTCAGTAAGGTTCATACTTATCGACATGGTTGAGTGACGTCCTACTCACTCGCAGATTCTTGATAGATCTGAGAATACCTCAGGAATCTAGTCGGGAGCGGCCCCAACCTTCGCTGTGCCTCTTCAAGCCTCAAACCACCAGCACCCGCAGCTAGCGCAGCGCGTCCCCGGGCCGGCCCTAGGCCGGTTTATCCTCGTGGGATGTGGAGACATGCCCAGCTCGGTTCCGTATGCTCTGGGCGTGTGGTGGAACGTAACTGTCTTGTCTACTGAGTCTACATTCCTCGTATATGGATGGGTGTTCTCTTTGCTACTCCAACAGAGCAGGGACCGTAGATACAGATTCGTGGTGTCTGCCGGACTTGATGCGGCATTTGTTCCGCCTTCTCCCGTATCTACCTATATTTACCGTTCACCTGCCATCGATCCGAACTGCTATCCTCAAGAGACACATCCAGGACCAGCATGGCGGGTTATGCGGGGAGAGGAACGATGATGTCTTTTACGGGCGAGGACAGGGATGCAATCTAACGTTCAGCTTGGACGGGCAGCTGGTCCGTTTTGGGGGGCACAGCCAGCCACACTTGTCAGCCGCATGCTTGGCGCGCTGCATTTGGAATCCCGGTGTCTGAGTCGGATGTGTCACGCGCATGCATGCAAGAGGATCCCACACCTGACAGGCTCAACAGGATGAGCTGCACTGGCGTAGCCAACTGAACCTGTATGTCTTACCTCCAGCCGTCTTGAAATAAATCCTCATCTTCAGGCTACACGATTCAGGACAGCGAAACCTGAAGCCAAGGTCTCAAGCCATTAGCCGCGGCTAGATGTCATCATTCCAAAAGGGAGACCATCCACTTTTGCTCGACTCGAAGCAGGGAGAGCGAAAGCCGTCGCTCATGAGAGCAGGCAGATCCAGTAGTCGAGAAGGAGCATGGGTGGCACTACGCTGGGCGTCACAAGCTTTGACTGATGCAACCGTCACGGGTATTTTGAGTGTATAGAAAGTCCAGATATGAGTGTGGCAGTGTCATTCTCTCGAAGAATTGCTCTTGCTAGAATCAACAATAGCCAAGCAAACTACGTGTGTGCACTCGGTATTATGAACACCCTATTCTACATGTCCGCCTGTTGCAGCACGGTGCAAGAGAGCGACGAGCAACCATGTCATGTTCAAGATCCCAACCACACCACCTGACATCAGGACCTTGTCGCTCGTCGATGAGCTTTCCCACGACTCTGACCGCCGATATGCGGTGGAAGCGCACCACAAGTTCAGGAAACTCATCCAGCCCATCAGCAAAGGGCAATTGAGCGGTGATAAAGGATCCCTCACTAATGAAGCATTTATGCGGGGTTTAAGTATCACTTCAGCGGTCCTAGGTGTTGGATCTCCGAGCCGTTTTTCGAGAGGAGCAGCTGTCCATGAATGTTGTCAGCGCCGTTACCGTTGGTAGGCCTGGCCATTGTAGCTCACATATCTTCCCCCCGAAGTCATCATCATCTTCCGCGATGTTCATCGTTGGTGGATAGTCCATGCTGATGCTATGCAGAAAGGTTTTGAACGCAGGCGTCGAAGTCACCGATGCGGCGGTGAATGATATGTATTCGTGCGAGCAGCTTGTTTGCAGTTTAATTAATGGAGGACGACACATATGACGATGGTAGGTACAAAAGAAAAGAGAATTTGGTGCGTATTTTGCAGGTCAAGTACTAGTGGCATTCAAAGCAAACAACGACCAACCGCAAATGCAAATTTTCGGAAATTGGGGCTGTGCATGATAAGGGCTGCAACGGACAGCAACCAACAATTAGAAAGGACCAGGGCCAAACTACGTGCCTGCTGTGTCTGAATGAGACTTTTAAGCTCACAACGACTATCTCAGAACTGGGATTATACCCAAATGCACTGAGAGACAACCGGAGGAACAAATATGCCCATACCAAGACTATAAATGGAACGAGAAAATTCTCAAATATCAATTTAGCTAGCTAGTGCTTGGAGAGCCACTGTAGCCAAAAGGCGTAATTTTAGTGACGCAGACAGGGAAACAAGCACGTGATAAATATTGTTGAAAATATCATGCCTCACTCCGGAATAAAATTGGTCGGGACAGCCTACAAAAGTAAGAACAGGGCATGTCGGCTCTATCCCCACTCTCAAATTTGACCTTCTTTGCTTGCAATACAAACGTCAGCCTTCCGCAATGCGTTTGTAGAGACAACTCAAAACTCCTCCTCGTCAGGTTACGAGTCACAGAGGGTTGATACGACTACTTGACCTTATAGCTTTACAAACGAACACATAGGCATTAGTCTGTGGAAATCTTCCAAAGGAAGCAGCACCATCATTAAAAGTACGGGGCGTTGCTCGTGGCTTTGAAGGAGTTGATTATTAGGTACCGTGGAGCCATCTTGAGCTTGATATCGTTACTCCGCACCATCTCCCGGTTTGGGCGTGACACACATGGTCCCCACTTTTACGATTTCTACTAACAAGTAACATCCTCTTGCCCAACCGTGCAACAGCATTGTACTACGTATGTAAGACAAGTGATCTATTTATCGTCTTGGCGCTAGATGTGCCACGTCCAAACCGGAGATGGTGCTCCGGTGACGAGGCAACAATGATATTGCTTTTGCGTAGAACCCCGCGTCTGGTTTCAGAGCTTGACATGACATGGCACGCGTTTGCGCTGGGCTTTGTCTACTTGAGCATATCCGCCCTTTGCACCTCAACCCTTCGCACCTTTCGCACCTTTCCTTCGATCGACGCTCTCTGGACCTGCAAAACCACCCCGAACATAGCTGGGCATGACAGATCACCAACCGCCACCATGCTATCTGTTGCCACACTGAACCGGGTCAACTTCTTCTACCCGATCGGCAACACGCCTGCCGTCGCGCTCACTCAGCTCGTACCAGCAAACCAGCGGGCAACAGTGCTCTCGCTAGGCTGCGGAGATGTTCGACACATCCTGTTCACAGCCTTTATTGATCGTACGTCTGGTGTAATCTTGTCCAACCCAGCGCTTTTCAGTCAGTGAACAATAATCACTAACGTTTTGTTTTGCGTCTTTGTTAGCACGCCCTTTGGATGTAACATGCTGCGACGTTCAGCCGGCGATCATCGGTAAGTAATTACGCCTGTCCAGTGGCCTTTGGAACATTCTCTGATTTTTTCTAGCTCGCAATATACTCCTCTTGAGCTTGTTATACGACGGCAAGCACGAAAAGAGTTTCAACGACGTCTGGGATGTCTACTATCACTTCAAGATCACCAACCGCCCACTCTCACTTCTACGTGACCGTGCTCAGCGTCTTTTCTCACTGAGCGAGTCTTTGCAGAGTTGGCGTCTCGGAGCCTATGGAAAAGTTATGGACTTCTGCGACGAAGGCACACTGCGCAATGTGCGTGCGGTATGGGCATTCTACGCAAAGCCAGACACCGCCGTCCTGAAGCAGTACATCGACAAATCTCTCACCTTCAGGAACGCTAGAGATCTGAACAGGAATATCACCGGCCTCAGGTCCGCCGAGCCTGTTGTCGTTGGTGCCGACATTGTGGTAGACCTTCCTGAGATTCACGAAAGCTACTGGGAGCATGGCACGACAGCGACAGAACAGCAGGCCATCAAGGCAGCAAACAAATTCAATCCTGCCTTTGCAACACTCGACGGGGACACGGTGCTCCACTACGGCTGTGATCCCATGCTCGGTTTCCACCTTGCCACTATCGCAGCACAAGCCACAGGCAGCTCAACGTCATTGTACCTGGGCAATAGAAATCAGAACAAGCGCCGCGAAGTGCTCGTAGCCGCTGCGAAGAGCGAGTTCCGGCAGTGGGCTAATTCATTCAAGAGCAATGCTTCCGATATTACCATTCGATTCTTCACAGGGGATGCATTGGCATTTGCCACTTTACTCCAGAAACAAGACTCCCGGACCACAGCTGCCATGCAAATGTACCGGAATCAGTTCCAGTTCGATCCTGTCGTGCTTGACGAGACAATGTACGGGTGCAACGCCACGGCACCACGTAAGTTTCACGTCATCGACACGTCCAACCTAGCTGACCACACTGGCGCATTGAACATATTTTCGGCTGTCTGTCCACTCCTCAACGATGAGCCATCTGCGACTCTCTACATAGAGACGCTTCTCAATTCAAATCAAGACCAGGATGATTCTCTGCAAAGTCTTCTTTGCGGTCACTTGCAGACAATCTCGCTTCTAATCAATCTAGTTCCTCTCGAAGTTGTCACCAGCACATCGTCGATTTCTGCTACTGAGAGGAGCCTCAACGAATTGATTGGTGCTCAGACAGGACAACTTGTCACCCAGCAAGAATTCGTGAGACTTGCGTGGAAGCGTCCCTTGCGCCAGTCCAGCTTTGCCACCTTCGACGGTCCGGCAAGCAAGACTTGCTGGAATCCCAAGGACCTGTCATGGGCCCTGCATACTGTCTACCTGCGCATGTTTGGGACTGGCCATGGTCTCGGACGTGTCCCTGCATCGCTAGAAGCGCTTGCCAGATTATCCCTATCAAACTACCAACCCGCAAGCTTTGTGGCTTTCCTGAAACTAGTCAAGACCAATGTCCAGGTCGACTGGCGAGAAACCATGGAGTATTGGACGGGATTTGCAGAGCGCGACGACCCCCGATCGACCCGCACTCTCTTTCTACAAGAGGTTTGTGTCTATCTTCACGTGCTCGGCATTCACTCAGTCAAGATGATGCACATGCAGCCTTATCTCCGGGGCTTACCAAGCACCAGGGGCGTTCGACTCTGGAAGGACATCCCGGCAGTGGTCGCGATTACTTTGCAAGTTCCGCGCAACAAGCTCCGGTTCTTCACAGACACTAACATCGCAATGGCTGGAACACCTCCTGTGGAGTGTACTCTTACAAACATGGCGCCCCTGCAAACCCGTTGGGCCAACCACTTCGCTGCTCTGCAGATTGGCTTCGGAAAGATCATGACGCGTGGAAGCAGGCACTCAGACGAATACGAGATCGACATCACAACAGACCCGACAGGCTGGAGCGGGAACTCGCCTTTACTCGTCACCTTCTACGCACCGACGTGGCAGCTCCTTCAGGAAGATTACCGCGGCGTGCAGGTGACCTTTCGCTTGTCCACAACCCCTCAGATGATGATGTGTTACGCGCAGAAGCTCGGATTCGAACTCAGTGTCTTCCAGGCAAACATTGAAGACGAGAAAAACGTCTTCCTCACCAAGAACCTTCCTCTGCTGACGCCCGCGGTAAGCGCTCGCACGACTGAACCTGCCTGGTTCACCTCAGACAAAGCACCAAGAGCATCGGCGAAGGAGGGACGGGCCAGGTACACCATCACGGCCATTGCAGAAAATTTCTCGCCACACGTCACTGGCCTCGTCGCACGCGTGGAGTACCTGGATACCGCCCTACGTCAGCTCTTTTTAGACGACTGTAGATTCAGTATACAGTCGCTGACGCCTTTCAACTATAATATTTTCCTGGCCGGCACGAGTTCTGAGTACCTCGTTGATTTTCCGTACCCGGTTCATCAGAAGAACATCAAGATTCGCCACGATCGCAACTTGGACTACTTTGAAGTCATTGCAGATGTTTCAAGTAGCCTCCGCGCACCTGCTGCCTTCACGTATCCGGTATTACAGCTCGAGCATCAGATCCTGTGGAACATGCCCAGGGTCAACCTCGCCAAGCAGCCTATCTTGCATAACTTCCAGCAGCCCGGGGTGAGCTGGCTGATATCGCACCTGGCCATGGCAATTTCGCCCAAGGACTGGCCCCTCCTGGAGTATCTGTCCACACCATTGCCAGACCATGAGCACGCTCTTCACAATACCAAGGTGACTTTGACGAAAATGTTCACGAACTTCAAGGGTCTTGAGGGCTGCGAGCCCGCTTCCTTCTTTGAAGTCGACTGCAATGAGACGGAAGGCATCGATATGCTTATCTTTGTGTCCGAATTGAAGCTGGATCTCTCGAGCCGAACGATCGTGCTCGACGCTGCTGTCATATCGCTCGAGCACGAGATGACCGAAGTTGAATGGAATTGCTTGGAACCGGACAATCTGGATAGATGCTGCCGGCTCGAGGTCAGCAGAGATGAGCTCCAACTATTAAAAACATTTCTCCCCGCCTGGGCCGAGCGCTGCAGAGATGGCTGGCAGCACAATCCAGCCGGGTGTGAGTTCCGCACTACTAGGTTCAGGAAGCATCTCACCAAGGTATTCTGCTCTTGCGGTGAAGGTCGCTTCCCCCACAACTACAAGACCGCTCTCAGTTCTTCGGCCTGGAAAAAGGTCGCCAAATACGCCACACGTGTCGCCATCTCGCCGATATTCTACACGCCGCTTGCCGACGAGCGCGCCCCTGTCACCACGGAGAGTACTGCGTTTGAGAATAATGTTGCGAGAGGAAGATACATCTTCGCGACCCTTTACGATTTCTTCGTCACCATTCTTTTCTACACCTTCGCGGCAGTTCGTGGTGCGGTCAAGCTAATCATTGCGACCATGGCCAAATTGTTCCGGCTTTTCGCCGCCCTCTCAGCAATGATGTGTCCATACCCTGATGAGTCTACTGCTTCGAGTAAGGCGAAGAAGCCTTAGTTTAGTCAAGTCAGCGCGGCACGAGAAAAGTCGCTTGGTAAAGCACGCATGGTCCAAGCTATTTTGATCATAGCAATGAGCAGGCACGATTCGCAATGTAGATAACTACGCGTAGTTACCTCACCTAGTCGCCCCAACCACCGTATCGCCCTTGGCACTTGATGCATGTGCTCTGCTTGTGGGTGCCCGCTCCATGGATTCCGCGCGACTAAATTCCTCCGCGTAGTTGGATCAAAAGGTCGATGAGACCCGGGTTAAGCCACGTGAACACATTTTCTGACCGCCAAAGGGGTTAGAAAAACAGATCACATATGTACTAGATAAAACAAACACATTGTTGATATTTGACTACGCTAGCCGTAGCCATGTGCTCAGCACAGTCCTCCCTAGGTAAGAACAGGGACATCGACACTATCGCCCCTCGACTCTTGCAAGGGAAGTGTCGTGCCGTTGCAATGAAATTCTTCTCGTTACCACACATGTGGGATCAGAGTCTTGCACAGGCATAACTACAAATTCGAGGCATCCAGAGATTTTCATAACTCCTCGTCTCCCAAAAGAACAGCACAACACGACAAGGGTTTGAGCATACCAAAACTCCTGAGCGTCAAGTTTGACTAGGCATCATCACGTCACGGAACCACTAGACTGGGAGCTTCGCAACGACCAGAGAGCCTGGCAAGGGATGGAATGGCAATCAACTGTTCATTGCTTCACTACCACATGAAAAGTCTATTAAAGAAACGAATCTACCGTACCAAACCAGCGGCTTTATTTTTTTGCGCCCCGCATTCGTAAGACATTCAATGAGTGTTAAACCCCACCCACCGACTGCGAGGAGAACCCAACACCAGAAAACTCCTTGTTCACTACATTCCCACCCAGCTGCTCCCAGTACCGTTGGTCGACCCAAGCACACCGGCACTAGGATCTCCAGCACTGCTGCTGCCGCCGGCACTATCAGGAGCTGTGTCGCGCGTTACCGCAGTGTGACTCGGCCGAATCGCCCCCTCTCCGTGGGCCGACGATGACGATGTGTCTTGCCCGCCCTGGGCAAGGAAAGCCGAGCCCGACCCAGACGTCTCAGCCACGCCATTTTGCCAAAGATGATTCCGCCCAGGCGCTGCGACAGCCATGTCTTCCTTGAGGCGCCGTATGGTCCGTCTGAGCCCACCAAGCCTCTCCCTCTCGAGCACGAGCATGTTACGAGCGTAATCCCTGATCGCGACCCGACCCATCTGCTCGTGCATCACCTGCCAACCGGCGAGCTCGCTCGCGACAACCTGCTGGCTATACCGCAGCTCGCGCCCGAGGCCATCAATCTCCTCCTTTGCCTTACGGATAGACTCTTCTTTCTCCTTGTCGTGCCGCGCGCGAGCGTCATCCATCAGACCTAGCGGCCACCTCGTGGAGCGAGACAGCGAGCTGTACGTGCGGTCAATGTGTTTGCGCTGCGCCTGGATCTGGCTGACGAGTTGTGGTGGACGCAGCAAGGAGCCAATCATTGCCTGGACTGTCGTCTGCAGGGCAAGGAAGCTCATGTGGAACATCGCAATGGGCGTGTGCGCAGGCAGAGCGACTGTTTGCAGGAAGCTCTGGAACGCAGTCTTGTGGCTGGTGGGCAGGAACTCGAGTGCAGCTACCTGTCGATTCAGTAGCAAGGCGGCGTCGGAAAGATCTGTCAACCAATTGTCAGCTTGGGTTCATGAGTAGAAGCCATAGATTGAGCTTGGTCTTACCATTTGCAACGACTCCTATTGCGTTGGCCCGACGCGCCACACTCTTGGTCGAATAGTTCACGCTCCGCACCATGTCTCGGGCGTGCTCAACGAATTGCTCAACCTCCCGCATGTCCTCCAGCGGCTCGAGCTCGTCGCGCACCTTTTCCGCACGTGAAATGGCCTTCAAGCGACTCCTCTGCTCAACCTGTTCGACTTGCAGTTCCGGGACCAGGAAGAACTCCCAAAGCATCTCGTGAGTTGAAAAAGTCGGATGCTGCAGGAGGATCCGTAGGAACGCATTGGTGCGCAACTGAACATCCCTGAGGACTGCCCTGGACGGCTTTGAAGGTATCTGGAACGGCGACCGCTGTGTTGAGATGTTTGGCATCCAGGATGCCGGGTTCTCAATGGTCAACAGGTTCATCAGCCGCTCAAAATCAATCAGAGACCTTCGACAGGTGGTCACTGTGTAGCTCATGCTGTCTGCGGGAGCACCCGACTTTAGCACGAGTCGGATGGTGGCATCCTCGACAAAGAAGGAGCGCACGACGCCCGTGATGCGGCCATCCTCGGCGGGCTGCATCACAAAAAGGGTCAGGTCGTCGATTTTGTTCCGTACGTCGTCGTCTTTCGCGAGCTCTACGGCGGTGAGGCCGCGCAGTTCCTTAGCTGCAACATCCACCCGCGGATCCGAGTACAGCACCCGGACCATCTCAAAACGGCTGTATTTGCTAGCCAGCATCAGCGGTGTAAACTTCTTCTCATTAGTGGCATTGGGGTCAGCATCGCCATGAAGCAAGATGTCGTGGGCCAAGACGTGGTCATTGATAATGTGCAGCAGGGTGTTGCCCTTGACATCGACGTGGTCGTCCAGATGGAGCGGCTGCCTATCACGCTGCGCCTTGGTGGCAGCCAACACGCCAGATCGTACCATCTCTTGATAGTCATTGTTGTCATAAGATCGGCAGAGCGCAAACAGTGGCGTCTGCCCGTTCTTGTCCTTTTGCCGCCACGGGAGCATGTGTCCAATGCGTGGTATCAGACTAGGCGCATGGAAGAGATAGTGGGCGACGCTGCGCTCCCAGATATCTTGCTGATGCAAGTAAGCACTTGCCTCTCGATCACTGGACGAAGCAAGAACGATATCCAGAATCCCATCGATGAGTTCCATGTGACCCAGCTGGACGGCAGCACTGAGTAGCGTTGTTCCCTGGTTGTTTGTGTCTTCTCGCACAGCCTTTGCCGGGAAGAATTCCTCAAGGGAGAGAAGGTACTTCAACGTCGCTGGTTGCCCGTGCTGGACAGCCATCATCAGTACGGACTCCCCAGAAGAATCTTGCGTCTGGCAAAGCCGCTCGATGGACGTATCGCCCTCCAAACCAGATCCTGTTGTGGCGAAGCTTCCTCTTCGCGAGTGGTACGAGAACTCCGAACCGCTTGACATGCTGCGCACATCCATGGAGACCTTCTTCGGTTTCTTGTATGAAATGAAAGGTTGCTCGTCGGCCGAGGTGCTTTGGAAGGGGAACACATGGCTGAGGTCGGAACCTTGAGAGTAGGTCCCAGTGGTATGTGTCTGCGCATCGCGCGACCATGGCACCGATATGGACGACCTACGCGATGAGCCATTGACAAAGCTCCAGCTCATGGATGGAGCGTGGCTGGAAGACGTCGACTTCTGCCGCTCCAACCCACATTCTTCCTCGTAACCATCTGGCGTCGTGTCGGAATCCGGGTCCATGATGCGCTTGAGCTCGTCGACATCTCCTTTGGCAGTAGCGTCCCACAGCGCCTTGTTCCGCCGGCTCGCTTTCCGCAGAGTACTTGAGTCTCTAGTAAGATATGACAGTACAGCCTCGAATGTGCTTAATGCGTAGCCCATTTCGCCACTCTCCACATCGTCGATGAAGATAAAGTGCCTGATGTACAAAAGGCGCGCCTGTAGGTTCTTGACTCCCGCACGTATCACTACGTAGAGTAGGAGGCAGACCAGCGTGTCCGCATTGATCGTTACTATGGGCTTCTCTGATGACTGCCCCGTTAGGTCCGGCCTTGGCTGTTCTGTAAGTTTGGTGACAAGTTTCAACGTAGAGAGCAGTATCTCCAAAAGCTCCTGTGGGGACGTGACAGTCGACATTTTGCGGAACTCGTCGACTGCAGACTCAATGCGCGCCGTGAGTATCCTCTTGTCGCGTACGCCACCCTCGATGAAGAGGCCGAGTTGTGAGATGTCAATGTGTTGCATTTGCCGGAGTTTGCTCTCCAGCTCGAGATCTTCCGAGCGTAACAGGGCCGCCAAGCGTGCCCATATCAAGTGGTGCAGGTTTTCAGTAATGTACCGCTCGATCAGTCTTTCCACGATGGGCCCTGTCAGCTCGGTCGTCGCGCCGAGCATCGACAGTTGTTGCTTGTCCACACCCTGGAAGATATCGATTGCGCTTGTGACAGCCGTCTCGAGCGCGACGCGCATAACGTCCTCGCTATCCTCCGCGAAGAAGTTCTCGACCACCGGTTGACTCTCCTGCTCGGCAAAAACAGGTCGCCGGACTGCGGAGACGCTGCCGGACCGGGCTTTTCGCATGGCAGCAAGAATGGGGCCATCTGGTGTTGGATCGGGGATGTTGATTGCGGACGGTGGCGGGGGAAGAGGCTTCTCGAACGCCATCTTGAATTCGGCGAAGAGCTTGTCCAGGCCGGGTTGCATCTGCCGGGCAATGAGCGGAAAGTTGCTGAGCAGGTCGTGGAAGCTCTTGATATCCTTCTTGCGCGGCACGCTCGGTTCGCCATGGTCGACTTCCGTCTTGCGCCTGAGTTCTTCCCGTTTGCGCTTGGCCATGCCGTCCGTGTACACTGCCGGCTCGATCGGGATGTCCTCCCAGGTGCCCACGAGGGGTCGTGATATGTAGTAGATAAGCCATTGCCTGGGCTCTATTGTATCCGCGTACCATATGCTGTCGCCTAATAGCTGTGCTTGCGCGAGTATCCTAAAACCTGAAACCATTCAGCCCGTCAGTCAACAAGCCTATGGCCGGGTCGCCCACAAAACAGTAGCACAGTCATACCTTTGTTGGTGAAGAGAGCAGCGTCTTTGATGACAATGCTGCGACCGTTGATAGTGTTGTATTGGCGAGCCTTGCCCCTGATCTCGCGTAGGTTGCCTACCGAGTCCTTGCCGCCCACGGCCGTAGCCGGGCTGGGGATACGGAGGACATGGCTGGCCTGGAAGTCCTCGGAGGCGACAAATTCTGCGAGAGACTGGCCGCTCTCAGCCTCGCGAGAGGTGAGGAAGAACTCTGTGGTGGGTACGAGGAGGATATGGTGGTGGACGGGCGTGCACTGGGATGCAAGCGAGTTACCCGGCTTGAAGAAGGCGGCGAGGAATGGGTTCAGGGGAAGCATTCACGCCGTTGGTCGTGGAGTCGCCAGGCGGGATGTATGTGCATGTCGAGGCCCAGCGGGCAGGGAAGCGGTCTGTGCGAACAGGCTCAATGGTTTGCTGGTGCTGGGAGGCGACGCCGAGGTTGTGGGCGATGGGGAATCGATGGATGGGGTCGATGGCGATCGTTGACGGCAGTAGCTTCGGGATTCGAATGCGCTGTTTGGTCTGCTGCGTGCGGGCGGCGAGGGAAGATTCGGAGGGGCCGGGATCGAGTGCAGAGGAGGCGTGTTGCTGCGAAGGAATGTCAAGGTTCAGTGCTGGAAGCATCAAAGGGGGGAAGCATGAGGGAGGTGGTTGATAAGGAGCCGCGAGCACAGCCCCCACAGCAGCAGTTAGAGACATGTGCGATGATGATGTCGCAGGCTGGCGCAGGGCGGACCGGGTCCGGGCGGCCTGTCCTTGTCCTGTCCTGGTGCCTGGCCTGGCCGCGCCTCGCCAGCCCCACGTGTTTTGCCATAGATCTATGGGGGATCGCCAGCAGCCCCGGCCCTGCAGCAGAGCTCCCTGATCTTCCGAGTGAGTGTGTCCACGTTCAGCAACAAGCAAAATGTCAACTGAGCATCTCCATCTTCATTCCAGCATGAAATTTCATGCAGCAACTAGTTCAGCCTCTTTGCTGTCGCTCCCACCAGCAGGAACGTCGGCCGAATCACCTCGCTGTGCCACTCGGGAGCGGCCTTCAGCTGCTCTACAGAGGGACACCACTCTACAAACTCCGTCAGCTCGAAGCCGGCATCGAGCAGGATCCGAATGTATGTCCCCACAGTACGATGCTGCTTCCTGACCCCTTCCACAAACCAGCTCCGCAGCCGCGGCCCCTCGTGCTGGTACGCGTCCACGGGCCAGTAGCTGCGCCCCGTCTGCTCGTCCGTCCGCATGCCCGCCGTCAATGGGGCGGCAAAGATGCCGTCTGGCGCCGTGAAGATGGGGTGCTCAACCGAGAACACGAGCCGGCCGCCGTCGGCGCGGAGAGTCTTGCTGATCTGCGCAACGAGCTGGGGCAGGTTCTCGAGGTAGTGGAATGCAAGAGAGCTAAACACCACGTCGTACCGGTCGGACGGGAGACTTAGAGAGTCCAGGTCTGCCCGCTCGTAGGTCGCCTTCCCTTCTTTGGTGGTGTCGTTATTGCGGCTCATCTCGTCGGCCCTTGCCAGCATGTTCTGTGAGAGGTCGATCCCGTGCGCTGATGCGGCTCCGTTCTCAACTGCCCAGCGACAGACCCAACCCATCCCGCAACCTAGATCAAGGAGATGCAGCCCGCCGAGGTCCGCAGGGAGCATGGCACGGAGCTGGGGCCATTCCGGGGCACCAGCAAGACCCTTGGTCTGCCTGTCAAGCTGCACGTAGTTGTCGAAGAAGTCGTTGTTGTCGTAGATGTTTTGTGCCATCTTAGCTGCCAAGACGTCGAGCAGGAATTGTCAAATGCCATAGTGTCTACAGCATCGTGTGATGGCGCCAAAGCATACTTGGAGTGTTTCGTGTGAAAGTTGGTTGAAGCCAGAATCTGATGATTGAATGGCGTGATGCCCCCACGATTTGCGTGAGTCACACCGGATTATCGTCATAACACACTTTTTGGTTCAAATCTATGCATTTGGAATTTGCTTTCTTGAAGTTGGTTGCATCGGAAACAATGCGCCACGAATACATAATTTTTGGACGTAGGACCCCCAAGTTGTAATTGCAAACTGTTGAAATTCTAATAGAACCGATGCGCTCCAGGTGTGGACTCTTGCGCCATGTTCACGCCACTATGGTCAATTCCGCTTTATTTCTGTTCGAAGTGTCAACAGCTTGGTGCTCTGACTTCAGCCCTTTAGGGGGGTTCATTGTTCTACCTGACCAACCAAACACGCCAGTCCAGCCCAGCCCAGGAGCACGAGAGCCATCAACATTCCAGACACCTCGGATTTTTTTGGTAACTTTTGATATTTGTGCATAAGATCGTTCTTCATCAACGATCACCATCCAATGGTGGCAAAGTGCCAGAGTGGTTAATGGGTCAGCCTCGAAAATGCTCTCTACAGAGCAGATTACGTAAGCTGATGGCTTCGGTCGCGCAGGTTCGAGTCCTGTCTTTGTCGCGAAAGAGCGCATTGAGTAACCTCTACTTTTTGCATCCTGTGCATATTAAAGCACAGTTGTGAGTTGTGGAAACTTGTTGTCACAAAGTAGTGGAAGACAACAGATAATGGATGTGTTGTAGCAAGAGGGGTTATGTAAGGCGGCGGGTTTCCGCTTTTGTTCTTTGTGCCCCGTGATATTTGGACCAGTTACGTAGCCTGCTTGTAATTTATTGATAATAAATCATGCACGCCTTAGGAGAGCATCTTCTCATGGAAATTACAGTGTTTAAAAAGCGACTACTGTTTGAGTGATATTCCAACGATGCGACTAGAGTTAACGCCCTCGAAAACTTGCTTGTAAGTACTTTGCTTTTTAGGGGACAGGTCGTGGGAGGTCACTGATATCGAACATTCCAAAGTGTTTCTACGCTCTTGTGATTACTGCCTCGCATTGATCTTGTACTACAGCTGAGCTTGCTTCTAACACCTCAGGGACATTATAACAAAGGGTTGATTGCGAGTGCCCACTCAATCCCGCCGGGCCAGATAAGCATAGCAGATCATTAACCGCCCCGTTAAGCCACAGCTGCTGCCCTCAAATACTTAGACACCGCCCTTTGTGCTCGCATTGAAAGGCAAGAAGGTCGACGCTTTGCCGGCTTCGGCCTCGTCCTGCTGGATGTTGTTGTTGAACTTCTTGGTCTCGGCGGCGATGTCGGCGGCGACGTTCTCGCCCTCGGCCTGCTTGATGGACAGCAGGAGCAGGGTGGCCTTGAGCTTAAGGACCTTGTTCTTGATCTTTCCGCGCTGAAGGGCGTCGGCGGCCTCGCCGCTGGCCGCGGCAATGGCCGTGTTGAAGGCGCCCTTCTCGGCCTGGTTGCAGATCTTGTTTACGCTGTTGAGAAAGTCCTTGTCTGCCTCGCTCGCGGTCGCCACGTTGAGGCCCGCGAACACAGCCTCGGCCTCGGCCTGGGCGTTGCCCGCGGTGCCGCCCGAGATGGAGATCTCGTCGTACGTCTGCTGCTGGAACTGCTGGCGCCTGCTGAGCGACGAGGTCTTGCTCATGTCAATGGCCGCGCCAAGGACGCTGGTGGCCGCCAGGAAGGTGGCGAGGAAGGTGGCGCGAAAGTACATGGTTGCTTCGGTGAGTTGATTCCAAGGGAGTTGTAGGGAGATGGTAGTGTCGGAGGAGATGACCACAAAGAGGGAGCGTGTGTATGTGTAAGTAAAGTTCGGACCAGCGAATTGAGGCGAAGCGAAATGTCGGCAGCACAGCTGTCCTTGGTTGGTATTTACAGGTGGTAGTGAGGAAAGGCCTGGGAGAGGTCAAGAAAAGAGACGATCGGAGGGCGGTGCGATGCTCACATATATACCTACTTTTCTTGCCGTGATTAAGACTGGGGGACCCAGGCCCGGCGGTGTTCCGCGCAATCATCTCGGGTGCCGACCGAGCACAAGCAAGTGTCTCGCGAGTCGCAGACGAAACAGGAGGCTGCGAAAAACGTCTGAAGTCTTCAACCCCAGGCTCAACAGGGGTGCGGCGGCTGGCCCTGGCCGATGCAAACCCGCACTGCTGTTTCAGTTGGAACAGGACGACACTGCGTGCGAGATCTCAGATGGGTACTACGTGCCGATGCGAATTCACGAGCTGCGTCAGGATACGACTGCACTAATTCTTGCGCGAGATTTGAAAACGACCTGACGCGAACGCATTCATCGCAGATGCAGTGTCCAATGAGGACTCTAGGGTTGTTGTTCCAGAAGCGGGTTGGCGAGATGTCAGGGTTCCCATGGCTGAGGTACGCTTATCTCAGCCGCCTCCTGGATGGGAACCTATGCAAGGGTCAGGTCCAGGTCCCCCAACCCGTGTGAAACCAGTTTCGCAAGGTACCTGTTTCTGCCCATCTGGACTGATAAGCTCACTGGGAACAGCGATTTATCAGCAGGGGACGAGACTGTAATTGCTCGGTTGATTCCGAATTGAAGCAGCACCCAGACTTGTCTCGTCCGTCGATTCAAGACATTGGTCGAGTGACTGCGCTAGGCTCTGTTGAAGCACATGGGGCATTTCCATGTATCGAGGACTTCCAGCTTGCCCGCTTTCTTCCTCTACCTAGGCAGTATGTCTAAATGGCAATTCAGACTGCTAGAGATTAGTCATTCGGTATAATGGTTGAATTCCAGCGGGCTACATACACTGCAGTAACACTGTTGAGGTCTCAACACCCGAGGGCAAGTGCACATAATGAACCGTGAACCCTAGAATCCTCTGAGGGGGGAACTAAGCACCAGAGCTAGCAAATGGACAGAGGAAACAGGCAGCATGAAAAAATCGATCACACTATCATCATCCATCAACCAACCAACCATCCATCCACGAGCATTCAAAAAGGAATGTCGCTTCCCGAAGAAGAGATGGACAAAAAACATGTCCCGCGTTGCTGGCGCTAGCCGGAATCGAACCGGCGTTTTCACGGCAATTTGACTTGCGTGAAAGTTAGTGTTAACTGTACTTGCGTACAACCACAACGTGATGTCCTAACCACTAGACGATAGCACCTGCTAGAGCAACTACGGATGCTGTTGAGAAGCTGGCTCTTATCGCTAACTCTGTTAATGTTACCATTTACGGGCTTCTTATGCGCCTTTCACAGGTTGGTCGTCAAATCGTGGATACATGATCAGACCTAATTCTGCGCTCGGCCAAGTAGCTTTCTCGAGGGCACGGCATTTCCCAAAGTCAGGTCGAAGATTGGTACTTAGGCATGAGTGTCTTGCCATGATGTCGCGCAACGATTTTCTCCAGCCCTACCTTATTCACCGCATGCCATGCCCGTGACGATGATCGAGTCTCATTGAAACCCCAGCACCGCGCTCACTGCCAGGCGCTCCAGGCCCCAGCTTGCAGGCACCAACTCCATCGTCGCGGGCGGCACGCACTTCAGGCAGCCCTGTGGGCGGGGCAGTGCATTGCAATTTCAGGTAGCATCTGACCTCTTGCAGCCACTGGTGCACCGCTGTGCCACCACACCTCAAGCACGAACAACGATCATCAGGGACCGGCTGACGTACCCGTCGCAACCCTATTAATAGAGCATTTACGTCCGCCGCCAGTCGTCCTCGCTCTTGTCCGCGCCAGACGGGCGCCCTTCATTGGCCCTCGTCCGCTGGTCCTCGCTGGCTCTGCCATCTCGCCATGCACCCTTCCCTGCTGCCAAGCCAAGAGCCCCAAGTTCTCCTGTCAGCAACGGATGTGGTACCGGCAAGGCCTGATGAGCCAGGATGTCCGTCGATCTGGCGGGATTGTGGGAGTCATTGGGCCTCGCGACGGCGTGTCAGCCCTACTGCGGCTGGAGCACCAACTCCGAAGCACCATTCAAATACTGCAGCGGTCCGCTCATGGCTGTCTTGCCAAGCTGCCCGAGGCTTTCTCGTCAACTCTGTGATTTTGCCTGCTGCCGCAGACCTCAGTATGGTCAATCACAAGCCCTGAAGACAGCGAGCCTCGCTCTCCGACCCGCAAAGACACCTGACCAAGATGGCCCTAGCATCGGGCTTCACAGCCCTGCCGCAGGAGGCTGCTGGCGACGATAGCTTCACTCGCTCCAACGCTGAAGCGTCACCTCCAACGATCTACGATGTTGACGCCAGGAACCACACGCAACGTTCTTTGAACAGCTCCACAGCTGGTCTCTCGAACCCGACTGAGCTGCGCACCAACCAGGTCGGCACTGCGCTATCTCCCATCACTGAACACGACACCGAACCACCCAGGGAGCGCCCTTACGATCCGGCCGATTACGGCACCCATAGAACCCACAATGAATACTATGGCCCTGATGACCTGGGCCGGACAGTGTCTCATCAAGGCACAACTTACAGCGGGGCGGATTACAATGAGTGGGAGGCTACTTACAAGGAAGAAGTTGAGGCTTTCCAGTCCAGCACGCCAACCCGACCACCAAATTACAAACCATGTGTGTTTCAGCTCTGGTTTCTGGCAGTTCTTCTATTTGTGGTTTGCGGCCTCTTGGCCCTTGCAGAAACCGCCGTTCACACACTTCCGAGCGGGCAGAATGCGGCCATGCCGACAATTATCAAGGGAAACAGCACGGAGCTCCGACCGAGAGGTAGTATGGGGGAAGATGACAGCAGCCATGGTTGGCAGGTTCGAAGGCAGGACAGAATCAGCATCGCAACGAGGGACATTGCGGGTTTGGAGATCAACTCGACAATCGAAGTCCAGGAGAAGACGTCAACTTTGGATACTTCTTCATCGTCGTCAATTCTGCTCGCTACCACACAGTCTACGTCGACTACCAGCGAAGGCGACACACCAATTCAGGAAGTCACAACAACGAGTACACCCACATCCCTTCACACAAGTATTGGCTCGATGACATCAGCTACGAATACGACGGAAAGCTCGGCTACCTCAAAGTCGGCAACAATGTCCACAGACAACACCACGTCAGTTCCAACTGATTCTACATCCAGCGTAACGAGCGACATCATCACCACTTCCACCACAGACCCCTTGGTAGTAATCTCGGACACAACTTCCAGCGACACCTCGAGAACAAAATCAGTCACACTGACAGAGACCATTTCCACGACACCGATTCCCCCGTCCATCACGGGCAACAATTCCACCAGAACCTCAACGTCTTCGAGCGGACTCGTCACGTGTACTGTCACTGTCGCCGGTCAGGACGACAGCGACTTCGGAGTCACTGTCACGAAGACAATCCCGGTGATCACCGTCACACTCGGAGGAAATTACACTATGACCCCTACTAGGTCATCGACATCTTCTAAGACCACGACATTGTCAAAGACAACGGATGAATCGAGCTGCGACGTCACCGTCACCATCACTTATGACCCACCAGCTTCTACCGCAACCGGTACTACGCCGCCAAATTATATCACCATCGGTTTGAATACAGTCACCATTACTCCCCCCGGATACACTGATCCTATTACCATCCCTCCGAGCCCTGAAACTCCACCGGAGCCGACGAGTACCTGTTATTACCGGACGGTCACCCAGACAGAGGAGTCAAATCTCATTGTGAAGACGGTGACGGTGACAATTGATGTTATTGTTGGCGGTGTGAAGCAGATGAAACGACAGCTTGCCACGCCTGTTTCTAGCGAGTTTCGCCCCTACTACGAGAGACGCGCGTGCGTGGATGGTGGTATTTTTACAGTCACCGAGCATCTCGCGCGGCCAATGACGATCACAGAAACGGTCTGGCGCACGACCACTCCGGACGGTCTGTTTGGGGTGATCATAAAGCCTCCCACGACAACAACGTACATCATCACCACGAAGGGCAGCACAGTCTCAACTACCAAGACGATTCCAGCCATTACAACTACAGCCCCTCAATGGGTACCAAGTGGCGTTGACACGACTATGAAAGTTACTTCGACCAATGCTGACGGTGAAATGACTATCAATACTTTCACAGCCGTAGTTTTGGTCCATACCGACAACGTCATAACAAGCACATCCCTTATCCCCGTTACTACAACAGATCAAAACGGCAGTCTCTTGACCACAACGAAGACAAAGATGGTGACCCAGAAGCCAGCAGGTGGGAGCGCAGGTGTCGCCACTACGACTGATCGCAACGGCAACACTGTAGTGACAACAAGCACGAAAAAATTCTCTCCGCTATCTCTTGACAACCTAGAGCAGACGCTCATCATTGTTGCCACCACCATGACAAACTCTGACGGCGAGCCAACACTCACAACGTCTGCGCTAGTCTGGGCCACACCACAAACGAAGACACTCACAGATTCCCAGGGATCCGCAACTGCAACAGAGACATTCTTGCTCCTCAATGGCCCTCAGACCACGACCTTTATTGACAACGAAGGCGGAGAGACTAGCACGGCCACTTATTATGTCATGACCTCGTCAATAACGTTGACTGGCTCTGATGGCGAACCAACAGCGACATCGACTCTGGTGCAGACCATGACGCTGTCGGCCACAACGAAGACTAACAGCCTCGGAATTCCCACCAAGACAGAGACATCGCTCGTCACAGCTTCGTTCCCCGGAGCGGTCAAGACCGCAGCGCCTACTCAGGCGCCTACCGGCAGCCCGGTTCCTGAGGTAGAACTTTTGGTATTTAGCATCACGAATGCCGAATACGTCACAGGTCTCATCATCCCAACACTACTCGCCACGCTTTTGACACTACCCATTCGAATCCTCGACCACGTGGCGAAGCTGTATCACCCATTTCACATCTTGGCGACTGCTCAGTCAGGTGCCTCTGCCGAACATTCAATATGCTGGGAAACCATGGGTCTATGGACGTTTGTGACCAGGTTCCAGGCTTTCTTCCGAGGAGAGATTCTCCTTGCCATCACAGGCCTACTTGTCGCCCTGGCCGCCATCCTGGTCCCTATCAGTTCCGAAACAGTGCGGATCATCCTCCACGGCCCAGATTGCCACCCAGGCCAGGGAACATCTGTGAATTGCGGCATCACGCTCGCCGTGTTCCCGGCATGGTCTCGGGCTGCTCTGAGTATCCTCAGCGCAATAGGCGTGCTTATTCTGATCTTGGCTGTCTGGCTCTGGCGCTTCCATCGAACCGGCTTAAGCGGCAGACCTTGGAGCTTGGCGGCGTTGGCCGGATTCTCTTCAAACCAAGACTTCCAGACCGTGCTCGGGCGGCTCAAGCACATCGAGCATCAAGAAGCAACCATCAAGAACAAAAGAGCGCGCGAGTACCTCGAAGGCTACAGTTACGTCTTGGAGCATCGGCAGGATGATGCCGTGCAGACGTACGCGATTGTGCCCGTCGAGGATGCCAGGCACGGGAGGGTTCTGGATGTCTCAACCATGGGCCACGGCTCGGTGGTTGAGCAAAGTGCATCCCGGAGCCACAAAACCTCACACTTCTTCGCGCTAACGCTCTGGGGACGGCTGCTTATTCTCCTTGTACTGCTGGGCATGCTTGCGCTCATCATATTGTACTGGGCTCTTGGCCATAAGACGGCCTTTGGCAGATGGATGTCGAGCGAAACAGTTGGTGTGCGAATCCTGATTGTGACTGCGGGCATGACAATTACCTTGTTCTGGTCGTCCTACTTCTACTGTAAGTCCATTTCATCAGTCTCCAGCTACCCTCTACCCATAATGACTGACATCACTCCCCCCTTCTAGGCATCGCTTTCGTAACCCCCTACCGCATCCTCGCCACCAACCCTTCGCGGACCAGGGACGCCGTCAATATGAACCTCTCCACCAACGCGCTCAGCGGGCTCGCCCGGTCCGTCAGCTTCTGGCGGGGCACGCACGACTGGTACCTTGCGTCGGTCGCCGCCGTCGCGATCCTCGCCGAGTTCCTCCCCGCGCTGCTAGCCAACGTGCCGTACCGCGTGGTCCAGACCTCCGAGGCCCACGCGACCTGCGTGTACTTGTCGTCGACAATCCTAGGGCTCATGGTCGTCGTCACCAGCGTGAGCTTCCTCGTCGAGTGGCCACACATGCCCGCGGACCCGAGCACGCTCGCGGGCGCAATGTACCACATCTCTGCTGTCCGCGACAGGGATGGTGGTGGCGGGTCCGAGTACGGCCTCGCTCCTGCTGTCGCCACTGGTGCAAATCACCACCACCACCACCAACAAGCCGTGAGCGATCGCCACGTTGTACATCATCGCCCGACAACCGACGACACATTTGCATACGTGGACACACAGCAGCAGCCACGGTGGAATCAACAACCATATCAGGATCGACTCTAGCTGCCGAGCTACTTGTACCACTACGAGTAGTTGGGCAATACATGTCTTGCTGTAATTTAAAGACAAGTACATGAGAACCCTATACTCGGGAAGCATTGATTAGAAACCACGCAATGATGTGGATGTAGTAATGTAATGAAGATAGCCCGGTTGGCAGTAAAGCCAAGGATGATCATGACAAATAAGGAAGCAAAATTTTATTCAGTGCGCTTGGCTCCCGAAAAATATGACAAAACTTTGATGAATCAGACGTCCCGTCCAACATGTCAATTGCGCCGCATGGTGGTGGTGCTTCTTGTAGTACCTGCGATGGGCGACAAAGGCCCACACAGGCGCTTCAGAGCCCATAGCAACAACAAAACCCCGCACCACACCGCATGAACTAAGGACCGGCCAGCACGCGCACACCACAAGTTGAACTATCAGAGCACAACAGAAACTAACGAGAATGCAAATTTGGACAAGTGTATGATAATGATGATGATGATGATGATGATGATATATATATTAAAGAAACAGCGCAGAGGCCGTGAGGCAACTCCGCGACAGTGATGTTGTTACAAAAGAAAAATAAGTCTGAACTCGTAAGGTCTAAAAAAAATCCGCATGCCAACTCCAAAATCGTTTACAACGTGTCAATCGTGATCAGGTATCCCGTATAAAGCTTTTCTTGTTTACCTCGTTAAAATCATGATCCCGTGAGATTGTCATTAGCACAGACACATGTCCGGATAGAGAGCCAGCTCATATCGTCGCACGTTCTGCAATGTGGGGTTGAAATGAGGTGGAAGCCTCAGCATCCGCCGTACCGGACACCGCGCTTGCCGAGCTCCTTGCGACCGATTGGGTCTTCTGGCAGGACCCAGCCGCGGGTACGCTTGGCCTCGCGCTTCTCGGCCAGTTGAGGCTGGGGCATCCAGTCATCGCGGGGAAGCGCCTTGCGGCGAGTGCCTTCGGCAGGAGCACCAATGGCGGCGCTCCAGTGGGCATTGTCAGGGGAGGACTCGTCGCTAGCTATGCGGCAAAGACCCCAGAGGGCAAGACAAGCTGTGAGGGACATGTCGTCCTCGCCGGCATCGGAGGTGGCCAGCGGCACACTGGTGACCTCGAGGTAGCCAAAGTGAGGAGTGTTCTCAGCACCGTTGCGGACAATGACGAGCTCAATCTCTGTAAGGATGAAGCCGTAACGGGTGCCGTACTCGCGCATGACGTTGTGGATGTGGGCCAGGCCGCGGAGGTACTCGACACGCTTGATGTTGCCCTCGACACGCATGCCAGTGTTGAAGCGGTCGAAGCTCTTGACGATGCCAACGACGCGGGCGGTGGGCTTGCCACCAAAAATGGCAGCCGCGGTGGAGGCCTCCCCTGGGACACTGGCGACGAAGACTTGGTCACTGACATTGCCAGACTTGGGCGTCGAAGAAGAGAACTGCATTGGCTGCTGCGAGGAGACGGCGAGAGCTGAGTTGAGCTTGGGGAGGTAGTAGGCGGCATAGATGTTGTGAAGGGCAGACTCGGTCTCGGGGTGGCGGGTGCCGGCAGCGGGCTGGGGGAGGAGAGGCTCGGGCACAGGGCAGTTGAGCAGGGCCGAAGCACCAGGCATGGAGAGGATGGTGTCGAGGTTGAAGGAAGACCAAGACCGCACCTGGCGCACGTCCCACCAGAAGTGCTTGGTGTTGGGATCTCTGACGGAGTAGGACAAGGAGCGGACTAGAGACGGGGTGGGGTTGGGAGTGGACAGGAAGTCGAAGAGGGTTGTCGACGAGGCGGGCTCGGGGGTGACGGAGGCCATGCTCAGAGGAGGGGCACGTGGCGCAAAGTTGAACGAGAACTGGTCCATCTGCGGGTGCGCGAGGGTCGAGGCGACGTAGGAAGGCATCTGGCGGTAGGTGGGGAAGCCATACTTGTCAAGGGCGCTGCCGTCGAGGCTGATGGTGGAGGCGCGGCGCGAGGGCTGGAAGGCGTCGAGCGAGGTGCCCTGGGCAAAGGAGACTGGCGAGCACAGCATCGACGAGGACAGGGAGCTGTCGCTGGGGGTAGCGAAGTAGGCACTGGCGGCGGCGAAGTTGTTGAGGGTCTCTGGGTTTGTGTAGCTGCGGGCGTGGGAAGCACGGAAGGCGGGCTGGCGGCGGCGAGGCTTCTGGACCGAGGCCGGCGACGTAGTGGCGCGGCGAGGAGGAGGAGTCTGCATGTGGTGGAGGGACTGGTCCTGGGAGCGGATCTTGGGGAGCAGGACAGGGCCGCGGTGGCGGACCGGGGGCGTCGAGCAGCGTGTGGCCGGCGTGCTGGCGCGGGTGATGGCCGAGGGCGAGGGCTCGAGCGAGAGGGCAGAGTAAAAGGAAGCATACGAGTTGTTGCCGTTGTTGGTGGTGGTGGTGTTGTTGATACAGTGGCTGTTGGCGGAGACGTCGAAAAAGGACGGGTCAAACGAGTAGCTGGGCGGGGTGGCAGGCTCGCACGAGGGGAAGACAAAGTCAAAGGCCGACATGTCGGCAGATGTGCACGTCATTTTTGGGACTGGCTGATGGTTGATGGCTGATTATGGCGTCGAAAGGAGGACCGGCTCCTTTGTTCTCGTGGGATGGCAGCAGGCGAGCAGAAAGGCACGCGAGGAAAGCAGAGGCTGGACTGGACAAGAAAGGCTGGACTGGAGAGCAGAAGCCAGAAGAAGACAACTGAGGCATGCGGCGGGCGGCTCTCTTATGGTCGACGCGGATCGGATGGACGACAGACGACGGTAGTGAGGCGAGGCGGGCTGCAGGCCAACGGGGGGCCGGGCGTGCGGCGGCCACGGGATGGACAGTGTTGACGACGATGCAGCAGGGATGGAGCATCGCGGTGAGCGAGGCGTCGGGTGTCTTCCAGGCGGTCTTTGGGCGCGGCAGGAGCGACGTGTAAGTCGGGGTCGGGCTGCTCGTGGTTGACAACACCAAAATAGAGCGGGCCTCGAGTGGGGCCCCGTCCGGGGTCGACCTCTGCGGCTACAGCAGGACCCGGCCAGTGTGCAGCCTGTGCGTTGTCACTGTGCCACCACGCCCAGTCTGCCGCAAGACAGGCCGTGCCTGGGCAGGGCCAGACTGTGGTGTCCCTGGCCCGCCCTCCAGCCTATGGCAGCGGCTGGCTGGGGGTTCCTCTCGTGCTGCCCCGGCTCTCAACGTTGAATGGGCGCCCTCCCTCGCAGCGTCTCTCCCAGAGTCCCTCACAGTCCCTCGACCCTTTCTCGACCCTTTCTCGACCGCTTCCCGACCTTCACTTGACCTGTACTCGACTGCAACCCTCAGGCTCCAGCCCACGACAGACCGACATCTCGGGCTCCAGCGGCGGCCCAAGACAGCCCTGGAGACCGACAACTCAACAATTGCACAGGGGGAAAACCAGCCTATTGCCAGGGTGCTCCCATGGTTCCACGCACGAGTGACTCACTCTGTGGACACCTCGACACTGCATGCACCTTGCATGCACCGGCCCCCCATGGCGCTGCATTAGCTCTGCTTTCCGCCGCGCCCCACTGCCCGCCATTTCCGCTTCTTCGCATCTCTGATTGTCGAACGTCGACCGTCGCGGCACACGACGACCACCACCCTCAATCCCCGTGGTGATGGCCTCGCCTCGAGACGCGTCTACGTTTTCGACGAGACGCGTCGCGCCCCCGCGCACCCAGCTTTTGCCACAGCACAGGAAAAAATGCCTCACGCGCAGTGCCGCGCCCAGCCAGCCAGCCAGTCTTCGATGAGCGACTCTCCTCCTGCGTCTGCCCGTCCACCCACCCCGCCCCAGCGGTCGCTCATCTGCCCGCAGCAGATACGAGATGTCAGTGGACTGGTCTTTCGCGGCCTGTGTAATGTCGGCTGCCTCGAGGACGGCGGCAGCATCCTTCAGCATGCCAGAACAAGGTGGGCATCGGCCGCGCTTCCAGAAGGATGGCCTCTGCTATTTCTGTCGGCTCCAGCCTTCTTCAGCAGGACTGGCCGCATATTCCAGCGCCTACGGAGATTAACAGCGTGTGTGGATTCGGCGGTGCCGCCCTGGCCTCGCACACCGAGCCTGCCCCGCATCGGCAGTCATTTGACAGTCTAAGCGCGGGGCATGACTCTCCCCAGCCGTGGGCGGCTACAGCCCGTTACGCAAGCCACGGCATTGTGCTGCGGGCGTGAAACCACCCACCAAAAACACCACACCCGCCACTGGGGCGCGACTCGTCAGATGGGCGGCATTGCTGTTACCCGATGTCTCGCGGGTCACCACACCCGGCCGAGCGGGCACCGGGCATGTTTTGGACAAGCCCGAAGCAACGGCCGGACGGGTACAGCCCATGCCGAGCCTCAGTTGCCGCCAGGAGAAGTCCTGGTGACGCACTGCCTCCACGTCAGCCGACCGCAACCGAGACAGGCGAACTGCACTTCATCAACCATGCGCGACGAGATCAAGATCAAAAGCGCGTGGGGGGTGGCGCAGGCTGGCAAGAGGCGCGGCAATCGACAACCCCCATCGGGCCTGGGATGGCTCGAGCGTGTAAGCGCGCGGACTTTCGAGACAAGCACAGCCGCGATGGATGGGGAAGCAGGACTCGCTCCTCATTGGGCAGCAGGCACGCGCCGTGGTTGGACGGGCGCGGTAGGAGTCGAGGCAGCCGGCGCAGCCAATCGGCAGCGTGCGTGGCCGTCCCATATCGCGGCGCAGAAGGACTGTCGAAACAATCCCAGCCGTGGGCTCTGATTGGCCAGCCACGTTTCGTTTCAAACTCGACCAGATCGGGAAGAGGTGGGGCTCGCGTGAGTCAACCTGGAAGCGGATCCACGCCAGCATGGCGGGCAAGACGCTACGTTTCAGCATTTCCATCCGGCTCGTCCGCCAAGCTTGCTGCCACGCTGTCTGCCTCTCCCCCGCCCAGCCTCCCGGAGCTGCAGGGCCCTTGCCACCCCTACGATCGACGACCACGAAAGCATGGGACCAGGGGGGGCCCGGCAGCAGAGCAGCTGTGACTCATCCAACCTAGTGCAAAGAGTCACATCTGCATGACCACCAGGTCTGTTTACCGTTGGATTGCGGTGTTTGTCCCAACGCCAGGTCGACGCTAGAAACAAAAGCCCATGCAATGCAATGCGCATCTTTCCGCGGGGACCATGGGTCGGCGAGCGCCGAGAGCCAACGATTTGCTGCCGGCTCGGTTCTCCTGCGACGCGTCCGTGTATGCTTCCTGTGGGTGACGCCATCTTTATTCCTCCAATTCTCATTGCGCAGGTTTTGCGAACAAACGATGGCAAAAACAGGGGAGGTCTTTGATGCGGGGAAGAGATATACGGCCGACGACGAGCGTGCCTCGCCTCTCTGCTCCCCAACCATTTTGCACGCGTGGATGCGCCACCAGAGAGATCCGGTTGTCCACCAATGGCACGTGCATACACCAACGATATGGTGGCCTGATCTGATCTGGTCTGGTCTGATCTGAAACTCGCCAGTCTACCTACGCGTATCTATCATGACGTTTTTTACTTCCCCCTTTGGGAATCCCGCCCATCTCGATAAAGGTGGTAGGTCAAAAGGTGGGGGACTATGTTTCGAAACATGAGACTAGCTGTATGCCGTCACGGAGATTACGATGGTTTGGATGACTGGATTAGGAATCCAAGTATTCAAGTTGGGGGCAGCTTATTCGAGCTGTGTGTGATTTCACTCCATGGCGGGATGAATGGCGATAGAGTCGACCGATGAATGACTCGCAAGAGGTTTGCGGGAAAAGCCGAAAGGGCGGAACGTTGGTATCTTTACCTCTGACCGTGTGGTTAGGTGTGATACTATTTGCGTGTCTGTTTGGGATGACTTGGTGCTGGCAGATTTGGGAATGGCGATGTATTTTTTTTAGAGGTAGAGCGCCGTTTTGGTTTGGGACTTTGGATCAAGTCTTGTTTCTCTCCTTCTCCCATGTCCGTAGAGGCGGGACCTTGGTTATTTGTAAATGTGATTTTTGCTCAGGTTTTACGCCTAATATATAAAAAGTACACAGGCAGACACAAGAAAAAAGCCGATGAAGGCTGGGCGCCAATGCAAAGCGATATGCCTCGGTATTTATTACTATGTTTGCCAGTTCTCTAAGTCATTGTACTTTATCAGATGCTCAAGGTAAAAAAACATCTGGCAGTAAATAGAAGAACGAAGGATGGCATTACAGGCACATTAGCTAATATCATTGCATTTGTTTTTGGCGGTTCGAAATACCCAAATTACCGTAATTCACAAGTCCTTCCGACATGAGACGTCAAATTAAGGAAAAACCCCAGAAAAAAAGCCTTGGAGATGAGACGCATAGTCCCGCATACACATGCATTATTTTCTGTTTTTTCTTTTCTTTTAAATTCCAGGCTAATCTTCACCCAACGTTGCGAAACGTCACTTTTATTAGTTTGCGTCATTCTGTTCAATGTCTCCGGCCAAGCCAGTTGAGCAATACAGCCGTAGAGTTCTAGGACACTCGACGGGAGGAACTTGCTTTCTCCGATAGCTTTAAAGAGTCAGCAAGAGAGACGCTCTACTCATAAAAATCCTCATGCGGGTGGCTTAGGAGACGGTGTCGCGGGACGATTACCGCTTTCTTAAATCTGGCTAGCCCTATTTATCGACACCTCTGGATCTCTAGACCTTGATATATCTTCCCCCCAAGACGTCAATATTGGGATCTCTGGAGCTCGATGGGATCGTTGGATCTTAACTATCTCAACTCAAGTACGCCCGTACTCAACATGTCAAGATAACAAGTGGACTACTCTCTCTGGATACTCTGACTACGCGCGCGAAGTCTAGGTAGCTAGGCCTCGGTAGGCCAAAGATAGGGACGTCTAGCGGCATTTTAAGCACGGAGTGGGTAGAGGATCAGCAAAGGCGAGCAGAAAGAGCTCCAAGTTGCCTACTAGCTTGGTGACTCAAGACTCTGTAGTCATGGCGCAGCCCCGCAAACGTCAAGACCTTACTCATACCGGCTGTTATTTGTCCTCTGAAGTCTTCAGCTTCGTTTGTCCTCGTTGCTGTGGGTTATTCTTCTCGTGTCCTCAAGCTGTAATTATCATAGTCCTGTAGAAGTGAGTAGAGACAGCATAATAATTTTGGAAGCCTGCCGTTGTATTTTAGCGATTGATTTACTGGAGAAGGGCATCTCAGACACAGCAAAGTAATAGCATCATGTGCGAGAGCCCTTCGGCAAGAGCCTCATCCCTCTCGCTCTAAATTCTATTCAAGAAGACCTTTTCCGTGGCTACTTCCGGGCTCGACGCGGGGGTGCCGGACGAGATTCTCGATTCACGGCTCGGAGCAACAGAGCCCTTGTAGATTCTGGGTCTGCGACACAGTTCAAGATAACTCGGGGACTCATGTGTCAGGAACTGGGCCAAGCAGGGCCGGGGCCGTCTACATCCCGAATAGGGCATCGTTCTGATGCGAGTTTCACTTGCGGACTTCGTGGGACGTTGAAGCTAAAAACGCGTTTCCCGGCCCTCGACTTGACGATACTGTTTAGAGTGCTAAACTACTCTCGGCAACAACTCGGCAGGTTATCTCTACCTACTCCTCTTCAGCAAATTCAACCTCCCTCCCTAATCATCCCACCATTCACATCAGGTCGCGTCTCCCTGCCCTGCAGGAACGTGCAGATACGCAGGCGGCAGGAAGCCCGAGAGCGCGGCGCGGATCTGCAGGGCCAGCGTGCGCGAGTGCCATCTGTGCAGCTGCGTGTAGCCGCCCATGATCCAGAAGTTGCTGTCGAGCTGGCTGTGCCGCTTCCACAGCCCGCGAATCTCGCCCTCGGCGTCGACGCCCCAGGTCGGTTCGATGCGCGCGGCAATCTCGACAGGGCCGAGCATCGCGTCCTCGTCGCCATTGCCATGGGCATTGTCGCTGCTGCCGCCACCACCACCACTGCCGCCACCGAGGATCTCGCACGCAACGTCGCCGACGTTGGTGTCGGCGTACCCCGTGCACCAGACGATGGCATCCGCCTCGACCGTGCTGCCGTCTGAGAACCGGACCCCGTCCGCCGTGTACGCCACGGGCTCGACGTGGGCCTTGACCGCGACGTGCCCGTCGGCGACGGTCGCCGTGCCGCCGTAGTCCATGTAGTGCCCGCCCGCGCGCTCCACGAGGTGGTGCATGATCGAGACCTCCGGGTCCGTCGCGGCGTCGGTAGCCGGGAACCCCCGCGCGCGCAGAGCGTCGTACCGGCCGGGTTCCTGCGACGCGAGGAACCCGAACAGGGCCCTGACCAGCTGCCCCTCCACGACGGCCGGGATCGTCAGGAAGTTGTCGTCGGCAGCCTCGACGCCGGCGTCGTACGCGCCTAGGCTCCGCGCATCGCACGCGTAGTCGACGGGGCAAATGTATGTCGGCGACCGCGCGTTCATGGTGATTTGCATGTCGTCGCCGGCCGCGTGCAGCGCCTCGACCACGTCAAAGGCCGTGTTTGCGGAGCCGACTACCAGTACCCGCTGTGTTGTGCGTGAATGGACCACATGTTGTTAGAACGAGCGGTTGCGCCTGTCATGGTCTAATTCATCCTAAGGAGAGTGATGGTGGTGGACAAACCTTGATGCCTTGATCCCTGAGCTGCTGCCCGTTTCTGAACTCGGAGGCGTGGATCGAGAGGCCCTTGTAGACCTCGCGGTCGGCGATGGTGGGCAGGCGTGGCTTCTGTGAGCCCACGCCCGTGGCCATGACCAGGTGCTTTGCTACCGCCTGCCTCTGGCCGTGGGGCGTGGTGAAGACGACAGTCCATTCCTTGCGCTTCGCGTCGTACCGCGTGTCGGTGATCCTGGCCGACGTCACAATGTCGAGCTGCAGTTCCTCAATGTATCGACACAGCTGGCCGGCGAGGTCGTCTTTGCTAAGCAGGTACGGAGCTTCGAACTCCTTGGCGTACTCTGTACATTTCATCCACATCGTCAGGCGCCAGTGACTACGCGCTGGTGGAGAAAAAGGGGCACGGAGGGCAGGACTGACCAAGGTACGGCATCGTGCAATACGATGTCGGGACGTGGAACCGCAAGTTGTCATGGCGGAGACTCCAGTTCTGACCGGTGGCGCTGTTGCGCTCTGCCATGACACTGCCCACGCCGAGAGCCTTGAGTCTCGCGGCGAGTGTGGCGGCGCTGTGCGCCGCAAATCAATGATTTAGATTATTGGCTTCGAGACCCTAAAAGGGACGAGGCAATTAGACTTACGCGTTGCCGCCGCCGATGATGAACACATCTGTCTTGAAGTTCTCGGACGACTCAAGATCTGTCCTTGGCGTCTGCAGTAGCCTCGTATCTTCTAGGTGGTCGATGAAACTTGCGAGCCAGGTGCTGAGAACCCATATCTTCCACACCAGCCCGTCGCCGGTCTTGACGGGAATCAGCAGCAGTCTGCCATTTGCCTTCGCGGCCGGTGTCTTGGTCGTGAAGTTGAAGCGGTAGTCGACAAAGGCCTGGTGTCCTGTTAGTCGGAAAAAGCACGAGAAGCCGCCTTGGCAAAGTAGACGCATCGGAACTCACCAGGGTTGGCCCGACAGAGATGAGGGCAGCATTGCCGCCTGCCTGGAGGCCACTGTCGACACCCCTCTCCGAGGCAAGGTGCAGGAAGCTCTCCGAGATGGCGCGGGGACCATGGAACGTGCGCAGATGATACGTAAGCACGAGCTGGTCCTTCCAGTACGCATCGCCCTCCCGGGGGCCCAGGAACAGGGACTCGAGGGCGGCAGCGTCGCCCTTTGAGATGGCCCGGTTGAGCTGCTCGAGAACGAGGCACGCGGCGGGTGTTGGATCGCCACCGCCGGCCGTCGCTGCCGCCGCCAGGGTCTCGGGCGGGACAACCGGGAGTGGCTGCGCCCTGTACGCCTTGCGGAGGTCTCCGTGTGTGGTGGCAGGCATGGCTGCGAGTTGTCGGTCGTCGGTCCTGTCACAATCTTGCATGAGTGAAGACTGATCAAAGCGGAGGAAGCGAGACGGATTCGGTGAGCTCAATGGCAGGCTGGAGTCCCCCGCAGCAGGTCACAGGTGCGACGTACCAGTACGTGTTGACGTTGTCTCCACCGAGCAAACTGGAAGTGAAAACCGCCGGTTGGTGTCTCTGGGAAGCTTGGATATGACAAAGTCGTATTCGTTAACGAGGATTTGAACCACAACTGGCGGGGACTGCGTGTTTGGGTAGCACGGAAGCCCCCCTCAACGAACGAAAGGGATGTCTGCCGCCTGATGTGCGTCAGGGTGCGAAGAGCCCGCCGCTCTGAGCCGTGCTTCAATGGCCCGGGCAGACATACCCTGCATTTATACATGCGGCTGAGAATGTGCTGACGAGATGTGCTGACAAGGTGCCCCAACCTCATAACATTGGCGCATTTTGTGTCATCTCCCAGGGGAATCTACTCCAACTGTGGGCGCCACTCTATCCTGCCGCCATGTAGCGTGTGAATATTAAGTGTGTTGTAGTGCTTGGCGTGACTACATCCAATGCTTGATCTGCAAAGGCTGGAGGATGGCTGAGGATGAATGACAAATACAGACGGAAATTGCCTCAGCCCTACAAGTACACCGGGCTCGGATGCAACCGACGGGCGTCCAGCTGGCTCGACCCCGAGCAACGAATGGCCCGTGGTCACCCGTGGCGTCCGCCGTTGGGACACTGAAGACCGGAATGTGCCGGCACCAAGAGACTTGGGCGAAGTACTGAAAATCATTTCATTACGCCACTAGCCTATCAACAAGCGATGCGGTCCCCGCGGATCAACCGCCGCCGCCGCCGATTATCATATCAAGATGCCCGGCACTCACATCCCGTTCTTCCGCGGGCAAATAGTGGCGCCCTCTTGGGCCAGCGGGTCGGGTCCCAGGGGTTATGTAATAGTGTAAAGTGTATTAGTCACGAATCGCACGCCGGCTGGCAGAACCAGCATGTTCGCTATGCTCGATCTCGGCAGTGCTGACTACCCTAGGGTATACAGGCCCCGGCTGGGACCCGCGGGGCCTAGAAAAGAAAAAAGAAAAAAGAAACCCGCGACTAACATTACAGAGAAGGCGATCTTGGCCGGAACAGTTATGTCCTTGCGAGAATCCTTCGAAATATGACACATGTTGGCCATACGTGCTGTTCTGCGTACAGAGTAATATCAAGCCCGCCTAGGATGATCTGCTTGCAGTTCCAAGGTTCCTTGCACGGGGCATCAGGAGGGGTTCGACATTGCAATATCGCCTGCCACTCGGTACCTGCAGGGTCCTTTTTTTATCTTTACGGTAGCGTAAGTGTAAATATACTAAGCGCTAGTAAACACGGACCGGAAAGCTTTCCTGGTGGACCTCGAACCGTTGCTTATCTACCATTGCACCTCCTTGCTTGTCTCTGTTAGCATCATATAACTTCCCAGCGTCTTTCGCGTCCAGTGGACTCCATTTTTGCGCCGAACAGTTTACCAGCGACCTACCAGCCATCCATCATGGACCCGGAAGCCCTTGCCGCACTCCTCGCCTCGCCAGCTCTCGCACCGCCACCAGGCGTCACGCCCAACTTTGACTCGCCGCAGAACCAGAATGTCCTCGCGTACGCCGTGACATCGGTCCTGTCGTGCCTCCTCACTCTCTGCGTAGCAATTAGGCTGTATAGCCGGGGTTACCTGGAGAAGGGGTTTGGAGTGGAAGATGGTGAGTGTTGAAGCACATGAGTAACTAGACGCGAATCTTCCCCCGAATTACAGTCGACTGACCATTTATTTGTCTCTTGCAGCGTTGATGATGTTGGGATTCGTAAGTCGCCCGTAGTGGCCATGATGGCACATGGTCAGGTTTGCTAGTAGCTGATCCGGAATCTAACGTGGTGGTTTACCTCAGGGAGCCTATTGGGGCACTGCATACGCGGGTTTTGAGTTGGTCTTGACTCCTGGCTACTACGTCCATACTTGGGACCTCCGCCTCGGCGATGTGATCCGCCCGGCCTACGTAAGCCGCATGCTCTCCCGGGTCTTCTCCCCCATGGCGCATCCCTTATGCCTCGCCCCGGGACCATAATCGTGCTGACCGTTTTCTACATCAAGCTGATCCTCATCTACGGATGCTGCTACTCGGCCGTCCTGCCCCTAATCAAGACGGCCATCCTGCTCGACTGGTGCCGCATCTTTGTGCCCGGAGAACGGTCTGACAACCTGTTCTGGTGGGGCTGTGTGCTGCTAGGCATCATCCAGTGCGTCTGGGGCGTCGCCTGCATCGTGCTGCTCAACATGCAGTGTGTGCCGTACAACGCTATCTGGGTGTTCTACGTGCCGAGCAGGTGCTACAGCCTGCCCAACGTCATGCTGGCGTCGGCCTCTGTGCAGGTGTTTACCGACATCACCATGGTCTTGCTGCCCCAGCGGATAATCTGGAAGCTGCAGATGAGCTGGAAAAAGAGGGCGGGTGTCTCCCTCATCTTCGGCATCGGTATTGCGTAAGTAACTTTATTTCCTAACGATAAGGGGGAGGGGGGTTGCGGGTGCGGGTGCAGGTTTTATAAAGGCAGTGTGTATTGTTCCCTAAGCTGCGATCCTTTGATAACTGGCGAGTGTGCTAATCTCTCTCGATGTTCCTCCCAAAACAGCGGATCCATCTCGGCCTGCCTGCGGCTTTCCAAAACCATTACTTTCGCCCACGAGGCCGACACCATGTATTTTATCGGGCCCTTGCTCTTCTGGGCGTGCGCCGAGATGACGTGCGGGTTCCTCATCTTCAGCGTGCCGTCGATGCCGAGGATCCTCAAGGCCGCCTTCCGCGGCACCGCGGCCGTCAGAAGCGCGTACAGACCGCAGCAGCCCACGTCGTCGGACTACAGCCGGGGCCGGCGGCGAAGGTGGGCAAAGCCCTCGACCATGACCACCACCGTCACCGAGAGCGGCTGGACGCAGATTGACGAGGGCGAGATTGCGCTGACAGCTATAGGGCCGGCACAGCAGCAGCAGTCCGAGATGGAAGGCTCTTCTCGGGCGACGAGCGTGCAGCAGCGCGACGCTGACTCTAGCCGAGATTCGGTGACACTTGTAGCGTAGTTTTTGAGTTGCTCTTTGAGTCCTTCTTATTATAAGAAGACAAAAGAGTAAAATAGGGCTCAGAGTCATAGATTTGCACGCTTGCTCTTGGCCTGATGCACGCATGCCGCTCGGGAATACACAGAAGAGTATACACCATGAATAGGATACCATTGCGAGGCGCGCAGGGGCCCACTTGCAGCCTGCCGAGGTCCAAACATGCAGGCTTGTAGACTTGACCGACACCGGGACTCTCGGCTCATCTTTAATACTCCTTCTCCAATACTCCAACACGCGGCCTTCGACTCGAAGGCATCGTCAACCCCCCTCACCACACACCATGGACTTTGCGCGCTTCGTCGCGGCGACGCCGCTCTCGTCACACACGTACGCCGTCACGCTTGACGTCGAGTGGTGCATCGGCTCTGTCCCCAATGGCGGCTACGTCACGTCGACGCTCATCTCGGCCGTCAACAAGCACTTTGCCACGACGCTCGCGCACCTCGCCCAGCCCGATACCATGTCCATGCAGCTACAGTTTCTGCGCCGCACCCGCGCCGGGCCGGCCGTCGTCACCGTCGCCGACGTCAAGCTCGGCGGCACCGTCTCCGTCGTCCTCGCCACCCTGTCCCAGGACGGCCGCGACGAGGTCCAGGGCTTCGTCACACACATGGACTTCTCGGCCTCGTCCGGGCTCAGCATCCCCACCGAGCCGCACGGCGGCATGCTGCCCCCGCCGTTACCCATCGACTTTGCCGCCGTCGAGCGCGATGGCCGCGACGCAAACTGGCACGTCGCGCCCGACTCGCGCGTCGTGACGACCTTCCGCAAGGCCTTGCAGCACCTCGTCTTCGTCCGGCCCAACGCCGTGTCTCAGGATGCCGGCTTCTTCGGGGACCAGTGGGTGCGCTTCCGGCCCGGCGGGCCCGAGCAGCCCACGGTGCCCTTTGTCCAGGAGGCCATCGGCTGCGTCGTCGACATGTACCCAACCACGTTCCACCACTCGCGCCACATGACCAAGGAGGAGCGGAGCGTGCCGCGTTGGTACCCGACCGTGCTGCTCAACCTCGACGTCAAGCGCCGCATCCCGCCGGGCACGCGGTGGCTGTTTGTCCGCGCGGCCACGGCCGAGGTGCGCGACGGTCGCTTCGACATTTCCATTGTCGTGCTCGACCAGACAGGGGCCCTGATCGCGCTAAGCAACCACGTCAACCTGATCCTCGGGTCCGAGCGGAACCTGGCCGAGCGCAAGCAGAAGGTGGCCGGCGAGAAGGGCGGAGACAAGGCTATAGAGAGCGGCAAGTTATAGTCCAAGTTGGCGGCAGAGAGAGGCTTGGTTTAGGCACAGCGTTGTCGTTAGTGCATCATCTACAACGTGCCGCGTTTTGGATTATAGAGTTGCTAGTTCGGAAGTCTGGTATAGATAGGGTATTCACGTGCGTGCTCAAGTCCTAAGACACTGGCAGTGAGAGACGGGTGCATAGAGGCCTTGGTAATGACACAAAGATTTATAGCAAGCTGTATTTGTCTTGGGGCGAAATGTCTTGCACAAGAAGCTGCATCATCTGACAAAGGTATCAAGTTGGAGCAGTAACCCCCTCATCGTCCACCTCCTACTACCCCCCATCATTTCTCAACAGTTCAGCACCTTGTACGCGTAAAAGTTATTCACCGACACCTTTGTCCAGTCGTCGCACGTCGAGGCGGCCGACTTGCCCTCGCAGCTCGTGTTGGACCAGAGGTACAGGCAGCAGTCCTCGCTCGGGTCCCGGTCCCACTGGAACATGGTCTTCTCCGGGTGGAACGACTTGCGGCAGCCCGTGTTGGCCGAGCCGAACGGCGCCTTGCGGTTGTTCTTGGGGCCGTGTGAAAATTGCCAGCCCAGGACAGTGCTGGGAAGCAGGGCGAGGACGGGGAGGAGGAGTAGGGCGGAGGGCTGCATGGCGATGTCTGGGGTGGTTTGGTTTGGTCAAGGGGCTGTGTTGGTCGTTGCAGGATTGCTGTGCGTGAGTCTGAGGAGGAAGACTGTTTAGTAAAGGAGAAAGGGAGGGGATATTGAGCAAGAGAAGCTACGCACGTTGTGCCTTTTAGCTGAGTTTCGTGGACTCTGAGCGCGACCTGACTATCAGACAAAAATCAGTGGGCATTCCTACCGTTTGGGTGTGGGTTTATATATTAGTGAGTTGACCCTTATCCAAGACATCCGTTCCTTAGCTCCCTCAGCCACGAAGACTTGCGAAGGCGAAATGTACCCCAAGCCAGGATTCCCACAGGAAACTAGCTTGGATTCGGCAAATCTCTCAGGGTCCACGATGGCATCTTATATTGTGGCTCTGTCCTGGTGCAACACTGGCCCACCGTGCCGCAGGGGTTCAAAAGTAAGACGGAGGAATTTGATCCTTCACCTCTCCATACTCCGTACACCACGTCGTCCTGTACGAGCACAGCTACTTTACCCCCCCTTTGGCGTAAAACCGATCTACCTCCATGTCCAGACAGCGGTCAGATGGAAAACGACGGGCCTGCAACTTTCCCATGTGCGCTTAGTCTGTAGTAGTCATGGCGATTTGGGGGAAATTTAGAGCATGGGTCTGACGAGATATCTACAGGCTAACAGCGAGACTGTTCTTCACGGCCCATGACTTCTTGAGCTGTCACATTCTGGAGCACAAGCCGCGATATACCATACTCCGCAGGGTTCTGCATGTACGGAAAACTCGCAATGAGCATGCTGCACATAATATTTGACCCTGGCATGTCTACACCAGGCACACGCTCGCGGGGTAGCTTGCATCCGAACAGAGCCAATGACCGCAGTATAGAAACGGGTGATAGCAATATACCTGGCCCAGTCTTCTGACGAGTTGGGAAAGCACCCTGCATGTCCCGCTGCTTCGCTATTTCCCGGTAGTATACAGAGACCATGGATGCAGGCATCAAAAGTCTTCCAGCTTGTATACCTCGTACACCACAACCTCGTAGGGATGCACTCTGCAAAACAAAACAAAAAAAGGTTAGCAAGCCGCTTCCGAGGTTCCGATCAGAAGCGTTGGTATCTTGGTTCTCTTCAGAAAAAGTACAAAGTACGGTAATGCTTGCTACTTACTTCTTCAGCGCCGTGACAGCGTCCCGCAGCGTCTGCTCCCCGGTGATGGTGGTCTCAATCCGGGCCTCGGGCAACTCCTCGAGGCGGCCGGCCTCGCCAATGTGCGGCGTCGCCGTGCTGGCCGGGCGGAACTGGCCGGCGCCGAGCGTGGTGAAGCAGACGTCGGTGTAGTTTGGGAAGCGGCCGGCCCCCGCGGCGAGAACAGCGGTCCTGCAGGCTGCGGCGTCGGCCTGGGGCGCGAAGAAGACGAACTTGTAGCGCACGTCGTGGGTGGCAGCGGCGGCGGGCGCAGGCGTAGCCGATGCTGCTGGAGGAACCATGTTGCCTATTTCTAGACTGTGACTAGGGAGGGGGGTCTTGGTTTATCGGATGGGCTGAGCTAATGGTTGGGCGTGGCTCTGTCAGGCGGAGGGCTGAGGGGTAGGTTACATTGAGTTCTTACAATTTATCGGGAGAATTCCTTGATGGGGTAACCGTGCTTATGAGCGCGAAGCTGGACGGCCCTCGCATGGGGAGTTTGAGGTTCAGCTGGCTTGATTTGACACGAAGGGTGACCAAGGGCGCCACAGGGCGTCGAAGGGCGTCAAGGCTACGGTATTCTCGCGCATAAATAACCGGATCTCCCCACCCAGGGCTCTTCTCACTCTCTTCTGTCTCACTTCTTTTGTACTACTGTTTCCCCACTGGAGAAGAAAACAAAGAAACTCGAGAGAAACAAGTCGCGCCCACAACGCTTCAGGCTCACTGCATTTCCAGCTGGCAGGCACAATCGGGATATAGTCTAGACATATAATCACCACATAGAAATACAAGCCAACCTGCCTTGCGCACCTAAGCACAAGACTCGGCAGAGAGACCTCTACACCACTACCCAGAGCAAACATGTCAGCCCCAGACAGCACCGGCAATAACCAGCCCGACAACATCAAGGCCCGCCTCAAGGCGTCCTACGACATCATCGCGCCCGCATACAACAGTTGGGCCATCCCCAACTCGGAGCAGCGCCTGCAGTACCTGCAACGGCTCACCGCGCTGATGCCCCAGCTCAGCGGCGACAGTCACGAGCCGGCCGCCACCGTGAGGATCCTCGAGCTCGGCTGCGGCTGCGGCGTGCCCGTCACCGAGAAGCTGCTCGCGCATCCCAACGTGTGCGTTCTCGCCAACGACATGTCGAGCACCCAGATCAAGCTCGCAAGGGATACACTAGTCGGCGACAACGATAACAATAACAAGAATGGTGGCCGCGTGGAGTTCCTCGAGGGCGACATGGCCGCGCTCTCCATCGCGCCGGGTTCCCTCGACGCCGTCCTCGGGCTCTACAGCATCTTCCACCTGCCCCGGGCCGAGCAGCCCGCCATGCTTGGCAAGATTGCCTGCTGGCTTCGGCCGGGCGGCTACTTTCTCGGCAACTTCGCCGGCGAGGTGGCCGAGGCCGTCGTCTTTGACAAGTGGCTCCACGAAGACGGGTGGATGTTCTACAGCGGCCTCGGCGTCGAGGGCACGCTCGACGCGGTCCGTGGCGCTAGTCTCGAAGTCCTCGTAGGCGAGGTCAGGGAGGATGTGGTCAAGGCCGAGTTCTTGTGGGTCATTGCGCGGAAGCTGTGAAGGAGGCAGGTGACGACTAGATGTGCGGAAGCTGGGTCGCCATCGAAGTTTATCGACGACGTTGTGCATAGCGTTGTCGTAATTAAAGTAGTAAAAACTCCCAACAATCAGTACAACTCCATACTCCATGTAGTACTGCAGTGTCCTCGGTATTATCAACATCATCCCGCTTCATCAACCAAACTGAAATGCCAACCGGCTTAGGCGCGGCAGCACCCACTCAATGAATGTTCTGCCGCAAGGGGCAGCAGCAGAGCCCTCGCGCACTGCAGCCGGGACCAGCGCGCCCAGAGCCTACAGGCCCTGGGCCGTGGTGAGGCCAATGTACTGGAGGATGTCGACCAATTCACTTGTATTCTCGAGGAGGACGAGGGCGAGGAGCTGCAGCGTAAGTGGTGTGAGATTGGACTCGTGCGTGCTGGCGAATCCATTGGCCTGTGCGTCTATTGTCAAGAGCTCGTGCTCGAGTGGTGAAGGCGGTGCTCGAGTGAGGGAGGAGAAGTATCTGCAGCTCCGAGGCAACATCCGAGAGCCTGAGAGTGCTGGTAGTCACGCGCTTGGCTAGGGATGCTTCCGTGGCCGACATCTTGACTAATTCAGATGCCGTTGTTGTGGTTACACGGCAGATTTTTGAGCGTATCATATGATGGTGGTAAAAATGGATGAGCAGTTCTTTTCGTCTCGGTTACTTTTAAGAAGGGTTCTCGGATTTGATCTTACGGCTTCCGACTAGAACTAGGCTCCACGGCCAAATTAGCGGACATAAATAAGCTGTGAGGAATGACATCAGCGAGAGGAAGCCGTCTCGGGAACGAATTTGCTCATCCTTTTCTGACCATCTCCAACACTAGAGGAAAGGTTAGGTGGAGCGGGAACTTTCAATCATCTTCACCATTTCGAACACGGCAAGCATGCATTGATGTTGGTGAGATTTATTTAGCATGTGGAAAGTTCCAAAAAGTAAAGGCATACGTATGTGTTCGCATTAGATGGTGGCGCTTCCTTCGTAACGATTTACATGCTGGAGCCGATCGCTACAAATGTCCTTACTCGGAGTGTAGTGGCTTTGGATATAGAGTCACGGCTCATTAGCTTCTATTACGCGCCGTTGGATTTGGTCTTTTTTCTTTTTTGATATTCATTCCCACCTAAAGCAGTTGGAGCCGATGTTTTTATCCATGCCATGAGATTGAAAATGTTATATATAACGTAATCCACAAGTGACCCGCCCATACAAGTGACCCGCCCACTTCCTTATCACCGCATTAAGCCTGTATTTTCGCCCCCTGTAAACTCTTTCAATTTAAAAGCTATTAAGTTCAAGACTTCTCTAATCCTAAACGATAAAAATACTATACCTAAAAGCAGAGTTTCAGATTATACTAGTAACTCCTTACTACGAAACTATTAGCCTTAGTAATCTAAGGAACTATATTTCCTACTTCCTCTACTTCGCTATAAGTATGTGTTACTAATAAGGTCTCCTTGAATCTAGTATTTTATTCTTATCGTTTTCGAATAGAGAAGTTTTGAAGTTAATAACTCTTAAAATGAAAGAGTTTACAGGGGTGAAAATACAGGCTTAATGCGGTGATAAGGAAGTGGGGTCACTTGTATGGGCGGGTCACTGTGGATTACGTTAATATGTATCACGGTTTGATTGAAATAAATAACTCTAATTCTACACGGCTTTTGTATCAGTTTCGTAGGTCTTTACGTCAAGCGTTTTGTATTTAAACCTCTGTGCTAGGCCGGGAGTTCCCAAACGGGGTTGATATTTTCAGCTGACCCTGCTCTCGCCTGAAATCCGTCAGCCTCATGGCTATATATAGCTCTGCCCTTGGCCATCGTTAGCAGTGAGAAAAAAAAAGAGCATTTGATGTACGGCAATGTCGATACCTTGCAAGTCCTCTCCTTACTATCCAATTCTTCCCTTTCTTCCTTCGAAACATATGCTCGGCCACTGCCTAATCTCTGTACCGCGTTTCCTGTGACTAGGGACGTGCTAGGAAAGAACTAAGACCCGAATTTTCAATATGCTTGCCTCCTCGATGAATCGTTATTTACTTTCGAGCATTTAATGAAGAGTGCTGCTGGTTTGCTAGCAGCCGACACTTGGCAAGGTGCCTGTGCTACAAATTACTCCTGGCATAGCCCCGTCTTTACAAAGACATTACACATCCCAGCGCTTCGTCATGGTCAAAACTGTGGCCTAATATATACCTCGAAAAATGATCGGGGCGCGACTCTCATTTTCGATCCATAAAATCTCCCACGTCGTCCAAAAATCGTCCCGCTCATGCAATAGACTTGGAGAGGATAGCGGCTCCTGTATCAACGAATTATGCACCGTGCCTACCTTACACTGTTCGCTTGATATCTACCGCACCTCCCGGGCGGAATGATAATAGGGTTGGTGCGATTCTGATCTTTCACGATGCTAAATGATTAAAAGCCTTTGAGCTCGGGGCGTTGGGAAGAGCAGTAGAAGAAACATTGTCCAAAACGTAGGGCACTGCCAGCAGGATTGGCAGTGGGGGAAAAAAGAAACTTGGCCAGCATGGCAGCGCATAGACCAATGCCACAGTCGGCGGAGCTTGAGGATCAAAACTTGCCCAGCGCCTCGCCAAAGAGTCCGGCAGTTGTTTACCTGTGCAGCGAGTATTAGTAGCCGAGGACCGTGCCCAGAGCACTTTTCAGCTCGCTGCATGACGTGGAGCAGGGCAATAACCCTTGCTTTGTATGCCTCGAGCTTCCGCGCCACACGTGGACGTTTGAGAAGCTTGGCCAGAAGGGAGAGGCACCTTCTAGGTATCCGCTAGGTTGAAATCTCGCCCGTCTCGAGAGGCAGCCGTCTTCCCCCGTCCTCGCAACTGCCCTCATGCTTCACGGCCTGGACGCCTGCGACACTGCCCCTCCGTCATCGGAGGCGAGCCATCCGACTACCCTCGAGGATAGGGCATTTGCCCAAGGGGTTGCTGCGCCCGCTTTATGGATTAGACTACCGAGAACTACATATCCCGCCTGGAATAAACCATGCAGAACATGCCGGGCGACTTTTTGGCAGCGTGGATCACTTGGCCACACGCGAAATGGCCCGAAAGATTCCACTTCGGCAGCCATGCCGCGAGGTTTCAACAGGCACGGGATCTCCCCACAGAAGATAGCGCGGACTCTGGCGACATGTTTTCCTGTTCGGGAGGGAGACTGTAACGGTTGACCCCACGTTGCGTAAAGAAAGGGGCCCGGCTTGTGGGGAGCGGAGCGGAGTGGGCAGACACAATCGTGTGTTATATATGTTGGTGCTATCAGAAGAACGGATGATCACGTGAAGAATGAGAGCATTAAGATTTCACCTCCGACGAAGTAGGGTCTATAAGCACGGATGGCGATCTAATGTCGTCAGGTAAGATTGATATCCAGTTGCATGAGAGATAACGGCGAGTACATGCACATTAGGGAGGCGGGTCCAGATTACGTGCCTCATGCAAGCAAGTGAAGCATGCCGCAAGCCTCTCTCCGGCTATCAAGTGCGGGCTCGCGCTTCTCCGCTCGCGAGCAGCCAGTTAGCCCGCTTCTGCGGCCACTCGTGGGGGACAATCCTCCACCGTGGCTCCTGATAATGCCCGAGGCGCACCCTTGAGGCCTTGCCACGCACGACAGCGGGGGTTCTCGTGGAGCGGATGGACCAGCCGCAATGGGTTGTCGTGCCGGCCGGGACGTTGAAGCGGAGAATAGGGAGTCGGGATGGATCAAGTTGTGCTATCCGGCACTCCAGGACTTCTCGGCCGAGGCGCCTCGAAGTCGTGGCTTGCGTGGAGATCTGCGCAGTGCGCTCGCTTCTCTTGCTTCCACACCATGATGCAGTGGCTGGTGGGAGGGACCGTGTCGGGAATTCTTCAGGGTTGTCACGTCCTTGCCTCTCCGTGGTAGCGTGCGGAGAACGCCGTGGTTGCAGGTAGTGCCCCTGAGTTTGGAGGCGGCACAGGCGTCTGTCAGTTGCCTTTGGGAGCGGGGATTGATTGTATGCTGATCATCCGGCTGACATTTCTCTTTCTGCACGCTTTGGCTCCTCGAAGCCACCGATACGTGGCTCCTGCTTGATCGCAGAAAGCACCATCCCCGTACACTCGGTTGGCCGGAAATTGACGCTCGCGACACCTTCAATGCGCTGCTTCAGGTACTCTACTCTCTGACGTGACGTTCGGGCCGACATTCTGTCAGATGTGGGCAGTGGGAGCCCTAGGGTTCATACGAAAGAGAGAGCCAACGGCATAAGCAGGAAAAACCCGTTGGGACCAGGGCCACACTTGTCTTATGCCTGTGGAACGAGGTGCGGACGAACATGTGCAGGGAGCCACGTGGGGACCACATGCCCCGAAACACCGCCCGAAAGGCCCCGGCAAGCAGATGGGCGATCTCAATATGGGAGATGACTTTGCCTGCGCAAAGCCTCGCCCGCCATTACCGCGCATGACGCGGATAAGGCAACTTTGTGATGCGTGGGGGAGCCGTGGGGAAAGCAAGCAGCAGGTCTAGCCACAGGATAAAAGCGAGAGGCGCATTCGCCCCGTGTGGCCCTGGCCAGACGGACTGCATGTACTGTGTAGCACGCCTTGATATACGTCACTGTCGGTGACCTGGCGCAGCTGCTCTGGCCGGGCGAGATGGGTTATTCGTGCCCCTGGTCTGCATCCGCCTGTCCGCCAGGGACCCTCGGGGATGCAACCCTGGGCGACAAGGTCTTGACACCACAATCTTACGCCTTGCCGAGCTTCTGGGTTGGCCCTGGCAGTGCCCCCAGCCGTTGATCAGCCGAAAGCAGAAATCTTGCGCCGGTAGTTCCAGGCGGTCTTGGACTTGCCCGGCCTGAGGGGGCAAGGGCTGGCCGGCCAAGCCCTGCCGCCACCAAGTTGCAACCTAATGCATTGCTGATTCTATCGTTCAGCTGCAGCAAAGCGCCATTGCTTGTGGCTTGTCAACTCGAACTCAGTAGCCGTGCCAAGCGCGGGTTTTGTGCGCGACTAGTCTCACCATCAGCCCTCCCCATGGTCTCCTCATGGCCACCAGGGGGTAGCCTGCAAGAGTCCCGGGGCGGTTAACTTTGTCATCTTCGCAAAGACACATGGCGACCAGTCCGTTTCATGTTTCAATTGCTCCTGATTGGGATCACTGTCGACGGGGGGGTTCCGGGCTGGGCTTCCGACAAACACATTAAAGTCCAGAACCACCTTCCTCTGACACCTTCCGTCCCTCGTGGCACGCTTCCGAGCTTAGCACACTCGGGTCGGCAATGTAGGGGATATATTGGCATACTCTCCGACCTCGACCCCACGCCCTTCGGACACTTTCGACCTGCCGGCCCTTTGTTGACAAGTGCTGACGACGAACTACTCCCACACACCATGGCGGACATTCCGGATCGGGGGCCCGAGCTACGGGCCGTCAACATCTTCTTCCTGGTCATCACGCTCGTGTCCATGTCCCTGCGCTGCTATGTACGCATCGGCATGGTCAAGGCCTTTGGGCTGGACGACTGGCTCATGGTCATTGCGACTGTTTGTGGCCTCCTCTACCAACAACCCTGTGCTCTCTCTCTACGCAGCCAGCTGACAAAAACCGACGTCGACGCAGGTATTCTTCGTCATATATGCCACATTCTCGACAGTGGGTATCTCCTACGGCACCGGACGCCATCGGGACGACCTACCGATCGAGGGCTACGAGGCGGCGATGGAGGTAAGCAACTTCCGACCGGGCGTGATGCAGTCTTGCTCAAAGTCTCTCTCACTTTCTCTCACTTGCATTCAATGCGCTGACATGACTGGCAAACGCACGCAGTGCTGGTGGTTCTGCTACCTTTTTTACGCCCTGACCATGATCACATCCAAGATCTCCATCGGGTGTTTCCTCCTGCGCCTCGTCACCACCAAGATCCAGCGCTGGATCGTGTATGGGGCCATGGGCATCTCGGTGCTCGCGGGTCTCACCTTCTTCGTCGTCACCATCTTCCAGTGCTCGCCCGTCTCGTACTTTTGGTTCGAGCGCCAGACGGGGACCTGCATCCCCGCCGACGTCATCATCGGCCTTGCCATCCTGTACAGCATCTTCAGCTGCATCTCGGACCTGACGTTTGCCATCCTGCCGGGCTTTCTCGTGTGGAGCCTCAAGATGAAGCTACGCACAAAGCTGGCGCTCGTGCCCCTGCTCGCTATGGGCTGCATGTAAGCGAAAAGTCATCATCCTTGAACTTAGCCCGTTGCTGCTTGCTGACACGTTCATTTCGTCCACAGTGCCAGTTGTGCAGTCATCGCCCGCTTCCCGTTCTTGTTCCAGATCCGGTCGCCAGACTTCCTCTGTAAGTGCAGGTCTGGACCTTTTGATCGCTCGTGCCGTGACAAACGACTAACCAATATTTCATCACGCACCTCCAGGGGCCACCCTCGACGTCGCCATCTGGTCCACGGTCGAGCAGGGCCTGACCATCACTGCCGCCAGCCTAGCGACCATCCGCCCTCTGATGAAGCTGGTCGGCTACCGCATGGGCTGGACGAGCAAGTCAACATCCATGGGGCATTCGGGCTACTACGGTCAGACTTCGGGCCGGTACGGCAACAACAGCCACATCCGCAAAGGCAGCAACCTCGCCGGCCTGCAGACGCACGACTCGTACAAGCTCTCAGCGGGCGGGTCAGTGGGCGTACGGAGCCCGATAAAAAGCCCCATGAGCCCCTGGAACGACAAGCAGATGCCACTCTCGCCGCTCCAGCAGCAGCAGTATCCCCAGTCGCCACTAGGCCGAGCCAACAACAACGTGGACAACGACCGCGGGAGCGACACCTCCGGGGAGGAGCACGACGGCGTGCGCTACATCATCCAGGGCGGCCCGCCGCCGCCGACACCGCCGAGCAGGGCAGACAGCTACGACTACGACGTCGGCGCCGGCAGCGGCAGCGGGGGCTTCGTCCTCAGCCACCCGAGGCCGGTCATGAAGAAGAACTCGGCTGCATGCTTTGGCGCGGCCAACACCAGCTCGGAGGAGCTGCGCCGGCCGGCGTCATTAACATGACGTGCGGGGCGGTCCCATTCGCTTTCCTCTTTTTCTTTCCCTTTTTAGAACCTTCAAAGCGTGACAGACAGCCTCTTCTCCGTACACAATCACGCGCACACGCGCAGAGACACATATATACACACGGTACACATACACACAACCGAGCATCCCGCTCTTCTCGCGGCCCTTTACTAGCACGAGTCTCTCTACGATACCCCCACCATTAGATCTGCGCAGCATACAGTGGTGCAAGAGGGGCAGACATGGATAGAGCTGCCCAGAAGCAGAAGCACGTACACATTAGGTGCATATACCCGGCACTCGAAGCAAAAGCAGAATATTCCATAATCAACAGTAATGCTATCATGAAGAAGAAATCCAGCGCTCTATGGATGAAGTGGCAGCCCAAAACTCTCCATCCTTTATGCATGCATAATCAGTAGGGATGAACCCAGAGAAGGCCGTGCGTCGGCACGTTCCGGCTACCGTGGATGACAGACACTCAAACCACCTTCCCCTCGCGCGACCAGGCCCGGACAAGGGGTGGTGCCTGGGTACGACCCTCACCCTGCTGGTTGAATGCTGACGACTTGGCGTGGGTACCTTGACGCAGGTATCTATTTCCCAAAACTCTAGACCGCGTGGCTTTGCATGTGATGGCACCACATCGCATGTTCAATAGTTGTAGGGAGATTGATGACCTACCATAGTACCTCCGCAGGGTACCTGACCAATCGTGCAGACGAGTGTTTAGGGTGAGATGGTGTAGTTACACAAGTAGACTTTCTCAGACGGAGCCAACTCCGTATGCCTCGGTGCTCTAGTGCAGACCTATCCTGAGAATGGGCAACCCAGCCGCCCGAGTCGATGGTTGAAGCAGCCATCAGCGGCACTTCATCGCTAGAGCGCTGCTGCTAAAGTATGCAAGGCAGATGGGCTGTTTCCCCACGAGCATGATTAATAAGAGCGATGCTAAAGTAGTTAGGTGGTAGTCATCTGGACACAACCCCACAACGCCACAGCTGAGTTCGTCCACCTCGCATGCCCTGCCAGTCCTGCAAGCCTAGCCCCCATAGCGACGCCACATGCATTTGTCCGGCGAATCTTGTTTTCCCCTAGACTGCTACGTGCACGCGGCGCTACTGCAGGGGCGCAGACATGTTGTTGGGGATTGGGGACCAGGCGGCTTCGAGCCCGTACCCCTCGCTCTTCGTGCACAAGAGAGTGACAGCCAAGTGACAACCCTGGACGTCGTGGCGTCTTATCATGCACATGATAAGACTCACGGTAGGGATCAGGCCCCGAGCCGTGCGAGGCGGTATCCGAGAAGGCCGAGGGGGAAAAGAAAAGAAGCGAGGGGCCGGCCGGCCGCCGCCAGACAAGCTAGTAAGATAGAAAGCGGAAGTAGCTTGTTGAAGGCATCATTGCCAGCCGACCGGCCGGCATGCGCCTCCACGATCACTCAAAGAGCCGGCGCGCGTATCTCCATTATGCAATAAAAGGGTTGATCTTTACTGCTCTGGACGTTGCGGCTGGCGCGTGTCTGGGACGTCGTGGCCGCAATCTTTGCCGCCTTCTTAACAGCCCCCTTTTGACAACTGTCAAAATCTGTCATGTCACAGACATGAGGATCGACACATCCAGTACGGGGGGTGAGGCGACCCAACCAAGAACCGGCGCATTTTCCACACCCATACCGTCTTAATGCTCCTGGGCAGGCAACAATGCGCCGGATTTTTGTCGGGGCGCCTCGGGGCTTCTTCTCCTCCTCCTTGTCGCTTGATGGCGTGTAAATTTGCACGGGATCTTGGTGGAGTTGGTAGGAGGGACGGGCACTACCGTTCCCCAACGGCGCCGGACGGCCTCGACAAGAAGAGCAAAAGAATGGGCGCGGAAAAGTGGCGGAGTCTTGTAAAACCACGCAGCTAAGCAGCCATTGTAGCCCCCTGCCGAGGCAGTCTGAAAAAAGCTCGCGCATTTGTCCCGAGGATTTGCACTTAATGCGCGAGCTTTTTTGCAGGCCGTCTCCCCTGCGTCGCTGTTGGTTGCCCCTTGTCTCCCGGTGCTCGTTGCCACATTCAGTAGCATTAATATCCGATGCCCAGGAGCTTGGGAGGGGGAGAGGGCAATGGGGACCAGGGGAGAACAACAGCCGGTCGAGGGTGTTGTGGAGTATAGATGCAGGGTGCCTCGGGTGCATTTCTACGGAGCAGCTGCAAACCTGGAAAAGCCCGAAAATCGAGCTGCAGAGGTAGGGAGGGTCCAATAATAACAGACAACTCCAAACTTTGTGGGCAGGAATTGTGATAGCCTCGGGTGCCAGCTACCACAGCCTGCTCAATCTAGATAGCCGCAGGAGATCGCAACCAAAAATGTGCTCGAGCACAGGCGTCTTTTTGCTCTGCTCATTCAAATAAACAGCTTTTGTACGTATCTATTGATATATGCATAGACGATCATTGGCATCAATATACGGGCTTCGAGAACACGCTCCATAATGTGGGCTTGTCGTCCTGTGTCAAAGTGGACTATTCCCCGGCCCACGACTGTGGCAAGGTTCGGGACATGTTGCAGTGCCTGAACGACCAAGCCTGCTTAATCAACAAGTTGCGTTCATGCATCGGCCGGGCTTGCATACATGAACAATCGGGTGCGCCATAATGCTACCATCTCCAACTGGCTCCAACTGGCACGTGAGAATTATTGTGGCATGTGAGCTCACACACATCGGATTCGCATCGTCCCGTTGGCCACTAACTTCGGCCACAGCTTGTTGGGCGCGGCGAACAGGGACACGCAAGCCTTGAGACTTCCGAGGCGGGCCTTGCCATGGAGATCTGCCTGGTAATGTAACCCTACGCCACGGAGCGAGGACGCCCAAACCCCTTGTTGCTGCCATGTGCTGTATCAGAGCCGCAGGGGTCCTGGCAAGGCATGACGGCACTTTCACGGCGACAGGCTGCAAGGGACGGGGGTGGAACCGCTCTCCACACGAGCCGCTGCCGCAGAGTTGCTGGTGCATTATCCTGATCGATGGCTTCGGCCATTGGAACTTTGCTGTTGGGTCGGACATGCTGTCCCGATCCAAGTTGTTTTACAAATCAACGCGGAGGCTGAGTTACTCCTTATTGTCGTTGGAGCCATAGCCTGGAGCGGACGGAGCCAGGGCCCTGGGCAGGGGCATGCCCAAGAACAACAAGGATCAACATTGATAGAATCCTGGAAGACATGGAAAGTGATTCCGCACAGCGCCGTGTTCCCCCCTGCATCGCCTCTCTTCTGCCGCCGCTCAGCCGCTTCTCTGGGCGTATAAGTTCACGAGAGGCCCTTCCCACTGCGACGTACTGTGCCTCTGATCGACATGCTCTAATGCTTGCGCCTTGCTCTGCTTGGCTTTCACTCTTTCTACCCGCATCCAACTGCTAAACCACACTCCTTTCCAACGTAAGTGGAACCCCCCCTCCGCGCCATCTCGACAAATCCTGAATGGTACCTGTCACTTGGACGCATGTAACCCTGTTCTGACAGCGGTAGCGAGCACAGAAGCATTATGTTCTTTTCCCGCCTTGTCGGCTTTGCCGCCACGGCTGCTTCCGTCGCCAGCGCCGTTGAGCTGACCGGCTACGAGTACGTTGTTGTCGGCTCCGGTGCCGGCGGTGGCCCCGTCGCCGCCCGTCTTGCTCTTGCCGGTCACAAGACCCTCCTGCTCGAGGCCGGTGATGACCAGGGCGCCAATGTCAACTACACGGTCCCGGCCTACTCTGCCCGCTCCTCCGAGGACGATGCCTTGGCGTGGAACTTCTTTGTCCGCCACTACCCCGATGACGTGCAGCAGGCCCGGGACTTCAAGACGTCGTACCAGACCCCTGATGGCAGCATCTACACCGGTCTCAGCCCTCCCGCGGGCTCGACCATGCTGGGAACGTTGTACCCGCGTACCGGCACCCTTGGAGGCTGTACTGCCCACAACGCTCTCATCGCCGTGTACCCGCACCGGTCCGACTTTGAGCACATTGTCCAGCTGACTGGCGACAAGTCGTGGGCTCCTCGCAACATGCGCAACTACTTCAAGAAGCTCGAGAAGAACAGGCACCTGGTTCTTCCCTTTGTGCCTGGCCATGGCTACGACGGCTGGCTCACCACCGAGACTGCTCCCCTGAGCATCCCGCTCGGCGACCCTAAGCTTCTCAGCGTCCTCACCGGTGGTGCCTTTGCCCTCGGCAACCTGACCCAGAACATCTTCAACCTCGCCACCCTGCTTGTAGGCGATGCCAACGCTGATCTCGCCTCCCGTGACTCCAGCCCCGGCTTCTTCCAGATTCCCCTATCCACCAACGATGCTCACCGCACCGGATCTCGCGAGTTCCTCCTCACCGTCGCCAACGCCGTCGACAGCGCAGGAAAGAAGATGTTCCCCCTGGACATTAGACTCAATGCCCACGTCACCAAGATCACCTTTGACAAGACCGTCACTCCTCCCCGTGCTACCGGTGTCGAGTTCCTTGATGGTGCCAACCTCTACCGCGCCAGCCCCCGGTCCAAGACTGCTCGCCCTGGTGTTGCCGGCTCTGCTACCGCTTCCCGCGAGGTCATTATCTCCGGTGGTGCATACAACTCGCCCCAGATTCTCAAGCTGAGCGGCATCGGCCCTGCCGCCGAGCTCCAGTCCTTTGGCATCCCCGTCATCAAGGACCTGCCCGGTGTCGGCACCAACCTTCAGGACCACTACGAGATCAGCGTCCAGGGCCGCATCCCGAGCAACTTCTCCGCGCTCGATGGCTGCACCTTTGGCCAGAACGGTGACACCATCGGCGCCGGCGAGGACCGCTGCCTTGACCGCTGGAACAAGCCAGTCGGCGGCGACCGCGGCATCTACTCGTCCTCGGGCCTGGCCGCAACCATGCTCTACAAGAGCTCCACATCGCCCAAGGACTTTGACATTTTCGCTTTCGGCGGCCCTGTCAGCTTCAAGGGCTACTACCCCAACTACGCCAACGAGGCCACCGAGAAGCACGACATCTTCAGCTGGGCCATTCTCAAGGCGCACCCGCGCAACACAGCCGGGTCCGTGACCCTGCGCTCCGCCGACCCGCTCGACGTGCCGGACATCCATTACAACTACTACGAGGCTGGCTCGAGCGCGACCGACGCCGACGCCGACCTGACGGCCATGAGCGAGGCCGTCAAGCTGACCCGTGATGCCTTCAAGCGCCAGCTCGTCCCCGTCGACCAGTTCTTCCCTGGCCCCGAGGTCAAGACGGACGCCCAGATCAAGACGTACGTGCGCGACAACACCTGGGGCCACCACGCCTCGTCCACCTGCCCCATCGGCGCCGACAGCGACCCCATGGCCGTCCTCGACTCCAAGTTCAGGGTCCGCGGCGTCGCGGGCCTCCGCGTCGTCGACGCCTCCGTGTACCCCCGTATCCCGGGCACCTTCACCGCCGTCTCGACCTACATGGTCGGCGAGAAGGCGGCTGATGACATCCTCGCCGCGCTCAAGAAGAACTAGGTAGCTCCTTTCTTCTTATTTTCAAATCATTTCACCGGCGCCTGTTTTCCACTCGGCGAGATTTGGAAAGAGAGATGTCGAACGATAATGGGGATGGAGGACGGTACGCCATGGTCGTTGCATCATAGCTCTCTTGCAGCATAGCATAGCATGTCGATGAAAATACGAATGATTGAAGTTTTTAAAATATTACTTAGCCTTTCATGTCCATGTGTCTGGGAATCCCTTTTCTGCTTGGAATCCAGTAAAGCACCATATGTCCTAGTCGTGCTCCTTGCTCAGGACCCGGCCAACCATGAAATTAGTCTAGATGGGCATCAAGGGAAACTAAATCCTGTGCGCCAGGAAGAGCAGGTGGTGATGAGTCCCGTGAACAGAGATAGCTCCGGTCGAGAGAATGGTGTTGGAGGTGTCCGGCTTATTTGCCTACACAGGCGCCTTCTCTCGGCAGATTCGACTTAATGCGATCGGGCCACTTTGCAGAGGCCACCAAAGAAAGTCACCCAAAGTGACAAAGAAAAGAATCTGATAAATAGGACGTAGTGCAATCATTGGTTTAGAAGCTTAGAAGGCGGACGGTGGCAAGTCACGCAAGAAGTCGACTCTACTGCGAGAAAGCGGTATAGCTATGGCTCACACATGCTTTTTCTCTCTCATAAATTATACTATAATGTCCATTCGCCTTCGGTCATCAGTTGAGACTATGAGTGTCTCGCAGACGGACATTTTATGAAGACAGCATTGTTAGTTCATCCGTCCATTCCCTAGTGCTAATTGCATCTTGTCGGAAGCCCATACCGTCAAATGGGGTCTGATGCTTCCCACAATCGAGCAGTCGAGAAACGCCCAAGACGATCCTGACAAGCTGGACCAGGGGTAGACAAACCCCTCTCCCCCTGTCCTCTGCCCCCGGGCTCAGTGGCTTTCGTGGCGTGCATATCGCAACTACACGCGTGCCCTACGGAGTATTGAGTTTTGTGATTGAGATTGTCCCATCATCCACGTGCTCTGCAATGGGGAAGGGGGCCATAGTGATGGGACGCGCGTTTTCTTTAACGTTTGCGCGCGCGCATACCCCCTGCAAGCAGCCGGGGGAACCGAGACGGCGCTTGCTTTGCAGGGCACCAATGTTATCTGTGCTCACAGCTGGGGACGGCAGTTCAACGACCGGAAAAAACTCCGGGTGGCCACGCTGTTTACTAATGACGGTACGATTTAATCTAGGACGTGCACAGACTTAGACTCTTCTGCTACGAATACGCAGTTGAGCTTGCTAAATGCCGATGCAACAAGTGATCTCTGGCAGACGTCGGTCTCATATCTGCCCGCCGCTTGTTGTCTCTTTCGCCCTTCGCGGTTATTGCGCTTCCGGGCTGGGGTCGCCAGCAGCAAGACTATATCGATAGGCAGCCCCTCAATCCGACTTTTTTGCTTATTTTGTTTTGCTTCCTCTCTTCAGCGGAGTCCGGATACGGAAAGAAACATGCAGGAAGGCAATATTGTCTGGCAAAGGCAGACCCTTGCGAGCAACGCCACGAACAGGGGTCGGTCGGGGCAGCAGGGGAGATGTGATACTCCTGAGTTCCCATGCCTCTTGGTGCGGCCGCCTCCCCGACACCCCTGGCCTGCCTCCTTGCTCGCGCTTCGGCACAAACCCATGCCTGTACCGACATGCTGGGGCTCAGGGAGGAGGTTGAGGATGGGAGGCATGAGCAGGGATTTTTTTATTTGGGCGAGCGGCGGCATCGAAGATGGTGTTTTCCTTGGAGCGTGCGTGTATGCCAGCTATTGGTTCTAGGTGCGATGCAATTATGGTTAGCAGCACAATGGAGGAGAAGCGGGCTGAAGACGGCAGCGCAGCATTACGTTTTATTGTGTCTGGACTAGATAAATCCGGGGTTAGTTTGCAAGTTTTGCCTGTCCGCATTGCCAGCGTGGTGTGGTGCGGAATGGGCTCGGGCGGCGCAGTGTTGTCAAATTTAGAGGCCAATCCACTCTTCCCCCTGCGCCCTCGGGATGTAATCTCGTTGCATAGAACAATGGAATAGCATTTGTTCACCAGAAGAGCTGACAAACCTCTCCCCAGTAGAATCGCCGTATGCATGTTGGAAACAGAAGAGAGCAGGCGTTCGGGGGGCACAGCACACTCGCAAAGCCCAGACAGACACACCGCGGAGAAAAACTCCGTGGCCAAAAGTGGTGCCGTCTGTGGATTAAGGTAGTTTTATGCGGTGGGTGGGTAGAGAGGCTCGCGGCTCGGCGCCGCGGACCAGTCTATCTTGCGGTGCAGATGCACGTACCGATAGTGATGGCAGCGGCCTGGTGATAGGCAGGACGGGACGCGACAGGTCCTAATTCTAAAACGAGATCGGGACCAGCACTAGCACCCAGCGTGTTGCAGCGATTCGTAGTTCGAGTTTTTGCCCAGTGCCATGAGCCATGCCTCCCTCGTCACATGGTTCGTTCTGCGCTGCCCAAAATTGGCGACGTCGTGGCACGATTCAAGCTGTCCCGCAAACGTCATGCTAAAATGACGTCGCGATTGTGGTTTTGGGTGGCAGCGAAAGTGGGAATCCCGCTGGTGGCTGCTCTGGAGAAGAGGAAACCCCTGAGAATACAAGCAAGCCACACGTCGCGCCACCCGTTGGAGTTTTTTCATTTTTTTTTCATCCTAAAAACACCTTGTAAAACATGTTCTGGTAACCGGCTATGCTCCGACTTGCCACAACGTTGTGTTGCTTGCCTTAGCCCTCGTAGATCTCATGCCGAGCGTGACTCGCTGACCGTCTGTCACTCGGAATGCCTGCCGGCTGGGGCGCGGCTCTCTGCGGGAGAAAAGTCTCCGAGCATGCAACGCGACTCAGGCTCACAAAAAGAAAGAGTACCGCCCACGCGTTGCCACCCACACACGTGCATTCGCACGCGGGATATTCCCCGATGTGGATCAAACCTGTTGAGGTGGCGACTCACTTGTGACAGTCGGGGGTAGAAACCCGTTAGAAGGACGTAGAGAATGGGCATTGGCAACGTCTCATGTGATCCATTGCACCCACAGCTTGCGAGGCACAGCAGCATCTGTAATTGGCTTAGGATATTTAGCACATGGAAAAAAAGGAGTAGACCGGCACACGCCTAGAAGACTAGACAATTGGCATACAACGGCTCCCCACCTTGGAGGGCGTCGCTCTTCTGCTGATGGTGCCAGCGATGGCGATAGGCCGATAATCAAGATCGTGAACGGATCCTGCTATGACCGCATCAAGAAGCTATCAAGGTGCACGGATGCAATAAGCCACACCACTGCAAACATCATTTCCAGAGATTGAGCAGGGCTGGCACGTTGTTGTCAGCGGCTTCATCTCACGGCATTTGGCCCCTGTCGAACCACGGCCAAACTGCCGAGGCCAAAAAGAGGAAAGACCACAGAACCCTGTCTGAACCTGGCGAGGTTCCCCATCCTTTAAACGGCGCAATTGCATGATCAACAGTGTGTAACCGCGCCATTTAAAGGCTGAAGAGCTTCGCCTGGTAGCCTAGACTGGTGCAAGGCGAACACCGATCAATTCATCATTATGGAATCATACGCTATCATGGATGACCCTGGCTCCGGTCTCGCCTAGCGTGTTCGAAGGGCCTGAAGCCACGAGATGGACGGGTGCCCCCCTGGTTGTCGATGTGGTCTTCCGCGCGTGCCGGTGAGGTGGAACCTGCTGCCTTTCCAACGAAAACACGCCGAACCATTGACTGGTGATCGTAATGTATGTAATTGTACCATTGTGTATGAGTATCACTCTGTATGTGCGGCAGCACTGCCTAGTGGCAGATCTGAATGACTAGTCGTCCCCGAGCACTCGACGACGGAAGCCTCCGCGGCCAAAGCAAGTTGCAGCAATGCATGCCAAGGAGCACCAGCGATCAATAATTATAGCTTTGCCAGCCGGTCATGATGGAGACTTTTGCTGAATTGGCCTCTCCACTCTCGACCCCATTTCATTCCATGTGCGATCGTCCATGTGTCAGGAAAAGACCCCTGCTTTTGCAACGTGCTGAGACGCACAGCGCTAGGGAATCGTTTCCTCTTGGGGTCTTGTTGACCCCTCACAACTTTTGCCGAACCATGTAGGGATGGTTATATGTGCTGGGGTATAGGCTTGTACCCTCGTCACTTTTTTGTGCGGCAAAAACACCGAGGCGACGGAAACCCCCTGGGTTGCTCACGCACACGCGCGCGTAGAGTTGGACAGGGATGTCTCGTCGTGAGGACGACTGGTGGACGACTACCTCCTGTTGTTGCTTTCGTCGTCGTCGTCGTCGTCGACGTTGTTGCCCCTCCTTCGCCCGCTCCCTCGCCCGCTCCAGCCGGTAAACACCCCCCAGTATGGCAACCCTGCCGACACGAATACACGGCGTGTGTGCGAAGGCCCGGCCGGCTTACTAAGTAGCTTCAGGGGGAGACGGGGCGGAGGCAAGTCCACCTTCGGCAACCACCACCGCTTCCGAACGGTTCTAGCGGGCCCTTTGCGGTGCTAGCAAGGCTCCTCCGAGCATTGACATCGCCTCGAATGTTCTCGGGTTGCAACTGCACCCGCGTGCCTCGCGTGCCTGGCTTGGCGGGACCTGGTTGGGATGGGGAAACTCTCCCTGTTCCTGGCTAGCCAAGCTGCCGGACGGTGGGGATGGTGTCCACCACGCCGGTGGCGAGCATGCAAAGGCGAGGCATCGCCATGTGAGCGAGGTGGTGCTAACTCCTCAGTAGTTCATATGTTAGGCGGCCCGCCCGTCCTTTCTTCGATAGCTTCTCTCCACTTAGACCGAATCCACGTTTCCTTCTCTACCTTGGTTGTTAGTTGACGACACTCCTTCAATATCTGCTTTACTTTAGCTACGGGATCGAACAGACACTGAGAGACGGTTCCTACCAGAGAAGGACGCAATGGTGGTCGAAAACCGCGGTCCGCAGCTCATCAGCGTCAACGTCTTGTTCTTAACCCTTGCCGTCATAGCGACCACTCTAAGATGCTACGTACGCATCAAGATGGTCAAGGCCTTTGGCCTGGATGACTGGCTGATGGTTGGTGCCGCAGTATGTCTGCCTATTCACCCCCAGTTACTCCGTTTCAACAATCGTGCTAACTAGCCTTCCACCATCATTGCAGATGAGCTTCATCGTCTACATTTCGCTCTCGCTCACAGGAGTCTCCTACGGCACTGGAAAGCACCACAAGGAGCTGTCGAATGAAAACATCACAAAAGCAATCAGCCACTGGTTCCTATGTCAACTCTTCTACGCTGTCACCATGATTGTCTCCAAGATGTCCATCGGCTTTTTCCTCGTCCGCGTCACGGTCCGCCGCATGCACACCTACATTATCTGGGCCGCCGTCGCCATCAGCATCGTCGCGGGCTTGACCTTTTTCTTTGTCGTCCTCTTCCAGTGCAATCCTATTTCCGAGTACTGGATGCGCTACGGCCGGAATCAAGTCGGCCCCGTCGATAATGGCTCGGGCGTCTGCCTCAACGTCGAGATCATCATCGCCCTCGCGTACTTGTACAGCGCCTGCAGCATCGTAGCCGACTTCACCCTGGCTCTCCTCCCGGCCTGGATCATCTCCAGTCTGAAAATGGACCGCAAGTCCAAGATGCTTCTCATTCCCCTGGTCGGCATGGGTACCATGTAAGCCGAGATATACCGTCATCTGTCTTTCATCGAACTTGGCAGATAACTAATCCTCTGTCGTCTCGAATAGTGCCAGTGCCGGTCTGGTTGTCCGATCGCCATACCTGCTGACATTCCGAGACCCTGACTTCCTCTGTGAGTTATCACGCAACCCTCCTAATCAAAACCCATCCGAGATTGCTAACCCAGCCATCCCTTCTGTGCAGTCGCCACCGTCGACATCGCCATCTGGTCCACAGTAGAGCAGGGTCTCGCCATTACAGCGGGCTCCCTGGCCACGACGCGCCCGCTGCTGCGCCTCTGGAGTCAGAAGATGGGCCTCACGACCAGCACCCCTAACAAGCTGGGCTACTCGGACGGCCCCAATGGCGCGAGCCACTCGGGCATTGGCGGGCTCGGCGCCGGCCTGGGCGGCGCCGGCAGCAATAAGCACGGAAACAAGAGCCAGGTCGAGTCGTACAACCTCTCGGGCAACCGCAATACACGCAAGGGCGGCGGCTCCTGGGACGGGCTCGACAGCGACCCGGAGGACGGCATGATGCACCACCACCACGGCGGTAGCAACCTGGGATCCAACCGGGGCAACAACAACGACAACAACAACAACAGCAGCCACAACAACGGTGGAGGGTTTGGCGGGAACATGTCCTCTTCGCCACCCGGCGCGGGCGTGGGGGCCAAGGTCACGGGCGGTGGCAAGAAGGTGCCGGGGGCCACCACGCGGACGCTCAACGATAACGATAGCCAGGAGGAGCTCCAGACGGGATTGAGCAATGAGAACGTAGTCGTGACGAGGAGCTTCCTCATCACGGACGAGAGGGTGTAAAAGAAAAAAAAAAGCATTGGCGCCGCACGTGGCGAGATAGAGAGAGAGAGAGAGAGAGAGAGCTGTTTTCGATTTTGTTGCATACATGAACCCCCCGTCTATACCCTAACCCGCACATAGTTTTCCTTTTTGATTGTCGCGTATACGGCTCCTCACTGCATTCTCAGTCATGTTTGGACTTGGAAAGAAATACACACAAATTAATAATGAGCAAAGTGCAGGCGTGTTTTTTAAGATTAACGTGCGTAGCTCCTAGTCCTCGATTCCTCCCTTGTCGTGCACATATGGCGCGTGTCGAGCCATTTTATAGTCACCAGTCTGCGGGTCTTGATTGAAGCTGCGACAACTCTTGTGTATCGTGCACAAATAGACACAGCACCGCTGTCCTGGCAGGAGTGTGCATAAACGAACACAAATGTCTCCGACCCGAGACACGTCTGGTTACCTTCTCCGGGCAACAACTAAACTGAGAGCCCACAGCCATGCCCGCGTTAGCGAATTCACTCATCTTCTGTCTCACGTGGCCATCAGGTCATGCGTAGCTCGCAGCACATTAATCCCGACGTTTCCTTATTTGAAATGTTGCTTTCCGGTGTGTGAACAATTCTGGGTGTATTTCTCCGGTAGCGCCTGCTCTTCACTACCTAGGTAGTGGTTCAGTTACTCCTCCCTTTTGTCCCGCCGACCGCGTCCTGCACCGTACCGCCAATCGCCCCGTCAGTGGTGAACTGCTTCCCGATGGCGCCCTGCTTATCAAACGGCCCGCCGATGGCCTGGGCCGTGCCGCCGAGAGCTCCTTGCTCTGTCGCATTGTCAAAAATTGAGGATCAGCATTACTCTCGGGGCTTTCAAAGACGGATGGAGAGAAAGAGGATGCGTGCGTGGCGCAAGTGCGTACCAGTGAACTGCTTGCCGATGGCGCCCTGCTCGTCAAACACCTTTGGCTTGTCGCCGCCGAGATGCGCGTTGGCCGGGGTCGATGTCGCGCTGGACATGCCGCCGGAACCGGCCTTGGCACCGGTCGCGGATGAGTTGTGGGCTGACATGGCTATTTGTTGTTTGAAGGCGGGAAGTGCTGTGTTGTGTTATGCAGAGGCGTGATGGCGTGAACAGCGGGTGGTTGTCGAATGAAAAGCCACCCGAATATGAATGAAGGTGGTCGATCTGGATTATATAGTGTAGCTAGCTCAGCGATGGAGAACACTCTCCATCTGCCATCACCTAATGGTCGGGTCTGGAGTTGTCATGCACTCTGTAGATGAGGTCATGATGCAATCATAGCTGCGAGTTTGTGGCCAGGAGCCGTCATCGAGTCTAGCTGTGTCTAATTATACTGGCATGTGCCGCACTGGTTGTCGAGGAATGCACTAAGGCAGCCCCTTGCTGCTTGTCAATCCGCCATGTCACACGTCATTTTTCAGGCCACAGAGCATGGCTGAGGAGATGCGATGCTCCTTCATTCACGGCTCAAAACCCTACATTTTACAAGTGCCTTTTGTAGACAGCGGTCCAGCCAACCACCCCAGCCTAGGAGCTGGGATACTTGGCCCCGACAGCGGCGGCATCGCAATCGTAATTAAAGCCATTCATTCCTGTTGTCAATGATCCGCTGCACAACCGCCATCGCGGGTTGACAGTCCCCGGCAGCCTTCATATCTACAAGGCCTGCCTATGCACTTTGGTGCATCAAGATCTCACATCGATTATATATAAATCGGGTTTCAGCTCGACCCTGCGCGTGTATAGAGGTAAACCACGCAGCCCATGTTGGTGTTGGCGTGATCGGGGAGGTTAGGAAGCAACGAGACAATTACTATATAGTGTAGCTACGAACTCCTCGCACATCGCAGCGACGTTCTCGGCTAGCTTCAGGGCCTCGCATGTAGGTCCAAACGTGCTAAGATGCTGTGACAATAGAGATTCACATATATATAGCATTATTGCTGACATGCAATAACGGTATCGTTTTTGCAGTTTCATAGTTGTGTCGTCACTAGTAATTTACGTGCGTCTCTGGTATCCTGCCAGCGCGCTCTTGCAGAGTCGTGATCGAAACGATATGATTGGTTAAAGCACCATGTGCTACTGTATTACTATCAGTGCGATGTGAGAAACCCCGCTTTCTTCTTGTAGTCCAGCCCCAAGTTCAACACCCTCCAGATCAACATACACCATGCTGTGCGAAATATGTGTCGGCGCCCTCCATCACCGAAAGGGCTGGGTACGTAACGACGGCGACGATGCCGAGGATCCCCATGTCCTCCTCGCTCATCACACTTCGGCTGCCAGTCTCGAGTCGTCAGCCCGGGAGGCTTGCGAGATGTGCTACCCTTTCTGGTCCCAATTCACCGACGAAGAGCAGACTCGCATGAGAGAGATGGACACCCAGTGGACTTCACGGCATGAACCGATACCCAGGCAACCTGGTGCCCGACTAGACGGCTTCATCGGGCTGGTCACGATCTGCGCCGCAGTCAATATCGGCAAGGATGCCGCTCAAGAGTCGGCTGGACTGGACGTCTTCATATCGGTATCCTTCGAGACAGAGTACCGAGATGGGATCCCGGAACTGAGAGACCTATCTAAAACATTTGTGATGCTGAGAGGGCCTGGTTCGTTTGTCTCAACGCCCATAAATGGTTGGCCAGTTCAGCTTATATCCATGTGAACAGGAAGAGAGTCGGAGATGATGGTGCCATTCTCAAGTACCAGTACGGCCTCCGCTGACTCGTGGAGACAAGTCACGAAATGGATGCAACTGTGTACATCGAGCCATTCCGCTTGCAATGTTGAGGCCGCCACTGGCTGGCATCCAACCCGCCTGCTGGATCTTGCCAATCCGGAGTCAAGCCTAGATACCTTCCGCGTGGTGGTAACGAAAAGCCTTGACTTGAGAGCGACCGCACGATACACGACTCTGAGTCACTGCTGGGGCACGGCACAGTTCCTCCAGCTGAGAAAGTCCACGTTCGACGAACTGACTGCTGGCATCAAGCTCGACAGACTTCCTAAGACCTTCCGTGAGGCAATGCGGGTTACCCGACAACTTGGCGTCCGCTATCTATGGATCGACTCGCTCTGCATCATGCAAGACCGAGACGACATGTCAGACTGGCTGATCGAGGCTGGCCAGATGCACAAGGTTTACACGCACTCTTACTGCAATATCTCCGCCGCAGGGGCAGTTGACAGCTCCAGAGGCCTGTTTTTCGACCGAGATCCGCAGCTTAGCCACAGTGGCGAGGTACGCATGTGTGTCGAGGGGCTCGGGCTATCGCCCGACGGCGGGGTCGACTACATAGACTGCAGCATTGTCGACATCAACTTCTGGGGCAATTCAATCGGCAAGTGTCCCCTGAACACGCGAGGATGGGTTCTACAGGAACGGCTATTGTCCCCTCGCGTGCTGCACTTCGCTAAGAATCAGTTGTTCTGGGAGTGCAGGGAGCACTCGGCAGCAGAGTGTTACCCAGACAGACTACCTAGGTCGGTGCGCAACAGCCTCCCCGCGATGTTTAAGAAACTCGACCCTGCATCACGCAGCAAAAACCTACACAGGCGGGGGGGCAATGGTGATGAATCTATGTTCTACCATCAAGTCTGGAACTCCATTGTGCGAGCATACTCGGCAACACGCCTGACTCACGGATCGGACAAACTTATCGCGCTATCTGGTGTTGCGAAATACTTTGCGCCACGGATCGGAGACGTGTATGTAGTGGGTATGTGGCGCAAGTACCTGGCGAGTAGCCTCCTCTGGCACGTCAAAGACGAGGCCCAAGGGGATGGGTCGGCGTCGAACCGCCCAGAGGTCTACCGAGCACCATCGTTCTCGTGGGCTTCGGTAGATGGGCAGGTTGTTACCGAACCACCAGCTCATCCAGATCTGCTACTCTTCAAAGTGGTCGATTTCCATCTGGATTATGTGTCCGCAGATACGACCGGACTCGTCAAGAGCGGATATATTGACATAAGAGGGCAGGTCCGGCCCTTTGAGATGCTAGTCAAGTATACTCTGCAGCTCCAGCAGCTCTACATGGTAGTCAATGGTGTTACTGTCAAGGACCCCACGAAACAGGAGTGGGACAACGGTCCTTTGGTGCACTTGGATGTCGGCCAACAGAGCTTCGTCGCCGAGAATGCCGATAACTTGCTCTTCTATCTGCCAGCTCGGAAACAGCGAACTTTTGAAGAGCATGTATCTTTTATATTACTGGCAGCTCTAGACCCAAGCCAGGCTATATTCCGAAGGATCGGGCTAGCTGTAGCAACTAATAATACCGAGGTACAGATGCTTAGCAGAGACGCTATCTGCGGTTCAAAGGAAGTAGATAATATGGAAAACAACAAGGGCTATGTTCGTACAATTAGGATAATCTAGATAATTATAGGAGCTACCTTATAATATCCTAGTACTCTATACCGTATAACGTAATCCATAAGTGACCCGTCCACACGAGTGACCCGTTGTCACAAGCTACTCAGGCGGCGGTCCAACCGGTCAGGCAGACGGCAGAAGGGAGGGCTCCTGGAATCACTGTGGAACAAGGTCGGTCGAGGTAGAAATACCCTCCAAAGGAATTGACATACACAGACAACTCGTATTTAGGTACAGGGCCAATACCTAGAGTAACCGTATTGAGAGAAGAGAAGAGAGAGGCTGATCCTTGCCCTTCCGTCCTCTCTCAACTCCCATTCCCACGGGTTCCCGTTTTTTAAAGGAAGAAGGGCCGGAGAGGGGCGCGGGTCGCCCACGGAAAGGCCTCGACACGCAGCCCTCAGGTTACCAGTTTATTCATGCAGACAGGGTGCCACGGATTGTGCAGATACTACATGAATATAGGTGCGCGAAAGAACAGTCTTTATGTGCCTAGCGATAGTTTATCACGTGCTAATCTCCTTAACCTACTAAAACATCATTACACACATATTGCTTTTTTATTACATGTACAAGTTCACAAACGGACTATTAAATAGATCGTTTACTCCAGAATAGCACCCGTCCATATGATGAAGAAGTCCGTACTAGGTGGGAATATATACGAACATGATTCTAGCCCACCATATGTTTGTGGGATAGAAGTGCTTTCATGTATGTACGGTTATCCGTATGGACACCCTCTGTATAGATCGTGGCGACGTGCGGGCACGCGCCCGTCTGCGAGAGACAGTATCCTTGGCGTATCTCCTGAGCCGTTTTTGTCAGTGATATGAGCTAGCGTGCTTGACTGTAACCCGCATTCGGCAGCCCAGAGGGGCCTGATAGTCGGCAGGTCGAAGTAGCACACTGCGAGTGAATGAGTGATTGCGGTAGTGTAGCAGGGTTCTTTCCAATATCTAAAAGTGGCTAGTTGAAGAATCCAGTTGGGAGTATGATGATGGACAGCAAAACCAGGAGAAAGGTCGCGGCCGTGACACGAAGGGCTCTTTGAACCTTGCTTTGACTAAGACGTGATCGGAGCGCACCGAGACACGAGAGATGCGTGAAAGCTAAGCGGCACGTAATGTGCACTGGACTGGCTTCCAAGCCGCATCGTCGCTGTGGTGTGATGCCTGCACAAACCCGGATGAGACATTGAACGGGTTCACTGCAGGGTCGTACACGGCGGAATACTCGGAAACAAGCAGCACCGCCGAGAATAGACCCGTTCCGATACAATCGACCATGACCTGTATCAGCGTGTTGGCCAGTTTGAGTAGTGCGATCTAGACACAAGTGTCGATGCTTACTCCGGTTCCTGACATATCTGGATTAAGCTCACGCAACCTGCACTCTTTTATCTATAGTTGTGCTTGCTCCCTGTGTGTAAGCTGCAAACTGTGGCGAAGGCGGTGTATACAGTCCTGGCACAAGTCAGACAGTGGCTTAGCTGCATATAGTATGCCTTGCGGCCCGGGCGGACAGCCTGTATGTACAAATTTAATTTACCAAAAATACTTCTCATACCCATCGAAACTTGGATTCCCAAGGATGATGGGCGGCCTTGGAATACTGCGGCTGGTCGGCGGCTCAATGACCTGGGGAGCCTCCTGAGAACGCGGGAGTGTTCTCAAACGAGTCACGGTGGCCGTATCTACAGTTACCTAGTAACTATACTCCATACTCAGTACTGCCAATTGTTGTAAAGCTCTCTGAGGTCCTTTTGATGTTCCGAAGTCATTGCTTAGACGTATTACTAGCCGAAAGAATGTCCGGGGTCAGAGAGGGAGGTTGTGCCTAGATGGATCTTAGTCTGTCACCAGAATACCGATTTCGCTACGAGAGATGTAGGGGTACAATCTGTAGACAGACTTGGCCTCCAGGCCTTATCTTTTGTTTGATTCCTTTGTATGGTTGTTGGCGATGCTTTGCAGTGGTGTGCAGTGATATACAGCGTAGGCCTTTAGAGATTCAGGCCCGGTGGGCCATCATTTAAAGTGACGCAGCTACGTCATCGCCACCGACGTTTAAGCAGGTAGGCACTCAGCTGCCTGCCCCGCTCCTTCCTTCCCCGCCATCCTGCAGATCAACAGCGCCCTGCTTCCATACCATCGGCATCAAGAGCCCGTTTGATGTTATTTCCAGTCCCGAAAGACGCTCCTCTGTCTCCTGACTGGCTTGTACCCGCCCCCGAGCAGCTACTGGCTACCCCTTGCCGACCATGGCTGATTCAATCACCTCTCGCCTGGCTAGGCTGAACCCTTTGTCCAGAAGGCGAACCGACGAGGACGATGATGGTGAGGCCATTGACGACGGAACTGTTGCCGGAGGCGGCCACCACGGCGGTCGTCGTGCCGACATCCCAACCACGCAGCTGCGAGTCAGCAGTGCCCTCAGGTCGTACCTCGTCAAGCAGAACGTCCTCGCACTCGAGGACGCGAGGCCAGGCGAAACCCAGATCACACCAGCTCTGCAGGCACTCCTCGATAAGGAACATGCCATTGTGCCCCCCGAGCTCACGGACCGGTCACACCCGCTGCCCGAGTACTTCATCTCATCGAGCCACAACACCTACCTCATGGGCCACCAGCTCCACGGCAAGTCCTCCGCCGCTGCCTACGAAACGGCCCTCAACACGGGCTCCCGCTGTGTCGAGGTCGACGCCTGGGACGACGACAACAATCCCGACGAACCAAAGGTCACTCACGGCTACACTCTCGTCTCTCACATCCCCTTCCGCGCTGTCTGCGAAACCATCAGGGATGTCGTCGACCGCGAGGCTACTCTCCCGGCGTCTGTGCAGGGCTACAAGGCGGCCCCCGTCGTCATCTCACTCGAGAACCACTGTGGGGCGCACGGCCAGCTCCGCCTGGCGCAGATTATGACGGAGGTGCTTGGGGACCGCCTCCTCAGCAAGCCCATTCGCGAGCAGGGCCATGAGGAGCAGGAGGGTTATAGGGATCATGTTCGCCTCGACCAGCTTGGCTCAAAAGTCGTCGTCATTGTCGAGTATCACTTCGCAGGAGAGGAGGATGACAGCAGCGACTCGGATTCAGATTCTTCCTCAGACGAGGAAGAGGAGAGAGCCGCTCGCAAGAACTACAAGGAGAAGAAGAAGGCCGTGGGCGCCGGCGGCATCATCCCGGAGCTCGCAGACCTAGGCGTGTACGCGCAGTCTGTCAAGCCAAGAGATAACTCCTGGTACGAAGAGGTTCTCAAGGACGGCCCTCACCACCACCTGATCAACGTCTCTGAGTCCGGGCTCGCCAAACACCTCCCCACTGCGCGCGACAAGATTGCCAGGCACAACGCCCACCACTTAATGAGAGTCTTCCCCAAGGGAACACGAATTTCATCCAAGAACCTGAGGCCCACCCCGTTTTGGGCCGCCGGGGCGCAAATCTGCGCCATGAACTGGCAGACCTTCAACGCTAGCATGCAGCTCAACGAGGCCCTCTTCCTCGGCACGGACGGCTACGTCCTCAAGCCGCGAGCTCTCCGCGCGGGCTACATACCTGAGAGCTCTGGGCCCGTCAAGCGGATGCGGAAGCTGCGCCTGCTCGTGGCCGGCGCGACTGGTATTCCCGTGCCGGCCGGCAGCGCGGACAAGGCCGACGAGATGCGGCCGTACGTAACATGTACGCTGATCCACCCGTCGGACCTGGATGGTGACAGCCCACCCAAGCGCAAGACGAGTGCATACAAGCAGCACCGCCTCAAAATGCTGCACAAGGACGACGAGAACCCGCCTGTCACGGACCCGATCTGGGACGAGACGCTCGAGTGGGATTACGACGACGGCGACGCGGCCAATGAGCTCGTGTTTCTGCGCATGCTCATCAAGAGCGACGTGTCGTGGGCCACGAACCCCATATTCGCCGTTGCCACGATCCGCCTGCTATACGCTTCGCAGGGGTGGAGCTTTGTCGGCATGCTGGACCTTAGAGGCCACGACACTACTTGCTCTTTGTTGATCAAGCTCGAAATCCTAGACTTGTGAGACCCTCATGGGTTGCGATACGGATGGCTGCCCCATAGCGGGCAGGGTTGAGTCTAGGGAACCAGGACGGGGAAGTCCTTTTTTGTGGCTTCGGGAGTTTGCTAGTATCGTGCTTCCAGAGCACTCGATCTTCCACTATATTAAGATGCAGGCAAGCAACCGCATACAGGAACGCGGATTATCACATCTGTTTGATTTTGACATACCCCGTGCTGTGCCATGTGCGGTGATGTCACTAACGAGCGTTGATTATACATCGAGTGGTGAGTGACCGATTTCCTTGTGGCGTGGCAGTATGGAACAGCAGATATATACGGGACCTTGTGTCGCGCACCTAATTACTACGTTAGCCCACTACATTAGAAGAGGGTACCTTCGCTTTTGCCTTAGTGGTAGAACGTGACACCTTGAAGATGGGATAATCTCGACACAAACAGGCTGCATGTGCGCCAGTTGCATTCTAACAACTTCGCTAAGCCTTTTATGGTATTGGCTAGCCTTGGCGGTTACCTCACAATACGCATCTAAACCTAGCGCGTGAGTGATATACTGCTAGGCTTTCCGTGACGCACCCAGATCAGTATATTGGACGGCAACTGAGGTTACTTTTGGTCCGAGGCAGGAAGGGAACACATTGAACCTGGTCGACGTGGTTTGCATCATGTTATGCGCATTGCATGAACACGGAACTAGACTATAATATGAATTACAAGGCCACAGTCAATCGGTGGCCGCTGAGCTAGAGCTATCATCTAATGCTGGGCTAGTCTTCGCGGGAAACCCACTCCAGCAGCTCGAGGTTATCTGGAAGTTCCGTCGGGGTGTAAAGAACAACGTTATTATGCCTCCGCCACTCACTAGTGCGACTAGTCTCGAATTGCTGACGCTAACCCAAGCCGACTCGAGCGGCTTTGTCGCTCTGCTCTACTCACCTATATAGCTCGCTCTGGTAACACAGCCGTTCTAGAGAGCTTCCGTCAGGTCTTCTTCTGTCCGCCCCTCTTGGACCGGGAGATCATGAGTCAGTGCAGTGGCGGTAGTTTCACGCTCATTGCGAAGACCATACAGGGTAGGAAGCGCGTCAGTAGCGTCCGCTACGTCCGCGGCCGCGCTGGGGACATGCGTCTCGCGCTGCTGGCAACAGGGAGCACACACTACAAGCTGCAGGAACGCGGTGCTAGGTGGGACCTCTTTGGCTCGTAGTCGACTTCTACTGAGACTGTTCTTACTAAGATACAACGAGGACATGTGAGAGTCACATTCCAGACGCCAGATAGCGGCGGTTTGTCTTGAGTTTCTCCATCTTTGGGCTACGTGGACACCGGAAAATCCCCTTCAATCACGACTCACCGAAGGGGATTTGTTCACCTCGCGCCCCAGAATGTATACTTCAGGCAGCCTACTTGCGACCAGCCGCCAATACCGCCATTATTGCCTAGTATGGCGCACGACTTGTTAGTTGAAAAGATCAGGAGCAGCAACAGAGTGTAATGTAGACGACAGTCCAAATGGGAATTGACCCCCGACGAGGACTGTTGACTCACATTTCGTAAATGCCTCACGCACGAGGAGGTACGCCGTAACGGTTGCAGGCGATCCAACCGGCCACTGGAATGACTGGTTGGGTTCAATCGTCAGGCAGCCTTCTATCCAGCGAGCCTCATACTCGTAGTTGACGCCGTGGCCGTCGGAGTACTTCCTGTACACGGGCGGCACGTCGGGCCCGAGGTACAGTTGTTTTGTCGCCGTGGACTCTTCCGAGCCCGAGAACTGGGTTGCGAATCTATCCTGCTCGTCTCCGCTGATGTCGGCGTGCCCGGGAAAGTCAGCTGGGTCGTGGCACGTGATAGGGCCCCTCTCCATTGGTGCTAGAGGAGTTGTCGGAGGGGTAGGGCTAGGTTCAGTGGACGTCGTTGTGAGAAAGGTAGTGCCTGGGAGGAATTGCGTAGTTGTTGAGACTGGTATCTCTGCTGCCGAGGTGGAAGCGGACACTATGGGATCCTTTGTTGTTGAGGTGGGCAGCTCTGATGATAGAGTAGTGGACGGCAATGTGGTAGACGATTCGGTAGACGATGGGATTCTCTCTGTAGACAGATCTGACGAAGATATCAAAAATGACGATGTGCCGGATGTGACGGTAGATAGGAGAGGCGTTGACACGGTCTCCGTGATCAATGTCGACATGCTTGAGGAGGAAGATGACTCTGAAATTATTGGTGTTCTAGAGGCACTTGGTGTACCGGAAGATGGCGTGGTCAGGGTGATCGGGGGCACTTCCTCGATTTGCACTGTCCTTGTAGAAACAAGTCTGCATCCCTCGAAAGTTGTGCTTGCCGATGCGGTTGCGCTACAACCGGTGACCACAGAGGACGTAACGGTAATGCAAGACGAGCTTGCGGATGCAGTGAGACATGAGACAACCTATTGGCAATTCAACTGATTAGCAGGTCGCAATCAGGGAGACTTGGCCACATATGGCAATTCTAAAACTCACGAAATTGGTGACTGTGCTCGGTTGACAACTATTGGTCTGTGTAGTGTCGCTGTTTTGCACATTGCAGCCCATGATCGTCTCGCAAAACGACACAGTCTCCGTTGCGGATGGCCCTATGGACTCGGTCGTCCAGCACGCAGAGGCTGTTTTGGTCTCGCAATCTGTAGGCTCTGCTGAGAAGGTAGGCAGATTGTTCGGGCCGACACTTAAGAGATCTGTCAGCGACTCGAAATCCCGGAAAGTTTTTTTGGCAGCGATTTCATCTACAACTTGTCCCTTACATGATTAGGGGCCATGGGGGAAGAGGGCCATCGATGACCAGCGGAGGTGGGAGCTGCAAGACTGAAGGCAGTGGTGGGCCACTGTATCGAGTGTAATTGAGTTATTAACAATTCATCCCAGAGTATAGGCATTCGCGTTTTGATAAATACTGACGGTGGATAGACGCCGGGGGGAAGGTTCCAAAACCAACCGCCGATCAGCGCATTATTGTCATTGTCCGAACAAAGCTAAGGATATTTGGGTTAGTCTTGCGTTTACAAACACTAACACGAAGATAGCCGTGGTAATCAACATACAGAGAAAAACCAGAGCTTGCAAGGAACAACGAAGCCACCATCAGTCTGTCGAGGCTCCACTACCGGTGTTGTCACGGGGATGATACTGAAGTCGGTTGGCCATGCGAGGGGGGGGTCTTGACTTGGTAATGGGAGGGCCGTAATGGGTGGTGCAGGGGAGCCGTATTCGAAGGCTGAGGCATGAACGATGTACTGGTTACACCGCTTGGTGTTTCGGAAGCAGAGCTCGTAAGAGAGGGCAAGGATAGAGAAGTAGAAGACGAAGAAGGAAAAACGGAGGAGGGACTGTTGCTCAAGGTCAAGCTAATAGTTACTCCTGGCAATGAGGCCGGAGCGCTGGAATCAGTAAACGAACTACTGCTAGGAAGCAGCGTAGTGGATGAATTGTCCCACGTAGAACTCGGCGTGGGAATAACTGCCGTAGATTGTAGCGAAGTCGTTGTCGAGATCTCAGACACTGAGCTAGTAGAGGTCACGCCTGAGGGAAAACAAGCGGCTGTGGAATCAGTAAGAAGCTGGCGACGAGAAAGGTTGCAAGTTTCGAAGAAAACAGTCTTGACGATGGACGTGTGGAAGTGCCGCTCCGTGACGGTGATATGCGTTGGAATCTGTCTGATATGGCCGGCTGCAGCAAGTACTTCGACGAGCGAGATGGCCTAAAATAGCTTGAAGAATGGTTGCATTGCGCGGAGTGTTCAAGACGACGCGTGAGGTACAGTTTGGGTATGTGAATAAACAGATGATGAGGGGAATGGTGAATATATGGTCGGAAGTCCTGAGAATGTTAAGAGTCGCTTTCGCACAAGTTATAGTAATTTGAGCGATGGTCTGTTGTGGCGTACGCTCTCTGCGAGTTGTTGGCCTGAAATAGCCTTGTCCTGGAACATGAGTTGTGATGTTGGATGTGAATTACCATGGCCAACAACTACAGACACCAAGGCTTGTACGAGTATGCTTCAATATGGTGCTCAAGTCGTATTGATCTACATCACCAAACCTAAATACAGAATTCTTGGGGGTTGTTGGTCGCCAGCCCCCGTGGGGTCGTATTAAACTTTGGAGTTGTTGGTAGACTCGACTACTTGGCGGCTAGCAGCCCTGGCCAACTTGCGCACACTTGATTGATTCAAAGACCAGGCTCCTGTAGACCGGGTGGCTGAGCTATTAGAGCATGCCAATCTAGAGTCGAACAGCACTAATATTAGCACCTTGACAGACAACTTCCATAGCATGCGCACGAGCATGTAAGTTGGTTGGTCATATATTTACTATATTTACTACCAACATCACGGGCCACTCGCAAGTCACGAGCAACAGCAGTAAAAGACGTTTTCAAAACGAAAACATCCATGATCTGTCGTACCCAGCCCCCAAGTTTGCCGGAGAAGAGAGCAATGGGGAGGACTGATGAGACTCTAGCAGTTCTTTGCTCGCAACTTGCACTGCCTTTGTTGCTTTTTCTGTAAGATGTCTGATTAAACCCTGAAAAGATACCGAAGGCGGCCCGACTCATCCCATAAGAACCTTTGCTTTTGAGAGAATGGACACGCACTTTACTCATTTAGCATATATATCTGGACGAGCCAGATCCTCTGAAGACACGAGCCTGTATAGCACAAGTTTCTCGTCCTGTCCAGATCTTTCCAAGACGCGGCACGCTACGGTATATGTAGCTGACCCTTCAGATCTTCAATGTTTTTTTCTTGTTTTCCACAGATTAACTGCAAATAAACGATCGCTTCATTGCTCTCATACACACACGAGCTGTGCATCTTGGATGTCACCCCAGAGTAATTTGAGCAAAACCCAATATGTATAACTTAACAATCCTGGCAGTGTTTGTACAAATTCAAAATGCCACGAATTTGACGGTGAGCTCGTAGTTTCACGCCCAAGGACCTAGCCATGTGAACAAGGTGGGCAGCACGCGCGTAAGGAACTGACAAAAATACAATGGCTAAAAAGAACGAAATTGCATGATGATAGTTTCCTGGTCAGTTTAGCTCCTATAGCTGCTCACTAGATTCCTAATCACGTTGTCACCCGCTCTAGCTAATAGACCATTGAATATAACTACGGAGAGGACCGATTCCGACTACTCGAGTTTACGTACCACCCGCCCGATCTTGAGTTCAGCACCAACAACATCGACAGGGGCAGACCATGAATCCAAGGGATCGAGCCCGTCATAATGGCGCCCCTTGGGAGAAAGGCGGGTTTCCACTCCGTACCAGGCACCGTGAAGTGCCGAGAGAGCGAGCCTCATATTACCGCTCCGACCGGCGACATAACGGACACCTGCAACGCGCTTACTTCTCTTGAATCTCCTCAGTTGAAACTCAAACCCGTCACCGCCGCATTTCCGCATCGTGTCTTGGTCGAGGAGCAACGGGCAGAAGAAGACGGAATCGCAGCAGTTGATGGTGATGCTTTCCAGCACGGATGAGCCCGGAGGAGCGGCGGCGAGCTGGTCTAGAACGTCTCCAAAGATACTCTCTGGCGTCAGCATGATGTAGGACATGCATAGAGATCTGAGCGTCGGCCCGAAAGCTCGGACGACGCCAATCAAAGCGGCGACCGAGTATGGCGTACCGCCGACAAGCTTGAGTTCTGACAAGGCTGGCAAGCGCCCCTCCTCTATCTGAGCAAGGGTTAGACCTGTCGGCAATGCGTCCACGTCACTGGATCGAACTTGACAGATCGTCAGTGTCTTAAGATTAGCTGCCGATACGATGAGCGGCATGAATATGTTGTCGACCAGATCCTTCTGGAAATTCCAGTAGATAGTAAGCTGCAAAAGGTCCATTGCCCAAGCAGATCGATTTGAAAGTTGCGATGTGAACTCTGCTTTGGATGGCCAGCGACTTCCCGTGCCCTTATTGCTCTCAGAGCAGTCTAGCTCAAACTTGCGCACTTGAAGCGTTGTTCCACCATCCCGCTGAAGAATGGAGACCATGAGCCAGAATATGTCGACTGGATTTAGCCTGCGCGGTTCACCATCCGACCAGAGCCACTCTTCAGTATCATCCACGATTGAAAGATCCGTACAGCGAGTGAAACGAAGGATGACGTCTCTGATACTGGTGGCTGGGGGCGAGGAAAGATCTAAATGGCCACCTTCGAGGCGTGGGTATTGCTGGCCAAAGTGGACAGCCTCCTCGTCGGGGAAATGCGGGAGAGTTTCAGGGAGGGGCCTTAGGACGTTCTGCATAACGCGTAGCCTGCGTACCCGCGATGCCAGCTCAGGTCTTTTCGAGATGTGGGATAGCCGACTCAAACTCCGAGGTGAGAAGTCTGTCAAGAGGAGGGAGAAAAACCTGTCGGCGAACGGTTTGAGCAATGATTGACAAATGCTGTGGGAAACAAGACGGCATGTGAGTAAGCTTCGATCGTCGAGTGAGAAGCCAATGAGCTCGATAAGTTCGACACTGATTCGATCTAGCATTTTTTCGATGATGGTAGCCTGGCCTAAGAACTGGGTAAAGGTGCAATGTATAGTAGTGCAAGTCCCTCGAGTAAAAAACTCTTGTTGTGTGGGCGCAGACCGTAAAAGAGGGTGGAGGAGTGGGAAGCTATTAATACACCAATATGGTGTGCATGTTGGCTACACTTAATTGGTCACCTGTAAAGTTTGCTAGGCACATGCGATCAAAGGGGGTTATTGGAGCATGAAACGTGACATTCGAGACCAACTTGAGAAGCCGCCACGATAATCCGAATATTGAGCTAAGATCTGCAGCATATGGTGTCAGCAGAATGTGACGCTGCAAAAACGATACAGTTATAGCATGTCCAGCAACGTCATATATATGTGAATCTCTGCTGTCATACACAAGTAATCATGAGACCTGTGATCCCGCAAGCCTAGAGTCATCTCTTTTATGGAGACACTGCTAGGTTCCAAGCTACTGAACATGGAAGATCTATATTCTACTTGCATTGCTACGTGGCGTGCACCCTTTTCAAAGCACTTTCCACTATTGTACCTAGATCTGTCAAGAAGTAACACATACCCAAATCGAGTCACATTTCGAGAGACTGGTAAGCCCCGCCAGCGAGATTTCAGGGAGCTCCAGCAGTTCATGTTGGCTGGGGCAGCCATTTCCCTGCTTCACAAATCACACATTGTAAGCGCCTCCTGTCCCTGGTCACTGATGATGATCTGTTGGTTTGATGCCTGCTCCGCCCCCAAAGTCGGGGGCCGCTGCCAGGCCAAGCTCGACTGTATGCGCCGCGGCCGTCAACTCAGCCTCTCCATGTTCGCACGGTTCGGTACTGCGGCTCATGGTAAAATTAGATTGCCAACGCGAATGTGATCGAAATCATCAGATCAGGAGCGACTGTTGCGAAAAGAGCTCTAAACTGGCCTAGTCTCGATAGGTTTTTGATGGGTGCCTGCCTGCCTGCCTGCTGTCCCTCCGCCTATCACGGGCATCATTCTTTATTAAACGCTGTCACGTTGTTCTTCTCGAGAATGACATTTTACCAGGTGGGGGAGGGGATTCACGACGCACAGATTATTCATAGAAAAACTGAGTAAATGGAGTCTCTTCTAGCGACTCAAGCTCATCTATCGCACCCATTCTACGTAGCGTACATACGCACTCTCTTTTCTGTCTCATAGTTTATACCAAACAGCTCCATTCCCCTACCTAGTACAAAGGGGGGGGGTATCATCGTCATCGTCATCATACATACCAAACTACTGTTGTTGTTACATGCCCTTATCCTCTTCCCACCCAGCACCGAAGCCCACGCCGCATACAGGGCGGGCCCGCGTGCGTTTTATTTTGTAGTCATCCCGGTCCTGAACTCACACCGCAGGCGGCTCGGGCTCAATCTTCTTCGGGATCAGATGCTCCGCCATGGCGATGGCGCCCTCCATGTCGTTCTTGTTGAACAGGAATAGACCCTGGATCGCGGCCGTACTCGTCCTCGGCGGCGGTGGTGCGGTAGGAGAAGGAGGAGCAGCGCCATCCTCCCCAGCAGCAGCAGAGGAGGATGTGAACAGCCCAATCTCCTGCAGTCGGTCGAGGAACCTCTTGCGGTTGACCCCTTGCGGGTCGACGTCGCCGTAGAACCGGTCCCACATCTGGCCGGCCTGATACCGCGACGCCTCGCCGATGCGCGTCATGACGTCGACGCGCCCGGGCCGGATGAGCGCTGGGTCGAGCCTCTCGACGTGGTTGGTCGTGAGGAACGCGATGCGCTCCTCTCCGGCCGATAGACCGTCCAGGGCGTTGAGCAGGCCCGAGAAGGTGACAGTGCCGCCGCCGTAGCCGTCCTCGTCGCGCCGGCGGCGATTCGCAAAGGCGGCGTCGGCGTCCTCGAGCAGCAGGATCGTGCGCTCGGGCAGCTTGGTCAGCAGGAACGCCAGCTTGTCGTCCGTCACGCCAATCTCGCTGAGGTTCACCATGGCGACGCCGTAGTCGAGCTCGCCGGCGAGCGCCTGGATGAAGGAGCTCTTGCCACTGCCGGGGGGTCCGTAGAGCAGGTAGCCCCTGCGGTATGGGATGCCGCGGTCAGCGTACCAGGAGCGCCGCTGCAGGAAGTCCTTGACGTCCGCCACGATGCCCTCCTTCACGCCTTTATCCAGCGCGACGCTGTGCAGGGGCCGCTTCATCCTCGGCTGGCCCAGGGGCACCCAGTCAAAGTTGCGCACCGAATAGACGACCGTCTTGCCCTCATGCGCCTGCAGTGCGAGCTGGCGAGCCTCAGTAAAGACATGCTCGAAAATGTGGCGGTGGCTGTAGAGCGTCGTGAGCTCGAGCGTCTCGTGAGGCTCGCCCGTGTTGAGCTTGGCCGTCGACTGCTTCTCACGGTTCACGGCAATGTAAGCGCCCCTGTAGTGCACAATGTGCCGGCCGTAGCCGGGCTGCAGGAAGAAGCTTGCGTGCGTGGGGCCGTTGGGCGTCGAGGCCGTCGTCGTCGTGACGGACAGCTTGTTGATGCGCGTGAGCCTCTTGGCGAGAAACGACGTCTGCTGGCGTGGCTCCGACAGCCACGCGAGCACCCAAGGGTACGCTGGGTCTTGTCGGCTGATCTCGACGTTGACGAGCATGCGCCGCCGCACAAGCCCGCCTGCGCTGATGACTCCCTTCCGGGCAAAGGCGAGCACGGCGCCGAGGGAGGCGAGGCCGAAGCCGCCGGCGAAAACGGGATTGGAGACTAGCTCATTGACGTTGAGCAGCGATGTCGCTGTCGCCGTCGCAGCTGCTGGAGTGTCGGGGGAGGCCATGCCGGCTGGTGTCGCAGGCTTCGATGCCTTGGTCAGCCCATTGGAGTCTCAGGGGCAGCGATGTTTGCCGTTGTTTTTCCTCGCAGGGAGTTCGAATCTGAGGCGATGTCCAAAAAGATTGGCCTTCGGGGGCAGAGCTTCAAAAAAAGTTGGGATCACTTTGGGGGACCACTTTATGTGGTGACTAAGCACGTCTCTTCTTCACGACGCGTGATAAGAGCAACAAAACAGAAGACCGCATCACTAAAATCCAAACGACAAAACTGATATGCTGTCCACATGCTGTAAAGATGCATTCGACACATGGAATCTGATTATCAAAGTCTATGGCACGGTGCTGGAATGTCTCGCTGGTCCCTCCATCCGTCTTTTCTTCCTGATGTGGAAGTGAGTGTCCTTACTGAGGGGCACCCCGGCCAGCACCACCGGCACCGCCTGCACCGCCAGGGCCACCAGCAGCGCCGCCAGCGCCGCCCATGAAGTTGCGCGCCATCTCAGCAACGTTGGGGTCGCTCATGAGACTGCCCATGTCGGGCATGCCGCCGCCGCTGCCGAACTGCTCGGCCATCTGCCGTAGCCGCGGGTTGCTCATCAGGTTGTTCATCATGTCCGGGTTCGACATGAGGTTCTGCGCCATGCTGGCAAACATAGGGTTGTTCATGATGCTGCTCAGGTCGGGCATGCCGCCGCCGCCGGCACCTCCCGCCCCACCGCCTCCCGCCCCGCCAAACATGCTCGCTAGGCTGCTGAGATCGGGCATGCCGCCGGCACCACCACCGCGACCAGGGCCACCACGGGCTGTGGGGACGCCGGGTTGCTGTCGTCCTCCAGCTCCTCGACGCGGCGCTTGGCCGTCTCGAAGCCCTTCTTCATGGCTTCGGAGCCGCCGTTGCCCTCGTTGTCGATGCCGGCCTGGTAGGCCTCCATGGCTCCCCGGGCGTCGCCGAGCGCGAAGCGGGCCAGGCCAAGGCGTGACCAGGCCTTGGTGTACTTGGGGTCGATGTCGACGGCGGCCTCGGCGTCGGCACGCGCCGACTCGTGGTCCTTGAGCGCCGAGTAGGCGGCGGCGCGGTTGGACAGGAAGATGGCATTGCCCGGGTGCACGGCAAGGGCCTGCGTGTAGAGATCAACGGCGCCGTGGTAGTCCTGCTGGCTCATGGCACGGTTGCCCTGGCCCTTGAGGCCCTCGGCCTTCTTCTTATCCTCTTCGCTGACGGTCTTGGGCGACTCGGCGGCGGTGGCCGACGACGACGACGCGGAGCCTGCGGTACCGGTCTTTGCGGTGGTCGACTTGAGCTTCTCGTAGACGCCGTAGATCTGAGCGAGGTTCTGGCTGCCGATGGCGCCCTCGACTGCGGCTTTGTCGGCAGGGTCGACCTTGAACGACTCGGCGATGCAGTTTACGGCGACCTCGATGTTGTCCTTGTCGTCAGCAGGGAGGGTGCCGTCGGTGACCGAGGTGTTGAGAAAGTCGCAGATGGCCAGCGCGAGGCGCTGCTTTGATGTTAATGTCGCCATTTTGGAAGCCTCTTCGGTTTGGTAGAGACGTGTGGAAAGGTCGTGATGCCGAGAGCCGAGATGGAGGGAGCTCTTGCGAGAGAGTTGCTATTTATTGTTTGGTAGACGACGGACCTGACAGGACCCCTCGCCAACCAACAACCCCACCAACGCCCGCCCCACTCAAATCGCCTTGCCATTCCAGAGCGTGTCAATGCCGGGGTTGTCAGACTGCCGAGCTAGAGAAACACCACTGTTTGCCAGACGTTTCTGCAAAGCGAAGAACATTCCAGAACTAGGCGGTCGTATGTGCGACATGAAATTTCTTTGAAGCTAAAGATGCAGAGTGTGATCGAGCATCGCCAATCCACGATTACCCTCACTCAAAGACGATTCACCATCCCAGAGCAACGTGGGGAAGTGATTGCACCAATACCTTGCCTCTTACTACACGATCCATACTTCCATGCGAGTCTGTGCCATAGAGGCTCTGTAGCAGTTGCTAACTGGTCTCATGGTGCGCACCCGTGTAGCCGAGAGGTCTAGACACCGGTACAAGCGCAAAGGTTGAGAGGTTTCTAGCTTTAGAGGTCTGGGGAATGACACTCTTTTGGATCTATTTGTTAAATAATCTATGCCAGGTGCTAAATCTAAATAGCCCTCCCAAGTACCTAACACTATCTGACCAAAAAGTGACTGCTAGCACCATTGCTATCTGCCACGTTTACACATGCTTTGTTGTCGGTGACACACACGAAATCTAACAATTATTATGTATGGGGGTTGGCGTTGTCGCCGCTACCAGTCTTCGATGCGGAGCCATTGCGCTTTCCACGGGCTCGGTAGTAGAATCGTCCACCTCTACCTCGCCCGCTGGATCTGCGGCGCGACTGTACCAGAGGTTGACTTGCCGATCGCTGGACCTCTGGGCTCGCCAGCGCAGTGGCCGATAGCGATTGTGTCCGCATCGCACGTGGAGTTGGTGCTTGATCTTCTGCGCTCTGCGTGATAGGTGAAGTACTCAAAGATTCGCAGTCATCCTCTATTTTGTTATTCGCACGAGTCGGCGAAACAGGCTCATTGTCGTCCTGTGTGCGCAGATCACGAGGCGCAGCTACGGAACGTGGTGTAAACTCAGGTGCGCCAGGATTCAACTTTGAACCCTGTTCAAGAGTCAGTATCAGTCAAATGATCAACGATCTTCTGACGAATCTACCTCTCTTTTGTGCCCTTTCGGAGTCTTCTTCACCTGTTCGTCAGCTGTATCATCATCGTCGTCATTCTTGTCATTATCTTCATCGTTTTCGCCTTCGCCCTTGGCCTCCTTGGGCTTCACGAAGATCTGCTTCGACCACAGCTCAGCATACTTGCCGTCCTTGGCAATGAGCTCTTCGTGGCCGCCCTGCTCCACGATCTCTCCGTCGGCCACGACAAAAATAATGTCTGCATTCATGACGGTCGACAAGCGATGCCTAGTGGAGAGTTAGTTGACTGATCCGAGAGCGGGATGGGAAGAGGTGGGAACTTGCGCTACAATGAACGTGGTTCGGCCTTCACAAAGTGCTTGGAGCCCGTTCTGGATCTTTTGCTCGGTGTCTGTATCTACTGAGCTTGTGGCCTCATCGAGAAGCACAATATCTGGCCGCTTGAGAATCGCTCTGGCAATTGCGATACGCTGAAGCTCGCCTCCAGAGAGTTTGCTGCATAAGAGAGTTAGAGACCGAAGGTTGCTTCCTGATGATCTGGGATACTCACACTCCTCGCTCGCCCACGCGGGTTTGATAGCCGTCCGTAAAACCCTTGATCTGATCATGGATCGCGGCAGCCTCGCATGCTGCGAAAACCTCTTCGTCGGTCGCCGTGAGGCGCGCATAGCGGATATTGTTGATGACGGTATCGTCAAAGAGGATTGGAGCTTGAGGGACGATACCGATCGACTGCCGGAGACTGGATTTGCGAAAGCACCAGGTCAGCTCAAGCCTGCACACCCATTCAATGGTGCTAGTATGACTTACCTCGACAAAGTCACATCCCGGATATCCTGCCCATCGATCGTGATTGAGCCGGCACTAACATCGTAGAAACGATCTAGTACTTTGAGAATCGTCGACTTTCCAGCGCCGGTTGCTCCAACAAATGCTACCGTAGTGCCTGGCGGGACGCACAAGCTCACGCTCTTCAAGATGTCCTTCTTCTTGTCGTAGCTGAAATTCACGTCCCGCAGCTCGACCTGTCCACCGCTGAGCTGGAGTGGTTTGGCGTCTGGTCGGTCTATCACAGTCGGCTTTGTGAGCATCACGTCTAGGAGACGCTCTGCATGAACAAGGTCTTGGCTGATGCTACGACCAAGAGAAGAGAAAAATTGGAGTGGTGCTGTAAGCTGGGACCAGTAGGTCAAGAGCATGACAAAGTCACCAGCAGTTGCTTGACCGTTAGTCACCTGGTAGACGACGAGGAAGGCCCCCGCGAGGAGCCCAGCAAGCAAGATCAGATACTGCAATGCCTGTTTCAACAAGTAGCCGGCGTAGATCGCCCTGATCGCAGTGACAGAATTGTTAACGGCCACGGCGTAGCGGTCTTCTTCATATGGGACCTGATTGAAAGCGCTGACAGTATGCCACCCCTGAATGCCGGCTTGGCGGATGTAGTGCTCCTCGAAATACCTGCGGAATAGTTAGCATCACTTTGCTTCTGCAGTGAACGGCGCTGAGACTCACGCCTTGACCATTTTCTTTCTCCTGTCCTGAAAGCCAGCAATCATCCGAGCTGCTGACTGGATGAATGCTAAGCCGGTGGCCATCGTGATGAAGCCCTCGTAGGCGCCAAATTTGCTTGATAGATAGCTGAAGGCTACCACGAGATCGATCATCATGGGTATGGCTTGGAAGCAGAGCGACTCCAGCATGTTTGAAATGGAGGTGCCATGTGAGATGGCGACAATCAAGTCTGATGAGCTCTTTGAGTCGTGAAACTCAGAAGATAGGTTCATGACATGCGAGTAGGCTGCCTTGGAAATTGCCTCTTGTGAGTAGTACTCGACCGGGAGCCAGAAGAATTGCCTGACCAGATTGAGGCCAGCTTCCGAAGCCAGAAGTCTGAGTCCAGCGAAAATCATGACTTGAACCCACGGGTTCTGGCGCGAGACGCCACTGAGGCTGTCAATCACGGCACCCAGCTGGCGAGGGATAAGGAAATTCAAGGCGTTACCAGCGAGTAGGCAGACGCCGACAAGCACGGCATATGCTTGAAGCCGACGGTTGTCGACGGGCCACACGTATGGGAAGAAAACCATGAAGCCTTTAATATATGCAAACCAGCTGCCCTCGCTCTTCAGCCTTTTCTCCATCTGCTCACGGGCGATGCGCTCCTGACGCTCCCACGGTGATTCTGGATCGCTGGGCGAGTTGACAGTCTCGGTGTTGTTGGCATCAGTGTTTGTGGCCTCTGTATTTGTGCCGTAGCCACTGTCTGCTGAGCAGTCACCGTCCGAGCTGCGGTCTGGCTTGGGTAGCAGCAGACTGCGTTCCTCATCCGTGGCGATTTCGTTGACTGTTCCATGAAGGAAAAAGTATGTGAAGACCAGGGAGACAAGAACAATGTATCGTATTCCGGTGAATGCGATGCCGACGAAAACCAGTGTTGGACTTGACTGTTGAGGGTGTGTGGCGGAAATTTCAATGGCGAACAAAAGTGGCTCCATGACGATGGCTATGAGCCATGCTCCGTAGAATGGGTACCATACCGGGCTAGGAGTGCTGCTGAGTGAGTTCTGTTGTATTCCGAAGACCAGGATGCAAGACAAAAGGCCGATGATGGTGTCTTGGGAAGGCCAGACGCCACGAACGACTATTTCGGCAGCTTTGCTCAGAAGTTGACCCAAGAAGCAGACGACAAAAAGAGCATAGAGCCAGACGATGGCGGTGCGCCTAGGGTGGACTTTAGTGCCGTCGGTTGCGGTGGTTTGCAATGTGCAGATCGAGATGGCGGAGGTAACCGCGTAGTACAAGAACGCTACGACAGGATATGCGTAGTGGAGCGTGTGTAGAAGCCGGGGCAACTGCCCAGACGCCATTGCGGCGTCGTCCATCAAGGTAGTTGCCGGGGCAAGCGATGTGCGAAGACGTTCTTTGGGGGGTGATGGAGCAAGGTCAAGGTTGCCTTAGTCGATTTGTCTGTGGAGAACGTTAGAATCTCTGCCCACACGAAAGAACTGTGTGATGCAAATGTATGGGCGTTGATGACGGCAGGACAGGGGTGGGAACTTTGTTTGTGTCGCATACCCAGCCCCGGAGATGCGAGTTCCGTTGCTCTTGCAAGATGCGGTATTGGGCCTAGCGAGTGGCGTGCAGATTGAGCAAGCTGCAGAGGCTGAAGAAGTTGATGTACACCAGTGCGTGAGGCGAGGAGGTGTGGGCAGGGTTCGTCGTGAACGATTGAGAACGTGGGGTATCAAGTGAAAATGGTTGAGCAGCAGGAAACGGTCAAGAGGTATCCCCTAGCAACGGGCAAGTTGAGATTGACCCGGGTTCAGGAAGTTGTCGACACGGCTGCTGACAGGTCCGGAAAACCGTCCCTGCCAATGAGCACCGTTGGGGGCGGCGGCAGCAACTGCGCTGCCAGGCGGCGGGCTTGTGATAATGCAAGTGTGCAAAAGAGGACATGTCTTGGAGTGGAAGGCAGGGGACAGCGGAGTTGACTGGGAATGGGCTGACCTTGATCTTGACGTGCCCGTCGTCATTGCTTCGCACGCTGCGTTACACGAGCAGGAAGAAAACGAGCGGACAGCGCGAGCAGTGGCGCTGCTGTGTGGTGAGGTGGTGAGGTGGTGATGTGGTGAGGTGGTGACACAAAGGGTCTGGATCTGTAGTGTGTTGAGAGCACTTGACGCTGCGATGCACGGCGTTGGATGGAAGGACTAGCTCGAGGCGAGCGGCTGGCTGGGCAGGGGCTGGCAGGTGCGAGGCTCGTGTTGCTGGCATGCAACTGCAACTGCTCTAGACTCTAGTGGAGGGTCGTGGCAGCCTCGGGGAAAAGATGCGACAATCTAGATGGGACAATCTAGATGGGATGCGAGGAGGCTGATGCAAGTGCAGGCAGGATCGTGGCTGCAGTGCAGCAGTTCAGCAGCTGGGCGTGCGGGCGGTGGGAGCGGAGCAGTTTCAGCGGGCTCGATCCCGAAGCTGTGGACAGAGGACGGAATAGGAGAGTTGGAAGCGTGCAAGTCTGCTCAAGTGGGAAGTCGTGGTCTCGAGAGCGGACGGCAGGAGCGCGGACGGCGCGGTGCCGACGACCAAACATTCACGGGCAGATTGGACCGGCGCCAGGGGCGACAGCAGCCAACTGCACGTGTGGGTCAGTCACGGCAACTTGGACTGGCGCTGCTCAAGTGGCTGAGACAGGACACAGCAAGCAGCAAGGACTTTTTGCTGGGCGATGGCAAAATGCACTTGACGCGGTACGCCCAAGTTTGCAAGTCCCTTGCGCAGGCGCTGGCGCCGGCCAGACCGCCAGACCGCCGGTGAGACGTGGGCGCGCGGGTGTGCATTCCGGCACCAGGCACAACCTGGACGGAACGGCAGCCAACCTGGAACCCGCGCGGGCGCGGGCGCAGGCACAGTCCTGACCGGGCGGGCCCCCCGTCGCGACGGGCAGGGAACGGCCTCCAGGGCTCGCCTCAGCGTGCGCGCAGGCGGCTTTTCCTGGGGCTGCATCTCAGGGTCCGTCCTGTGTAGTCTAGTGTGGAGAGTGGAGAGGAGAGAGAAAGCTGCGGAGTCGACAGTCACTCCGTGCTAGTCAACATCAACGGCCGTACCTCCAGGGGCCCAGAGGGATTTGTCATATGAGATACGATGACTTGGACCTATACACGAATCAACGAAACCCGAGGATACTCCGAGTCCGAGGGTTGAATGAAAGGTTTCGATACTTGTCCATGTCACGAGGCAAGACCAGTCAGTCAGTCTAGCTCTACCCTACTGTTGCTACTATGTAGCGTACATACGCTAGTGTACATGCAGCGTCGCGTAACGTCGCTCACATAATTCTTGATCTCTGAGCCTTTGGACTCCTAGATCTCTAGGCCTCCCGCATCAACAATCCAGAGACAACTCATGATTGGACATTACGCACCCTGTCAAGCAACGTGCAACAACGAGAATCCTTGTCCGTCCAAAGTGGCCGCGCGGAGAAATCCTGCACCTCATCTCATCCCATCTCATGGTCAAGTTCGTCCGCTAACCGCACTGTTTTGTCCGCAATTGGCGCTTGCAGGGCCCAATCCTGGGCCTGTTCTGGGTTGTGCCTGCTTCCAGGTAGCAGGGCCTCCTGCAACTTATCCTCGCTTATCACAACCTCCCCTGAAGGCCAGACTCTGGTCCATCAATCAACATTCAACGTCCGCATGCAGCAGCCATCGATGGACCCCCCTGCCGACAGCCAATGCCAATCCCACACGTGCCGTGTCGTGCTTTGCCTCTCAGACGCTACGGGCCTGCAAAACACATGATTCGGGGGACCACCCTCGAAACGGACAACCGAAAAAGCCCGTGGGACGGACCGGGAGCCACCGTCCAGGCGTGTTCTGCAGCGAGACCCCCCAGACCCTGTGCCCCTAGACCGCCATGTACGATCAACAAAGCCGACGCAGTCGTGGATCGCCCGGTCGCAGACGAACTCGTTCCCTTACCGGGGCATGGCGGCTGTATGTAGGTACATGACTTGCCTCGTCACGCATCACCTGCCTCACGCCATGTGCCTTGCTGCCTGTGGGGCTCGAGGCGCTTCCCGTGTCATTGTGCCTGGACACGGCAACAGAGAGAGACTCTGGTGCTGCTGCACGCAAATGATCAGAGTTGAATTTGTTCCATCGTCTGTGCGCTCGCCGTCTTCTCTGTCGTCTGCCATGTCTACGGCCTTCGGCAGCCTCAGCCACCATGGCTGCAAGTGAGCTTCTCATTGAATCCCGACGAATCTCTAGCCCCAGTTGTCAGCGCTCCCGCACGGTAAGGTAAAAAGGTGGACACTGCAACCTGGTGCTGACACACCTTTTCGTCCTTTGCATCCTTTGCGTCTCTCTTGCGAACAGCAGTTCAACTGTCGTGAACCAGTTCGATGCACGACCGGCTTGTCGCTTGTGCGCACAAATGAGAACCCCCCGACCACGATGATCAAATGTTGACGTGATCGGTCCTCGATCGAGAACCCTGTCTGGCCTGCAACTTAACAATATACCCCGCTCGCGAGCCAAACCCCAACCACTGAAAATCGGACGGAGGCCTTGGAGTAGACGTCGCGTTAAACTAGCATTTATTCGGCTGGCATTGTGGTCCGTACAATCATAGTGATCAGGCCAAGATTAGTTCGTACCAGATTTGACGAGAAGAGAGCAAATAGACTCGCTACCTACAGCCGGCACCATCACCGCAAGACCTTGACATTCCTTTGGAAGCACAGCTCAGTGTCTCTCCCGTCGTTGCGCCCAGTGCCCCCCTCTCTGTTCTCAACTGCTGTAGATTGCTCCCCATGGCCTCAGCAACCTCGCCGCTGCTCCCGCGCAGCAGGACCGACAGCGCGAGCCAGCACCAGCGGGAGCAGGGCGGCGGTCGCACCTCGACGGCCGACCAGGACATCTTCACCCGGCCGTTTCCTTCGGCCGTCACGTACGACCTGTCGACGCCCGACCAGGCCACCATCCGGCTCCCGCCGGGGTCGACATGGACGTCCGGCCCGCACTGGCACGACGCGCACACCGAGTTCCTACAGGTCCTCTCGGGCCGGGCGCACATAGTCCTAGGGCTGGGCCGGGGGTGTGGCCGCGACGGAAGGGACAACAGCAAGACCTCGTCGTCATCGTCCCCGCCGTCAGACGACAGAATCGAAAGCGGAAGCGGAAGCGACACCGGCGCACCCATCGTAATGCCTGCCGTCGGCCCCGCCGACGGCGTCGTCGTCGTCCCGCGCGGCACCGTGCACGAGTGGCGCCGCAGCCAGACGCAGCGGGTCGAGGAGGAGCTCGTGGTGAGAGAGTGGACGGACCCAAAGGACGGGCAGAAGGAGGGCTTCTTCCGCAACCTCAACGGCATCATCCTCGACGCGCTCGCGTCCGAGGCGCGCGCCCACGCCGAGCGGCAGGACCAGCAGCAGCACCACCGCGACCATAGTGGGGCAACCAGAGGCAGAGGCGGGCTGCTCAGCTGGCGCATGCGCACGCTCGACCTGGAGCTCAACAACCTGTTCTGGCGCATGGACAACTGGCCGCTGGTCCTGGACCAGGATAAAGGCTGGCCCTCCTGGCTCCACGGCGCGGCAACGAGGGCGCTGCTGCTCGGGTCCGTGGTGTTGGGGTGGGTGTTTGGGTTCAAGGGGGTTTATCCAGAGTATGAGGCACAGAGGTCGTGAACGGGTTGTTCGTCTGGGAGGGGGAAGCTCGGGTGTTGTCATTAAGCAAGCATGTGCATTTCTAAACAATAGTTTTAACAACGAAAGTATAAGGACCATGTAAAGAGGAGAATTCCTCGTCCTGCGCCTTTATGACGGGATTCTCGCGAAAACATAACCTGTCTCCTGTCTCGTGGCTGTTAGCAAATGGAAAACATAAAACTCCTTTCATAGCTCCAGCGGTATCGGCCATGCTTCCTCTCTCATCTCTAAATCATCATCACCCACATCACTGCCACCGTAACTTTTTGCATCCTGATCTAACACATCGGCGGAATGGGAGGAGGCCCACCATCCCAATACCGCCTCCCCGCATCATCACCACCGCCGCCCGGCCCGCCGCCAATGGGGTCATACTCGCTCGAGCACCGCGGCGCCTCGTACTCGCGCACACTGCCCATGGGCCACATCGGCACGACACACACCTCGCCAAGCCCGCAGCCCGGCCTGCACTGCTTGAACCGCGGCCAGCCGAGCGTGGCGACGAGTCCTTGTGCGAGAGACCTGGCGCGGGCCAAGGCTGCTTTTTCACGGCGGCGCTGCCATCTCTGGCCTCTCTGTATGTTACTCCCTCCGCTGCTGGTGGTGGCGGTGGTGGTACTGTGGCCATCGACGACAAGTGGTCGCAAACCGGAGTCGAGGTTCGGGTTAGTGTGGTCGCGTTCTACCTGATCGGTGGTGCTCGTAGTGGTGGTGGCATTTGTAACAGCCGTGAACATATGAAATAGCGTTTTGCATATCACGCTCGACACGCGCGTAAAGGCGACATGGAGCAGTCGGTCTGCTTCAGTGGAATTCCTGCCTGTTGCTGCGGAAGAAGCAGACGTGATGTTGGGAAGGTAAAGTCGGGTGCACCTCTGTGTCGCAGCCTCGAGATCCAGCTCTTGTCTCACCACCTGCTGATTTTGCTGCTGTTGCGACGTGGCCTGGGAGTAGTCGATAAATAGCGTTAGCAGGAACTCGAGTTCCTCCTTCATAAGCTCTAGGCTGTCGATTTCGCCGGCCATGAACATGATCCGGTCGGCGTATCGGCTAACGATCATGTCCGAGACGCCCTGCCAGTTGACCGAAGAGGCATCCACCAGCAGTCGTTGCGAAGCAGCATCTCCTTTCAAATATCCATGCCTTTCCGCAATAGTTCTGTTGAGGAAGGTCCTGATCGCGTTCCGGTCGTTGGGCGTAGTCTCGACCAGTCGCGGCAAATCTGGCCGCCTAGCGTCCGGATTAGTCATGTTGACTGGAAAGAAGAACGCCGATACCATGGACGAGTAGTCGATCACGACCCGCCCGCTGCCGATGCCGTTGTACCGCTCAGACAATCCGCGAAGATACTCGAGGTTACCGAAGCCGCCGAAAGCTGCGCGCCGGTGGTCGCCTTCAGGCCCGTCGTCGCCCGGCGGAAGTTTGGGATCTCCTTTGTAGTTGTCGTCGTTAACGCGTTGAGTCCAGCGATCAGAAACTGGTCGGTTAGATGGTGGATGGCCGAAGACTGTTCCCCCAAATTTCCAGCGCGGTCGCTGCAGCACTTGTATCTGCTCGAGCCCGTCGGAAAAATCACACTTGATGATTTCGAAACCTGCTTCCATGCGGATTGCGCCTTGGAAACCCCACTCCTGGCACAGAGCGCATATATCGGCAGCTCTCTGCTCTTCACCTGAGAAGTGAGGATGGAAATGGTCTTTGTGCTCGTCTTTGGATTTGGATCTGGACTGCCAAGAGTCGGTTGGTGGCCTAGTTGGAATTCCACGATGCTTCAGCTCTATGTGGCTGTCATCAAACACATTTCCTTGCTTGTCGTGAAGGTGGCTCGGCCAGTTCTGTAGGCCTCTTGCGTGATTGACCTTGCAGTCTCGCAAAATGTAGTCCTGTGTATCCAAAGTGCCCATGGCAGTCTTACCAGCTGAAGTGCCATCAATGTACAGAAACGACATGGGTTTTGTGGTCCGGTATGTATGGAGAAAGCCACCGGGCAAGTCTTTGCCGATAGGACCCCTCGGCCGTGTGAACTGCTCGGCGTGCTCAATCTCGAATGCGACCCAATCAGGACGGCCCAGCGGCGTCTCCGGGCTATCGTTGCCGTGATGAAGAAGCACGCCCTCAGGCACGTGCGCTATGAAGAAGGACATGCCGTTGTGGTTCAGGGAGGACCCCCACTGTCGCATGGCGTTATGTACGGCGTTGAAGATGTCCGGGGCGCGGGACCAGGCGGCGGACTCGCTGGGCGCCAGCGCGGAGGGTTTGGTTCCATTCTCAATGACAGACTGCTCAGCCGCAGAGGCGTCCGCCGAGGTCAATGATGATAGCGAGGCCGCTGCAGAGAGCAAGAAACTGGCTTCAAGCCGGGGGCGCATTGTGAGGCAGTAAGGGAATGCCTGTGACCATGGGTTGCTGTTGTGTGCTTGTCAAGAAGTCGAGATGTGTATGAATCTAAATATTTTTACTTGTCGACCTGATATGAGAAGTAGCAGAGCCCGGGTTGTCAAGGGTCCGGCATACTACGCCGGCCAACTAAGTGTGGTTGGTGGTCAGGGTGTGGGAAGTGGCAGCCTGGCGCCGCCGCCCAAAAAGGGACGACTTCCGGCTGCTGCATATTGGAGGCCGTGGAAGAATCAGGGTAGTGGTGATGGTGATTGCGTCTCCCCTGTAGCGAAAAGGAGGAGGAGGATGGTGGCTGCCACGCGGCCCTGGCGCCGGTGTCGGATGGTTGTAGCTTGCAACGATGTGCTGCTGTCAGACGGGAGCGATGCCTGACCAGGCCTCGGCTGGGCTGCGTGGGGCGACCGGCCCCACCTCCAGACACCCTGCACGCAGCAGTGAGGTCACCAGGAGCGACTCAACAAACAACACCAAGCGAGTGCTGCCTTTCCGCATGCTCCGTCGCTCGTGAGCAACAACCTCGTGCCTCGCGCCCCCCAGCGACACCAAGCGAGCGCGCACGACCTTCGCTACAGTGCTACTAGCTTGTAATAGGTCTCCAGCGAGCGTCGAAGCCATTCACAGCCCGTCATGTCGTCGTCAAGTCCGCCCCCTGGCAGCTCCGAGCCAGAGCCCGAGTCCGAGGTCAGCTCGGCCCAGCCCGCGACTGGCTTCCCAGACCTCCCGGAAAACAATACCCGCCGGTGCTTCGTGTGCCTCACCGACGAGCCCATAGCCAGCCTGCCTCGCGACTGGTCGACGCCTTGCCGATGCTCCCTCGAGGGCCATCATGAGTGCCTGCTCGACTGGGTCGCCGACCTCGAATCCCAGCAGAAGGCTCTCGTCTGCCCCCAGTGCAAGGCCAAGATTCGCGTCACCGAGAAGTACGACCCGCTCGTTCACCTGAGCGACTATCTCAACAAACTCCTCACTACTTGGTCCCCAACCATCCTTCTCAGCTTTGTCGGCTCCGGCGCCCTCGTCGGCAGCGCGCTCTACGGCATCGAGGCAATCGAGATATTCGCGGGCCCCGAGGCGGCGACGCGCTTCATCATCAAGGATGTGGCCAACCAAGGATTTGAAGGCTACTTGCGCAGTCTTTTCCCTCTCGCAGCCGCCGAGCCTTCAATCAACTTTGCCCACTTCTTCGTCCTCCCGTTCATTGGGCCAGGCTTGATCCTCAATCGACTGAATCTGGGGGGCATATTTGCCATTCCAACTTCATTATTGGTAAAATCCCTTCTATCACACCTGGCGTGTAAATGACTGACGGGCTGGCGCTGACCGTATAGCTTGAGATGCAGGCAATATCGTGGACGGGAATCGGCAAGTTATCGCCGGGTCAGTCCGCATGGCCACCCACATTCGAGCAGGCAATGCTCGTTTTCCCGGCAGTCAAGTCCGCATACTTTTACCTCTATCGGAGATTATTCTATAAACTCGAGAAACGTTGGGACCGCATGGCCCGCGCTCCGCACCTGCGAGGTGACGACACGCAAGAGAACGCCGCGGGCGGCGACGCAGGCGCAAACGCCCGCTTTGGCGGACACGGGGCCCGCGACATACAATTCCAGGCCGAGATCAACTTTAACTTTGGTGCTCCACGAGAGGTGGAAGAGAACGAGATCAACCCCGAGGACAACGTCGGCGAGATGCCCCAGCCAGCAAACGCCGCTGCCGCCGGCGGTAACGGCGGCGCCGAGGGCGAAGGTCGGCAGCGTGTCTTTGACCTCGCCGAGAAGTCGCCATTCAACTTCGTTGCAGGGGCTCTCATTTTCCCCGCCGTCTGCTACGGCGCGGGTGAGATGCTGCGCGCGATCCTGCCCACGCGGCTTGTGACGAAACCGTTCGAGGGGCGACTCACGGGTCTCCTGCAGGAGCGCTGGGGCCGCAGCCTGGTGGGCGGCTGCCTGTTCGTCGTGCTCAAGGACGCCTTCTTCCTGTACGTCAAGTTCAGGCGGGCCATGAACCGGCCAATGCGCAAAATCCAGAACGCAACGAACCGCCGCGTGCATCAGTAAGCATTGCGGGAAGGAGGGTGATCACTGGAGATTGATTGGTTTGCGGACCCCGACGCGAGGCGCAGGATGTAATGGATAGTTATGTTTTTCGTTTGATGTTTATTTTGACAACGATTGCATGGCACGGCTTTGGTAGCGTAGGGGAGTACTGGTTCCGTTTTTCTGCTTGATCTTTGGCACGGCTGTGACGACAAATGAGAAACGTATTCTCGTCGCCTCATAGATATACACTCAGTATTTGTGACTGCCTGTAGACTGGCCTTGCATGTAGTCAAGGTCAAACATCACTAGGCCCATCAATCTCCTGCAGTGAAGCCTCCAGTCAACATGCGAACCTGAGACGGTGATCAACAGAAAATTAGTTGCAGGCGGACCCAACAAGCGGCCTTTTCTCTGGGCCGCCTATCAGTTTCTTTGTCAGCCCTCTCCGTTCTTACCTCAGAGATAATATACTCCGAGTGCCTAACATGGTAGTGACTAACCAGGAGGTTTGAGAAGATGTGAGGCGCGTTTTGGAAAGGCAGGCGAGCTTCAGACTCTAATCCTTCCCCGTCCAGGCGTGTCCAACAGGACGTTGCTGGCAGGGCCGTGATTTGCGTATTGGGGTTAGTGGCATCCCGCAACGTGCCGAAGCATTTTCTCACAGAGCGATGTTGAACCCAGCAAGGGTCATGCCCGCCATGTAACTACCATGCGCGCAGACTGTGCTGCCCAGGCTCCGCCCCGGAGCACCAGTTCAGCAGGCCAAGAATCCCTAGTTTCTTGCCATTGGTTAAGTTATCACAGAATATGCAGCCATCCTTGACGCTATATTGATGTCATCGAGATGAGTAGATCCGAAGGCATCCGGCAAGGTACATGAATGTGCGGCAGCTTGGAGGAACGCGTCGTTCTACCGACTATAAACATGACAAAAAGTCAAAGCTAACGCGGCAGGCTCACTAGATGTGTATAAAATATCTGGTGTGTTTTTGTTTTGTTTTTTGCATTCCTGGAATTTTTCGAGCGGACGAATGAGTGAAAGACTCGTGGGATTATAAGATGGGCCTTGAGTATACGGAGTGCAAGGGTGACCACATTCCACGCATTTCCCGCAATCAGCCCAACGCGGAACGTTCCGGAAACCATGCCGACGACAGGGCTGCAGCAGTAGTGCCATCATTACCCACGAAGGAAACATGCGCGTTGCCCACTGATACACGGCGGTGATACCGGATCGGAGAAAGCTATCCACCGGAGTGACCGTTTTCCGACGACGAGTGCCCAAGGTTCCAGCGCCTCTTCACGCCAGGATTCACACCAGCCAAGGGAGTTTTCTTCTCAATACCCGGATCCTCTTTGTCTAGAGAAGAGCGGGTAGTTTTTGTCCGAAATTAAAACTATTTGGGCGCAAGGAAATTTCAAAATCCAAGTCGCGCGTTCTAACTGGATAGATGCCCGTCCGTAGGGTGCAAATACTATCGAACCCGTGGCATCTGCTAGCTATAGACTATAAGCTCGACCCTCGACTATGTTGCTTGCTATCGTTCCCTGCACACCATACCGTATACCTTGCTTTACACCTGCTTTCTAGCCATATATGCTGATGCAGAGCCTGAGAGTCAAGATAGGCCACGACATCTTATCAATTCATGTATGTAGCAACGTCGATGCCTAGAGGACAGGCAATTTTGCAATTATATAAGAAAACCAGTCTAGTCGACCCTGTCAGCAAGATCACGGGGGATGTGGTCGCCGCACAGGAACGCATCGAGACAACAGCCACCCCATTGGTGAGCCTTTTGTTCTTGAGCACAAACTCTAGGCTCGGCCGGATGAGAAGTTGTTGGCCGGCCGGGGACGGGCTTCAGGGCCCCTCTCGGGGTGTCTAGTGCGTGTCACGACTTTCCACGGTCTTTATCAAAGACCGAAGGCTGTCGCCCTATTCTCACATCTGTTCCCACCCTAGCAAGATTCATTTTTTTGATTGAATTCCTCAGTGTCGATTACCACGTGCCGCGTGCGCTGGATGCTGGACTCCACCTCTCGCGCAGCCGGAAACAATCCCGACCCAGAAACAATGACAACAGCAATAGTGAAGACAGGGGGCTGCCTACACTATCCACAACGCCCCATAAAGTCCGACCCATGTCTCCATTCGCTGTAAACTTAGCCGGCCAACCAAGTGCAAGAGAACCCGAGGTGCAGGGCTACGCTAGCTCTAGATCCCCCCTAGTAGCCGCAGCCGCCAGCGCCGCCGCCATAGCCGTTGACAGGGGACCTGCTTGTATTTTATTTTCTTATTTATTTCTTAATGCGAAACTAGGGCACGGTGGGATCAAGGGTATTCGGTCTCTTGTTGCTGCTGCCTGGGGACGGAGGAATCCTATAGTTTCAGGGACGTTGATGTCGGCCTGCCAGGCGCAAGGGACCCCCGCCCCCGGCCGCACACAGCCCCCACGATCTAGCCGAGATTGCACCAAGTAAACAAGGTCGGGAATAGCTGAGTGGGACGAGAACCGGCCGTAAACCTGCATGTGCAGCAAGAACAAAGTCGGAGCCGTCTCCGATGGAGAATTTGGATGGTTTCAAAAAAAACCCGCCTGGGTAGGCAGATCAAGACATCAGACCATGACCCCCCCGGTGATGAGCATCAGGATCCTGTGTGGTCAGCCATTTCTGAGCACTGCGAGAGAAAGAAAAGAAAAAGCGAAAAAGCGCGCCTTCTATCGGCACGCCTCCGCTGTTCTCTCACCGGCTGCGCAACCTACTATTCCCCTTTCCCTCGCGCATCCCTACCCAAGCGTTGACCGGGGGGGACCTATGAGAAACCCACCACCGAGATGATTCCAGACCTTCTTTTTCTCTCCGTCCTACAGCTCTGTAACTGCCTACTGGTGGTGGTGGTGGTGGTATATGTGTGTGCCATGTTTCTGCCTGCTCATCCAGTAGAGAGTCACGGAAGCTGACACAAGAAGGAGAGGAATGCAAAGAAAGGAAATACATGGGAGCTGTTCAGTCAATGGGAGTGTCGAGTTTCTTCCCCGTTCCTTTCGGTCGATAAGTACCCCCGAGGTCAATTTTCGGTGGCTTGATCGGTGTCCTCCTCGGACTTTAGATGGAGCTCAATGCTTGATTTGTCAGGGAAAGCCATGACGTTTGTTGCCTTGTCGTCCTGGGCAGATATCGTCTGATGGGCCAATCTGTAACGAGTATAGCTGTGGATCACGTTCATCCATGTCCTCAGCCTAAATCCATCCTCAGTCGGCCTAGATTGACACGCTACGGAACGCAACACTGGAAATCAGGCGACTCGAGCTTTTTGGACGGCCGGATTCGAAAAGAGCAAATTTTCAAATCTCCGACTAAAGGACTCCCAGACAAGAACCACAGTTCGCTTCTCAGATCGCCAACACACTCATACGGGGCTTTGACACGCCTAGTCTTTCTTTTTGCTCGGCTGCGCCAGACCATCGGAATTCAATATTCGATATGTGGCATGTCATGAGACGTGACTAATACTAGGCACAATCCAGTTACATGGCGAGGCAGAAATGTTGGAGCCGAAGAGACCGTTTACACTGCACGGCCGACATCCCTTCCGAGTCGCAAATAGCACCGCCGCATGTTGGCTGACAAGATTAATTCAGTGGTGATATATCGCAGCGTATGCGCTACAGGAGACAACCGAAATCGCATAGCCCCTAACTGGCCTTACGGGTCCTCTGGCTACACCACCCTGCCGTACGGCCCTGCAGTCCTTTCATTCTCAGGCGAGCTACTGCCGCTGAACTTGATGTGGCGACGCCCAGCTCCTTGTTGTCACGCCCCATTCTCCCCCAGATTTGGTAGGCAGCCAGATAAACATGCATGGTGGCTTTGTGGCGCCCCCCGAACGGCATCATGGCGCACGCAAGGCACACTTGGGTGACGAGAGGGGCCACTTCCAGAACACAAATAGCAGTTTGGCGCCAGAAATTGTCGTGGGAATGGCGGTGATAGCTTATTTCATGCGGTGGTGGCGTTCTACGGCCCCAACGCCGGTGCCTAGTTGCACAGCCGCCAGCCGCGGCAGAATCCAGAGTGTGATTGGGATGGTCGTTATCGATGACTATCGCAAAAAGGGCATAGTCTCTGGTCAGGGATCAGCGCCAAAAATTAAGGTATGCTATTTGCGGCCCCCAAGAAAGATTGCACCAAGTAAACGCCGACAACGATGATCGAAGTGCCAGGGAAGGGGGTGAATGGGCGTGATTGTCGGGTGCAGCTTTCCCCTAATAGGACGTATTCGCGCCCGTTGAGATTCAATGGTCAGGGACCCCTACCTAGGCGCCAAGCCAGCGTAAAATGACCCAAGCGTGCTCGAATTCATACCCACATGGCAGACCGGTGGTATAGGAACGTAAAGCATGCCCTGCGGTTGGTGGTTTCATGATTCCATCGCCGTTCCATCGCTCAGCCACTCCGGGGTGGACCCACCCATATGGGCTTGCGGCTTCAGATATCAAAAGTACAGAGCAAATAAACTTAGTGGCGGCTGATCTGACCTTAGAAGTCTGAGTATGCCTGTGATATCAGGAGTTCTCAAGACATGTCTTAGATCCTTGATGCCGACAGCGCGAAGTCCGGTGGGGTCCTGATCGGCTAAGCACTTAGAATCTCGCTGGGTAGTCTACCTAACTGCCTCGCTTGTACAAGCCAAGCATAATGGGCGATGAGGGGCTCTGATTTTGGTACATTAGGACGAGTCGGATAAGTCGGACGCGAAGCTAGGGGTTGGAGAAAATAAACTCAAGCCGACGGATAGCAACCCCAGGCGGGCTGTAAAGATTACGGTATCTTAGCCGGCCGAGATAGCTCGGGAGCCCGGGACAAAAGCTGCTGCCTGTTGAGCATGGTGTTCTCCACGAGCGTGGTGGCATGAGCCTCGGAGGCTTGTCGGTGAGAAGTGACCAAGCGTCGGGCGATGATGGAGACCAGCCCTACGTGGTCCACGCCGAGCACCACGGGCCGGCATTAAGGGCCTTGGTGTGCCCTGATCCATGCGTGGGCTTGGTGGACTGCGATAGGGCAGTCGACGCGATGATGCCGGGTCTCGTAGTCTGGCAAATGGCACGCGCGAGCGTGGGCTAGGTGCGACCATGTACGCAGTCCGCAGTAGATGCGAGCCCTTGGGAACACTGAATGCTGAGATTGTGTGTCGTCGGCAGCGGGGATTGCGGAGCTATTTTGGGCGCAGCCCGTGTGGGTGGAGAGAGAGTCCGAGGGGGCCAAGGGGGCCCAGGGCCCAGCAGAGTCAGCGCCCAACAAGGAAAGACTGCCTCTTGCGGAAAGAAGGGCCTGGCGGGGCGGCAGGGATGCCCACAGGCGCGCGCAACTCTAACCTGCCTTTGTCATCGTTCGAGATGACAGCCGGCGCCGATCAAGAGCACTCCGTGGCCCCGTAGTCGTGGTTGGGGGTGGGGTGATGTGATGTGATGCGGCGGTGTCTGCTCAGGTGGACTGTGCAATTAGTCCAGATAGGTAGGCCCGCTGGGAAACAACGGTCCCGAGCTCGTTCGTGCCTGCCATTTTCCCGCTGGCTGGCCCCGCCCTGCTTTTGCGACGAGATTGCCCAAGGTGCCGACGCTGTACGCTATGTACATACCCCTACTCCGCTGCGTCTTGCAGCTTGCAGCTTGCTTTGCCGGACCGCTACACAACTTGGCCATGGCAATCAAACAGTTGCACTCTGGCCGCTCGCCAAGCATCCCAGAAGTGATTCCACGCCTTCCAAAGAGTACTCGAACAGCTTGTCTGCCCGCCAGCCCTATGGCCATGCACTGTTGTGCAGCACGGACAATACTCGTCCGTTGCAACCCTGCACGCTGCATGGGGTGACCGGGGCAGATGAGCCGGGTCGACGACTGTCGGAAGCATCCGCTGATACCGGCTACTAAGTAGACTAGACTCCACGAGACTGGCCCTGCTCAGTCCTGCCCTGCCCTGCTCGGACTCCCTGGAGCTGTACTGCGTAGCCACGAGATCATGACCTAAGCGAACCGGGGTGTCTCAATAGCCACGACCGCACCACACCCCAGATATCACGACCCGCCTCGCCTCGCCTCCGTCCGCCCCTCCTCGTCCATGTGTCTGCTCAAAAAGGGCTGCTTGCCCTCCCTGGAACGCAGCATACCTGGCCATACCGTACCTGCAGCAGTTCTGGCACTCCTCTACCGCCAATACGCCACCTACATGTCGCCAGACGCCTCAAGCTGAACAGTACATACGCCAAGCATACGTCTCCACGATGGACCACTTCAACGCCACCGTCTTTGACGGGCACATGGTAGCCACCCGTAGGGGTTTCCAAGTCACAAAGCAAAAACACCAAGGTCTCGCCTTTGTCAACACTAGCGCACAGCAACTACCGGCGGCCAAGACCTCGAGGAGGAAAGCCGCCGCTACCTCGGTCCCTCTGCCAAATACACCCCTCATATTCATCACCAACGATGAGGACGAGAAGAAGCATGTATCACGGCTCCGCAAGGCAAGACTGTCGAAGCCAAAGACGCCGCCCGCGAGTCAACAGTCGGGTCTGAAGTCTCCAGCACCCAGGCGACGAGTTCAAGGCTCCAGGCTACACTCGCCCAGCTCAGTTTCCTCAGTCTCGCCACGCTTTTCATCGAGGGGGTCGCCCTCATCCGGAGACGATGCGTCAGAAACGTCCACAGACCTCTCGTCAAATCCAGACATGGACCAGCACCCGACCCTCCTACCAGCATGGGCCAGGTACAAACAACCACCAACTCTCGAGGGGTCTTACAGGAAGCTTCTCTTTATGTGCCATGCTTTCCCGCCTAGCAAATTCAACGCCTTCTCGAGCCTAGATGGCGGGAGCCCGTCAGTTTCGCCAGAGCACTTCATTTGCGCAGCCCAAGACCCGACAGCCATTCATTGCGGCATCACACTGGGCACCTTGTACGACGCTGTTTGTTCTGGGCAAAGGGGAACTCCGTACCTGGAGACACTGACCCTGCAATTATGTTCAATCATTAACAGAAGACTCAACTACGACGAGCAACTCAGCGAGGCTCGACAAAAGACGATACATGCCGTCGCCACATTGGCTATCCTTGCTGTAAGTGAGATGTCTGTAACGTATATATCACTGGTGGTCGCTAATTCATCGTTCATTAGAGTTACTCTGGGAAATGGGATCATTGGGATGTGCACATGCGAGGGCTTCTCCACCTCTTGAACATGGCTGGTGGGCAGCACGAGCTGGACATGCACACAGTCTCTACCATACGAAAGTGAGTCCCCTTTGATGGTTTTCATCTGTATAAGCATTGAGACCTAAACATCTGTCTATAGAGCCGACCTCTGCGGCGCCATAGCATCCGCCACCAGCCCATGCATTCCTTTCGTCCGGCGCCATGTCCCGTTACGATATCCCAACTACGTATTCGACTCTGACGCCGTCACTGGCCGTCTACTTCGCCATTTAGGTATGGTCGGGCTAGAAGCCGATTTGATAACGACAATCGGAGATGTTGCAGCGTTGAACAAATGCTTAAGCCTCCCGGCCGAGGCGAAGGATATCTTTGCTTTCGACTCGGAAGCAGCTCTCGAGCACTACTACAGTCTTGGCTACAAACTCTTGTCCAGCGGTGGACCACTTCGGTTCCTTGATGGCAGCAGCAGCGGCCTGTCGTCCAAAGAGGATGGCATGGTGATATCACACCAACAATACACAGACTCAGTGAGATCAGCCATTAGGGTATTGGCGCTCGTCTTCCTCCAGAATCCCGCCCTCGATCTGCCCTCCGACGAGGGAAGCCTTTTTGAGCTATTGCGAGGACACCTGCAAGTTATACTTTCATACTGCCAGGCCCAGCAGTCGAACCAACTAGATCAAGACCCGTTCAACTTCCTCGTCGACCCGATGATACGGAACTGCCAGGAAAACTCGACCGAGGCGCACAAGCCTGTGTTATTATGGATCTGCCTAGCAGGCCACGTGTTGCAGAGGAACCACGACATCACACGGGCAGGCACAGAGGGGCCTCTTGGGGGAGAGCTGATGGGCAGACCGTCAATCTACAAGAGTCTGCTGCAGGAAGTCCTAGGCCCAGTAGCAGCTGTCGACCCTGGCCTGGTTTCCGACTACGAGCTCGAGGTATGCCGATGCCTAGATATGCGACTCGTATTGAACGCCAGCCATCCCTTGAACCAGGAAGGAGGCGACGAGAGGGGGCTGATGCGTTTCATGCTGGGTGTCTTCAAACTAGAGTATAGCCTGGCGTAGAATTCGAAGCTGCATCTAACATCAATTAGTCAGCCTATAACGTCCGACAGGACCGAGTGCCTGACCTGTCTGACACTTGGCATTGCTGGCCCTGCTGCCTCACGCTGGGGGGTGCTCATCCTGGCACATACTAGGTCCACTTCCTCGTAATTAGATGGCCCCGAAGTTAGGAGCAGGGTTTGGCTTTTTCCGTGTTTTCTTTTTGCCCACTCTCCCGCGCATGTGTGACGCGACTTGGCACTGTGGCATTTATCTCGAGAAAGAATATCCCTTTCCAGCCTTTCCAGGATGAAGCACTACGCAAGGAGCTTGCAAGTTGCGATAGAGGCCAGTCATGGTTGAAAGTAATCACCTGCTTCCGCAGGTGTCGCCTGATGCACGTGACACGGTGCAGGCGCTGGCGCAGGTCCGATGTCGACGGCTGTCGCGAGGATGACGCAAGGGACCCGGCAGGCCCCACATCTGATTGATAACGAGAGCCCCTCGATTGGGGAACAACCCGCCTGGCAAGCCCCCGGTCCGGAGACGGAAACCGCAGCACGAGCGAGCGAAGGGGAGGAGGGGCAAAAGTCGCGCCAGCCCAGCCTGGCAAAACCATTACTCGGCGACCGACAGCACACACACGCACATACACATACATACACGCATACACACATACACACATACACACACGCCCGCATAGACAGGCCTATCTAGCACCCGTCATCCTATTTTGGTCCCGACTCCCGAGTGCTTCCGGAACTCTTCCCTCCTCGACGACGACGACGCCGCGACGCCGATCCCGCGCCCCATCTAAACACACGCAACCCAGCCCAACGACCACCACACAATGTCGACGATACGCGAGATCACGACCGAGGAGGAGTGGCGGGCACACGTGGCCTCGCTGCCCAAGCAGACGCTGCTCATCATCTCGTTCCACGCACCCTGGGCCGCGCCCTGCGCGCAGATGAACGTCGTCCTGAAGGCGCTCGCCGCAGAGTACCCCGCCGACTCTTCTTCGTTGGGGGAAGCCTCGGGAAGCGATGCTGCGACGCCCAAGACGAGCTGGGTTTCGCTCAACGCCGAGGAGCTCAGCGACATTTCCGAGACGTACGACGTCACCGCCGTGCCCTTCCTCGTGCTCCAGCGCGACGACCAGATCCTCGAGACCGTCAGCGGGAGCAGCGCCGTCAAGGTGCGCGCGGCGATCGAGGCGCATGCCAAGTCTGCTTCTTCCTCAACACAGCAAGCCTCAGCCGCGACCACCACAGCGACGACGGCCACCACCACCACATCACAACAGGACGGATCCGTGCAACAACAACAAACACAATCACAAGTTGACGCCCCCGCCTCTGGAGACGTCGCGGACCCGGCAAAGGCGAAGGAGGAGCTGAACAAGAAGCTCGGCGAGCTCGTGCGGGCCGCGCCCGTGATGCTCTTCATGAAGGGCACGCCCAGCGGGCCGCAGTGCGGGTTCTCGCGGCAGCTCGTCGCGCTGCTGAGGGAGCGCAGCGTAAAGTACGGCTTCTTCAACATCCTCGCCGACGACGAGGTCCGACAGGGCCTAAAGGAGTTTGCCGACTGGCCGACGTACCCGCAGCTGTGGATGGACGGCGAGCTCGTCGGGGGGCTGGACATTGTGAGTTTGGTTTTTTTTCTTCATTCCTTTTGTCTCTCTCTCTCTTGCGTATGCTCTTTTTCCCCTGTCTTTCATCTTTCTTCCCGTTGGAAAAATCCAAGGAGTGGTCGCACGGCTGCAGAAGGATCATTTCTCCCCGCTCATGTTAAGACAGCGCGCGATGCCTTACGTGATTGCTGACTACGAGGTGTCTACGTGAATCAGATCAAGGAAGAGCTCGAGTCAGATCCAGACTTCTTCAAGCCGCACAGTGTCGTCAAGGAGGACGCCGCCGACACGGCCGCAGCGTGAAAAGCGATATTCCGTGCACAAGGAAAATGAAAGAACGACGAGCAGAAATCTAGGCAAACGTGTAATTCTAAGTCAAGAGATGAAAACAGAACCATGTTTGTAGCCTGAAACGGACACGACTGCTGCAAGGATGATATATGCCCCCGATGGAGGGGGGATAACTGGTGTGCCAACGCGCGACGCACGCTGCTGCTGGGTGGGAATATCTGTGGTGGCAGACAGAAGGATACAGGAGGGGGCGGAGAGGAGTATCTAGAAGAGAAGAAGGACAAATAAATAGCACACAAGTACAGAACAATCAAAAAACGTGCAAAAGCTTCCCCCCCCCCCTGTGCAGATATCTCTCCTTTTAGTTCCCTTCGTCTCCCCCATTCAAGACAGTATGACACATTGGATCCTCAGCATTAACGAGGAACCGAACTGCTTTACTGCTCGGTGAAGAGTTCCCATGGGGGCCAGAGGTCCCTTGCGGTGGGGGTAGGTGTAATCGTGGTGCGAGCTGTGTCTAGATTTCGCAATTAGCTGCTCGTGCCATCTACTTCTACCGTGCCTTTTTGGCAGCGCGTATCTTCGTCCCTCGCCCTCTCTACATGACACATCTCTACATGACATGACTAAAGAAAATACACTGCTTCGTGCTCTATTTTTTTTTTCTCAGCAAGATACTCAAAGTTATAAAACCAAATCTATGACACGGTGAACCGCGAGGAAGTACCCAGATCGCTCAGCGAGTCCAGGCTGCCGTCCTCGTCCTCGCTGTCCTCTTCAAAGGCCTTCATCATGGCCTCATGGTCGTCGGCCACGCCCATCGACGCAAACCTCCCACCGCCGCCGCCACCGCCACCGCCACCGCCGCCGCTACCGCGCGAAGGATACACGGTATGGTCGGCCTTGTGCACGAGCCACTTCCTGTTCGTCTCGAACCAGTGATCCGTATCCTCGAGGCTGCGGCCGCGCGTCTCGACGACGAGGTAGTAGACGAGGGGCACGAACGCGAGGTTGAGCACCGCATAGATGGCGTACAGGCCCCAGCGGAGGTGCTCAATGCCCGGTGGGGTGGTCTGCACGACGACGTAGTTGAAGAGCCAGTCACATGCCGTGGCCAGCGCGGCGCCCTTGGTCCGCATGCTCAGCGCGTTGACCTCGGCCGGGTACAGCCACGGCACTGAGATCCAGCCGGATGAAAATGTCGTGAAGTAGAGCCAGATGAAGGCCACGGCCACGATGCCTGGCGCAACCGCGCCTGGGTTGGCGTCGCCAAGCCCCACGCCGACTGAGACGCCCGTAAATGCAAAGGCCATGGCGCCCGCGCCGAGCATAAGCAGCCTGCGCCGCCCGATTCTCTCGACCCACGCGATCGACGCCGTCGTCGTGAGCCAGAACGAGACAGCATTGCCCGCCGCGACGAGGCGCGCCGTGAACTGCGGGAGCCCCACGCTCCGGTGGAGGACGACGGGCAGGTAGTAGGCTAGCACGTTGATGCCCGAGAGCTGCTGCGCCGTCTGCAGGATCATGCCGAGCAAGACCCTCCTCGTCGCGAGGCCACCGCGGAAGAGCTGCGCCCATGACGCCTGCGCAGCCTGCTCGGCCTTGACAGATGCGCGGATTGCCTCAAACTCGTCCTCAATGTCGTTGTCGTTGAGCAGGCTCAGCACGTGCTTGGCCTCGGCGTCCCGCTTCCTAGCGAGCAGCCACCTGGGGCTTTCGGGCAGAATCGGAACCATTGTGAGGATGACGACGACGAAGATCATTTGTACGCCTGGGAGTGTTGTCAGCATTGAGCTCTCAGAGAAATGTCAAAGGCTGCCTACCGAGCGGGAATCTCCATTGTGTTTCCGTCATGAGACCACTGAATGCAAGTGTCACGAAGTTGCTGATGACGAACCCAAGCACGTTGACGGCCATTTCCTTGACGACGGCCGTGCCCTTGGCGCTTGCGTGGCTCGTCTCGACATGCCATACCTGTTTTGAACACGATTAATCATTAGCCTTGAACGTCCGTTGACGCGGTCAGAGCCTTGCAATGCCTACCGGAGCTGTCGCCGTGTTGCCGCCATTGCCAATGCCCGCCACAAAGCGGCCCCATATCATCTGGTCCATGTTCTGCGCGGCAGTCTGCATAACGATGCCAATGCCCATGATGATGGTGAAGACGATGAGCATCCGCTTGCGGCCGAGCTTCTCGCCGACGAGCAGGGTGAGCAGGGCGCCGGCGAAGCAACCCAGGTCGTAGACGGAGACGACGAAGCCCTCAACGCCCGGGGTCGGGTGGTTGAAGAACTCCTGGAACTCGTCGGCGACGATGATACCACCAAAGACGCCCTGCTCGTAGCCAAAAAGGAGCATGGTGGTGCCGGCGGCAAAGGAGATGGCTGAGTGCAGGGCGTCTGGGGTCTTGAAGTAGCGATGTGTCGGACGCTGGCCGGTGGCGGCGCTGTAGGGTTTCTCTGTCGTCGTCCTTGTCGTCGTCTCAAGGGCATTGTGGTCGTCGAGACCATCTAGGTCGTCGTCGTCATCGTGGTCGCGTGCCGTCAGCGGCTGGTGCTGGAGCGATTCGTATTGTTGCGACATTGTCGGGTTCTATAAAGCGGAAAGGGCGGTTCGAGTTGTCATTATTTGCTGGGAAGGGACTGGCTGGAATCAGGATGTCATGGCACACGCCGGCTGACCCGGGATGTCGGATGAACGAGGTGTTCGGTGTCAGCAACTACATGCGAGTGATGAGCTAGGTCCGGACGCGACAAGAATAGAGCGTTAGGCAGCTAGCGGTGTCGCAGTCGCAGGAAAAAAGGAAAGAGGCCGAGATGTTGGTCGGAGGAGAGACACGAGCGCAAGTGGTGGTGAGGGAGAGCTGAGATAAGGATTAGCGGCGGCGGCCCCTTGATTGAGCCGGGGCGTGCAACGTGGTCGGCGAGGACGGCAATGACGAGCCGCCCGGACGCCCCTAATACTGCACCATGCAAGTCAGTGGTGGCCGCCCGTGGGGTTGGGTGGGCGCTGTCGATCTCTTGCCCAAACGGCATGACGTCGTCCCGCTTGTTCCACAGTCCCTGCAGCCGCAGTCTTCCTCGCTTCTTGCTCGAAACATCTCGACGTGACACTACCAAAAATCATGTTCAGACCGTTGTTCAATATTCACATAGCAACCCGGCTCCATCATTCAAGTTTACTCTTTCTAAAAAGCCATACCTCCCCACCCCCCCTATATCATCCTAGGCTGATCGGACACGTTTGGGCAACATCGATACCCATTCCGTTCAACCCACCCAACAGAAGAAAACGAGATGAACAGAGGCTCAACATCAAAGCGCGAGCTCTCTAAAAATCCCATCGAGCTCACCCACCCCGAACCCCGAAACGACCGGCAGCCCGCCGTCACTTGCTGTGACTGAGCTAGGTGCTGGTCCTGCCGCCGCTTTCTCGTTCCCGACCGTGCAACTGGGTGATAGAGCCGTGATAGTACTGCCCGTGTCGATACTGATACTCCCGAGACCCAGAAATACACCACTTGCATCCTACGCGACAGGCACAGTCAGTTTGTCAGCCCTATTGAATGAATGACCTCAAATCTCTCCCAACGTCTGAGAACGGTGATTGTGGCATGACTTACCCTACGTGCATAGAGCCCTGTCAAAATGCTCGCACTCGGCCCGTCACAATCTCCTCCTGAACTTCCAGGCTCTGCCAAGCTCCAGGCAGCAGCCGGAAAGACCTGCTCGACCTGCCGCTGGTGAGGTCCCGGCCAATAGGACGAGCCCGGATCGGCTGCGGCAGGATCTGATGGGTCGAACATGCGGCCGAAGTTGGTGGTGACCCTCAGTGCCCCGATGGTCCTCTTCGCCGCCAACTCGCGTGCTGTCTGCCCATGTCCGCCCCAGGTGACGACGTCTACACCAACGATCCTCTCCCCCGCGGCGCCGTTGATGGCGAAGTCGAGGCGTAGCACCTCGGTCTGCCGATTTGGCCGCACCCAGCCGAAGGTGTGCCTGGAGACGTCGTCATGTCTACTCTCTCCTCCGTTCAGAACGGGTAGGCTTGCTGGGATGCCGAGGAAGCTGATGGCACTATTGTCCATCGCTCCTCTCTCAGCGGCGCTAGATCGTTCGTCTTCGTGCTCGTGGGTGCGGGTCGGCTGGGCGCGTCCAACTGAGAACCCGAGCCCAACCAGCAGTCCTTTGCTTACCCAGATAGTCATCCCCGTCACCAGGGTCAGGTTCTCTCCACGGTCGCTGCCAAAGAGCAGAGTCTCATTCGGGAGGTCGACTGCAGGACTGCTGGTAAGCTCGTTGATCTCGTCGTCGTCGTCGTCGTCGTCGTCATCGTCATCGTCGTCATCGTCGCGCCCGAAGCCGCCGAGACTCGAAGCATTCGCACGCTGCCACTGCTCACTCCGTCGCGGCTCATGGGAAGGGAGGAGCTCAGACAATGTGCAGTACGCCGGCGGTATCGAGGGATGCCATGTAGAGTGCTCACGGATGTTGCACGAGAGCTCACGAGCAGCTGTCACAGAGGAAGCGGCCGGAGAGTAGGAGGAAGATGCTGTTGCGGTGGATATGTTTCGTCTCGGCCGGGCGCGCTGGGAGGACCAGATGACGAGCATCTTCAAGGTCTGTCGTAAACCATCACGTCAAGGTTAGCAAATTTCATCGTGGCAGATCTCTTCAGCACTAGCTAGCAACATAGGCGTCACCACTACTAATCGACTTACATCAAAACCACACGTCAACATGAATGGCTCGATCCCTTGCTTCAGCGGGAGAAGTTTCTTCGGGACCCCTGTGTGCTGTCCGGCCCAGAAATTTGTATTCGCGTCAGAGACTCCTACTCGCCTGATGCCGAGGATACCCCTCGAGCCAACAGCAAGCTCGAAAGCAGTCAAGCTGTCGTCAGATCTACCTGCGTCGCCTCGTGCGACGGGCAGAAGCTCTTCACTACCTGCATGGATGTAGCCGATACTGATGGACTTGCACATGGCCTGGTCCTCGAACCGCAGGCCAGAGATGTATCGCCCATCAGGCAAGTCAATAAAGGACACCCATGTCTGCGACGACCTGGGGATTCCCTGACAATACCGCACGCGCGCAGGATCGAGACGGGCGCCGTACGAGAACTCCGACTGCTGCAGTTGCTGCCGGTGACCGCCATCAACGGTGTCACCCTCACTCCCGTAGCCGAGTGTGCGAGGTATGACAACTCCGGCGGCCCTCGCAACCCAAAGATCAAACATCCTGCTGGGCAGCGGCATCCCGCACGCGACGCCCTGCAGCGCAGACCCCGCTCCCATCCGTCGCAAGGTCGCGAGCAGCGTCTCCGCGATAGCCCAGATGCGCCGCCTGTTCTGGAGCGGCGCGCAGCTGTCGTGCAGCTCCACGGCTTCAAAGTACGTGTCGCGCCAGCTCCCGAGGCGGATCTTGGCTTCGTGCGCCTCGTAGATGTGCGCCATCTCCTGCCCGGGTCGGAACCTCGACGCCCAGAACGCATCTCCCAGCTCGGACTCGGCGAAGCTCCGCGAGGCTAGCTTCAGAGCCAGCACGTCTGGCGACAGGAGCTGGAAGAGTACCATGTCGCGAATCTCTTGCGGGAATCGCCTGAACTTGTCGTCGTCAGCGGCGGCGGCGAGAGCCTCAGCTGCTTCCTGCTTTGCCTCCCTGGCTCTGGTAATGGGAAGGACAGCTACCGGACTGGCAGGCTTCGGGAGAGACAGGGCGGCCCGGACGGTGTAGCTCTCGGCGGGGTCCTGATGCGGCCCGGCCGTGCCTCGAAGTTCATTCCCAAAGACATGCTCGAAGCCGACAAAGTCGTTGTGAGCGGACACCTGGTATGCAGCGAAGCCGTGGTCGTGGCCCCAGTTGATCCTGCCATGCTGTTCGGGAAAGCAGAGGAAGAAGTCGCGGAGGTTAGTCAGGTTGACGATTTCCTCGTCCGCCTCGCCGTCGCAGCCAGTGCTGCCACCGGCTGCGACCCGTTCGAGGATCTCCCAGCATGCGAGGTGAAACGGGATGCCCTCATACGTCGGCACTGTCATGGTGAGGACGCCCTCATTCTCTCTACTCCTCCGCAAGCGGAACACGCGTAGACTTTCGGGCTCGAAGAAGTTGCTGTAGAAGTGAGCGTGGCGGTCCAGGGGCGCCTTGTCGAAGCCGAGATCACGCAAGCCCACGCCCGAGATGTGAGCCTCGGACGGCCCGCCGGCTGTTGTTGTGTTGTGCACGTATACTGATGGGATGATGGCATGGTCAATGGGGCAATCGAGTGTCCAAGTCGTCGTGGTCGTCGTCGGGTAGCGAGTAGCCTACGAGCATCAGACCCGAGTCGCGGATTGTGGAAAACTTGTATTGTACTTACCTGCGCGAAAGTGAGGCGTCCAGCGACTCAGCCTCTCGTCGACTGGGACTCCGCAGAGCACGCAGCTCCCTCGAGGGAGAGCCATCACGATCAGCCTTGAATGGACCCTGTTTGCCACAAGTTTTCAGTTTGCCAGCGTTAGAGCTCTGGAAATCTCACAATTGTGATTTAGGGAATTTGTCTTAAATTGCACGGTTTTCTGCTTGACAGTACCTATCGAGATAAATCTACGATCAAGCAAGGCTCATTCTTCAAGTACATGTGCTTTAAGCAACTGCTGCTGCTGCCTGCCTCCACCTTCTAGGCAAACGCATTGAACGCAAATCGGCAGCTGTGTCTGCCAATGGGAAACCACCATACTTCACCTTCAGGCACCAGCAAACCAGCCAATCAACAAGTACCAGCTCGAGAGTGACAGCTCACGAGCGGCAGACCGAGCAATGAGTGAGCAGGTAGTCTACTCCGTAGTTGGAGTCAACGACAGGATCAATTCAACCTTTTGTGCGGGGTGCTCTTGTAGGCATGCCCTGGTTTGAAAACAGACAGCTTCTTGAACGGGGGCCGGCCAAGCTATGCTCGTCGCCGAGAAAGGCATCTGCATCCTTGGCCAAGGACCATCTCCGCCTGACTGGACTGTTCGGAGGCTCGGTGCAATTTACCTTCCAACACCTGCAAACGGATCCAGGCTTTCCCCGGGTGCCAGGACATCCGTTGTTCTGGATATTCTCCAGCATAATTAGCACGTGGACTCGGTTGTCTGTGATTGCTCGTGGGCATGGCAACGTCATGATGAAGGATAGAGTTGAGCCGGCGTGGAAATGGCGCATGCAGCCATGGTGCCGACTTGCCGACTGGTTGCGTGGGGCGTTCACGATTACTGCACGTATGGTCTCTTCCCCCATGGCAACTGAGCCAGACCGGAATTGTCGATAGGGCTACTTATGTAGGCAATGATCCATCAGCCATCTGTCAGGCACCAGGATGTCCGCAAGAAGAAGCTGGATGGCGACCGGAGGTGGGGCGGGGCATGCAATACAACAGAAACAATCTTGAACCAACGGCGGCACCAGGACAACTCGATCGCCGCCCATGCCATGGCTTCGGAGCCTCGGCGCCCGGGCCTGATAACTTGGCTACAAACAGGCAATGGAGCAGGTCCCCCATCTGCCCCACGTCGATGATCAATCGATCCCATTGTTCTGTTTCACTAGGACCAGTGCCTCCCCTCGCGAGCTACGGCCCTCCGCATTCTCAATCAAGTCAGCCGCAGGCGTGCAGAGATGCGCGACAGCCGCAGCAAGCACGGGCAGCTGAGCCGAAGTGTCAAACGGCCTCTGGCGGTTTCAGGACACTGAGCAGCGCCAGACTCGGTCCAAGCGGCCGTGCGCACAAGACATGATGGTCGAGGGGTTCAAACGTCAAAAAAACTGCCGGCGCCAACGGCAATCCGACGAGGACCCTCGTGAACCAGGCAATTTACACGTCATGGCGGGCGCGTCGTGACTCGTATTGCTGTGATTGCTCGACGGTGACGGACGGGGGGAACCAGCCAGCGACAGGCAAACGAGCATGTGGAGAGGCAGGAGGGCACCGAGGCCCTTTCGTGGCGCCTGCGCGGATTGACGCGACGGCTGTGCGAGATTGGCAAGCAGTCGAGACGAGTGGACGGCGCGGTGGACGGCGCGGTGGACGGCGCGGTGGATGAGGATTGGCTTCTTGTGAATTGAAACACTCGACGACGGCGGTGCGTGGCAACTGGTGCGTGGCGTGGTGGCGAACTAACGGCTCTAAGCCAGACAGAAAGCAAGCATTGATGGACGGCGGAGCCCTGCAACACCAAACAAGACCCCGAAACTCGAAGCAGCTGGGTCGGGCGATGGCCATGGTTGGTGCATGCAGATGGTGCATGAGCGAGGATGGGAAAAAGAGGGGGTGCGCCTCTCCCCCCTCTCCCCCCGGCCTGGCGAGGCGGTGGCCAAAAAAAACGGGGCAACCTTGCGATTGTCGAGTGTGGGTGCTGTCCCGGTTTTTGTGACCACCGCCTCGCCTGGGTCCGCCCTGCCGCCCTCTCCTGTGGGAGATTATGCGTCGAGGTCCTGGACCCCGGGGGCCCGGGCTCCTCGCTGCAGCCTGCAGGTGCCTTCCAGGCCTTCATCCATCGTGAGTGACTTCCAGCCTTGTTCCTCGCTCTTCCTGCCGCCACTTCCGTTGTCGTCTTCGCCGTCGAGCCCCTCCCTCCAGGCCTGTCATTGTCACTGCCACACCACCACGCTCCTTTCCTTCCATACCTGTATCTACCTTACGTAGCAGCCTTTTCTTCTCGCCCCATTCTCTTCATCCGCACAATCCGTACCGACACCACCTATCTCCAATCGCTCGCTGTCCGCCCTCCGTGCTCCATCGACGACTATTTCACGCCTCTCCATCTGCTGCTGAGCTATCGACGTCTCACTCGCCCTTCACACGCTCTCGCCTGCGCCCGCGTCGTTTCTGAGACATTTCATATCCACCGGCAACAAGCAATTGGCACGTTTCCTCGTCGACCTTGGACTTTCCGCCTATCCTGTCGGTGTCTGGGCTTGGACAACCAAACCTAAACACTAGCCCTTAGGGCCTTTCCCACTTCGACTTCTACAAATCTTTCGCGGCTGGCACCGCGCTCGCGAGCTTTGTTGGGCAATCCCTCTGCTGTTCCCGCTATCCATGCGGTATCATCATCAACCCGTCTCGCACGTCTTTCACGGCTGATGGTGCGTCGTCTTCGTATTGTACGCGACCACCCCTACGATCCGGCTCACCCGCAGCCATGTCGCTCCTCATCGCCATCCAGTCTGTCGTCTTCTATGTCGTATCATGCACGCCATACTACAACTTCCGCGCGCACCAGCGCTCGAAAACACAGGCAAAGAAGGAACGTGCCGAGAAAACGCGCATCCAGGGACAATATCCAGAAATGTACCAGCATCCAGATCCATTCAACACAAACCCATACTGGTCCGAGGAGATCATGATAGGACCCCATATCGAGACCAGAAAATACCAATCAGCCTCCAAGAACGAGAGCCAGAAACGACTGGCGAGTGCTGGCAAGGATGTCAACAGTATCGCAGGCAGCAGCATACACGTAGGTAGCACACACATTGGCAGTAGTCCCACAGTAGTGCCAGAGAACGAGACCCTAAGTATATCAACCTCCTACTCGGACGATTGGAATCGCAAAAGATATCAGCGCGAGGACGAGGAGCTTTGGGGGTCCGACATAGTGAAGGCCCGCCACCGGTTGATGGACGCTATTAAGCAGGCTGGTACATCGGCTGGCCGCCGCATCGAAGCGACTCTAGGCAAGGAACCGCGCGAAATCACAGAGGAAGAGCGAAGGGAATTTTACTTCGCGCCCAGACACCCACCCGTGAACGACCACCATCCTCCCATCGTCCGGCAGAAGCCCCTGCACCAAGATGCCCACAAGTGGATGCTGCAACCGCCACCTCCTGCCAAGATCATGGAGGGCAAGGTTCCCGTCAGTCGTACGACCAGTGTCGCCAGCCGTGTGAGCAGGAAAACGACAAGCAGCGACTCTCCTGCGCTGAGCCGTCGTATGCACGAGAGAGTGGTGGAGGCCAAGCTTAAGAGCGGCGAGCTTCCCACGGAACAGGACATGGCTGCGAACCTCATGAGCCCTACAACTAGCCAGCGACGCTCGGCAGCTATGAGCTCATATACTGCGAGGAGCAGAAGCTTTTCCATCGAATCATCTGAGATATCGGAAGGGCTTGCGGTTCCCACAAGCAAGCGGACCAGGCGGGCAAAGAGGACAAAGGCGGTTGCCACCCCCGACGAGGAATCGTCGGATGACGCCGAGTTCTACCAGCTAAAGCCGTCAAAGTCTTCTGCTACGAACACCTCCAAGGTTGCAAAGCGTTCTAATCTTGAGACCGTTTCCAGCTCCCAGCAGGTCGAGAACGGACCTGCGGATGGTGCTTCGAAGAAGGTTATGGAGGAATCGCAAGTTACCAATCTTGCGGTTTCTCATACTGCCCAGACCTTGGTGGAGGCCATGCCGGAATCCACCGGCCCGGCAAAGACAGCCCCAGTAGCCATCTCCGCCTAGAGCTCGTGGGATCGATACTTGGGCAGGTCCGAAAGTGACGTAGATCTTGTCAAGTCAATTTCGTCTCGTCAATGGCTACCAGTAGTAGGTCCTGACTTCTGTTACTGGGCGAGGTAAAGCAGGACAAACATTACGAAACAAGTCTTGCGCCGCCGCAAATCATTTTTCTTTTCTCACACACACACACATACACACATTGCAAAGCATTTTCAAGCTCGGCGTTTTGGATTAGCAGCATGTCCTGGGGTTCATCAAAGCATTGCGGACCGGAATTTTGATAGCATTGACAAAAAATTGAAAGACCTTGGTCATTTTTTGACTCGATATGCATTTTTTTTCCTTTGCGCGCTGTGATATATCTGCCCACTTGCTCAGGTGGTTTCTGTTGCCATCGACGCTGGACGTTTAGTTGTACCAGACGGGACCTTCACTTTCCCGAGGTTGAGGAAATCTTGTCGCACGTAAAATGTAACAACCTAACCTTCTAGAGACTAAATTTGCATGAGCCGCTCGTCGTGCATCGCATGAAACAGACACATCGAAGATAACAGAAAAGGGACAGGCGGCAGGTCAAGTCTGTGGCACCATTTCGCTTGACTTGGCACGTTGTCAGACGCCGGGCGCGCGCCACACATGGGCTTCTTTCGATGCTTCACCGATTCGAGGTATGGTAAGTACATATGCTGGATGTCTGCTCTCGACAACACCGCCTTAATCATCCGTGTAGGCCAGATTAGGCAAGGGTTGGGAAAAGCAGAGCTTTTTCGTCAAATATATTACGTGCATAGACCTTGTATTGTGCTGTCCTAAAGGGGGGGACACACGTCCTTCATCGCATCTAGAATTATGCTTGACTTAATGGCTTTTTCCTACGTCTGTTTAACTCCCGCGCAACGAAGAAACAAAACAGGTGGGCTTCAAGTGCCGTGGGAAGGAAATATTGACTTCCGAACCAGAGAACAAAGAGCAGCACTAGAGGACTGAGGCGGGAGAGAATGTACTGCTTCGCACCATGGCCCTTTGTGTCCCCAGATCTCAAGGCAATTAGCCGTCTCTTCGCGCGGAGATCGGTGAGTGATCCCAGCTTGAACACTTGCGTAAAAGACAAGGATTGCGTGGCCGATACTTCACTGGCGTATTCCCCTGCCGCGGGGGTGCCCCGAGCTCCAAGTGGAACTCTAGACCTTCGCTGTACGACCGTGTGGTCAATAAAACGATATGTTGATGACATAATATACAAGAACATCAAGCTGGCTCGGACATCGTAGGCCCGCCAGCCGGGTGAGCGTTCCTACATGTATGCGATCATACGTCCCACTCCTCATCGACCTCATCAGTGTCATCAGTAGCGAGAGCGGCGTAAGACGAGTTGTTGCTGACAAGCGCTGGCTTCTTCACACCGTTGGTGGCAGTCGCGGCAGGCGCAGCAGGCGTGGCGGATGTAGCCTGAGGCGCAGAAGTGGCAGGGGCGCTCTGCTTGCCCTTCTTCTTGGTCTTAACCTCGCTCCAGCTGTCAAACTCATCCGATGCGGAAACCTCAAACTGATCCTGGACGACGGCCTTGGTAGGAGCCGGCGTAGCCTTCTTCGCTGGAGCGGAGACAGGAGCCGCGGGTGTGGCTTCAAAGGTGTCGAGGAGGGGAATCGGGCTGGTGCTAGATTCGCTCTTCTCGGCAGTCCAGGCGTTGGCCTGCTGGCTAGCGACGAAGCCAGAGCCATCCTTGGCAGCACGGCCTTCGGCAATGCGGGCGGTACGTCTTTGTTGCTCGGCGAGGACCTTTCGCTCCTTCTCGTCATCTTCACGCGCAGCCTTGGCAGCCTCTGCCTTCTTTCGGTTCTGCCTTTGCTTCTTGGACTCGACCACTTCGACGGGCTTGGCCTTGGGCTGCTTGGCCTTCACAGCATCGGTACCAGTGAGCCGAAGGACAGACGGGCCGGAGGCCGAGGCCTCGAGCATGTCAGAGACATCGTTGCTGCTTGCTGGCTTAGCCTCAACGACTGGCGAGGCCGGGGAAGACAAGTCATCATCGGCATCCTCGGGACCGCTGAGAGGTTGGAGAGCCGCAGCCTGAGCCCGAGCGCCCTTCTCGGCTTTCGACTGCTTGACAGACTTCTGGCGCTTCTCGTCGGCCTTCTTGCCGGTGAAGGTGTGGCCTGCGTGTGTGGTGGAAAGCTGGCGTGCAAACTCGCGGTCCGCCTTGCGCTCCGCGGCCGCGAGCTCCTCGGCATCAAAGGCCGGTGTCGCGGGGGTGGCAACGGCGGCGGCGGCCTCGGCAGGCTTTGGAGCCTTCTTTTGCTTGATGGCCTTCTCGACCTTCTTCTCGACCTTCTTCTTGACAGGCGCGACAGCGTCGACAATTTCTTGTTTGGCACGCTTGGCTGGCACAACGATGGACTCACTGCGCGGTGTGCCGTTCTGGTAAGTGGTGAAAACGTAACCAGCTATGAGCAGCAGGATAGCCCAGCCACCATAGGTGGTGAGTGCCGTGTGCGAGCCCGTGGGTGCGTCCGTGGTGGCAGGCATGTTGTCTTTCTTTTGCGAATTGGTCGACAAGGGAAAGGACTCGGCCAGACGGTTGGGGGAAAGTCTGACGTCGAATGTCGTCAGAGCGGCTCTGTGCGTTAGCAGCAAGCTGCAATTGCTTTGGACTGTGGGGACGCGCGTGGGAGCTCGAGAATGATGCCCCAGGCCTGGTGGTGGAGAGTGCTGTGAAGCAGAATAAAGATGAATCAAAAGCCTGGCAAGGGGCAGAAGGCAACGAGGATGTGGAAGGACGTTGATGTGGTGATGGGAGGTGAGTGCGAGGTGACGAGGAAGTACGAAAAGGACGACGTGTTGCTCCGGCAAGAGCGACTGGGGTTATGAAAGTCGAGCTCCGCAAGCCAGCAGCCAGAGGTTCTAGGTTAGGTCCCGTCAGGGGAAGCCCTTTGGAAGCAGAGCTGCCCAGCTGTGGCGCCACCTGGGCGGGCAGGGTCCTGGCACTCCAGACAGTATGGCACCGTGCGCGGTACTGTGCCCCGATCTGAAATCTGGCTTCAGCAAGCGAGCCTGGCGGCTTGGCCCGGGCTCATTTGTGCCGCCAGACATCCGCGTTTCAAGACTCGCGGTCCCGGTCACACATCCATCCATCAGTCAAGGGCCGTATCGATAAGTCATTAAATACCGCCAGTCGCCACTATTCCGGGATCCGGTCGAGTCGCCGAGTCGCTGAACGGGACATCTCGCACGTGCTGGCGGGAAACAACTTTCGTTAATGTCGTCTCTCACACAACGGGGGAAATCCTCGAGACTCCCGAGAACAGATAGGACGGAACGAAAAGGATTAGAGTGAAGGGTTAAGCTTGTGGTATTAAAGATGGTGAAGGGGGAGAAGTACCCTAGGGTACCTAGAGGCGCCTGAAGTACAATGCCCCCCGCCAATCACCTGGGGGTCTTTCCTTCCTCCTCCATTCATCCCGAAGACACGGCCGGAGGCGACCGGCGGGGCACGGAGCTCCGCATGCCGGCTGGGCCCCTCCACACAGCGTGACCTGTAGCGCCCTATCATCACAGGCGCCCTATCGTAGTCACTCTCTACAAACAACAAGAATAAGTTACGCTTGCGCTCGGTCGGTCGCTGAATAAAGTCTCTGTCTTTTGTCATTCTCCCAAACTAGTTTGCAGGTTATCCGACTACAGAACCTTGGACAACTTGTACCCCAAAATAAGAAAATGGCGCCGAAGAACAGAATCATCATCGACACCGATCCGGGTAAGTAGTTTCACCACCAGTAGTCATCACAGACACCCCCCGGTCCTAACCAACGCGACCTGGCTTAAGGCATCGATGATATCCTCGCCATACTGCTGGGCCTTGCCGCCGACGCCCAGGACCTCGAGATCCTGCTACTGGCCGTCACGTACGGCAACGTGACGGTCGAGAAGACGCTCAAGAACGCCGTCTCTCTGTTCCACGTGCTCGATCTCGAGATGCAGTGGCGCGAGAAGCATGGCAAGCCTCTCGGCTTCGAGTCCCTGAGGACGTACAAGCCCCTCGTCGCCATCGGCCCGGAGCACGCGCTCGAGGAGGAGATTCTCAAGGAGGACGGGTTCCGTAAGTCTTCCACCCTTCGTGTTTTGTGTATTTGCCTCGCGGGCATTTTCGGGAGTGGTTCTCGGAACTCGAGCTGACTTCATTTTGTTCGCATGCCTCTAGACGGCGCCGATGGTCTCCATGATGTCCACGTCAAGGTAAGACAGCCCCCCTTCTTTGAGCAAGTCAGTGCACAGAGACACAAAGGCTTTCAAACTAACATTCTCACCCCCACCCCCCTTATCAAAGCAACCACACCTCTCGCCAGGAGACACCTGGAAGTCGCTCTTCAAGGACGGCAGCGTGCCGTCCCCCGCCGAGGACCCTTCGTACTACAAGTACTTTACCCCGTCGCGGCTGCCAGCGCACAAGGAGATGCTGCGCATCCTCAAGCAGGAGCCCGCAGGGACGGTGACCATCTGCGCCGTGGGCCCGCTGACCAATGTGGCCATGGCGGCGGCCGAGGACCCGGAGACGTTTCTGCGCGTCAAGGAGCTCGTCGTCATGGGCGGCGCCGTCGACGTCGAGGGCAACATCACGCCCGTCGCAGAGTTCAACACGTACGCCGACGCCGTGGCCTGCGCGCGCGTCTTCGCCCTCACGTCGCCGCAGCCCGCGTCCACCATGCCCCCCGCGGGCGGCAAGGCCGCCCTGCCCGCGTACCCGGACAAGCTGTCCCGGCAGCTCAGCCTGAAGCTGTTCCCGCTCGACATCACGACGCCGCACCTGCTCAACATTGGCTTCTTCAACGAGACCATCAAGCCGCACCTCGACGCCGGCAGCCCCCTCGCGAGCTGGGTAAACACCTTTATGAGCGGGACGTTTAAGAAGATTGTCGAGATGGTCGGCGACGCTGAGGAGCCGGGCCTGTCCCTGCACGACCCGCTGACCGTCTGGTACGCCATCACGAGCGACGACGCCCGGTGGAGGCTGGCCCCCGACGCGCCCGAAGACATCCGCGTCGAGACGTCGGGCCAGTGGACCCACGGCATGCACATCCGTGACCGCCGCGGCAGGCCCAAGCCCGACGGCGTCACCAGCTGGGAGCACGCGGGCGACGAGTACGGCTGGAGCAGCCTGCGCAGGGGCAACCGCATCAACCGCGTCGTCGACAGCCCGGGCCTCGACGACTTTGCGCCGTACGCCATGAAGCGCATGTTCGGCTGAGGGCTTGTTGGAGTTGATGTCTGTTTGGTAGTAACGGAAAAGATGACACGATGAAATGATACCACATTTTACGCAATTCATGAATCGCTACTCTTGCGGCGTACCGTGGCCATACTGATCTCATGACCGTCTGGCTTGATTGAAATAAGTAGATTCGATTGCGAGAAAATAGCCAGATCTACTTGAGCTGAGAACACCACTCTAGCTCATCAGCATGGAGTCGGTCCTGTGTTGGCCACCAACCCTAGATTTTGGTTCACCCGCTCCCTTCGTTCTGCAATCCAAATTCGAATCCTCCCCCCGCCGCGTTCGAGAGGATGTAGCGCCCTTACGCCAAATATGCAAGATGTTTATAATGTCTGCTGAAGTCCGTGACACACTCATACTTTTGTCCCTTGTCTCTTCCATTTGTTTCAGGTAAGACCTTGGAATGGCTGACTCTGGGTGTGCTGATCCCGTGATTAGTCTCGGGATCCATGGATAAAAGCATTGAGAACCCGTGACGTGAGCTAGCCAGCCAGTCAATTTCTTCCAGCCAAGCGACGCAGATGCTGTCGTTGTCGTTGACGTCGTCCGATTGATGTGCGGTATAAGGCCCGACCCAACTCCCCCTCCCAAATGCGAACGGCGGCGTCTATATTGTGTACGTACACAAGAAGCCGCGTCATGAGTGTCTCGTCGTGCCAATCGCCGACCCCTTTACTTTTGTCCAGTCGATGCTCTCGTCGAGCTTCTCGTCCACGAGGCCCACCAGGCACACGTTGTCGCCGCGCACAAGGTACAGGCCGAGGGGCACCTCTTCTGAGGGCTCGTCGTCTTCGTGGGATCTAATGACGCGCTCGGTGGCTTGGCCCAGCACCTGCGAGGGGAGTGTAGGGGGAACTGATCAGAGATTTTCCATGCAAGCTTTGGGATGACAGGACAAATTGACGGCAAAGTGAGGAGGGCTTACCAGGTTCGTCGTCTGGTCAAAGCTCAAGAGGTTACCTAGTAAAGTCCTCGAGTCTACCGTGATGATGAGGACCTTTTCTATTGGACCAGAAAAATTGTCAGTCAATGCAAGCGAGATATGCAAAGTCGTCGGGCTTCTCGAGGTCGGGAACGGCGTACTGTTGATGTAGCTGTTGAGGTTCGACATGGTGATCGGGCACACACGAACCAGCTTGCGGGCAGATGTTTGCGGGCGGGCTGTGGTTGCTGTGTCGAGGGCGAGCTGGTCGGCTCAAGGGGCTGACAAGGTGCACGTTCAGAGCTGCTGTGAGCTGGCCGTCGTGATCTGGGTAGGCGAATGCGACGGGGTGGCGTGGTGGTCGCGAAGTTGTAAGCACAGCAACCAGCACAAAGGCACCCGACAAGAGCTTGGCAAGTTGCATTGGCGGAGTAGAGCATCACACTTGGAAGCTCCCCCTCGCTGTTCTGTTATCGTACCGATAAGAGCACCTCCAGCTCCAGGGACTTGAGTTGTGGATTGTGGGGCAAGTGCACTTGGGTATCTACTCTACCCTCAGGCTCTAAATCAACTTGACAGGCAGCCCGCTGGTAGTATCAGAAAGGTTATGAGCATCTGGGGCACGCGTAGACCGATATAGCTTCCAATTGGGTTTCGAGCCACTAACTCACGGTATGGTTTGCGCATCTCGAGCTGGACATTGTCGGGGATCTTTCAGAGGGCCCACATATTACCTGGAATGGGCGTGGCATTTCAACGACGTTCTAAAGACGAAAATAGAGTTTGGAAAAGGTCAAAAGATGAAAGAAGGACGAAAGAAGGAAAGAGAGAGAGGAGGGTCCTGGCGTACAGCCAACCACTGGTCATATCACATGCGGCAAACAGCAACATGATGCACGTGGGCTCTGCGGGCTTGCTGTTTCATGTTTCATATTTCATGTTTCAGAGCCAGGCGGCTCGGACAAGGCCGCGATGCACACGAGCAGCGGCTGTTTTCTCTTTGTTCGCCTTGTGTCTTTGAGGAGCAAACCTGCCACCTGCCCCGCTCTGGGCGGCATGGCAAGGCGCCACTAGAAAGCTTGTGCCTGTGCCTGAGCAGGGGTTGCTCCGTCCAGGGCGCATCCAGGGCGCAACTACGGCGCAGGCTGAGGCTCACGGCAGCCAATCGAGGCCCTCACGTCAGCTCTCGCTGCTGCGCCCGTCATGCAGCCCGCCCTCGCCGCTTGCCAGAACTGGCTATTTCAGGGGCTGGCCGGCGACATTGGCTGGCTGGCGGCTGCTGTGCTTGGGACGGACACGGGATGGCCACGGGATGGCCACGGGATGGCCACGGGATGGCCACGGGATGGCCACGGGATGGACATGGGATGGACACGAGGTGTTGCTTTGTGACTGTTCAACCAGTACTCCGTCCGTAGTGTGTGCGTTGTGCTCCTTCGTTCCTCCCTCAAAACACTTGCTCCCGTCTCTGCTGACCGTCTGCCCTGTTCGTTCCTCCATTGTTCCCACATCTCTTTCACGGATTCCGGCAATCCCTTTCCACCGTATCCTTCCAGATCCACCCCAGCACCGCCCACGATAGCACTGCCCTCCTTTTTCGCTTTCACCTCTGCCGCCGTCTTGGTCACACTCTTATAAGAACCACCGACTTTACATTCCCACTCGCCAATCAACTTCACCAACCAAGTACACACCACGAGCATAGACACTACCACACCACACGCCACCATGAAGACTTGCACCATCATCACCGCCGCCGCCACTCTGCTGGCCGGCACAACCTCAGCCGCCACCTTTGACCGTCGCGCCGCCGCTGCCGCCGGCCCGCTCGTCGCCGCCGACATCATCGCCGCCGTTGCCCCCACGTCCGTCTCGTGCACTGGCGCCTCGGTGGCCGACGAGTGCCGCACCAACGTCCAGGTTGCGCCGGCCCTCATCGACGCCTACCTCGCCTACGGCATCTACGAGCCTACCGCCATGGCCTCTATCCTCGCCCTCCTCGCCCTCGAGTCCGGCGAGTTCCGCTACAAGCGCAACCTGCAGCACGCCAAGCCCGACGCCACCACCCACTGGGGTCAGGGTACCGCCAACATGCAGGGAGCCGACTTCAACGTCGAGTTTGCAAAGAGCTTTCCCGAGCTCGCCTCCAAGGTCGCCGAGGGCACCACCATGGAGATCAAGAACAAGAACCTTGACCTCGTCGTCGACGACAGGTATAACTTCAAGTCGGGCGCCTGGTTCTACAAGACAAAGTGCCCCGATGCCCAACAGGCCTTCAAGGGCACCGACTATGACGCCGCCTTCGCCGCACACATGGCGTGCGTGGGCGTGCCGGCGACCGACGAAAGCCGCCAGAAGTACTGGCAGGCCGCCAAGAAGGCTTTCGGTCTGGCCTAGATGTGCTCCAAGCAGATAACTCGTGTCTCTTGCGGCTCATCCTCCTGCAGTAGGATCAGCAGGAACAAGAACCATCACTTTTAAACTCACCAAACTCTCTTCTTTTCATTCGACATGGATGCCGGCGTGTCTCAGGTAGAAACTATGTAGATAGTACCTCGGCCAACTTTTGTATATATGGCATTGGACTTTGCCATCTCCAATCTGTTCGCAGTTCGCGCCAGAGACAAGGGAGATGCCCAAGTACTTTTGGCTCACTGAGTTTAGCATAGACCAGGATCAGCTAGCATCAGATTTACATAGCATTGCACTAAACGGCGTCATTGACTTCTTTCAAACATTCACTTCGTATGCCTACCTCTCTTCGGACTGCTTGTCTTGTTGGCCGTGCATGCGTAACCAAGGTGTTGTCAAAGCTTGTTTACCGCTGCACTCGCACAGTTCCTAACTTTTGCGCCGTCCACGGGTAACGAAAAGGTCTACCAGCGCGAATGCAAAACAATCACATGTGTTATTTTGCTTTGCACGGTCAGGTCTTACTAGAAAGATGACTTTCCTGGTTGTGAGCAGTACGTCGTATTCACATCCAATTGCAAGCAACCAACTTTGTAGTGAGCACTTGCGCTGTATACAATATCTATTTTCCGAGTATTTGTATGCTATTATATACGAGAATCCATGCCTATAATATATGATTGCCTGCTTTAATCGATACTCGTGATCAATGACTGCTTCTAAAGTTATCCAAGCACATTGCCGCGGGCTGTCCGATGTGAACATCTTCTTGTCGTCTTTCACCCACGGTTGTGTGACTAGATCGCAAGATCGCTTTTGCAGAGAAATCGTTTACAGATTGCAAACACCGCTGCCGACGAGCTTGGCCTGCGGGAAGAGGACTCTGGGCCCGGCGGTGATCTGCACGGCCACGTTGCCCGCGCCGTTAGCAGTCAGGGTAGAGCAGCCGATGATCTCGACAACCTTCTCGTTGCTCCGGAAGCCTGTGTCGGAGCCCGAGAGCGTGACAGTGTAGGGCGTGCCGGGATTGCCCATGTTGCTGAAGACGCCGACGATCTGGGAGCCGGCGTTGCCCTTGCGCAGGGCGAGGGCATAGTCGTTAATCTTGATGGCCGCGGCGCGGTAGTTGAGGAAGCCGGTGCGGTCGACAAAAACGGCCTGGTTGCGGATCTGGTTGATCTTGCTGATGAGCAGGTAGTTCTCGTGGGTGGTGTTGTACTTGGTGGGCCAGATGGCCTCGCGGTTGAAAGGGTCTCGGGCGCCGTTGAGAGCCTGCTCCTGACCCTGGTAGATGATTGGGATGCCGTCGCTAAGCATGCTGTACGCGATGGCGGTCTTGATGCGGCCAGAGTCCGAAGTTACTGTGGGGAAGCGCGCAACGTCGTGGTTTTCGATGAAGTTGCCCAGGCGGGTAGTGTCGATCTGGTTCCGGAATGAGTTTGTCTGGGTGATGAGCTCGTTGACCGTCGCAGTCTGGCTCTCAAAAGCTCGGCGAACCCAGAAGTAACTTTTGAAAAATGTTAGCGCGTTGATATCGCATTAGGAGTTGGTACAGTGAGTGTTGTGATCGTGTCCCGGAATTTGAGCGTTGAAGAGGAGAGGAGGCCGTCTCGCGGTAGGAGAAGAAGTGAGACTCACGCAGCGAAGTTCAGAACACCGTCGATTGACCCAGTCCAGCTTGCGAGATTAGTCGGGTTGCCGTCAAACACCTCGCCAATCATGTATACTCCAGCAGCCTTGCCAAAGTCTGGGAAGAAGCTCTTTTCCACATGCTTGGCGCTGTCAATCCGTAGCCCATCGATGCTGTACTTGGCAACCAATTGCTTGATCCACGTGTTGAAGACGGCGCGGACACGAGAGTCCTCGGTTTTGAGGTCGGGGAGGGAGACGCTGTCATCGCCAACCCAGCAGACGCGGGCGGTGGCCGGGTCGTCGACGTTGCCGTTGCAGGGCGAGTGGAAGAGGTCCCTGTTGCGGAACTCGCTGTTGTAGATGCTGTAGTCGACGCAGTTGCGGCAGCCGTTGTAGGCCATGTGGTTTGTGACGACATCAACCATGAGGTACATGCCGCGGTCGTGGAGGGCCTTTGAGAGGGCCTTGAGGTCATTCTCAGTACCGTAGTTGGTGTTAAGAGACCAAATATCCTGGGCCCAGTAGCCGTGGTAGGGATCTCTGTCATAGACAGTCAGCACATAGGAAGCGGTGAGACGAAGTGAGAAAGGAAACAACTTGCCCATAGACGGTGTTGCCAGCAATGTTCTTTACGATGGGAGAGATCCAGATTGCCGAGAAGCCCATGCCCTGGATGTAGTCGAGCTTCTTGATGATGCCTTGGTAGGTGCCGCCACAATACCTCCCGAGGTCGCAGCCTGCCGAGGTGCTAAGGTCGGTCCGGGCGAACCTATCTGTGAGGATCTGGTAGATGGACTGGCTACGCCAGCCATCGGCATCGAGACCGCTCGCACCGCTGGCTGCAACCACGACCGCCAGGAGTGCCTGGCTCAGGGAGAACTGCATGTTTGCTGTCTGGATCTGAAAAAATGATGTTGCAGACTGGAGCTGGTGCTGTGGAAGCCGCAATATCCAGAAGGATGGCGTCCTGCGTCGTCTTATATGGCCTGAGGTATAGACACCGAGCTAGCGCTCGTCGTCAGGGAGGAGTGCTGTTCATGTGGGCACAGGCGGACGATCGGGCGGAACGTGCCGAAGAGAGTGGAAATAGACAGTGCTCCGAGAGAGCGGCCGGAGGTTTAGACGCGGAGAAGCGGCGGGTGTTGTGCGGCCAGGGGGTGGCACATGATGGCAGCGGGCATGGCAGTGGATATGGCAGGGTTCCCGGAGCATCCTGACGGGCGTCGTGGAAGTCGTCGTGACGGGCTGAAAACTGGATTTGTGCTAGTGCTGCCCTCTGGCAGGAGGGAAAGAGGCACCCCCACTTTCGAGCCTCGTGTTCCGGGCTCTTTTGAGCTTCCCAAGCTGGGCTCGCTCGGATTGCATATCGGCCCTTTCCGTCCTCCCACGACCAGACTTCGAGCTTAAACCCCAGATTCGCCAGCCCTCTACGTAATCAATGCCACTCTACATACCTTGAGCACATACACTCAAACGTTTACGCGAAGCCACCCGCAGGACACGCCACGTGCCATGTTAGCTAGACGGTCGCGTGTGCCGCGGCCTGGGGTCGCACAAAGACGCCCACCACTTGTCTTGCACAAAATGATTACGGCTCAGAGCATCTGCTGTATTTTGCTCGTCGTGTATCAGACCAGATCCTTCAGACGACCCCTGCTCCATAGCAGGGTGCCAGCCGAGCACAAAGGTTGCCATCCGACTGGCTGCCCCTCCAGATCCTCGTGCCAAAAAAAGACCAGGTATATTAATTCGTCCAAAATCGCCAGCAGGGCAGACATTCCTTGAGGTCCCCGAAATGCGGCAGGATCGACCAGGGTCCCCCATGGCCCCATGGCCCCATGGCCGAGTATATGGCCGAGCAAACCACCAAAAGGGAAAACCCGTCCGTGCTCGAAACACCACAGGGCTTCTCGGGACCGTCAGACTTCCTCGGGACCGTAACCATTGGAAAGACTGCTTTTTCGCCGCCTTTCGGCCCCAGTACTAGCCCGCAATTGCTCCGCTGCAAGCATCTTGCCAGCAACGTTGCTCAACTCGACTCGTCGACGGAAGCACACGATCCCCATGCTGCTGCCCTTGGGTCAAGCTCCCAGCAAATCTGTCAAAGGACTGGGGTGGCTGGGGATGGGGGGTCTTTCTATGTACAATCGGCCCGATAGATGATGACACTTAGAAGAAAAGTAAAGTGCATGTATATGCTCGACTTGTGTAGATCTTGGTTGATATTTCTAGAGAAAAAAAAAAGAGGAAAATAAAGAGAGGCGGGTGTCATTCCTTGCTCCATTCATCGACTCGCTGTTGGCCGTCTCCAGCAACGCCTCGCCAAATGATCCTACAGGGACCGTCGTTCGTCCTATACTTGAAACTCCATTTCCCAAACGCCATTGCCCTCTATATTGCTTACCCAACCAATCATGGTCGTCCCGTAACATTATGGTTTGTTGGTACATGGTCCCCCTCCGTAGCAGCAGGCTCTAGGCCATGGAATCGGTCTTTCCTGTCAAGGAAAGCTGCAATGCCAGCACGGAAAAGTAACCCATAGCCCGGCAGTCTGTCCAACACATCAATCATCATTGTTTCGCTCCACGCCGCGCAGAACCATCATCTTCCAAATCTTAGAAGAGTGCTTATGGCGGCACCGCTTAGGCCGGATGTGTTGATCCTGCATCTTTGGTATTTCAGAATTACTGCGACTGTTGCTGTTGCTGTTGCTGTTGTTGCTGTTGTTGCTGATGGTGCTGCTCTCCAAGGCCACCGGAGAAAAAGTTCCATGCGAACATATCGGTAGGCCATTCCGCATTTTGGGCCATGCTATCAAACCCGCTCTGTACCCCTCGTGTTAGCCAAGTAGAACATAAAGGGCCAAGGGGGGAGGTCTCGCAGTGAGAAAGCAACGGCCGCACTCACCCAGTCAATATTCGGGTCAAGCTCCGGGTTCCCGTTGGCTGGCAGATTGGTGAACATGGAAAATGGCGAAAACGGTCCATTTACAGGCTGAGAATACTCTCCCATAAAGTCCGGCATTGTACCGGTCGGCTGGCCTAGCTCCATTGGTGCATATGTAGCACCACTGTGACCTGAACTAGGAGACTGGAAGTTGGTATTCGGCGTCATACCGCTGGACATCATGCCCAGTGTCATCGCGGCCGACTGCTCCGGCTTCAGTCCGTCGCCCGAGAACCCAGCGAAAATGTTCTCCGACATGGCCACCTCGGGAGTCTCTCCCTTGAAATCCCTCTTCGCTATCTTGGCTAGCATGATGTCGATGATGTTGACGGCCTTGTACGCTTCCACTGAATCAGACGCTAGCTTCTTCCAAATATCGCGGATACTCGTCACTGAGTTTATCATCTCTTGTCGCTGTGCAGGTGTCCAGAAGTACATGGTCTGCGAGTTTTGTCTCTTGCCTGATACCGCGCTGCTCTCATTTTCATGGACCTCCATGAGAATCAACATGGTAGCGACCAGGGTATCTCGAGATACCGCGCCAACATACCACTTGTGCATCCTCAGGCGACCATCTGGCTCGCATTCGCGGCAGACTGACCCGAAGAGCTCGAGCATGTCCAGGGCCGCCTCGATAGCACTCCGCCTTGAATGTGCGTACCGAGAATTATTTCGTGCAAGGATCATATGTTTGCGATGCAAGAAACATACAACTTTGTAGAAGAGGAAAGCGAGGTTTAGCCGCGCGAGCAGTAGCGTGATCGGTTCCTGGGAATTTTCCAAAGGCTGCATTTTCAAATGCGGTGGTAGTTCTGACTGGGCTTCTCGGAGCTTCGCGTCCCGCAGCAGGATTTCATCGTAAGAAATTGGCGGCGAAAGTCTTGTGACGGTCTGTATGATTTCACCAAACTCGAAGCATATCCTGGCCTTGCCGACCTGGTATGCTATGGGTGTTGGTTCGGTGATTGGCCTCGAAGGCGGCAGGATCTTTGTGTCGGGGCCAAATTCTTCGTCAAATATGAGGCTGGGCAACTCCGTATCTGTGTCGTGAGCATACAACATAGTTGGAAGAGAAACCTAGGAGCTGTGAGCAAGAGAACAAAGACCAGAACTTCGCACATGAGGCGTGCACGTACCATGTGGGAGAACATGACGTCGGCCATGCGGATCATACACCAAACGCGTCTCCTCATTTCCTAGATGTGTGGGTTAGCTGACTGTACAGTCCAAGGTGGTATTTAGTACAATGTAGGACATACTGCCTGGAAAGGGCTAATATTCGGGAACAGCTTCCCGTCGCGGTGATAGCCCTGGCGCATCGCCGTCCGAGCAATGGTTGAGCTGATGGTCCAGAAGCCTAGATCGGCGTCAAAGCGGGAGGAAAACTCGCCGAAGAGATACAAAATCATAGTCTCCACGGTGTACTCCCTGGGCTTGGTGTAGTCTGCCAGGTGGAGGCACTGGACCGTTCGCAAACGGTAGTCTGCAGCCAGATCTAAGGCTCTCCCTTTCCATTCCGGCGGCTCATCACCCACACGATTGTAGCTAAGCATTCCCAAGCACAGAATCGAGTATAAAAGCCCAATCCATACGACTGTCGAGCTTGACGGATCCTGCCAATGTCGTCGCAGCTGCTCCTGCAAAGTTGGTCCATGGATGATGTTGCTGGAGCCGTCATTCGCGTTGAAATAGCGCGAGACAAGTGTCATTACAACTGATCTTGACGGCAGTTCCGATCTGAGCTCGACCTCGGTTGCTGATGCCGCAGAGAGCAAGAAGATTGGCGAGTCACGGGCTGTTGGCGGCTTCGACTGCAGTACTCTCTCGTAGCTCTTCTCGAGATCATGCTTGTGCGAGGCAAAGAAGGTCTTGACTTCTGCGATATCGGCCAGAATCGAGTGCCAGTGTTCGTGGCCAATGTACATAGCCTTGCCCTTGTCGGCATCTAACTTGAGAAAGCCCACAGAAGTGGCCAGGCCGTCGGCATCATCTTCGTCGGACTCGCCGTCCTGGTCGTCATCTCTCATTGCTCCGTCATCAGCCTTTGTAATGCGGTTGAAAGGAGAGCTGTCTGTTGATGAAGGCGCAGACATTGATTTGGAATGTGGTGCTGGCCCCACAGTAGATGGGGCTGTGGTGGCTTGAGAGGGTTCAATGTTTGCGCCGCCATGCATCAGACTGAGGACTAGACCCTCGAGTCTGTCGATGCGATTTTGCATGTCATCGGGGTTGGTTGCGGCGTCGTTGCTGCCCTGCGGCTTCTTGCGGCTAGTCGGGGCAGCGTAGACACAGGACTGGGTATCGCCGCGCTTGACACAATTGTCGCAAAACGGATGTCCCCTGTTACACTTGAGCTTCCTTGTGCGGCACGGGTGGCAGCTGAGCGGGATGCGATTCCTCCTTCGTACGACCCGGTAATTCTCCTCGGGCGAGTGCCCGGAGGTGGACGTCGTTGTCGACGGCGGTGTTGGCGTCATGGTGTCTGGCAGGAGGTTGATTCGGCGATTGGGGTATCTAGTCGCTGCTGGCGACTGGCCTTGAACTGAGGACTGTACAGGGCGACGTGGCGACTGTTTGTAGGCAAGAGTCTAGCTGCTCTAGAAGAAGGGTGCCTTGGGGAGTGTCACGCCCTACGAACCCCGCATGCGGTATGCTAGGCCGCCACAGGTAGAGGCAGATTGCTGCTGGAGCGGTGGGTTGGCACGATTGGCAGAGGCGCAGCCGCGGGCAGCCGCGGGTAGTCGCTGGAGGTGAAGGGCCACCAGGCGCCAAGTGCTGTGGTGGTAAAAGCAGATGGATCCTGTGCAGCGCCGGTCACGACGAGAGTCTGGCGATGCAATGTCGTCGTTGTCGATGGAGGCTCCTGGGACAAGACGCCGCGTGTGTAGTGAGCAACTCAGCCAAGCACGGGGTTAAGCACGGCTTTAAGAAGCAGTGCTATGGGTGGAGCCTCGCAGCTCTCGAGCTTTAGCGCAGGCGCAAGAGGTAACCTTGGACGGAGGGAGTAAAGCTCACTGTTGATACACGTATCTGGTCAGGGCAGCCGGCACGATTGCAACGCTACCTTCAACCGCTCAAATACCCCTCTCAACGCCACGCGTACATGCCTTGCCTGCCTGCGCCCTAATCGTCCTCTCTCTCTGCAGCTTACCTCCCAATACTCCCCCCGATGCCCCTGTCTCGGCCGACGCCAAGGCGACTCGGCTGCGCACCATCCCCGAGCCTCAACTAAACCTTGCACTCCTCCGCAGCCCATGAGTCATACCGTCAGCGACTCGAACGTCTCTAGTGCTGACACTTTGAGCTGCGCATACACATTATCTGCCTGAGCTTTTCCCCAGGAAAACATTCCACTTTCGTACATGACATGAAGGATAGTTCTTATAGCTCTTCTCGGGGGCCTTTTTCAATCGTGTCGCCATCGCTAGTTTGTTTTCCCTCTCGAACTTGTGTCGCAGTCTCGGTCACGGCGCAACGCCGTGGGTGATTATGTCAGGCTTACGCTGCAGGGCTTCCTTTGAGGTGTCCATGTTGACCTGCATGTAAACTTGACACGAGTGTCTTGGTGGTGAGCATACTTGCTCATCTTCTTGGCGGAGCGCTGGTACCACATTATGCCCTTTTTCTATTGGCAGTCGCGATGGAAATTGCTGTAGGTTATGCTAGAGGCGCGTTTCATTCAAGATGACAATTACACCGGACGGCAAAAGAGTTCAACCATTACATGTGCTGCCGGATCTACGAGCGACTCTTCGTAGCAAGTACAATCTGATCGTATTTTCAAATGTGATTGAAAAAGCTTTTGGGTTTTTGCATGTTGGCATACGTGTGGGCTTTCACTGTTGTGTCATCATGGGGCTATCAAAGCAGTCGCGCGATACTAATGGAGTATTCAGGTTCCGGGTTCCATGGCCTATTTTATGACCGTGGCAAGTTAAAAAGAATCACACTCCAACTCTCCTCGTTTGCTCATAGTAGGGCATGCTTATCTAGAAGTAAAACCGAGGTGTTCAGTAACAAGATATCCATGGAGACCCGCCATCCGAAGGACCGTTGGGGTGGAAAAGAGCTGCTCAAGCACGTCCATGAGAAATTGGTTTAGACGGTGCTGACTCCATGAAATATGAGTTCCTAAATCGTGTGAATGACAGACTATGATGCTGGCTCGGCTGGCAACTTCAAGCAGAGCAATTACAGCGTTGGTGAAGTGGAGGCATGCACGAGGGTGGTGAGATGGAGCCTCGCGTGATTGGTCAATTGGAAAGCTGCTGTCCCAGTTGGGAATGCGCTCGTGTCGATGATGGCAGGCTCAGTCCCTCTCGGCTAAACGTGGACTTGGCAAGCTTGAAACCTGTATTCTGGCCGTCTGGAGACGAATCTGGGTCGGCTCGTGCGATCGAGATGGGCCAAGAACCACATGCAAATTCCAGAGCCGCAGTGTTCGAGGCTAGTGCAGAGCAGAACTGCCGTTGGGGGGCAAGGCGAGGTGTGCTCCTGATGATCGAGTTTCGACGTCATCGCACGCAATGCCTGTCTCCAGTTTCCAGCCCGCACTACATGTGCAATATAATCCTGATACGGCTCTCTCCTCCTCCTCTGCCTCAGCCTCAATCTTCCAGACCACCAGCCTCAACGGATTCTCACACAGCCAACACACATCATGGCTGAGCAAGACCGCTACGGCAGCCACTTCGGGGCCGACAAGGTCTCTGCAGCCAAGGAACACGCCCGTCAAACACTGAAAGACCACAATCTACCTCAGGGATCCGGGGCAGAGCAGGACCGCTACGGTAGCTACTTTGGCGACAAGGTGCCCGAGACGCACCTCCGCGATATGCTCCCCAACGTCTCGGCGGCGGAACAGGATCGCTACGAGCACTGGTTCGGCGGCAGGGAGCCGTATTTCTCAGAACGCGCAAAGAAGTTCGCCAGCGGGCTCTCCAAGACTTCTGGCGCCGAGCAGGACCGGTATGGCTCCCACTTTGGCGGCGACCGGCTGCCCTCGGCGAGCGAGGCTGCAAGCAAGGTCGCAGACAAGATGCCCCAGGCCTCAGGGGCAGAACAAGACCGCCTCGGCGGCTGGTTCCAGAGTGGCAGCAGAGCGGCTCCCTCGATGGACAGCGTGGCCGACAAGCTCCCCCGGGCCTCGGGCGCCGAGCAGGACCGTTTCAGCTCCCATTTTGCAAAGTACCCGACCAACCCCATTAACGCCACCGCCGTCGGCCTGCTGCAGTCCGCAGTGCTTCCCTCTTTCGGCTTCCACTCGGGTCTCTCTGTCATCGCATACGGCGTGGCCCGCTACACCGACCGTGCAGAGGTCAAGGACTACCTGTGGGCGTCCGGCATGACCGCCAACGCCTGGTGGAGCGCCGTCGGCACTCGTGTCGCCTACGACGGGCTCAGCGTGCCCCAGGCCTGGTCGACCATGACCTACTCCCAGAGACTCCTCCTGACAGGAGTCACGGCGTGGGGTCTCCGCCTGCTCTACCGCATCGCCTCGCGCGGCGCGCGGCGCGGCTCCGACGACCCCAGATACGTCTCGGCCAAGAAGAAGGATCCGGCCGGCTTCTGGAACAAGGCAGCGCTCGGCCTCTTCCTCCCCGAGGCTCTCGCCCAGACCATCATCTCGCTGCCGTTCACGCTCCCCTTCCGCGCCAGCCTCGAGAGCGTCGCCGCGTCGCCAGACGTCGGCTACCCCGCCATCTTCACCTCGCTCGCCGTCTTCCTCTTCTCCACCGGGTTCGCCCTCGAGACCCTCGCCGACACCCAGCTCGAGGCCCACAAGCAGAAGAACAGCACCGATCTGAACCGCGAGGGAGTCTGGAGTATCGTCCGCCATCCCAAGTGAGTCCGCAATCTCATTTCCCACTCTTTCTACACCCTCACTCGATGACTATGTGTCGCTGTGCAACCCCTCCTTTTACTAACTCCCCAAACTTGCGAAAACAGTTACCTCGGCGACACCTTGATCCACATGTCCTTCCCGTTCCTCCTCCTCGGCGCCGGCGCGCTGCACCCGCTGGCGCTACTGGGCCCCGTCGCAAACTACGTGTTCCTGCGCTACGTCGGCGGCGACCGCGAGAATGAGGAGAGCCAGGCGGAACGCTACGCTAGCGAGAGCCCTGACAACAAGGCCAAGCAGTTTGCCGCGTACCGCCGCGACAAGAACAGCTTCTGGCCTAACGTCGCTGCGGAGCTGCAGAATCGCTGGGCCTGGGTCGTCCTGGCGGCCGGCGCCGGCGGCGTCGTCGTAGAGCAAGGTGTCCGGGCTTGGATGCGCGGTTGAGAAAAGGGGTTGGAGGTAAATGATACGGAACGAGAAAGGGAAACATGAGAGGAAAAAAAAAGTCACCGAGACAAACCCCCTCCTTTGCGCTTCATGTATAACTCGGCGCATAGCTGTCGTGGCGGAGGCCATGGCTTTGTCCATGTCTAAAATGTATAATAGATACTAGCCAAGTACGCATTGTTCCTTAGTTGATACAAGCATATAACTAACAGGCACTACTTGACCATTTTCTTTTCCACTCTCCCAGATCACCAGGCCCGTGATTGCCCACAAATATCATACGTTTGCCGAAGTGAGACAAACGTCCTACTACGACCGCCTCTCTTAAGGACCTACATCCCAAAGAGAACAGAAATACCCGAGTTCCACGCACGCCCCCTTTTACAAAAACGACCGGACTTTTTTTTTTTTTTTACAGCTCGCCCATAGAATCATCTTTATCCACCCCTACATCTTCATCATCACCGGGAACAGTTGCCGACGCCGGCGTCGACGTCCGGCGGCCCACGTCGGCGGCAGCGTCAAAGTTGCGCACCAGGTCGTAGTAGAACCGCAGGGCCTCCATGTGGGAGAGCATGTCGACGCCCTCGTCGACCGTGTGCGCGCCGGTCCGGGCGCCGTCGCGCGTCGGCATCCAGCGGTAGACGTGGCGTGTGAGGCCTATTTTAATTTTCCCAAAAATGTTAGGAGTGTGTGCATTTGCATGTATCAAGGAGGAAAGGAGAGTACTGATGCGAGCGGGCTAGAAAGAAAGAAAGAGGGAGAGAGAGAGAGCATGCGGTTGATATAAGCGGAGTAAAGCCAACACAAATCAGGCTTCGAAAATATGAGACATGAATAGCACAGCTAGCTGGAGTGAGATACGTACCGAGATAATGCCTGGTGTCTGTGTTCCCCGTCATGATCTCGCCCACGGGGACAACCGTGCCGCCGCCAAACGCGAAGCTGTGCCGGATCGTGCCCGCGAAGACGTTCCAGACCGCGTCGTCGGGTCCGCTAGGCGACACAGGCGCCACGGGGGTGTTCTGGCTCGTCGATAGGACGAGCGTGGCGTTGTAGTCGACGTCGTACATTGCGTCCACCGGCAGCTGTTGTGCTGCTGCTCCAGGCGGGCCCAAATTGCTGAAGTGCCGGACTTCCTCCTCTTCGTCGTCGTCATCACGATCTATACTGGTGTTGGCGCCGGCGCGTGCTAGCAGCTCGTTTGCCTCGTCCTCACCTTCAAAGGCTTTCACGGTGATCCGGAACTCCTTCACCACGGGCCGTATGCGCCGTAGGATGTTCTTCCTGACGACGTTGGCGCTTTCGTGCGGCGCGATGCGGTGGTTCACCCCGACACGCACGCGCTCGGGCATGGCGTTGATCTTGACGCCGCCGTGGAAGGTGTCAACCGACTGCGACGTCTGGATCGAGTACTGCGTCACGCGGTCCTTGCTCAACAGCACGGCAGCCAGTTCCTCGAGTGCCGCCGCCGCTGCTACTTTGCCAGTCCCGTCTTGCCGTGCCTCTGCCGCTGCTGCCTTGCGGACGAGCCGGGTGATCTCCTCGTCCGCGTGGGGAGAGTAGCGTGCCTGGCAGACCATGTGGTTGTGCACGGGGCCCTGTGCAATGACCTTTGGGGTGTAGGGGTGCGACTCGAGGGCTGCCACGATGCGGGACATTACCCCGATGCCGGTGTGCGGAAGGGGCATGGAGGAGTGTCCGCCCGCAATGGTCAGGTCGAGAAACACATCGATGTGGCCCTTTTCCATTACGGAGGGGAGGGCATCTGCAGAGCAGCCGCGGCAAAAGAGCGTCAGCTTCGTGCAAGGTGTGAAATGATTCAAAGGTCATGGTAAAAACGAGTGCCACCGAAGAATACACATGGGCTATCGGCTTTCTTCTTTTTTTTTTTTCATCCCTCCTCAAACAACGATAGCTGCCGCCGAAAATGCAAGCACACTTACACAGAACATCGCCAATCGTCCTCAGCCCGAGCCCGCCCTCGTCGAGCAGCAGCACCATCGATTCTCTCCCATGCCTCTGCAGGAGGAACTTGCTGATAAACGCGGCCCCGCGCCTACCGGAGCACTCCTCGTCGAAGCCAAGGGCGAGAACGATGCTGCGCCTTGGTTTCCAGCCGGGCTGGTCTAGTAGTGTCTCGAGCGCGGAGAAGAGGGCTGTCATGCTGTTCTTGTCTGGTACCGAAAAGCGGGGGATCAGCATACAGATCTTTGCCTCCCCGACAAGCACTCTTCCATCAAGACATAGGGGGCGGGGCAGGCTATTATGAGAACAGGGAAAAAGGCAGAGCATATCATACCATCAGAGGCACCCCTGCCCCAGAGCCAGCGGCCGTCAAAGTGTGCGCTGAATGGAGGGTACTTCCACGTGGAGGCGTCAGCAACGGGGACGACATCCTGGTGAGCAGTCAACATGAGTGGCTTGAGCCCCGCGTCGGTGCCTTCAAGCGTGTAGACGAGGCCGAACGTGTTGACCATATCCTTGGTCGCGCGGGCGTGGCTATCGGTACGGTAGTGTGTCAGGACAGTCATCAGAACTATCCGTGCTAGACAGTAGCTCCTTGGAGGAAGTAGGGCGAGTTCCGACTCACAACTTGGGATACAGCCTCTCGAGCACGTCGTGCAGCTTGTAGAACACATCCCAGCGCGGGTCCTCGCCGGGCTCACCGTTGTCATCGTACGAGATGGAGGGCACCTTCACAACCTCGGCGTGTCGGTATACCTGCAGCTTGAGCGCAGCATCGTCGGACAGGACGTCGCGGGCCGCGGGTAGACCGTCAGCAGCCGGGTCTAGCAGGGGCGACAGGTCACACTGGAAGTGCTGTGCATCGTGGCCGCCGCGGTTGACGTTGAAGTTGTGAGGAGAGAGCGTGGGGTCTCTTGCTAGCGATGGCGAGGCGAGAGCTGGTCCGGCTGCCCAGGAGAGGAGGACATATGCCGCTATTTGTGGTTGTGAGAAGCCCACCATGGTGCCGACTGATGTGTAGTCAGAGAAGATGAAGATGAAAATGCAGCTGGGGCAGGAGCGAGGAACGAAGCACCGGCGGCATTACATCTGGGGCCGCTCACGGAGTGCAGGGGGCTTATCATGTCATCCGGGCCTGCTCCGATTCGTGCCGGCCGAGACAGGCCGGGGAACCCGGCGCCGCGCCGGGACCGGAACCACCCCTGCAAAGGCCCTAGCCCAAGCAAGCTTGCCCGCTGCCCCACCACGTCCCGCAGGCAACCGACAGCTTGCGACGGCGGCGGCGGCATCTGCTTTTCACCAGAGAGCTATCTGCAAGTCACACTAGCTGCAACGCACACCTTACATATTCTGCCGCGAGCGCTATATTGCAACTGCCTGCTCTCGACCGGAGTCTCTTGAAGCGAGCATCACGAGTGCACAACGGAGCATTACCCGCAGCAGCACATACACCCCGCCAGTGCCTCCGCCAAGGTCCTTCTCCTCATCGACAAGCACACACGCACGAAGAATATAGCAAAGCCAGTAGACGAGAGAGGCAATTATCCCCCAAGCCGCCAACAGAGCGGGCCGCTTTCGCAGGCAACAGCAGGGAGCCAAGAATCCATCACACACCATGTCGTCGGACGCGACAACCGCCCCAATAACGCCCGCCCGCTTTGCCGCGGCGCTCAAGGACCTGTCGGCCGAGAACCTCGCCCTCAAGGTCTTTGAGCTGCGCAACTCGATTGCCCACCTCGACTACTCCAACGCCGAGCTGCGGCCGTACGCCGAGGGGCTCGTCACCGTCATAGGCGGCGGAGGCGGCGACGGCGACTCTGCCGCTGCAACAACCGCAGACTCGGCGACGCAACCACCACAGCAGCAGCAGCAAGGCGACCAGGACTGCATCGACGCCATTGCCGAGAACGAGGTCGTCATCGCGCGCATGCTCGAGCGGATAGACCTGATCCGCGTAGAGGTGCTCGGCCGCGGGCTCAGCTGGAACGAGCTATCGGGGGTGCTGCCCGAGCGGGACGACCCGACGGTAGGAGTAGTGCCGCAGACCATGCCGGTCTCGTCGACATTGGCGTCGGCGTCAGCTGGGAGTGTCAACGGAGTCGCGCCCGCGCTACCGCCGACGACCAACGGGACTTCTTCATCCACCACGACAACAACATCAGCGACGGTGCAAGGGGCCGGTGATGCTAGGAGTGGTGCTGGCGAGCAGCCGCAGCAGCAGCAGCAGCAGCAGCAGCATCACGAGGCCTGGCGAGACGGCACCTTCACGGCGGGCACGATACGCGCGGGCGGGCCCGGGTTGAGCGACGAGGAGCTGCTGCGCCGGCTGCAAGCGCAGATTCCTGGTCTCGGCGACGACGGGGACGAGGAAGACGGCGGGATGCATCTGTAATCTGGTAAACGGGAAGAGCGCAAAGAAAAAACACATCCCTGAGCTGGGTAGGTTGAGCAGAGACATGGAAACAAAAACGTGTGTCTATTTTGCCACTACTCTCAGGTTTTTCAGGTGCCAACGGAACCAAACCCTTCTATTCCCACCTTGCAGCCACGAACAATAGATACACAATCTTGGCGTAAAAAAACAAAAGGGTACGAGACATAGGCTACGTTTTGTCTCTGTCTCGTGCTAGTAGACAGCGAATCATGTGTATTCATGTGTAAAAACTCAACTGCAACGCCGTGCAGCTACAATAACCAAGGGAAATAAAACATCCCAATAAAATAAAGTGATGACAACTTGACTCCCATCTCCCTCACGATAGCTTTTCTTCCTTCATTTTCATTTTTCATTTTTCATTTTCATTCTTTTAATGCACCCCACCCTGCTCAGACCTCGTTGCTGGGATACGCGACCTTGAGCGTCGGCACAAACTCCTCCTTGATGCTGCGCGGGCTGACGAAGCGGCTGAGCAGGTTCATGCTGCCGGCCTTGTCGTTTGTCCCGCTGGCGCGCGAGCCGCCGAAGGGCTGCTGGCCCACGACGGCGCCCGTGCTCTTGCAGTTGATGTAGAAGTTGCCCGCCGAGTTGCGCAGGGCCTCCTCGGCGACGCGGATCGCCTCGCGGTCCGTCGCGAACACGGCGCCCGTGAGGCCATACTCGTTGGCCGTGTCTACCGTCCTGCACGCCTCGACGAAAGCCGCCTGTCTGTCCCCGCCCGCAGCCGCGTCGTCGTAGACGTATGCCACGAGGACGGGCCCGAAGAGCTCCTGCCGGAAGAGCTTGTGCGAGGGGCTATCGGCGCGGTACACGGTCGGGCGGATAAAGTAGCCCTTGCTGCCGTCGTACTTGCCGCCTGCGATGAGCTCGAGGCTCGAGTCGTTCTTGGCCTCGTCGATGACGGTCGTGAGCTTCTTGAAGCTAGGCTCATGGATGACGGGGCCGATGAAGTTCTTGGACTCCCAGGGCAAGCCCATCTCTAGGGCCTCGGTCTCCTCCACAAGCTTGGTGCGGAACTCATCCCACCGGGACTTGGGCACGTACACGCGGCTCGTGGCACTGCACTTTTGCCCCTGGTACTCGAACGCGCCGCGGACTGTCTGGATCACGGCGTTGTCAATGTCGGCCGACGCGTGGATCAGATGGAAGTTCTTGCCGCCCGTCTCGCCGACGATGCGCGGGTAGCCGCCGTACCGGCCTTCGGCGGTCGCCTGGCCGATCTGCCCATACAGCTCGCGGAACACGCCGGTGCTGCCCGTGTAGTGCAGCGCGGCGAACTGCTTATGCGCGAGCACTCGCTTGGTCACCTCGACAGGGTTTCCGGGCACGAACTGGATGACGTTCTTGGGCAGGCCGGCCTCGTGGAGAATCTGTAGGAGCAGCCAGTTGGAGAGGATGGCCGAGTCCGAGGGCTTCCACACGACCACATTGCCGAGGAGTGCGGGCGCGCCGGCGAGGTTGCCCGCGATAGCGGTGAAGTTGAAGGGTGTCACGGCGTAGACGAAGCCCTCGAGCGGCCTGTACTCGACGCGGTTCCAGACGCCCGGGCTGTTGTGCGCAGGCTGCTGGGCCATAAGCTCCTCGGCGTACTGGACGTTGAAGCGCAGGAAGTCGACAAGCTCGGCGGCCGAGTCAATCTCGGCCTGCCACGCGTTCTTGCCCTGGCCGAGCATCGTCGCGGCCATGATGTCGTAGCGGTACTTTGTCGCCACGAGGTCAGCGGCCTTGAGGAAGACGGCGGCGCGATCGGCAAAGGGCAGGGACTCCCAGGCCGGCTTGGCGGCGAGGGCAGCCTCGATGGCGGTGTCGACGTGTCCGGGGCTGGCGAGCGAGTATGTAGCCAGTGTCGCGGAGTGGTCTGACGGGTTCTTTTGTGTGGCCGTCTGGCTCGTTTTGACCTGTTTGGGGAGTGTCAATAGCTCATACCGAGGCAGGGAGACTGTTGTCAACGTGTGACTCCACTTACTGCCTTGCCACCAACATATAGAGGGACCTCGACTGGACCTCTACTGGCCATGGACTCGACAGTCGATAGAAGGCCGGCTCTCTCCTTCGAGCCCTTGGTGTAGTGGTGCTGTGTAACATATCAACATCAGGATGCCCGACTCTCAAGTGAGCGATCGCGAAGGCCGCAGAACCTGACACGAGATGGGGAAACTCACATTGGGCTCGTTCAAAATCTTTGGGATCTTGAAGGTGGCCATGTTGGAGGCGTACCGCCTGCCGGTGGCTGTCCCGCCATTGTGCCTGCCCGCCGTTGTCGTCGTTGTAGATGTGATGTGGGCAGCAGTGGCGAGGATAGGTGCCCGGAACGACCGTGACGTCCGGCTCGGAAGTCTGGATGTAAGAAGAGAGCTCGGCTGTTGCTGTTGGCAGATGCGTGCGAGGCTGCCGCCCGTCCAACTTGTGGAAGCCATTGTTGTGTTTGTTTTGCTGTTATGCTCGTCTCACTGAGCTAGGTACGCAGCCTTTTTGTCCGAATGGAGTCGCAGAGAGGAGAGCACACAATGGTCGGCACAGAGCGGACAAGATGAGGAGGGGGCCAGTGATAAGCGCAGCAGAGTGCTCCGAAAATCGCAGCTCGGATCCTCAATGCAACAGGGGCGCAGATCTACGTAGCCTCTCGATGGTTCATTTCGGCTTATCTTGCTCCATCATCCCCCGAACTCCAAAGCAATGGTGTGACTTTACATCTTGCCCTTCCTTGGATGGGCTTGCAGCAGCAATGATGCCTCGCTTTGTCACGGCATAAGTGATGCGGGGCAAGCGGGTGGAGCTTGGGGTTCACATTACTGTAGTGGGCGAGGTGGGGGCTCACGAGCATCAACTCCAACATCACCACCGATTCTAGCCTTGGCCGGCCAGGTTGCCAACATCAAGCACTGGTTATGTGGAGACCTAACCTCAACAGCTCCCCCGGCCGGGCCTGAAAGAAGCGGCTCGGGAGCGTCTCCACACTTTGCCGCTGCCGGCTCAAGCCTACTCTTTCTCCTCTACGCGTTCGACCCGAAATGCCAGAGACCCAGAGTTGGAGAGGAGTTTGGCCCAAGACGGGCCCTTTCTGCGTGGCCAGTCTCGGGATAGCCTCGGGATAGCCTCGTGCGTCCCTGGTGAGTGTTGTAAGTTGGGGATTCTGCCCATAGGAGGGGGCTACTCTAGAACAGTTATCCGCCGTAGTCGGCCACCACGGATGGGCCCTAGATGAGTTGGTTAGGAGCAATGCACGAAAGCATCCGGACCGCATAGCAGCGGCAAGCAAGCACTGCTTCTCCTGACCTTGAGGTATAATTAGTTCATCACCACCGACCTTTGCCGTCATGTGCGTGTTAGCCTTTTGCCTGGTTAGTTGGTCCTGATGATAGATAGACGCTTCAAATCAAAGGGGTATTCTATTAAGATCTGAGGTTACAGCTCTGCCCTGCCCGTGACCGGGAATTCCTAGACTCGGACTCGAGAGCTTGCAGCGTATGCTAGAGTGCTGCCACGAACTCACTTCCCGTTCACTTCTTCTCCTCCTTTCCACCTCTCCACATCTCGCTCCAATCCCATTTCTCACTTTCCGTCCTGTTCGCTACACAACACCACCATCGCCATGAGCGACCACGCCGGAGCCTCCCCTAGTGGGCTGGCGCTGTCCTCGTGGATGCCGGGCGTGTCGACGACGCCGGGATCGTAGACGGCGCGCCGCTCGCCCTTGTGTCGGGCCGGCTGCGGTGCCGATGTAGATGCGGCAGGTGGCGCTGGTGGCTCCCGTACTTGCCAGCCTCGTACTTGAGCGCAGGGATTGTCACACCATACGGCTGCGTTTTGCCCTCCCGGTCGTGCTGATCAATCTCGACCCGGATGACGCAATCCAGCGACCCGTCGTTGCCCCTGCCGTGCAGGTCGGGGTTTGCGGCCTTGTGCTTCGTGCCCGCGCCATCCTCGCCAGGGTGCAAGAACGAGTGCCCGTCGCGGCCCTTAAAAATGCTATGGTCTGTAGAAGTACCGTTAACTCCGTTGGCACCGTTGACGTGCTCTGCAGCGGCCCCGTCACCGTTGATGGCACCGTTCGTGGCCGCACCATTCGCTGTGATCGGCTGGTTGTTTGGAGAGTTCTCCGTGATGATGGCGTAGTTGCGGCTAGGCATTGTACAGTGGTTCGAGTCTCTAGTCTTGTTGGACTCGCCGGGGTCTTTGTCAAACAGATCCATGAGCGTCTCGTCCGTGTTCTTGTCGAGATGGTGGATTTTGTTTCGGCTCGCGAGCAGGTTCGCAACTGCGCTTGGCGGTGGCTTATTGACGATTGCGGATGAGACGACATTGACCATGTATCGATGATCCTCTTCAACGGGGATTCCCAGATCGGGATTCGAGTAGAAGCGGCCAAAGGCCGCCAAGTGGACGTCGCCACCGAGGATCGTCGTACGGACGTTGTGCTCTTCGCACATGCCCTGCAGTCGGTGAAGGAGTGCGTTGCGTTCCTTTTTGTGCGTCCGCGCTGTGTAGTGGTCGTCAAGGTCGTCGAGTAAATCGATGCTACCGTCAAATTTGTTGAAGGCACTACCACCTGCGTGACGAACTGTCGTTAGCCACGAGCACTGGGTCTTCAACCTCGCAAATAAAAGCACTTACCAAATCCAAAGCGACGGTTGAGAAACTTGATCGGCGCAATCATGGGGCTTGAGAACACGTTCTCGAGCCATGTGAGACGCTGCATATGGATTAGCACGTGGCCGAGCCCGTAGTCTTTTGTTGTCGTGTACTTACAGGGTACGCAATCGGAATTCCGAGGAGCACAATCAAGTGCCGGTAGGGCTTACCCTCACTGGCTGCCTTATTGAGCTCATCGCGGAGCCGGTTGAAGATGAGATCATAAGTCTCCGGATAGTTCACCTGGTGGCGGGTGCGCTCCGTGCGGGCATCAATACCAATCATGGCGATGCGGGCACCCAACTTGTTGAACATGTTCATCGAGTGCTCGGCCACGTACGGTCCAGCACGTGTTCCAACGATATAGCTGGGGTCCCAGACGTTCTGGTCTCCGATGAACGTGTTCCGGAGCTGCTCGCGGTCGACGCCCTGGTCGCTGCCAGTGACAGTCTGCGGCGCATCGGTTGTGAATGTCGAAGGGGGTGGGGCCATGTGGTGCTGAAAGAGCATGTAGTACTTGTGCGCAACACCACCAATGCCGCGGAACACAGCGCACATCATGAAGTCATTGACATATGAGCCGAAGCCGTCGATAATATCATGGTCGTCCCAAATGTTGAGCGCCGGGATCTGGCCATTGGCCTGGGCAAAGGGCTCAGTCGAGTACCAGCGGAGGTAGTTGTTGAGATAGTAGTTGTCGCATGCCTCACGCAAGGACTCGGGAAAGGGGAAATCGCGCCGCTTCTTTGGGTTGCTGATGTCGGTCCACTCCCTGAGAGGGCCGTCGACACGAATGCCGTCATTGTAGATTTGGTCGCCGCCTCCGAGCATGACGTGGAAAGGCGCCCGAGCGTGGCTTCGTAGCACATCGTTCCAGAGGGCGGGTCCACTCCAGGCATCCTCATCCGTGCCCACGCTGAAGCCATTGCAGGAGTGAAACATGATGCGCATGGACTCATTGACGGCCGGCACGAAGAAGAAGTTGGTGGCAACCTGGGTAGAGCTCTTGTAGTGGACGTCGGAGACCGAGTAAGCCCACTTGGTCTCGACCTCGGCCATGTCGCATGCGATTGGGAAGCTCCAGAAGGTGGCACGATGGTCGGAGTAGAGGCAGATGCCATCGACCTTGACGCCGTGGTCGCTCCTGATCTGGGCAGGTTCCTCGGCGGTGGTGGTGGCCGCAGTCGGGTCCGGGGCGAATCCGGTCTGGCTCGTGGCAACGTCGATGCGGCCAATGCTCAGAACGGGCTTGAAGTTCTGGGTCTTGCCACCGCCCTGAGTGACGACCAGGACGCTGCCATACCAGACGTGGCCCTCCATGCGGCGGTAGTTGAGAATGGGGCCGCAGATAATCTCCTTGCCGTCGGCGACCGGAGCATCACCGTTGGTGGCGCCATCCCCGGAGCCGATTACGACGGGCTTGAAGTTGTCGGTGCCGTTGGTGGGAGGCTCCTGTCTGTGGCCATTGGTGCGATCGCCGTGAGAATCGTGGTCGACAGCAGCGCGGGCAAAGGCGGAGGACTCTTGGTGGCGCCACTGGCTGGCAGAGGCATGAGGGTTGTGAGAAGGAGCGTCGGGGTGGACGTCGGGTTCGCCATGTCCAAGCTGGACCTGCGGAACAGGCTCGAGGGCGGGCATGTTGCTCTAGCAGCCTCGCCGGGAGCTGGAGATGTGTGTTCGTGAAAGGCAACGACTACCCGCGGCACAGTCTGAGCAGATGGGCGAAGGTGTACCGTGATATGACCGAGTGCAGAGCGAGGGGAGGGTGTTGTAGAGCTGGGGGAGGAAGGAGGCAGGTACTCAGTCCTCGGTAGTCAATAGTTGGACAGCCCAGCCCAGCCCAGCCCCGGCTGACAACCTTGGAAGACGTGACACGACCCAATGCATGGGACGCGGCGGGTGGCAGGCGGCGGGCGAGGAATGGGATAAGCACAGGCATGGGAATCTCGAATTGAAAGCGGAGCCGGCACCGGTTGGCTTGGTGACACCTCGTCCGCCATTGGCGCGCTGCGATCCCACGATCCAGGCCGGCACAGCCCTAGTTCCTCTGTACCGCCGCCATCTCCAAGCTTCCAAGCTTGTCTCTGCCGCTCTACATCGGTCAAGAACACGGTCCAGTAGTCATGGACTCCCTGAAGAGTCCGTGCTCTTGTGTTGCAGCACGTGGTCGGTGATGCCTTGATTCTCGCGTTACGATTCCCTAATCGCGAAACCGGACCCCATGCGCGAGTTCAATTGCAGGGCTCGCAGGGGAAGCTCCGAAAGAGTGCAAAAGCTGCAGCAGGCGCGCTTGCCTGCGCAGACGACGTACGCCAAGGCCACTAGCGTGCTTCCCCGTCAGTCTCCTTCTTCCCTGCCGCCAAGGCAGCTCCCATGGCCGAATATCCGGGCGGGGGCTCGGACGGGGCACCATGGCGCAAATGAAGGTGGCACGACCTCCCCCCTGCCACAGATGGTTGCACTAACAATTAATCTTTAGGCTGCCCAATTAGTATAGATATATGGGGCTGATAGAGGGTTTTGATCAATCAACAGAGATCTGATCCGACTGACTTATCAATAGCAATCAAAATATGGAGCGTAGTATTTAGCGTCTTAGCAGCCGCAAGGGGGGGGTCGTGCCACCTTCATTTGCGCCATGGTGCGGGGGTCTCTCCTTGCTTTCTCCCCGTACAGATTAGAGTGACGATCGATCGAGCTTCTACTGATAAGCTTCATGAGGAATCCGACTCTCATCCGGCCGTTGAAAATTTATAATGTGCCTAGCCTAGGACAAGACACTCAACAACACATAGAAACCCAGTCCTAGCTGACCCAGGAAAGGCCGTCGATGAAGATCAAGCTTGTACCTAGCGGGTGCTGATCCCCGGGCGATCGCAACTTGTGTTTGACTCGGCTTGTTTGCTACTCGGAACCGAGCAAGAGTGTGGGTGTGTGTCTGGAGGCAGCTAGCCGGCAGACCAGAGGGCCACGGAAATCATTCACGCCCACGCGAAAAGTATCCGCATCACCACTTTCCCAAAGTCGCTTCACCCATTCGAGCAACACTCGGGCAGCCTGACGCATCCTTCTGACAACGACGTTTTTTTTTGTTGTGCTGGCACTAGGAAGTTCTGTTCGCACATGCCTGCCTCTCAACATGATGTTGTTGAACACGGCCAGCAAAAAAAAAAAAAAAAAAAAGTCTACAGCAAGAAAATTGCAAGAGCACACCAAGTGCTGTGTGACTGTTCTAAATATTTGTACATTTATATATACATCTACACACGGCATCTCATGGTCTAGACTTCATCGCTAGCGCTCCCCGGCCCCGCTAGCTCTCACAGGATCCATCAGACTACCTGCGTGCATCCTCTGCATGCGCTTCATAGTCTTGTAGTCCGAGTGCCGCTTGATGGCCTCGGCGCCTACGATGCCCATAGCCATGCCGCCAATATGCGACATCAGGTCGTTGAGCGACGCCTTCTTGGAGAGTAGACCCGCAATGTGTATGCCCATGATCAGGCCGATAAAGGCCAGCCCGGGCGGGCCCTGCGTTGGGTCCGACGGGTATCCGAAGAGCTTGAACTCGTCAAACTTGTGCATCCAAAAGTACGCCGCAATGAGGCCGTACACTGCCCCAGAGGCGCCGTGCGTCGTGTACTCGAGCCCACGGCGCAGCACCAGATCTGTCAGGCTTGCCAGGAACCCAACGGTACCACACGTGAAGTATAGCGCGAGAAAGTCGCCGCGGCCGACGCTGTCGTGCAGTCGCGTGCCGAAGAACCACAACACGCCCATATTCATCGCCAGATGGCCCATGGTCTGGTGCGAGAACATGGCGCCGACGAGCTGCAGAGGTCGAGGGGTGGCGGCGATGATGAGGAAGTACTTGTTCAGCACTTTCCACGCCGGCGGAAACTTCCAGAGACCCCAGACAGCAAGGTTAAGCGCAATGATCGTAAGGCAAGTTGCCGCCGCAGGGGGGACCTCTGGGAATAGCCTCGACGTCTTCCTCGGGGGCTGGTAGTTCACTGCGAACAAGGTGGCCAAGCCGCAGATGAGCAACGCCGTCAGCACCATCGGGCCTAGTCGCTGTCGGGTGGTGAGATCTGGCGGTGCCTGCAAGTCAGACGTCGCCTGCTCGCGCTGCTTTTGCATCCACGGCGAGATCTCCCTGGGTTTTGCCCGTTCTGTCGATAATGGGCCGATGTTGCCTAGAGCCTCTTCCTCCTCCCGCTTGATCCGCTCTTCCTCCAGCCGCTTCTCCTCGGCTTCACGCTTCGCAATGTTCGCTTTCCGTATCCGGTCAAAATGACCCTCGCCGTAAGGCGATTCGTCCTCCTTCTTCGCGCCCGGTATACGGCCTGTTGGTCGCGTCTGTGCGCTCGTCTCCTCATGCTGGTGCTCGGCCTCCTCGCCGCCATGCTCCTTTTCCTTCTCCGCGGCTTCAATGGCCTTTAGCTCATCTTCGGCTCGGAGACCGGCCATGGCAATCTCGTTGACGGGGATGTGCTTCCGGAGGTATAGCAGAGCCTTGACCTTGTCCGCCGACTTATAACTCGCGGTATTGATTTGCAGTCCCGGGTCCTCCAGGGTGCCTGCCACTCGTCTACCATGAATAATTCGCAGGAGCTGGTTCGCCGACTCGGCCTTGAGGTGCGGGCCGAATATTTCGTTGACTTCTCGCTGTGTTAGGTCCTCTTTTCTGAACGGTATGCCCGCGGCATCTTCGTAATCAAGCGGCAGCTTGCTATAGTGGACAATGGCACGGAAGCTAAATATTGTTCGAGTTTGCGTTCGTGGGACGAAGAGATTGGTTCTTGGAGCACGTGAGCTTTGTCTAGGCGCAGAAGAAAGCCATGGCGAGGGCGAGCGGGCAGCTGGTAGGCCTTGGGTAGCATGTATCGACAGGCTAGGCGCGTGGAATTGCCGATGAGCAACGACCACTGTCGCCGCTCTCGAAAGGTGTTGATGCGAGGCACGGACAAGTGCCCGGACGCCAACCTGCAGGCTCGACGGCGCCGGCGGCGTGAGCTGCGCAAGGAACAACATGCTCGTCAGGGCCGCAGCATCGTGGTGCGTGGGGCTCGGGTTGGGACGAGACACGTGCAGGTCTGGAGGTTGTTTGCAATGATTGCGTCAGTGTTGATGTAGGATCCGCCGATCCGCCACGAGATCTTGAAACTCGGCAATTTTTGAAAGCCATCCCAAGAATGCTGCAGGCCGATGTCGCGCCTACCCGGCACCCCACTTTCCCCCCACTCGGGGTCTCCTTCGTGTGCTATGAATACATGTACGTGCTGGAGAGACGCAATCGAGCTGTCGGGGGCGATCTAGAAAGTCTCATAGGCGAGGAGGTGTGCATGCAATGTTATAGTCTTGGATTCAAGCTACGGCGGCTGCCTTGGTAAAGTACATTGGCTTCTATCCTGAGACACTTAACACAAGGATACCCTACTTCTGGCTTGAAAACCCACGTCCACCAAGCCACGAGAGATGAGTGATGGCGACCTCCGACGACCGGCAGAAGATCCAGATACTTGAAGATGTACCGCTCTCGTGGATTCTAGAGAAATGCTGAAGCTGGCTGAGAAGCACCTTGTTTGGGACCAGGAGTGGGAAACGCCTGCAACATATCTAGGGCCAGCACGTAGATTGCAATCATTCCGCGAAGCCAATTGTGATTGCAGAGTTGTGAACAAGACCGCACCAACAAGGTTTGAGCCAAAGCTAATAATACCTGTAGATGCCTGAACTAGGTGGACTGACCGAATGAAACGAGCTTGTGGCTACTTGAGTATCTTAGCCGCTGGCCGGCTCTGGCAGAATTGCCACACATGGTGTGTAATCAAATGATCGACAACGAGTCGGTGGGAGCATCTCCATCGCTGTAACCCCGCCGATTTCAGATCTCAAGGCCAATACTCCCAGACTTGGAAGAGGACGATGGTTTGTAGTGCTGTAACAAGATGGCCCGGCTGGTCCGGGGTCCTGCCATCCGTCATGTTGTCATACCTAGCCCTTGTTGGATCCGAGGTTGGCGTAAGGTCCTCTCGAGTAGCGCGAGGCTACTGGTACGTATCTGTCATCCCGACTACTTCCACAGCATACTCTATTGAGGGTCTGTGGCTGCCGCCTGCCGCAGCCCGCGGAATGCGCTGCCGACAATGTGCGGGAGGAGGCGGGCACGAGCGCCTTCAGGGGGATGGCATCCTAGGCTAGTCCCTAGACCTTAGATGAGGTACCTGTACTTTGATAGACTTCCAGGCCTGGCTTAGATCAAAGTCCAGGACTCAGGCAACGCACCCCTCCTTCCCTGCACGATACATGTCAGGGCCGCTCCCGTCGTGTCTCATCGTGCATCGTCATCTTCCTTTCCATCATCTCCCGACTCGAGATGCCTGTTGATTGATACGCCACATCCATGGCCGGCGCTGCGATCTCTCTAAGCTGCCTTCAAATTCCTGCTGCCGGTCCCGCCCGAGCTCGTTAGCCGCTGACGAGTTCAGCTACTGTCGCTATACACATGAGAGCAAATCACACTCCTCCATCCGAGCCTCTGTCCTCTTTCCCTGACGGTCCGGAGCATCCAGAAGCCACAGACCGGAACGCCCTCAAGCAACCGCTACGGTGGACGCCCGGCTCTACCCCACCGGATATTAATACCCAACCAGAGATTAAGCGCGAACGGCGCGGCTCTGGCGCTGGCATCAGTCCGCTGAGCGATGCAGTTCAACCGCATTCGAAACCGCTCTCCATAGCCAGCCATGGTGGTCCCCAGCGCCCAGTCTCGGTGGCCGCTCCGAGGCACCGCGCGCAGGCGGCCGCACCTTTGAAGCGGTCATCGGCCACGACCGCCTCGGTCTCGCCCCCGGATGATTCCGTCAAGGGATTGCAGGACAGTCCCGCGTCAAGCACTTCCGATATCGGCAGCGGCTCTGTGACGCGCCATCATCACCATCCGGACGTGTGGGAGTCGCACAAGGTGCAAATTCGGGAAATTTACATCAACGAGAACAAGCCTCTCAAGGACTTAATCGCAATCATGAAGGAGCAAGGATTCAGAGCCACGTAAGTGTTCGCCAATGCCGGCATCCATAAGAGGCTCGGAATGCTAACAAGAGGACAGTCCTCGTATGTTCAAATCCAAGTTTGCGCAATGGGGCTTCGTGAAGAACAACAAGAAAAAGGACGTGGCCGTGATGCTTCGCATGCAGCGACAACGCGATGCTGAGGGCAAGCGGACAGCGTTTAACCGCCACGGTCGGGCAGTCGATGTAGACAATTACTTGAAAAGGAAAGGTATGACACGGCGGGATTTGGAGGAGGCTGGTTTCGAAGATGCGATGCCAGTCTATCTCAGAGCTTTGACACCACCGCCATCCGACCCGCATCAGATCACACTGCCAAATCTTCTGTACGCTCAGGATGTCCTCGTCACGTGCTTCAGAGATTTAACCTCACATATGCGCGATTCGGCCATGTCTTCTCAGACCTTCATGGCGGACTTTGAGGGCTACTTCAACGGGGCGGCCTGCGAAGCCACGCGTGATTTTAGTCGAGCATGCTGGTTCTTTTCAAGAGGCTACATAAAGCACGGCGCAGCCCTCAGTCAGCGATCATTCTCAGCAGTGCACTTGCTCATCACTCAGCCCTCGGCATTGGGACTTTTCGACATGCTCATCGCAATCGTGATGATTCCAGACATCAATCTAACCCGAGAGCTTTTCAAGTATCTTGTGGCATACTCAGAGGCGGTCCTAGGGACAGGCACCATTACTCGGCTCTTCAGAGCACTCGAAGATGTCTTTGCAACGAATCCCCTCGAGACAAGCGTCGATTTCCTCTACAGCTGCATCGACAACATCATTGGAATGTTGCTGCAAATCCGGCCGCTTGCCGAGACCGTGGTGCCGACCATCAGCATGTTCCTAATCGCAGATCTCATCCTCTACAAGTCTAGGAGGCGATCTCCGAACCTGGAAACAGCCGTGGGCTCGACCGCGCGGCTATTGAGTATGAACGCCGCAGTGGATGTACCAATGTTTGTGCGCCTGCTGCCACCAGCAGGTCGTCTCTGGCTCGCAGGACCTCAGGACGAGCAGTCGTTCCAATTCTGCCACCACTCTGTGCAGCAGTCACTAGATGTTCTCGCTGGTCTCGGTGGGATAGGCTGGTTGCTGTGGCAGGTCATGGCCGAGTACCACAGGGCTCACTGCCCGCCAGGTGACGCCGTGACTACGTCTCCACGCCATGCCCTCGCCATCTATTCCATGGAGAATGCTATCGCTGCCGCCGACGGCTTGCGCGGCTTCGGCGAGTTCCAAATCTTCATCAACCTTGAAATTCTGGAAGGCTGGTATAGAGAGGCCGGGGACGTGGAGCGGGCAATGCTAACAAGCAGGAGAAGGGCCCGCATCTTGCAGGAGTACTTAGAGTCAGTGGAGGCGTCCAACAGGAAGATGTTGACAAACTCATGATGTATATATTAGGAGCTCACCACCATTGTTTCAAGCATGTTATATTACCATTATTTATTCATTCGGGTGTAGACTTCATACACCAATCTCCACTTGTACCTACCGCAGACCAGTGCACCCAACCTTGTCATTCCACCACCCGTGCCAGTCAACCACCGTCCTCTCCCTGCGGGCTTCCTCGGCTGCAAAAACCATGGCGTGGCTACGCACGACCTCCTCGAGCGTGCACCCAATGAACTCCCGCTGCGCCCGCCTCGCCCCCCAGCCGTGATTCTTGACTTTGTCCACGGCCATGATAAACTGCCGCGCCAACCCGACATCGCCCCCGCCGTGGCCTAGCGTCTCCAGGCGCGGCGTGTATACGTGCGTCTTGCCCGTGCGGAAGTCCTCAACCGTGATGGTCCACGAGTCGGCGTAGATCTCGCCCTCGGTGCCATAGACGTGCGTGTACCGCTGGCACTGTCGCTTCGTCTGGGCTATCATGTGGAAGGTCGCCTGCTTGGCGCCCCTGTGCGGCAGTGCTGCTGCTGCCGTGATGTTGTTTTTGTCGTCGTCGTTTTCAGGCATGGGTGCGGAGAGCTCCTCGTCCCAGGTCATGGTGACTGTCTGCTCGTCGCACACATCATTGTCGGACTCGAAGACGCACCGGCCGAACCAATTCCTGCCCTTCACTTCCTCGTCGGGAGTTGTCGATGCGTCGTAGTCCTCGGCTAGGCGCTTGAGCAGTTCCCGCTTCCGCGGGCTATCCTCGTCCCCTGCATCGCCAGCGATGCCGCTGCTGCCGCCTCCGCCGTCAAAGCTTTCAATGTCGGGCATCACGATGCTCAGCGGCCATCCGACATTTCCTGTCTCGAGCCCGGCATGCTTGCCGCCCACGTAGATCCGTTTGCTCGAGTACATGCACTCCGGTTCCACCGGGCAGCTGAGGCAGTTTGTTGTCCCCTTGCCCGCGCCCCTCGGCTTGCGGCTCTTTTTGAAGAACTGCAGCGCGCCCGAGGACGACACGGTGGCGGGCAGGTGCGGAGGGGTATCGTCGGCGGCCCCCGGCGGCGGCGAGCACAGGAGCCAGAGGAGCAGGTCGATGTCGTGGCAGCTCTTTGTAAGCAGCGACGGCGCGGTGACCGACTCCCGGCGCCAGTTGCCCCGGACGTAGCTGTGCGCAAAGTGCCACCACCCGACGGGCTCGGTGTGGTGGATGCTGAGGATCTCGCCGATCGCACCCCTCCTTGTTGCTCCCTCTTGCTCGCCCTCCTCCTTCGGATCGTCGAGGGGTAGCTCTGCGCCGTTCTTTCCGTCACCAAAAAGTAAGGATCGGAGCATCATGTTATGCGGCGAGTACCGCAGGACGTGGCACACGGAGAAGATCTTGTCGTCCTGATGCGGTGCCAGGGCGCGGTACATGCCGACGCAGTCGTCGAGCGTCGTGGCCAGGGGCTTCTCGCACATGATGTGCAGACCCAGCGGCGCGAGCGCCATGACTACATCGTGGTGCAGCTCGTCCCGGACGCAGACGAAGACGGCATCGACACCCTCCGGGATTGGGTCGTTGTTGTCGTCGTCTTCGTCGTTCCTGCTCTTCACGTCTCCACTTTGGAGTCGCTGTTGTTGTCGTGCTGTCCGTTCTGCCACTCTCTCGCGGCGTTCCTTTTCCCAGCTAATAAAGTCCGTCCAGTCGCGAAATTGTGAACCTTCGGGGGGTTGCTGCTCTGCCCCATCTCCGTCATCGCCCCAAATAAAGGCCTCGCCAAACCTGCGGCGCTTATAGTCGTCTGGCTCCACGACGCCCGCAACAACGCCGTTGCACGAAGTCACTGTGCAGCGGGCGTACGTCCTGCCCCTGGATCCGGCCCCGATGACCAGCACGCGGGGCGGGCTTGCCGACATGGGCGGCGGCGGCGGCGGTTTGATGACGGTACCCGCCCGGGCTGCTTCTTGGTCGTTGGTGTCGCTGCTCCGCCGGGCGCGGTCGGCTTTGCTGCCTGTTTTGGAAGGAGCCCTCGTGGCGGGAGGGAGGTTCTCATAGTCCACGGGGGCATCTGCGGGTGTGGCCGCGCTGATGCTGTTTGCTGGAGCCATGGTGCGGAGTGGTACTGCTTGTTTCCTTTGCCGCTCTACGCACGCGGGAAAATAGTCTATGACAGTCTGGAGAATGACAGAGAAACGGGATCAGATTTCCGTAAAATACGTACGCTGCGAACACCCGCGCAAGTGATCATCGTGTAAATGGTCGCTTCTGCCTATCACAGACGTCGAGATACTAATCACGAAGCTGCCCCGCTCACAACAACTGGTATGATCAGAGTGATTATATAACGTGATAAGATCGCAGCCTATCAACAATCACATCAAAGACTGGGCTAATAGCTCATTTGGTAGAGCGTTCGCTTTGCATTGCAACATCAGGTTCTTAGCTTGCGAAAGGTACAGGGTTCGACTCCCTGTTAGTCCATTGTTTTTGCACTTTTTGGAGAATTACTTGGACTCACCCGGGAAGATTGTTTTCTATGTTCAGTGACAAGATTGTTCAATACTGTTGTGGAAGGTGTTTCTTTGTTGTTGAAAAATGCTGTAACCGTGCTATCTACAGACCGTCCTTGTGCGTTGCGCTGCAGACACTTTCTTTTGCTGGCTTGGGACTGGTGTAAGCTCGTTCTTGAGAGGAGCACTGTGCAGGATTTACAGTTATTGGCTTGCCCAATCATGGGCGAGGGAGGCAGCTGCAACGTTTCCCAACCATTCCAAGAGCGGCGAGTGGACCCTAGCGTACTTACCCTAGTGCTCGCTCCCCGGACTGGAAACAGGGGTCCTTCCTTCGCCGCTTCCGTGCTTTGGTGCTTAGGGAATACAGACGACCTCGACATTGTCGTTTCATCCCTTGAGCAATCTGAGCTAATTGCAGTAGGAGGGCCTCTTCGCCTCTGAGACTTCCGGGCCTCAAAGCCCATCCAAGACAGACCCAACCGGTCGGGTGCCTGATCAGTGACCACGATGTCCCCTTCGTGCTATCTCCGATCCTTGCCTTGGTCCTGATAATATGCATCGATTCGACAACTTCTAAGCTTCAATACTAGCTCTAGCTGGGTCCGGCCTCCGGATACAGCAGTCCAAGCCATGGAACTCTGCTGCCAGAGCTGCCTACGCTTACGCCAGGTTGCGCCGCAGCCCCGGTCCACCGTGGCGACCTGCGACATGCATCATGCACCATGCAAGGGCAGAGTCTCCGTCAGCCGCGCCTTCGCCGTTGTCTGTGGGATGCTTCCTCGCCCGGCGCTGGGTACTGTATTTCAGAGCTCGGCGTGGACAAAGCAAATCAGCTAGCAGACCTACGTGCGTGTTAGCAGACCGCAAGCCTTTCCACCGTCACCGTGTGGCTCTGTCCGCAGGCCCTACCCTCGTCCACAACACCTACGATATCGTCACCATCCCCATTTCTACCACGCCTGGCAACGTTGCTTGAGTGCCCTGTATGGCTAGTCTAGGACTGTTGAGTCGTTCTGAATAGTCACCAGGAGGTTCACGTTACTCTGGAAAATGCTTTTCCGGATCGACGTCCCTCGGATCCAGGGACGACACCATGGCTTCGTGGTTCTTGTGCGCCTCGACCTCCTCGAGGCTTCACACTAAGATGTATCACTTGTAGCCTTGGACAAGTCTATAAGATGAGCTCGACGTCCTCGTCCTTCATGGCTAAACTCCTGTCCAGCAGATCATACTCATCCCTCCCCATCACCACTCTCCCTCTACATCCGAGCTCGGCTCTCGTAGATTCCTGTCCACTTTCACCAGCAATCCGGGCTAGAACCTGATACATCACGGTCCTTAACACGCATTTCTTACCAGACACAAGTGTCCATACTTATCTTCAGCCTCTCCAAACATGAAGTGGTCCATCACCACCCTCACCGCGGCGTTCCTTGCCATCAGCCCGGCCCTTACCGCGCCCACGCCAGCCGTCAACGAGGGCACCACCACTGCCGAGCTTTCGGCCCGCGCTACCAACCTCGGTGCCGGCAAGCGTATTGTGCTCTGGGAGTGGACCAACACGCGCGACTTTGACGGGTCAGCCGCCCTCAAGGCCTCAGCAGCCAAGCTCTCCTCCTCCAAGGAGATCAAGGCCGTCATGAACTGGGAGACCTGGAGGCCACAGGAGCTCCCGGCCAACCTCTACTTCCAGCCCATGGTCCGCACCCCGGCTCAGGCGTCTGGCGACGCGTGGAGCCAGATGCTCACAAACATCAACGCCCAGCCCAACAAGAGCAAGAAGCCGATCGTGCACTTCTACAACGAGCCCGAGCGCAACGGCGTGTCGGCCAAGGACGCCGCGGCAACGTGGAAGTCCAAGATGCTACCCCTCCGCAAGTCCAAGGGCGTGGAGCTCGTCGGCCCGGCCATTGCCAGCTCTCCGGAAGGGCTCGCCTGGCTAAAGTCCTTCATGGGCTACCTCTCGGACGGCCAGAAGCCCGACTACGTCGGCTGCCACTTCTACACGAACAAGAACTCGGCCGTCGACAAGGAGATTACCGCCGCCAAGAACCACCTCGCCGCCATCATCTTCGCGTACGGGCTGCCCATCGTCGTGTCAGAGATTGCCAGCACGAGCCGCAACTCGGCCGACGTTGTCAAGTTCACAAAGACTATGGCCGAGTGGATGGACAAGCAGGCCCTCGTCAAGATGTACGGCTTCTTTGGCGTCAGCCGCCAGCCCGCCGATAGCTTCGTCAGCCCCCAGGCCCAGCTGCTCAACACGAGCGGCGCCTGGACCGCGCTGGGCAAGTACCTCGGCGGGTGGTAAAACACTGAAATGGGGGACAGAGGCATTTTCCAATTCCTCCTCAAGGGTATCGCTCCCACTGCCCGGGCTGAATCAGGATTATGGGCTTGGAGCTGTCTTTAGCCTTGTCGTGTCCCACTGCCTAGTGTGAAAACTACCCTTTTCAGTTCCTTCCGGGGTTTCTGTTTTTTATGCTTTTCCTGACATTCTTCTTTTGTCTTTCCTTAGACTTTGTTCCGAGAATGCATCCGTATATACTTCTAGGCTTCTTCTCATTGGTCTCTATTGCTCTCGCTATTGCCTCTCCCAAGTTGTAGCCAGGGAAAAAGAAAATCTGGCAGTTATTTGTTGGTAAAGAGAGAGAGAGAGGTAGCAGAGTCAGTCAAGGTACATACGCAGGCTTCCTCCCTTTTATAGTACTTTATTTGTTCCTCTACACACAGGTTCCCACAGCACGGGAATGTTATTCTTGTGCGCGTACAATGTACACATTTCGACACTTTGAAGTTGACCACACCTTGATATCTCGTGTCTTATACGCGAGCCTGTTTGCCGCTACATAACATGGTGTGGCAATGTTGCGTATTTTTCTCATCACATCGTTATTGGTGCTGATACAGACGGATGTCTTAATGACTACACAGTACACATAGAGAACCTTTGACAGAAAAAGAATGTATAGCCTCATCTTTTTAATTTTCCATCTCTTTCCCCCCTCCACAGACCCGGATTTATATACCTCTGGAACTACAAAAAGACCCCTCCCACAGAAATGTTACACTCGACGCCAATATGGCAAGAAAAATACCGACAACACCAATGTGAACGCCTAGCAATGCAGAGAGGACTTCCGTGGCCTTGAAAGTATATAATGATAAAGCCCCAACGTGTACCGGAACCAACCACAGATGTAGGGAAACCTGCTAAAAGAGCCCGCGGCCCTGGATATCTTTGTGTGAAGCTCAGGCATGGGTGACGCTGCGTACGCAATGTGTATGGATGCGCGTCGAGAGGGTGTTGGTACAGCGTGCTGTTTGTGGACAATACAAAAAAAAATAGAAATGTATTCATGTCGAGAGACGTGTGTCGGCGCGTTAGGGTGCGCTGTAGACGAGAGCCTCCACAGGAGTGATTACGACTCGGCACCAGTTGTTATGAGGCCAACGGCAGCCTTCCGAAGGATGCGAGCTGTTTTTTGGATGATGCTCTCTGTGAGCTCCCAGTTCTCGGCGTCGATAGCATCGCGGATATTTGGGAAGTAAGCCTCATCGTAGCCGGACCAAAGTTGGGGTCCAAACACGACATGTTTAAACTGCGTGCGGTTCGTAATCTGTAGGCACATATGTCGTCAGCGGGTGTATAGGGCGGTGCGGGACTTGGTCACTTGTCCATTCTGAAGGATTTAAACTTACACCACCACCAGAATCCAGATCCAGGAGCGCAGTCTCAAACGCCGCCATGCGGCTGTTGTACGCGATCCTCTGCTGCGTGAGCCCGTTTGGCTCCCACCCATTCGAGTGAATGATTGTCCTCTCCCACTCGTCTTCCCACTTCTCAAACTCATCGACCGCTGTCCTGATTTCCTCCACGGCATCCCTGACCGGGCTTAAGTTGACCTTGTCCTGAAGTTTGAGACCCTCAACCCACTTGTTCAGGTCTCCGACGTACTTGTGAAGGGACAGTGCGTAGTTGCTCATATCGAAGGGTAGAACAGGGCGATCACACAGCTCCAATATTACCAGAGACAACACCCGGCCGAGGAGATTGTGATACACAAAACCGGGATCGCCAACTCTGGTCATCCAGTCAAAGTTGTCGTATGATGAGTGGTACGGGTGCCTTGGGCCGTCAAAATGCAAGTCAATGGAGCTTGTGCCGGCAATGTCCTGAAAGGCGACATAGTCGCTCCCTGCCCCAAGCCCCTCGAGTTCGCCGTTGCGCTTGTCCCACAGAGCGCGCAGAGACGTGTTGAAATTGGGATCTTGCACGCGGTCGAGGACGCGAGAAAGAAGCTTGCGATAGACTGGAGAAGCCGCAGCATGGAATTCGTTGCCAGACACTGCGGTGTCGAGGTTGATGTAGGCAAATGCATTCTTCCGGAGCTCGTCAACATGGCCTTCAACATACTCGGTGCTGCCAATCAAGTTGTACTCCTCGCCATCCCAGCTCATAAACTCTATCGACCGCAAAGGCCGCCAGCCGCGCGCAAGGAGATCTCCGAACACACGCACGACCTCGAGCATGACTGCCGTGCCAGAGTTTGGGTCCGTCGCACCAAACGCCCAGGCATCGCGGTGGTTGCCAATGATGATGGACTTCTCTGTTTGCTCGATACCAACAATCTTGCCGTAGATATTCCAAATGGTCTTCTGCTCAACTTCGTCCTGCTCGTTTTTGAGGCGAACGATTGGCGAGGATGAATTACCAGTCCACCACTCCACCTCAGGTACACCTCCACGCCACGCTTCCGTGACCGGCTGTCCCATGCCTTGAATGTGCTGCAATAAGACCTGCGCGTCGCGCCACGCCAATGGCAAGCTGGGGATACGCACCAGGCCAGCGGTCTGCTCCAACTTCATGCGAGGCAAGCCAGGCTTGCTTTCCCAGCCAGGGGTAAGTACATCGCCGATAACCCAGCTCATTAGACTGACAGAACCTCTCTGCACACCATCAGCTGGCATGTATCGCCCAGACGGCGCCACATCGCCCTTCAGAAAGCCGTCATCTGCGGGATCACTGTAGATGAGACAGCCAGCGAAGCCGGCGAGTTCTGCAGCTTTGACTTTCAGCGCGCGGTCGCCTTGTGTACCGTAGTATCGAACAAGTGCGATGGCACCATTCGTGTCGATGCCCATGTCCTTGAGCTTCTTGAAGTCTTCCCTCGAACCATAGTTGGCGTACAACAAGTGTCCTTTGACGTCGCCAGACTTTGAGTGCCCGTGGAAGGCATATGTCTGGTGCCCAGCGGTCTCCCCGCCAACTTCTTGTTCCTCGAGCTTGGCTGTCCAGATCGCTGTCTGGCCGTCCTCGGACATGATCTGCACGGCACGCCCATCTTTCGTGGGAAAGTTGAGGTAAACGTTGTAGTCGTCCTCGTGTACCTCATCCAAGCCGCTCCGTAGAAAATGGTTGTAGACATCCTTGGCCAGGGCATAATCTCCCTCTGTGCCGGCGATGTGCGCGTAACTTGTAAAATGCTTCAATGTGTCTCGCATACGAGCCGTGTCGATGCTCATCACCACGTGTTGCCGGACGGCCTCTGGATCGAACATCTGGCCGCCTATGCGACGAGACACGCTGGTGAAGAGGTCGCTCATGAAGAGCAGGTAGAGGAAGCCAATCACTATTGTCAGTCCCACTAGCCGACCAACGAGAATGAAAGCGGCGTTTCTGTCAATCTCGGGCATGCGCTCGCGCAGCCTGTCTCGTATTGTTTGGGTAGCGGCGCTCTCCTCGGCAGCGTCGGCGTCATTACTGCTGGTACCTCCAGCCGCAGCGTGGTCACTCGCTCTAGGCAGGCGCACAGTCAACCTAGGAATCCGCCACCTCCATTTCCAAGACGGCAGGGCACGGCCGAGTCGCTTCCGCCATAGTAGGCTCCTTGCTGACCGGGAACTACTGCTCGCGCTGCCGTTGAGGGGGTCTTCCACCTCGAGCTCTTCCATCTCACGCCGCGTCCGCGACCTGCCGGGGGTGGGCCCATCGTTGCCGTTGTCGTCTTCTTCCTCGCGGTCGCTCTCAAGTGTCCATTCCGAACCCTCTCCCTCGTCGTCCGTGTCGACACGGGGCTGCTGGTAGCCGGCAGGCGCACGCCGTGACGACTCCGGGTTGTGCGAGGACGAGGAGAGCAGGCCCTGCGCCTCGGTCTCTGAGTCGGGTCTTGTGTCTATTGGTGAAGCTGGCGGCCGCCAGTCTTGATTTGAAGAGGATGAAGCATTGCCGTAGCCGCGTGTGGCCTCTTCGTAGCTCGGTACGGGTGGCGGCGGCGTGTAATGTGACTTCTCGTCGGACGGCATGTTGTCTGAAATGGATGCGTGCCACGCAGACTGTCCGCGGATGGATATGATCTATTAAAGTCGGAGGTGGTTTAAAACAGTCGCCAGGTCACAAAGGCCTGCTCCTGCCGGACGACTGTGGAAGCACGTTCAGCTCGATACTGGGTATTGTGGGCTTTGCATTACAGGACCTGGTCGGGGGTAATCGATCGACTGTGGCGGACAACGATCGCGTGTGGTCGAAGGATGATTGAAGTGATGTAAAGGAGTAAGTGGAATGCTGATGCTGCGGATTCGTCGGCCGATGAAGAATATGTCGATTTGCCAGGCTGCTGGTGTTGTCCGTCCGGATGGCAAGGCGATAGTGTTGATGGAATGCAGATCGTGCAGTGTGGTCCTCCCGAGCTGTCAATTAACGACGTTCGTCAGCAGCAGCAGCACTTGCGACAGGCGCCCACTGTCGCGGATGGGTGCGAGTGCCTGCTGGTTTCAGGGGTACTTCGTAGCGTAGTCGTAAGGGGTGGGCCTGCCCGCAGGAGGACTCCAAAGGCCAAGGGTAAGGTAATTTGTCACTTGTGATTGCGAGACAATCTGTCGGGAAGGCAGGCAAGCACGACTGTGCGCATGTATCGAGAGCCGCAATACGATACTCGAACAATCACTAGATCTCAGAACTCAATTATTCTTATGCACACAGCAAATGCTGTGCCAGTAGAAGTTGAACAGCAGCGTTCGGCGACATGCAGATCGTCTGCAGCCAAATCCGTCCGGGTAGTTCGGCCAGTGGCCAAGATTAACACGCGAGACATGAAGCCGTCCAGTCTCCACCACCAAAAGCAGTACTCCGTACACTCTGCGACTTCTCAGGACATCTTGTTCATTCCATCGCTCTCATGCAACTTCTCAGTGCATCCTGGGGTCGGCCCGCAGAATAACGATTAAGCAAAGTCAGCCGTTCTATGTACATCGGCCCTACTGGCCAGCTCCTCGTGGGGCCTCTCCAATTATTGCGGCTTCAGCACAATGCCTTCGTACTGTCGACTGGCAATGTTTTCAAGCGTGCGGTTGAAGTGCTTCTTGATATTCTCCAGCCCGGCCGCGTCCTGGTTCGCGCCAAGATTCGAGTGGATGAGCTCAATCAGGCCGTTGATGTACTTTGTCGTGACCTGTTTGGTATTTGTTAGCATTGCGATTTCTGACTTGTACATGCCGTAGCACAGCCCAAGTTCTCTTACCGATTCGTTTTGCTGGTCAAAGTAGTATACGTAACGGTCAAGAATCTCGACAAAAAGCTCTATCGAGGTCGACTGTTCCATGCACGAGTCGGCTACACGCAGAGCCCGCTGCAGGCACTCGAGCACACGCTTGCCATCTCGGTATAGCTGCAAATCGACCCATTAGCACAGAATCGCCACCGCTTTGCCAAGAGACAGAACTTACCCCTTCTTCAGACTCTTCAGCAGACGCAATGGGAGTGGCCCACCACAGATGAGATGCCAGATACACAGCGCGACACTGGTCCGGCTTTCGTAGGAGCTTGCTACCGTGGAGGGCGCACTTCGTGATGAGTGTGTCGTAATTCTCTTTTCCAAAGTTGCGAGTCTGGTGCAGAGCACTAGCAACAACGCAGACTGCCTGGAACTGCGCCTTTGAGTCTGAGATGGCCTCCTCGTAGACGGTAAAGGCCTGGGCGAAGTATTCGTACGCAACCTCTTCGAACCCTGTCATGTCCGCGGTCTGGCCGCAAGCCGCAAACAGCCGGAGTGCCATTTCCGCTGCGCCTGGGCCATTGACCTTGGCATATAGGCCTGAGATGGCCGAGTGCATGAACTTATACAGTGCATTTGTCTGTGTTTCCCAGTTGTCTTCGTAGTGCTCCCTAGCTTTGAAACGGCGCGCAAGTTTCATACCAGCAGTAATGATGGGAGGCGTCGTCGTCCGGATTCTTTCGTTCCCATCAGCATATGCTTTCCGGATCATCTGCAGAAGCTTGAATTGCGTATCGTTGTCGGGACCATCCAAGAGATGCACAATCCTCGCGAGCCAACCTTGCTCCTCCATGGTCTCCTCAGTTTCCATCGGTCGTCGCTGGGGGCCGCCAGGGTACCCGGCTGGGGCTTGGGAGCCTTCCTTGATGAGAACCTTCAATACCTCGAGAACGTTTTCGAGCTGAGCGACTGTAGTGATCTTGGTGAGGTTTCGCAGTAGACTTCTAGCTACTTCTCCCGCTACAGCGCGTCGGGTAGGGTAGGTCTGAGATTGAAGCAGAGGGACGTAGGTGGGCAAAGATAATGCAGTGAACATGGAGACGTATCTCTTCAGCGGTGCCTGCAGCAATGCAAGTAGGCTCTGTTGTGCGCCTGGTGAGTGGAGGTCTGCACTGTTTGCATGCTCTCTGACCTTGCGATTCGCATACTCCAACACCTGGTCGACGTAATCGAGCCTGTTCGGGTATATATTGAGGGCAAGATTGGTAAGAGAGACAAGTAAGGCGATCGTGTCCTGAATGGGCAATTGTTGCATATTGACCAGGTTGTTGACTTGGTCAAAAAAGACTTCGTAGAGCTTGATATCCTTCGGGATACCCCGTTGCTTCTTTACTTGGTCTCCTTCTGGCTCTTCGGGGTTGGCTTCAACCGCTGTAGTCTCTGTGTCGGCCTCGCTAGGAGTGACCTCAGTTTCAGTGTCGCCCTTGTCAGCTTCGTCCTTGTCAGCTTCGTCCTTGTTGCTTGTATACTGAGCATCTGCGTCAGGCTCGTCGCCATTTGCATCGGTTTTGCTCTCTTCCACTGCCGGTTTCGATTCCTGTTGCTCCATTCCTAGTCGCACCTTCTCCAGGAGCTCGGCAAGAGCATCCTCTTCGAGCTTAGAACGATCTTGCGAATCGTCTGTCTGGGACTCGCGCTCGGCGTAAGCAGATAACCTGTCCATCAGACCGATAACGATCGATTTGACGTTGACGTGCGGGTTCAATCTCGACACGGCTGCAAGGAACTGGTCCAGGGTGTGTAAGTGGTACTCATCAGGGAAAACCTGCGTAATGATCTCAAGCAAGTACTCTTGAGCCAAGACGTCGCGGCACTGGACGACCTGCTCGAGCAAGGGCCCGAGGATACCGTTGCTGTACGTCTCGAGGTCGACCAGCTGACTAAGCCGCACGACGTTGCTGCCAACCAGAAGCTGGAGCTCCTTGCGCTCCTTGGTGCGCTGCTCACGTTCTCTTGAGTGGCCTTGATGCTGGAGCCGGACCCAGAGTTTGTTCATTTCGACAAAGTTGGTGAGGACGAAGTTGATAGAGTCCTGCAGGTTTCCTTCCGGGCCGTCGCCGTTACCGGCAGGTAGGTAGTCTCGTGCTTGGCCTGATAGGTAGTAACGGAGGAAGAGACCGCGAATAGGATGCTGTACGCCTCTACTCATGTCCATCATGTCCTTCATAAGCTCCTTGACCGGCGCGTCTGGAATCGCCATGTACGCTGTGCCCACGGTGATCATGAGGTACATTCGTGGTATGATGTTGCCTGCATACTGGACGAGCTCGTAGAGGTCCGCGAGGTGATTGTGAGGGTGGTTTTCTCGTAGGTGAACCGACAAGTAGCGCAAGGCATCGAAGACGGCCATGTACAGCTCGTAATACTGCTTTGGGCCGAGACTGCTGGTCCGGAGTTCGGACACGAGAGTTGAGCTATAGTTGAGATGGGGATTAGCTGGGATCCTTGGTACCTCGAGAGATATCGGAGCTCCAGAGCTCCATTGCAAGATTGGTTTTTTGGTGAGGGGAACCTCGTGATCCATCTGGCGATCGAAGGCCCACGGTAAGCGGCTCAAAGGAAACCTACCAGCACTTGAGGGCATCCATGAGCTTAGACGGCGTGTCGAGACACTTGCGCATGAGCACAGTCTGCTGGCGGACTGCGACGAGGGCATCCTCGAGCAGCCTCGCCTGGTCCTCAGGCGGCGCTGGTGTCGTCGTCATGGCGGCGGCGGCGGCGGTTGTGCGTGCGGGCTGGCGACCCCGTGCTCAGCAGTGGATCTTGGGACGAACTACAGGCACCTGTTTCCTATCTCCTCTCTCCCAGCTCAATGAAGGTTTTGGACGCCTTGTTGTTGCCGCAGTCGTCGTAGCGCTTCAAGTTTGCGACGGGGCTGTGGTAGGATGAGGCAGCGAGGCCGGTGGAGGTGTAGGTGGGATCCAGAGGTGCGATGGTCTGTCTGCGCCGGCGCAATCAAGGTCGGGTGGGCTTAGGGAGCTCCGCGGACGGGGGCCGTCGATTGGGTTCCGAGCTGTAGGGGTGCGGCAGGTCCATCCGTCCAGGCACCCACAGCTGGGAGGCTGGCTGGTGGAGCTGCTGTGCCATGACGCGGTTTCTGCTTCGGAACCCGACTGAAGTCGACATCCACAAGCTTCCTAGAGTCACCTCGGAACCGCACAGCAGACAAAGCAAAGACTCAATCGATTCCATACTTCGTTGCTGCGATCAGAGAACGATAACTCCGGATGATAGGCGCCAATACTTCAGAACGTGGATAACGTGAAAGACCCCACCATGACTAGATCATGCAGTTAGGTCCTTACAGTGATTGCGAAAAGTGCCGTATTATGAGCTACAACCTCGAACCCGCGTGCTCATATCTATTCAAGGCCTAAATTACGATAGTATCCTGAGCTGTTGGCCACTGTATAACAACCAGTCACTTTGACATTTCCAGCACTAGTAACATACTAATCTAGGCCCAATTCCCATCCCCAAACCAGTTTAGAGTTGTCATTTCTACTGAATGTTCATGATCGCTTTGCGAAGCTACGACGTGACAGTCATGTTTCTGTGGGCGCAGGCCTTCGCTTTAAACCATTTCCCTGGAATAGCCCTAGATCAAGCTCCCTCAAGGATGCTTAGGAATGCTCGCAGCTCGAGGAACTTCACTCTAGTTCCGCATGTTTATAGTGTCCGGGTTCAGCAGATTGTCTGGATTTGATCGTGGTGCTCTACTACTCCTAGCCTGCTCGTAGACTCACGCCATTTATTGACCAAGGACCTCCTTGGCGAAAGCAGCCTTCTCCTCCTCTGACAACGTCTCGTCCCTGACCTTGTCCGCCTTGGCCGCGTCGAACCTCCACAGGCCGCCCGTCTTGTCCGCGTCTCCATTGGCGTCGAGCCCGACGTGCGATGCCAGGGCCGCCAGCATGGGGTCGCCGCCTTCGATGGCATTGAAGTACCTCCGCTCCCACACGCGGCCCTCGGCCTGCTCCTTCTTGCGCAGCTCGCGCTGGGCGTTCTCGATCTTGGTCTTCTCCTGACCGACAAAAGTCATATCGCCCTTGGCGATGCCGCCCGCCACCCCGCCCCACGCGCGACGCGTCTCGAGCGGGTGCTGCTGCTCGACGGGCGCGACCTGAAGCTTCGAGGGCGCGACGTGCTCTGGATCCCAAGTGTCGACGAGGGTCTTTGTCGAGTTGGTCTTGGCGGAGCCTGAGTGAATCTCGAACGCCTTGGTCCACTGGCCCGAGACGTTGTACAGGATGTCCTTGTCTTTATCGGATGGGTACAGAGTCGCGGTGAAAGAGTTCTTCTTGCCGCTGAGCCAGCCCTTGCCGCTGTAATCGATTTTGGCGGTGAAGCCGGTCGAAGAACTGATGTAAGACGCGCCGTCCAGTTCGATGAAGGGCGCGCCGAACAGAAGGCCCTCGACGTGGAGAGAAGGCAGCGTGATGATGTACGTATCGATGCCACCCTCGCTAGCGGCGTTCGGAACAGCCAGGACGGCGTGACCGATTTGCTTGATGTTGATGGTCTTGGTGAAGTTGGCTTTTTGCGCGTTGAAGCCCTGGAGGTGGACACCAGAATTCTTGTTCAAGATGCTGTACGCGGTAGCGGGAGGGTGGTGGCTGTGGGAATCCTAGTCAGCAGGCCGCAGATGATGAAGCCTCTGTGCATGTGTGTGTACTGAAGGGCTGCTCTTACTTGACCTGCTCGCTGATGAGCTCGGTTGTCCCCGCTTCGTCCTCCCACTTCCCTAGGAATAGCTCGCCCAAGAAGGGGTTGAGCGGCTTCTTCTCATTTCCGTACTTCTCTGACCGTGAGGCATATTGTTGCTTCAGGGTGGTCAGGAACCACTTGAGGACGAGAACCATCCTTTTCTCAGGGTCGGCCTCCTTAGCGGGGGCAGCGAAAACGGTGGGGTGTTCGGCCCAGTACGAGCTGAACTCTGTGAGACTTGTCGACGAGAGGATGAATGGTGGCGCAGTGAGGGAGGAGAGGTCTCCGTTGAAGGACGAGATGGACTGTATTGTGGTCGACACATGTTAGCTTCGGGGCGTCTGCATGGCTGAAATGAAGCAATAATCGTGTCTATCCCAAGCCTAAGATAATCGCGGCTGCATACCTTGATGAACGATGTCCAGCTTGCACTGCTCGCCACGTTCTGACTCGCCGCATCAGCCATTTTGTCGTGAGCAGACGTAGTCGATGCGGGGTGTTGGCAGGGAATTGTTTGTTTCTAGCAAATCTTGCGGAGAATACTACTTTAGCAGTAGTAACGGGACGTCGAGACTGCTTGATCTTATTGCGGTGTTGATTTGAGGGTACTAGGAGGTGGTTATGGCAACGATGCGTGCGTCCGAAAGGCGGTCGCGCAAGGGGGGCCTATGACTAGCACAAACTAAATCAGCATGCGAGTCACTCAGGGTGGGCCTTGTATCCAGAGAACCTTACATCTGATAACCGAAAAATGTTGCGGAGAAGAGTCAAGGTCGAATGCTGCTCTAGAGTTGGAAACCTAGGAGGAGTAAACCACTTCCGTGAAAGATCGCCTCACTGTCTGGCGTCACTCTTGTTTGTCCGCCTCACAACTTGCTGGCCAGGTGCCACGCCACTTTCCCCGGAAACGAGCCCCTCCATGGGCTCCACTGCACAAACAATGCACTTGCATCCTAGAAGCTTCTCCAAAGCACACCAGAGCGACGTCCCCTCCCACCAACGTCATCGCTGAGACATGGTAAATCCCCGCATATCTGCCTGCATAGCACCGTCATCGGGGCCGCGAACACCAGAGATATCATTTGTAGTGTGCACCATTTGCGCGCGTACGATATGCAGAAAAAGGGTGGTCTATTCCAACGCCACGTAATGCTGAATGCCCCAAACGCCTCCATTGAGTACGGTAATTACGCTGTATCCAATCCAGCTGTCATCCTTCAAGGACGCCATGATCCAATTTATTGCAAAGAGTTCCTCACTATACACAAAAATAGAGTGTGGCGTTCGATCAGAACAGGTTGGTGAGTGATGTTGGCAGTGGGTGGCACTGGCTGGCCGCCTTTGCTGCAAGCTGGGGGTTTATCCCCGATACTCGCCCTTCCAGATAGTCCCCGATAATGGCCCAGGGCGCATGACTGCACACCTTGGCCTGCACATCGTAGCTCCACGCAAGACACCTCTCGGAATTCTGGACATGACAGATGTGCATGCACTTGTCTGCGCTCTCAACGTTCTGCACCGTTGTGCTGTACTCGTCCAGGCGCCCGACATATTCCATGTTGGTTCGCGCAGGCTCCTCGAGGAACGAGCTGAACGACGGGGCACCGTAGATATCGGCAAGCTCGCGCCAAAATACAGGTTTGTTGAGCTTACCAAAGGTGATGCTGACATGCTCCATGGTCTCGCTGTCGCCAAGCGCGTGGAACGACATGAGTGGAGTGCAGAAGCGGTCTATCCACATTCTCGTCATCCACGGGTTCTCTCCGTTGAACATGCGCCGGTATGACTCGTCGAGGTATACACCAATCTTCATAAAGGTTATCGACAGCAGCTTGTCGCCCCACGTGATAGACGTAGATTCAAGATGACCCTCGGCGACGATCTGCGGGTTCATGTCGAATAGCTTGCTCATGGCGGAACCGGAGATGATGACAGAAGAGCCTCCGTGTGGGAAACGTCCCTTGTAATCTCCCACTGGGTTCCCGATCAGCTGTGGCTTGGCGGGGTCCAAGTGTCCCAGAAGCAGATTCATCGAGTGTTTGATGATGTACGTATCGTCATCCAGCATAATATACCACTTCTTCTTGGGCATATTGAGCCAAACATATTCCAGGCTCGATAGAAACTAGCCACATCGTTAGCATATATGCGGTTTCTCAAGTTTCCGCCACTCGCGATGTTCTCGAAAACCAGGAGACTCACCTTGAGCGCATCGAGCTCCCAGCCCATGCTCTTGCCCAGCCCGTCCGCGAGCTGCCACTCCTCGGCCTCGACAGCAGAAGCGAGGTGCTTGTACTTGCTTATGCGCTCCATGTGTTCAGCGCCCGCGAGGGCGCCCCTCTCCAGGTTCCAGCCAACTATGTCCACCACTGGGACAGGCTTCCCGTTCATCTTGTGCTGGTGCTTCGGGCTGCTAGACGCTGGGAAGTCTTGTGTCACGATAATGTCGGTGAAGAGGGTCTCGTTGGCCAGGGCATATAGCGCGCGTGGGACACGCTCTCTCGTGCCATAGCCCGTCTTGACGATGATGCCGATGTCCTTGGCCGGGTCGACTGGGTAGCGTTGTTCCTTGAATAGCCAGGCGTCGTTGGGATGCCTCTCTTGTACATAGTCCTCAATGACGTTGGAGTGGAAGCGGAAGAATGACCGTATCGGACTGTCATATGGCGTGAGGCTGTAGAGGACTAGTAACAACACGGCAACGATGACCGCAAGCCTGAGGCTCCTGTTAGGGCGACCCATATTGTGGTACCCCATGTAATGTCTCGCTCGTATCGTCCTCGGCGTCTAAGCAAATGCCTCTTTTGAAGGCGAAATGGTTATCAGCAACTGATGTCTATTCGGTAGATGCGTAGTATGCCGGCTTGCGATGTTCGTCATTCGGGTACGTTGCGCCTGAGGGGTTTGAGGCGATGGCCAGGGAGGTGGCTCCTGCGTCCGCGTGCGTTCAGGTTATCGGAGAAGGGAGCGTAATGTTCTGAGCTGCGACACGCATTGGTATTTCGAGAAGGCGCATAGCAGAAGATCTATGCAAGGCCCAGTTTCTGTTGGCGACTTGGATAGGAGAAGTTCAAGCGCACCGGAGCTAGGTGTTCAGGGGTGGACTTCTGCCGCCGAGTGGAATTGGCGCCAGAAATCCAGGGTGCAGTTGCATCTGGATTGCAGGCTTGGGTGTCATTAGAAACAAAAGAAATGGGTCCACGGGCTGTCTCAAAGCTGAATGGTCGTCCTGCTCTCCCTCTTCCTCTGGCCTAATTGGTCTAATTCCAAGCTCATCTCTCAAGTCGTACTAATACGACAAAAAGTTTCCCTTGATTTCATTTTCAGTCGATTTTGTTAGCAAGTCTTTTTGATTTGTATTCAGTGTCCCGCAAAACTTATCAAGCAAGCGATGGCTGTTTGATGTATCGGAGCCGTGGAGTTTCCCGTCATCCTCGCACATCTCTGCGATTTCACAAGCCTTCTCCCGTAGGCAACTTGTGCATTTACTGTTTTTAGTTCTGGGCAAGGAACAAATCAGCAGCTGGTAACATGCCAGATTCGTTTTTTCATTGTGAATGCGGCGTCAGGCTACTTACTAACTGGTACGAGTCCGCTCTCGGACGCCCAATCATGAACTCCGTAGCCACTTTGCTGCAGGCACTGCCGCGGCACTGACGATTCTAAGGAGCCCTGGAAGCTATAAACCCACGCCGTCTTAGACTGTGGCTGTTGTGCTAATTGAGTCGCCTTCCGGATCGCCATGCCTAACTAGAGCGAAACGAAGCAACCGCCGTGCCTGTAGGATTTGTCAAGCCTCTGTGAACATTAAGACATTGAATGTACCCGACACGCGCCCACGTTGCTGTGCCAAAAGTAAAAGTGAGGCCATTCTTGTCCCACCAAGAACAGGATTCTCACAACCTGGGTGTTTTCTTCCCACGAGCAAGACCTCTCTCATATTCTGGTCCACTAAGCACCGCCATCATGTCCATTTCCATTCGAGTCCTGATAGACCCGCCGTGGTGGAAGCAAGTCACGTTGCAGAGCTTCCCCGCAGTCTCCAAATGCCACTAATTCGCCTACGGTTGTTTCCCCGCCCGTTCCGAACGAGTCGAAGCTCGGATTACACGGGCCTCGGCAGGATCCCTGTCGACCCAGAGGCGGCGTCGAGGCGGAGGCGGTCGTGGGGAGCCCAAGCTCCCGGAATTGGACCCTGCCTACACCAGACGCGAGACCATCCAGGACATGCTCTTTGGGCTGTATCGTGTTTGACAAAGCTTATACTCTCCTCCACACTCACCATCTTCGCTTCGTTTCCCCTACTCCCGAGCTTTCTTTTGCTCATCTCATACGCAGCCACATCCGAGCAAATATGGCAACCACAGTCGAACGGACGCCCGAGGGCATCCTCTACAAGCCCTCGCGCACTCGCCAGGTCCCCCAGGTCGATCTGATGACCTTGCTCTTTGGTATGTCGCCGCTCATGACTGCGGCTGTGCATATCAATCAGCTCCGGGCTAACATGCAAACACATCAACAGACTCTGATCTATGCAAGGCGCCAGGCAATCAGGTTATCATGGCGGATGCCGAAGACCCTTCGAGGCATCTTACCAAGAGTACTCTGCTGCAACAGTCCAAGCGCTGCGGCCACTTCCTACGGTCATCATTTGGCATTGGCTCATCGGGCCCAAACAAGGACGTCGTCATTATGATTGCCTCGGGTCACCACATGATCCCTACTCTATTCTATGGCACCCTCATCGCCGAGGGCATCTTCTCCTCGACCAGCCCCTCGGCCACCGCGGAGGAGCTTGCATACCAGCTCACGCAGACCAATGCAAAGGTCGTCGTTGCCACAGCGGACACTAAGCATGTCGCCATTGCGGCGGCGGCCAAGGTCGGCCTATCGGAGCGCAGTGTCTTGGTTATCGGCGGCGACCGCGAGCTGACGTTTACAGAGGCTGCCACGGGCGCCAAAGTCCCCTTCTCCAACCAGGAGCTCGACTGGCGCCGCATCACCGATGCCGAAGAGCTTGCCAACAGCACCATCTGCCTCCTCTTCTCGAGCGGCACTACAGGCCTGCCAAAGGCCATGCGCCTGTCGCACCAGAACATCGTCGCCGCGGCGTATCTAAACCTTGAGCCCGTGAAGGAATATAACATCAAACATCATGGCCCAGATTTTGAGTACGTGACACTCGCGCACCTGCCCGCTGCGCACATCGCGGGCGTCCAAGGCTACCTGGTCAACATCACCTACATGGGCGGCACGTGCTACTGGATGCAGAAGTTCGACTTTGTCAAGTTCCTCAGCCACGTCCAGAACTACAAGGTCACAACCATGTTCACCGTTCCGCCAATTTACCTCCTCCTCGCCAAGATGCCCATCGTCAAGGACCAGCTCGCTACTTGGGTGGACGCCATTTCTGGCGCCGCGCCAATGGGCGACGACCTTCAGGTCGCGGCCGGCAAGAAGCTGGGTGGAGGCAAGACCAAGTTGCGCCAGACGTGGGGTCTGAGCGAGACGACGGGGAGCTTCACCGCCACACCGGTAGAGCTCATGGAGACTGCCCCTGCTGGTTCCGTAGGCGCGCTTGTCGATAACTGCTACATCCGCATGGTTGATGACGACGGAAATGATGTGGAGCCTGGTCAGCCCGGCGAGATCTGGTGCAAGGGCCCGGTCGTGACAAAGGGCTACTGGAACAACGAGAAGGCGAATAAAGAGGCGTTCAAGAATGACTGGTTCTGCACAGGCGACATTGGTGTATTCAGGGACGGATTCTTTTTCATCGTGGACCGCAAAAAGGTAGGGTTTCCGCCCACTGCGCAAATCCAAACGCGGGAACTGTTCTGTGCTAACTCTCGAAATTACAGGAGCTCATCAAGTACAAGGGCAATCAGGTTGCCCCCGCGGAGCTTGAAGCCCTACTCCTTTCGCACCCCAAGATTCTAGACGCGGCAGTCATCGGTGTCCCGGGCGAGGGAACAGAAGTGCCACGGTAAGACAAAGTTGCCTTTTGCGTGCTCCACTTATACTTCTGCAAGCCATTACATCAAACTGATCTATTTCACCATGTGTAGTGCCTACATTGTGGCAAATCCCAAGGAGATTAGCGAAGAGGAGATCCTCGAGTGGTTCAAGAAGCAAGGTGTCGCGAGGTACAAGTTCCTGCGCGGTGGAGTCAAGTTCCTCGAGGCCATCCCGAAGAGCCCATCGGGCAAGATTCTCCGCAAGAATCTGCGTGACCAGGCGAAGAAGGAGTTCCCGGCCTCGAAACTATAGAAAGATATTGTTCTGGGAAGTTCTTACATCGATTTGCGTCTGGCAGCGTTAATTGTTGGGTTGTCTTTGTTCGTGTTTCGACATGCACAGATTGACGTTAAAAGCGAGTTGAAGCAGCAGCCACTACTGTATTCTCAAGCGCAAGAATCTTTCTGTACATAAATGCACAAATATTTCAGTGCTGCATCTTCTCATTCAATTAGGTTCATAAAAAAAGATCTTAACACTGCTATCTTTTCTAAGTCTCTATAGCAGAATAAGAAGCCAGTAATTCATCAAACAAGTCCTACCAGCTTGATGAGCACTTTGGCGCAGGGGAAGCGCGCCGGGCTCATAACCCGGAGGTCCTCCGATCGAAACGGAGAAGTGCTATCTTTTTTTTTGGCGCCATTGCAGTTCTCACATTGTGATATCAGGCTCCGAATTTTATATTTTATATTGGTAAACCCTACCTTTAGTGATTTGTTCTTCGGAGCTTTTGTTCATTTCAATCTCAAAGCTGATCTTAACATTTTTCACACCCTCGTCAATTCATCGGCGATCCCTTGTTCGGCCGTGGGCCAGTGCTGAGATTTGTCCCACTTCACGAGTACCGGTCCTCCACATTCATGCCGTACAAGCGCGCGACCAAAGCCATTCTACAAGCGAAAAGTTCGACGGCTACAGTACGCTGCCCATGCCTGCTTGCCGCCTCACAAACTTACGCGGCGGACAATGTGCGGCATTCACGCAGTGATTGGCGTCCGAGACTCGGCACACCCTGCGATTACAGGGACTCTCAAGCAGTCCCTGCAGAAACGAGGCCCAGACCACCTCGGCCACGTCAGTCGGACCGTTTTGCTAGACTCTGATGGAGCCGACAACAGCACACCACTAGCACTCCACCTCAGCTTCACCTCAACGGTCCTTGCACTTCGGGGAGACCACGTTGCGCGGCAGCCGCTGCATGACCCGCGCGAGGCAGATGGTTCCGTGCTCTGCTGGAACGGCGAAGCCTGGAGGTTCGATGGGCAGCCTGTCCCAGGCAATGATGGCGAGGCCTTATTGTCGCGTCTGAGCCAGCGCGGCTCGGAAGATATCTCCTCATCCGCTTCTGCTTCAAGACAAGAACACGTCTTAGGCGTCTTCAGGAGCATCCAGGGGCCATTTGCCGTGGTGTACTACGACGCGCTCGACCGCCGGGTCTATTATGGTCGCGATCGTCTGGGAAGACGGTCGCTGCTTTTGCGTGACGCGGGCGACGGAGACAGCCGTTGTGCCGTTGCCTTGTCGAGTATTGCTGGCCAGCCTGCGACGGACTGGACTGAGGTCCCGGCGAATGGCTTGTACTCCCTCAACCTGGACGCCTTCAAAGATGCGGCTGTTAAGTATGATCAGATCGTGGAGAGGCATCCGTGGCTCGACACAGAATCAGACGTGAGCATGGTAAGCCTAACGCATCCGAGCAGCATCTCTGCTGGCCGTCGCTAGTTATTCTTGCCCCTTCTCTTGCTGCAAGCTCATATATGTAGGTCTCCAACGTGGGCCACTTCAATGCCGCAACAGAAAAGTCAAATGAAGCCTGCAGCAACACACAGACTCCAGAAGCGCCACACGTCGACGACCTCGCGGGCCAGCTCATGTCATCTCTCGACCTGCGCGTCGTCAATGTACCACGGCCGCCTCACGGATCTCACCTCCCCAACGAGGACGCGAGCCAAGACGTCCGCGTGGCGATATTGTTCTCCGGCGGTCTGGACTGCACTGTCCTTGCTCGTCTTGCCCACGAACTGGTCCCAGCTGCGCAGGGTCTGGATCTGATCAACGTCGCCTTTGAGAACCCGCGCCTCGTGGCACAGTATCTCAAGCAGCCCGAGGAGTTGAGAACCACCGACTTCTACGAGACCTGCCCGGACAGGATCACCGCGCGCAAGGCGTTTGCCGAGCTGAGGCGAGCCTGCCCTGGGAGGACGTGGAGACTGATAGCTGTACGTCGTCTGACCTTCTCGCTCATCTATCCCATCAGTGATGGAACAACTTGACTTATTTACAGGTTAACAGGTCAACGTTCCCTTCACGGAAGCCATGGACCACAAAAGCACCGTGATATCCCTGATCTACCCGCACGACACGGAGATGGACCTCTCCATCGCGATCGCGCTCTACTTTGCCGCCAGGGCCACTGGGCACGCCTACATGGAAACCCACGAGTGGTCGGCGCCGCCACCACCATCTTCATCAGACTCTGGCGTCGTCACGTCGCCAGCCCGCGTTCTGATCTCTGGTCTCGGCGCGGACGAGCTCTTCGGCGGCTACGCGCGGCACGAGGTCGCGTTTAAGCGCGCGGGCTACCCGGGCCTGGCCGAGGAGCTGCGGCTCGACGTCGACCGCATCGGGCAGCGGAATCTGGGCCGTGACGACCGCGTCATGTCGCACTGGGGCAAGGAGGTGCGGTTCCCGTTCTTGGACGAGGAGGTCGTGCGGTTCGCGGTCGGCCTGCCGGTCTGGGCAAAGTGCGACTTTGGCTGGCAGCAGCAGCGGCGACCGGATGAGGAGGAGGAAGTCGGTGGTCAGGGCACAGACGACATCGAGCCTGCAAAGAGGATACTGCGACTCCTGGCCGACCGCAAGGGCTTGCCCCTGGCGGCGAGGGAGAAGAAGCGCGCGGTGAGTTTTCTTTGTTTAATTATGCTTGAAAGGGACTCGTAGTCTTTCCATTGTGCCTCCAAACAGGGCATGCCTGAATACTGACGGCTTCGCACACACCCACGTATATAGATACAATTCGGCTCCAGGACGGCCAAGATGGAGAGCGCGACGGGTAGAGTCAAAGGCACCGCTTCCATCGCGCCATCTTCTTCTCCTTTTACCCCTCCTCCGCCTTCCAAGTCCTCTTGATTTCAGACTGGATTTTCTGCGTCTCCTGAGTCTATCCACCCACCGCATCTCTCTCTCTCTTTTTCTCTCTCTCTCTCAGCGGTGATGATCAATTCAGATACTTCCGAGTCCTCCCTCCACCATCCCCCAACCCTGCCGCTCTGTATTTTTTGCCACTCTCTCTCTCTCTCTCCTGTCTATGTTTCTTGTCACGCTGGTAATAGCACGCACACAAAACGAAGATGGCTACCTGTTATTTCCCCAAATTTCTCCATGGTCGGTCTCGCTCTTTGGAGATAAGCTCGCTTTCCCCCCCCCTGGACCTCCGCGTGTCTCCCTTTTTTCCCCCCCTTATGCTTTTGCACAAGTTGAAATTGGAAACCCGAGGTCCTCCCAGGAGGGAAAAGTAAGTATCTGATGAGCGAGCAAATCCGGGGAGATAGCTACCATCATTCGTTGCGTGCAAGCCGGTACCGATGGGAATCTAGATGGGAGAGAAAGGGGGGCGGGGAAGGTGTAGAAGGCTGGGAATAGGAGGATAGGGGAAGGGCAATGAGCGTCGTAAAGGCAAGTCTGAGCTGAGAGAGAGGTGGGGACAAGGAGGAAGGACTAGGTGGGATCAGATGGCGGACACTTAAGGGCCATGTCGTACTCAAGGATATCAGTAAATCCAACATGTTTGCGCCCCAAAAACAACGCAAGGTCTCGCGCACGTCTTACACATGATCAGGCAAAGAACGGTGAAGCAAAACGCGTAAATTTTCCGCGGCGGAAATTCGCCTGGTATATTGTATAGTCCAAGGCATCCCTTGCCATCCCTTGCTATGTGCTTTGCCTCGTGTCAAAAAAAAACATGCTGGCGTCGGCGCAAAAATCCCATCCAAAGTCTAGATGAATATGTACTTTCCGTGGTACTTGATCGACTTGGCGTACGCGCTACCTGCCTCCTTGGCGGAAGACGCGCTGGCAGCCTCGCGCTTGGGGAAGCTGTCGAAGGAGAGAGCATATGTGGCGACGGAATGGGCGATGAGCTACGTAAATCATGATGTTAGCAATTGCACCACACTAAAGAGACACCACATGAAGGATAACGAGAGATTCAAAGCAAAGCAAAGAGAAGGAGGGAGGCGAGACAAGACATACCTTTGTGTTGACCTCCCAGGCGGTCACGTTGACGTTGCCGACGTCGTCGCAGAGCTGGTGGTAGCATGGGTCGTACCAGTCTCCCGCCTTGCCGCCAAACTGTGCGACTTCCTCCTCGGTCTTGATGCCCTCTGCGCCCGTGGCGATGCCGCCGCCAGGGATGCCGTTGCGGATGAAGCCATCGTAGTCGCTACGGCCGTCAAAAGCGATGAAGCTGTAGTTGAGCCCCTGGGCCTTGTACCAGTCAATGTACAGGTCGCGCAGCTCCTGCGAGCCGACGGGGTTGGCGGCGTTGGTCGCGTTGTAGATCTGGTACGCAAAGTTGGGGCTGCCCATCATGTCGTAGTCCATGAACAGGCGGATCTTGCGGTTCTCAGCCTCGGACAGGACCGAGACATAGTAGTCAGAGCCCAGCAGGCCCTCCTCCTCGCCGGACCACCAGGCAAAGCGGACGCAGTTGTTGACGCTGAACTTTGTCAGCTGGGTCGCGATCTCGAGGAGCGACAAGGAACCCGAGCCGTCGTCATTGATGCCCGGGCCGGCGGCCACACTGTCGCTGTGGCCGCCCAGCATGACGCAGTTGTCCTGGTCACCCTCGACCGTCTGCGCGATGAGATTGGTCGTGATTGTCGTGACGACATCGGCGTCGATGTACGCGATGGTGTCGACCGTCTCGCCCTTTTTCAGGGCCTTGAGGATGGGCGCGGCTTCCTCGCCCGAGAGGCTGAAGGTGGCGACCTGGTTGGGGGTGGGCGCGCCGAGGGTGCCATGGACCGTGTCGCTGTCATAGTTGTATACGATGGCGGCCTTTGCGCCGGCCTTGCCTGCGAGCTCCGACTTGACGCCGTACGCGCACTTGCCACGCAGAATGAAGGCAATGTTACCCTTGAGCTCGTCCTTGGGGTAGTCGGACTCGTCGCAGCCTTCATTGGCAACGAGGACGAGATCGCCGTGGACGGGCTCCTTACCCTTTGTAGGCGGGGTAAGCTGCATGGGGACGGCCGACTTTGAGATGTCATTACCGAGGATGAGGCGGTACTCGTTGACGCGGCCGCTGATGGCGGGGAAGGACTGGTTCGAGAAGTGGTAGTAGTCGCCGAGCTCGGCGATGGCGTCGGTGATGTACTGCAGGGTGCCGACGTGGCCGGCGCTGCCGATGACGCGTGTCGGGTGGTTGTAGTCGTGCTCGGAGAGCTTGGCGATCTCGTAGAGCTTCTCGGCGCGCTTGACGAGGTTGTCGGGCGAGATGCTGTCCTGCAGCTTCTGGGAGTCGACGAGAGGCCTCTTAGTCGCGAGGATGCTGCTGTGCTGGTGCTGCTGGTGCTGCGACTGGTGGTGGCTGCCCAGAGGTCTCTGCACGCCGTCGAGAGCAGATGCAGAGCCCAGAGCGGCCGAGGCAGCTGCCAGGAGGACGAGGCTGCGGGCAGCCATTGTGGGCAGTGTGGTATGTATGGTATGTGAGTATCAGTGTCGGGGTCGTGACACGATGAGGTTGCTCTCGAAGCTCGAAGGGTGTTGCAGGATCAAAGGATCGGAGGCTTGGTGTTTCCAAGGCTGGCTTTATGACAGCGAGCACGTGCAGGCCAGGCGGTGTTACGCAATGATGGCTCGGCCCCAGCGCGCTGCGATACCGGCGATACGTGGCTGCGCATGCATAGAGCGTAGGCTAGAGTACCGATAGTCCAGAGCTGCTCGGTACCCCTGACATCCGTTGTCCCAGGCTGGTCACCTGCCGCGACTCTGGTGTCTCCCGCGTCGCCAGCCGTGCTGTCCATTGCATTCAACACTCGAGACGTCGGTTGTGCTGACACAAGCTCGGACAGTCCCGTCACCGCCCAAGGTGTGCCGTGGCCGCACCGTACCAAGTACATACTATGTAGTACACCGCACTTGCTCCAGCGACTGCTTAGAGTAGTACGCACGGAACAAACTTAATCTACTAGGCTACGCTGATCTGATGGCTTGAGTGGAGGCGCCGTCTGCCATGCGATCTGCGCCAGCCACCAAACCTAACCCCGGAGGCTCTGCGTGCCTGCCAATCTGCGTGCCACTGCGACGTGCCATTGCGACATGCCTGCTGACATGCAGCGCAGGGCCAAAGATCAGCCGCGGCCACGACGCCAAAGTCCATGTCCAAGACCAATGCACACTCATGTGCTCCTCGCTGCCTGCGGCAACGCCCGCCGAAAACTGCAGTATTGTGTAAGCACCACTACGTGCAGCCACAACATGACTACCCGGCTCGTTCATTGGACGGCATCTCAAAGACGCCACCAAGTGCAATGCGGTATGCCGACTCTGGTGATGACTCCTCATATTCCGGGAATTGGAATCTGCCTGTTTCCCTAATTACTGCGCGGGCCGGGCCTGGGGAAGAAATGGATCCCACGTTTCTCAGCCCTAGACCCTTCCTGTTCCCTGCCTCCCTCGTGGATAAATAGTCGGTGCGGCCTCGACACTTGCACACCACTCGCCGAAACCGTCAACCCTCGGCTCGCATCCAAGGTATTCGATTTCATCTAGCCATGACAACTACGGCGACGTTGGAAAAGCAGGGTTCCCATGCGGCCCTCCCGGCCACCGAGGTGCCTTCAGCCGCCGGAGAGGCACCGGTTCCGATACTTGTTGCGGAGCCGGCCACCGCCGCCTGCAATGACGGCGGCGACGACAACGACGAGATCGCCGACCCGGATCTGCCTCTTTCCAAGCTACGCTGCATCCTCCTTGTCATGACCCTTGCCGGTGCCGGCTTCTTGAACGTGAGTCCCCTCTGTATTGCAACTCAAGGAACAACACTGATCACCGAGATCCAACACAGACTCTCTCGGTCCAGTGCGTCGTCATCATCCTGCCGAGCATCGGCAACGACCTCGGCATCCCTGAGACGCGCCTGCAGTGGGTCGTCTCGGCCTATTCGCTAGCCTTTGCCTGCTTTTTGCTGCTCTGGGGCCGCATCGCCGACCTCGTGGGCAAGCGCCTCATCTTTGTGGCTGGCAGCGCCTTTGTTACCGTCACCATGATCATCAACCCGTTCCTAACGAACGAGATTGCATTCGACCTGTTCCGAGGGCTGCAGGGGGTGGTGAGTTCTCGTCGTCGACCCAAGGGCGCTGTTTCTCCTACGCCAAAGGCACCCACTCTATATTGTGTTAGAGCTCAAATGGGCTGACTGTTATGGGTTATACTTCACAGGGTGCGGCTGCGAATGTGCCCACTGCCATTGGCATTCTCGGCGTCACTTTTAAACCAGGCAAGGCTAAGAACTATGCCTTCAGTGCTTATGGTACGCGGCCACCTCCTCTTCATGACGCTTTTTTCTCTCTCTTCTTCCCTGATATCTTTCATACGATGTGCTGACACCAGATCCCACCACTCCCGTACAGCCGCCGCCTCTCCGCTAGGCGCCGTGATTGGCAATCTCATTTCGGGACTAATCGCGTCCTACGCCAACTGGCGGTGGGTGTTCGGCGCAACCGCGGGGATGGCGCTCGCCGTCACCGTGGCGGGGATCTTCGCCATCCCACAGCCGCCGGCCAACTCTCCCGCCGCGGCCAAGGAAGGGCTCTCGTTCCTCAAGGACGTCGACTGGACGGGAGGCGCGCTCATCACGTGCGCGCTGCTCGCCATGCTCTTCGCGCTGACCGAGGGCAACGTGGTCGGCTGGGACACGGTGTGGGTGTACATGCTCATGGTCATCGCGCTGCTCCTGACGGCCATCTTTGCCGGGTGGCAGCTGTACCAGGAGAAACACCTGTCGGCGTCACGCACCCCGTTGATGAGGGTCAGCATCTTCCGCAACGCCAAATTCGTCGCGGCCATGGCCATCATGGGCATCATGTTTGGCGCCTTTTCCGACTTCCTCGTCTACGCGACCTACTTCTGGCAGGACTACCAAGGGCTCGGCCCGCTCCAGACGACGCTGCGCTTCATCCCGACCTCGGCGTTCGGCCTGCTCACGGCGTTTGTCATGTCGCACCTCATCTCGCGGGTGCCCACGTGGATCATGCTCGCCTTTGGCACCGTCTGCGTCGCCGTCGCGTGCCTGCTCTTCGCCGTCCCGATCCCGCCTGACACGTCGTACTTTGCTGCGGGCCTGCCCGCCATGGTGCTGAGCGTCATCGGCGCCGACATTGCGTGGCCCACGCTCGTGCTCTTCACGTCAAAGACGCTGCCCGCCGCCGACCAGGCTATGGGCGGCGCCCTCATCAACGCCTCAGGCATGTTTGGCCGGGCCATCGCGCTGGCCATCACCACGGCCGTCCAGACGGCCGTCATGGCGCGCGAGAGGGGGGTCCCGGTGGAGGACTCGGGCCCCGTGAGGGCGGGGGACCCCGCGAGCCTGACCGGCCTGAGGGCGGCCAACTGGTTCAACGTCGGGTTCGCGCTGCTGGGCACGGCGTTGGTCTGTGTGGCCTTCAGGGGCACGGGGATCGTGGGCAAGATTGAAAAGGAGCCCATCAGCACGAGGCCTTCGTCGGCTGAGTCGTCGGCGACGGTTGCGGTGGTGGGTGACGCGGGGCATCGGGACAGCAGGGACGTGGAGAGAGGCGAGGGCGGCGGCGCTGCTGCTGCTATTGGATGTCGCCAACGAATGGACGACGGAAGAGAGAAACAGGCTTAAATTTTTTGATGCGAGAGTTGTTGGGAAGCTGCAGTATTTTTCACTCGCAAACATTTCTGGATTGTATTTTGAATTATTTGGGCTTAAAAAGTATCAGCAGCATCAAAAGCAGTCGGGAGAATAATTTCAAGAGCCATGAGGCGTTTTGGTGTATATAATAATCATTGTATATGACGTGAATGGGATGTCCTGATCTTGCAGATGTGGTCCGCTTACAAGTCAATCAAGACATTCTATGGAGATGCACATACTCATCTTCCAACATTGTTTGCTGGCTACCTCAGTACGAAGGGGGGAAGACCTTGGCAAACCACCAAGACAGACGCCAATTTCTATTGTGGAAATCTAGCTCAAACCTTTACATCCTCAAACTGCCCGATTCCCCCCTCGTCCCATTACCCTCACACCCTTAGGAATCCAATCTCACAGAGACACTCGCTCACTTCTTCTCAGCAGGCCACACGAGCCACGTAACCACGACAGCCAGCTTCAGCAGGGCGGCGAGCCACAAGGTGCCCGCGGTGCTGAAGCTCGTGTGGGCAATGAGCCCGCCGATGACGGCGCCCAGGACAAGACAGACCGGGGCGGCGGCGCGCTGGTTGCGCTCGACATTGTCGGGGGAGAGGAGGCGGGCGTCGGAGAAGAGGTCGCAGTAGACGCTGGTGAGGACGACGCTGGTGAGGGCGTTGTACTTGAGGGCGCGGCTGGTGACGGCCTGGCCGCAGGCCTGGAAGGCGATGAGGGCAATGGGGACGAGCTCGGTCCAGCCGATGGCGTTCAGGGGGTCGGGGGTCTTGGGGTTGAGCTGGAGGATCAGGGCGGCGGCGACGATGAGGACGGCCTGGAAGACGAGCGAGGCGCAGAGGACCCAGCGGCGGCGCGGGGACGCGGCGGCGCGGTGGAAGGCGCTGAAGCAGACGGAGCCGATGCAGAAGAAGCCGACCGAGGTGGCCGACTTGATCCAGCGGGTGCCCTCGCGGGGCGCGGCGAGGCCCAGGCCCAGGTAGACGGTGTTGCCGGTCTGCATGGAGACAAAGGAGCCCCAGGTGGCAATGGAGGCGCTGTCGAGCAGGCCGGTGATGATGTAACACAGGATGAGGACGACGTCGGCCCAGTCACGGCTGACATTTGCGTTCATGTGGCGCGAGAATCTTGAGGGCGAGGACGGAGACGACGAAGTCGAGCCATTTGACGAGTTGCCGAGCAGAGGCCGCTGCTCGCCATTGCGGCGGCCGCGGGAGGCTGACGATGGTGCCATGGCTGGAGGTCAGGCAGAGGAAGGAGGAAGGGCGGGTGTGTAAGTGGAAGTGGGAATGGGTGGTGAGAGAAAGGTGGGATCTAGATGGCGCAAGCAGAAGCGAAAGCAGAAGCAGAAGCAGAGAATTGAATGTTCACGATGCCAGTTGGAGATGCAGAGCAGAGACGGTGTGTCGGGTGCTGAGAGATTCCGCGTTGCGCGGAACGGCACTGGTGGGAAAACAGCAGATGAACGTACGATTCCAGAGACGCCCCGTCCCCCAAACCCCCAAAAGTCGACGGCTAGGACGTGCGCCTGAGCAGGCAGGGCCGGCGTCGATGAGGTCAGCGACGGAGCGGAGCCTTTGCAGCGGACGGGCGTGCGACTCCGATCCACACTTCATGACCCGCACGCGCGGGCCGCCACTGATGCAGGCAGAGATGCAGGTAGAGATGGAGATGGAAATGCAGATGCAGATGCTGACTGCAGCAAGCCATGGTTCTCGACGTCTTGCACGGCGATGACTCGGGCGTCGCTCGGGATGACTCGGCACATTCCTGAGCCCCAGGGACAAGCACACTGCAGGGGTACCGGCATCGCTGCCCGTGGGGTGTGGGGGAGCAGCTCTGCAGCTGGAGCTGGAATTGGAGCGCAATCGTGATGCTCTCATCATTCGGCTTGGGGTTGGCGTGCTCCGAGAGCTGCAGCTGCAGCTCAAGCTCAAGCTCCAGCCGCGGCAGAGCTCAAGCGATGCTGGCGTCATGCCCGTTTGGCCCAACAGCCTGCCTGCCTGCCTGCCTGCCTCCTGCCTTACTCATGTCCTCTGCTGAGCTTCCTCGTTTCCCCTCCTTCTCTTTGTCCTCGTGTTTCCTGCGTGTTACTTATCAGTCCAATTCCTGGCTCTCTTGATCAGAGTTCCATCCTAGGTCACCTCTCCTGACCAGAGCACTACACGGCACCACACGCCTCATACCAGTCCTCTTCGCACCGCAACGCCCGCCAACCTCACAATGCAGCTCAAGGCCTTCGCGTTGGCGCTGGCCCTCGCCCACGAGACACTCGCCGTCCCAATCGAGGACAGCCCTCGCCAGTATCTTCTTGCCGGCCTCGAGCTGCCACCAAAGTACTCCCGTCCCGCCGGTAAGGCCGCTAGCTCGGTCGCCCCTGGCCCCAACGGGCCCTACCGGCCTGGCTATGATGACCCTCTCGACAGGTACATTGATGCCGAGGGCGACGACCTGGATCCTCTCCCTTACCGTGGCAAGCTCGGCGCCTCTGTCCTCGGCCCCTGGAACCGCGACCGCTCCCGCCAGAGCCCCGACCTTGTCCGCCCGCCCAGCACAGATCATGGCAACATGAAGAACCTGCGCTGGAGCTTCGCCGACTCGCACGTGAGAATCGAGGTGAGTTCAAAGCAACCCATTGTGGCGGACAAATTCCTAGAAATTGCGCCTCGCAAGCCGCCACTTATTTTTGCGCAACTGACTTACACACATTCACATCGCAGGAGGGTGGCTGGACCCGCCAGACTACGGTGCGCGAGCTTGGCTCCAGTGTCGAGCTGGCCAGCGTCAACATGCGCCTCGACAAGGGCGTCATCCGCGAGCTTCACTGGCACAAGGAGGCCGAGTGGGCGTACGTCCTCGACGGCGAGGTCCGCATCACCGCCATCGACTACGAAGGAGGCGCCTTTTTCGACGACCTCAAGAAGGGCGACCTCTGGTACTTCCCCAGCGGTGTCCCCCACTCTCTCCAGGGCCTGGGCGAGAACGGCACCGAGTTCCTCCTCGTCTTTGACGACGGCAACTTTTCCGAGGAGTCGACCTTTATCCTCTCCGACTGGCTTGGTAAGTAACCTCTGTGTGCCGATGTTTCCGTGAGCTCCAACTAAACATAATCAGCCCACACGCCCAAATCCGTCATTTCCAAGAACTTCGACCTGCCCCCAGAGGTTTTCGCCCATCTTCCCAAGAGTGAGAAGTACATCTTCCAGGGCACCGTCCCCGGCTCAATCGCCGACGAAAAGCCCACCGGCAAGAACATCAAGACGTCAAAGTACAACTTTTCACACAAGCTGCTTGACCAGGAGCCGCACGTCACTAGCGGCGGCGAGGTCCGTATCGCAGACTCGAAGAACTTCCCGCTCTCCAAGACCATCGCCGCAGCCCACGTGACCATCCAGCCCGGTGCTCTGCGCGAAATGCACTGGCACCCCAACGCCGATGAGTGGTCCTTCTTCATTGGCGGCCGCGCCAGGGTCACCGTGTTCGGCTCCGAGGGGGTGGCCCGCACTTTTGACTACCAGCCCGGTGATGTTGGCATCGTAAGTCTTTTTTGCCTGCCCTGCTTTCATTCCCCATAAGCTATGATCATGGAAGTGATCGGCACGCGCTAACCTCCTGCGTCCCTCACAGGTCCCCCGCAACATGGGTCATTTTGTCGAGAACATTGGCGATGAGCCCGTCGAGATGCTTGAGGTTTTCAAAGCCGACGAGTTCCGCGACTTCTCGCTCTTCCAGTGGATGGGCGAGACACCCAAAAAGCTCGTCGTCGACCACCTGTTTGCCAACGACCCGGAGAACGGCGAGATATTCTGGAACAAGGTCAACAACCCCAAGAAGGACGAGGTCACGCTTCCCAAGGACGTCAAGTTTGATTCGCCGAGGGCTCAGGCCGTGACTGAGCTGAAGTAGGAAGGGTGCATTGTTTCAAGGCGAAATGTTTCTTCAATTGGGTTGAAACTGGAGGGGCTTTCTTGTATACTCAAAGCTCCTTATACGTTTGTGATTTGCCATGGAGGCCCGTCATATCTTAACTTGTGTAGCTTTCACGAGCTACCATTTTTATTTTTCAGTATCCCAGTTTTGTAACGCTTTAGAATTTCGATATTGAACTTGTAGATGTCTATGAAATAGATGGCATACAGAGCAGACACGGCACAAGTGTATTTGCTGCACTCTAGACAATCGATGTTATATTCTCGCACGGAGGAATAACGCCTGTTGGAGTTTATTGATGGGAGGCTCTTTTCGCGTCTTCTGCTGAATACTACCTAATATGAATATTAAGCTGAAGAACTAGAGAGGCGTACGGACGAAACTATACTAATTCAAGGGGGTCAAATCACCATTATTAGTCCAAGAGGGCTTGCATTCTCTCCAGCCCTCTCTTGCTGATCCTTTTTCCTCTTTGCTGTTTTCCTGCCTGCTGTTATCGTGAGTAATTTCAACTGTGTAATACCGTACAGCTAGTGAGCTTATAGGTGGGTCGGACATTTTGCTATAGCCGCTCGTCGTCGATCTGAGGAGCAACAGTCAGCACTATCGAGCCGCGCCCCCCACCCACCTACCCATCCACACCCCCGGATACACGACTCTTTCAAAAAGAGATGAAGCCTGAGTAGGTGTGCTCAACTTCGGCGCTTGTCTTTTTTTAATCTGACTTGCCTTCGCCGAAATATCTCCTAGCCTATGAGTAATCATGATAAAACTGAGCAGGGCAGGGCAGGGCAGGGCAGGGCAGAGGGGAGGGGTGGAACGGGAAACCAGCCACGGGAGGAGCTGTGCCTGCACCCGGAGGGAATGAGATATACTAAGTAAGGCCGAGCGGCAAACAGTGGAGCTATCTTGACCGTTTACCCTTTTCCTAGAGCTAGCGTACTCATCAGCTCTATGGATAAATCGAGAAGAAGAGACACAAGGTTCCCCGCTGCCGCCACAGCGGAAGGGAGAGGACCATGTCAATGGCAGTTCTGAGGGCCCGCCGTAGCTTATTACCCCCCCGGACATTTACGAACCCCCGACAATCTGCGGCACGAGAGACGGCGCGCGTGGGGGGGGCGCGCTGTGGCTTGTGGGAGAGAGTGACGTGTACACCGCCCGCAGATCATCATGGGTGATGACTTGGGAGAGTAGCATGGTGACTCGGCTACACGAGGGGCAGGGAAACGAAAAGGACAGGCCTTCTTGCTCTGGAAGACGTGAGCGTGCGGCGTATCTCGTCGCTGTGCAGCCGCCGAGCTGTAATGTCCACGTAACCCCAGGATAGATTTGGGCACTCACGCAGCACATGTACATGACGATACCACTGTTACAGGGCCTCCCAGGCTGGGACTCTGCACAATGTGTTTCATGGAGAGTGGGCGGGGGAGGGTTCGTGTCGCCATGCCACTGTGCCGAGGCTTTCTTGGAAAGCTTAGTTGGATGACGGACAAGACTTTTGGACTGCCCCGGCGGCCGAGCTAGAGGCAATGGGGAAGGTGGCCTCGATCGACGTGCGTCGCTCCATTCTTTCCTGTTGCTGTACCCATTCCCGAGGGCTTTCTTACTAAGTACGTTCTGGCCAGTGTTGAGTCTCCCCGGCCAGCCCACTTGCGAGCCGTTCCTTGTGAAAAACACTCGCAGTGATTTGGTCCGGCGCTTGTCATGCACCCCATATCTTAGTCTCTTGGCTCTGTTGCTTTTCCTGGAGTATTTGGGGGGACAACGGTGCCCATCTGGACTGTTAGTAACCCCGACCCAAGCCACTTGGGGGGTTGACGACATGCTCCTATCATGGCGACATAACACCGAGTTGAGACGGCAGCTTTCGGCAGACGGCTCGGAAGTCTGCTGCCGGGCGATGCAAGGGAGCGGCGAGCGCGGCACACACTCAGACAAGAAAAAAGGCAGGCAGCTGTGTCAGCGTTGCATCGGCACGAGCTCTCAGTAACACGGCTGCTTTGCATACGCGCGCGCTGTGCCCTACGATAAGCCCCTGTCGACTTGGCGATTGGCGAACATGGAACATGTGTAATGGCTGTGCATTGCGGAACGGTTTTTTTTTGGCCCGGCTGCACCGGAGCAGGGTGGATTCCGTGGTTGTACGGAGTAGTAGTAGCTGTGACTCGATCCAATCTGGCCCTAGAAACTCTGTTCCCTCGTGCGGCGCAAATACCTAGAGCTACTGGGCTACTCCCATGAAAACGGGTGGAGGTGTTATTTTTATTCCCGAAAGCTAAGGTTCGGGGAGCTTCTCGACTTGTACACTAGATCAGAACTCCAAGGTCCTGCCGGTCGGGTCTCAGGCTGACGCCATGGTGCACGTAATCATTCATCTGCAGAGTAACAGCTGCGAGATCTAGAGCGGCCCAGTGGTATCCTGTAAGGACGTGCATTTCCGACGCGATCGCGAGATTCGTCCGAAGGTGAACGTGAAGAAGGGGAGGGGGTGAAATGTTACACGAAGCGAGCCATGCCGAGCAGGCGATTCTTCTCCGTATCCCTATCAGAGCATCGAACGGCCCCCCCTTAGCGGTCAGCAAGATCTGTGCGTTGCTCCAAGCTCTAGTAGTAGGATCAGATGCATCTGCAAGGGCGCACGGGCGAGAGCACGGAGAAAGACGAGGAGTCAGGTGCATGCGTGGCAAGAGTAAGAAAGAGGGGAACACCCGCAACAAAGTCACCACGGCAGACGATGGCGATGACAGCAGAATGAGACGAAAGAAGATGGTGTGAACCGGGCATGCAGCTAGCACTTGCATGCAGCGGCCTGCACCTTATACAATTCGCAACAGCACGCCTCCTCCTGTTTGTGCCTCCAGCAAGCAAGCGTCGCTCATGCCCGGATGCAGATGGTTGCAGCACCCTCGCCGCGCAGCATGTCTATTACTGGATGGACGGGCTCACTCTTGCACACGGGAGAACGCCTGTCAGCGGCGGAAGCACGGGAGAGGTGAACCGTCGTGAATGGTTGCTTTGTGATTTGGTTGGACACGCATGGAAAGCTGGGACGTCCGTTCTGTGAGGGGAAATACGAGACGCTGCGTGGAGTTTATAGTTTATAATGTCAATCTCGGCATCCAGTCGGGTTCGCTCTGGGACCAGTGCTGCTTGCTACTCTTGTGTTTAAACAGCACATTAGCATACGTCCGGCCAAGCGTCGTGGAGGAGACTTCCCACAAACCCCACCATCACGATCCTGAGTATTCGCAATCATCATGGACAAGGTCCGCCAGAAGGCGACGGCCCTTAAGCATGAGCTACAGACCGACGCCACACTGAACAGGCTCGGCGAGATTGCCCGAACCAGCCCCAAGAGCGTCCTCCCTGCCGTGGCCGAGTACTCGTTGGGCAAGTTCCCCATCATTGAGTGGCTGCCGAGATACCAGCTCTCATGGCTGGTTCAGGACGTCGTCGCCGGCCTGACCATTGGTGTCATGCTCATCCCACAGGGGCTCGCCTACGCTCAGATTGCCACGATACCCATCGAGAATGGTTTATACTCCAGCTGGGTGCCGGCCGCTGTTGCTGTCTTCATGGGCACATCAAAGGGTTAGTGACGTCGACTATACTCGAGCCCCACCGAGGCTATACAGAACCATACCACTCACTAACTTTTTTTCCCGGCATGATCAGATCTCTCTTCGGGCCCGACCTCTATTCTGGGACTTTTGACGGCCGAGATCGTCGCCGACCTCAAGAATGAATATACACCTACACAAATCTCCACCGCCGTGGCCCTCATGGTGGGAGTATACTGTCTTGTCCTTGGCATGCTGGAGCTCGGCTTCATCCTCGACTATGTTTCCGTTCCCGTCCTGACAGGCTTCATCTCTGCTACTGCTCTCGTCATCGGCTTCGGTCAGGTCGGCAAGCTGGTCGGCCTCAACAATATGCCCGACGGAGTTTTCAACCAGCTTGGATCTATGCTGAAGCGCCTCCCACAATGGAACGGCCCGACGTGCGGCGTCGGCTTCGGGTCCATCCTGATGCTCATTCTTCTGCAGAAGCTTGGCCAGCGCTTCGGCAAGAAGCACTTCCTCATCAAGTACATTGGCTCAAGCCGCGCCGTCATAGTTCTCGTAATCTTCACCCTCATCTCGTACGGCGTCAACAGCGGCCGCGACCCCAAGAACTACATTTTTGCCGTAAGCAAGGTCAGCACAAACGGCATCGTGGCCCCGACGGTGCCGGAGTCGACGCTGATCAGCAAGGTTGCGCTCCGCGCCATCGCCCCCTTCGTAGCCTGCGCCCTCGAGCACCTGGCCGTCGGCAAGGCGTTTGGCCGCAAGAACAACTACACAATCGGCCAGAGCCAGGAGCTCAACTACCTCGGCGTGACCAACATCATCAACGGCTTCTTCCACGTCATGCCTGTCGGCGGCGCAATGTCCCGCACCGCCGTCAACAGCGAGTGCCGCGTCCGTAGTCCCCTGTACGGCGCCATCACGGCCGGCTTCATCATCCTGACGCTCTACGTCTTCTCGCCTGCCCTGTACTGGCTGCCCAGCTCGACTCTTGCCGCCATCATTGTATGTAACCACCACGCGGCGTCGTCCACCTTCCCCTTCCGCGCTGAGGTATCGAGCCACGAACTAACAATCCCTCTCCCGAATAGATCATGGCCGTGATTCACCTCTTCGGGCCTCTCTCCCTCTTCTGGCGGTACTGGCGCATCTCCCTAGCCGACTTCATCGCTAGCATGATTGCCTTCTGGGTCACAATCTTTGTTTCTGCCGAGGTTGGTATAGGCGCCGCGGCAGGCTGGAGCATCGTTTGGTCCCTTCTGCGCTCGGCCTTTGTCAAGCCCGACATCCATACTGGTGGCCGCAGAGCCTCGGCGGCATCCTCATCCGACCCGGAGGTCGCCATCGCTGGCGGCGCAGTCGACAGAAACAACGTCAACAATAACAACAACAACAACAACACTGCCAGCGATGCCAGCGACAAGGACGAGTCCGGCGTCGCCGCCCGCAAGGAGAGCGTCGCAAAGGACTTCCAACCGCTAGACAGGCAGACCACCTTTGGCACGGCGGACTACACCGTCGTGGGCATCAACCGTGGGGCCAGGGGAGGCCAGCTCCAGCTGCCCGAGGACACGGCCGTCGTGCAGTTCACCGACACAATATTCTTCCCCAACGCGTACCGCGGCAAGACGACCGCGCTCGAAAACATCCAGCTCGTGTACCCGGCTGTCGTCCAGCAGGACGGCGGGGCGCCAACCGAGCGCATGTGGACCGTGGCCGCGGAGCGCCGGCTCGAGCGCCTGCGGGCGCAGCGCCGCGTGGACCTCAAGGACACGGCGCTCGCTGTGGTGGTCTGGGACCTGAGCAGGGTCAACTGGATCGACACGACGGGCATCATCGCGCTGGGCGAGCTCAAGGACGACATACACCGCAAGCTCGGCCGGTACGTGCAGGTGCGGATGGTCGGGATGAACGACAAGGTGCGGCGCAAGTTTGGGCGGGCCGGGTGGAAGATTGTCGAGTTTGAGGGCGGCGGTGGTGGTGGCGGGACTAAAGAGGAGAGGGGCGAGGGCGATGTGCTGTACAGCTCGCTTGACTTGGCCATCTGGGATCGCGAGGAGAGGGGTGGTCTGGAAGGGATTGTGCTGGAAAAGGCTGGGTGATTCCGGGTTCTTTCTACCGACGTAGACGTTGAGAGAAGCGAGTTAAAAGCGCTTGACGGTTATAAATCTTATGTTTCGACAGTAACTGCTCGATTTCCAGGTGTCGTCAACTGTGCCTCTCACTTGAAATCATCACCAAGGACGAGTTTTAAATGACAGTTACCTTGGCTTCAGTAACTCCTCACACCTTGAGATTTACTCTCAGGGTGTGAAGGCAATTGCAGCCACTTACACCGGTGCCAAGCATTTGCCAAGCCGTTCTATACCAGCAGGTTCAGCCAGTGATTATCCATGCCCACTCTTGAACATTGCCTGGGACGACACGCGCCTACGACAGCTGCGGCCAATAGTCGCCCCTTTTCTATAAGCGGGCAAGTCCTTGCTCCAAGAGTAGACTCCTGCTGCAGGAAACCTCGGGGCTGAGCCTCGCTGTCCGAATCGCATGCTAGATATACAGGCGTAGGTGACAGCCGTTCGCTAGAAAGGGGACATGGGTAAAACCATACACGCTGGGAGGAATGACATATCCAGTGGCTGAAGTGCCCGGCCAAGCTCTGCAGAGTAATCTGCACCGATGCTTGACTTGAAATCGGCAGTAATCATATCCGTGATGTCGAGTGGAACGTGTGGCTCACCCGAATATCCAACACATCTCCCCCAAAAAGACACAACAATAGCCAGCCTCCCATCATTGACGGAAAGAAGAACCAGGTGCAAAAAGATCTGCGATTGCCAGCAGGGTTTTTGTTAATCCGTCTTCAGAAAAGGAGCAAAAAAAAAAAGTCCAAAAAGTCTAAAAAGAAAATTTGACCTCTGGGTGAACTGTCGAGGGAATCGTCACAAAGTGAGGAATCTCGACCGCTTGTACCGCTGGGCCAAATACCCTTGTACCGACTCAGCTGGACGGAGCTAATTAAACTTCACTCGCCGTGGTTGTAGGGCTCTTGCTTGGGTGCTGGCCTGTACTGGGTTATAAGGCCTGGCCTGCTCTGGTTGCTCGGGTTACGGATCTTGGATGAGAAGTGGGCGCTTTGATATTCCGGATTCTCGTCCAGCGCGGCCGGAGTAAGGAAGCGCCGGGTCTACCTATCACGCGAACCTTCTCGTTGGTAAGCCGGTGGTAACAAGATCTGACAAGGCGTGTTTTGCAGTAATTATACCGTGTTCAAACTCGGCACGCCTGCGGCGAGTAATTTGGTTAGCAGTGTACTATAGGACGATAACGAGATAGTTGTTGTTTGGTACGACGGAAAGCATTGTATGATCAGTTTCTCAGATTAAATGTAATTTCACTGTGCGGCTTTCTGTCTAAATCTCCACAGTTTGCAAATAATAGACTTCCTCTAACACAGGACCTTCTGGAATCTTGGTGTCAGATCTCACTTTATTAAGCACAAGCGCGCAGTACACTACTCCGAGTCATCTACCTACACAGGACAAAAACGAGAAAGACAAAAACGAGAAAGACAAAAACTCAAGGTACTGAGATGTTTTAGCACCTGTCTGGAGTACAATATGTGTATAATGCACCAATTCTGCTAGAAACCACTCCGTTGGGTGCAAAAAGGTAAAATCGACATTATTCTCCGATAGACGCAGTCAGTCCTGAAGTGCCTAGAGAGTTCCTGTCAAGATATTCGCCACTTCTCATCGACGCGTAGCTTGAAGATCTGCCATCGAGGGCGGGCATACCGCTCGTGCTGTTCTTGTACGTAAAGGGGCAGGTGTATTCAAAATCTACATAACGTCACAGGACCATTGTGAATGCATAATCTATCCACAAGTAATCGTAACGAAGCGAACTTCCAGTAATGCCAGGCTCGCTCAACAGCCTATATCATCGAATCTAAGAAATATCCGAGTCTCGCTACAACAATAGACACGACCAGGCGAAAGCAGCGGTGGAGCTTTCGTCCGAATGACAGCCAGACTTAGAAAGGTAAGCACTTCGGAGGATAGATTATATCGGATAAACCAAATCATACAAAAAACTTGTCGGTAGAGGTTCAACCGAAACCTGCTGTCTCTTGTTTCTCTTCTCCGATCCGGAGGGCGCAATCCACGTTCCATCATAGGGTACGCGAGATGCGTGTCACTCTTTTTCCTGCTCCTCCGTCTAGCACATGTCGACGCAGCACTCGCAGCAGTCGCAGCAGGCGTCGCACGCGCAGCACGCGAGGATGCCGAGGAGCATCCCCTTGAGGCAGCCGTTGTTGTCCTTACGGGGTGCGGGCGCCTGCTGCTGGTACTGCATGGACTGCTGGGGAGGGCCCTGGTTGTAGCCCTGGTTGTAGCCTTGCGGGGGTGCGTATGACTGTTCAGTGGAAGAAGTTTACTTCGTCAGTTCGGAGAGGTAATTAGACGAGAAGCAGGGCGGTAGGAATGGGGCCCTGGGCGACGCCCTAGCCTGTGACGAGCTGGGCTGTTTCCCGCACCGTAGAGACAAAAAAGACGGTCGCAGCTGCGACATGAGCGGAACAGGAGTGAATGGTGGCAATCAGACTGAATAAGGTGGACAGAGACACACCATTTGGGGAGGCTGCGGGTTTCCGTAACCGCCGCCGTAGCTACCGCCCTGGGGAGGCGCGTACCCTCCCTGCTGCGGAGGTCCGTATCCTCCTTGCTGCTGGGGATAACCGCCGCTCTGGTCGTAGTATCCGCGGTTCTCGCCCATGATTACTTGCTTTCTTTGCTATGTTGTTTTAGAGTACGTGGTTCGTCGTGCTGCCAAGCTGTGCTCGTGATTCGGGCGTCAGTTTTCGTTGTGCGTCCTGGCTGGGTACCTAATCGCGAATGTGGTGACGTCGATGGCAGGTCAGGTGTTGTGAATGATGCTGAGACAAGGACAACAAAGCAAGACCGAGAAGCAAGTGAGAGGATGAGGAAAAAGAAGACGACGGCCGCGAGATCGGACGAGGCGATGCCGGGCCACTGATCTCTTGGCATGCGCAAGGATTCCCCAAGCACCGAGCGGAGACGGGGAAAATAGCAGGCGGGGCCCACAAGCAGGAACGGAACGCACCAGAGACCTGAGCGACTGCAGATATAGTCGTGGTATACAAGTCAAGATGGTGTCTTGGCGGCCGGCAAGCGTAGCTGGGGCTGGGCGGCGGTTGAGAATGGGGGCAAACGCGGGCGAGAATGATCTGGCAGGGAGGAGGGACTTTTTTGAGAGATGGCTGTAGAGGCAAAGAAGAGTAAGTCACCAGGCATGTTACTGTACCTGCAAACCCAAAAAGGACGCGCTGGCCCGAGTGGGTGGGGTGACGAAAGCATCACTCAGACATCTAGATTACTTGAAAGTGGGCAAGCCACACTGCATAAGCGTCGTCAGCATCTTCATGGGGCGGTCGCGCGAGCCCTTGTTGCCGACTTAACCGGCAACCTGCTAGAGGACCATGGCGCACTATCAGGCACGCTAACGTAGCATGATTCCGAGGTCCTTTGAGCTCCGATGATGATTACATAAGTAACGATCATGATCTGACCCCGGCCTGGAAGTCAGCTTTCACCATGTCTTACACCACGCACTAGACTATCAAACCCGGTTCGGAGAGAGCACATGTAGAGTATGTCGCTGTCCATGAGCTTTCATTTATAGATTGCTCCGTCTATCCCATTCCTGTTTTGATTTTATACCCTTGACAACATACAAGATCTTGATCCCTAAGCTACCTGGTAACCTTTTGATCATGCCGATCACTGGTTAAGCTTGACATAGTTCGCGGGGAACAGGCCAGAGTCACCCTTGTAGTGGCCAAACCACCAATCCTCATCAGGGAACTCGACATTGGTAACTGTGGCACCTTCGGGGAAGCTTAGCTCTGTGGGGGGAAAAATTCTCTCGTTAGTCATTAGATCAAAGGACGCAATTTTTATAAACAAACAGCCACTTACCATTGTCCTCGGCTGCTTCGTAGTCGAACTCGGCCGTCGCTGTGGCACCGCTGGCAGCTGCCTGCGCAGGTGCCGCCTCGGGCTCTGCGGCCGGGGCTGCTCGAGGGGGAGGCCGGGAAGCTGCCGGTGGCTCGGGAGGTGTGTCGTCGACATCATCAACCAGCTCAACGTAGTTGCTGGGGAAAAGGCCGACCTCACCCCGTCCATTGGTCCCCATCCACCAGTCGTCGTCGACCATGTCAATGTTAGTGACATACTCGCCCTCGCGAAGCTCGAGCTCGTTTTCTTCCGCTCTCTCGTAGTCGTACTGGATTAGAGCACGCTTGGTACCATTCGACCCACTTGGGGCAGTCCCAAACTGCTCCTCGGCAGCAGATTGGGACGCGGCGCGGGGGTCGTAGATGTCCTCCTCGGCCTCGAGCTCTTCCTCCCTAGGCACGGCCTGCTCGAGAGTTCGTGTAGGCAGGGCGACGCGTGGTTCCTCTACCGGTTCCATCTCAGGCTCTGGCACCCGCGGCACAGGAGCCGCAACACGAATAGGAGAGGACGGCTCTAACTCTTCCTCCTCTTCCTCGGCGGCGGGAGGCGGCGGTCGGGGAGGCATCCCAGGAAGTGCAAAGCCCCCAGCCGGTGCACCAGACGATCTTTCTTCGACTGGAGGGCGAGCACCCATTGGCGGCGGTGGCGGACCGCGATCCTCCTCCTCTTCCTGCTCATTAGCCGCATAAGAGGCACCGACTCCAATCGCTGCAGCCCCGACGCCAGCGGCAGCCGCAAACGGTGCAGCCTCCTTGAGACGGTCGCGAACGGAACCCGCGTGCTCGCTCTGAACAGGCGCTGCTTGATCTGGGTCTGCCGCCGAATCACCGGTCTTCTGACCAGCAATCCCGCGGGCATAGGCACTAGGCTGAACTGGTGCCCAGCTCTTACCAGCATAACCGCTTTGCCATCCACCGGCGGCGCCGCTTCCGCTTGTCTGGGCTGTCACCTGGGATGGAGACCCCGGTGGAGGGGTTACTGGCTCTCTTTGGGCAGCTTTCTTTTCAGCCCATAGTTGAGCTGGAGTCTTGCCGTTTTGGTCCGCAAAAGTGCGGCTCGCGGAGCCGACAGGAGCTGCGGCAGCGGGCGAGACTGGGCCGGCGAGTCCTAACACGCCCGGGGTAAGTGGCTTAGTACCCATGACGCTGGAAGGGCCTGTCCACTTCTTCGTGACCTTGGGCTTTGGCAGCTCCGAGATGCGTTCAGATTGGCTGAAGGCGCGGCTACGCTCCGCGAGAGATCGGGGCCGTTCATCCGCCTCAGGTTCAGCTTCAGGCGCCGCATCAGGCTGGTGTGCAGGCTGCGCATTAGGCTGCGCAATAGGCTGTGTATCAGGCTTTGAAGGCTTCTGAGCCTGAGCGCGGATAGCTGCAATGTCAACCTTGCCAACTGGCTCGTAAGCGCCCTTCACAGTTGTCGGTCTATCGTCTTGCTTTTCCCTGGCAGCTGCTCGGATCGCTGCAATATCGACCTTGCCGACAGGCTGGTAGGCGCCCTTCACAACTTCGGGCACATCTTCTTGCCGAGAAGGCGTAAATTTCGGGGCAGGCTGTTGCTGTCCTCTCAGCTCGTTCATGTTGACCTTCGTAGGCTTGTATGCCGACTCGACCTTTTGCACTTCGGAGCGCGTCACCTCTGGTGCATCACCCCATCCATCGTCGTTCTTGCTCTTCAGACCAGCATTTCTTGCGGCTACCAGGGGGTTGAAGGAAACGCTGCTTGATGACGCTGAGGCGAAGACGGGCTTGGACTTTATCGGGGGCGGCGGGCCGCCGGACTTGACAGGGGCACTGCCACCAGCGGTGTACTTGGCACCGGACGCGTCCGACACCTTTTGTATGATTTTCGCAGGGTCGAGATCGGCATCGGATCGAGCGGTGATTTGTACATGATAGCCCTGCGTTGGTATCGTCAGCAAGGAGAGGGTTGAGCTATGAAGCTCCAAACTCAGGGGGGATGACATACGTGGAGAACCTTAGAAACAGCATTGAGGTGGCTTGTGAAGTAACCCTTGGTCCGCTCTGGAACGCCTCCTCCGCACTGCAGAAGTCGTCAGTTTCGCTCAAAAAGGAGAGTGTAATGCTTGGATGGTTGTTGTCTTACCCATGCGATGAGGGCGAACTTGGGCAGACCAGAGTTTGGATCCTTGACCTTGACAAAGGCGAACTGAATCCTGCCGTCGTTGAAATCCTCGATGAGTTCTAGAAGCTCGCCCTCGCCAGTGGTTTGGACTTTGAGAACGCTCTCCATCCCGGTCGAGTCCTGGAAGGCATTGGCGAGAGGCGCCTGAACAGCGAACAGAGCCCACTGGGCAAAAGTGGAGGAGGAGTCGGCGGGGGCAGGATCGCTGCTGACGACGGCCGAGTAGCTGTTCTTGATGGAAGGCCCGTTGGCCGAGAGGTTGAGAGACGCCATGCTGGACACGAGGGGTGTGTTTGTTCGTGCACAATGCGGCCGTGGCTTGTAGTGATCGTGTCTCGGAGGAGGAGGGAAGTGGTGAGATGGGGGAGCAATGGGAGAGCTTCAAATGCTGGGTCGAGTGGGCTGCAGTGCCAGCAAGAGAGCTGCACCAAACTGGAGCGAGCGGGGTGATGTCAGAGGGACCCCGGACATACAGAGGCGGTGCGAGCCTGGACAACTCACACTCACAGCTGGGCAGCAATTACGGGACTTGGAAGGCCCAAGAAGCAGGCTTGACATTGTCCGAGGGCCAAGGGTCAATAAAATTGCCCATGTAGAAGTTTCATATTGCGCAATGTCTCCTTCAAGTGCCTACGTTTAGATTCCTCATCTTGCGGTGGCTAGCCCTTTCCTGACTGAGACGTGCAGCGCTGAGCTGGGCATCGAGCGTCGTCGCCTGCCCCAGGCCGCCAAGGGTACAATCGATTCAGGCTACAACATAATTAAAGTACGTCAATCATACTGATCTGGAGAGATACGCGTACTGACGAAGATTCCCGAAGCTATAATGAGCTACTAGTCACATTTAATAGCAACGCACTTGCAGTAACACGCCTTCGGAATTATCACTCAAAGTGCAGGCCAAGGGCTCTCGGTAAGCCCGAGGTCGCATCTTCCCGCGCCCTAGTTCCAGGACGTCTGCGGTCTTGTTATGAGGACTCTGAAGGCCTGGCGGAGGGGCTTTTGCTCACAGTATTCTGTCGCGGACTGCGGTCCTGATAACCTGGGCATATGGCCAAAGTAGCGGAAACTACACGCTCAGGACAATCGAAGCGACTCCGAATTCCCCTCTTTGAGCTTGGAGGTGGGCGCTTTACGGTGCGTTTTCAGTACCGCACTGTACTCAGCTCTGCGAATCGCATCCATCGCGAGGCCAGCCACGGGCTCTCCCCCATTGGCCCAGCGTGTCTCGCGACGAGCCTTCACTTGTCGTCCTGCTCGCTCTTCAATTCCAATTCTACATCGAGACCGTGGCTTGAGCGCTCCGACCTCCCCGCGGATTAATCACAAGAGTGCTTCCCCATCCATCCTCGAGGGGACTTGAATCAGCATCTTTCACCTCTACGCCGCCTGTTCCTCTAAACTTCGAGGTTAATCCACAACTATCAATCCCGGCCATCGTAGCCTTCCCTGGGACAATAACCAACAAACACCGAACACCTCGAGCTTTTTGACGCTTGCATTTGCGCTGGGACGCTGGGACACGATTCTCTAGCGCCTGGTCCCCCCAGCAGCCAACACTCCTGCGCAGCGACGCCCAAAGCCGCGACACATTCTTATCCGTCAAGATGGTTCTCCTCTCGGAGGACTCGTCAGACATCAGCTCCCTGTCCTCAGACGACTCTCCCGAGCCCGAGAACGAGCACGAGCACGAGCACGAACATGAGAACGAATTTGAGGACACTGAGATTGTCGAGGAGACTGAACCCCAACGACTGCCGCCAGCCAAGAAGCAGCGGCTTGGGACCACATCACGAGCCTCGTCGGCAATCCACGTCGAGGCGGATGCAGACTCGGACAGGGACGAAAACGACCTGGACGGCGACATCTCATCCGACACGTCTGGCGATATCCCCAACTCGCCGATAAATGCCAAGCTCGACGAGGAGGAGTTCCACGAGCAGGTCACCATGTGCGCCTGGGACGGCTGTGGTGCAGGCGACTTGGGCAACATGGACAGACTAGTAGAGCACATACACAACGACCACATCGAGAGCCGGCAGAAGAGATATACGTGTGAGTGGGTAGGCTGCCCGCGCAAGAGCATGCCCCACGCCAGTGGCTATGCGCTGAAGGCGCACATGAGGAGTCACACCCGGGAGAAGCCGTTTTACTGCTATTTGCCAGGTGAGATCCCCCCCTGGCAGTGTGCCTCAAATCCTAGCATAGTGGCTAACATCACGCACTCCTTGTATAGAATGCGACCGTGCCTTCACAAGATCAGATGCCCTTGCCAAACATATGCGGACAGTCCACGAGACCGAGGCCCTGCGGCCATCCGACCCCGTACCCAAATCCATGCAGCACTCCAACTCATCTGGTGGCAAGGGTAGCAAGCAGTTCAAGATAATACTAAAAACCCCGTCATCGCACCTCGGCGGCGGCAGCGGGCACGGGGACGACTCGGTGGACGACACGGACGGTGGCGACGACGCGGTGGGCGCTGACTTCTTCACACCGCTGACGGAGCAGCAGGGTTTCACCCAGAAGGAGCTCGGCATGGACCTCGAGTCCTTATGGAAGCTGTGCGTGGCCAACGTGAAGTGGGGCACGGCGGATGGTGAGACACTGCGCAAGCAGTGTAAGGAGCTCGAGGAGGAGTACCGCAGCGAGTGGCTCGAGAAAGAGGTAGTCCTGGACCAGGCCACGCAGGTCGAGGAGGACTGGTGGCAGCGCCGCCGCGCTGTCCTCGCCGCCGAAGCAAAAGCGCAAGAGCTGAGCAACATCAACAGCATCGGGATTGCCACTGCAAAACGGGCAATGGAAAGCGAGGTTGAAGCAGAGATGTCTGATGCACCACAGATGGCCAAGAGGAGCAGGTCCGTCGAGAACGACGAGGCAATGGCAACGTGAAGAGCGCTCATACAGAGCCAGTCAAATCAAATAGGCGGACACGCCAAGTAGGGCCACGGAGTACTCAGCGTTATGATTTTAAAATGACAACAGGCAAATTTCCCAGTAGCCCAATACACTGGCTAGTTACTGCAAAGTTAGTACAAGTGTATTCCGGTCGGAATGCTTCCAACTTCGCATATCCAAACTCAACAAGTGCCCGACATATTCAATCTGCCATTCGCAGCTCACGGCAATGACTGGCATACTACTCCAAAAGTGATGCCTTCGCTAGACCACAGAACAAGTCTCTTTGAGCAAGGGATATCCCGGTTTGGCCGCACACTACGCCGTTCTGAACTTCAAGCACGCGAAGCTCAGTCGTCAAATTCGGTTTGGCGACACGTTCTGTCGAGCTTCTTCGGCCATGTCTCGCTATCTTGAGTGATGTTGGGCAGGCCGGTGGTAGACATTCGACATGACAGTATGGCGCTTCTTTCCCTTTGCGAATCGTCGGACGCAATTCTCGTAAAACACAAAGCGTAACGGCACCTTCTTTTTACTCGTGCTTTACATCCCCCAAGACTCTGCGCTTCTCTCGTCTGAGAAGTATTTTGAGGAGTGCGTGGGCGTTGCCCCCAAGGAGAGTGTTGCAGTTTGAACAAGCAGTAGCAAGGTGTAGCATGCGCAGTCTGCTGACGTAGCTTCGTTTTGGGCGCCTTACAGTAGTGACGAGCACGCGAGGGTATCGGTCGCAACAACCACGAGACGGCTCTCAGGTAGCTCAAGGCGGGCTCGTCATTTCGTCAACAAGTATCGAATGGTTCTTGGTTGCTGAGTATCGTGATGGCACTTGACAGTCATACTCAGGCAACGCCGCTGCCACCAACACCACCCTGTTTCCACCGCCAGACACTCCACTCGCAGAGACACTCGTCGTCAAAGATCTGCGAATTGGCTCGCTGCTGGCCGTCGGCGACGCTCTCGAGGCCCAAGTCTTCGAGCCGGGACCAGAGCTCGCGGATCTCGTCCAGGTATGCGACCCGCAGCGCGTAGCAGATGACTGCTCTCGCGCCGGGGTCATCGCGGCTGAGCCAGTGCGCCACCGTCTTCGAGATGAGCAGCGGGTGCTCTTCCGAGTAGCACGTGTCCGCCGTGAGGATCAGGTGGGCCTTGGTGGCCGTCGCCAGTGGCGATAGCGAAGGACCGTCCTCCTGGGCGAGATGAAAGTCTGCAGGGTTCTCCCAGTCCAGTGTGCCGCAGTGCACGCGGGTGTCCCCAAGGATCTCCTTGTTGAGAGCCACGTTTGCTGCGATGCCCGGCACGATGGGACTCAAGTCGGTGAGGACCGCGGGCTGGGTCCAACGGACCGCGGCCGAGACGCCAACCATGCCGGTGCCGGCGCCGAGCTCGAGGACCGGGATGACGACAGACTGGTCCAGCCTTGCCGGAAAAACGATCTCAGCGCCGTCGATGGTCTGCATCAAGCCAGCGAGGATCTCAGCAGACGCCCATGTCGTCAGCGGCAGGCCATGGGCTGTCAGGGCCGGTTCTGTGATGCGGATCTGCAGGTTTGGGCTCTCTGCATCCCCTGTGGGGATTTGGAAAGTCCGCGTGGCTGGTCCGGCGTCGCCCATCGTTACAATCTTGATTGGTTTGTGCAGTTGAGACCGACGTCGAGCAGCAGAGCAATCGCAAAGCCGAGGTGGCACCTTGTCACACATTAGGGAGCCTTGTGGCCATCGTGAAGTAAACGCAAGAAAAAGCTTGATGTTGAAAATACGATATCCACAGCCGGCTATGCATCAATTGGAGGGGCTCTGGAGGGGATTCGTGCATAAGAAGATCGTTGATATGCATAAAAGATAATGAGACGTTGGAAACTCACGTGATTCGAGGGCGGCGTGTGGGGTCGCCTGGGAAGGCTCCGACCTTGATTTGCCGACTTCCTCCGACGAGCCCGCGCTCTGTCCTGCTCCGCTCTGGCCGGCGCCAACCTCAGTCAGCACTGTGCTCACACTTGCTTGCCTCTTGAGAAAAACCTCACCTGCGTAGAGCGCCACCACACCACCGTCCCATTCCCACACATCCCGCCATCGGACCTTGTCGCCCACACCCTCGGCCGTCATCATGCTTCTCCAACTCAGAGCTTCGGTGCGTATTCTTCTTCTTCTTGCTGCGTCTCTGTTAATGCCATTGCGTCCCGGTTCGCTAACATTGAGCGCGCGCCATTCAGTCCGCCCGGTCGGCCGCCGCTGCCGTTTCCCGCGTGGCCAGAGTCAACGCCGTCCGTGGCTTCATTGCCCCGACCGTCTCTCGCAGAGGTAGGTGCTAGGATGCTCCCTTTTCATGGCTTTCCCCGATGTTCGACCTCGCAAATCAGCAACAACATCGCACGGATCGAACCACAAGTGGCGCTGCGCTGGAAATATACGCGGCGATGACGGAACCCCTCACGACCTCGAACGACGATTGGCAATCACGGCAACGCAAACGACGTCCACAAATTTAGCCCGTACCTCGCCATGCAAGACTCTCCGGCATTACCGCCAGCTGTCTCGTACTAGTGGGCTTGCGGCACATTATCTCGCCAACCCCGCCGCCGTGTTAGATTCCGAGCGCCCACCAGCTGGTAGTGACTAGCCGTCGCATCCTGAGCAACACAATCTGCACCCGAACACACCCTTTAGAACAAACATGCTAACCAGTGATATGCAACTACAGCCGACTTCGTACAGGAGCTCTACCTCAAGGAGCTCAAGGCGTATAAGCCCGCCCCCATCAAGGACACCGACTCTGTCGGCCAGGTCCAGACCTTCACAGCCCCCAAGGCCCCCAAGTCCCCCGAGGAGACTGACCTCGCCAGCTCGCTGAAGGACTACGAGAGCATGGCCGTTGAAATCGAGGGCAATGAGAGTGTCTCTGGCAGCGCCCCTGCCATCGTTGAGGACTGGCTCGTCGAAGAGGATGAGGGTGAGGAGGTTGCCAAGCACTAAAGCCGCGGTTGGACGAGATGTCAGACATGGACGTGCTATGAAACTCTGATGAGGATAAGGGACGCACGCATTTGAAGCAAGGGCATATCAAAAAGGTGTCATTCACATAAGCGCTCGCAATTTGCCAGCGCGTCGAGGCGCGGCTCGATGCAGGGGCCGCGGGACGTTTTCTACGCAACACAATGTTTGCGAGTCTGTAATCCGTGTACATTTACGTCTTGGGTTCCTGGCTCACTGCAATGCCGGGAACCCTGCTCAAAGCACTGATTTCAAACAAACCATGTACCTCGCGCCATGAACTACCGGTCTGTGACACAAGTGCGTGCATTCAATCATTTCAGCGACAACATGCGGCACTACAAATTGCTACGAGTATCTAGCTAAGGGCAGAACGACGACCGATGACGACACTTGTCGAGTAGCTGCAAGCGTGCCCGTCGATGATGCATTCGATGACGACTGACCAAGCACACTAGACTCAAGCGCCTGGTTGGCTTCACACATGAAGGGTCATCTCACCTCACCCACCCACCCGCAGCAGCAGCAGCAGCAAGCAGACACAGCATGAACCCCGCATGGCGTAACGCACGCGCACTCCTTCGGTGGACAGCACCGCACCAACAAAGGTGGTGACACCGCGCAACCAAGCCAGCCAGCAACCTCGACCGACCAACCAACCACATTGACTTTGGAAGTCAAGAGCCCCCCGGTTCCTCCAACAATCCCTCACGGCCAATCCCAATTGTGTTTTAGCAGCCTCGGTTTCCCAGGGGCTATCCAGTCAGCCAGCCAGCCAGCCAGCCCACCTACTTCCCGCATGCAGGCTGACAGGCTGGCCACTGTTCATGTTATTTAGCTACAGAGAGACGTAGCTGCATTGTTCATAATGTGATATTGTAAGGGGGGCAAGACAAGGCAAGTCAAGACAAAGCAAAGAGGCTGACGAATGAATGGAATCGAAACAGAGGTGTAAGAAAGCGAGCGCTATATGTTTTTATCCTCTACTCGCTTCCCTAGTCCTCGTCGCCCATTCTTCATCGTGGCCACGGTTGATGCTTGGACGTGTGTGTGTGTGAGTGTGTGTGTGTGTTGCCGTTATTTCTTGCACATGAAATTATGCAACCTGGAAAGCAGAGAAGCCCCGAAAAAGAAAAAAAAACCAATGCCCTCTCCGAAACCTGTACATTGTTGCTCGCGAGAATTGCTGATCAGAAGTGTACTTCGACCACCCATCAAACGTGCTTATGCCTCGCTGCCCACGCCTTCAAGGCAGAGAACGAAACGAAAACTGGTGTCGTATC